>RCFS01000001.1:0-2400000 GCA_004296355.1 Lepiota venenata
CACTGGCAATAACTGGCGATCGCTGCAGGTCAGATGCGTCTAATAGTATTGTTAACAATGCGGAGGATGGATGAAAGACGATCACTCACCGTATGTTGATGCCCGGATATTGATGGGCAGAATATGTCAAACTGACATCGGCCACATGGCATTGATGGCGACTCAGCGTAGATGGCGTGCACATGTCCCGAGGGACCAGCGACAACCCCACGCTGATGTCAACGTTGAGTACGGAGTACATCGACGACATCAACGGCAGCGAGCGTTCAGCCGGTATCAAAGGGGGCGGGGTATAGTGGTACGATGGAGAGGGAGAAAGTGTGAGAAAATTGATGGGGGCACCTTGATATTGCGCGTGACGAGGATTGGGGCGACGGCTATACGGGAAGGCAAGGTTGCCGGTGTTTGGATACTATGCCATCATAAAAAGCGGCACCAGATCTCTAGTGGCACGGGTACAGTACTGTAGAGATATCTCTAGGCTTCAGCCTTTCGCCTTCTACCTGTATAGGATGTAGAAGACCTTTCTCCGCTGTCCAAGAATGCTCCTCAGCACATCCGTCCACAACATCAATGACTCTCTGGTCCCCCCAATTGTACATACATACCCACTACACAATTTGAACCGTCGACAACTTCCGCCGCTCATCGTTGTCCCCGCTTGCTCTCCGCCCAGAACTAACGGTTATCATCAAATTGGTCAGAAATTAATGCCTACGACGTTCCTCCTGCGATCCAACTCGCACATCCAAGCTGCCTGAATCACCTACCAAGGTCTCAAAGTGCCTCTGGCAGACACCCTGGCTTTGATGACACATATTATCAGACTTTAACATTTTCGAGTTCGTGTCAGAATGGTTCAAGTTGACGTACATGCTTCAGTGACCTGCTCTGGCACGTTTAATCATGCGAGGAAGACAGGTACGAAGGCACTCCATGAAGCTGTCATGTGGAGGAGTCTTGACCACAGAGACATCCTTGATTTTTTTTCCCGTGTTGACCGCTCCGGATTCGATGTTGAGCGGCTCGTCTGGCCTCGAGGGCCTCAATAAAACCACTCTGGGCGATAGTCGGCACTTGATCAGTGCCCCTAGGCTGGTCTCCTGTCACCTACCATATGGTATCTTGGAGCATACACTCAACAATTGATCGTTGTGCGGGTGAAACACATCTGTGGATACAGTTGCTAGCCAGTCTACTTTACGATGCCCTGTCCTTTGTCGTTGGTGGCACACGTGATATGAACAAACATGTTGCGTATGGACAATGTGTTTCTCTTTGAGGGGGCAGGCAAACTTCTTTCCATGGCTCCCTCGGCTCTCATGTCCTCGCCAGTTACTATCCTGACCTCCATGGCCTCCCATCCTCCCCAGCAAGCTACATCGATGTTTTCTCTGGTGTCCAAGAACAGTTGCCCCCAGAACATTTCGTTGACACCTTCAGTGAGTTTCTTCCCCTCCACGTTTCGTATACCCTTTGTAAAATATGGACGCCACTCAGCCTTCTTTCCATTTCTCTAGAATTGATAGTCACCATTGGCCCAGCCAGAAACCAGCCTTCCCCACCTCCCACCCCCCAACATCCAGAACGCTCGCCAGCTATTTAAATCACATAAAGTTCAGCAGAAATACGCATGAGCGCTTCTATATTTTGAGGAATAGGACAATAGTCAGGCGGAGGACAGAAGATATTTGGATTGAGGTTGCTCATGTGTATGCTCTCCCGTCTTTCTCCCTCTTCCTATTTTTATTCGCGGCAGTAGGCACGGCGCTAACGAAACCATATGCGCGCTCGATGAGCCACAGGATCCCCGCGCATAATCATGTCGTCCTTTCCGATACAACTATTAATACATTCTTTGGTGCTAGACCATCCTCTTGCGACTCTGGACAAGCACCATGGCGATGAAAAACAACTTTTTGAGCTTTACAAGTGTGTGCGCTTTCATTGGTCTCTCACATCCTGTTGAACATATCCATAGAGTCCCGGAAGGTGGACATGCCGACTCTGAAACCACGTACTCCCTGGATAACGCGGCCGCTCCCCTGGGATTCTATCGGTGCAAGGAGAGCCGATAGCTGAGGTGGGGCCTAGATCCTCAAAATCAATCGGTGAATGAAGATTCTCCCGTTCGGGCGTCCCGTCGTTTTAGATTCCGCCCACTCGAAAGGTGCTGTGATAGTGTCTTCATGGACTTGAGGTGTTCCCCAGAAGATCTTTTCTCCCGGTCCTAGGACTCATGCCCCAAACATATCTGTCGATAACCTCAGTGAGCCCCCCTCTCCTCGACATGTGCCTATTTCCTACACAACCTGAACCGTCGACCAACCTCTGCCACTCAGCTTTCTCCCCACTTGTTCTTCATTCCAAGCTCATAATCGTCGTCAATCTAGCAAGAACATTCTCCTCCCAACACCCCCAACACTCCTATTGTAATTCAACTGATACAGATACTTAGCAGAAATGCGCGCGAGGTACTTCTTGACCTGTTGGCCAATCCCCTGCGTGACACGATCCCCCTCCTGGGATCCCGTAAATCTAAGAACAAGCGATGTTGATTGGGGAATGTAGGTCTACTTCTTCCGCAGGTGAGCAAACCCTTGACCTCTGACACGTTTTTTCCTGCAGCTGTTGATCGCTCTGTGAGAAGGCAGGAGCAGAGCCCGATACTAGACCGAGCAAGATGACCTGACTTTGCTGGACCAGGCACCGAGGCGGATGACGAACCGGGGAGCTGATTCCTCAAGTACCTGGTGCTGATCAGACGGATTATAGTTTGTCTATATCCTCTCTATCTTACATCTATGCTAATTACGTTCGGTAGTCTCTGGACCGTCACACGCGGCAGCCCCCCTGCTTAGACAACATTCTCAGAAGCACCAAAGGCGGACCATCCACTTATTTAACATATATCTCTTTGATTCTATGTGTTAGATACAGGATAATACACATGAGCTTGTACATGAGTAAGGGTGTCCGCTCGAAGAACCTGACGATGACGATGCTAGTAGAAGCGAGATGTGGATGGGGGTGTTGGTAGAAGAATTTGTGGTTGAGTGGGAACCACTGCCTCTGTCGGCGGTGGCGGAGAGAGGCGTGTATGGGAAGAGAGGGTTGGGATCGATTATGTATGATGAGTGGAAAGGGGATTTTACTCAAGGTTCTGGATTTCCGGTTTATGAGGGGTTAGTGTTAAGTGAAGTATGATACATGTGACCGGCCAAATGTTATTTGTCAGACCATGCCGTCTGATTCGAAAGAGGGTTGATAGTGGCTATTTCAAGGGAAAGCCATGACTCCTGAGTATGTATCTATCAACCTATGGTCATGCTCTTAATCTGGTCTAAAGAGAGAAAAACCGTGAGTATCGAGCTCCAGTGACATGGCCCCTCGCGCCCTTTGATTGGGCCCTCAGAATGTGTCACTCCAATCTGGTACGTGCTTGGTGGTTCTTTCCCGTTACATGTGCTCATGAATCAGAGTCGGGGAATGGCGCGGTCTTGCGCCGCTACGATATATATATATATACAGATGGGCTTGGACATAACTCTATTACATCAATTGGTGTTGCTTATCTGTCGAGATCAGGCATTGAGAAACTCATGTTGGGATGATAGCATGCTTAGAACATTCAGCGAGTGAAAATGGCTCGGATCTGGTGAAGTTCTGAAATGGAGTTTCAGACTAGATGTGACCCAGAAGCCCCGATGTGATCGCTTGAAGTAGATATTAACTGAGAGGACTCCAAGTCTCCGCCAACGAACAATCATGAGCGTCTTATACTTGTTTAAACTTGCACTTGCACTTGCGCTTGTTGTGTCGATTTCTGCTCTCCCTCCAACACATTCAACCAATCGCCGCTTGGAAAGTGATTCCGGACCTGACTTAGGTACCATACTATAATTGGAGATTTGAGGTTAACTCACTAACGTTTGTGGATTATCTTCTAGAGTTCCAGGTTCTCAAAATTGGTGCTTGAGAAACCATCTGCAGTGTTCCGAAAGGTTGGCTTACCTTGCTGCCTCAAATTAATAGGAGGGAGGCTTAATATGCTCATTTAGGACTTGGTCATATGAAATGCTTCCTACTCCTTGAGTGATATTGAAACCTTCTGTTCTATTATCTCCGTAAATAAATGTGTCAAAGGGGAAGATAATCCCGAAAACTGCTCTTTGCTTCTGCAACGCTTAATGTGATATGTGTATACTGTGGCGAGCCAATGGCCCAGTAATTATCTGACCCTGCGCAGATTTGATGGTAGCACATGAACGTTGGACGGGCAACTGGTTTTTGGCATGAAGCAAGCGTGATGGAGCGTGAATCGGAGCGTGAGTGGGCGTGAATTGAACGTGATTGGGCTTGAGTTAAACCTGAGTCAGAGTCAGTGTGATTTGAGCGTGACCGAGTGTGAATTTGGCGTGATGAGCGTGAGTTGAGCGTAATGAGCGTGATGTTGAGCGTGAAAAATGTGGGCACCTGAAATTTGGCATGAAGCAAGCGTGAAGTGAGCGTGAAGGCGTGATGAAGCATGGCGAAGCGTGGGGAGGCATGATATGTGCATGAAGTTGAGTTGAGCAATCGTAGAAACCTATTTCTGCAGCCAGGTACACTCCCCCCCAGCGATACTTGCAATGCATTTTGTTCATAATTTGGACATGTCGGTCCTCCAGAAAAATAGTTCCAACATGGCTATGATGATGCTTAGGATCATCTCTGAGTGTCATCCAAGGAGCATCTGGACTGAGTGGAGCAAGAAAACTTGGCCAATTTATAAATTAGCAGGGTGAGGGCTTCTCTTTTTTGTATATCTTTTCCAGGTTGATGAGCTGTGATGGATGTCTCAGTCATGCGACGTCAGTGGCCGTCACCCTGTGAACAGGATAGAAGGAGGTATCGAGGGGGAGAGTGTGAATGTAACGCCATATATATAGAGCAAGAGCGATGTTGGAAATTGTAAGGATGGTATTGAGAACAAGAGCGAAATATAGCTTTCACGCAGCTTGGCTAGGACGAAAGTTCGAAATCGTTGGTGATTCTTCTGGCAAACTGCCGAGCTGATCATCTACAGGTGCAATGAGTAACTGGTAGTCAATCTCTTTTGCGTGCTCGACGGTTCTCTGTCTTCCACCTTAAGTATTTGCATGCAGATGGTTGGTGTCTTAATAAGCTCCGTTGGACTCATTTGCGCATGCATAATTCAAAGGCTGAGTGCGCAGTTACATGATAAACAGATCGGACTCACATTTTATAACCATGAGGCGTCCAGCATCTTCAATCTCTTCTCTTGTCGCATCGGGGTTGCTGGGCACAATGTTCAGCGAGTGGTGGGCAATTGCAAGACTACAAACAAGAATACTCTAAAAGCTTTGGTCCAAAACAATGTCAACAATGGTAGTGGACGAAAGTGAAAGTGGCTATGAAGAGGAAACATGATTTCGAGTGATTTCAACAGAATGATTCAAGACAAAACTACGAGAGAGAGAGAGAACTAATATGTAAGAGATATTCTACAGCAGAGAATCCATCAACCGTCCTCTGAGACACGAATGCAGATCTGCATAAGCGGCCCCCTAAATAAGCATTGAGAAACATCGGACTGAGGCTTGAACATTGACTTAGGTTAACATATCATACCAAATTTGGACTTAAAGCTTATAAGATCACCATGTTCTGTATGTTGCTGGAGTTTCTGCCTTGTTCCTGCCTTCTTCGCTTCGGCATTAAGCTAATCACCCCAATAATGAGAGCTATTAAAGAAAGATACAATCCTAGCACCCTTTGAGATCAAGGCCTTCAATTCGGGTGAACTATCATTGCTCCAATAATGTTATTGACCCTGTGAGGGAAGCACAGAACATCTGCTAATGGACTTAGGATAGCCAGCAAGCTTTCCCTTGATGAGCCATGAGATTTTTTTCAGCCAAAATGCATGTGCATCGCACTATGCAGTCCATTCTTAGAAAGAGATGCATGCAAACACGACATTTCTGGTATGATAATCTAGGCACATAATCTTCAGGGTTTGTTCAACACTGCCTTTCACTAACATATAAACATCATCACAAGGACTTCCAGAAAGACATATCAGATTGGGGCATTAACAGATTTGGACATAGCCTCCCGTCGGACCCAACTGCAGTAACACGTGATATAGGCGAGTTCTTCCAATGTCTATGACAACTTTTCAAGTAGTTCGATTTTGCTCTAAGCCCTAGTCAATGAAGTCATATCCTGATCATCACTGCCATGATCTCTCTATCCGCACTCTTCACTTTTCCCACCCTTAGAAATGGTCAAAACTGATGTGTTAATGAATGATGCGCCGGTTCTCAAGATCTCTAACAATTGTCCGGAACCCGCAAAGCCATAAGTAGGGACGTGATGCACCTTATCTCCTAGACTAATTCAAGGAAGCTACTGATATGGTTTGGACCAAGATACTCCAGGACGGTAGTGTTCCACGTCCGTCAGAAAAGGAATGGCGGAATCCGGGTCCACCTACCCTCAGATACTTATCATCCCCCATCTTAGTCTCAAGCTCTTTTGAGGGTTCCCTTCCCACCAGCAGCAACAATCAAGCCCAACATTGTTATGCCAATAGTAGCTTCCTCGAATTGATCCAAATGATAGAATATTATGCCCCCCACCTGTGGCTTTGCGGGCTCCGGACAGTTGTTAGAAGTCTTGAAAACCGGCACATCATTCAGTAACACATCAGTTTTTATTATGTTTGAGGGTGGAGATAGTGAAGGGTACGGATAGAAAGACCTCGGCAGTGATAGTTAGGGCATCGTGCAATTTTTTTTACTGGAGGCAGTTCTATTAGACCTCAGCCAGGTTGAGTTTTTGTAGCCCCTGCATTTTGTAAGAGTATTGTTGGTATCTATTAAATCATATCTGTCCCATGTTTGGATTTGAGCATTTCACATTTGCGGAACCAAAGGTGTTATGGGAGAGCTTAAGTGTGAGTAAACCAATAACTTACTACTACGTTGATTGGACACTAATCCCTTAGTGCTCAGTCGGGCGATTGGAGAGGCAAGAAATCATTTGCCCCCTCTACAGGCCCCTTAAAATCCTAGATAATAACGCGTTGACTGAAGCTGGCTGTATATCTATGATACAATATCTACCCGACGTGTATCATGATGTCCGCATTGCTTTGAGTGCCACAGGGGTGAAGAAGAATTTGCGGGATCATCCTGCCTTTAACACGTTGTTTATTTACAGAAATAACAGGACAAGAGGTTTGCGATGACATGCAATGAAGAAGGGGCATTTTACATGGTCAAGTCCTACATGAGTATACTAAGCCTCCCTCTCATCCTTTTGAAGCAGTGCGGTCAACCGACCTTTCGAGGTGTTACATATAGTTTCTCAAGCCAATAGGAACATCATGCCAAACTCTAGAAATAATTTTTGGGTGTTAATGAGTCCACCTCAATTCCTAATCATAGTACAACACCTTAATCGGGTTCTAAATCAATTTCTGGGCGGCCATGTTGAAGAATAGCAAAAACCGACGCAATAAGTCCAAGTCCAAGTGCGAGCTCAAACGGGTGTAGGTTGTTCATGGCTGTTCATCCAGTGCGGCTCTCTCTCGAGTCTTAGCTTATATCCAAGCCTTCAAGGGTTTATGCCGGAGCTTCTCAGTCACATCAAAAAGTCATGAGTGTCCCTTCTCATGGCTCTATTGCCGAATCTATAAAACTGACACACCACTAAGCAAGTTAAGCCTTCCAGAAGTTGAGCCGGAAATAAAACTCCCACTCAAGCTCATTTAAATCCATACAGTAAAATTTTAAAGTTAAAATGGACTGAGAAAAGCATATTTGCAATGATGTGAGGGTGGTAAGCTCTACCTGAAGCCGATCTTCGTGTTTAGGTGTAAATTGCTAGATGGGAGAGATAACTATCATAGATTCTTCGCAAGCCTCATGTCTTCACCGTCCGGAGGGAGGGAGGCCTCGAAATATCTCGGGGATATCCAGTGAGCTACCCAAGTCATTGACGTCAAGATTCAGCATGTGCAACAAGGGCATTCTCTTAGCCACCTTCAGTGCCTGTAGTATTACCCCAGTCGTCGAGAAATTTGCTTATCTACGACAATGACAATGGGCAATCATCAGGTCCAGCAAGAGGCGGTCCTCGAAAGGTGTTATAATTTCGGATGAGATTGGCATCTCACACCCTTGTATCTTGCACTTACTCGGTAACTTGACGTCCACACTTTCCTTGTCATGAACGGATCCAAGGGGAGCCATCGCAGATTGGACAATACTATGTTTCTCCAACAACAATAGACGGGCGAAAGGTGAACGATTAACGCAATATCTTCGAGGCTGGGCGTATCGTCGCTTGGAATGCATCGTTCAAATACGAGAGACCATATATGGGGTATGTCATCTGGTTACAGGGACTCGTAGGTTTAGGTAAATTACTGGAGAGTTCCCACCAAAGGCCGCAAACACCTGAATGAATCACTGGCCTCATGATCAACCTAATCATAGTGACTAGCAATTTCCATGTTGGAAATAGACATGTCAACTGCGCTTCCTGTTCAAATGGAGAATAATGGCTAGAGAGAAAATGGGGGGATATGCAGCGTGAGAAGACAACTCGAAATACACTGATCCATGTCATCGTGTTATGAGCAGATTGGAACTCGAGCGGGCCAGCGACGCACCATTTGCTTCTGGTGGTTGGCTTGAGAACTGTGGGCGGTCAAAGTGTCCTGTTGTGTTCAGTATAGCTTGGCATTTCGGTCCTAGTTCTGATGGGCACAAGGGCCAGTGGCTAACATCCACCTTCACCAAGAGTTTCTGTCGTCCGGTTTGGTGTTGATGCATGGAATACCCACCCCACAACTCCTCAAGCTGTAATATTTCCAGACACATACACCGGTCACAAATGATTGGAATACAAAAGTGATATCCGGTATGGATAATTATACGAAGACAGTCGTTGAACATGATATATGCCTTGTACAAGGGACCTAAGAAGGCTGTTGCAAGCTTCCCAGCCATCTCGAGTCCCACTGCGCCCGAGTTCCCGGGGCCTATGTGAACAATAGGCAGCGAAATTTGGAACAGCGACTACCAGATAGAGTGCTATGTAAAGCCGCTACTAAAAGGACTAATGCGGTGCACCGACTCGGAAGTACTCGTCCAGTTCTGATACCAGGGACCCCGGCTGATGATGGAGCGCAAATGTGGTGGATTAGAATGAAAAGATTGCCTACGTTGACGAATGCGCGATGGTAGGCAAGTGAGGTGGTAACGCATTCCCTTCAGAGCTGAGCACGGGGGTCTCAGGGTGACTGTTAGCCAAGACAGTCTTGCAAGGAAGAATGAAACACTCCGCAATGCTGTCCTTTATAGATTGCATCAGGATGAGCCCACGAATTTGAATGATTCGTGAGTTGCGGGCTGTATCCTCCTAGCCTGTATGGATAATCCGTTCAGCTTTATACGTTGTTAGGAGATAGGAAGGTTTTAAGCACTTGCATAATCATTTTACAAGTCAGCTACGCTCTGCAAAGTCCCACCTAGCTTTCGCAAACCTTTCGTGAGCTCCAGGTAATCTAAGTCCAGCTCAGCTTGGTTATTGTACGAACGAGAAAAAAAGTGCCGAACTTTGATCATTCTCCATACCAACACTATACGCCGTCCCTATTCACGCACCCTCCCTCCTGGTGTCCTCCCTCTCTTCCTCAGTCTCCGCCGTACTAGAAGGAGGCATGCACAAGCCCCCTCCCTGCCTTGGCCGTCTCCAATCACGTCTCTCTGACCTGGGTGAAGACACTCCTGGACTCCTAAACGGCGTCCTCAGCGTCTTCTGCATCAATGGATGGTACACATTTACGCGAAAGGAAGGGCTGGCGGGTAAGAAGAGGTCTAGGTGTTTCGGGAGGAATCTGGCCTATTCTTATTTTTCATGAACGTCAAAGTCGAAAGGAAGAAAGAAAAGGCTCTGGAAAGCTTACAGTATTACTCTCACAACCCGGGAAGTGGGTAAAGATTTCTGCATAGGATGCTACAGAATGACGAGCTTGGAAGAAACCGATTTTAAACCGTCCCGAGTATTATTCCCTGGGAGAAGGCAATTCCGGGGAGATAATGGATGAAGGCGGTGGGGAGGAGGGCTAAGTGGAAGAAGCGGTGGCAGACGATGAGACAGAGAGAGGATGGATGGATGGATGTCGTTGTCGTCGTCGGATGATGAGTTGAGGGGGGAAATAAATCAGAGTGGATTTGCAAGTACCGTTGTTGATAGGCGGGTATATTAGAGAAGAGGGAGGTGGTGCTGTAATGGGGGGGACGATACTGGTGATATCAATAGCGGCGGAGACAAACTTGGAGGTGAGCTGGACAGGGAGTGGCAGCATCAGCAGAGAAGTGGGGACAAATGGACATAAAGAGAGAACGAACGGCGTAGTAGGTACGTAGCGAGGGATCGATCTCGCAACCTCGGGCCTGGCGGATGACAGCGAGACAACTGTCAGCCTGCACACTCAACTTGCGAAGCTCGGGCTTGCCCTCGAATACATACAGAACACGCATCGTCATCACCGTTGCGGGTCTGTGCTGCTCCCATCATCATCTAAGACAGAGGCAAAGTCAATCCAGGCGACAGATGAGTGGAGGCCAGCATGCAAGGCGGTTATGAGGTCCATGGAATATGGGAAAGCGAGAGTGATTGAAATGAGCACTGTCTCACAAAAGAGACCGGAGGTAAGACGGAAGCAGGGTTCGCTTTCTAGAGTGGATTTGGGTGTTTACCAGGAGATGATTCAATGTTAGATAGGAGAGAGATTTTTTCCACGTTGAGACGCACCTTATTTTCACTTGCGAAATGACACGAGAACACGGTGTGGGCCATTGCATAGGCCCTCCCATTCCCCCACCTAGTGACAAGACGTCGCGATTGGAACCGCTCTAGTCCCCTTTCTATCCCGTCCCTCGTCTTTGTTCCTTGGTCAAGTGTTCATCATTGTCTCCAGGGCTCCTCAGCACCTCCAAGCCAACCCTCCAAATATGTTTGAAACCAGGAACACAGGGGTTCCATGCTGCAAGATGTCACGGGGGGCGTGAGGCTGGGTGATGTCCAACAAGGGATGTGGGCTTATATTATGCGGCCTTCTGTGGTAGGGAAAGACCCACTAGGATGAACTGAGTGCGTAATGGGGGAGGGAGAGGCAAAGGATGCCGATGAGACGAGTGTTCGTGGTCAAGCTCAGAGGGATATTACGTCATCCTGAGAGGGCAGCCACTGAGTCTATACATCAGAGTAGCCACATGTATTTGCCAAGAACAGCGAAACCAAGCAATGTTCTCTTGGGTATATACAAGAAACGAAAAACAAACGTCGGTTCCGAGTAAGGCTGTCAAAGATAACCGGACATGCCGACAGTTGGTCGGCAGTCCAGGGTGTGTTCGGATGACGGAGGATGGAGCGGCCGTGAAATATGTACACAATTAATTAATTGAACGACTCCAGACTATTGGGAATTATTCAAGACTCGCATAAAGGAGCTTCAGCCTGAGGGCCATTTAAAAGAGCTCAATCATAGCTCTCCGAATTAGGCCGCCATAGCATGTTTCGCACCAAGCATGCCAGGCTTACAGCTACAGAGGACCTCTGATGGCTCCCGGTGTCATACACCGCCTGGCAGGATAATGAACTACGGAGCAGTGAGGGCACGGTACCCCCCACCTTCCCTGTTAATAATAATTTTGAATCTTATTTGTACATTCATGCCGCCATACGTTTGAATTAGTACTCTTTGTTGATGACTACTCTCCTGGCGTCCAGACGGGGACAACGGCCAACGCTGAGTTATCACTCCGTTATCAGTCGTCTATCAGTGGAGCTTGTGCGGGGCCGACCGTTCGTTTTTCATTTTTCGTTATACCTCTATTCTCTTCTCTAACTCTCATTCCACTAGCCCCCCTCATAATCTCGTGCCGCTCAGTGTCTTGCAGGAACAGACGGTCATGTAAATGCTACAATATCCAATCTTACCCATACAATTATATACAACTGACAAATTTCTTGTAAATTTCTGTAGTTTTCGGGTGAATCCAATACATTGGAACGCTTTAATGGACCTGTATCACAGCTGGGTTCCAGCATTGAAGTCAGCACGAATGTGTGCGGCTTCATAGACCTTGGTCCAGTCTCTACACACACTGGTATAGTATCTGCCAGTGTCTCCACCATCCGAGGTGCCCGATTCTAACGTGGAGTCCACTCGACATATGACTTGCTGCCGTAGATAGTTCAAGCAATGACCGACCACTGGTGGCAGGTCATCCAGTGACGTGCCCTCAACAAGTGCTCGATGACATATCTCCAAACATTTTAGCTGGTGGAACAGCGCGACGGTGTAGATACCATCCATCCCATTATCATCGTCATTGAGCCGTACGAGATGCATGTCTCCACCTTGTGGCATGAGGTGTTGGTAGTTATTTGCTCCCTCCTGGTCGAGACCATAAAATGTGCTGCTGAAGAATTCTATGGCAACAGCATCTGTTGAGTACAAGTATTTGTACCAATCACCGATGCCTGTGGAGGTACATCACTTCTCAAATGAACGTGGGGTGTTTAATGGCAATGGCTTACTTTGTATGTGCTGCGGCTTCAAGGGAGGAGCTATGAATTCGGCAAAGGTGAACACCAGTTTGGCAACGAGGCTAAGGACAATGGCTGGAACAACAAGGAGCGCAGCGTATCTGAACCAGAGGCACATCCGGTTCAATGAGGTGGTGCGCCAAGATGCCTACACTGTGCTTCTGAATAACATCTGTTTGGTCGTAGCCGCAACCCATGCTCCAATGCGGATGACAGATGCTTTGTATCGTCGGCTACAGTATTACTTCGGGTTGGCATAAGCCAGATGTTTGTTTGCCTCATGCTATCAGCCAACTTTGTACTTCATCTGTCCGAGAATCTGACACAAAGCCTGAACATAGATATTCCAAACAAGTCTCATGAGATCTGACTCGAGCCGTGTCTGTCGGCTCACTTCTAATCAGACTCAGTAATTCTGATGTAAGTACCCTTGGGTTGAACCACAAATATCCACCAAGCAAACGGCGTCTTATCGGGACCATCCACGGGGCCTAGGGTTACCACGTTCGTTTGGAACGCAAAACTTCTTCACACCTCCATTTATACTGAAGAGCACTAGGTTACCGAGGAGGATGCAACTATCTCATTACAATGGCCCCCCCTGCCTTCCACATACACTTGATTCTCCTTATCGCAAACGCCTTCATCCTATCAGCCTTTCTAAAGCTTTTTGTCAAGATATCGGACTTGAGTGATCCTCTCGGTGGTACCAGGAACTATAGTAAGTATCATGGCACGAGGAAACGGTTGCCATTCCATTCAATCGCTATTCCTGTGTAGCATATGTCGGTGACGACTATCCCCTGGAGCTTCCACTTGAAAAAAAACTGCCCTACGCGGCTATGACTCTCCACGAAACCATCCATTATGGCTTGAACACCTCAGATCCCGTCGGAGGGAAGGAATGGTCAACCCTGTCATTCTTCCCCAGGGGATATGGTCGGATACACCTAGGACATGACCGAAGAGTCTTCAATCACGTATTTTGGCACCAGATGCACTGTATCGTTTCGATGCAAACTGCGATGCGCAATCGGAGCGACCAGTACACTACTCCTGGCCATATCCAGCATTGCCTTAATTATCTGAGGCAAACGTTCCTGTGTGAGGCAGATCATATGCTGGAGGAAGGGGATTTCTTGAAGAGGAACTACGAGACAGATAAGATTGCAGATGTGCGTATGTGCCGAGATTGGGATATGGTGGAAGGATTCTTGGGTGAGAGAATCCAGGTATTTTTTGATTGGAAGCATCAGTATTACCCCTCTCCTCCGTCCTATATTAACACATAATTCACACGGAGTAAATGGATCAGGATTTGTAGCCGGAAGGTTGCACTCAACCTTGTCCGAGTTTTTGAGTGCACGCTAAAGAGACAGATATCCTCAATTCGAACATTAAAAGAGCGAGCCGAGCTAGAATATAGAAGATCTCTACCTATACATCCTGAACTGTACAAAGGAGGAATGAGCAACCAAACGTAGAGTTACAGACGTGGAAAAGTCGGCTACACATACATAAGGTGTAAATTACATGGTCTGGGTGTCCGACATGATGTATTTACGTACCGAGCTCCCTGCGGTGAAGGCGAAAATATAGTTCTTGTGCACTAGTCTCCAAGATGTGGTTATGGGATAAGGCAGGGAACGATCAACCAACCACTACTTGCAGGCTCATTCCCACTCTCAGGTCAAGCGAACAAGGCAAGATCTGAGTAAGAAGAAATCAGATATACGTACTTGATGATATGATGGTATGGTATTTGGCCACGTCGCGCAGTGAGAGCAGTGGGTCCCTGGCTCACACAAGAGTACACGTTTGATACGGCACATGCAGATCCCCGCTTTGTACATTCCTTTTTCCAGAGACAAACTTAATCTATCCATTCCACCAGACTTCTTGACGATGACAGAAAGACATTCCTTTCCATAATACAAGGCAACGCTATACTACAGATAACGGATTATTGACTAAAATTAACGCCATCATGTTTGACTCGGAGAATCATCAGGAAGATTGCCCATATAAAATGCCAACATCAGCTGCGTAACAAATCATACAGCCGCTCTTGATGTACCGCATTGTTCAGATAGACGACCTTGATGGTAATTCTGTCAGCCGATTCCAACTTCTTCGACACCTAACTGCTATCCTTCTCAACTGCTACAGATCCAAGGGTGCTCGAAGCAGAGGCCGTGTGGAATGACGCATACAGCACTGGTAAGACGCAAATTCTATAACTTATTTTCTTCTCACCAAATGACTGTTGTAAATAGACCCAGTCACAAACGCCATGGTCGGTGGCAGAGCAGAGCTTCGTTACCTCAATGCCAAAGCTTGTATCAGAGCGGGAATTGTTGGCGGAAAGTTCTATGTGGCCTTGACAGAGAGTGACAAGGTTGTTGGAACTGCAATATGGTATCCAGCCGGAAAGGATTTCCTTGCCGAGTAGGGCTCGCCCCCTTTAATAGTGGAGTTAGAATGACTGATGTAACATACCAATTCATCAGCGAACAACAGCAACAAGAAGGAGCGGCGGAGCTTCTTTCCAGGATTGAACGAGAGGATCCACCACTGTATGAATGGTGGATGACCCAAGTGCGTTTCCTCGTATTCAACTCCGCTTTGTCTTCGAAGGATTAACTCAAAACTGTGGGAATCCTACAGCTGGTACCACTCCTCGCAGAGTCAACGGATAAGTTCATGGGCAAGGGCTTCAAGACTAATAACTGGAATTTGTATTCATTGACCGTTATGGAGGCACACCGGCGTAATGGCATTGCTCGAATGCTAGTCAAAGCTGGAGAAGACCAGGTTTGTTCCGTAGATTTTTAAACATTTAATGATACCAAATCAGAACCATCCACTCAGGCAGCCGCTTTAGGACTTTCCACTTGTTTCGAGGCTGAGAACGAAGTCAATGTAAGCCATGAAATGTTGTTGTCATGCAGAAAACGCTAACACTCGACAAAATATTCAGATAGAAATATATGAGCGTCTTGGATACGAGATTGCAGGTCATACTTATGTTCCTGGCCCACCGACTGCGGATGGTTTCAATTGCTATAGTCTGGTCAAACATTGTGGCAAGGAGGTCACTTAATATGCTCGATACCCCTATAGGGATCAAATACAATTTAGTGGGTATGAACAATTCCATAACAAAACATGAAGGTTAAGAAATTCAATGTCGGCCGAGGATAAGCCTAGTCATACCTGCATCTCAAAATCTGCTTGTAATGAAATCCCCCTTTTCTAGAGATGATCCACTGGATGCAGGAGTGTCCGCCATAAATACTTGATACAACGATCGGCGCGCCTGGCTAGGCCGAATAAACGGCCCGGTTGAGCGGTGAAATGACTGCGTGGGTGGAATTTCACGAAACATTGACTCATGGATGCAATAATCCGAGGAGTTCAGGTACAACAGACGCTTTGTGACACAACATCTCGACAAGTTAGGTTCTTATCGCAGGGAAGCTCTAGCACATCATTGTCGTGATATGTGCTATAGGAGCAACAAGGATCAATCGAATTACGCCAGAGAGCCGCAGGCAGGTATCCATTGTACTGTTTGGTGCACCGAGATGATTGTCAAAATCCGATATACGAGTTGGGAAAAGATAGATGATATAAAGGAATTGTCTGGCCAAAGCGATGTGAAGCCTAATCTGGGACAGGACAAATGGCTTATCTTGATAAACAAGAATAGTTGTGAGAATGGAATAAGGCGGCATATTGATGACCAGTATACAGACTCGGAGGCACTATTCTTCCATACAAGAAGACAACGTGGGTTGCCAGATTGGCCTATAGCGGCTGCCAAATATGCAGGACAACTGCGAGGTAAGCGGACCAAGGTACAATCCCATTCGAGGTTCCAACTGGCAAGATTAAGTATACCCTTGATCAACAAACCTTTTAACTCTCAACTCTGGGGTGTTCACAGGTCAACTAATTAAGAAACCCGGTCAACAGGGCATTAATAGGTCAGGATATTACACACGGCCAATGAGCGTGCGACGAGAAGATGCCTCTCTACCTTGACGATATAATTAGGCTCTCATTAGGGGTTTATATTGTGTTTCCAAGAAGCAAGTGATTTCGTCATTCGGGCTTGAAGGGTGGTTCCTACGTAAATGACGTGGGAAGTTACCTCAGTTAGCACCAAGAATAAGCACAGGCTTGCAAAGCATGGACTGCCACAGTAAAGTATGTTTTCGACCTATTGAGAGCTGCCTGCAAAACATGTTATATATATATATATATATCCGGATGGGCTTGGAGGTGACTCCATCACATCAACTGCTGTTGTTTGTCTGTTGAGATCAGGCATCTAGAAACTCACATCGAGATGATAACATGCTCAGAACACCCAGCAAGTGAAATATGAATTGAATCTGGTGAAGTTCTGAAATGAAGTTCAAGACTTCCTTGATGTGACCAAGAAGCTCTGGTGTGACTATCTGAAGGCCTTAGATATTAACTGAGAGAACACCACCAAAGAACAATCATGAACGCCCAACACTTGCTTAAGCTTGCACTTGTGCTCGCACTTGCTGTATCGGTTTCTGCTGCCCCTCCATGTTCAACCAATCGCCGTTCAGAAAGTGATTCCGAACCTGACTTAGGTACTGTACCATCGTTGGGGATGTAAGGTTAACTCACTAATGCCTGAATATTATCTTCCAGAGTTCCAAGTTCTCTGTATCGGCGCTTGAGAAGCTATCTGTAATGTCTTGAAAGGTTGGCTTGCGTAGCTACTTCAAATTAAGAAGCTCAGTATGCTCATTTAAGACTTAGTCATATGAAATGCTTCCCATTCCTTGAACGATATTGAAACCTCTTGCTATATTACCTCCGTAAATAAACGTGTTGAAGGGGGAATAATCCCGTAAACTCCTCTTGCCTCTGTAACATTTATAGTGATATGTGCATGCACATTTTGGTAGATATTGTGTCACTGATATGCAGTCAGGTTCAGCAAACGCACTATTTTCTGGACATTCGAAGAGCCTGTAGGACGGATGATTTCTTGTCCCTTCAATCGGGCACCTGAGCGTCAAGGAATCACTCGTATTTAAATACACATATAAATGAGACAATCGTGGCTGGGTAGATACTCGCAATACTATTAGAAAACGTAAACGCTGTCAAATTTGAACCGGCTGAGGGCTAGTAGAATTGGTGTCTCCAGGAAATAAATTCCATAATCTTCTCTCCTATCACTCCTTCAATCATATTCCAGTCCCTGCACATTCGTGTACCTATGACTCTCTCTACCTCATAATCCCTCTCCATGAAATCTCCTTCTTCCAACATATGATCAGCCTGACACAAAAACGTCTGCCGTAAATAGTCAAGGCAATGCTTGATATGCCCAGGCTGAGTTTCGTAGATTGTATGGTTGCGCAATGAAGTTTCCACTGCAAGGACACAGTGCAATTGATGCCAGAAAGTCAGAACGAATTCTCTATGTTCTGGCCCAAGATGGATGCGCCCAAAACCACGTGGGTGAAACATCAAAGAGTACCACTCCTTGTGTGCTAGAGGGTCTGAGAAATTTAAGCTATAATGAACACTTTCATGGAATGTCATGCCGACAAGGGGTATTTTTTCGTCAAGGGGAAGCTCTAGCGGATGATCGTCGCCGATATATGCTGTAGAAATGATTGGAGTCAAACAGAGGAGACTGGGGAATTGCAGTCCGGTGCTTACTGTACTGTCTGGTGCCTCTAAGCGGATGGCTGAGGCTCGATATAACCCCAAGGAAGATAAATGACAAGACGACATTGACCACGATGAGGATTCTTGGTGGTTGAGAGAATGAAAAGCTCATTGTCATTGAAGACCTACCTCGAACAGGTCGCCATCATAAGTAAGCACTCTGAGAACACTTATGGGAGTAAACTAACCGGTTAGTCCACTCATCGTGATCACAGAGGACAGATCAAATCTCAGGCAGACACTCTTTGATTTATCTTGGGGATAAAAATGCCTTGTAGCCCCATGATCAACTGATCATTAATTTTGGTCACAGGCCACGACCAACTGATAGGAACCCCTTTGCTCAAATCTTTTTCTGACTGAACACCATGCGGTAAAACACACCAAACTGCCCATCAGAAAGTAAAATAAAAATATAGGGTAGGAATGAAAGAACGGTCCATTCACAATCTGATACCTCAGTTCCATCAATGGTGAGAACCATCGACCAGAAATATACTCTTTCCCTTATCTCAGTACCGCTACCGGTTTCTACTAGGTACGTCCGCCTGCCAACTTGAGCATCCCGCGTCCTTCTTACCCGATTAATCTGTCAGTCTGAATGCAGATATCAGCTTTACATGAATAGCACGTTCGCATGCCAAGAGCCTACGATGGATCATTCATCTTTCCTTTTTTCCATTCTTCCAACACAAATAGGCTCATGCGCTAAGATGTAGTAATCCAGTATTAGGAACATTTCTGAACCGGGGGACAGGCTTTCAAGGGTACAGGAATGGAAAGCCAAAGTTAGTCATCCTCTCTCTTGGTCCCAACTTGCCAAGCTCTTTTGAAGAGAACTTGCTCACAATCACATGTGCGTTATTTCCATTTATTTACATCTAATTAGTACCGACTATCCTTTATAGAAACTAGCTCAGCTGCCTCGTAAACTTTAGACCAGTCTCTGCATACGCTGGTGTAGGTGCGCGAGGATTCGGATTTGGATGTTTTCACTGACTCCAGCTTCGTGTCCAGCTGGCACAAAACCTGCTGCCGCAGGTAATTCAAGCAGTGGCGTATGATATGTGGTGGCTCATCCAATGGATTTTGGAGGTATACATGATAGTAAATCTCCAAGCATTTGAGCTGGTGAAACATTGTGACGGTATATATGTTGTCTGCTCCAGTGTTGTCGTGAAGCCGTGTGAGATGCGTATCGTCGCCAAGGGGGAGAATGTGTGCCCAATGCTGAGAGCCCTCCTCATCGAAGCCATAATACGTAGTAGCAAATAGGTCCATGGCGACTGGTTCATTCGAGTACAAGTGCTCGTACCAGTCGATTGTACCTTGGAACGTCAGGTTCAGTAGCAATAGAAAGTTATTGCTTGACATCTTACTTCGAATTTGACGCCTCGATTCAACAAAGACCATCACATTATTTTTGAGAGTGGAGACAATAAGGAGTGCAGATAGAAAGACCACAGCGGTGATGGCTATGGTAGCGTTCATGAGGGACTTCATTTGTCTAGGGCCTGGGGTAGTCGTATGAGTTACGTGGAAAGTTGTCATGAACATAGGAGGACCTCGTCAATATCATGCATCACTGTGGCGTGAGTAGGTCCAACTATGAGGCCTCATCCAAAACTGTCAATGCTCCAATCTGATATGTTCTTTCTAGAAGTCCTTGTGATGATGTTCGCATACCAGTTAAAGTGGCGCTGACTAGACCCTGAAAATGACTATGTATCTGGATTACTTGCTACATCAGGAATGCGATATCAGCATGCATCTCTTCCCAAAAATGGACTGCATAACACTAAATGTATATACAAGGATCTTAAGACTTGCCAAGGGAAACGCTTATTGGCTATCCCAAACCCATTCTCACTTGGAACATTTGTTTTTCCGATTCTTTACTGCCACTCGTGAGACCATCGAACAATGAGTAGCTCAAACGAACTCGACGGAGGACTGGACCAGGAAAAGACCTGGACGAACAGCGGACAGTCATCTTTAGTGTCTCTGCAGAGGGTTCATGATTTGTACATACCGAAATCTTGCTTCTCCTTGTTCTGCCACCAATCCATGTCACACACCGAAGCATCTTGGCACGCAAACTCAAACGTGAACACCTTATCGGGGGGGCAATTGAAAGTGTGTCTCCACTCTGAACCATTGAAGACATTGGTGGTGGCCAAAGCTTCTCTACTGGGTCGATTTGGACGATTGTCGAAAGTCAGGTCCCGGGCCCGGAAGGGAATATCGACATCAAGCTGATAAACGCTGATGCTACCCATACCCACAACCGAGTTTGGAGGAGTCTTCAAGACGAGCTGGCAGTGTTCCATCATGAAATCAATTGCGCGGAACTGAGCAATGGTAGAAACCTATTTCTGCAGCTAAGTACACTCCCCCCTCCCAGCAGCACCCGCAACGCACCTTGTTTGTAATTCGCACCTGTCGATCCTCCGGAGAAATAGTTCCAACACGAGTACGATGACGCTTGGGATCGTCTCCGAGTGCTGTCTGAGGAGTATCTGGATCGAGTGGAGCAAGAATAATTGGCCAATTTATAAACCGACGAGGCGAGGGCTTCTCTTTTTCGTACATCTTTTCCAGGTTGATGAACTGTGACGGATGCCTCAGTCTCGCGATATCAGTGGTCGTCATCCTGTGGACAGGATAGAAGGAGGTCTCGAGGGGGAGAGTGTGAATGTAACGCCATATATACAGAGCAAGGACGATATTGAAAATTGTAAGGATGGCATTGAGAACAAGAGCAACATCCAGCTTTTGAGCAGCCTGACCAGGACGAGAGTTCGAAATCGTCGGTGACCCTTCTGACGAATCGCTGAGCTGATCCTCTGCAGATGCAATGAGTGGCTGGTAGTCAACCTCCTTTGCGTGCTCGACTGTTCCCTGTCCTCTCCTCCAGGAAAAAACACCTTTAGGTATTTGCATGCGGGAGATGGTAGACATCTCAGTAAGCTCTGTGCACGCACGATTTGAGGACTGAGTGCACAGTCATGTGATAAAGTTTAAACAGATCGGACTAGCTGCGTACCCGTGACCCCAGAAGATAGGCTCTTATCAATCAATCTCGATACAGAAGGTATTAGAATCAATTTCGCAATAGCCCACAGCTTATCGTGGGCTATTCGGGCACTCGCTAGAATCTTGGGTGAGATCCTGCCATTACACACAGAGGGTTTGATGCAAATATCAATCACAATGGAAGACTTCTATTCTCGATATCTAAGTGACTCTCCACCGCGCGGTGGTTATAATCTGTCATTAGTTTAGCTCCCACAACTCGGATTAGATACTAACGATTGACCAATCAGCTATGCTAGTTCGACCGCTCAGAGTCCATCAACTTGCTGTTGTTGGCGCCCAGTTATCATTATGAACGTGCAAGCACACTCACCAGGAAGCCTTCAATTGCGACACCAATGGCGGGTTTCGGGTGTCAGGCTGGTGATCGGGTAGATGCATAAAAATAAGTCAGGTCGCCCTCTCAAGTAGTGGCAAAAGATTATTGCGACTTGCCTTAAGGAAATTAGGGTAAGATAAATGATGTTGTATAAGAGTGCCCCCTTCCCCCTCGCTCTCCCCTTCAAAATGAACGCCACCATCTCGGATCCATCGACCTGGAGGCCAACAGACGAATCGGCTTTTGACATATTTAACGATGCTGTGTTTCTTGTGGCCACCACCATCTGTGGGTTTGGCTATGGGATCGCATTTTCCCTTTATTGCATCTGCGCCTTGAAATTGTGGTCTCGACTACACTCTCAGACGCGGCGTCGCCAGACTCTATTCATGTTGGTTTACACGACAATTTTGGTGATATGTGGAGGCCTGTATTTCGTGTCGGCGGTGCGAGTTCTGCAGCTTGGCTACGTGAATTTCCGCAACTTTCCCGGTGGGCCTGAAGCATACACGGTATTCACGTTCTCTTCTCCGGATAACACCTTAGGGCTCGTCACATACTTCATTGTTAATTGGATGTCTGATGCACTGCTGGCAAGTAGCCTAACAAAACCAATTGTTGCATACACTAACTCTGACTACAGATCTGGAGAGTCTATGTCCTCTTCAGCTCGACACAATATCCGTTAGCCGTTATTGCGTTTCCCTGTCTCATGTACCTTGCTTCATTTTGTGAGTGATCTATACAATCCTATTGTCACCCAGATATTCATGCGCGGAAACCCGGTACAGCCATGAGCGTTGTTGTCATTTTTGAGAATACTCGTCCGACCCAGTCATTCTGGTCTGCAGCGGCTGTGCCATTTGTACTTGCATATTATGTCCTGACCACCTCACTTACCATTATTGCAACCATTCTGTTGACATACCGGCTGCTGGTGGCAAGAAGACGATATATTGAAGCGATGGGTGAGCTGGTGAACTGACAGATTGAGCATATATGCTTACCTCCGATCGTGTCGTATTACCAGGAAACACGTCTCATGCTAATCAATACCTGAGCATTGCAACAATGCTCATCGAATCATCGGCGCTTTACGCAATCTGGTCAATTATTTTCCTTGGTCTCTACATCGTCAACCATCCCATGCAAAATGTCTTCCTGGGAACTTTGACCGATATATCTGTGAGCTTGACTAGGTACTCAACAAAATGAAATATCTGTACTTATCCTCAATTAGATTATTGCACTGCTGTTGATCATCTACCGAGTGTCGAAAGGCAAAGCGTGGGACACGCAAACAGGGACAATGTTATCGACCATGGACAATAGAGGTAAATCGACCGCAAAGGGACCAGATCGGTACATCAAGCCCTCATTCAGCGCCAGTGGTATTCGCTCAGGCTCCGCAACTCGTTTCGAAGAGGCAGTTACTGTAGAGAGCTTCACAGTTGATGATAACAAGAAGAGTATATTAACGGATCCGTGAATGTCATTTTCTATGTAGTGCCTAACATAACCCTGTTCAACACTTCTCATACTTAAGGTATATTGGTTCTCAAAGACAACAGTAGGTGAAGAAGAGCCAGAATTGGCTAGCAAAATTTGGAGTTGGGAACACAGCGTATGATTGGAAAGAATGATGAAGGCTAGCCTCCCGCCCAGATTTGCGCCAGCTCAACCTCTGACGCCACTCCAATCACCCATCACACCTGCCCCAACCGTGATCCACCTTCCCAACACGCCCTCTCTCCTGTCGAGTTTACCCAACGGCCCCGACCCTGCCCACTGTCGCCTCCATCCATGACCCGCGCCCTCTGCCCCAACACTGCCTCCCAGCACAACACTTTATTTGCACCAAAACACCCCAGGCTGCTGCAGCTCTCCAAATGGCATCTTCAGCCTGCCTATCCACTCAACCTCTGTACCCCTCTCTCACTACCGATGGCTCACTGACGTTTAGCATCAACCTCTAGGCTAGCTAAGTTTCGCTTTATTTGGGAGCGGTATTATTGTGGCATCGATCCTGTGGTGTAACATCCACCTTTGTTTCTCCCCTTAACCTTCCTTCTCACTCTTGAGTGCAAAATGAGTTTAAGGAGGCTGGGCTAGGTGGCATTTTCTTCTTTTTGCGACCGAATAACTGAGGGGAACCCGACGCTGTTATCTCGACTCTCGCATATAAGCTAGCAGGACACGAACTGGAATACTGAAGGCTCATTACACAGTCGCTGTGAGCCCAACTTCTGTTGAAAGAATCGTAACCCGTTGCCTGAGTTTGCAGTTCACGCCTTTCTCCCGTATTGCAGTCCAATCAGTTCACTAATTCTGCCCAAATCCTCCATGTCACGTACTGTCAACACTAAAACTTGAAGTATGCGATGGCATCGGGGGTCTGGTACCAAAACTCCGATGGCAAGAGTTTTACTGTACCCTCAGAGCACTGTTCCGGAGAAATTTCCAGATTGTCTGGTACCTGGGGGTAAAACCAGCGATTGGAAGCCATGGTTCAAAATGGAGTTCCTCGAAACCAATATACATATACACTCAAAAAGCGTGATAGCTAAATAGAAATAATTTCAACAATAAAAACCATCCCCAATCCTTACTTGCATGTTGCGATCAGAGAACTAATACTCATAACCACTTAGCCTTAATAACCTGACTTGCAACCTCTGAAAGTCCATAAATACTAGCTTGAGTATGTCCACTCGGTAATCCAGGCTAATAATAAACAACAAAAGCCAACACATCAGCAGCACGAAACAGGAACAGAAAAGTAATGCATGTACCAAAACAGAAGCATCAACAATCCTCAATCCATTCGTACCCTTAACTCTAAAATCCGGATCCACAACACCCCAACTCTCTCCCTTCGGGCTCATCATTGCACTACACCCACCATGCAAATAAGGTCCCGCATCACTTCTAATAAACTCCTCAAATGCCTCATCGTTCAATGTAAAATTCGCCGGTGGGTACAACATGTCAAAGACGGAGGACAAAAAGATGGGCGCAGAGAAGAGACGTTGGGTACTTCGGACTCCTTCACGGAGGATCGCGATGTCCCCAGGGGAGGATAGGAGTCCTGGGTTTATTAGTGGAGGGGCAAAGGGGGAGGAGGAGGAGAGGGAGATTGTCCCTCGGGAGGAAGGGTGGAGGTTTACGACTGAGAGTTGGACTGTATTTGTGTTTGTACCATTCACTGTGAAAAATCAAATACAATTGAGTTAACGTAACTACTCAATAATTTCTTTCAATTGATCACTTACGATCGGCAGGAAGTTGACCTGTGACGGGGAAAGGCGTCGTACTAATCTGAGCCGTGTATACTTCAAGATGGGGTGCGTTCTTTCCAGGTGATGGATCAGGATAGTTATCGGGTGCCGAGAATGCGGGAGAACCTTCTGGTAAGTGAACCCAGATGATTTGGTTCTTGAGTGGTCCTGGCATAACGAGCGGACCGGTGTGCGTCTTGTTCCATTGTGCCAGCGCTTCGTCTGCATTGATACTGTAAATGCCAAATTTCTGTCTCAGAAAAAAAGGTACAGTGAGGGGAGGGAGGGAACAGAGCGTACTCGGTGTTTGGAATAGTAGTGTTGAACATCACAGTAACAGAGACTTGATCCGTAAAGTTCTTACCCACACTTGGATTATCAACAATCGTCTCGATTCCGAAGACTTCTAATTCGGAACGATCGCCGATACCAGAGTTTAATAAAATTTGAGGGGTACCGATAACGCCTCCGGCGACGATGATTTCTTTCTTTGCGAAGAGGGTTGTTCTGGGGCTGTTTTCGTCGGGAGCAAATTCGATTCCTCGGATATTGAGAGGTTCCGAGGTTGACGTGGAGTTTTCGACAGGTACGACGCGAGTAACATAAGTATTTAAGAGGACGTGTAGGTTGTCTTGGCTGGTTTCGATGTATGCTGTAGCGGAACTACTCCGTATGCCTTGATGGTCTTCGCTGAACTGCGCCCAGGCTAGGTACATAACCCTCAGCCATCTTTTGACCGTAATTTACACAACGGGAGAGAAAACGCACAGATGCCAACAGGCGTTCCACCGTTTACGTCCAGTACAAACGGGAACTCGTCAGGAAGCTCTTTCGTGACTTGAAGTAACATGTTGTTGAAAGGATGGACCGTGTATGGTGCCGATACGAAAAGTTTCCCATGGTAGCCGTGAACGGTAGGATCGATATGACCTTGTTGAGGTAGATTGGCTGAATCGTTGACGAAATGCTCGCCCTAATCCGGGACACAATGAATAGGCACTGGAATAGCGGAACAGGAATAGAAGACGGACCGCAATCATTGTGCGTAGCATGTTATCCCATTTGAACCCGTCCTGTCCGGTGATCTCGGCAAAATGATCCCAATCGTCCCTTGATCCTCGCGTGTGACCAAGACCATCTGCAATTGTGATTTCAGCATCGGGCCAAGCGTACTGAGGTATATACTCACTGTGAGAGCTACACCCTCCGACAAGTTTGCCACGGTAGTAAGGAGCTGTGTGATTATTGGCATTGGGCTGCGGAGTCGTCGTGTAGTTCCAGTCAAGCAGGGGGTTGAGAACCACCTCCACTTCGAGACCAGGCACTTCTGCGGCAAATATGCCTACGTTTCTGGTATATATGAGCACTATCGACGAGCAGGATCAGTTTGAGGTACATACGAGGGACCCGCTTCGATGACCAGGACTTTCCACGCTGGATTTTCGGCTAGACGAGCGGCAACTACACCTCCGCCAGTACCACCTACGCATATAGAGTCAGTCTGAGAGGAGTCGGCATGAATAATACTCGCTACACGCTCACCTCCAGCAATAATGAAATCATATTCAGCGTCTCCAAGCAACTGATCTGGACTGTCGAAAAATACGACGCCGGACGCGACACGAGCACTCAAGAGTGTTGTGAGCGTGTAGAAAGCGCTAGCCCGCATAGTATAGAGTATAGAGGGTCGGCGAGTCTAGCGAACGATGGATGGAGGTTCAAATAGCGTCTCCATGGCATGATGAGTGGCGATGGGTATCTAGTTTCGACCTTCGGCACGGCGTTTAATTGATTCCCCACATGGGATGTATCGGTACCCCTGCAGGCCTTTAATACACACATGGCCAGCTGGCGAGCCACGTGGCGACAAACATATTTGCGCGCTGTGCGGAACTCAAGGCACTTGAGATCCGACTACAGATACCCCTCGCACCCTCCACGCCAATTTAGTCTCTCCTATCTTTGTCAGGCGACAATATCGTTCTTATTGCCACATGGTAGGCAGGCATTGCCCGCTGCTTATTCACTTCTCTGGATGTCGACTATGAGTACTCTATCAACTCTAATACCACTATTGCGAATCAAGATGCTTGGGATGCATAGGGTCTCATTAGTATTGTAAGTCTTCTCAATATACCGCCGAGCACCACTCTTTCATCGTCAATTCAAATCATTGACAGACCAACTCCTGGTCTGTAGCCATCGCCGCCATGGCAAGACCTCAAGACGTGGCCTCGACAGGAATTTGGGGGCGAGCAAATAGAGGTATTCAAGGTCATTGGCAAGATTGTGGGGGGGAGGAAGGGAAATGGGAGAGGCTGGAGGTCCAGGAGGTGGGTGCGGCGAAGTTGGGTGCCGGCGGTGCAACTGAGATAGGTTGGGTCGGATGAGATGGGGTGCCGCCAGATGGAGCTTGTGATGGTGATTGTGGTGGAAGGGTGGGTGGATCAGTGGATGTAGTCGATGGATGTAGAGGGTACGACTGCAGGTGTGGGCACGAACGCATATGTGTAGCGGACTTCTGTTCACGGGTAACTGTGTTGGTGAGGGTTCAATGCTGAAGTGGGAAGTCGATGGGAGAATGATGATAGCGGGGAGTGTGGGTGGATTTGTCGGATTCGCCTGAACGGTGGAATGCACAGGCTGCGGGTTGTGAGTGGTGCAGTAGGCGGCGGAATCCGACTGGGGCAGAATAGGGGCGTAGCGGGATCGGAGAGGACATGGGTTTGTGGGCGGAGTGTGGAGCAATAGTCCTGTTCGAGGGGGCTACCGAAACTGCCGATGGAGTTGGCGAAGCTGCTGCTGCATGCAAGGATGGAGTCGAGAGGGGCTGGGGTGTGCGTGGAGGCAATAACGGCGAGGTGATCCACTATGTCAGTGTCTTCGATAGTGGCGAGGCTGTAGCACTGTCCAACACAGATGAGACGGATGCCTCGAACTGTTCCAGGTCCTTTGCACGTGGGATGCGGTGCGATTTCTAGTAGACAAGTAAGCGGGGCGAATGTCGCGCTCTAGGACGTCATGTAGCGGATGTGCACAGGCGCGCTGCGTTGGGAGCATATCACATCCGCTAAAATGTTGAAAGAGATGTCGAACCATCCTCACAAAATCTATAGCCATTACCACGAGCCACGAGATTAAATAGGATAGACATACCTCCATGTCTGACCACCCTAAGCCCTACAATCCTCCGCCGTCGCATCACCAAAGCGGGTGGAGCGATTGACGACATCTACACCATCCTCCTCCTCATCCGTTCCCCCTTCCTCGTCCATATTTGAACACTCGATACTGTTCTCCTGGGCTTCGAGATCGAAGTAGCCACGGATTTCGTTCGGAATTTGGGCCTGGAGCGTTGCTAGCATATATCCCAAAGACCCGGGCCTGCCCCATGGTGGTCAAGGGAGCGTGAGACTGATGACGGGCCTGTCTGTATCAGGCTGAGATGAGTGTGGAGGAAGTGCTAAGTGCAGTGGACGCGAGGGCGGAGGGGGAAATGGTGAGCGTCTGGCAAGAGGCAGCAGTGGAGAGGTTGTGACAATGTGTTGTACCTCGGTCAAAGGAATGTCATCGAAGGGTTAGCGGGTAGAGGTATCGTAGAAGGGAGCCAGCATAGGCAGTCTCAGATCAGAGCGCCAGTATAGTTACTGAACGGCGAGCGCGAGACCGATGCAGATAAAAGTATGTGGCCGGCCATGTCTATACGAGAGGGTCAGCAGGAAGAATAATGAGAGGAGAGAGGGGATGTACTGAACTTGAAGAGGAAACTAATGGGTCCAGATGCAGGAGCGTAGTCCGAGCACCAGCATCCAGTCCACTTTTTACAAACCCGATCAGCAACCTTCACTCCTTCCAACTCAATGAGTGGACCAAGATGGGTGGCTAAGCAAGCCGCATCAACAACATATCCACGTAGATTAGTACTCGACATACCTTGAGCAAAGCCAATGACAAATCTTCTGGTCCAAAATTCAGCATAAAATTGGGTACTGTCCTCATTTAACCCTTGTCTCCCGAAAGCTAAGTGAAAGGCTCACATAAGCTCTTCATAGTCGTCATCGGATAGCGCAACATCTGTGGTGCTGTGGATCAAGTCCACGTGACCAACCTCTGTCTGGAATGCAGAACAACAGACGAGAGCACCGTGTGAGGATAGCCATGGCAGTGAAAATCACGGCAGTGGTCTGTACCTCCGGAGCGGTGAGCGGGTGAGGTTTATCGCTGGGTGTACTGTACTCGCGGGGATGGCGTAGGCCATGGAGCGGCAGGATAAAAATACGTGATCTCTATGTTTTTGTCGTGTTTATTCGGTTGGGTCGTTGTCAGGGCGTGCGCTGGGAATTGCCAGCGCCATCGCCTGCCCGCCTCCTCTGTACTTGTATCATACCGTCCCGCCTACGATTCGACGATGCAGAGAGTCTGGTCCACATACTTGGACTCTGTCAACCGTAATGGCAACAGAGACACGGTCAGTTATGTTGTAGTCCACTGCCCCATGGGAACTTTAGACGCTTACCTTTTTTCCCTCTCAACCACCACCGCCTCACAGATGGACAACGGTTCTCCGTAAGTTCTTGTCATTCTTCCTCCATGTTTCCCCCCTCACAAGACCACAGCCGCTCCTCCCGCCGGGCGTCCATCGTCTCGCACGCCAACTCGGCCTACTCCCAGGCCGCCTCCACCCGCCACATCCTCGCCGACCTCAACACTTCTTCCGACTCCGTCCCCACCAACAACAACTCGAATCTGTCTCCCTTTTCCGGCATCGCCGCCGCCGCCCGCCCCATCGACAATTCTAGCAGCGTGTCGCTCTCCGTCAACTACCTGCCCTCCAAGTTCTCTGATGCCTTGCTCTCACCTGGCAGCCGCAAGCGGAAGGGCCTCAAAGCCATCGAGCCTCTTGTTCCCAAGCGCGGAGGTGGCGTCGAAGCATTCCGCAGCGGTGAGGCCCGGATGCCAGCCCCGAACGATGAAGACTTTGACTGGTGTCCAGAGTGGATGGTTCGGCAGCAAAGACCGCCGGACAGGGAGGAGGTTGCGTTGGAATAGGTTCAAATGGATCCTCTTTGTCGCCAATACTCTCGTATGTTCCTTCTTCTCCGCCTCCCCAACCTCCTTCCCCCCCCCCCTCTGTCTCACACTCTTGCAGTTTTCAGTCTACTCTATCACAGCCCTCATCTTCTGTCTTCTCACCTGGTTCAATATATGGACGCATGCGGACGTCGTTCGTGTCGGCAACCACTCCGAACTCGTCCTCTCTACCATAGCCGCCTCACTGGGTATCTTCACCTCTGTCATCGGCTGGTCTGGCATCCTCCTCAACAACCGCAGCTTCCTCGCTTGGTACACTTTCCTCCTGTGGATCACTTTCGCTTTTCTCGTCACTCCCGGCTACATCACTTACAGGCGTCGTACCTTCAACCTGGAGGGCAAGGTCAACGCTCAGTGGTCCAGACAGCTAGGCTCGGCAGGTCGGTTACGCATCCAAGATCAGCTCAAATGCTGTGGCTACTTTAGCCCCTTCATCGAGGCAACCATTTCTCAGACTTGCTATGCACGGAGCATTTTGCCCGGGTGTAAGCTTCCTTATATGGTCTACGAGCGCATGGTCCTCAGGCGATGGTACACCGTTGTCTTTTCCCTTGTCCCTCTCCACGTCGGGATCATGATCGCTGGTCTCTTGTGTTCCAACCACGTTACCTACAGGTTTGGTAAGGGCATGATGCCGAAAGCTTATAGGCTGAGCATGAATAGTATGGCAATCATCATGGAGACGTACGCTCAGTAGGTTTTCGTTCTCTGACCCTTTTCGCATAGTGTCTCATCAATAGCAACTAGACAGCTAGCAGAGCAGTATGGCAATGATGTCGCATTCAGAAATTATCGCACGCTCCCGGTCCAATCTCAACCTCGCCTCAACACCCTACCCTCCAGCATCCACCGGCCAGCCCGCGACAACGACCCATGGACACGTCAAGTACGAATCGATAGGCGTACGAAATGCAGGACGCGAATTGAATACTGAATGCTATTGGTCAATGATCAAATTAAAATGGCGGATTTTTTTTTGTTTTCTTTTTTTATTGACAGCCCTTGACAACTCCCAAGCCTTCCTGTCCTTCTCACGACACGCTCCCTTTTTCCTCACCCTCCTTTACACCACCACGTGACTACTCCCTTTGTACTTTCTTTGTACAGGTTCGGTGGGGATGCTTGACATATAGCTATGATATAATATATACCCTATTTGCCTGACCTGGGGTCGTTACTATTACTTTTTTGCACTTCTTTTTCAAAGCTTGGATGGACGAATGTTCTGATTAGGAGACAACCAACGACGAAAACCAATAGACAAGGTGCATCTTGTATTCCAAGCGCTTGATCGATGCCTCCCCCGAAGACCCTGATGTCCCCTTATCCGCCTCTCAACATCTGTCGGCTTCCCCACCCTTCCCTCTCGTGCCGTTTGGTGGTTCTTCACTATCTCCATCCGATGGTCGCTGTTCTGACCAGAGCCAACAAATACCCACCCGATATTGAGTTCGCCATAAATTTGAGGCCTGTACTAGATATAGATTCAGAACCGATTATTTGACAATCTTGGCACAGCTCCCAATCGAGCTGCGGTTGAATTGCTCTACTAGGTATTGTCGTGAATAATGATTTGTTGAACTCTGGCAAAGGCGACGATTTACTTTATACAACTACAGATTATCAAGGTCCAAAATATTGGCAAAAATCATCCCGACTCAATAGCAATTATCACCAACCTTTGAACAAAGAGCACACAATGTGATATCAAGACCTCGCTAACAACACCAGCAAATTCCACACTGCCTATGGTTTGATACCCGGGCCTATTGGCTTCGCCCATATGGCACCAGATTTCTCCACCTAGCATTGCGTTGTCCACGCGGCCGCCTATGGCGAGAGTGGTAATTGCACGCTCTTGCGCATGACGATAGATACCGGGCGCGCTGCACGACGGACGGATCACACGGACCTTCTCTTTCTCGGGAAAGCTCAGATCTTTGCACGAAATGCATCGATGGAGATGGAGCCCGAGCTGGTATGCGGCGTTAATGAAGAATGAAGACTAGTTAAGTCAAGAAATGCCCATACGAGTATTCTCGGTACACCTGCCTTGTGTGAGCCTGGGCTTACTACAATCCCTTATTGTACGTACATACATACAGACCAGTAGCTTTACGCATAAGTTGTCTGGCCATATTCCTTTAGTGTGACGGCCATAACTGGCGGTCTGTGTGACTATGCTTATACCGGTACCCTTGCATAATGTTATGGTATGACCGTCTATCATGGTTGGGTGTACATTCCCTAACAATGTTGGCCTCTTGAAGCATTGATAACGTGTTTTTTGTTTATGCTGAAATTTAAGCACAACGAAGAACAATCATGACCGAAACACACGTTTTAGCCTTTCTCTTCGTATGCGGGTTACGGATTGCGACGACACCATACAACCTAGGACCGACATGACGTGGGTGAGAAAGTGCATCAGCTACTTGAATGTAGGTGTTCGCCGCGGTGGTGGCACGACAAGTGATTCCTAATATGCGAATGTGTTTTGCGCGACAATATATCTGTACATGTATATCTGCTTGTCACCTTATCATCAAAGTTTCAGCGCTTGAATAAAGTGGAAGCGAGTCTTGGAGGTTGTATTGCAGTCGCATAAACCCATTCATGAGCCCCCAGGCCACTGTATATACAAGCGATTCCGACGGCGCCGTGAAGATGGAATAGGGGACTTCATTTATGGTTCAGGAGATGTCCCACACAAGCTATGGGGCTTGTATAAATGTGTACAACCCGTTGTCCCTCTGAGAAATGGGTAGGTAGCTATTTGGAATTGGATAGTACAAGTCACTGGAAGCAACTAATTCGTATCACTAGATGACTAGTGTGTAGAGCTAAGATTCGGCTGCTCCGGCGGCCTTCAATAGGTCGGCGACTTCGATATCTGGAGAATTTGATATAAGCGGGTTCGACTCGAAATCAATTAGGGCGAAACCCACGATCTTCAGTATGTTGCATTCGAGATGCAAACGAGCATGTATTTCCTACGGGGATGCATGAATACAGACACCCCAACACAACGAGTTAGGGCTCACCAGGACCAAAGATAAATTCACCGCCAAGCTGATGTATATTTCCCTGTTTACCAATCAGACTGGGGTTCTTTAGTGGTCCCCGCTGAAAATACGGTAAGCAATTTTTCTGTTAACGGCAGATAGCGCCCGACAAACCCAGATGCTAGAGAAAACCACGCTGGCAGTGCCCTGTGTAGCATAACTTCGTTTTTCCTCGCCTGCAGGGGTGGCTGCTAAGTTTTCGATCATGTTTAATGCCCGGTATATCTCGCGAGAGGGTTCGGCAAAAATGTCTCCCTTAAATTTAGTGTTCTCTGAGGCAAAAAAATGAGCAACATAGTATGGGAGTATGGGGGAACTTACCAGCGTAGCTCTTGATGGCTTGCCACTCCCCACATCCAACGACAACCAGCTTAGCCTTCGAGCGGTCCAGTGTTTCCTGAGAAATCTTGCTCAATTCTTCCACATATGCCTAGGCGGGGTTGAGTATCACAGGTGAGCCGGGCGAAATCAGTAAGTCGAACCTGGCATCGCTGAGAATAATGCAGTCAGAGAAGATAGTATTCAATTTGTGTGTAGGTGACTTACACCACAGAAGAAATGGCCTGTTAGTGTTAGGTAAGTTGCAACCCTTCAAGCGAGAATTCGCTCACGAATGAAGATAACGATGGTTTTCTGGTCTGCATAAATAGAAGAAAAAGGCACCAGCCCGCCTTTGCTATCGAAGACATTAATGGTGCCAGCGGCCTCCAGCTCGCTGTCAGTCGGAATATGCTTGGGGTCGGACATGATTGAGTTCGTGGGGAAGCTACAGGTTCCCGTACCACGGTCGCTAAGAATGATGAGAGCGTGAGAACATGTGGGTACCACGGAGATCGCACTGTATCGCATGACTCAGACCTTTGGAAAATGACAGCTTCATCCCATGAGATAAAAAAGACAATCCCATTACTGACTGCGCCGAACTGACCCGTGACCAACACTCCCAACGACCTAATGCCACACTTTTTTAAATATAATAACGCGTCGTGTATCGCATCGTCAGCATCTCGCCAAAACAGAAGCCAATGGTCACTGCATGAAACTAGAGGATCCGGACTTGCTACCCATTGCTTTATTATTGCGAGACGCGCGTGTGGCTGTCTGTGCTGCCTGGACAACTTGCAGGGGTACTTATGCCGATCTCCCATAATTTGTCCCACAAATATCTCCGTTATCTCGTAAGAGGAAGAAACGCCGGCAGAGTGCGAATGATCGCCTCCCTGAGTTCCTGAGTGTGAGTGAATATAAGATTGTTTTAATAAGTGCCACTTCAGGTCTTCACTAAGAACCTCAAAAACGGATATTTAGACTGTATATTGTAAGGATGGTCACAACCAACCGCTGTAATAACCGTTACACCAAAAGGGTGATAACAGAACAGCTTGTGTGTTCTGCTACCGGTCGGGATATATGTAGAAGGATTGTAGTAAGCTCAGGCTTACATATATACATAATTCGAGACTAACATCCATCATTCGGCGACACACAAGGGTCATATTAAACGGCAACAAACTGTGCGATAGAGGTTTCATGTACCCTCCCTCACTTCCAAAACGTAAGCCTTCACTGTCGATGACCCGTAGCGTAATTTCACGATTCGATCGCTCCCCAGACTCAGACAATGACAAATAACCGGCCAGTGCAGTGCGTCGAGGATACACAGATACCTGGTATTTCACCCAAGCTTGATGGATTTACAAAAATAATAGAAGTTACTGGGACAGCACCAACAATGTAATACCAGTATAAAACATAAACTTTTGTTGTAACCAACCCCAGTCAGTGACGGGCCGTAATGCAGTATGCACTGTCGATCGGGGTGCAGTGGTGGTATGCCTGGTTAATACTTATTATGGAGTTTCACCTTAGGTGAGCCTACATCTGCAAGCACCTTATAGCACACTGAGCCTCCCCGCTCTTTTCCAGGCCAGTAATGCCGAGGTTTCGTGCACAACTTTCACCTGCCGATCCATCTCCTCCTACTGCTCTGTCTATTGCGACGGAACCTCAACCAACGCTTGTGCTCGGCTACAACTTATATTACCGAAGGGCCGTGCTCACCACTTAGTCCCCGCAGAGGAGGGCTATCCTCGGACTACTCTGTCAATTGTGAAGAGGGGACAAAGAAGAAGATAATAAACAGGGTTTCACGGCTTTTTGGAATGGAGGAGAAATCAAGGAATGACAGTGGCCGATTTCGATGTAGCGATGGAGTTAGGTTCGGACTGGTATTTACCAGGACTTGTAAGAACGAGAGAAACTTAGCACTCGTATACGCGCGAGAACTGCTGGCTACTAAATGTCTACAAAGGCAAATAGTGAGAGCTATATAAGCAGGATACCTATATGTCCATTTTTTGAGTATCTGATGTCTGGTATTGTCCATGCTGCCCTGCTCGTTACTAATTCCCTTTGTGACGTGATTATGGAAATACCATGCTTTGAACGGCCCAGATCACTCCTTGTCGCCAAAATGCAGTGTGTTGTGCTGTAGAATATTCCTAATGTGGGAACAATATGGTGAACACCGCTACCCGAGAGTATTTTACCAAGCAACTTATTTGGTGCTCAATCCACTGTATGATGGCGAGCAGATGACGGCTAGACCCTGAAGCTTGAAGAGTTGTGAGACCCGTGACCCGCCATCGCTATTCCTTCGTCCGCCATTCGTTCGAGTCCACACGTAGTGCTGTGCAACCACGCGCCGAAAGAAACGGCACGAGTTATAAATAACATTCAACCTCCACCTAAACATAAGCTTCGGCTGACGCTGGTTGCTCTGGTTATCCTTGTCTTTTGTAATGAAAGAGGGCAGGAGTGCTCTACTTGAAGTTGCGTCTTATAAGTTATTGCGTGAGCTACCAGAGTTCCGATTTATTGTCCCCAAACAGATTAATCACAATTGGATTATCACCGCAGGTTCCATCAGCATACGAGCGTCTATTCCTTGACAGCACAGCACTGCCCTTGAATCATAAGGACACACGAATATAGCACGCCTTAGCCCCTCCCCTTATTTTCTCACCGAATCTCCCACTACTATCGACGACTTGTCGCAAATTCTAGCTATCTCTCCTTTGCATTCCGTCCCAAAGACGCGCTGATGCCATTTTTTCAAGGCGCATATGATTTCGAAATAAACGGAGGAAACTTTTACGATGTGAAGGGGACATGAACACCTATAAAACCAACAATTCTGTCAACGTTACCGGAGACAATAATCAGACTACTATTGCTCCTAATTATTCGAGGAATGACAACAGGGCTTTCCGTGCGTGTCGACGACCTCCTTTGAATGAGAAGCTCATTCATCAGTAGACTACGGGGTAAACAATTACAATGGACCCACGCAGAATTACACCTCGGGCACTGAACAGCACATTCGTGCGTATTTCGCTCTCTGTGAAATCGGGGGAAAGCTCATAATGGTCAGATGGTGCTCATTCTCAAACTGTTACGTCTGATCATAACCAGCAGAATCAGCTTGCACAAGTCGCACAGCAATTTGCGAACATGCGAGTACGGGACTGGGAAGAGAGATCTGACCCTCCGACCACTGCTCATTCGAACCCTACTAGCCCTCATAGCCCTCCTCCTATTCGCCCCAGCGGCACACCCCAGCATCAACCGGGGGCACAGCAACCGTACCCACCGTCGCACCCCGCATATCCACCATACCCCCAATACCCGATTCACCCTCCTACACTATTACCCACCACTTCATCACCCACATCAAACTGGGCCAATCCCACCTTATGCCATGGCGCTTGATGGATTCAACAGCCCGTCTCCTGTGTTCCACCAGCCGGATCACATGTGGCAAGGTCCTTCTGGCGCTTCATCCTACTTTGAAGAACGTCCAACTCAATCTACCCAAAATCTCAGCCATCAGCCTGGACATCTCTACCCACAGAGCTCACCATCTACACCTGGGTCCCCTCTGTATGCGCCGACAGGGTCCTCCGCATGGTCCCCGAATGTGCAGGGTCACCACGGCGCGTCACCAGCGCCCCCATCTCCACCAATAAACGCCAGCCCAGCCCCATCCCCTCCCATTAACCCAAATCCTGTTCCCGTCGCTACCTCAGCCTTCCCCACCGCGACGCCCAATGGATTGCCGCCCGGTAATCACTCTCTACCTGTATTCCCTTCTGGCCTCCCGGCCAACCCTCCCCTCCCAATGCCTGCAGTCGTAGAGCATATGCCGGTTCCCGTACCGTCTGTAGCACCCGCTGTCTTTGGTATTTCTCCGGTTTCATCCCCACCACCACTCACCTCGACACCTTCATCAGGGGCTTCGAGTTCTCTATACGGGCCGCAGACACCTGGAAATGCATCAGCCTATCCAAAGAAAAAGAAAAAGTGGTATTTTTTAGGCTTGAAGAAGTCGAAGAAGCTCAAGGTCGAGGTCGGTGGGTCTGGGTAGGTTCCCATCCGTGCTTAACAGACTGCCATGATTTCTGAGTGCAGGGTGTGCCTGATTGTCTTATCGTTGCTTTGTATAATCAATCCCCGATGTACAATAAACATTTATCTGGGGGCCCGCTAATTCGCCTCACTATGAGGGGGTATTCGGGTATCGTTCTAGGGAGGTGGTTGAGCTTACTGCACGCTTCGGGCCCGTTTATGGCTCTCTAAATGCAAAGCGTGTGAGTGGGAACAATCTACGGGATCGGCCAGTCCGTGACATGGGGAGGACTCGGGGGGCGTGATATCTTATGTCGGCCTTTATCGCAGTTCATGAGAGAAGGGGTTCTGGTTCTCATGTCGCACCCCTATCAGTATCGTAAGTATGGGTATCTTCAATAGTAATCTCAATAACTAGAGGAAGCCAAGAGCTGATGTAGGTAGTCCTCGTAGAGCGGCCAGAACCGACGTCCGTATTTAAAGTGCTGTGTCGGCGCGCACGCCCAGACATAATGTGTGGAGGAATGAGAACCAATCATTGTGCTGATGGCCGGGGACACTGTCTGGGCGATGCCTGATGCTTCGGGGACTGGGGAAGTGATAAATAGTCCTAGTGCTGATAGTTGTCAGGGTTATAAATGGGCCGTGATCTCACCGAGCACAGCCCCCGCTTTCCACAAGTTTTGTGAACTTTGGCCTCATGGGACAGATATGGACACCTCGTTCTGTCCTCTCCTCTTGCTTCGCCCCTCATGTCAAGCATGCCTCGCACGTCGCCAAACAGTAGCCTCGACCTCTCTTCACCAGAAAACAGCCTGACCTTGTTGCAATCGCCGAGCCCGGCCAACTTCACACTGGAAGCTAATGGCGGCTCAACACCCTGATTTTTGGTTCCACGACGGGTCCATCGTGTTGTGCGTTGAAAAAACGCTATTCAAGGTACACCAAACGATACTAGGAAACCATTCCGAAGTGTTCGAAGACTTGTTTGCCTTGCCACAGCCAGCAGTCGGGGAGGAGGAGATGGTGGACGGATGCCGAGTGGTCTTGCTTCATGATTCTAAAGAAGATTTCGTCGATCTACTCGATGCTATCTATCATCCATCGTACGTACAGCTTTTCTGGACCTGCTTAGACGGAGTTGAGAGCTTTGACAGACATTTCGACGATTTCTCATCGGACTCCGACCTCGATCAAGTGCTCACATTTGTGGGTGGCATACTTCGCCTAAGCACAAAATATCTCATCCGCTCACTTCGCCAACGATGCATGACCCTTCTGATAGCCAAATTCCCCGCTACATTCGCTGACTATGTTGCAAAATCAACGAAGATATCTCCGGAGAAATACAAATCTGATTCGGTGATGCGGGCCGTCCTCCTAGCCCAGGAGAACAACGTACTAGAAGTGCTACCATACGCGTATTACTGCGTGGCTAGGATGAGCTCGAAGCGGCTGCTAAAGCAACGAGCGCACGACATCTCATGGAAAGACAAGACGATATGTCTCATCGGAAAAGAGAGGCTGCGCTGGGCCGAGATGAGCCTTTCACATTCCTTTCTGCTCCTGTTTCAACGTGCACCAACGTGCCAGTCGTTTTTGTGTGCCGAAGCTAGAGGCCCTCATGCAGAATGGCACGTCCTGGACGCTGCCAAGTCGCCGAATCCTCTGCGACAGTATACGGGTTGGAATCGGATGAACGTGTGTAGTACGTGTGTAGCCCATTGCCAGGCTCTGCACCAGAAGGGTCGAGAAGAGGTCTGGCAGCGCTTGCCGGAGTTGTTTGAGCTGGGGTCTTGGGAGGAGTTGAGGAAGCAGCAGCATAATTCGGAGGGCGGTAGTGAAGTCAAGTCTCAGCGGAGTCGACATTCGCTTCGTTCCTGAACATTTTGTAGATAGATTTGTTTTTTTTTTTTTTTTACTTGTTGACCCGTTGTAAAGCCGTATTGACACGTTCACGCTTTACCTTCTAACCATCATCATGGCTGAAGCTGATATCATCTGCACAAGACCTGTTCAACCTGATGAACCCTACACGAACCACACGACGTTTTACTACGACGATGGCTCCATCATCTTGATCGTTCAGCGCACATTATTCCGGGTTCATAAGTCTCTCCTGAGCCGACACTCTGAGGTGTTCAAGGCCATGTTCTCGCTGCAACAACCACAAGATGCTCATATTATCGATGGATGTCACTCCTGTGCTATTAGAGGGTGACTCACTTGAGGACGTGGAGGATGTTATGAAGACGCTATATACTCCTTTGTGCGTAGGATATGTGCCTCTTTCTATCGGGAAAGGCGCTCTAATGCGTGGGAACTAGCTATTTCGACACTCTCAAACCAGACGCCGACCTGGTTACCCTCCTTGACTTTATCTCAGGAATCCTCCGTATCACGACCAAGTATGATATGCAGAAGATCAGGAAGAAGTGCATCAACATCCTCCTAGACAAGTTCCCGACGACGCTCGCAGGCTGCGACGGCGTCCTTATCTCAGAATACCGGTACAAAACAAGACACATCGTTCGTGCTATTACTCTCGCCCGCGAAGCCAATCTCCCGCAAATTCTCCCCTGGGCGTATTACATTTGCACACACATTTCTATAGAGGAACTTATGAACGACGCGGTGTTGTCTTGGAAGGACAAGGCGTTGTGTCTGGCAAGGAGCGGCTTTGGCATGCGCAAAAGACGATGACGCATGTGTTCCTCTTTGACTTTGTCCGCTCGGAGCAGTGTACTGCGCTTTGCCATTCGCGGCCGCCGCTGCTCAGATGGCAGGACACGGAGACGCTAAGAATGAGTCCACACCCGCTCGAGGTGTACAGTGGATGGGGCAGCCTCAAAATATGCGCATGCTGCCAGCGGGAACACGAGACGCAGCACAAGGATGGGCGTGCCAGGCTTTGGGAGATGCTGCCAGAGATTTTTCAGGTCGGGACGTGGGAGAGCATCCAGCAAGAGCTGGAGTAGAAGAGACGAGTCACATGATAAAGATCTTATATAAGGCTGTTATCTTGCCTTGCCTGCCGAGGCTCATTGGCTGTCTCCACCACCATGTCCGACGAAACGGCACACCCAGAAATCCGAATCCACGTCAAGGGTGCGCAGCCCCAGTGCTGCATACAACCACTTATTCATCGTCCCTGCAGGCCCCAACGAGCTCAAGCTCCAGATATCGATCACAACGGATAAGACCGTCGTCGACCTCAAGCGCGCCATTGCAGCAGAGGCCAACGTCGAGGCCGAACGACAAAGGTTGATCTACTCAGGTATTCCTTCCCCACACGCTTCCCTACATCCTGTTTCTGATAATATTCAGGCCGCGTCCTCAAGGCAAGCGTCGTCATCGTCTCCGCGCTCTTCGTCCCTCACACCCTCCTAGGATGAAGATCAGCTCTCTACCTACAAAATACAGGCCGGCCACACAATACATATGGTCAAGGGTCAGGCGCGCCAGCAGGGGCCCTCATCTCCATCCCCCGCTCCCCAGCAGATACCCCCCATGCAGACCGGCCAAAATATCCATGACCCACTCACCCAGCTCAACAGCCATCTCGGGTTCGGCGCCATGGCTGGCATAAATCCCTTCACAGATCTCGGTATAAACCCCAATGATCCTAACATGGTTCGCTCTCTTCTACCCTTTTCCATCACTCGAGACTCCTCACATGTTGCCCAGATGACTTCCATGTTGAATGATCCACGGGTACTGCAGCAGATGGCTAGTGCGATGTCTAACCCTGAAATTATCGATCAAGTCATTGCAATGAACCCGCAGTTGGCTGCGATGGGTCCCCATGTCCGGCAGATTTTCCAAAGCGAGGAATTTCGGCAAGTAATGTACGTACCATCTTGTCCCTTTTTAGCCCATAACTCACTTGTTTAGGTCAAACCCTGAACAATTGCAAGGGTTTATGCGAATGGCCTCCCTCCTTAGAGACCCAAACGGCGGAGGGGCCATGCCTAACCCTTTCAGTCCACCTGCGTTTCCAGCTCCCGGAGTACCTGGCCAATCCCCTTCATCAACCTCAACAACAAACCCAATTCCTGCCAGCTCACAAACAACCCAGCCGGGCGCCCCCAACACTTCCTCAACTCCCCCAAATCCTTTCGGACAACAGCCCGGCGGAGGCGCTGGCTCACCCCCTAATCCGCTAAATCCGTTCGGTTTGGACCCTGCTTTCATGCGACAGATGCTGCTTGGTGGGGGCTTGGGTGGTTTTGGCTCTCCCGCACCTCCGGCTGACGCACGACCACCCGAGGAGCGTTTCCAAGTTCAATTGCAGGTGAGAGCGACTGTTTCTTTCCTGGGCACCGCACCCTTAGATATCCCGTACCTAGCAATTGCAAGATATGGGTTTTACAAATGCATCTCAGAATATTAGGGCATTACTTGCGACGGGAGGGAATGTGCATTCGGCGATTGAGTACATTCTCGGGGGCGGTGGGCTTTGATTGACACACACTTAATTTGCATTACATATTGTATTGTTGTGTCCGCTATCTGATTTGTATTCCTTGGCCTCTTGTTAAAATGCGCTCGCGTTTGAATGCTGTCTTGACCCCGCCTCTCAAGGATATTCCGTACTTGAGATAATAGTGTCAGCAGCGCTGTAAATGGTCTGATATCTAGTGCTATGGAATTGGATCAACGCAAGCATAATGTAAAGACCAAGGCTTAGAAAGGAACCCCGATGGTCCCAAGGGGAACACAAAGTATTTAGGGCTTTACTGAGGGCTAACAAGGAATGTGGTCTAACTGTGATACACGATGTTCTGGCACCAGTAAAACGACTTGCACATCGAAACAATGTATCTATTAAGAGTAGTCTACATAGATATTAAATAGGGGAACCAAAGTATTGATACAAACAGCTTCTAAGGTGGCAACTAATAAAGAGCCACGTGCGACGGTGCACAGGGAACACCAGACTAATATCCCATTTGGAAGACTGGAGGCTAGTCCTCCTATGTCTTCTTTTTCTTAACAGTGCGTTTGGTCGACGAGGTAGAAGCAATAGTAGGGGTTGGGGGTCTCGACTCTTTCTTGTCCGCCTTCGTGACCTCATCAATTCCGCGTTTCTAGAATACAAGATAAATATGGGTCTTTTAGTGAGTTGGCGGACACCCACCTTGCCCTTTGTAGACTTTTTTGCAGCCTCCTCCTGCGCTTCCATCTCGGCCTCCTTCTCAATCATAGTCAATAGCGTGTTGCATCGGCGCTGCAGTTCCTGCGGCGAGCGACTCTTAAAAAACCAATCAAAACGAAACACAGGGAACTCCGTGATATCCTTCTTGATCCGCTCGTAAACATCCTCCGTCTGCATGCCATAGTGGAACAACCGACAAAGCAGATACCGGTCTTCCTCTTCACTGTAGACCTTTCCTTTGGTTGTTGGATAGTTGAGTTCAAGTTCTTGCATCGGATATCGCACAGAGTTAATTTTCTTGCCGAGGAGATACTCCAACGTGTCTCGTTTGTTGCGCTTCGCTTCTCCCTCTGAGATCCTCTGAGCAATGCGCTGGTGTTCGGGGAGTGTCTTCCACTTCTTCACAAACACCTTATAATACTCCTCCACCTCAGCAGGTGATTTATCCTGTATCTCAGAAGCATATAGTTCCATAGATTGATCCCTGTGATATGGTAAGCGTCTTATGGCCCTTGGCGAGATGGTGGCACTCACCAGCCATGTGTTTCCAGCCCCCGAACAAACTGCTGGAAATCGCGTCGACTCCAATCCCCAAAGCCTTGTTGAGCATATTCCTCCTTTTGGGTCATCTCCTCCTCGGTAAGCGCTTCGGCTACAAGGCGCGAGTTAGGAATGAATACCAATCAACGAAGGAGACATACCTGTATCAATAAACTCTTGCGCTGTCTGACGCTCCTCTTCCAATTTTTCAGGTGTATCTTCTTCTCCTTGTGGCTCTCGGGCAGCAGCGGGAATGCCGTTCAATCGCTGAGGCATTAGTTTAGTTCGAACAAAGTGCAGTGTCATGATGAGTAAGCGTACCTTATAAACAGCAAGTTCACGTTCTTGTAGTGCGGCAAGCTCAGGAGGGAAGAATTGAAAGTCTTGGCTAGAAGTCTAGGGTTCAGAACTAATGTTTTGGCTGATGATCAAAGAACTCACATGGCAATCTGTTTAGGCGCCCTGGGCATTTTTGGCGCCTTTTCTACCTTTGATGAGCCAGCTCGAAGCGTGTCTTTGAAGTAACTGTCGACAGAGTAGTTGGATTTGCGTTCCCGCTTCGACAACGAAAGTAGATTGAGATTGAGTTGCTTCCGCTGCGAGAATAGGTGAGCAAAGCGCAGCTCCATCACTGAGCGGCTTGTGGGCTTACTCCCGTCCTAAAGTCTTCGCCTTCCCATTGTTGTACCGAAGCGTCTGATTTGAAGTTGCTCAGGTCCTCCAAGTTCAAGCCCTCGTACTTGCTGCTGAGCTCGGCGGTACGTTCCTCACCACGATGGATGATAGCTTCGATATCATCGTTCACAAGGAGGCTGGGTATGAGTTAGACATGAGAAAAAAGATGACAATGGGGACTTACTTGTCGGATGAGTTGATAATTTTGTCAGCTCCATGAGTAATCATTTCCAAAAGTTCCTCCTTGTTTGCCGCAGCTGGATGTGATGGTTAAGCCATGGTTTGAACTCAGATCAACCCTGGCACTCACCCTTCGCAGCCTGTTGAGCACGACCTTGCTGAATGACGAGCTGGTCAAGTCGTAATTTCTGCGCAGCACGTTCCAGCATTCGCTCTTCAACACTTCCTTCGGTCACAAAGCGAAAAACGTAAACTTGTTTCGTCTGGCCAATGCGGTGCGCACGGTCCATGGCTTGAAGATCAGCTTGAGGATTCCTGTGGACCAATTGGCAATCCGATGAATGTCTCTAATTTTCAACGTACCAGTCACTATCGTATAAAACCACGATATCTGCAGTGGTTAAATTGATACCTAAACCACCAGCGCGGGTAGTTAGGAGGAATATGAATTTTTCGCTGTTGGGTTTATTGTACTCGTCAATGGCGAAGATGCGGTCGTCATGGGCGGTGCCACCGTCAATGCGGCAGTACTCTAGAGAAGAAGGGAAAGTCAGGTCATCCAAGCCGCAGGGAAACAAGCGCGATTCTCACTATAGCCCCTAAAGAGGCAGAAATCCTCCAAGATATCCAGAACACGGCTCATCTGGCTGAAGATAAGGACCCGAGAACCCTTGGCTTTCATGGCGGCAAGTAATTTATCAAGAATAATCATCTTTCCTGAATTCTGAACGAGATGTTCATCAGTCGTGTAAGGTGGGCCAGGTTCCTACATCGCATAGTAAGAAACCATAAATATACAATGTATCAATACTTACGGCGCCGTCGAAAAGGTATGGATGGCAGGTGACTTTACGGAGCTGCAACCTTGTAAGGGAAAGATTAATAGTCAATTGAGTCGAACGTACCTGCATCACCATGTTCATAAGGCGAGTTTTGCCTTCCTTCTTTCCCGTTAATCCTGCGATCGCAGGAAATTTAAGATAACATGAAACCAACATAGTACGAAAACGAACCATTCACAGCGTCGATGTCCTTCTCCAGGACTGAACGGTACCACTTGCGCTGCATCTCCGTGAGACCGACGTAGATATTGATCTCCTTCTCTGAAAAGGCGTCAGCCAAGGTAAGTAGCGAACGCGGACAGACATACTAGGAAGCAGATTCTTTTCTACATCAGACTTGACTCGACGAAGTAGGAATGGTCGGAGGATTTTATGCAATGCTTCTACCACCTTTTTGCTACGTTGTTCCTCCTCCTCAGCTCCGGTCGCATCCTTATGCAGGAACGCGTCTAGATCTTCGTATTTAACAAAGATCTCGGGGCATATGAAATTGAGGAGCGCGAATAATTCCTTCAGGTTGTTCTGCAGCGGTGTACCGGTAATAAGCAGCCGACCTCTCGATGTATACGCGCGGACGATCTGGGATAGGATGGAGTCGACATTTTTGATGCGATGTGCTTCGTCAATAACGATATATTCGAATGAGAATTTCTTTAGCACGGATTTTTCGATGAGACACATTTCGTAAGTCGTGATACAGACTTCAAAATCCTGAGGCAAAAGACGATTGGCAATAATTTCGGCGCGTTCTTCCTTGTTGCCAGCAAGTTCGACAGTGTTGAAATCAGGCGTCCACTTCTCGAATTCTCGGTGCCAATTCTGTAAGGTAGACTTTGGAACAACAATGAGATGAGGGCCTGAAATATCACGGTAGTGCTTGAGGTATGCTAGAAATGATATCGTCTGTAGTGTTTTGCCGAGGCCCTGAAGCAGCTTTAACAACAATGATCAAATAGTAGAGCCAGCCAACAAACCATTTCGTCTGCCAAGATTCCATTTAATCCATTGTGATGCAAGGAAACCATCCAATTTAACCCTTGGAGCTGATATGCACGCATCGTTCCGTGAATGACTACTAAGTGTTAGAACCTCCAACTAGATGATGTGGCTCAAACTCACAGCTAGGAGACTCCTCGAAAACAAATGGTTGGTCATTTCCATCCATCCCCAGTTCACCATCTTTTAGGAGCTCCTCATCTTCCTCCTTTTCCGAACGACGATGCCGAGTATCGGTATCGCTGGTAAAAATCAGATACCTGATAACCCAAAGCACTTAATGTCACCTACGTTGTTTTTTTGCGACCTCGCCCTTTTGGTTTGGGTTGCGCGTCCATCAACGCAGCGTATTCGGGGTCCCGGGCCCTCTAATGACCTTGTTAGAGAACGGTTATCCTGATAGCTACCTATCACACACCTTGATGTCGACAAAATACTTAAACAGCTCTGTTTGTCCGAGGAGATACGAATAGCGTTTGACAGCGTCCGCGACCTGGGTAAATATAGGCGATGAGCGTGCTAAGGACTCTCAAAACTGCTAACCTTGGCCTTATCCATCTCCTCACGCTTCTTATACAATGAATCCTCGTCCGCCCTCCTTTTCTCTCTCTGTCTCCTCCTTTCGGCCTGTTTCGATGCTTGGGTCTGGCCAACTGTGGCCTACAAAGCCAACGCTTGTTAGGACAAGGTTGGGAAAGTGTACCGGTACATACTTGGCCGTTTTCACCCTCACTAATAAGTTCATCCTCTTCCATGAGCTCGTCTGTAAACTCGCTCTCGCCATCTGCGCCTTGGCTTGCCTACGTGGAGGATGAGTGAGCTAAAGCCATAGTCCTATGCTAGGCAACGCACCTGCCGGGAGACAATGTTGCTAGGGACAACATCGCTAAGGATGTCGTCGTCCTTGAGCTCACTAATGGTGAATGTCTGTGTGCCTCGCCATGAGCAGCGATATGAAAATTTGAGAAAAAACAACACACGCTCATAGTGGCTGTTTGGAGAAAGGAATATTGGTGACACGTGACGTAACGTGTTGCGTGACAAGCAGTGTATATTTTGTGCACGTGAACTTCAACTTGAAAATATGAATATATGACACCCATCGCAATCGCTGGAGCGGTTCCGTTCTTAATCATCACGCCTGTATATTGTGCACCTTAATCATAAGCACTATGTTGTTGGTATAGTCCTTTTTACGTTCGAAGTTGAAAAGGCTAAGCAAACCTTTAGTCTCAGACGTGATCGTCTCCTTTGAACTTCAAAGTCAATCTCAAATGCTACGACACTGGGTAGTAAAATGCGTCTTTCAGCCTACTCATGACACACTTTGAGTTCCTTGCCTTTAACATGATCGACCTCTTTCCTGGGGCAAACACTGTCTAATAATTTAAAGCTAGGTACTGATCACGATTTACCGTTCGATAGTAATTGTACAGAATCCTGATTGAGGCAAGTGGGTAACCCTGCACGATTCTATTTAATGAGCATCTACCAATAACATTTCACATTGCTTCATAATATTCTCAGGTTCACACTTTCCGGCTCGCCGTCTCCTCTTCACATACCCCCGCTCAAGCATATAAATGCCAAGACATGGATCACCCTCAGCTTTCGTAGCTGGAAAGTAATCCATGAGTCGATTACTGAGTAATATTCACGCTGGTGGTTATTGTAGGGGGAAAATACGGATCAGATGATGTAGATAAACACTCCTAGTTCATGGTGGTAGAATTGAACCTTTCCTCTATTCCAATGCTCTTCGCAAAGGAGTTTGGGTGCCAAGAATGGGTCCATTCCTTTTTGCCAGTATCCAGTATGCGAGGTTGGAATAGGAATATCGACCAGTCTGAATTAGTCGTGACTACGGCACTTGGTCTTTCACGCTACACAGATAAGGGAGAGTAAGAGCAGACGGATATATGGATGAGCATGAATATAATTGGGTCAGGGATGTTAAGTTAGGCATATTTCTCGATGAACTGCTCTTGCCAGTATTTCACAACCGTAGGATCGCACCCATCCATGGCATCTCTTCTGAACTCGAGGTATAGGTAGAAGTAAGAGGCCCAAGATCGGAATAGATGAAGTGCGTGTTCGAGTTCCGTCTCATAAGCGATAAGAGGATGGATTATGGTTTGAAGGAGGAACGGGGCCGAAGGACAATATACATTGTCGGCAAGGCGTTCAAAAGACGGCGACCCGCTGAGGGTTGACTCAGTGAGATTTGCGTCGAGACCAACGAATGTGGTTGGGAGAATCAGCAACTCGCGACCGTCCTTGGCACCGGGATGAAAGAATCGCCTTGACATGTCTGCGATGAACTTCCAGCCATCCATCCAGAACGAATCATATCGGGGTAGTGGTCCTGTCGAGACTGTCCAACCGTTGGCTTCCAGTTCTGCAGCGGCGACATCAAGCTGTTCAGCAGGGACGATAACATCATCGCGCTATGATCGATAGGTAGATCATGGCATTTGATGAGAAGGAATGGGATAAATAGAACTCACTATGAGCATGGTGGGGATACCGTGCCTCGCCATAGCGTGTTCTCCCCATAGAATCAGAGGTAGGTTCAAGTTCGCTAGCGTTTTTGCGGTATTAAGTATTTTGTCGTCTACGATATCGTTCTGCTCATGGCGGGTTTTAATCGTCATGATGGTGTGTTTGTTCTTCTGCACCAGAGAAAGGCTAACCCTAATAGGGTTACGACACTAGTCACGTGGACTTTCATGAGACAACGCGCTGGCTCACTTGACTCAATTCTTTACCACCACTGAAGCTCTGGTGACTGAATGAATCTTCGCTTGAACGTGCAGCATCCACAATGGTAGCCCAGCTAAAGAGCTCTCAAAGTTCTTCCGACTACTTCGGGGAAGAGGACTCCCAATTCCTTGAGGCGCTCCGGACCATGGTTCTCCCTGGCGACAAGCCACGGGAGGTGCAACGCGAAACGCGCGAAAAATCAATCTCTACAGAAGAAGAAGAGGAAGAGGAAGAACCTCCACCGCCTGCACAGCCTGGCCTCAAGCGTCGTCGTTCTGACACCCAGCTTGAACGAGAGACTATTTCACTGACTCAGGACGACAATATCTATGGGCCATCTCATTTTGGACAATTCGGCGAATATATGAGGAGAAAGAGAGCGAAGCTGCAGATTCAAAATAAGGAATTGGAAAGCGACGAACCTGGGAGCCATACAATTAGTAACGGAATATTTCGAGGACTTGCGATCTATGTGAGCCACTGGCTCTCTTTATATCGGCTTTTGTCTAATCCCGTCGTACTGGATCTAGATTAACGGATGGACGCAACCATCTGTGCAAGATTTAAGGAAACTAATTGTTGAAAACGGAGGCGTATTTCAGCCATACTTGGATAGGAAGAGTATTGTGTACGTTTACGATCCGACACTTGGACGATCACGCCCTAAGTTCGAACTAGTACCCACATCGTTACTTGTTCTCTCACCCCTGCAAAAGTAAAGGAGTTCAAGTCTATGAAGGTGGTCAGGCCAGAGTGGCTCATAGAAAGTGTCAAGTCTGACGCCCTCCTTCCCTGGCAAGAGTATGTATTCAAGCCATTGGGGCGAGTGGAAAACAGTCAAGGAAAATCAATCAAGCAATGGACAATAATCAACGATGTTCCTACCCGGGATAAATCCACTTCTGCACCCGCGAATAACAACAAGGCACTAATCACTCGTTCTCTGCCAGATCCCGTCGACGGTCGAGTTCTTCACCTGCCTGAAACGGAAGATCCTTTGTACACAGCCGATCCCCAGATAGATAACGGCGCTTCTCGAATACCAGGATATGCCTCTTCTACGTCTAATCCCAACGCTCGAAGAGCTATGGCCAACCCAGAATGGCGCAAAGCCCATACATCTATCGCTCCCGATTTCATCGAAGGTTACTACAAAAATTCACGGCTTCATCATCTCGCTACGTGGAAATCAGAGTTACGAGCGTTGGTAATGGAGGCTCAGGAACGAGCAGAGGCTAATGTACCATCTACTCCAGGAAAAATCTCGGGGTCCGACGGCGGCGTCAGCATGCGAGGGGAGCATCTGGACCTTACCTTGCCTCGCAAGTGGAAAGGGAAAGGAAAAGCAAAGCCAGCAGACTCCTATGGCCGTGTCATTATGCACTGCGACTTTGACTGTTTCTTTGTGTCGGCAGGCTTGGTTTCTCGTCCTGAGCTAAAGGGGAAGCCCGTAGTGGTGTGTCATTCACAAGGCTCTCAAGGTGGCGAGTCCAGCACCAGTGAAATTGCTAGCTGCAGCTATGAAGCACGACAGTCAGGGGTTAGAAACGGCATGAGGTTTGTTGTCGTTTGCCGTACACACAGTGTTGAAAGTAACCTTTTCCGATAGCTTACAACAAGGCCGAAAGCTTTGTCCCTAGTGTCGTCACCATACCATATGAATTTGAGAGGTGGGTCTTCCATATGAGCCAATTCATGTAGTCTATAAGTGTATTGCACAGATACAAGGAGTTTTCCCTGAAGTTCTATACTGTCCTCATGTCACACGCCGACGACGTGCAAGCAGTGTCTGTGGACGAAGCGCTCATTGATATTACAAATGCTGTGTGTGCCCGAGCCGAGGCTATCGAGATGGAGGTGGGAGATACCCGTGCAAGGGACCCCGCAAAGGAAGTCGCTGAGTCCATTCGGGATGCGGTTCGCGAGGCAACAAAATGCGAAGGTGCGGTTTTTGTCCAAAACTCATCCATGCAACGCATTTTTATGACGGGTTTCCAGTAAGCATAGGCATTGCGCATAATATACTCCTCGCACGGCTGGCTACACGACGTGCCAAACCAGCGAATTCCTATCATCTCGTCCCGGCTGAAATCTCCGAGCACCTCTTCCCCCTGGATATCTCTGATTTACACGGTTTCGGTTACAACACGAAACAGAAGGCGATAAGTAAACTGGGGACTAGCAAGCTAGGAGAGCTCCTCGATAAGAGCAAGCGTGTGCTTTGTGACGCACTTGGGAGGTCGACAGGAGAGACTTTATACAATGCGATCCGTGGAATTGACGACAAGCAGCTGGAAAGTAGTAGGGAGAGAAAATCGGTCAGCTGTGAAATCAATGTGGGTTGTCGTTGTTTCTAATGATTCTGAAACGGATTGACATAACTTGGGCTCAGTATGGGATCCGATTCGAGAATCATGAGCAGGCAGAAAGATTTGTCTACCAGATGGCGGAGGAGGTGAAGCGCAGGCTGGATGAGGTTCAGATGTTAGGTCGCATGATAACGCTAAAGATTATGAGACGCGATCTGAATGCTCCCGTCGAACCACCTAAGGTGTGTCACGCGCAGAATCTTGTCCCCGTTTCTCAAATATTCGGTCGGATCCAGTTTCTCGGCCACGGAAAGTGTGATACTTTCAATAAACAAAGCAAACTTATCGGCATTGGTGGACAAGCTGTCAACGACGACAAAGCCATAGGTGAACATGCTTGGAGGATGTTGAAGTCGTTCGATTTCGATCCAAGAGATTTAAGGGGGATTGGCATCCAGATTCAGAAGCTTGAACCTGCCAAGAGTGATTCATCTCACCTTCAAGGTAATCAGGCCGCGCTGCCTTTCAAGAAGGCGGAGATTGAACCTGGACGATTTCCTGGCCCTATGCACAATCAGACGGACTTCAACTCACGTACTGGTTTTGCATTGACCATGAAGGGGGGTGCAGTTTCCGACTACCCTTGTGGTCCTCCAACAAGAGCGGAGACCATAGATCTACCATCGTTCTCACAAGTCGACATGTCTGTCTTTGAGGCTCTGCCTAAGGAAGTAAGAGACGAGTTGGAGATGGAGTACAAACGACGCCTGGCTTCACCCCCGCCAGGTCCTGCCACTCGAGGTCCTATCACCGCGCCTGCTTCGAAGCCGCAGCCCTTTATCCGACCTCGTGATCCGAGGGAAGGGATATTCCCTCAGCAGCCTGCTGCTCGAAGAGGTACAGATTACAAACGTATCGCCCAGCAGCTTGCTCCACGTCGTGGTACCAGTATATACGCTAACAAGGCTTTACTCCGGGCACTTGGGATGGACAAGCCGAAGCCTCCGTCCGTTAGAGTAAGTGATATCGAACTGCAGAGTTTGAATATCGATCCAGAGGTGTTTGCAATGCTTCCGATCAGAGTTCAAAGAGAGCAATTAGTTAGGGCAAGATTGATCAAGAAAAATGGAAGCGTTCCAGACGAACCGACACAGCGGAAAATATTAAAGCCAGCTAAACCGTTCATTTCGCCTTCCCGTCGTCGCAGACGCGGCCCTGCACCCAAAGCAGTCTATATACAACCCCCGATCCTCCGACAACAAGGGAAAGACAACGCGGAAAAGCTCGTCTTCTCAGAGACAACCAGTATCCAGTCTGTAATCGAGAAGTGGGTGATCGGGTATCGGCACTGGGCACCGAAGGAGAAAGATATTGAATTTTTCTCAAAATATCTCATAAAGTGTGTTGAAAGTAAGGAAGGGGATATGGGGTTAGAGAGAGCGGTGGCCATTATGAAGTGGTGGTTGATTTTATTAAGACGGTTATGCGGAGGATTAGAGGAGGTGGAAGATGAGACGCATTGCCACGATCCAAACAACAGGGCAGCTATCGCTTGGTGGAAAGCATTCAGAGATGTTAAACAACGCCTGGATGAAGCTGCCAAGAGGCGATTCGGGGGGAAACTATCGCTCAAGTAACCGAAGTGTTTGTATCTCTGATTAGCTCGATATTCATCGGATGTTTACAGCATAATGTATAGGACTTGTTAGTATGTACATACAACTCTGATGAATAGATGAAGAATGAAATCTAGTTCGGGGGCAGTGTATGTTTGACCCCAACTCGCTATCTTTAAATCTCGCCTTGCTGCAGCTGTTGGCATTACATGACCCTCTTTTGAGGCAGGCTTGCACAAACTACGTGGCGAGGTTAAGGAGAGAAGTGGACATTTTTGGACCAATAAGCCTTGTGACCGCGATCACAATCACTTCTCTCGCTCCCTCCTATACGCACAGAAATGCCTGCCCGAGCCAAGAACAAAGCCTATCTCATGTGTATATACCTCCTTCACGCCACCATCAATTTTATCACACTCCACGACGGCCGGGGTATCGCCTCCAAGTTTGGGCTTGATGAAAATGCGATCGAGGTCGCTGACACTGCCAACATGGACCTCGCTCGGCTATCAAGTACGTCCAACGGTTACCGGGCTTTTTAAGAAAATCTTGAACTGTAGAGCGCTCGCTACTGTCGCCGCCCGGTGCTATGCTACGGATTGTGATATGCGCCGGGATCGTATCATCGGTGTCGCCGAGGAGAACCATAAGAAGGATACTACGGACGAGTCCCTCAAGCCCATCATCGTCAATGGAAATGAAGACCACATTGAAGGTGATGGTTGGCCTCCACTCCGCTCTGGATACAACCTAATTATCTATCTCAAATGGCGACACCCTCTTCTTTTTCAACTACTGTTCCAACAGAACGCGTGAAATTACCGCCGTCATTGACCCGGTTATCGACGCTAAGATTCCTAGAGATCTTATAAACGACTTTGACCCTTTTCAGTTCAACTCCAGCTTACCGATTGTTGGGACATTGCCACCATGTCTCCTTATAAATCCGACTTTCCGTTTAAAGTGGCATTCCCTCCCCAGAGGATGGACAAATGCCTCGCAAGGCCTAAAGGAAGCCCACATGGCAGACAAGTGCTTGGACAATTCCAAAAACATCGACACTCATCTCTATATTAGAAACTGAAAAATAGCCACGCGTTATATTCTTCTTTAATGGCGCCGTCGAACATCATACGGTCCCCTCACCAAAAGTCGCAACCTACGGCAAAGAGCCAAAGATGAGTGTCAGGTACTCGATAGAGGAGGGCACGATTTTCCATGTACAGTTTTGCCCCTCCCGACATGGTACGCCTCCGCCTCTTATATCGTTTCCTAATTTTATAACAAAGCATGTAGGTAGGGCGCATCGGTAGCCATTATGCCGCAGCGAAGTAGTGTCCAACACTGATAAAGCAGCTAGCGTCGTGTACAAAGCCGCTCAGGAGGTTGGGTATATCCATATGATCACGGCTGATTGCGGAAATGCTGAGTAGACGCAGGGTCCAAAGGATGGATCACCTGAGAGATCGTTCAAAGTAAAGCTTCCAAAGGCGAAGTTGGGGGAGTGGAGTGGAGAGACAATGAAGCCAAGGATAATGAGCAGGAGAGTGAGCATTATGTGATGTGGCGCCAACAACTTTGGTATTTTTTCTATTTTAGCGATGGCATTTGAGATGCTAACATACTTGATCTGATTCCGTCTCAATAGGTGGTATTGGTCCTAGTAAACCGCACGCAATGCGACTCTTTTATTGGTCTATCTGTAGCTTCACAAACGTGTATTTAAGTGTTTCTGTTCGCTCTACAAGTAGTTCTACACCATACCCCAAATAGTATGATAGGCGTGCACCCACAAACTATGGAAAACAGAAAATGAATCTAGGTACAGGACATGCAAGTGATGGAGTAGGTACACTTCATGATTCTGGTAACACTATTTAGCCTGCCTGCTGTATGTGAGTCCTTCCTTCTCTTGCTGTTAGGGCTTGTTAATATATACTCTCCATTCTGGTCTTTTTTCATTCACCCATGACCAATCTGAGGCGTAGCTGGGGCACCACACTGGGCCGTTCGTTACCTTTTCCCTGCCCAGCACCACCACCATGTCGACCATTACAGTTTGATGTCTCCTCATTGATTGCCAGTGCAAGCTCATCGGAACCTTGCCCTTCTTCGTACATGTCGGAAGATGATCAGGGTGATATGGCAGACTTGAGGGAGAGGATCAAGGAAGAAGATATTGATCACACTGCCTGCCGATAAGTTCTTAGTATGGAAATATACCAAACCAAAGGTGTTTTCCGATCAAGATAAGGAAGAAATCAATGAAGTGATTAAAACAATTAATTTTCTTGACAAAGCAGAGGTCGTCCAACTTGCCAGCACAAACCTCGTGAAAAGACTGGAACTCTCTGAGAGTGAAATATTACTTGCCCAAATATCCAGTGCGCTCCTGCTTTCATCCCTCAACTTTGCTAGTCCTAGTGACTCAGAGTCATTATTATATCAGCTCCTAGCTCCCTCAGCGACGTTGTGCCAAATTTGCATCCTCTGTCTCATTCTTCTCCCTCGGCAATAATTGATGGTTCGTCAATGGATCTAGTATGATGAGGATTCTCAATTTCTCTGGCAGGCACCATTGTGCAACAAGACTTAATAGTTATTAGGGGCTATTAGGGTCGGACTAGTTACCTGCCAGTAGTACGAGCTGTTCCAGCCCATGCTACAGGTATTATCTTATTCGTCTCGAAAAGATGATCTGGGCTATAGCTGGATCGTTCTGACAGATGGAAATTCAGTTTTATTTGTATTTTGTGAACGGATGGGCTACTGATGGGCTCCAGAGAGGCTCCAAGAGCTCTGTCTGTGCCAGGAGCCCAGGCCTGCGTGACAAGCAGGGCTCCGGCACCCATCTGTCACGGAGCCTCCTGCATCATTGTCACCACCTCCCCACCATTCTCCAGTCATTTACCACCACCCCGTACCTCCTTCGATGGCCGCCTCAATGCTCATCCATCACTCTGGAAGTCCTCAGAATGACCAAGAAGCTCAGCGAATTATATAGCTATGATGATAGGTACACGGAACGGGCTTTGAAATGGGATTGCATGGTGCGTTGAGTCCCTTTCGCACGACAGTTAGGGCCTAATTTAAATTGGAACTATAATAATCCTACTGAATCCGTGCTCACCTGTAGCGACTCATTCACCCCTCCTCCCTTTCTTTGATCATCCCGACCCGGCGATGTTCATCGGGTGCCCAGGCGTACCGAGGCATCCCCCCCTCGCATCCGCCCGACAGCCCGCTGCACACATCGCAGCGACACCGCCTCATCCATTCACTCCCCCGGTCCAGCCAAACCATCCCTTCTACTGCCAACACTCACCGGGTATATACCTCCATCGGCTCCTCCAGGAAACAGACACTTGGACTCAGGCCCCCCAACCCTACCTCTCCTCCCCACGTCGACCTCTCCGCATGCGCCATATCCTCTCGCCTTCCCTCTCATTCCTCTAACCACCTTTCGAAGTTTCGCGCTTGCGATGACACCCCCCTCCTCATTACACCTGTCCTTGCTCGACTGGCTAGGAACATGACTCGTTGTGTGATTCCGTCGTTGTTCTCCACCCAGGCACTCAGCCTCGCAACCTCATCCCCACTTTTAACCCCTCAATTCAGTGCTCCTGTCGACCTACCCCTTGCTTTAAGCACATCGGAACGCACAAACTCGCACCCCCTTTTTCGGATCACACAGCAATTGACCAGTCACGATATTTGCACCTCAATGTAGGGTCCCATTAATGTCGTAAGTCACTCCTGCCCCTTCTCAACATACTGCCGTGCGCCACTCTTCATCGCCAATCAGCGCAAGACGTCGTTTCCTGACTCATAGACGTCATCATACCATCTTTCCCCTTTTTATCCTTGGCCAAAGTTCGAACCACTAATCATTGACCCACCAAATTGCAGGTGATCACTAACAACACCAACTGTCAAGACCGATCGGCGGCCCATACCCCCCTCCTTACCCCATCGATGCGGATCATGAGTCCTGGTTTGTAGCCAGTGCCACCATCACAAGACCCCAAGATATGGCCTCGAAAGGAACTTGAGGACGAGCGGCCAGGGGCATCTATCATTATACTATTGCGGCCAGTGACACTCATCCATGTCCACCAAACCCATGCAGGCCCGCCAATAACCCCTCATTGGTCGCCCCCGATGGTGTTCGAGACATCTAAACACCATCTGTCATGGTCACCTGCCCTATGCCCTCCCTATTAGTGCCGATCGCAAAGGATCATGGTCGCCCATGGCTGTCCTCCGACTTATGCACTGATCGGTCCCTACCTCGCATTTACTATTCCACGTCGGGAATGGCTAATTACTAGGGATTGAGGACATCAATACCCATCCGTCAGCGACCTTCATTCATTTATTTGACAACTTCATTGACATTGTGCTAGCCATCACTATTCGTCGCTAGATGCGTCATCCCCTTGGCTACCCAAGGAAACTGGCATCGAAACGGGGACGAAGATGATAAGCACGATCCGCCACGAATAAAAAAAGGCATTGGGGGAGGTAAGCGAATTCACAGCACAGGCAGGTACTGCATTCTGTGCTCAGTGGGGCTTATTATTCATGGTATAGTAGCGCACTGGCGCTCGTCGTGTCCGTACAACGACCTTTGTCATCTCTATAGCAGATGGCAGCGAACACAGATGTAGACTAGGTTTGTGCATTGCGATGTCACTATACACCACAACTTTACTTTTCATACCATGACTTTACCAGTATAGCGACTAAGATCCGAATGATGTACATACTGGCGATCAGAAGCTCACCTAAGGCAAATAATGGATATGATGCTTGCCAGAACGTCTAGTCTAACCCTAAGTCTGCTGTTACTCCTGTAGATAGTGGATGGCATTAGGAAATGCACTGCAACATGCGACTGTATCGCATAGAGCTCGAAAGAGCTTATGTTTCTCAAGGTATATCGCCTTTCGACTAAGCCAATACCTCGCCCTAATACCCTTCATCACAGGACAGAATGATGAAATTATCGTATTCATCACGTATCGGAGTCGGACAATCTCTACCTTGTGGCACTTCTCTTTACCCCTTCCAGAACGCATTCTGGCGGTCCTCGTAACGATGATATTGGTCGTTTCTGTGGCAAGGATATTTGCTTCCATAGCATGCTCAAATGGCCAGTCATGGCCAAACGATCCTGATAAATCAGTATATGTGATGGTATCCTATGGTACCAGACCCTTGGCGCCTATTTGTTCCTTGATGATGGTAATGATAGCAGTTGATGGCTATCTTGCGAAGCAGTGATCGTGTTCATTGTGCACAACAGAACACTTACCTTGCTTCGTAAAGTCGGGGATTTCCATCACTATATTATCATTCTCTAATCATGGCCTCTGTCGACGAGTCCATCTCCCACTTCTTCTCTGAGGCAGGGGCATGCACGACGCAGGCTCAATGTGACGATTGGACTAGCAACAACATTGGAGGACCGATTAAGCCTGTTCCGAGCCAGGGTGCATACAGCTACACAGTTACTGCAGCGAACGGCACGCTCATTGTTCAGTTCCGAGCACCAACTTCTCCGCTGGATACCCAGACACTGCAGATGGTCAAAAATGCGCATCCAGACTTTGTGGCTAGCTGCACCCTCCATGGGACAATTGGCTCGTCGCCAGGGTTGCTGGTGTATTCCATGACCAAGCTCCCAGGGAACAGCTATTTCAGTATCTCCCTCGAGCTCTCAGACGATAACTTCAATCACCGGCTGAGTACCGTGCGCAGCCTGGCAAGGTTCGTTGATATTCTTCGCTTCAGGCCCGCTGAAACAATGGACAATAGGTTCTTTGCACAGTCCTGGCAGCACAGAAGCTTACCAGACCCAGATACGCTTTGTACCATCTCTGCAGACTGCAACTCTAGCTTCGACTTCCTCGCCACGAACCTCGGCCATGACTTTCAAGTGGCCATCAACCAGATACGGGGCGGTTTACCAGCGCTTTTCTCTGGGAAGTATCCGTTGGTCGTCACTCACGGCGACCTCAGTGAGATGAATATGCTCGCCGACTCCGAGACCGGTGAAATCACAGGGATCGTCGGACTGGGCTGAAACGAGCATCCAGCCGTTCGGCTTTGCTCTCTACGCGCTGGACCACATAATTGGCTACCTGACTCCTGACGGATGGGTTTTCCATGACTACGCTGAGGATCTGCGGAATGAATTCTGGAGTGTTTTCTACAGCCTGGTTGGGAGGATATCTGAATCCGAGATGGTTTCGGCTCAGCTTGCAAGACAAGTCGGACTGTTCCTCCGGTACGGCATCCCGCACAGGCCTGGACGCAAAGGAGTGGTGGGCGTTGGGGGTCCGGGGAGTATGTCGATTGCAATCCTCCATGCCCTTGTTCTAGATTAGAGGCCCTCCTAATCTTTCCTCCTTCAGGAGGATGACAACTTATTTACATTCAATATGAGTCCAAGCCATGTTTTGAGTCCACCCGCTGTGTTTTCTTGAACTCGATTGCCCCACTCAAGTTTTGTCGTATCACAGTGACAGTTTTCTTGTCAAATGCTACAATACCTCTTGGATAGCAGCATACTCAGCATTCTTGACACAGGGCTTGATAGGCCCTGCAAAGGCTAGTATAGTCGGCAGTGAAAGAACTCTAATTTCCCTCGGGCTTGTGCGACCAACACCCGTGGGCTGAACGACTTCTAGCATATAATACGAGTGAATGCGCCGCTTCCGATGCAATGAGTTTGACGGTCCGATTCGACACTACCTATAACGTGATGGATGTCTGCGTGTCGACAAAACTGTGTTTCCTCACCCACAGTTTGCTAACCCTGTCCCGAAGAGAATAACACGCATATTCCGGTGGCGAGAAGCCTCAGAAGAATGATATTGGGCGATGCAGAACGAAGTCAATCTTATTTATGTACTCCCCTCTTATCGTCCTTTCTTTACTAAGATGCCAACGGCTTTAAGCCGGAAACACTGCCAACTCATACCTCCTCCTTGCTATTGCATCAATATCTCCGTCACAGGACTGAACAGAAGAGTTAATTAATGCGTATCAGTTCTCTCTGCTACTCCACCGTAACAACAAAGTACGAACTCACAGAAATTGTTGACTCGTCGAAGGGGCTGGAGATAAACAAACAAAGCACTACCATCTCACTGTTTGAGGGAAAGCTCGCATGTCGTTACTGGAATTCTATACACACACATTAGGGTCGTTGTTTTCTATGGGTTTGATGGCCATAAGGCGGCGAGAACAAAGATGCAGAGTGTTTCCCAATTCCCCTACTAATATCACGGATGCTTGTATCGCTCATTTGCGAGATCCGCTTGTCGTCGAACAGTATGTTATTGGAGTAAAGAGCTTCCCACGGTACCAAAGACTCTTTCTAGGGATGTCGTCCCTCACTCTTCTCACGAAGAAGGGAATCCATTGAAAAATCACTGGCGGATCATGGTCATCAAGGGACGCCATCCCCCAGATGATTGATGCAGCCTTCTGACTCTTCATCTTTGCTTCCGCAATTCACGGTCCATTGGCGATACGGGTTCTGCTGATGCCGGGGCAGCTCCACTTTGAGTACCGCTCATCACCCAATCCCGATTCTTCAGCATTTACTTTGTAAATGCTGGCCTTTGGTCTATGTTAGTGAGACGGGGGAATTCAAGCAGATCAGGCTGGTCGCATGTAGGCCTACATGAAGACTATGGCCTTGGAGTGGGATCAACATTGCAAGTTCAAAACAGGTGTACCGGTGGCACAACCAGCACGCACTGGATAAATTCGATTCCAGGGCTTTGCGTGTTTGGTGCGGTCCGAAATTACCGCGCGGCGGGCTTGGGGTAGTGGGTTTCGGGCAGGTGGCTATTGTTATGGTGTATTATTTGACTGCCACTTGTGGGGGCGGAATCTTAGGGGTTATTACAGGTATGAGTTATCACAGAGTCGACTAATGGGAGTTCATAAAACGGTTACAAGTGGTTGAATTGAATTAAGATATTTTTACAGATAGGTGATGAACTAGTGTCGGAGGTTCTCAGTTGGAAGGGTCTCGTCCGCGAAAAGACCAACGTGGGATGATCTGCAGCAGCATTTCCAGAACCTAAGGCCATAGTTGGCCCGGGTTAATCGACGACTCCAACACTTGGAAAAAAAGTGATGCATGGACCGCTGATAATTTTACAATCGTTAATTCCAAAACTGGTGTCCTGGACCAGGTAGCGCCGCAATTGCAGATGGGAACTTGTGCCTTGGTAAATTTACAAATTTACATTTTGACCGCTTTCGATCAGGTTATGGGCTGTTATGGGCGAGATGCCAGGCACGTGGACGACACGTTTCAACGGTCAGATGATCAGATCGAAGCTGAGGACCTTGCCGAAGCCGTTTTGACCTACCTAGTGGTTTCGCCTCAGCCTCCGCAGGGCGGGTTAGGACCTTTGGTAATTTTATCCCCGCCTACATCTACATCCTCATCCACTGGGACATGAGAGAGCCAAGTTACGTTTGAGTGTATTTACACACGATATCGGACTGTGTGTAATTGCAGGTTTACTAAATATGGCTCTTCTCGCCTATACCCGCTGACAGATAGGTCCTCGAGGCTCAAGATCTTCTGCGCGACGAGCGTATTTCGGCCCGAAGGACCAAGGAACCTTGAGGCCAAATGTAAGAAGACTTAGAAGTGGACGTTTCTATCGATGACATTGATTGCTTTGAAACAAACTAGTCATCAACCTTGTTGGAGTATGACAGGTGAAATTATGCACGTTTCCGTGGTTTAGAATTATACGGTACGAATATTTCCACGCAAAAAGCGCGTTGTGACAAAGGGAAATACCAGGAAACAGACAATGACTGAAAGGGACCAGATTAAAAGAATGGTCCAAAGGGAGAGTGGGGAAATGAATGAAGCTTAGGGCTCTGCTTCGCGATGAGTCGACTGTTCAATACTGATCGCGACCTGGCAACCAGTTCAATGAGCTTCATCACTCGCAAAGAATGTAATCTTATTTTTAGCACCAACCTTGGGTGAGCGAGGGGAAGGTAGGTTCGTATTGAAGGATTCGTACTTGACCGAGCGCGGAGTAGAGAGGGCAGAATTCAAGGAGGAGTCCTTGGATGAGAGCTACTCTGGTATGAAGGGCAAATTATTTGGGAGAGGGAAAGAAGGAAACATACGGGGTAGTGAGATCGCCTAGAATCAGGGAAATGGACAGGGTTTTCACGGGAGTTAGTGACGGACTGGGCTCGGCGGAGGTTTTGACGGGTGTTGAGGCTGATGTGTGGTTGAATTTAGGTTTAGGGGACGGAAGGGGAAAGGCTTACGTGACTAGGATGGAATTGGCATACACTGGACAAATTTGATTAGTGTGATGGCTCAATTGAAGAGCCCGAAAATGGTGAATGTGGTCAAACAATAAGGCTGAATGATTGCCGAACATTTTGTCGTATTGGACGATGAGGGTAAAATGAGAGGAATGCATAAAGGAGCAGTCTACGAAGGGAGTATGTTTAAAACCAAAATGGAACTTACACTTGGCGATGACAAAATGAAGTCCCATGAATATAAGGTTGTATGGCATAACCAACCACTGTTGCATAATGTCAAGTAACGGTTTCGCCAGGCGAAATTAGCGTGGGTACAGCGGACAGGGGTGAAGAGGGACGTACGCAAACCATTGACATAATTGTTCCGGCACTGACATCAAGATGTCAAAAGCTGAATCACCCACTCGGGTCAGTGAGATAGACGCACGTAGTAAGGAAACCCGTTTCAAAAGCATAACGTATCAGTGCATCAATCACGGCATTGAGGCTATGGAAATATTGGGTTATTGGTACTGGATTTGAGTGTAGGAAGGGGGCGTACTTGAAATCAGCAGTACGACTGGTTTTCAGCAACACAAATAGGCTTGCGGTGATGATGATGTCAACAAGTGAGGAGAGAGCCAGGCCGAGGGTGAACAGCCACTGATTAAGGAGAATGAGGATTAAAACAGATATAAGGAATTGGTACGAACATGAAAACGATCCTTGAATTCATGTAGGCTCTTTAGCATTATCCTAATGTGTGAAGTTGAAGTTAAGAGAGGCCATATACAATCGCAGATAAGACTTGCATTTGAGAGGTGGTAGCTGATTGTGTGAGGTAAGACATTAACGAACATTGGGTAAGGTAGGAGGCAGGGGCTTACCATTGGCCGAAACTGTCAATACATGGTGTAGGGATTTTAGCTCGTTGATGACAGGGAAGTTTGAAGGGCTGACCTAGTCGACAAACGGCCAGGAAGAGCTTCGGAGGAGGTTAGGAGACCATGATGCCTGGCAGGGTAGGTCACTACGCACCATGGGGCAAACGAGAAAATAGTTCCTTCGGCTGACTAGTGGGCCAGAAGCTTGTTACTTGGCTGTATCAAGAGGAGACTGGAACGGACGCACGCATGAAGATGCGGTGGGCGAAGAAGCTGATTCTCTTCAGCAGGAGTATTTTCTCGAACTTGGGGGCACGTACCAGTGAACGACAAATATCAGAAGACCCTGCGCGGGCGGTCACTGTTGAATCGAGTATATTGAGCCAAGAGCACGAACCGTAACAGACACAGTTGACTGGATAACAAACTTGAGCACTTGGGTAAATTTAAAATTGGTAATGTACATACGGATACCGCCCTATGCTCTGAATGTGAGTAAATATCTGAAATGGGTCGCCGTACTGCTCACCAAGGTATGTAATCGATGTGCTGTATCTGGCCGAAATAGCCTATAAGGTAGTTCCATAGCCCTGTCCACACGAATGCGGTATGGAGCGAGTCAAGGAGCCTAGTATTGGGCTTAAATCAAGGATATTCCGGCGAGTGAGGACGCTCCTCACCATACGAGAAGAACCTTGAAAAGAACTCAGATAAACATTCAAGGCAAACTTCCAAACAAATCCTTACCAGTAATTTAATCCTCGTACGGTCAGCGGGATAAAGCTTGAAGTAGATGACAACTTGGATTATGACCACCCCACTGAGGCTAAGGACAATCGTGAATGGCTATCAGGTGCCAGAGTAAGGTACGAACACGGATGCACAGAGACCGCCTATGAGCAGGGCACCGAATGTCGCAGGGACGCTAACCATACTGTCGAACGGGGAGTAAGTATCCTTGGAGGGGGACGGGGGATGGGGGGAAAGTCCACAAAGGAGAAACCCGAGCCCGGTTAGGTTTAAGGACGAACTGGACGTGGCAGCGCCCCTGTGTTTATGTACATACGATGAAGGCGGATTTACGAAAGGGTGCACATCATTTGAAAACTTCCCCGCGCAGAACAGGGGGGTTCAGGGTTCCGTTCGTTTTTTTTCCGATTTCGGTCAATCCACGAAATGGCCATTCTGCCTGTGCTTGGGCCATGTTGCGCCTGTTTATTCATGTTCATTTCTATTGTGATTTCATAGTTTGGGTAGAGGCGCTAGACTTGGGCCATCGTAAATACCAAGCGCTCTATACTGTCGTGCCACAGCTGGGCCCCGTTATAGCGCTTTGCCCAGCTCGTCCTTGACCTACCCCCCTTCGACACCATTTGTATAGAGGATCGTTAGGTGTAGCGAATAATCGGGGATTTATCCAAGCGCTGGGAAAATGTCAAGTTGTGAGATCTACATAGTGGGTGGCCGGGGAGGGAAGACCGCCATGTACCGCCTTGCTCAACCGTTTAATATGCAATATATACGTACATTAATGATGCAGGGCCCGAACGCCGTCGACAGCCGTCGACCAGCCATCGACCGAAGAAGCTGCTTAGTCATCGCATCACATTTTCATCGCGTCGCGTTTTGACAGAAAGATCTAGCAGATACCAGGTTACAGCGTCCACCTATGGCCTCACAGACTCCGGTTTTTGTCATGAGTGAGTACTAATGCACGCATCGAGACGTGAGCTAATGTATTCTGGAAGACACTGCGCCAGAGCGCCAATCCGGCCGCAAGGCACAAGTCTCCAACATTACGGCCGCCAAGGTCACTATCTGCTCTTTTAGCTACGTCGCTACGCTTCTGACGACATACAGACTGTAGCAGATGTGATCAGGACATGTCTTGGGCCAAAAGCCATGCTGAAAATGATTCTGGATCCGATGGGTGGTATCCTGTGGGTTGACGAGATCTGCCTACAGATTGCATAATGACCGGGAACCTAGGCTCACCAACGACGGGAATGCCATTCTTCGGGAAATCGATGTCGCACATCCTGCCGCGAAGAATATGATTGAACTGTCACGAACGCAGGACGAGGAATGTGGTGATGGAACGACGAGTGTAATTATCCTTGGTGCGGTTCCTGGCGCAACCAGCCCCAATCTCTCTTTAACAAATTCATAGCTGGGGAGATTCTCGCTCAATCGCTGTCACAGCTCGAACGTGATATTCATCCTGTTGTCATTATTTCCGCATACAACAAGGCCCTCAAAGAAGCACTTAGCATTGTCAAGCGCATATCGATCCCCATCGATGTCAATGACGACGAGCAAATGCTCAAGCTCATTAAATCTTCCATTGGGACTAAATTCGTCGTGCGGTGGTCGGATCTCATGTGCAAACTTGCCCTGCACGCAGTGAGAACAGTCGCGCAAGAGGATGGAGCCATCAAAACTGTGGATATCAAGCGATACGCCCGAGTAGAAAAGATTCCCGGTGGAGAGATTGAACAGAGTCGTGTTCTAGATGGTGTCATGCTTAACAAAGACATTACACATCCGAATATGCGGCGCCGAATCAAGAACCCTCGCATCATCCTACTCGACTGCCCGCTGGAGTACAAGAAAGGTGAATCACAAACGAACATGGAGTTCTCCAAGGACACAGATTGGGAGAGGGCGCAGGCCATCGAAGAAGAGCAAGTGAAGGCATTATGCTACAAAATTCTCGAATTCAAGCCGGACCTCATTTTTACCGAAAAAGGAATATCTGGTATGTCCTTGGTTTCATCCCTCCCTTGCATCAGCTTACATATTCTAAGACCTGGCTCAACACGCTTTTGTACAACACAATGTGACTGCCATCCGCCGAGTTCGTAAATCAGATAACAATCGCATTGCTCTTGCAGTCGGCGCAACGATCGTGAATAGGGTAGAGGACCTACGTGAAACAGACGTAGGAACAAAATGTGGCCTGTTCAATATCGAAAAAATTGGTGACGAGTAGGTCGTTCGAACGATTGTCTCCGAAGTTCTGATCCCAACACTTTCCAGATACTTCACTTTCCTTACGGAATGCCAGACACCAAAAGCCTGTACAATCCTCCTCCGCGGTCCATCCAAGGACATTCTCAACGAGATTGAGCGCAACCTCGCCGATGCCATGTCTGTTGCACGAAACGTTGTCTTCGATCCAACACTCGCACCAGGGGGTGGCGCAACTGAGATGGCTATTAGCGTTGGCTTACACGCTAAGGCCCGGACCGTTGTTGGTGTGGAAGGATGGCCCTACAGGGCCGTGGCGGATGCAATGGAGGTCATTCCCAGGACGCTTGTGCAAAACAGCGGAGGCAATGCCATCAGGGTTTTGACTGAACTCAGGGTACGTTACAAGTTGAACATGGCCACTGAAATGAGAACTCATTTCATATACCCCAGGCTAAGCACGCAAATGGGGAGAATTCGTGGGGCGTAAATGGGGATGCCGGTAAGATTGTGGATATGAAAGAGTACGGACTCTATGAGTCAGCGAGTGTGAAAATACAGACACTGAAAACTGCGATCGAGGTGGGTGCACTCGTTCCCCTGTGATCCTGTCGACTTAACGGTCACACGTCAGGCCGCTCGCATGCTCCTTCGGGTAGATGACGTCGTGCAAGCTGTGCGCAAGGACCGTGAGCAGGGTACCGGTGGGTTAGAACAAGGCAGTGCAGGACCCGAGGAAATGATGGAGCAATGAGCCAGAATTGAGTAGAATAAAACGTATGGATGTCGATTTTGCTCCTCCTGGTGTGTGATGCCATCTGGTTGTCTCAAGAACCCTGATGTGACACGCCAACAAGGATGCGCCGGAAGCCAAGTTGGCCTGGTCGTGTGTTTCTGTCGTTTTTCTAGTTGCATACTTTTGCGTGACTCTATATCTCCAGTATTGTTGAAGTCGTGGATATCGCGCGAGCAGAATCCAAGCGGCCGAGTATGGCTATAGGGGAGCAAGACGTCAAAGCGCGCCTAGTAATTTCGGCAAATTGTCCGCTCATAGGTGTGAGAATATCCCAGCTCGAAAGGTAACCGTGCAGATACCCATCTAGCTCCTACGGAGCCAGCAATTTGTAACATTGAGTGCGCCTCACCATCATGGCCCTGCAAAAGCCAGCGCTCGAGACATTGTTATCAGTCCTCGAGATCCTTTCCCAACCGGAGTGGAAATATGTTTATCTTCCCTGGCTCCATGCTTGCTGGAGTCAGAAAAGCGGCTGGTGCTCAGACCATTGCCGAGTTGTGTAACCAAAATGGCATATTGGGTGTTGGATTCTTCCCGAGACCTCACAAGAAAAATCATCCATTATGCATTTCCCCCATCCTAACCCCTGAGTCAGTTGGGCCCAGGTACGCAGGGATATTCACTTACTCCCGCATTTACATTTACATACCACTAAATTGCTAATTTCGGTTGTGGTGACCGATAACTATTCAACCGACGAAAGACAGGTTCGAGTCAGTAAATAAATTCAGAGCGAGTTTTGATTAGTTAGTAAATAATAATGACACAATCACATTCCCTGGTAAGAGGACACTTCTGTTGTCGCATGTATTGTCGTATGTAGCAAGCGTCCAGGGTCCGATTGGAGGACAAGCTATTTGACCCACTCACCTGGACCATGTCAGGGAAACCAGGGACTACAATTCCTATTTCGCCAGATTTCGCCTCGTGCATGGCTACCACCCAATTATCGTGCTATTGTTTGTCTTCATTCCCCAACCACTTGCATGACGCACGCTGGGGGACGGCTATGGAGTGTAGCGGCATTCAGCGTTGGTAATTGTGGTGATCAACAAATGACCAGGGACAGTCAAGAATAGGGGTAATTCTCGTGCCGATTGGCGGTCACATTACGATGTATTTTGTCATCGCCGGTGCTGCTCAATTCCTTTGATGATTGCTAAAGAGGGATCAACAGAAGCGAAAGAAATATATTGCTTCCCATATTTACACAGCGGAGAGCAGCGACACCACAAGATATTCAAATTTCTTTATCTCATAGAATATATAAACGACCTAAAGGTCAAACAATCACTGGAGCTCGGGTGGGAGAGCATTATAGCTGTAAATGATCAACTCGTGAGCAATTACTTCACGTATATAGTGCTCGTGGACACTTACATGGGGCAGAGACGTTGCCATTCAGCGTTGGGGTGGACATTCTTCCTGGTACCGGCGGGGTCAACCATCTGGACCGTGGCGAGACCAGCGAACTTGTGCCAGAAGATGTGGCAGTGGAATTCCCACGGACCTAGTCAGACACGGAGTTGTACTCAGCTCGCGACCCTTGTACTAATTATAAGGGGGAAAGGCTTACCGGTATTATCAGTCTTGAAGCGGATGGTGGTACCTGTGCCTCCGACACCAATAGTCTGGAAGTGGTTCAGCATATGGCTTCGGGATGAGCTGAAGGGAGCTGCTCACATCACGAGAGATTGGGTTGATGAGGTTGGTAGCATTGGAGCTCATGGACTTGACGACTTGTACTTTCATCTAGCGAGATAAAGATTGTCAAACTCCAATGTCTCGTGCAGGACAGACATGCCACCTACACCGTGCATGTGGAGCGGGTGGGCGTCATCATCGTCGGTGGGCGGGAACGCAATTTCTATCGTTTTGCCCTTGGGAAGGACGAAAGTATTCTCGGTAGTATTGAAAGTATTGGCACCCGCAAGGACTTGGTTGAGAGTGGGTGTTTTAGGCGCGACATATGAAACGTTGTTAATGTTCCATTGTGCCTTGCCAGCAGTCTTCCGAGGGGGTGTGTTAGCGTTTATTGAGTGGAACGGCCACAATCACACGTACGACGACGAGATCATAGCTGAATGACATAGCGGGTTCCTCAACCTTGGTAGGAACGAGAGGGCGGAGATCGGCCTCAATAAGCGCGCCATCAGCGGGACCGAGGGTCATAGGGGTGGTTGGGTCGGCTCTGGGAGCGCCCGCATAGCGGATGATCGCACGAGACAAGGTGGCGTTCTCTGCAAAGCGCTTAGGGCTAAAACCCTAAGTTGGATAGAGGAGACTCACGGTTGGGGTTGCGAGCGGGGTCACCACCAACGTAAGGCGCATTGAACCAATAGTTAGCAACTGGCTGGTTAGCAGTAACCTGAAAAAAACATCAGCATTCGCTATATCTGGTTATCCCAGGGGCCAGGCGCGATACGTACCACGACATCATAGCGCTGGCCAGCGAGCAGGTCCGCCTTTTTGACAGAGTGGGCTACAACGTTTCCGCCATCAGCAGCGATGATGGCTTCGCACATCTACATCAGCACCCTAAAAACCATGGATATGGTTTAATCGTAACTTACTCATGTCATGGTTATCGAATGAGACAGTGAAGACATTACGAGCGGACTCGTTGATGATACGGAAGCGGTAGCGCTTGCCCTTGACGACATTGATGACAGGCCAGGGGACTGCAGGTCCGCCATTGAAACGACCGACACCGTTGACAGTACCGGAATCGGAGACTGGGATGATACCAGTTGCAACGTAGCTGTCGAGCAGAGGTGGAGTGACGATGTGCCACCAATCACCGATTTGAATGATCTATCGAATGGCAAAATTGAATTGGGTCCGTTTCACTATGTGTGTTACTCACGGTGTTGACGTCGTCGACATCGTACAGGTTCCTGTGAGGGTCAAGAGGGTCGTAGATAATGAGCGGCCCACGGAATCCCTATTTAGTGTGTAAGAATAGACTGTCTGGTCGGCCTCTGGTGGATACATACATCGAGGTACTGCACGCCAAGCTCGGAGTGGTACCAGTAAGTACCAGTCTGATCGCCGAGAGGAACCTCATAGACGAAGGAGTTGGATGGGGCAACCGGGCAAGCTTCGACGAAGGGTTCGCTCTCCATGAACACGTTGTCGCTGCTGTAGAAAATGCCATCAAGGTTAAGAGCTGTGGAACGCCGCATTGTTGCATCCGTCTATATCATATCGAAGCCATCGGTCAGTGCCTGCGTTTAACAAGACCTGTCAAAAATGCTCACCAGCTTGTTGTTGAGAGTGACCCGGAGAGTCTGGCCCTTGGTGACCAAGATAGGTGGGTTGGGGTACACACCACCCGCAGTGACAGTGCCTTAGAACCCTCCTGCTCAGTACCTGGGATGATCGGAGTGGAATGAAGGGAAGACATACTCCTGGAGAAACCATCAGGGGCAATCTTTGCATTCACCACGTTCATGGTGACGGAATGAACGGACTCGACGGTCGCGCCGACCGCCGCCTGAACGAGGGCGAGAAGAAGAAGATAGCTCTGCATTGCGTACTGCCGATAGACCAATGGGCTCTTGAGGCTCGATCGATGGATGCAACCGATGCGAGGTAATTCCAGTGTTGCCCCCTTGGCTTTATACCCCCCTGATGTCCGTGTAATAGTCTAGATCCGTTCGCATCTGACTTGAGAAAGATCTGCTGGCCAACCAGTAGTTCATGAGACACTTAGAGAAAGGGGTATTTGCCATTTCCGGATGAATTTTCGATAGCACATAGTGTTTGTAACGACAGGTATGGAAGTAAATTCCTCGAGTGAGGGCTCGTTCGAACACACGGGTAACAGGTTTGTGAGGATATCAAAAGTCCAGCATTGGTTTCCTTTGACCTGGGCCCAGTGGACAGGATTCGTCGACGACACGGCCGCTTAGCGAGTGATCTGGGAGAGCTGTGTACGAAGAGCGAGCAAGGGACCAGGGGAAAATCATGCGCCCGCCAAATTGGCGTAAATGGAAGGCCGCGAACACTCCACAGTCCATACACTGGTCATTTCCAACCACGACCATGGGGGAGCGCATGTTAATGTGTGGGTTCACAACTATGACAAAGAGAAAAATGTTGAAATCGGTTCCGGCGGTAAGGTAACGCAATGCCATGTGCGTATAAGTCGAGAGCTTGGGCACGAGCGCGTGAAAGCAAGTTAAAAGGATGCTGTTCATTGGTGATAGCAGAGGTCTAAATCGTCCGTGGCGGTGGGAAGCATGTTCAGGGTGCTGACGCTGTTGTCGTTGGGCAAATGCTTCTGTATTTCTTGATGGAATGCGTGTAAAAGAACGAAAAATGCCAGAGTAAAGATGATGGCGTGGTGGAGAAGAGATACACAGCAAGACGAGAGGAAACGGCCGAAAGCTAACATTAGCATGGGTTATTCGCAGGCATACTAAATTAAGCTCACAAAAGGTGGGGTTGTGAGTCAATTGACAGAGGCATTTTTTGTAGTTATTCGACGTCGGAATCGATGCCACTGTGGAGAGAGCCCTTTAGTGGAAGGAGTGACGTTGGGGTTGGTGCGCGGAAAAGACCATCATATCATCACGGACCTTGCGTTTTAAGTTCATCTATCAGGCCGTCCCTCTGGCGATGTTTCCCCCAACTGGGGCGCCCTGTAAGTGCCTATGGGTATATCAGGTCACTCATTGGCCCAACGTCTCTACAAAAGGAAACCTACCTATCCTCAGGAGGACACTAAGCATCCCACGTAGCAGTGATGACATGAAATTGGCTCACATAGTCAAAATGCGGAGTGACTGCTCCCGTCAGTAGCCTGGGGAAAAAAGAAGCCAGGAGTGAAGATTCGTGTGAGGAAAATGAAGGTGTGGGAGGGATTTAGTGGTTATTTTGACGATACAACAATGATGAGCCCAGAACACCGTAGGTTTTGACAAATCCGGGCGCGGGGTAAAGTCAGCGGCAAAACAGCGAAACAGCCTCTTTTACAGGGCTCACGCGGGGAAGGACTAACTTCGGCTGAGAGCCTGAAAGGGGGCTTACATGGGAAGGGAGAGGTGATCAACCTTGTATTGATGGCGGTGCAGGAGATAAGACAAAGGGATAAGTAGAGTGAGTGAGAAGGAATAGCCAATGTGCGAAGCAAGTGGGGTGAATAGCCGCATTACAAGCTGTGTAACGTACGTCGTGTGGTTATTAATCTTGCATATGTGAAAAGCGGAGCTCATTCTTGCAACGTTTCCTCCGGCACCGTGATTTGGGTGTGGACCCTGTTCAGTGAGCGACGGGGAAGAGGTTTGATGGGTCGTACCGGGACAAAGGAAGTGATGATTTCCGAAGACGCGTCTGAGTCGACATCGGAGTCGTCCTGACAGATTTCTTCTGAGGATGGCGACGAAGAAGAAGAGGATGAGGTTAACATGTCGGCGTCTTGATCTTCCCGGCCTTTGCTACGGCTACGGTCCTCAAAGACACCAAGGCCGAGGTTCTGGAAGAGAGATGAGAGCGTTCCAAGGAAACGTGGGAAGGGAACACACCATCTCAACATATTGGTCCACATGTTCACTTATGTGTTCAATGTCGACACTCTTCGGGTCCTCCTGCATCCGGTGAGAGAGAGCCTCATTGGAAGCCTGTAGCTGAGGGAGGAAGGCGTGGACGCGCGAGAGAACTGTCATCAGAGTCAGTTTTAGGCGGTAGTATTTTCAGGCTCGGTGATACGGACGCTCAGAGGGGGGACTGACGGCGAAGGTAGACCGGTCTCCAAAGTCAAACTTGGAGAAACCGGGTGGCGGCTGGGGCTTGTTGTCGCTGTTGAGTTTCTCAAGCAAGGCCTCTGTAAGGATTTGAGCACAGATATAGAGCAAGTAGATACGACCTACGGATGCGCTTCTGTCTGTCCTCGTCGTCCTCGACGTCGAGGGTGTTGTCGGTGTTGTTGGCCATTCCAAAGTGATCGTAGCACAGCCACAAGCACGCTTCACCATTTTCGCATATCTCACAAAAAGCCTCAAACACATCATGGCCGACCACCCAAAGCTGGGGGGCTACGACTTCTACAGGAATGTCCTCGGCAGTCCTCAGTACATCGTTGCCCCCATGGTAGACCAAAGCGAGCTGGTCCGTCGTTTCATCTCTCCTCTGCAGGATATCTCGCTTACCCGCTCACAGGCCTGGAGACGACTGTCCTGGAGATATGGCGCTCAGGTGCGTCGCAGAAACACGTGTAAAAAACTTGACTAACATGCCATTCCAGCTGATCTATTCGCCCATGATCAACGCCAAAGTCAGCCACGTCCTTCACCACCCAGAATGATCATTCACTCAACCCCCCTCCAGATGTTCACTACCCCATCTCACAAGGCATATCGCGACAGCAACTTCAATATAACATGTGGCGAGGAGGGCGCCTCAACTATCGATCGACCTCTCGTTGTCCAATTCTGCGCCAACGATCCCGAGCAGCTTCTCGCCTCGGCCAGGATTGTCGAAGCTCACTGTGATGCTGTCGACATAAACCTTGGCTGCCCGCAAGACATTGCAAAAAAGGGAAGATATGGTGCGTTCCTCCAGGATGATTGGGACCTCATCTATAAGCTCAGTGCGTCCAGATCATTCTATTATCGTCAACTCAGTCATTTAAATCACCATAGTCAACATCCTCCACGTTAATCTCTCAATACCCGTGACTGCCAAATTTCGGGTGTTCCCTACGGTCGAAAAGACTGTCGCCTATGCAAAGATGCTCGAAAGTGCTGGGGCTCAAATACTCACATGCCACGGGCGTCTACGCGAGCAACGTGGCGTCAATACAGGTCTGGCAGATTGGAGCAAGATCCGCGCAGTCAAGCAGGCTGTCTCCGTGCCCGTCTTTGCTAATGGCAACATACTATACCAGTCCGACGTTGCCGCTTGTCTAGAAGCGACAGGTGCCGACGCGGTCATGAGCGCCGAAGGCCAGTTGTACAACCCTGCGCTCTTCAGTGGCCTCACATCTCCTTCTCAACCCGTCCCTTCCGATTACGAGTATCTATCAGATGATCAGATTCTCCTGCGCCAGCCGCGACATTGTAACCTTGCAATCGAGTACTTAGACATCGTTCTCTCGCAGAAAACGCCCACGGCTGTCAGTGCAGTCAAAGGCCATCTCTTCAAAATTATGCGCCCGGGCCTGACGCGAGAAAAGGATCTGAGAGAACGACTAGGGAAGACCAGGGTGAACCCAAAAGCGCCAAGAGAAGGATATGGGGAGTACATGAAAATATGTAAAGAGTTGAAAGAAAGGATGGAGGTTCGTCCAGCTCCTTTTCTCCTATCTCTTGGTACCCAATCTCCATCTAGCGCGACGAAAAGGCTGCCGCAGGAAAACATCTCAAAGACTTGATTGAAATTGACCCTGCAACGGGAATACAAGTCATGCCCCATTGGCTTGCCCAGCCTTACTTCCGACCACTACCACCTTCAAAACCCGAGTTGGAGTCGAGTGAGTTCTAGAAGATGATACCCTACAAGCCCGACGCTAATAGGTTTATACCATAGAAGCATCACCGACTTCTGCGAAACGTACTTATCCAAAATCCGACTTCGACTCGAACACGGAAGGAGAAGATGTTAAACGCGCGAGGTTGGAGGCTTTTGATATCAACACTTGTGCAGGATAGCCGTGATTCGGTATGCTGGGACTTGGCTTTAATACATCCTATATATACACTAATAACAATAGTTTGTGTCGGGAGTGCCAGCGTGAACACTTCCTTCGGCGTGGCATGTGATGTCAACATCTTCTCTAGTACTCGACCAAGCCGTGTTCTCTCACATAAAGAAGGCATTATTGACCCTCGAACAATTCTCTGTAATGATCCCAAGTTGCAATATGGCGGAGCTCACAGTCGCCGAATCTGTGAAAGTTCGTCAAACGTACATATGCCCTAAGGCAATCTGTTAGAGATATATCATGCAAATTATTGACAGGTTGATCCAGTACCATCTACTACTACCCGTTGATTCCCCTGCGAATGGCCCTTCAAAAAAGTATGCTTTGGACACTCCTCAGTGGCTAATATACATTCATATTATTTTCATGTCATTGGATATACTTTCTAAGTCTCAGAGAATACACACGGCCAAACATCCGCTAGAGTCTGAAAAGAATGAAATGTAACTTTGAACAAATCCCAAATAACCAGAACAGTGTTCGCGCCATAACCCAAAAGAAAGTACCGTGGGGGGCTAGGTAAAAATATCAATACACACAAGCCATGTGAGTATAAGTAAAAGAAACTCGCCAGCACTGCGCTTTATAGTAAGCCCTATCCGACTCCGGGTAAAAATCCTTAAAACATCTCTCGTCAACACACATGTCCGTTTCAGCGATTGGAAACTTACAAAGGGTATAGCCTCGCTCGAGATTGTACCAAGCTGTGCGAGTATTTTTTCATCCATGCTGCAGATACTCCGTATACGAGCGATATCAGACAGGTTCTGGATTTGTATCTGAATCGAGGTGAATGCGTGATGCAAATATGTGTTGCGCATTAAACAAGTCAAAATGACGAACCGGATCGTTGAGCCAACGTAAGAAGCGCGAAAAAAACACCGCATACAGTCGATCGTTACCAAATTTTCGACCCACAAAGCCCAATGAGTTGAAATTGAAGTTCCTAAGCGCGTCAAAAAGCTCTTCATCACCCATATCACCAGATTGACTGCATAAGACAAAGACGGAAAGCTTTGCCAATTCCGCCACTTTGACCGCAAGACCCTTGTCGATTACTGAATTTTGAGAATGCCAGGAAAGACAGCCCTTGCGACAACTCTGATAGCGATATGTTCCCGCGAAATTTATGTCCGGGGTCGTCGGGGAGACATGAAAGAGTTGTGTTCGAGCTAAGGAGCTGTAAACAACGCTTAGCTAGTTGAAGTGATGTTTTCTGCCGATCACAACAGTAAGCCCCCGAGCGAATAGGGCTCTTGAGGTAGTCAGGGAACGAAGCATGTAAAAAGCGAAGAGAGGCTTTCTCAGCTTTCTCAGGAGGGGGAACATCTAGGATCGAATGAAGTTTCCAAAGAGCGCCATAGAAGGTGCTACGAGAAATACCAACAAGATTTGAAAACATCTGCGCAGAGCGATGGTCGTTGAAATCTGAGAACGCGCAAAGGTGAAGTAGGCGAAGGGTCACAGGTAAGACGTCGGCGGGGACAGCGGAAAGAATCTGGGTATAAAGAATATCAAGTGCCTGCATGGGATTCCTGGTCCCAATGGCGTAAGAGCGCGCGAGGACGATCATGACGAGAGCCAACTGCCCTTCGGGATTAGCGTAATTTGGATCGCCAATAAACTTGATTATAGTAGAAGCGAAGATGAAAAGTCCGGAAGCTGCATCCACAATTGCCGACACTTTCTCTTCAGGTGGCCAACATCCATCAATGCCCTCCTCGACGGCCTCGGAGTATTTGGCATAGACGTTTTTGAGGCCCTCTCTGATATATAGTGCAACGTCTTCCCTCGACTCTTGAGTGTTAATAGTCAGTTCCTCCTTCCAGCAATGAACCCCTAAGGTCCGCTCTCGCTAGCATTCCGCTTTCAGATGAGGCTCCGGGCGGCTGCAGACCATCCACAACACGGGCAAATAGGCAGCGGAGCTAACTGCGCTGGTGATCAACTCCATGATCTCACATTGCTCATCCTCTCCTTCGCATTCGTCCAACCCGTCTAAAATAATAAGATATGGGCGTTTGGTATGTAGCATTGAAAGGGGTTCAACGATGAGCCATTTGAACTGGATATGAGTCGCCTTCTCCAGCAAAGTAGGGTCCTCAGCCAAGATACGAGACACTAATTGTCGATATTGCGGAATTCGGACAGCTAGCTGGTAGGCGAGGGTCGGAAAGAAGAGTGAGGGATCATTGCGTTTGTTCTGCCTGGAGAAGAAAAAAGCGGCTCCAAGATAGGCAGCATCCGCACAATACTCAGCTATTGTTTGAGCCACAGCTGATTTCCCAACCCCGGCAGGACCACAGAGCCAGAGCATGTTCCACGCACGCCGGTCATTATGAAGCCATTCTCGAATCTCCCGAATTAACCTTTCTCTTGTACCAGGATAACATCGTGGGGGTGGGTAACGAGCCGAGGAATCTGATTCTGCACCTGGAACTCTGTATTGAGACAAGGCCTCGAGCACTAAACCGTAGATAAATCTAGGTGCTGCAAGGTGGTGATTGAGTAGAGGTGGTACCTGCTCTCCCTTGATCGACGAGACTGTTCACCATGACGGGCATATCAATCATAGTGGGCTGATGCAACACAATATTACTAGCCCCAGTAAGAAAGCCATTATTAGCGGCTATTTGCATTCATTTTGAGTCAAAATCAACTTCAATGACGAAGGAAGCGATAGAGGGGGACGTACTGATGGACAACCGGAAGTTGCGCATGTTCACCAGGCAGCAGTTGACTATTCACCTGTAAGTCGTTGTGATCAAGGGGCCTGAACTGCCCCTTTACGCCAGAGTCTGAGTCCAAGTCGCATCCCTGTTTGTTGTCGGACACAAGGAGAGCTATATAGCGCCTAAATGTCGTCTATTTGGCGTGGGAACCCTCGGTCTAAACATGACGTTACTGTGCGAGCCGCATCAGAGTGGAGGAACTGCTGTCCAAGTTGCGTCATACTCTCATACTATCACTAACCAGGAGTTTCAAACACATCTAGCGCTTGAAAACAACACTTATAGGATAACAACACATTTGCACGCCCTAGCAATTTTTACATATGGTGTATCTGGCTCATCTCCACATACATATGCGGCGATGTTGTTGAAGAATGACGTCGAGGCGTCGGTCCTCGATCTACACGATCGTTTTATTTTCATTCTTTTATTTTTGGACTATATATTTATCTTGTTTCATAGCTAGCCGACGGACATTTAACCTAGTCAGCCTCGTAGTCTTAGTCATTATACTACTCTCCTATCTTCCTAGGTATTTAAAGGGTTCCTCAACCGTTACTGGAGTTCAGCACTTGTACGCGAACTCCAGGTACGTTTACATTTGTTTACTCTCTCTCTCGTATATCTCACTCAGCACTTGTACGCGAACTCCAGTGTTCGCTCTGCATTTATTTATCGTCCACGTCATCATCGTTTACCGCCGCGCATTATCGCTGTTAGATGTTGTGGTGAGATTGTGGGCACTGGCGGATATTGCCAAAAATCTTGTGAAAACTTGCCATGATGTCCCAAAATTTACTGTCAAAAACTAACTCTAAGCCGGCTGCCGCCGATCTACCCAGGCACTTGCCATGGGATGATGGCAGAATGCTAAACACCATGGGAGTAATCACACTATAAGTCTCAGGCTAAAACTCATACGTACAGGGAAATAAATACCATTTTTCTGGTCTGTAAGCTTTTGAACATGGCCAATGTTTTGTAAAAACAAGAACAATTCATAATTAATTCAGATTGCGCTCAATCGCGATGTTTTGGTACCATTATAATCACCTCAAAGAAACGAACATGATGGAATTAGTATCATAGGCTGGTTCACAGTCTGAACAGGTGGTAATGCTACCGGAGCAGTGGCTAGTAGGGCCACGTTAGGGCAGTAGGCTCATTACAAGTAGGCAAAGGTCTAGCATAGCACAACTAATAGATCATAATCGGATAATAATAGAAAATTAAGCTCATCATTTGCCAACACAACTTCTAATTAACATACACAGCAAAGGTACAAGGGTCCTGGGGGCATTGTTGTAGAGGAGGCTGGGGAGAGCCACATAGACCGTCGCAACGTTCTACAGCTAATTCAGGCTGCGCGGCATGCACTCGGTGCTGATGTCAACTGGAGGCCTGGCAGTATTCCCGGCCATGTCATCGTCGACTCAGAGGAGGGATGCAAGAGTGTGCGATGGATGATGTGTGTGACAGGGGCAAGGTACCGGCGGCCGTTGGCTCAGCAGTGCTTTTTTGAGCTTGCAAAGAACACCGGTCCGGGGGAGACAACAGGTGGGGGGAGAGGGAGGAAGGCAACGCAGTAATGGAGGCGAGACAGGAGGAAGGTGGGATGAACATCATTACCATCATCACTGTCGTTGTCGGATAACAAGTTGAGGGGGGGAAGTTGGAGTAAATTTGCAAGTGTTGTTATTGGGTGGGTCGATCAGAAAAGAGGGAGGTGACACGGAGATGATGTAGGCACAGGACGGAGGATTGTCTGGGGGAATATGCAAGGATGGCGGGGGGGGGGGGGGGGGGGGGGGTGTTGGTGTTCTAAGAGGGACCGATGTCAATTAAGTGGCTATTGAGGCCTTGAGCTGGTTCGATTGGGTTGGTGGTGGTAGTGGTGGCAACACCGCCAAGGACCAGGGTCCCATGCCGGAGGTCACAAAGCTGAAGGCACAGTTGAGAGTTTTTCTGCCAAGGAGGCTCTGAAACGGCCTGGGCCGCTTGCCTATGTTTTGGGGCAGGATAGGGAGCAGAGCGTGTTTTTATCACATTCGTCTGGGTCGGGAGAGGCCGCGCGAGGTATGCTGGTGATGTCAGTAGGCAGGGTGGAACAAACATGGGGGCTGAGCTGGGCAGGGAGCGGCGGTATCAGTGGAGGAGTAGGGGCGAGCAGGCAGCGAGAGAAAATGGATGGTTTAGTAAGTGCACAGCAAGAGATCATCACCAACCTGTAAACTCAGTTTGTGGAACTCAGGCTCGCCCTCGAACACATATAGCACATGCACGGGGTTGTCCCGCTCACATTATCAGTCATCGTCGTCCGAGGCGGAAGCAGCGTCAATCGAGGGGGACGACAAGTTGAGACTGGTTTTGAACGCGGGTGTGAGGGGCATATATAAAGTCCTGGATGACACGCATATTACTCACTTGCATTATTGCAAGGGCCTAAAGAAAGACTTACAGCATCAGCAGAATCCGCATATCATAATCCATCACCGGGATATACCTTGAAACTCCTGGAAAAATATGGCTATGAGAGTCAGTAACGAGAAAGAACAGTGACACGCAACGGACCAAACATTGGCCACCATCCGTTCAGTTGCGAGGGTCGCTAACCCAAAATGTTAACCGGAAGGAAACCAGATAATCGCATTCATGGCTATAGCACGGCTTGAACAAGCCCAATATCACTTTCACGTTGCACTAGTGCATTCTACACCTATGTACCCTGTGGCAATCTAGTAGCACACAAGGCCTTCACCGTGGTGCCCGCACCACCCGAACTTGACCTCTTCAAGGATTTTCGCACTTCTCATTGGTGTGCATACTCCACCCTGAATCTCAGAGTCCTTAGCACGAGACGCCTTTCTCATCAATTCAAATGCTCACCAGGCAGACCATGAGCACTTTGGCCCCTGACGTGCCGTGCCCCGAGATTGTAACACACATGCCATTCCAAGTCGAATCATTCGAAGTACGTCAGGTCATCTATGATATACGGGTAAGTCGGAAAGGTCCGATGAATGTCACCTGAGGGTCAGAAGCCACCGGTAGCATCCGTCCGCTTCTTTCAATTCAATGCTTCCCTCAGTAAACCTCGAACTGTTCCTTGCACAAAGGAATCGGTCCAGCTGATTTTATATTATACTGAGAACTGGAACCCTCGAACAAGTTACATCGACGCAATTTTTCCCCCGGAACCTTAAAACAAAAAGGAGGGATCGCAACATCCCCTTCGCTTGGCAAGCGTTCTTATTCCCAAGCGCTCTCATGTGCTAACAGGGCCAGTTCTTATGGCCTGCAGTGGCATAAGGTCGCGTACCCACCTAACCCTGGTTAGGCCAAGTTCTAGTGCCCAGACGCAGTCCATCAAGCTGAACGTGATCATTTCCAGGCGCTATATCACTTATTATTGGTTTCACAAGCGTAACCGAATAGAATCCTATGATTTATTGAACACGACATATTGAAACTCTAAAACCTTATCTGACTCCAGGGACAGCCCGATATTTTTCCTTTTTCTTCTCAAACGCGCTATGTGGGCCGAATACTGCCGAATAACGAGCGCACGAGCGCTTTGTTTTAATTTGTAAAAACACCAAAACAACCCTTCCAGGGGCCCTCCCAAACTGCCCAAGAGAAATCATAACCCCTTTTTCCCCCCTATTCAAAGGGCCAGCTAAACTCCGACGTAATTCCAACAAGGGTTTTCACTAACATAGATGCTTCACTCAACCAACCAACCCCCCACTCATACAAAGTTCATACTCCGACTCATGCGGGGATTTGCGTGGTCTGTTACGGCAGCCAAGGTGGTGGGTTTTGGTAAATGTCCCGATTGGGAATTTCGGTGATGTCCAAACGCTTGAGATTATCGCTATATATAACCTCTCAAGATGTAGGGTGCTGAGCTATTAAAGTCATGGGTTGATCTCGTTAAAGCCACAATCAGGGAGGGAAAATGCGCGAAGTGTGTACATAGCCCCGAACTGTTCTTTTTCGAAGAAGAACATGTCCAAGATCGAATGAGTATTCAATTGAAAGAAGAATCAACGATAGAATAGAAGGCTGCTTGGTTTTCTCTTCACCCCTCGCTTCACATGGTTGTGGCATTCGTGGGTCTCGTGCAGAGATAAATGATTCCTGGAATCGTAGTAGTGATTCTCCGACATCATCTAATCTCCACCATTGCCTCGCAAAACAAAAATACAAACTCACGGCAGAGGGAGCGGGTCGTCCAAAAACGAGCACAGGGAAGTATTCGCTTATCAACAACACACAGCCCCCATCGCCAAAGAAAAAGAAAGGGAGGGGGGGGACCCTTTCAAATTGTACGTAGCTTTGCGGGTCCGATGGAACTTTCAATGACACGTTTGGTAAAGCATCGGAATCAGATGAGACATTCTCATGCACTGTCGACTGCGAGAAAGGGGTTATGCACATTTGAAAAAAAAAAAAGAATAGAAAAGAAGGGGTTCGAATGTATGCCATCAATTCGGGCATCAATTGCTCAAACCCCGAAAAGCCCTTCACATGCAACGAGTCCCCCCTTTGTAATCACCTCCCGCTTTGATGACACAATGCACAGTACTTATCCATAGCGTCGCTTGACCATTGAACAAAAAAATAGTGTTATGGCGCTCTGCATATACACAAGAAACCAAGCCCCCTCCACCCAGCTAACACAAAAAAATGATAACGATAACAGCCACACACCATATGCATTTCATTCTCAGCCAACAATCCCCTAACGACGCGAGACAGGTGACACACCAACTCCAAAGTTGAAACCCTCCAGATGCACCCTCATCTTACATTCAATACAATCGCAAAAAAAAAACATCACGATTTCCCATCTTATCAAGCGCTCCCTCCCCTCCTTCCTTCCATATCCAGCCCCCCGCCCCCTTCTTCCATCCATCCACCTCCAAAAATGGAAACCCGGTCCATCACCTCCGGGTATTGAAACCCCTCCCTCATCCCAATCGATGCGTGCTCACACACACACACACATGCCCCTTTCTTTTGAACAAACTTCTAGATGGATGGGCGATCCTATGGCGATCCCTTCGTGATTGCAAAAATTGAATTTGCCGATCTGGTTGGGTGTATGTATCTTATATATTTTTCGAGCTCACCTCTTGCTGATCGAAATAGCGATGATCGATCATTGCATCAGGTGGTGGGCGATGAGCCGTATGTATTAAACCCACGATTACCGGGAATATAATTTGAAAGTAGATCTTTCTAGCGGTATACGAGAATTGGCCCGAGTTCATAATTAGTAGCCCCCTACTAGTACACCTCCCCCAACAATTCAAACAGCAAAAGTTAAACAGCCACCACAACCCCCCTTCCAATCCAGAGCTCGTTCCAAAACGCACGCGCACGAAAAAGAACCCACTCTTGTCCGATCCGATCACGCACAACTGCGGCATAAAAAAAGAGAACAACTGGCACCAAGATCTTCCCCCGAGCCAAAGTGCTCCTATAGGACAAAACATGCCCCCGAAACGGTACATACACTACATAACCATTGTACATACGTATGCCAGGTACATAGCATGTCATCTATCGGGGCCCGTCCCGGGCACCAGAGATAAGGTCGTTATCGTCATCATTAAGAATTGGTACTATCCGCACTCTTGACAAGTCCACTCGATCGCACAATATAGAAAACAAAAGACTTTCATTCAAATTCTCTCCAACCACCCACACAAAATCTAAGTGTACAGTAAACCATAAACTACACTCCCCCCCTCCTCGTAATAAAAGATAAAGATAGAGAAACACACCCCACCCGAACCGAGGGATTGTTTGTCGATTCCTTTTTTTTTTTTTTTGCCTTGTGCCATAGAGTTCGGAAAGAGAAAAAAAAACTCCAAGCTTCGATGCAAAAAACGACGCGCGCGGCCCAGTTCCCCCGCTCCCCACCTAAATCGCGATGTTACCCTCAAAAACATATACGGATGTGACCCCAGGCGAAATAGAGATAACAAGAAGATGGAGGGAGAGCGATAAAGAGAAAGATATAAATGTGAGAGATGAGACCAAAATCATGCGAGACAATCACCAGAAAAAAAAAAATAGAAACAAGATATCTGTATACGGAGCAGATAATAGATCGAAAAAGGGCGATGAAACCAATACTAGTGAGTGGAAGAGAGATAGATGGGGAGAAAGGAAATAGTGTTCTTCTTGAAGGATGGATATGCGTGTTGAACGTGTATGAAAAGGTGTGTTGCGAGAATAACAAGTCCATGGGTAAGCGCCACGAAGGGGAATTAGAGAAAAAAAGGAAAAAAGCATATAAGAAATGACCGGCCTGCAATTCGCTTCCACGAGCGATACGCCATTCCATGACAGGAGGCATGGAAGAATCCCAAATGTAATGGGAAGCGGGAAGGAGTTTTTTTTTTTCGTTCAAACCACCAACTGTCCTCCTCCCTCCTTGTCCTTTTCACCCGCAAACCGACCACCAGGCGGAGGAGGACCCTGCGCAAAACACCACTGCTGCACAAACGCCTGATACACCGAATCCTGGGTGGGGGAATAAGGCGGCGTATACGTGGTCGAAGCGCTCGGGGCCGCAAGACGAGGAGACGGCTGCCGCTGCTGCTGTTGTTGTTGTCGAAGATGATTGGCGGCGACAGGCGAGCCTCGATTCCAGCCACTACCAACTTTCGGACCAATTAGGCATGCCGCCACTGAGAAGGTTCCTCGGCTGAGGGCTAACCACCGGGGGAGGAAACTTGGACTTGACCGGACTCGCTTGTCCACTAGTACTCGATTCTTTAACGGGGCTCGCTCTGCCTTCTGTACTCGTTTTGAGGGGACTTGATCTCCCACCCTGCTCCTGCTGCTGTTGTTTAGGAGGACTGACTCTCCCCGTGGGTGAGACTCGTCGTACGGGGCTGCTCGTACTCTTTACTCGTATGTCTGTCAGGACCTGTCTGACTTTATCCTCCGAACGCTCCTTGCCATCGTTTCCCATACCCCAGGGCCAGTGGACCGGCGCCTTTGAATCTCCCCGAGGCACATAAATCTGTGTTTCCGTGGTAGCACTCGGTCCTAGGTCCGCCAACATCGAAAAGGGTGGGCTAGTTCCCATTTCTAATGGGCTTAGAACAGGGGGACGCTCGATATCGATTGGTCCATTTGTCTTGGGCGTCGAAGAGGAAGAAGATGAAGGAGAGATGACCCTGATTGATGGTTTGGATTCTAGGGGAGGGAGGGAAAAAAAAAACAAACGTCAAAAATTGAATGGGGGACGAACACGTATTATATTTACCTGGAGGCACGGCCGGATCTTGGCGACTGACAGGGGAAAGAGTTCGAGACCTATGCGCTATAGGCGTTTTGGAATCCTCTTCGTCACCCCCATCCTCTATTTGCACAGCACTTGCAGCACCCTTTGCCTCTCCCGCATTGGCATTCGCGCGGGCCGAAAGACCACCTTCCGTCTTCATATCACCAACACTCGACAGCTGTCCCTGAGCCTCGACTTGGGTTGTGCTCACGCTACTCGAACCCGGGGCCGCATAGTTCTTCAGGTTGAGCTTCTTTAGCCGCAGTAGCGTTGTTTGGGCGATCATATGGGCATGTTGTGGTTGAGTGGTGGTAGGTGGTGATATTGATGCTGGTGCAAAAGAGGCTAAACAAAACGTTGAACAAACAAAAATCTACGACTCAATAGGAACCAGAAGAATACACACGAGGCGATGATACAGCAAAGACTCTACTCCGCGGAGTCGGAAGGTTGCTTGCCTCTCGGAAGGCAATCTTGTAGTTGGCGCCGTTGTTGTTATCCCAACTTTCAACGGGGGCGCCAGGCGAGTTGGCAAAGTATCTGACTACAAGATACAAAGTCCTCTGGGACAAGTTGAAGGCATAGTCTTCGAGCTTGACGTGGAAAATGAACCTGTCCCACTGGGGGCTTTCCACGGTGGGAGGGGCAGGTTGAGCAGCAATATCACCAAAAGTGAGCTGCTGGGAGGCGAGAAAAGTGGGAGGAAGGGAAGGTAGAGAGATGGAATAGCGAGCGGAGACTTCGGAAGTGGTTTGCCAGTCATCCAGGGTGAATCGGACGGCTACGTGCTTCTCATAGGCGATATTGCGGACAAGGAGCGTACCAGACAGACCGGGTGGGGTCTTGGAGCCAGCTCCAGGGAGCGAAGCATCAAATGTGAGAGATTCAAGGTAGACGTTGGCATAGGGTGGTGGGTGGACCGCAGGGACGGGGGAAGACAGTGTGGGATCAACCTCGTACTTGATCTGCTTGTCCTGACCAAGCGGAGAGCGAGGGAAGGGGAAGACGGCGGAGGAGCCTCGAATGAAGGCACCAGAACCACTGCCTGTTGACAACTCGCCTTCTGTTTCTGTTTCGGTGTCTTCCCCGTTCGGACGGAGGAGATTAGCGGGTCTGGCGGAACGGTTGAAAAGACGGACGGTGGCCAGGCCGCCCTCCTCGTTTGTAGGAAAGTGGACGTTCTTGTGAACGGGATGATCGATGTTTGGCGTGGACGGGGCCGAGCGGGCACGCAGGTGACCAAGGGACTGGGGAGGGCTGGCGGAGGGGGCCTCGTATTTGGGAGAGGAGGGGATATGGGGGGAGGAGGAGGAGGATTTGAGGGAGGACTTGAGAGGCTTGCCATTGGAGAGGAGGATGGGGGTGGAGGTGGTCCGGATGACATTGGGGCGGGGTGGGTAGGCTGTGGGTGGGGGGAGGGACACCGTGGGAGGGGAATGTGTGGAGGAGGAGGCTGCGAGGAAAGGGCACACTGGCAGTCGTTGTGGTCGGGCTGTCCCGGGAAGGGAATCGATTGTTGCGGGGGGAAGAAGCATCCTCGATGGTCGAAAGGCCAAACGAGTTGGTGGGTTTCAGCTTGAGAGCTGGAGGAATGTTGTGGAGGACATCATCCACATCCTCTACCATGTCATCCAGGGATGATGATTCGTCGTCGTCGTCGTTGTCGTGATCGTTGAGATGGAAGACGGGGAGCCTCCTGGTCTGGACCGTGGGCTGGTGGGTTGCTGCACGACGGCGGGGAAGGGCAGCGAGAGGCGCAAAGGGACCTGGGGCGCGTTCGTGGGCCAAACCAGCGTTGGTGTAGGAGCGGCGATGGCCTGGTCTCCCGTGGGAGTGGATGGGGAGAGGCGCAGGTGGAGGGGCGGGGACAGAGTAGGGCATGACCAGCAAATGACGTCAGAAATGAGGAGCGGAGGAGGGGGAGGGGACACCAAGGACGGAGCGCGGGGGGGAGTTGCTCTCTCGTTCGAGTGAAGAGAGCGTACAACGCCCTGGAGGCTAAGCCTTGGGGGGAGAGGACCTGGGGATGGGTGGAGAGAAGTGGCAGTTGTGCAAAATTTGAATCTATGAACCACAACCCCCCCCGATCCGATCTCTTCCTTCTCCTTATCACCCCCTCCATTCTCGATCTGGATCTCCCGGCTACCTACCCTCCCCCCGTTCGCTCCACCCTCCGGCCGGCCTCTTCTTCCGACTCGGCGCCTTCCCGCCCAACAGATAACGCCATGTTTACGTGCCCAACACAGATAAGAACATGAAGAAATACGCTGATAGGCAACTAGAAATTTTCGCCTTTGCAATGACTCACCCCCTATTCCCACCCGCCATCGTTGTGCCTCGTCGATCGGCCCTACCGGATATGACTTCGGACCACCCCCCCGATTCCAAAGCGCGCCACCAGCCTTTCTCTCCAATTATGCCCACCATCCCCAAAGTAAATACAAGCGTTGTGCCCGTCCCGCATAGACCACCCCCACTCTCACGCGCCGCTTCCTCCGCTTGGGCCCAATCTGCAATTACTTGGCGCAACCCTTTTCCTAACAGAACGGAGACTACCAGAGACTACCCCGACAAACGTTTACCACTAATCCTATTACAACACCACGTTCGCCCATTGAATTTTCCTTTCCTGACTCGGCTCCATCAAATCCCAACAAAAGGGGTATAACATCGTCTCCCCCTTCCCCCCCGCACACTCAACCGAACCACCGACTCCATACGATGGCTATGTACCTGCTGTCTAGACCTTCTCTGGCACAAACTTGTACACCATTAAGCGCCTCCTCCCCCCTTCCCGCCTCATCCCTTAACCGACAGATCCACGAATCTTCTAGAAGTTCGGGTGGGCCCAGTGCTTTCCTATGAACAACAGACTGCTCAATCCAATTCCCTCATGCTCACACACATCTTTCGCAAATCATACTAGATGCCTCTGATGTTTCCCAGTTCTGGGCCCTACAATCCATCACTACTCCGCCAACCTTTGGCCATCGATCAAAAATACGCGTCAATCTATGCCACAGCCACCTTTCCACTCCATTCGTTTGCAGTGTTTACACCGCCAGTAGGCCGGACAAGGCTCCCGATTCCGGCCTCCAGCCCGTATTTCCCACGCCAGAACCCGACGCCGCTCCCTCCCGACACAAAGGGCGCTTACAACCCTATAACCTAGGCACCCGAACAAGGCTCCGAGGATCCCGGAGCGGATTTACGATTGCCCCCCTCCCTTCCTTTGTTTTTTCATCGAATCACTCATAACTTCAAGAATATCTCGTTTGGTAAATGAGGTCGGTGCTGATCAGTCATACCGTCGGGTTCGATGATAATCTCAGTGACGGTGCAGACGCACACGACCTTGTTTTTTTTTTTTAATACTTATGTCACCTTGACATGTCCATCGTCTAAACCCTGAAGACCCCTCCTTTGCATTCCCCAATCGCTCAAAATGGGTTTAGTGGAACACAATGTTACATTTAAAGCCACAGGCAAGCATAATTTGAAATATCGGTTCGAGGGGAGGCCACAAAACACAAGTTTTCTTCATGGGGTTGTTTAGCGGCCCACCTTTCCTTTCCCCCCTCCAACAGCTCCACACCGTTGTTCTTTCCTCTTCCAGCCTCACTATTTCCCAGGCCCAACTCATTCTCTCTCTGATCGTGGACTTTTTGGTTCCACACATCCCTAACTGGAAAACACTTCGAGAACCCCCCCTCAAACCCACTCGAAGGGCGATTACAAATCGAATAATCAACAGCCTGTTTCAACTCGCCGACCCCAACCCATTGTTCAGTTGTCTAATTCATTGACCACTCGGTCCAGCCCCTCACCCAGATCCCGTCCTAGAACCTCCCATCGCTATCTTCCGACTTCTATCTTCATTCTAGCCCCTCCCCCAATGATTCCACGCGAACACATGATCGTCACTCGGCTGCAACCTTTTACGAATGATATCTAATCATCAATCATAATGATCAGTGGACGGTTCCGTGGTAGTGCTATCTATACAGGGAGGGGGGTTTTGATAATTCATTGTGGTAGTCTGAACCCCCCCAACTCTGGGGCCCACACGGTCCCGTTTCGTGTCCTCGTATCAACGCGTCATAAATGACCGCATACGTTTCCCCCTCCTCCTCGGCTTCGCGTAATATCCTACAAACAGCAACAAATCACTTGGGGGGGGGGGCTGACGGTCGCCGACCAACCTCGGATGAATTCTTCAGATGAATCTACCTCTTTTGGTCAGGAGAAGAGAACACATATACACTTGATACACTCGTGCTTGGCTTGTGGGCTTTGTCGTTCGATTCAATTACGATATAAAATCACCGAAACCCAGTCAACAAAAAAGCCACATGTTCATGAATGGACGGTCTATCTCCATAATATGATTTTTTTTTCATAATCACACACCCCCGTCATGCCAATTTGTCGGGAAGGAAACGGGGGGACTTGGGGGGTGAAGAAACCAAACCAACAAAAAAGAGTTTCTCTATCCAATGAGACGAATGACGTGTGATCAGATATGTGATGAAATCCACATGGGACTTGGGAGCATTCGTGAGGAAGAGGGTGGGCGCACATTCCAACTCCACTTCCCCTCTTCGATGGATCGTCGCCAACGTTGGGTTCTTTTCGTAGGGAAAACCAAAAGCAGTACGCGCTGAATACACACATACACAGGGACGATCGACCCACCCACCAACCCGCCTTATTTTATTGATGGAGGGAGGGGGTAGGGGGGGAGGGGGGGAACTACTTTCCATCAGCACGCAAGTCAATAAGCGAGCGATGGAACCCTTCCTACCGCCTGCCCTTCCACACCAACACTCGCGCTTACGCAATGCATCAGATGAAAAAAGATGTGAGATGAACATTTCTCTATACTCCCCTCCCTTCCCCCCCTCCTCCCTCCTTCTCCGACGACGATTCTGCGTTCGCGAAGCAAGTGAACTGGCGACCACCCGACGCGACGCGGCAACAAGGAAACCCCCGAATGGGAGATCAATCACTTGGGATTCCTCGTACCCATCTGTCCATCTATCTATACATCTATCTGTCTATCATCTGCCTTCGTGCCTCCCCCCCTTCCCTTCCCTCCGAGAACAGATCGAGGCGAGGCGAGGCGTGGATGTGGCATAATGACTGAGCCCCACTCCAACTTTTTACTATCGTGGGTACTTCGATAAACCCCCCACCTTTTTTTGGTGCTGAAGTGTGTAGGTATATGTGCGTCTTCCTCCTCTCAAGGTTATCCGTTATCGTAGGAAGAGGTGAGCACCGCGCGTCCGCCCACCGTATTCGTATATTTCTCCTACACTAACATTACACGAACGAGACACAATGACATGCGTAGATATATAAGATACAAAGCAAGTCCCCAACGCAATCCCCTGAAAGGAAGTAATGTGTACAGCTACGCGCGGGCTAAAATCAAAACATCAGATAAGCACGATATCAAAACTTCGAACTTCCCCCCCCCTACCCCTTAAGAATTCCCAGTCCGCATCACACTCAACCTGTTCCGGCAAACAGGACTTGTTACCATCTTCCAATCAAGCCGTGGTGTGAAGTATTCAGTATTAGAAACTTTCCCTTACCCAGTTTCTAAGAACACTCGCTTACCGTTTCGGGAAGGAAACAAGGGGGGGGAGGGAGAAGTGGAAGGAACAGTTTTTAGGATGTTTGATGCAACAAGCTTCTTTTCTTGTCTTTCTTTGGACAGATTCTCGGGCTTTTGTGTGTACTATGATTGTGTGTACCACCGGTAGCCCCCACCCCCCCCCCCCTACTCTTGGCCCACCCACCCAAACGCAGCATGTGCCTGAGAAGCCGGAAGTCGTGGTTTTATTTATATATCTGGGACGTGTACACTCATTTCCATGAGAGGAAGAAGCGCTGCCAAAGGAGAGGTAGGGGGGGGGGGGTACGAAAAGGTTCTGTTATGGAACACAGTAGGCTGGTCTAAACGGTTCTTACAATTACGCGCGTGCGGTTTTCTTATCATCCAATCCACCCGCCGCCGCGACCTAACCTACAGATAATTAAGCAGAAGAAGCAAGGATCTTTATTTTGTTAATCATATATATCGCATGAGGGGCGGAACACGGCTAATTAGGACGATCCAGGAAATTCCATAGGTCTATTTTTAGTCACTTGAGGGTGCTCGAAGTAGTTATCAGTCTTCCATGTTAAAAATTCGTGGATGTCGGCAATGCGCTAAAACGGATTTTGCACAACACCGGCGTTAACGGCGCGAGCTTTTCCTTCTTTCCTTTCTCCCCTTTCCCTCTCCCCTTTTTTCCCGCCCGCCCGCCTGTGCACCTCCACGTTCCTCGTTCATTGATATAATTTGATTGAATTTCGAATAGATTAGAGAGGCGGGAGAGGGAGAGCACAAGGTACTATACCCTTCCCATCAAAGCCATCAACTTAATGGTGTCATTTATGATGAAAGATATGAACACACATATGACGAGCGACTTGAATGTTACCCTTGCACATGTGTCGCTTTCGTCCGGATTACTTGACGCTAGATGTTATAGTACACACGAAGCTCGGATAAGCAAGACCGACATTTACCAAACCCCGAACGGGGTTCTTTTTTTCCTTTTCAATATACACACATGACCCTAACCAGGGTTGTGTAGGTTTCGAGTTTTTCTTTCGTTGACGTTGTTGTTTCGCTTCGCGCCTTATCAGCCTTTCCCTGATACGACCGACCCGGAGGAAGGGGACAAGGAAGAGTTGAAGGGTAAAACCCCCCTTTGCTTGTCCTGTCGTAACACACGGGCTTCTTGAATTCAAAACAAGTTGCTATCGGGACCATTCGGATCGTCGGCGGGAAGGGCAAAGCCACTTCATTTAATTTCATGCAGCACGTAGGCTGAGCCATGACTTACGCCATTTCTCGTCTTTTTACCCTTCGTTGCCATTTCCTAAGCGACGGACGTGCGTGGCTCGCACGTCATCCCTAATCCTTTTGCCTTTTGTGGTGATAGGGATCCCGCTTCGCATGTGCGGTTCACGAGCGATCGTTCGTGAACGGCGCATGCGTGCACGCACGATGGTTCCAGCTCGTGGGTGTGTACCCATCGGCCGCCGAGTTGGGAAAGGAGTAGGGAAATGGGATCCTCAGAAGTCCCGCCTAGGGCCACTCTCAACCGAGCTTCCCATCTCGAATAGAATTGGGGGCCCTTTGGTTATCAGTCCAGTTTCATGTTGTCACCTGGTCATATAAAGTACTCGGGACGCCAAAGTTTATGGCTAGTTCTGACGGCAAGTGTTTGTCGTCTTATCGTTCGGGGGTCGTTAATGAATCGATAGGGATTTGGGCCGTTGCTATCTTCCATTATTTTCCCCGAGGGACAAGGGTCCAACGCTTAGCATGCAGAGATAGAGATAAGCAAAGAAGTTTCGTAGGGGGTTGCCGTAGCGAGGGTGTTTCTAAGTCAAGGCCTGGGTCCTCTTATCTTTATGAGTAAGACAGGTGTATTCTTGTACTCGGCCTACCCATGATCGAGTTTTTTTAAAAAACATGCGGGAAATACTCTAAAATATTGGATTGGTGGTCAACCCTGCTGCCCTGGGTTTCCAAGAGCCCGCCAAATCCCTGTCACCGCCCTCGATCGAACTGAGCCTATCTAGGGTACGTGCCAATGCATCGAGAAGAAGTAGAAGGATGGGAGACCTACGCGTTGATTAGAAGACGGTCATGGAGCAGAACCGCGCGGACACGACGCGTCATAGTGAGCGAGAGCTCATTGACAATCGAGTTCGCTGTTGGCTTCATGAGAAGTGGTAAAATTCCTGGGGGTAGGACAGGGGAAATCCATTCAGTGTGGCTCAGTGGAACGGAAATCTAAGCAGCAACAATTAGCATGTGAACTAAGCAAAGTGTTGCACGGAAGGGTCAGAAAAGGATCGCTGTCGTCTCATATGCATTGAGCATCGAAGTGAGCTGAGTTTACGATGTTCTCTCATCGCGTGGAATGACAAGGGAGCACTGCACTCACCCATTGGCAGGTCTGTGGTGGGAAGATGGAAGACGCGTCTTGGTTGCAGATCATGTGATGGACAGGTCAGCCACCCAGATGTGTCAGCTGTACAGTTGTTCCCACCCTCGACACTTACGCTTCCACACTCATCCACGGTGAGCTCATCGCTACTCTCGTTCCTCCGCCAACCCCCGCTCATCTCCAAAAAAGATGCAAATCTTCGTCAAGACCCTCACGGGCAAGACGATCACCCTCGAGGTGGAGTCTTCCGACACTATCGATAATGTCAAGGCCAAGATCCAGGACAAGGAAGGGTAGGTACCACTCTCGTGTTTAGCGCTCGCGCAGCTACTGACGAGCCTTCGTTGGTAGTATCCCTCCTGACCAACAGCGCCTTATCTTTGCCGGCAAGCAGCTTGAGGATGGTCGCACCCTCAGTGATTATAACATCCAGAAGGAGTCGACTTTGCACTTGGTCCTCCGGTACGTGATTAACCTTACTCCTTGACTTTTTTTTCAGGGCTAAATCGCCCACCAAGTCTGCGCGGTGGCATCATTGAGCCTTCTCTGAAGGTGCTCGCCGCAAGATACAACTGTGACAAACAGATCTGCCGCAAGTGCTATGCCCGTCTCCCACCCCGTGCTACCAACTGCAGGAAGAGGTCATGTGGTCATTCGTCACAGCTCCGCCCGTTAGTATTAGCCTCCTTATTTTCTGGTATTTATGGCTGATATATGATCTTTGGATTGATAGTAAGAAGAAACTGAAATAGTGGTTGCGCGTCTGTCAGAGCGATCGTTCACCTATATCGCTACCAGGCGTTTTCCTCCATGTATATGCATATGTCATGAGACTCGTATCAATTGATCACTCGCGCCTCTGATGAACAATATTTCGTATTCCAAAATGCAAGCCAATATCAAAACTCTCTGTCGACTTCAGTCTTCTACTTTTATACCACGATGAAGCCAACCCTTTCGTTCCATGATCAAGTGCCGCTATGGTGTCCCTCTCAGCATGAGTAACGCGGAGAATTGTTGCCAAATAGATAGCCAAGTCTCGTCGGTTGGGATATGTTCGCATCATATTAAGAACGGTCCATTTCTTGAACCCCGCTGCTACCATTTCTGTGAGGGCGCTTTCCGGAACCTTCAATCCCTTGGCGGGACAGCTACGGTTGAAAAAATCGGAAACCCATTCGAGGTCTGCCTGGTCAATTTCAGTTGGTGGACCCTCGACTATCTCGAGTGGCTCTCGCGGGTACCCCGAGTTTATTTCCTATTTATGTCAGATACACTCGTTCAACCTTTGAATGCAAAATGCTTGACTTACCCTACTCTCGACTGTGTCTTGCACACCAGCAGCCACATTGTCACCGCCGATCGGTCGATCACTATCTGATTCTTTTTGTAACCCCGCTGCTTCAGCGACCTATGTCATTAGCCGAGTCAGCGATGATATACGCGAAAACCCATTCAGAAACACAGAGAACATATCTCCTCACCCCATATTCCTTCATGAACGCTTCATCTTTAGGTGGCTCGTCAGGATATTCATCGCCCCCTGCATACGTGTTCGCCAGGATGCTACCAATAGCAGAATAGGCACATCCGACGGTTCTTATGATGTGGGTGGTACCGAGGTATGGGTGGTGGCGTGTCAAGTATCTGACTTGGCGTCTTTGTTCGAGAGTTGTTCTGACGCGCCGTTTGTTCGGAGCAGTGGTCCCGGGCTGGCTAGAGCTGGGGGATTGGGGTTGTGTGCTAGGCATTTCGAGGGGCGGGGGGGGGGGGATAAGCCCTGCAATTTTGACTAGTTGGATTGGTGATAAAACTTACATGCTAGGTGATTGGCTAGGAGCGTCACCCCTCGGGCTTTTCCAACGAAGGGGTGAGATTCTTTCAAGGCGGAAAGGATTTGATTATGAGGTTGCGGAGTCGGTTGTAGACGCACACGACTGGGTTGGTACTCACCGCGAGCGGTTACTAGCCGTTTCGCCCATGGTGGCTTTCTGTACGGCGGGCTGAGAAGTTAACCGTCCCGACTCGCGATCTTCCATGGCTTTGTAGTACATGAGTTTTACCAGCTGACGTCTTTCGAATCTTCAAGACTCGGTTGTTGATAATCCATAGGGGAAAAGATAAATCTCTTTCCAGAATTGGTCCATACTGTAACTAGCTCAGGTAATAGATCACCCAAAGAAAAGCGGTCCACGCCATAATAAGTAGTACCGTCCCCTCTTTCGTCCGGTTCCTCAAAGCCTTGACTCCCTGTCTGCACACCTGACATGGCTCCAGGCCCGTTTCGCCCAAATTCGGTTCTCCACGCTGCGTATAAGAAGATAATATGTTTACTTTATTTGTTTCCTGGAGAGTTTCCCCCCTTCCAAACATCACTGCGTCCCGTCCCAACATATCAAGTATCTCTCGAGTCATTGATCCACATATGGAAACCCTGAACTAATTTTAATCAATCACGTGCCTGTCCAGTCATCAACAATTCAACAAACCAAAAATACCGATTTTGAACATGCTGTGTATATTTAATCTCCCTGGCAGTGCTGCCAGCTCGCCATCTCTCTCCCAACACATCTTAATGTCGGCAGTGGTACAGCCTCCCCCACCTATCGCGCCGGTAACACCACACTCAGGTGCCTCATCTCAACGCAAGCCGGCTACCCGCAACAAGCCTAGGCATTCCACCACCGCCGGCGCTCCGCAACGGTCTCGGGGGGCGGCACCCCGAGCGTCAGGTAACGCTTCGGGCATCGAGGCCACGTCTTCCAGGGCCACGACTGCCACCCCTGTCGTTGTTGTGGAATCTGCGACGGCGAGGGTGAATCGTGCCTCCAAAGCAAAGAAGCCTTGGTTCAAGCGGAGAACCCCTAGACCACCGCCTAGTTCGGAGATCGAAGGAAGGAATACAGGAACCCCAGCAGGTACTGGTTTCGGAGGCGGTCCAGGACAGCAAAAGCCCGTAGAACCTCTACCTACATCCCTGGAGATTCAACAGCCCCAACCTGTCCTCAAAGCTCAGGTGAAGGCTGATGCAGAACAGCCTGGCGGGGCCGAAGATGCCAAAGCTGCCCAGCCAAAGCGCAACAAACTGAACGGGGAGAAGAAGGAGAAGCGAGACGCGAAGAAGAAGGAAAAGAAAGAAGCATACTTTAACCTCGTTCTCTCCGCTGCCCAAGCGACCATCGCCGCCCTCGCCAAATATGATCTCTCATGTGCAGTGTTCGGTAGCCTAGCTTGCAAATTATATGGAAGCGCTCGGTACCCCAAGGTATGCCCCTCTTTTTTTTTCGGTCCAACAGCGCACTCACAAAGTATGATTCCTCCAGGATGTCGACCTTTTGGTGTTGCAGCCACCCTCAGATTCTAGCTCACCCATCCGCACGGCCGAAGAAATTAAAATCCTCATACTCGACGCCGACCCTCGTCACTTTTACCTCAAATTACCCCGTGATCCCGAGGCCCCTTATCGAATACTCTATTACCGCGACGAATATCTCGATACCCAGTGTAAAGTCGACGTCCTCATACCAGGGATCATGAACCTTCCATATATCCCCCCTGCCACCCCTCTCCTCGAACCCTCTGCCAGGAGAAATTCGAACGGGCACGAGATTGATGGCCCGAGCAAATTCATTGCTGCCCCACCACGATCCCCTATCAACATCATCTCTGGTATCCCGCTCGTTCCATTCTCGTTGCTACTCCTTCATAAACTTCAAGGGTGGGACGATCATCGAACGGCGTCCGAAGAATTCAAACAACGCAAACAAGTACAAGACGCCGCTGACATCCGTCGTTTGCTCGCATTGGAGGAGAAGATGCAAGAGTTGCGATCTACCCGACCGTGGTCGGACCAAGCCCTGTTCAGCGAGGAGTTTCAGCAACTCACAAGAACTCGAGTGAAAGAATATTGTAAAGTATTTCCTACTAGAGCGACCCCATGGGAGTTGTTGGGATTTGAAACCGGCACAAGATATAACTAAGGGCGAAAGGGAAACGGTTTCCCTTTAAACTTAATGACTTCTATAGGCAGTTTATGTAGTTTGTTTATGTTATTGGTTTATCATGTTTTATTCATGTATACACTGGTTCTAGTTCTCGTCGTGTGACAGGGCTGAAGACGAAAAACTAATTTCGGAAAATTCGATCTCTTGGTTAACCACCTCGAAACGTTGTGCTAGTTCTTGATTCAACAATTCCTGCCTAGTGTTCAGGTCAGCTTACCGCCAGCTGGAGAAGTGCTCACAGTTGCATCCGTTCCAATCAACCATCCAAAGGACTCTATCCGCTCTTGGGAGGACATTCCAAGAATCTCATCTGCGCTCGCCTGACACAGCAGAATCATGGCTGACATCCCATTCATCCCGTTTAGTTTAGACAAATCTTCATGCTAGCCTCCCACGTCACACACGAATGCATCCCAGTGATACAAAAACAATTGAACGAACCTCAGACATCTCCCAATCCAGCCACTCCCTCGCACCCCAAAGCACTCCACCGCTCTGATCCCTGGCTTGCCTCAGCTCACCGAAATATCGCACAAGCCTCGCTGCTTCATTCGCATCATTTGCAAATGCATACTCAACTGCACAATCTGCCCGTTTCTGCCCACACGCCTCCGCGATCGTCACGTCTCTTCGCAATTTTTTGACTGCTTTTAATATTGGTGGTGTGTAAGCTGAAATCGTAGCCGAAGCGTCTGAGATCGATCTGGGTGGCTTGAGAGCAAGTGCTTCAGGGTACGCCTCAAATACGATAAAAATATTGCGAAAGCGCCAGGATTGTGCTGATATGCAGTCTGCCAGTCGTTTCCCGTATGCGGGGAGGGTAAATAAAGAGGGTAAGATGATTGAAGACTGAGGATCGAGGATCACGTCTACTCCTCCCAGGGATATTCGTTCCACCAGGTTGACAGTTGCATTCGGGTGACCTGAGTGCCCTGACGATAGCCTGTCGTTGAATAAAGTTCATAGAGGTCATGTACCTGTGAGTGGAGTTGCGATCAGGTTTATCCTCTGGAAGAGTTACTGTGGATTGATCCGCGAAAGCCGAGGTGAGGTCAGGTGGAAGTGCCTGAGAGATGGGACCGGAACTGGGAGGATGCTCTTCGAGCGTAACAGGTTTGGTGATTTCATTGATTGTTTTTGCTCGCAGCCGGGCAAAGTCAGCTAGACGCCGCGAGTGCGATGCCGTATCGGATTCAGAAGCCACGGCATGAATAGAAGTGGGAATGAAAGAGAGATCCTTAAGGGGTGATTGTTCCAAAACTCGACCGAGGCCATCGGGATCAGCCATTGTGTTCTCTGCGGAGAGTTCCGCCACATTAACAAGAGTATCAGTATTCAGTGCGTATTCGTGTAAAATATCGTTGTCCTGAGGGAACTCCACGTCGAATCTAGACGTCTAACTAAACGTGAGCCAGGTGTTCCAACACAGCCGAGGCCATCGAAAGAAAGTAGTCTTCACTTCCAGCGGAGCATCAAAAACTTGTATGTCAACCAAATCCTCAAAACGCAAGATTGATGGTTCATAATATGGATCATGCTCGCCGTCTTCAGAGCGCTGCCGTTTAGGGGATCTATTGGTCGAACAAAGATCATCCGTCGACTCATGTACGACAATTGCGGATTGTTCGACATCCCAGCTGGGAGTGAGAACTTGGCCCTTGTCGAGATAGCCCTTGCCTATCCTTTCGAGAGATTGCAATCAGCGGTCTCGTGTCCGCAATCTCTTTGGGCTTGAATAGTAAATCAAGATCCTCATCCAAGATGTTTAGTTGCCTCCCGTCCGTAGAGAAATCCCCAACGAGAGCTCGCCCTAGTAAGTCATCGACATCCACGTGCAGGATAGACCGAGGAAAGAGCTTAGAAGACACCAGATATTTCTTCATGAGAGGGCAAAGGAGTAGCAACGGTAAAGGTTCTATTAAAATCGTCAGCTCGTCTTCTTCGAGAATATCAGTGCCTATCCTGACACCCATGAGAGGGAGAGACGAAGAGCACGTAAACCCTTGACAGTTTGCTTGAATGGACGATAACCATGCAAAACCAGACCCTCCTTGGTGGAGACAAGATCTCCGAGGTTCGTCGGTAAGAAGAGTGAGGGAAGAACGTGTACATTGGGGGGAGGTAGCTGTGGTACTAAAGCTCATATATTACTCGCAGCACTTGATGGAGGTTAAGATTCGACGCACCTGCCATAAACATATCATTCTTGTCTTCAATCGCGGCCTTCATAATAATATCAGCAGGATTTTCATTTAAGCGAAAGCGTTTGATATCAGTATTGAAAGCTGTCCACGAATCGTCGCTGCGTGATTCGTAAGTCTGCGATTCGTCAATGGAGGGCTGACCGAGTAACGACTCGGGAATAGGGCTTGGGCTCCTTGACTTATCCTTAGAAAATTTACCTAGCGGAATTCCCTGAAGGAGTAGGGGCAGGAAAGTCCCGAGTCTGAGTAGAGCGGAGGATTCATCCCTCGTCACAAGCGCGAGACATGGTACCATACGTTTTTTCGTGCAATACGTGCGGGTTTCTGCCATAGGTCCCCCCAATGCGACGAGAGCGCGGTATTTGGATTTCATCTACCCGGGTGTCAAAAAAAAATAAAACTCAAATCAAAACATAAAATTGACCCATTTTCTCGTTAGGGAGTTCAGCTATAGGTTCGGTGGGCGGTGTGTCCTCCAGAAATAACTGGTCAATTCTGTTGTCTTCCTCCCTTGAAGTTGGTGTTGTGGGTGATGCGGGAGATGAAACCCTAAGGGTTTCTTGAATGAAATCAGCTCGTGGTCAATTAAAGCACGAGAACACGACTGACCCCACCCATCAACGATCTCCAGGTTGGCACGCGAGATGCTCAATTCTGAATCATCAGATCCCAACGGCACCTCAGGTAAAAGTTGAGCCAATTCCTGGAAGGCTCTTTCCGGCACTATCGACCCGTCCATGTCCATATCGTCGACTCCGAGGAAAGAGAGGTATGAATTCTAGTTCGCGAGGCGGGATTGGGGTCGGTCCGTCGTTATGTAAAAAGGGGTGCAAAACCGAGTTTGTATGGCTGGGTTGTGGACGTCGCATGTCTGTGACGTGTTTCAGCAGACCCCGCACTTCTTCACGTTCCTCAGTGCTCATGGCCCAAGTAATCTTGCTAATAAGGGATCGGTGGGATCGAAGGGTAAGTTTGGATATAAAAACCACATACAGTGTGCGTTCGTAAGGAATGGAGGCCTCCTCGACATCCTCCACATGCACAGGTCGGAGACCCGTATCGTGAACAAATGCACGGTATTCGGCTGGGAGCGAGCCTGACAGAGTTGTCGTCTCGCGAAAAGGGCTTTCGCGAATAGAGCGACGAGTAAGGATCGAATATATTGGTTCCTCGGGTGGATGGGGAGGGTCTATAATGGTGAGTACTCAACGAAGCGACCGCATACATGCGCAACGTGTAGTGCATACAGTTTTCCTGCAGTACAATGCCCTCTGTTTTGGGAATGCCACCACGCCCTCTGAGGTGCTGTTTGAGCAGCAACGTTGCCTCATTGTTCGGCTTGAACCTCTCTTCATATGCATGAAGATGGTCCATGCTATGGAATTTCACCAGGTTGTCAAAGGGATCTGCGGGCAGTACGAGTGCTGTTGGATCAACGAGGGGCACTTGTTTGAGGATATGCGGTGTGAGCTGCTCGACGACGCTGACTGTGTATACAACATGGTCTGTGGTAAGATGTGCTTTGGCGTAGTTGAACAGAAGGCGATGAACAAGATCTCGGAGGGGATCTTTTGTAGTCATTGTGACGGAATAAGCCTGCTGTACATGTTTGTATACGCGTGTTATTATTACTCATCTTCAACACTGCTTCACGAGCGCCCATAGCATCGGTCCCGGACAAGGCCCAAGGCTTAAAGGGCACTATTTTCCTCGCTTCTGTTCCTTTGTGCCCACACTCAAGGCTGTTATGACTTCAGGTTCGGACTTGTTTAACGCTTCTGATGATAATTCAGGCGATTCGGTGACAATACTATCAGCTGCCACCATTATCGGGCAGCAGGCTCTCCAAATCTTACAGACAGCAGGCAACTTTGTGCCGATTCCGGGGATCGCGCTAGCTGCAGGGATTGCTCTACAAATCCTCGATGCTTCACAGGTAAGCGTACTCTCCCAATCTATAACCAGATCCGGTCTCCTCACTCCGCACTTACAGGCAGTCAAGAGCAACAAGGACGATTTTATTAGCATCGGAAGGGATGCTTGTGCTATTGTAACAACAGTAATTCAGCGAATAGATGCAGGGAGAAACGAACATGCGCTCGCTAATCGTTCTGCACTGGAGCGGGACGCAGACCAACTTGTTGCGTGAGTACCAATAAGCTCGGGACCAACTCCCTCTGACATATCAATCAACAGTGACTTGAAGATCATAAAGAAAACCATAAAGAAACACGCCAAACGATCTTTGGTGAAACGAGTTTTCTACCATCAAGCAGACCAAGAGACGATCGACGAATGTCGCCGTCAAATTCATCACGCCCTGAGCCTATTTGGCGTATGTTTATTGTCGCTCGGCTTTCTGAACCCTGACTCACGCACTATCCCTAGCTGCAATCCGACATTGAAATGCGCCAAATGCTGGCAGCCCTCAGCGGACAAATGGCAGAGCTTCTACAAAAGACTTCACAGACGTCCCAGATGCCACAACCACAGATACCCCAACAGTTCGCTTCATATTCGCAACAACCAGCTTCATTTCCTCAACAACCAGCTGCATATCCACAACAACCAGCTTCATACCTCCAACAGTCAGTTTCATATCAACCACAGCAACCAACTCCACAAGCTGTGGCCCCGCCCACTCCTGCTCCTTACCGGTCCGAAAGGTCAGAAGCGCGCGCAGAACGACGACGGAAAAGGCACGAGATGCAGATGCATCAGATCCAGAATCCCCCTCCTTCTACCCCCTTTCCGTTCTCCCCACCTGTCTTCAATAACTCCTTCCAATATGCCCAGAACTACGTTGCCCCGAATGCTAATGCTGCCTTCCATACCCATCACGGTGATTATAACAGCATTACCACAGACAACAGCGTCAATGTCACTGGAAGCGGTAACAGTGTTTCTATCGGCTGAAAATCAAATATTCTTGATTCCTTGACTTCTTATTTATGATACCCAACATGCTTGAGGGTAAGCCATTGCGCTAGCTGCTCCGTTCGTAGAGAGGAGAGAAAACACGAGACTGAGATGATTACATCAAACCTGTACAATAGACACCGCAGTGTTATCTATATTTACTGGCTATTAATTGGGTCATGGTACAATACACACCTTTCCATAGACTCGCAAGCCAGTCAGTCTGCGAATTTGGCTCGCTTTTTCAAAGTCCTCATGATGCGAACTTAATCATAGCATCAGTGATGCCAACAGCTCAATTACTTAATAAGGATAGGTGGACTTTGAAACACGAGCATTCGCAGATGGACTGGGAGAAACGGACGTCCTTTTGGCGAGTGCCCCAAAAAGTGACTAAAAAAAAAAACATTTTTACTTGTCCGGAATTGCTCCTCAGGAAACCACATTTCTCGATGAATCGGAAACTGCTCTTTTCAATGATATATATGTAGAATACTTTTTTTTTTGAGACATAGCCTAGGTTTACTTTCTCTGGTATATTGTTTGGGGAGGGAAGGAGGGCCCAGGAGTGACCTTGCCTTGTTGTATAGGTCTTGAGGGTGGCTCCAAACTCAGAGGTGGGTTGGGATATGTAGCTAATGGATGAGAGTACAGTTGGTGAGGGTGATAAGGAGCATGACTATGGGGGGAAGCTGGAAATACATTGATAATATTGAGGAAAATAATATTTGACCTACTGCAGATATGAATATGTGGCTGTTGGTATACTCAGACAAGGGGGCTATCATCAAGACATAGTTCTATTAGCCTACATTTCATAGCTTTGCCACATTGCAATAGCACTTCTCTCCAAATTTTACCAAGTCTGCATGTGACAAGGCGTGACTTGCCAAAATGGTGTCTGTTTATCCCAGCCCCTTCATGAACAAAGGATGTATAAGCAGTTGGAGTTCAAATCAAAGTAGCTGGTTGCAAGCCTAACCTTTCCAGTTATTTCCCCCCACAACCTAGTCTGAGCTGTGAATTGGATGCTCAATTGCAATGCTCAAGATTTGGCCATCCAGTAGTTAGTGCCAAGACACCCAAATCAATAAGTAGGAACCAGGATTGCACATGTGTAGAATCATGGAAAAGTTGACAATACATTCTCTTGTACTTACCTTCTTTCTGTTGTCCAAAGTAATTGAAATCATTGATACCCCCTGCTTTGTTTTGTTAAGTTATTTTTCTGCTTATCTACACTGCTCTTTTCAGTCACAGAAATTCCTCTGTATATAGATCCATTTATTAGTCTGGGAAGGGTAGGGAGGTATTGTGGTATAAGGAAGCCTGATTAAATATGGGTTTTTGGCTACTTATTTTATTTTACATGAATGGAGACAAACATAAGGCTGAAGGGACCTTGTTCAAGAGCAAGCAATACAGACACTCCACAGCACACCAATTTAGTGTCATTCTTGTGCAGTCCTGTGAAGAGATATGTTGTGAGGGCAACTGGGGACACTGGTGGCCTCAGGGCACAATATTACGCTGAAAATCAAAGCATTGCTAAAATAAGCCATTATACCCCTATATACCCATGGCCCAGCAATAGCTACAATGTAATCATCTCGATATACCCATAACACCCCTACAATGACCCTAACCCAACTGGTATGTCATGTAAGGACCTCTATGAGGCTACAAGGCACCCCAGGAGTCAGTCAGTGACTACTAAATAGCTATTGTATGGCTTTGAGAGTGAACAAAAGGTACAACAGGTGACATTGTGGTTGTACACACTCAGAGATGCACCAGGTATTGAGAACGTGGTCAATAAAAGTTCCCTGATCATGAGGGAAGAGCTCACAAGCCATATAATGGCCATCAAGATAAACCTGAGGAGACTGAGGGCCCCCAATTTGACTATCCCAAAGGGAACACATAGGACAGTTGAGTGCTGACTAAGACCTTTGAGAAGATCGTGTGGCAGCCATTGAGAAACTTGGTGGACAAATTTTTGAGATACCTTGATCAGTAATGAACAGTGTCCCTCATCCAAATAAACGGCATACAATGTACTGAGAAACAATGTACTAGCTGCTAAATTAGGCAAGGGGCAGGGATGATGTTCTATCAAGAAAAGGGAGACTATGGCTATTGCCCAAGAAAAGCAGAAGACATCAGCTGAGGAATTACACCCGAGGCTGCGTCAGCTTGTCTGATCACAATACAACAATTGGGAAAACTGCCAATTGTCAGAAGGACTGATAGAGTCGAATGAGGAGTAGAATGGACAGAGAAGCTGTAGAGCTATGGACGTGTAAGCCTATCAGGCAGCCCCAAGGGGATAGCTATAACAGACAATAAGAGCAATGATATCTCGATGACTGATCAAGCAGCTTAGGAGGTCTTGCAGGGTCCAATAGCAGATCAAAAGACAAATGATGGAGTAGTAGGACTATCTTGGACTATCCACACAACACATAAGCAATGCGCAGCCAGTTCAAGATACTAGAAGGGTATATGAACAGTATACCAGAATACCAGGTCGGGAGAAGACCAATAGGGTAGATGCACAGAGGTGGAAGGCATGTGTATATGGGTAGAGAACCTTCCCAGGTGTGTTGAAATAGCCGCAGACCATTGCAATTACCCACAGAATGACACTAGCAGCATCTCAATGACTCAAAATGGGTCTATGACAGGCAGCCAGGACCAATACCAGGTGGAAAAGCATTATTATGCAGGGGAATGTCGGACTGATGGTGTATAATAGCATTACTCTCTCTAATATTTCCTTATTTACTCAGGTTGTTTCCTAGCTACCAAAAACATATAAATACAGCATGGAGGAGAGGTGAAAGGCAAGCACTCGCTGCCCTAGCTTTGAGATCACGAGATTTGGGAATTAACAATTTTATCATCTTGTGCTATTGTGTGCATTAAGGCAACTAAGTGAGAGCTTCAGTCATAGACCACCCAGAACCAATAGAGACGAGCTGTGACTGTTGAGAGAACCCATTGAGAGCTATTGTTTGAGTCCGAGGGACCTCTAGAGAGAGACATTGAGGCTCAGGGGTAGTTTAGATTCCCCTTAGGCCTAGAGACACAGAGAGACAGAGACTTAGTGGGGTAGTGCAGATTCCCCCAAGTTTCAAGATCAGAGATATTTGAGATCAGAGACTGTAGCTACAAGCAGAGCCTTGTCACTACTACCCCAGAGACCACCCACAGAGTACACTTGGTGCCCTTGGGTATATTTTCGAGAAAACCCTTCATACATTTTTACACCACATAAAACCCCTTTCAAAAGTTGAATCCCTCATTTCAAGAGCTGTCTCTGATGCCCCAGAACTGCTGTGATGGTATTGGTGGGGTAGGTACAGTAGGGGACAAAACTGTTCCAATGTTTTTTCACATTGGATTAATTCACAAATAACTAGTCAACCACTAAAGGTATGAACTTCATATTTAAATTGTAGATGGTGCTCAAACATAGCTACAAACAGATATTAACAGCATTACATAATGTCCTGATTTGGGTATGCTATGAATTATTTAATAATTTCCACTCATTGGAACAGTTTTGTCCCTCTGATAATTATTATATGAAATCAGGATTTTAGTACTTAGTATAGCCTCCCTTTGCCTTCAGTACTGCCTTAACCCTATCAGGCATGCTCCTGATCAAATCCTGACACACCTGTGGTGGAATCTTATCCCACACTACCTCCACTCTATCCCACGACTCCTCTACTCCATCAGGAGGAGTATCATACTCCCCCAGCTTCTTCTTGAGGTAAGTCCAAAGATGTTCAATAGGATTGAGGTCTGGGGACTGTGGGGGCTATATCATAACCTCCATCCAAGCATCTCTGAACCAGTTTTGGGCTTTCCTGCTCCTATGTTTGGGATCATTGTCTTGTTGAAAGACAATATCCCCTACCTCTTTGTCATACCACTCCAAACTTTTGTTGAGTTCATCCTCCAAAATGGTGACAAAAAGGTCAGCATCCATCTTCCCATTGATCTTGCATGATAACCCAGGCCCTTCCCACAACATACAGCCCCAGACCATGATAGAACCTCCCCCAAACTTTTGAGTTTCCTGTACCAGCCTATCATTGAGCCCTTCTCCAGCTTTTTTCCAGACCCAAACTCTCCCATCTGACCCCAACCTATTCACTTTGGACTCATCTGACCAAACAACCCTTTTCCAGTCTGCCATTGTCCACTCTGCATGTGCCTCTGCTCACTCCATCCTTTTCCTCCTGTGTACAGAGGTAAGTCTAGGCCTTTTCTTCTTCACTACAGCCTTCATTCCTGCTATTTTGAGTGCCCTATGAACAGTTTTGGAAGATAGAGACTGGCCAGTCATGTGTTGGAGTGATTTGGTAACTTGGACAGCATTATCAGCCTTGTGAGATGTGATGAGGTGTACAGCATATTTGGTATCAGAGGTAGAAAGCTTGGATGGGCGGCCACCAGCTGACTTGGAGAGTGATGATTGGTGTTTGGAGCGAAGTCTGGAGATGGTACTGACTCCCAGACCAGTAATAGAGGAGATAGAGTGAGCAGATTCTCCTTTATCCAAAAGAGAGAGAATGTGGTTAACTTGGGTAGAAGAGAGAGATCTCATAGGAGTCAGAGGTAAGCTGGGGGGTTGATATTTGGCAGAAAGTAAGCCCTTGTACTTATACACTATCCTACTTGGTCACATGATTTTTATTTGCACTTGTTTGATTGCAATAAACAAAGTCATGTGATTGATTATCAGAGGGACAAAACTGTTCCAATGAGTGGAAATTATTAAATAATTCATAGCATACCCAAATCGGGACATTATGTAATGCTGTCAATATCTGTTTGTAGCTATGTTTGAGCACCATCTACAATTTAAATATGAAGTTCATACCTTTAGTGGTTGACTAGTTATTTGTGAATTAATCCAATGTGAAAAAACATTGGAACAGTTTTGTCCCCTACTGTATGTAATGTGTGGCTCGGATAACCACTACCTATATCAACCAGTACCTCGAAATGCGATTCTGGGGCGTCGGAGACAGTTCTCGAAGAAAGGGATTCAACTTTATAAAGGGGTTTTGGGGGAATAGGAATATATAATGGGTTTTCTCGAAAATATACCCAAGGGCACCAAGTGTACTCTGGGGATGGTCTCTGTGGTAGTAGCACAAGTCTCCTCTTGCAACTACAGCCTCTGTTCTCAATATCTCTGATCTCAAAACCTTGGGGGAATCTGCACTACCCCACTGAGTCTCTATCTCTCTGTGTCTCTAGGCCTAAGGGGAATCTAAACTACCCCTGAGCCTCAATATCTCTCTCTAGAAGTCCCTTGGACTCAAACAATGGTCTCAACAATTCTCTCGACGATCACAGTTCGTCTCTACTGTTTTCTGAGTGGTCTAGGACCGAAGCTCTCACTTAGTTTGCCTTAATGCACACAATAACACAAGATATGAAATTGTTAATTCCCAATCTCGTGGTCTCGAAGCTAGGGCAGCGAGTGCTTGCCTTTCACCTCTCCTCCACGCGGTATTTATATGTTTTTGGTAGCTAGGAAACAGCCCGAGTAAATAAGGAAGTATTAGAGAGAGTAATGTTAGTATACACAATCGGTCCAATATTCCCCTGCGTACTAACACTTTTCCACCTGGTATTGGTCCTGGCTGCCTGTTGTAGACTCATTTCGAGTCATTGAGACGCTGCTGGCGTCATTTCGTGGGTCATTGTGACGGCCTGTAGCTGTTTCAGCATGCCCGGGGAGGTTCTCTACCCATATACGCATACTTTCTACCGCCGCACGTCTACCCTATTGGTCTCCTCCCGACCCAGTATTTTGGTACACTGTTCCTATACCCTTCTAGTATCTTGAACTGGCCGCGCATTCCTTATGCGTCGTGCAGATAGTCCAAGATAGTCCAACTACTCCATCATTTGTCCTTTGATCTGCTATTGGACCCTGCAAGGCCTTTCAAGGTACTCGATTGGTCATCGAGATGCTATTGCACGTATTGTCTGTCATAGCTATCCCCTTGGGGTTGCCTGATAGGCTTACGTGTCCATCATTCAGCAGATTCCCTGTCTATTCCACTCGTCTGTTGGGCTGCCTGACGATCGGCAGTCATTCCGTCCGTCGCATCGTGATCAGGCAAGCTGTCGCGGCCTCAGACATATTTCCTCGGCCGATACCTCCTGTCTGCGTTTCTTGGGCAATAGCCATATTCTCCCTCTTCTTGATAGAACATCATCCCTGCCCTTAATATAGCAGTCGGTACATTGTTTCTTAGTACATTGTATACCATTTGTTCGGGCGAGGGACACTGTTCATTACTAATCGAGGTATCTCGAAAATCCGTCTACCAAGTTTCTCGATGCCTGTCACACAATCCTCTCGAAGGTTTTAGTCAGTGCTAGACTGCTATATGTGTCCCCTTCGAGATGGTCGAGTTAGGGGCCCTCAGTCTTCTCAGGTCATCTCGATGGCCATTTATATGGTTGTGAGCTCTTCCCTCATGATCAGGGAGTTTCTACTGACAACGTTCTCGATTCCTGGTGCATCTCTGAGTGTGTACAACTGCAATGCCGCCTGTTGCACTGTTTGTCCACTCTCAAAGCCATACAGTAACTGTTTAGTAGCCACTGGCTGACTCCTGGGGTGTCCTGTAGCCTCATAGAGGTCCTTACATGACATTCCAGTCGGGTTAGGGTCATTGTAGGGGTGTTATGGGTATATCGAGATGATTACATCATAGCTATTGCTGGGCCATGGGTATATATGGGTATAATGGCCTATTTTAGCAATGCTTTGATTTTCGGCATAATACCGCATTTCGAGGTACTGGTTGATATAGGTAGTGGTTATCTGAGCCACATATTACATACCTACCCCACTGATACCATCACAGCAAGAAAATGTGGAAGTGCACAAAGCACATGAAAGCAACAGGCAGGAGTGCAAGAAATGTGAAAATGTGACAGTGGACTCAGGCACAAGCTGGGCACAGTGCTAGGACCAGGGAAATCCTCAGTATATTGCACAGTACAGAAAAGTGACATGCTACACACCTAGGACCAGGGAAATCCTCAGAGAAACAGATGAGGAACCCTGGTGCCTAGGGCACTAGCTAATACTCACAGGTAAGAACTATACAGTCTGAATGTCTATCTCCATAAAAAGAAACAGGATGGGAGGGCAACAGGAGAGAGCAGCAATGTGTGGCAGAGGTGGCAGAGGTTGGACTAACAGTGCATGCACTAGTGGGTGCTTAGCATGTGGCTGCACACATTGAGGCATGGTGCATGTGTGCGCACTGTGGGCACTTAGGTGCGTGGCCGTGCATGCCAGTCAGGGCTTGCATCTGCTGGAGAGTAGAAGTGTGAGGAGGAGTGGAAAGCACTGGGGAAGCCAGCTAGGGCTAGGGGTCCCCTTACACTGGGGGGTTGGCCTTGGGCTTGCCCTGGCAGCAAGTCATGTGAGATTGGTGATTTTCCTCCTTGTGAGGGCCCCCGCAGATGGGGCAGGCAATATTGAATCACCTGCAGACATTGACAGTGTGTCCCCAAGTCCAGCACTGAGAATAGAGGGGGACACTGGGGCAGGTGGTGGCCTTGTGGATACTGCATACATTGCTGAGGATGGGAATGGTGCGGTTGGCCACAGCATCTGTGGCAGTACTGGTCTGAGAGTCCCAAATCTCAAACCAGATGGTGGCAGTGTCAGTGCCACAGTTGTTATGGGAGGGGTGAGCCAGAGGGGATTGGGAGAGGGCCTTGCACACAAAGCAGTAGACCTTAGGGTAGGAGGTGGGACCCCTGGTACAGGGTACATCCAAGACTTTGAGATAGGATTTGGAGTGGGCCTTGCCCAGAGAACCATTGTTTGAGTCTGAGAGACTCCCAGAGAGAAATATTGAGACTCAGGGGTAGTTTAGATTCCCCTTAGGTCTAGAGACACAGAGAGACAAAGCTTAGCAGGGTAGTGAAGATTCCTCTCAATTTTTGAGATCAGAAATATTGAGAGACAGAGACTGTGGTGCAAGCAGAGACTTGTCACTATGGCAGAGACCACCCACAGGATACACTTGGTGCACTTGGGTATATTTTTGAGAAAACACCTTGTACATTTCTACACCCAAAACCCCCTTTAAAAGTTGAATCCCCCTCTTTGAGAACTATCTCCAATACCCCAGAATCACATTTCAAGGTATTGGTTGATATAGGTAGTGGTTTTCCAAGCCACATACATTATACACCTACCCCACCCATACCATCACAATGCATTATTGCAACTGATGGCATTGAAAATATGTGATGGCATTGATGATTTCATGATGGCCAGGCAATGGATAGTATTGACAAACAAGAACAAATTACATAAAGTGCCAGTTGTCAGAATGTGATAACTGGTCAAAGTGTGGCTACCCTGGGAAATAGTTACATAAGCAGCATTGAAAGAGTCTGAGTGCCTGGACATTTGTGCATGACACAACTCTCCTCTAGCTTTGCTGAGTCAGGCAATTGGGCCAAGATCACTGGATACCAGCCTGATCACCTATCAGAGTTAGGAATGGATACAGAAATGGATACAGATCAGCTATCAAGCAATCTGAATGGTCTGTTGGGTAGAGATGTTGTGACGCAAGCTCGCGCCGAGCCCCTGTGCTCTCAAGCATTCAGGTCCCTGCTCTCCATTACTCTCTATCATGTGACCAATAATATATGTCTAATGTACTTGCTTCTGCTCACGTCGCCTAGCTATGTAGTTAACGCATGCCTGTGCAAGGCATGCTACCATCTCTATGATATCATCGAAATGCTCTATGCTATTTGTACTTCATAGCTATTGTTCACAATAGCGCGTGTAACTAGTATATATTCTGTATACTTAGTAGCCAACACTTCAGTTCTTGTCCCAAGATACTGAATCTTATACTGTATCTCTTATAAGAGAGGTGTATAGTCACTGTGTAAAACTGGGGGTGACATATGAGTACATGTCATCTTGTGTACTGTAGGGTAGGGTGTCTAGATAGACTGGGGACACTCCATTACAACGATTGTGGATTGGTGGAGATGGGTGGTGTCCTCAGCTGTATTTTCAGACTTGCCAAGGAGCTGACAATCTGTGATGACAATATAGTATATTGAGTGCTGAGCTTCAAAGATTCTATTCCCCCATACAGAATCATTTTAAAATCTCACTGATGATCTGCAGGCATAAAGGTCTCAAGTAATTTGTTACAAAGTCAGCAATTGGGGTGGTCAACACTGCTATGATTACATAAGCAAGTTCCAAATTTGGTATCCTCTGACTAATGTCATTATGCAGCCTGACATATGCAGCTATTACATGGCCTTCTATCTGGCTTCAGTCATCTCTGTTGGGGACCCCATCTGGCCACCTTTGGGGCTGCTGACTGTGCCAAGAGTAAGCTCCACTCCACATGGGACAACCACCTGGCACCCCTCAATCTGTCCAGTTGGCCCCCCAAACATCAGGCTCCAGCACTAGTTTGGGTTCTTATCCAGGGTATTATGTGTTTTGGGTCATGTGCACATTTGAGCATTCACACCAGCTTATCTCACTGCACCTCCCACAAACCAAGAAGTCTCCAACAAACTGAGACTGAGAGTGACAAGTTCTTGTTCCATATACAGTAAGGGACAAAACCCTTCCAATGATTTTTGTACTCTAACAAATTCATTAATAGCTGACCAACCAATACAGCTACAGACTTCATATTTTAATTAAAGGTAGCCACGTGACCTGTCTACCATCTTGCCAAATATTGTTACATCATTTCCATTTTTGGTAACTCGGTGAATTAATCAATATTTTAAGCTCATTGGAAGGGTTTTGTCCGTCATACCTCTAATCACATGATTCTGTTTATTGCAATCAAATAAGTACAAATAAATGTCATGTGGCTGGTTGGGATAATGTATAAATACAGCTGCTCACTTCCCCAACTCATTACAACCCCCCACACTTACTTCTGTTAGCATGCGATCTCTCTCTACTACTCAATGCAACCGCATTCTCTCCCTCTTGAATAGAGGTCATTCTGCTATCCATGTTGCCTCTATTACTGGTCTAGGCCTCAGTACCATCTCTTGCCTTTGCTCCAAACACTGCTCTACACTTTCCAAGTCAGTTGGAGGTTGTCCATCCAAGCTTTCTACTACCAATATCAAATATGCCACCCATCTCATCACATCTTGCAAGGCTGAAAATGCCTCTCAGATCACCAGAACCCTCTGTACTGTAATCAACCAACCTCTATCCTCAAAAACAGTTTGAAGGGCACTTAAAGGAGCTGGAATGAAGGCTGTAGTGAAGTGGAAAAGGCCTAAACTCACTGCTGTGCATAGGAGAAAAAGACTAGAGTAGGCAGAGGCACACAAACATTGAACAATGGAGGACTGGAAAAGGGTTGTCTGGTCAGATGAGTCCAAAATCAATTGTTTGGGGTCAGATGGGAGGGTTTGGGTATGGAAAAAGGCAGGAGAGGGGCTCAGTGATAGGCTGGTGCAGGAGACTACCAAGTTTGGAGGAGGTTCTAGCATGGTTTGGGGCTGTATGCTGTGGGAGGGTCCAGGATTGGCAGTCAAAATTGATGGGAAGATAGATGCTGACCTTTTTGTCAGTATTTTGGATGAAGATCTCACTGGGAGTTTGGACTGGTATGGCATAGAGATGGAGGATATTGTCTTTCAGCAAGACAATGATCCCAAGCACAAGAGCAAGAAGGCTCAAAACTGGTTCCAAGATGCTGGAATGGAGGTTATGGTATGGCCACCACAGTCTCCAGACCTCAATCCCATTGAACATCTCTGGACTCATCTCAAAACAAAGCTAGGGCAGTATGAAACTCCACCTGGGGGGATAGAAGAATTATGGAAGAGAACAGAGAAAGAATAGGACAGAATCCCAGCAGAAGTCTGTCAGAATTTGATACAATGTATGCCTGATAGGGTTCAGGCTGTTTTGGATGCCAAGGGGGCCTATACCAAGTACTAAATGTCTAGTTTGTTATAATTTTTGTAGATGGACAAAACCCTTCCAATGAGCTTAAAATATTGATTAATTCACCGAGTTACCAAAAATGGAAATGATGTAATGATACTTGGCATGATGGTAGATAGGTCACGTGGCTACCTTCAAGTAAAATATGAAGACTGTAGCTGTATTGGTTGGTCAGCTATTAATGAATTTGTCAGAGTACAAAAATCATTGGAAGGGTTTTGTCCCTTACTGTACCCACAGTTCAGTGCCCATATAGGTCCTCACAGTGGCAAGTGAAGACCACTCTTAGATGCATCATGTCAAAGCCCCTATCAGCATGGATGGCATCCAGTGGCAGTCCGAAGAATGGGTGATGGGAATGTGGGAACTGTCCAATTGAGCTATGTCATGTATAGTAGGTGCACAAAAGTTTTGCGAAAACAACATGTACAAACAAATTGCTTATCACTAAAAAAAATTATTACACTACCACAACTGGATATAAAATTATTCTAATATTTTGTATGACCTCCTCAAGCATCATAGACTGCCTGAACACAATCTGGCATACTTTTGACCAGCTCATTAATAAATGATAAATCAATCTTTGCCCACTCCTCCTGAAGTGCCTCCCAAAGTTTATCCAGGTTTTTTGGGATATCTGTTTGCTCATTAATTTTGACCTTGAGGTGTCTCCAAACATGTTCAATAGGGTTAACATCTGGGGACTGCAGGGGGTGTGAAAGTTGCTGGATAAGGTGGGAATTGTGGAATTGTTGAGTGATCTTGGCATGGTGGATGGGTACTCCATCTTCCATCACTGCCACCTGCCCCCTCTTCTCCAACAGCTCCCCATAAAAATTCCACAGGGGTCCACTAAGGACTACCCTAATGTAATCTGCTGCAGTTCTTGCATCCTTTGGGATACAAACAAGTGGACCAAGTTTTCCATATGCCATACACCCCCAGATCATAAGACTCTGTCTTCCAGACTTGAAAGTGGGGGTTAAACACTTATCAAGGTATCTCTCCCCAGGTTGCCTCCATACCCAAACCACCTTTGAACCTTTCCCAATCTCCACTGATGCTTCATCTGTCCAAATCACATGTTTCCAGTCTGCCCTAGTCCACCCCAAATGTTCCTTTGCCCAAGTACGCCTGTCCTTCATATGTTGTGGGGTAAGAAATGGTTTCCTTGCAGCAACATGTTGGGTAAGACCCAATTGATACTTCACAGCACATTGGATAGTGTACAGATGGATGGGGGTAGTGAGAAGAGGGTTGATAGCACGGGTGATGTCACGGAGAGATTGGCGTCTGTCTCTTTCTATGATAATCTTGATGTGTTGAATGACTCTGTCGTCCAATTGGGAAGGTCTCCCAGACCTAGGGGCATCTTCATTATCACCCTGCTCAGTGTGTCACTGGAGAACTCAGTAGACAGTGGAAATGCTGACTTCAAAGAAATTAGCAATTTCCTGAATGGGAACCCCTTCCTCATGCCTCATAACCATCAGGGATCATAGATGTGGGGTGGTACTCTTCTGTCCGACTATTTGGGCATTTTAGGGGTGATGGTGGTGGAGTGGGAATATTTTTTCGATCAGAATAAATGAAGTCATGTGACTAATTTTCACAAAACTTATGTACAGGTACTGTACAAGCAGTACAAGTACTATTGGATACAAGAGACAGTGCATAAGCTCTGGGAGGTTCTGGGGGGATTCTTTGTCATCATTGTAATAGAAGAAAGTCCCCTGGATAACCATTATATGTTGGTTACAAATACAGACAGATTTGAGGAGAAATTGGCCACAAGGTCAGAAGAAAATCCAGATTAAAAAGGTAAAAATTGGTGAAATGTTGATTCTGGCAGTCTGGACAAGAGGACACCTGGTGGTTTGAATCTCAGATTCTGGGAACTGACATATGAGGGCATCTCCAGGACCTTTGAACAAGCCTGCTGTATTTGTATATGTGTGCTATAATAACCAACCAAACCATGGTTTTATGACTAAGTAACTGTGGGGCCATATATGGATAGGCACCGAAAAATACACTGCTTCTCATGACATCAACCCTGGGACAAGGCCCAAGACTTAAAAAGCACTATTTGCCTTGCTTCTGCTCCCTATCAGACACCCCGTCATGACTTCAGGTTGTTATATTTGTAACTATTACATCCTCATTTCTCCACAGTCTCCACTTCGGATCAATCCCCATTTCCTTCACCTTTCCTTTTCAGTCTCTTGTCCATTCCTGTTTCACAATTGTATAATGTTGCATAGTACCTACACAGCCTTCCCTTGTCCCCATAGTTCCCTATGTTCCCCACAAACTCTATGTACACTGTAGTTACTATTCTATGGACACTTGTATATAAGCTGTAGGTACTCAAGTTGTATCCTCAGTCTGAATATCAACTTAGTTCTCATCCTCCTATTCTCTGTCCGATCTCCACTCTTCTCCACTCTCTCTGATAAACTTGGTTCCTTGAAATATAGGATCACAGCAGCATGAGGGCACAACACATATGTTGAGGCCAAAGGTCCACTCTGCACCAAGTCCACCACCTCTGTCCAGAGTCTGTGCTAACATAGTACACAACCTCCGCATTTAGCCACCCATACTCCGACCCTGTGCCATAACTTAACACAGGTACAGATCTGTCTAAATTTTTCCCAATATTTTGAGTGATTTGGTAACAATACTCTCACCTACCAACATTATGGGACAGCAGGCTCTTCAAATCCTGCAGATGGCAGGTGACTTTGTGCCAATTCCGGGGATTGCACTAGCTGCAGGGATTGCTGTGCACTGCAGCAGGATGCAAGTCAACTTGTTGCATGAGTATCAATAAGCTCCGGGTCAGCTCCCTCTTATATTGATCAAAAGCGACTTAAAGATCATAAAGAAAACCATAAAGAAACACAACAAACAATCTTTTGTGAAATGAGTCTTCTACCACCAAGCAGACCAAGAGGCAATCGACAATTGTCACTGTCAAATTCATCATGCCCTGAGCCGATTTAATGTATGTTGCATTGTTTCCTGTCCTTCTGAGCCTAATTCACACACTGTGCCTAGCTGCCACCCAACATTGAGATGTGCCAAATACCGGCAGTCCTTGGTGAACAAGTGGCAGAGCCTCTACAAAGGACCCCACGGATGTCCCAGATGCCACAACCCCAGATGCCACAACATTTCACTTCATACTCACAACAACCAGCTTCACATCCCCAACAGTTAGTATCATATCAACCATGACAACCAACCCCACAAGTAATGGTCCTGCCCACTCCTGCTTCCTGTCAGGTCCGAAAGGTCATGAGCATGTGCAGAACAACGATGGAGAAGACGCAGAGTGCGGATGAACCAGATCCAGAATTTCCTTTTCCTCATCCTCTTTCCACTCTCCTCACTCGTCTTCAACTATTCCTTCCACTATAACCAGAACTGTGCCTTCCCCGAATTTCAATGCTGCCTTCCTCACCCACCACAGTGATTATAGCCTGCATTACCACGGACAACACTCTCGAATGTCACTGGAAGTGGTAACAGTATTTCTATCAGCTGAAATTTATATATTCCTGATTTCTTGATTCCTTACCTATGCTATCTGACACACTTGAAAAGTGAGACTTTGCGTTAGCTTGCTGATTGACTGAATTTGCAGAGAGGAGAGGAGACTTTGGACCGAGACAACTACATCACACTTGTACAACAGCGATGCTATCTATACTTACTGTCCTATTAATCGGGTCACTGGTGCAACACATGGTTTTCCAGTCACTCTCTTCCTTGACCTAGCCCGAGGTGTGGACGGTGGACTAATGGATGTGTAATGACGATGCTCAAGATTCTATCATCCAGTAATTAGTGCCGAGACATTTAAATCAATACGGTAGGAACTGGAATTACTTCTATTGGTGACGTTGATTGTTTTGAAATAAGTTGGTTGTCATCTTTATTGGAGTATGGCAGGTAATAGTTATGCGCATTTCCTCGGTTTAGAATTATACAGTACAAATATTTCCATGCAGAAAGCACATTGTGACAAAGGGAAGTACGGCGAAACAGAACAATGACTGGATGGGACCAAATTAAAAGAATGGTCCAAAGGAAGAATTGGGAAATGAATGAAGCCTAAGGCTCCGCCTCGCCGTGAGTCGAATGCTCAATACTGATCGCGACCTGACAACCCGTTCAATGAGCTTCATCACTCGCAAAGAAGGTAACCTTATTTTTTTAACACCAACCTTGGGTGGGCGAGGGGAATGTAAATTCGAGTTGAATTCGTACTTGACCGAGCGTGGAGTAGAGAGGGCAAATTTCAAGGAGTCTTTGAATGAGAGCTACTCTGGTATGAAGGGTAAATTCCTTGGGAAAAGACAGAAGGAAACATACGGGGTAGTGAGATCGCCTGGAATCAGGGAAATGGACAGGGGTTTCACGGGTGTTAGAGACGGACTGGGCTTGTCGGAGGTTTTGACGGGTGTTGAGGCTGGTGTGTTGTTGACTTTAGGTTTAGGGGACGGAAGGGGAATGGCTTACGTGACTAGGATAGAATTGGCATACACTGGAAAAATTCGATTAGTGTGATTGCTCGATTGAGGAGCTCAGAAATGGCGAATATGGTCAAAGCAGTAAGGCCGAATGATCGCAAAAAATTTTGTGGCATTGGACGATGAGGATAAAATGGGAGGAATGCATGAAGGAGCGGTCTACAAAGGAAGTAGGTTTAAAACAGAAATAGAACTTACACTTGGCGATGACAAAATGAAGTCCCATGAATATAAGGTTGTATGGCATAACCAACCACTGTTTAAGATGTCAAGCAATGGTTTTACCAGGCGGAATTAGCGTAGGTACAGTGGACATGAATGCAGAGGGACGTACGCAAATCATTGACATAATCGTTCCAGCACTGATATCAAGATGTCAATATTTGAATCACCAACTCGGGTCGGTGAGATAGATGCACGTAGTAAGGAAAACCCGTTTCAAAAGCATAACGTATCAGTGCATCGATCACGACGTTGAGGCTATGTAGATGTTGGATGATTGGTAATAGATGTTGGTGCAGAGGGGGCGTACTTGAAATCAGTAGTACGATTGGTTTTCAGCAACACAAATAGGACTTGCAGTGATGATGATGTCAATGAGCGAGGAGAGAGCCAGGCCGAGGGTGAACAACCACTGATTGAGGAGAATGAGAATTAAAAGGGGTATAAGGAATTGGTACAGACGTGAAAACGATCCTTGAACTCATGTAGGCTCTTTAGCACTATCCTAGTAGGTGAAGTTGGAGTTAAAAGAGACCATGTACAATTGCAGATAGGACCTACATTTGAAAGGTGGTAGCTGATTAAGTGGGGTAAGACGTTAACAAACATTGAGCCAAGGAGGAGGCAGGGGCTTACCATTGGCTGAAACTGATAATGCATGGTGTAGGAATTTCAGCTCATTGGTAACAAGGAAGTCTGAAGGGCTGACCTAGTCGACAAACGGCTAAGAAGAGCTTCGAAAAGGTTAGGAGACCGTGATACCTGGTAGGAGTAGGTCACTACGTACCATGGGACAAGCAATAAAATAGTTCCTTCGGCTTACTAGTGAGCCAGAAACTTGTTATTTGGTTGCATCAAGAGGAGAGTAAAATGGACACACGCATGAAGATGCGGTGGGCGAAGAAGCTGATTTTCTTTAACAAGAGGATTCTCTCGAACTTGGGGTACACGTACCAGTGAACGACAAATATTTGAATACCCTGTGCATATGGTTATTACTGGATCTAGTATCTCGAGCCAAGGACACACAAACCGTAACCGACACAGTTGACTGGATAGCAACGTTGAGCACTTGGGAAAACATAAATCTGGTAACGTACATACGGATATTGTCCTACAATCTACATGTGAGTAAATGTCTGAAATGGGTCGCCGTACTGCTCACCAAGGTAGATAATCAATATGCTGTACCTGACCGAAATAGCCTATAAGATAGTTCCATAACCCTGTCCACACAAATGCGGTATGGCACGAGTCAAGGAGCCTGGTATTGCACTCAAATCAAGTATATGCCAGCGAGCGAGGATGCTCCTCACCATACGAGAAGAACCTTGAAAGCACTTAGATAAGCGTTTGAGACAAATTCTCAAACAAATCCTTACCAGTAATTTGATCCTCGTATGGTCAGCGGGATAAAGCTTGAAGTAGATGATGACTTGGATCATGACCATCCCACTGAGGCTAAGGGCAATCCTAAGTTGCTACCAGGTGACAGGGGTAAAATACAAGTATCCTTCGAGGGGGATGAGGGACGGGAGAAAAGTCCACAAAGGAGAGCTCGAGCCCAGTTAGGTCCAAGGACGCACTGGAGGTGGTAGTACCCCTGTCTTTATGTACAGTACATACGATGAAGGCTGATTTACGAAAGAAATTAATCTATTCAAAGCCTGGGTTTTTCGCAGTCTATTTGGGAACCCCGGCTCCCAGCAAGGTCCGACGTGACGTCAAGCATGATTGGCGCCAAAGTACACCTACCAGAACCTCCGGAGTCTAGGAGATGGAGGCCAGTCGGATCCTACATATCAGAACTGGGCTACAACCCTAAAAATCCCGGCATTGGTATTGTTGGCAATGAACAAAGAAAATAAGAATAAAATAAAATAAAAAAGGGGAGGAGGGGAAGAAGACGGCTCACACTGAACATTAGGCAAATCTATATTAAACCCAGTATCAATATCATAAATGCAGTACCAGATGACACTGACACTACATTTATTATAGATCTGAATAATCTCCAGTGTGAGTTTTCTTCTTCTTCTTCTCCCTTTTCTTTTTCTTTTATTCTTATTTTCTTCGATCGCTGCCAGAAATAAATCCAGTATCAGTATCAGTATCTGCCAATGTTTTTAATATCTGTTTTTCACACGTGAATGAAACTCATGGTAAAAATACTGCAAACAGTGCGGCTGCAACTCTCGTCAACTCAAGCCCCAGCCACTAAAGCAATAGGAACAGCTCCTCGGTGCTCATCTCAGGTTTGCCACCACAGGTACTGTAGTACTTAGGATTAGGGTCAGGCTTATTGTTCATTATTTTTAACATTATTTAAAACGATTTTCCCATGTATGCATTGCAGTAAGATTTGTCAACGTCATAGCCATCATCTGATCCCCCCTCGGCCAGTAAACCCGATCGTTCTTCTACTCCTCTACTGCCTCAAAAACAAATCTTTGATGAGAAGGTGATTTATATTTATCAAGATAGGATATTGAAGAGATTCGGACTCTTCGGTCGATTGCAAAGGGTGTGAGAACACAAACGAGTCCAACAGCTGTAATCTCCGTAACTGAAAGAGAAGCCCGTCTGAGCACACCGAAGCGGATTTTGATTCTACACTGGATCCTACGTCAGGCCTTACGCTGACTTCGCCTTCTGTCATCATTGGGCATTAAACGCCTCAAATATTTCGAACCACAGCCGACCTCGTGCCACGCCCTACGTAGTAACATCTCGCTAGCGACATGCGCTTCCTGTAAATTATGAATACTGCACAGCTGAGTACGCTGCATTAATCCAACCAAATTCGGTTCCACAGTCGCATTTATGTCTAGATTATTGGGCACAATAGAGACATTTTTACTAGCATCGGAAATCATGCGTGCACTGTAGCAATCATGATTCAGACCATAGGCACTGATAGGAGCACATCAATCACTTGGCACTGAAACGGACCACAGGTCGGCTATTAATAGCATCAATTCACAAGTTCGAGGTCAACTCTCCGTAACTTGTCGTTGACAGCAACCCAAGGGCCATCAAGTCATCGATAGAGAACTGCTCGTGCGGTCGCGCTTGTAATAGCTCAGGTCTTCGCCCATGAAGAACACCAGGCGTTTGGTAAATGGCGTTGCCATCGAATCCGTAACGCCTCGGATTTGTTCAGTATAAGCTTGTAAGTTCGTCTGCCTGTTTTCAAACCAGTGGCTCTCACACACCCCGCTCTGCTGCAATCCCATATCAAACTTCAAAAGACCTCGAAAGGCACCCGAGAGTATACCGTGGTAGCCTGTCTTATTATGCTCACACCAACCAGTCTCATACGCTCCGAAGCCAATTTTGAATTTGTGGCCCCACCTTTGCGTCAAATCAATCCGCGAGAACGACGCTTGAAGTCATATATATTCGGGGGAATGGTATTTTTCCCCTCTCCCCAATCGGTGTCTCAGGAATAGTGATAATATCGCGTAAGGTTGCAGTAATGATTCATACGGCTAGAAAGCCAATTCTCATTGCTTTCCTGACTGCATATGCAAACCAGTGCGTATATACGAAAATGATTAAGAGAACGAATCGAACATGAAAAACAGTCGTTCATTCGTACTTATACTTACATGTTAATGGGGCTGTAACATAGCGTAATGGTCGTGCCCCGGTCTCGAGGGTTCCCTTCATTCGGGGACTCGTAGGCGTTCATCATAGCAATATCCAAGGTTAATGTTTGAGTGAAGGAACCAGGACTGTGGTGAGAAGCACCGAGGTAACCTTGAGTCGCATGTGCATGAACATAAGAGATGTTAATACAGACGTCCTACATCTACGCCTTTTTGAGAGCTTTTCGTACAACGTCCCGTCTCTGCTTCCTCGCCAGCATGATCTTGAAGCGGTCAAAGTCGTTTAGTGTTTTCCGCTTCTCCCTGACAAGCCGCTTCTGTGCCCACGCAGACTGATCCCATTTTGCCACAATACCCTCTGCTTCTACCAGCTTCCGAACAGTACCCGTACCAGCAGCGCGTGGAAGTTTTGTGACCTTCAATGGTGTGAGGACGACGTGTTTCAAGGGGAATGCTTGACGTGGAACGCCAGTGGTGGGGCCATCGATGATGACCTATGGAACCCATCAAAGAGAGGCAGAAGCTAAAAACAATGAATACCCACTCGGTTTTGGTCGATAATTTCCGCGATGACAGCAATTTTTCCGGAACAGGGCCCGTTGGTCAGGAGAACAACTAGGAGATGCCTTGAGCTCGATGTGATCCTCGGCTGAGGGTACTAATCATACACACCTCGGCCGACCTCAACAAATCGCTTGAAATTTGATTCCTAGAAACCAACATGCACCAATGAGTCCCTTCTCGATAGTCGAATTGCACGCATTGTTGCAGCGAAGAATTGAACTGTGATCGTCATCCAGATCCCAACCTGTCCATCCATCCAAATTCCATCGCGATTTCGGCAACTTTTTGCTGCAGACACCTCCACACGGTCCGAACGCAGTAGCGGACAGCGATCATGAACGTACCTTCATCGGAGAGTCTTGAGGGGAGCAGGCTGCTGGTCTTGATGTCGGCGGGCGTACACACACGCCTCTGCAGTTTCACGGTTTATTTGACATTGTTTGTATCGGGAGTTGCCGAACCCCGAGCAACCATGCGCACTACACCCAGCTTCCATGAGTAGCCCGGGCTGCTACCTCCTGGGACGACAGTTTAAAGAGAGCGAAGCTCAGAACATGAAGCACCCAATACCCCGTTCATTCCGCCATGGAGAACCCAGACTCCCTTAAACCTGTGATTCGCACTTCTGAGCGCTGTGGGTGCAATTCATTTTCATTGATTGCTCCAGGGAACTGACCTCGGACACAGTTAACGACCCAGCCGCCGATATTATTCTCCAATCCTGTGATGGCGTACAATTTCGTGTGCACAGGAAGAATCTGGAGACCTGCACCGGCGGATTTCCACCTCCTGAGTTTGATACCCGAGGAGAGATCGTCCACTTGACCGAAACTGCTCGTACACTGGAATTATTATTCCAGTTTATCTATCCACAACGACATCCGCCCTTGGATTGCGAAGTGATGGACATCCTTGCACCGCTTGCTGAGGCTGCAGAAAAGTATGAGGTGTTTCCTGCGATGAATATTTGCAATGTTAGGATGACGTGAGTCAAGGCGCGCACATTTTACAGTTGGTAGGCTAACCTATTTCAAGGAATTATGTCCTACAGCACCCGAGAGAAGTCTTGGTATATGCAGGAAGACACGGGTACCACGACCTACTAAACCGAGCAGCTCCACTCGTCATTGCCGAGTCATTGAAAGTTACGCTCAACACCCTGCCTCCAAATCTTATTATTCCTTGGGTAAGTGATTTGAAACTGACGCCAAGAAATAACCAGCCGATATCCCCGCCAACAGATACATTACTATGATGCTTGGAACTCCGTTCTCCGCAAAGTCAGCACCTTTGAGGACCCTTCTCATCCTTGGCCAAATGACCCTTGTCCTTGTCTCATAACAAAATCCCGGTTCATCTATCGTCGCCTTGGGGAGGGCATCCAAGCCTTGCGTGAAATATTCACTATTTTCCTCCACTTCTCGGGGTGTAATAGTTGTCGTCCTATTATACAGTCTTGGAGCGACTATGCCCAGAAAGAGATGGCTACGGTTCCCAAATTCAGTACATTTCTGTAGCGGTTTATGACCTGTATCTGGCCGAGGCGTGATATACACATGTAACACTGTTGGGGTATCAAACTGTAAGTGGGGCCTCTACTGCACGGACGGCAATTTCCCTACCTCGCGCCGAGTCGGCATCTCACTCCTCCGACGTCAAACGCAAAACTATTCCGAAAGATCCCAGCCAAAAATAAGTGCCTCCAGAAAGCTATGCATTTCATGTTGACGGCCATATATTGAGATCCTACTACAAGGCCGATTCTACATTAAACTTATACTCCGACCCACTCAACTCTGAACACAGTTATGGAATGCTCAAGCGCTTAAGTTGCAAGACCAGAGCTAACGGGGTACATGAATGATAGCTATGCAGATAGCGTCGGCCTTCTAGAACCGCCTCAGACCCTGCGGCTCCGTACACATACCTAAGTCCTGACATGCGATCCAGTGCCAAATCTCAGTCTTGGCGCAGGTCAAAGTTCTACGCGCTACCCGTAGTCGAGCCTAATCGATGGGTTGCAATGCAGAACGAGAGCAATTAATTGGCGATACGGTCTTTAACGGCTGATAAGTCCGCCAGCTTTTATGCCGACACTGTCCGGAAGGTCTTCTTTCACAAATTGAGTCTCCAAAAAAAAACTCATCAAAAAAATTCTACCCCCCTGTCCAAGCTCAGCCCGTCTCGCATACTCGAAACACCCTGGCCGTGACACCGATACCGATGGGACCGTTCTTTCGAGAGAGAAGTTGGGCTTGATTTTCTGATATTCCTTCTCGTGTGACATGAACCCGTCACAGGCTCAAGCCACCGCACTTTCCGCTGTGATCCTATCTTCAAGTCTCACCACCCCTCGATATCCGTATTAAATTCATTGGGGTGCTTTCCGGTCCTTACAAAACCCCAATCTCTTTATCCTCGACTTCCCCTTCCCAGTCCTACGAAGTATCATGCTGTGGTTATAAGTTGGTATTAGGCCACACTTATTCATGGCCCATTCTGATAATTCAACGACCGGACTATACCGAACTTACAACAATCTCGTATACGGAAAATATGATTTACAAATTAGAGTTGCATCTTGTGGGTAATTGCCGGGCATCTCTCAGTCCATTTGGAACCTAGAATATTTTAGACGGTTAATCGTTTCAGCCCATGTTCACTAAACAGAACCTGCTGCTCTTCGTTCCTCATCTCCTATAATCAAATTACGCCACCGCCACACAGTATATCTGAGGAAGCAGGAACAGAGGAAGATGATAATGTTCATGGATTCTTGATCGTGGCTTGGAAACGGCCGGTAGTTACTCAACCTTTCTTTTTAAGCCGTATATTTCTGCATTAGGGACCAGTGGCATAGCATAAACTAAGGGCAGTGGATAGGTGACAAGGCTCACACAAACTGGATGTGTAAAAGAGTCATGGATGGGCCTTCATTAGAGCATTCAGGTCATCCCGTTGAGATAACACATACTACACAACAAGGACGAGTAGCTAAGACAGCGAAACAGGAAAACCGAACTATTCGGAGTATCATCTAGAGGGTATTGCATTAGCCAATAATGGCTAGGAAATATCCGAATGTTCACGGCTCGTGCTCTCTGAGTCTCAGGCACTGTGCGTTCTTCCTTTTCCTTCCCTTCCCTTCCCAATTACGGCAAAGCCAACACACGCCGAGTTGCTGATTCCTTATTACTGTCTCGGTTGTCATCTCACCCCTTCCCATGGCGCTACGCCCAGTGATTCAATCCCTCTGTGGATGTAGATTAATCAGATCCGCGGACAAAGGCAATTTGTCTGTCCATCTCACCTCGGATGTCTGCCACATCTCCCCGAAGTGCTGAACCTGAAGATTTGCTGCGGTATGCACCGGTTGGTCATAGCCATAGTGAGCCTGTATCCTTCCCTGTGTTCGCAATGGCACAGCTTTTGCCTCGCAAATAATTAGCATGAATGAGTATTGCAAGCATCGGACATCGTAAAAACTCACCGTTGGACCTCGATAACGTTAATGTATGCACATTCCACAGGTATATGGGTAGCCCCACTCTCCCCACTCAAGGATGATCAATCATCTCAACCGCTGCTGGAGAGTACCAAGCCTAAGCGGCCTGATTCCCCCAACAGGCTCGCAGGATTCGGCCGATGTATATGTCCAGGCATACTCATACACCTCTTCCGGCCTCACTCGTGCGCGCCATCAACCCCAATTCTTTGATCTACCGTGACATATATACATATTCTGCTGGGGTACTGTATACTCCTAGTGGTAAGTGTTTTCTGACTTTAACATCATATTTTCCCCTTTAATCACCCAATATTTCAATATTCGAGCTCGTCAGTGGCGGGCCCCCATGTAACACCCACTAGTATGAGATAAGCATGAGATACGATATTACCCACTGATTCCGAAAGTGACCATATTCGACATCCGTGTAGCTCGCCAGCACCCGCAGTGAACCTCGTTCAATATAGCAACTCCATTTAATCAGCGTATGTAATTATTGACATCAATCACCACGTGCCAGTTCTTAGAATAGCCCCTGGGTAGGGGCTGGGAACGCTCTCAAGAACGGCGTCTTCTTTATCTCTACCCATACCCCTAGCGGCTAGCGATGGAAGGGTTTCATTTTTTTACCTCATTTCCGACCGATATCCAACGGCTTATTTTTGAGGAAGCTTATGAAGCAAGTGAAAGGAAAGCAGCGCACCTGGCACTCGTGTCGCGTGAAGTGAGGTCCTGGTATGTTGAGTTGTTCTGCGCCGTCTGCAGCTGCACCTGATCACTCGTAGGATTGAGCCTCTCATGTACCAGTGCATGATTTTCAACTGTCGTATCAATGGTGGAAACGGTGCTGAACGCGGTCGCCTATTTAGCGACACGTTTGGTAGTGGATGCAAGGGCCACCAGTTCTACGCCCGTTTCGTCCGGAAGGTCTTCATTGATCGGCTATCCTTCAACGATCTCGGCGAGAGGTTTCTGCCTCTATGTTCAGGCCTAACCCATCTTGCATGCTGGGAGCTCATCAGCCACGATGCTCATAAGATCTTGGGGTCGGTTCTCTCCCCCGATATATTCCCCAAGTTACAGAGTCTCTCTATCTATTGCAATAGTCTCCCACAAAGCCACCAAATGTTTACCCACCCCATCTTCAAGAATCTCACCCACCTTGATCTCGACTTTGACCCCAACCTACGATGGGGCGCTTTCCGCTCTTTAGAGAACCTTACACACTTCAACTTGGATTTCTTCAACGAGTGCGACAATAACCTTGCGACAGAGATCATAGCAACAATATGTAAATTCGCCATCCTAGCCATTCTCCCAAATACTCCCCCAGTCCTGCGATGTATCGTCATTATGGTTACAAAAAAGTTTCTCGCCAAGCTCGTAACTCGTCCTTACGACTCTACAGATGAAGCGCGCCAAATTTATAGCGATATCGTGCAAGGGAAATACGACTCGCGGGTCGTGTTTGGGTCTTCTGGAGGGATTGACGAGTCCCTCACACGCTATTTGGAGATGGGGAAAGAGTTTGTGCATTATATCATCCCCGTGCCGCACGATTTTTCACATTGGTCATATCTCCCACCTGGTCGCAAGGACTTTTTTATGGAGGCAGATGAGATAATTCGGACGCGTAGGCATGACCAAAATACTCGAAGTACTGATTAAGACGCAGTCGGGTAGTGTACACTATTTATTGATGCTTCAGCTGCTATTCCCGGTGACTATAGTTTAGGCGCCCTTCTCATTCGCGTTTCAGATTGATTCGAGCTACCCTTTAAGCTAATCCCGAGAACACGGAAAAACACAAGAGTGATGAGGGTTTCATATCTTTCAGAAGTAACCCAAGTCCTCACTGTGCTCGATTCGACGCGTGTTCGGTTGCCGATCAGCGGCCCTGGATAGCGATGGTTTCTTAGCCCTCAATGTCATTCTCGTTGCAAGTACAGGTTCAGCCCAGAACTTGCTGTTCCGACAACTGACAAGATTGATGCGGATGAAATTGGGTTCCGCCCCGGACTCGGTGAACACTTTTAGGTCGTCACATTGTTTACTCTGTATCGCAAACGTGCCTAGAAATTACGGCATGGAGCTATGACGAGCCATCGTCTCCAGTAGCACAGCACTCTTGTTCTTTCTAGTCCATCCACGACTGACTACTCCATCCAGCTTTGCTCGAAAATCCAAATACACTAGTACAATGTTGAGCGCCGAGCGCTCAATTATTCTATTCAGGCCAACGGCGTTATCCGGCTTCTTCAGCATTTTGGTGGCTCCCTATCCATGTTTCGCCGCTACGGCCATTGAGAATGTAGTTCTCTTACCGAGACTATGTCGGATCCGAGAGATCTACAGTGATATAGCCTTGAACACAGATATAAAAGAACGGGTCTCACAAGACGCAACCAGCAATGACTCCTGATAATTTTTGGCTCTTTATTCTAACGACAAGTCTCTTGCTCGCAATTCTCCTATGCGTGCTACACTCTCGGATTGCTCACCAACGACCGCTTCCGCCTGGGCCTAAAGGGCATTGGTTCTTTGGCGTCAAGAAACAACTTCCGCGCAAAGAACCCTGGAAGGCATACGCCTCTTGGTCCCAAACATACGGGGGTAAGTAAACTAAACCATAAGTCTGTTTCCAAGTTTCAATCCTCTGATCCAACTTGAATATTTCAGAGCCAATCATCTCTTTCCAGGTCTATAACCGAAGAATGATCGTTCTCAATGACTCGCAAGCGATTTTAGATCTCCTCGAGAGACGAGCTCACATATATTCGGACCGCCCCGAACAATACATGTCACATACCGTCTGTGGGCGATCTAAGACGGCTTTTAATATATCCTCTCAGAACCCTCGACATCGTACATATCGCGGGCTGATACAGAAGGAGCTGGGCTCCAAAGCAACAAAGACGTATTGGCCGATTCTTCAAGAGGAACTAGCCAATCTTCTCGAGGGCCTTGCGCAGACTCCTGATAAATATATCCAACACATCCGGAGGTGACTCACCCATTTCATTCACTTGCCAAAGCTCGACTAGCACAACATTAGCTGATAAACTCCGCAGAAACTCCGTTGGTGTCATAATGCGGGTTACTTATGGGTATACGATTGCGGACCTCAACGACCGTTTCGTGGGCGTCGCAGAGGAGACGATCAAAATCACTGATATGACAATGGCAAACGGTTCTTGGCTTGTCGACTACTACCCGATTGGTAGGCTTTTTTTTTTATTCTTTTTTACATGCCGTAGCACCCTTTCCTGATATCCAATTCTATTAGCTCGCTACATTCCGTCTTTCTTCCCCGGGGGAGATTTTAAACGGAAGGGCAAAATATGGAGGGAACGCCTAAGTTATTTATCCGACGTCCCTCACCAATGGGTGAAGAACCAAATGGTGAACATTGCTCCAGAACTGCGCTATGACTACAAACTCAAAAACAAACTATTTTTACACCAGGCATCAGGAACCTATGCCGAATCATTCACCTCTTCTCTCCTTACTAAGGAAGGTGCACAAGTCGACAAAGAGCACGAAGATATCGTCAGATGGTGTGCTGGCGGACTCTACGTCGGAGCCTCAGATACTGTACGCTTAATTTCCCCTGACACAAAAGATCACTCCTTTGACTGATTACACATCCCTTAGACCGTCTCGGCCATCACATCTTTCATCCTCCTCATGGCGCTACACCCAACAGTCCAAACCCGTGCGCAGACCGAGATTGACGAGATCTGTGGACGAGACCAATTGCCTCACCCGTCTCATCTCAGTCATCTGACTTACCTCCACGCTGTGCTGAAAGAGGTGCTGCGGTATGCACCGGTTGGTAACCTCGGTGAGCTCTTTAGTCGTGTTTATGTTTTTGGGGAGAGAGCCCTAGGGATGAACTAAAAATATCGTAACAGCTTTGCCTCACAAAGTGACTAGTGAAGATGAATATCGCGGGTATCGAATCCCGAAAAACTCGACTATCATCGGCAACGTCTGGTCCGTTGTTTTCATTTTGGCTCTGGAAGCCCCTTTGGTCACAGCTTATCTGATAAAAACTTTTTTTTTTTTTTTTTTCATTTATGCACAGGGCGGTTATGCATGATCCAACGCTTTTCCCAGATCCAGATACATTCTCCCCAGAACGCTTTATCAATTCGACAACGCAGCCAGATCCTCGTCGATGGGCTTTTGGCTTCGGCCGTCGTGCATGTCCAGGTACAATATAGCTTTTCCCCCTCCCCTCGCCCTGAGCAATTTTTCTCATCGAACACTCTTTCTCTTTTGTTTTATGGATAAATAAGGCACACACTTCGCCGAAACATCCACACTTTTAGTCATGGCAGGCATCCTCTCCGCATACACAATATCCCTCCCACCAAGCAACGCAACTTCCAAATCCCCAATTCGTCCCTCAATAGCATTCACATCCGGCATAACAAGGTAAGCCCAAAACAGGACTTTCTCAACCCCCCCCCAACCCACCCTATGACCGCGGTCACATGTGGTTGATCGTTCTCCTCCGCCCCATCCCCTCCCCAAAGAAAGAAAAGAGCATTACAAACTAATTGTGTTTTTTTTTTTCTTCTCAAATCAGTCACGTAGAACCCTTCGACATCCGCATAGTTCGCAGACAATCGCAGTAAACGTTGTTCAATATAGCAACTCAGAGCCAAAGTAGAACACCCTCATTAACTTAACACGTAATTATTTTTAAATCTAATCACCACGTGCACGGCTTAAAATAGCCGTGTTAAACCTTTTGAAAAGAAACGCCAAACCAGACATTTCATCTCAGTAGCGATGTTAATTGCATAGCCCAGGGGGGGTGGGGGGCGTCATAGGTAGTCCCGTCCTGCCCCCTTCACAGGTTTTGATTTGTTAGAGCGTTCCTCAAATTTCCCCGCTTGGTTCAATCGCTGCGGGTTTCATCTGTGTCGTTAGAGTCCTGCTGTTCTTTATCTTCCGACCTTGGCTGCAGGTACAAACAGGCACTTGAATTTCTATTATATCGTACACATAGACTTCATAATGAAAAACAAAACATTTCTAACAAAACAAGAACAAAAAAAAGCGGAAATACTCTAAAAAAAAACTAATCCAATCCAACATCCTCGTCAATCAAATCCCAATCCTCCTCCACCTCCTCCACAATCCTTTCCCAAACCGGAGTCCTACCAGCCGACGACGCCTTGCCCGATATCGCACCCACATTCCTGGAAGAAACAGCAGGCAAACGGGAGTGCGATGGTCCCGACGACGTCCGAGATGACCGAACCCGGGACGCTGGGTTGACGCTCGTCGCCTGCAACAGCTGTGCAAAGTCTAGAGGGAAAGCGGCCGGGGTCGGCGGAGGGAGAGAGGGGGTCCCTTCATGTGATTTTCTGTGAAAGGGGGTTCCGGTTCAAGCTACCACTCCGCGAAGAAGAAAATTAAGAATTAAAATAATAATAATATAAACGCTCACCTGCCAAGCTCGGAACTACAACATACACTCCACAAGTTACTCAACACATCACCAGCCTGGACTCAGTGGCACCTTCGACATTTTGCGTCCAAGCGAGGTAAGATACGTCATAAAGCAACATGGCAAGCGCGGTCATAAAGGGTGAGTAGTGTGGCTGTTCTGGCGGCATCGAGTCGACATAGGATTCGGTTATGGGTACATCGCTCGGTATTGCCGCTGGGGAAGAAGTACCACCTCCCTCTCCGGAGGTCCATCCTCCGGTAGCGGGGTGACCGGTGTTCGAGGTGGTGGTGGTGGTGGTTGAGCCGGAAGGAGCGGATGAGGAAAGATGGAGAGGGTGTTTCTTGTGGTATCTTGATCCAAGTTGTGTTGAGAATAAGGGTTATTTATTTATTTTTCAATGCGCCTAAGGGGGATTTGGAAGGAGAGGATAAAACATACTTTGCCCAGCCGCCGTTTTCGCTACCTTTGATGGCGCCGATCCACGGTTGTCCGACACCAAACCGCTTGCCGCTCCAGGTTATCTCAAAGGGGAGCCTGATACCTAGATAGAAAGTCAGGAGTGATAGAAAGTGTATTGTATGCGTGATGACCGCATTGATGTGATCCGGGGGATATCCTAGAGCCAATGATGTTAGCATGAGACCCAGGATGATATAGACGAGATGAAAAAGGTGATATCCCGCACACGGCGGAAACAGGGGCAAGGATCGGACGAGTGAGGGAGAGGAAGAAATCAGGGATGGATATCGGGGTGAAGTTGAAGCCCATCAAACCACGAAGTAAGCAGTTGGAAAGACGAAATCAAACACTCACTACGTATGTCACCAGGGACGGGTAGTATCAAGGTCCCAATAGTCCACTCGCCTTTGGCCCCTGCCCTGCCTCCAATGGGAGGCCTACCGCCCACTTCTACGACGTTGAAGACCTCGACGAGCTCCTGCACGAGCCCCTGGCGGGCGCGGGCGATGGTGGCTGAAAGGCTTGTTAACTCTTGGGCTTCCCTGGATATGTCCGACGGTTGAGCGGGGGGTCGTGATGGGCGGAGCTTTACGGGGGAGAGGGTCCGCCTACGTGCAGCCAGGGATTCGCGGAGGATGCGCAGACGGTCTCGTTCTGTGGAAAGAGCTGGAGTACTATCTGGGTGATCGCCGTCATGGAGACCTACTCTTGTCATTGTCCCTTCTGAGCCGTGTGAGCCCCTCGGAGAGATCATCTACTCTTCGCTGATAGTCTGCTGCCTGTGCACGTGGTATGCGGACGGCGTTGATGTGTTCGAGGGCACGGGAGGCCTTGGCTGTCTGTTCATCGCGATCTGTGGCAAAGTGGTGGGTCTGGTGGCGAAAGTCTCTGATGCTGTTGGGAGAATGGAAATTAGAGTTATGGGGTGGCGTAAACTCGAGTGAACGACAGACCGGGTTCTGAGGCAGTTTTCGCAGAAGAACTGGCGGTGGGTCTGCTCACAGATTCTGCAGTCCATCCCCCGTCCATGGGCCCATCGTCAGACAGGCTCTCACCTCATTTATGGAACACACATTGTTCTCACGCTCTCTTTCTGCAGGAAGAACCGCGGCGAATGAGTCACTTGTGGCGGTTCGCTGCAAGTTTCTGAAACCCAGCCCTCTCTCTCTCACACACGCCCGCGGTTTTGTAAATCTGTTACCTCAGTGCAGAAAGCGCCACTGAGATTCAAATATTCACGTGCAAGCAAGTTTGGTCACCAGTCCAGGGATGAGCGCTATATCAGCCCAATAAGCCATGAACAACACATCCGCATGGCTCTCCAAACAAGCCCTTTTGTCTTCGACTGCCCTTCCCGCAAGGGCTCCCCATGGCCTGCTCTCAAGATGACTGCAAACCGCTACAGAGTTCCCCATGTAACTCCTTCGATGGACGGTCTCACCTCTTTTGTTCTTTCATTGCATTGGTGCTCGTGCGTGCGCTTACTTCAATCGCTAGCCAAACTTTTCATTGTTGATTTCTCTCTCGGTTCTGGCAGACAAGGAACAGTGGGAGCCTGTTATAGCAGTCCCTCTTCAGTCATCAGCACTTCTCAATCTTCGAGGTACAAATACGGGAGGCTTGGGCGTTTGATTGGCCTACACACGGAGATGCCGCTATTTTGAACCAAGCGTCTATTGAAGGATCGGACGGATAGTGTCTGTGAGAGAAGCTCAGTCGGTCCTTTGTAAAAATGGCATGTCTGATTCCTGCGCTTAGCGATCTATGACTGGGTTCCTGGCATCGTCCAATTTGCGCAATCCCACCACCTTCGTGGACACCGTGCCGTCCTCTGCGGCCACTCTGCTGGCGCAGCCGCAGCGTATGCCTTGTCTTCTCAGCTCGCTCCAGAAAATTACTCATGTCCCTCTCTCTTTCAATCTCCCTAGCGTCCTCACAGCAACCGAATTCTACCCCTAAACCAATGCCCTTCGTCTCCATGATCCTCATCGAATCCACGCTCATCACCCGCGAATTGTTCAATTCCCACTTTGAAGACCGGATGGCGCAAATGGACTTTGCCATCTCCGCCACCTCTTCCCGCAGAGACCGATGGAAATCTCGACAGGATGCACTACAGTATTTCTCGAATCGCTTCCCATGGAGTATGTGGGATCCGCATGTGATCCGGTTATACGTCGTACGTGCCCTTCTTTCCCCCCCCCCCCCCCCCCCTCATACAAGTAAAAAAACGCAAACGCTAATATGGGCATCGGTTAGGAATATGGGCTGCACGAGCTCGAAGAGGGTGGGACAGTTGCGCTCAAATGTGACAAGAAACGGGAGGCGGAGGGATTTCCGGATGTGGATCCCCATTTCGAAGCTATTCTTCAATTGAGCCAGTTATGTCATGCTTTGCCTGTCCATGCAATTTGGGGAACGCGGAACGATCTTGTGTAAATTCTTTTTTCCTCTATTTATTTTTATTTTCGAGGCTGACCGAAGTTGAAACACTGGTTTTTTTTTTTTTAGTCCCGATTTTATTCAAGACTCACTTAGTGATGCATCTGAAGGCCGTCCGATGACGTCTGTGACAAAAGTGAAACGTTGTGGACATATGGTCAATATCCCGTCTGCCGTTCGAGTTATTGAGATACTGATAAGGGGAATCCCGAGTAGATCGTACAAGAACAGCCTGTAGGCCTCGCTCAAGCCATCCACGAAATTTTGAATACAGGATCCCCCGTTCCCAATGATCGCTCGAAACTATAACTCTCTCGCTCCTTCCCTTGTCTTGAAGAAAAACTACAACTGTATTTTACTGTACATCACATGGCCGCTGATAGACTTGCACTCGGAGTTAAAAATGTCTATTCTGGGGGGGAAACCCATAAGTCAATTGAACACTCGAACCTGGGTTTTACTAAAAGGGTTTCTCGACTCCTTACCCGATGGTAGCATGTCTTTGAAGCTCCCCTTTAGACGATATAGTATCATTGTTAGCTTTGAAACGATTTCAACGGGGGTTACCCAAGGATACCAAATTTGGAGAGCATGCGACGTTTGGATGATGGCTCAAATTTGACAGGGCTGCGGAAGAGCTGTTCGATCTGGTTCACTACCATAGCAATCTTTTGATTGGTGTGGCTACTACTACTCAAGTTATCAATGTTTTTTTTTGTTTTCTTTTTAATACCATGCAAAATTCATGGGACCTTTTTAGCCAGGAACGGCGTTTAACGCTAATAGAGCAGAAAGTCATGGTATTATTAATTCCTGAGTCTAATGTAGCTCCGCTACACAGCGGTCAATTGTGGAAAATAGAGCTATTTCGCTGAGCGCCTGGATACACGGACTCTTATTGTAGACTCGTTTAGTTACCCTTCGAGCCTCCACTTTCCTTTTTTATCTGGCATTTTACTGCTTTATTGTACCTGGCCATTTTTTAAGTAGCAATATTGAGACAGGGTCTCTTACGCGTTTGCAAGGGTCCTTTCCTTCCCACCCGTAGTCAAACCTATATGTTGGTTTCGAGTAACTGTCACCTCGCGTAGCTCTCTGATCAAAACTGATCGAGCCTCGTCCTTATGTAAAGTTCCTAATTCTGTCTCAGGCAGTCCAATACTCCCAACAACCTCACATACCTTAATTCTCTCAGCTCTTGTCATTCTCCTCGGACTATGTATACTCGATGTTACATCAGAACACGCACCCGTCGTTCTCGGATCCATAGAAGACCAGTGGCACTCATCATCTCGTCTTGTCATCAAGTTGGATCAGTCACCACCCACGGCTGTTGTCTTATCACATGATCGGCTTTCCAACGATCCCCAGGACAAAGAGCGTCTTGAAAGCCGAAACCATGACACTCAATGATGCCAAGCAATGGGAATGTCTTCCATGCTCCATATTGTAAATTGTACTTGTGGATATGGGAGGTGTTTTTTTGCAGTTTGCGTTGGGAACCCCCTTGGCTACTGAGCGTAAACGAGGGGAATCAAAAACTCGTTGAGCATCATAATCAATCACCTACTTTTGCCCCCAGATTCATCTCCATTCCCAGGTTTCTACCCTAGCCCCACCAGTTCGAAACAAATAATCTCATCTCATCAGGTCTCTCTTTTTTTTTTTCCTTCGAGCTGCCACGCTAGGGACCACATGAGAATATATATCCGCCACTCTCGGGCTCAGGGAACACATATGATCCTGTTCCCTTATCCCGTCCTCACGTCGACACGATTCAGAGCTTGTTATTCAGAGTCATCACACAATCAGCTCCCAGAGCTCAGCAGAGTAAGTTGATATTGTACAATTAAAAGATATAAAGATCTCGGCAAAACAAAGCAATTAGAGTGGAAGTCCCCGAATAAACTCTAAATGCCAGTTGGCCACGGCCATATCGGATCCCGCTGTTATGTAGCTATTCCAGGAAAACAAAAAATTGCTCGGGATCAGAAAGCCAGGGTTCCCTCGTACCGCTAAATATTTACTCAGACTCAGCCACAGACGTCCATGAGAACCCGCACAGGAGAGGTAGGGGGGGGAAGGGCTTCTCGGATTCCCAAATTGGCCTTTCGAGAACTCACACTCTCTCAGCTCAAACAACAACCTGCATCAGACCCCCTCCCCTTCCCTCAAATCCATTTCCTGCACTAAAAATACCCCGCTTATTTTTGTTTTCTCTGGGCACCAGGGCGCCAGTTGATCATTCTTAACCCGCCCGGAGAACTCTCGCACCAACTGATGCTTCGATTTCGATGGCAATGATTTCTCCAAAGCTTTCACCCGCTAAATATCATATCACGTCGACGCAGCGACAGCTCAATCAAATAGGAATCAAGCAGTGAACATTTCAATCTTCATAGGCATCAAGGTTTTTGTTTTTAATTACCTTCTGTGTCTTATGAATTTAATGAACCGAACGCCTTGACAACGTGGAAGCTAGAGATAGGAGGGCGCCCCGCGACAATGATTACCCGAACCCACATTTGCAACTCCCTTTTTTTACATCTTCATTCACATCGGTGACTGGCCACTTGACCCCCCTAAAGCACGAGCCTCAAGGACGACAGTTCAATATCGAAACCATGACAGTAGTAGTTCCGAGGGGTTATGAGCTCGCCAACCCCCTATCTGCATGAATGGGCTCGGGATCTTTACCTCCCCCGACTCAAGGTTAGGCCGAGCTTTAACATTCCCTGCCATCCCTTTCAAGGGTAAGTTGATACTATTGCAGCACCCCTGTCCCAGTTTGGTAAATATCCTCCGAATCAAACGCCCCACCCATGCAAAACTATCGCACCCGGGTCGTTTGGCCTGCATCTGGTCTTTCTGTCATGGTTTGTGGAGATGTGCGGTGCTGGGTGGGGGGTGAACTCCTTTCGCTTCTGAATCGGATCTTGTGATCCCCGCCGACGTGTCTTCCACTGCCTTCAACCTCATCATCTATAATCCAGGGCGACTGATCTATCAATAACACATGCGTCATGGTATACTTGGTTTAGCTAAGCTAATAGATTAAAGAAGCCGAGGTGTGCAGCTTAAAAGGCCCAGCCAGGGTAAGAGTTAAGCCTCGCTGTACAGACCTCCCCAACCATCTACGCAATTGGCGCCCCCAACCGACTGTGGAATTGAATTGAAAAAACTATACCTACCTTATCATGCCTGCCCTCTCGTTCCCACCTTTCCCCGACAACGTCCCTACACACCCTCTACTCGTAATTGATTACGCCTTGCTCAAACGTCGGGATCCACAAGAGATAGAAAGATTATGGGAAGCTGCCACCAAGCTCGGTTTCTGGTAGTACGTCCTCAAGAACCCACGCTTCAAATATATACCGTTGGAATACTGATTGTGGCGTTCACTCTGCACCGGCTTCTCCACCTATTTTATTGGACGTGCAACTTGTCTTTCCGTGTTATTCAGTCTCAAGAACCATGACACCGAGGACGAAGCTAATGATATGTTCGACCTCGGCGCAGAGGCGATGGCTTTGCCTTTTGAGGAGAAGATGAAGTACGAGCAAGGGGACGAAGGAAGCTCTACCGGGTAAGCTTATACCCACCAAAAGCTCTTCTTACTTACTTAAGGTACTTCTTTCCGTCCCGGGAACATGTCTGGTATCCCTAGTTACAAAGCAGCAGGTGCTAATGCTGTCGATGCCACGGGAGAGAAGGATACCGTTGAGTTCTTCAATATTTCGAAGGACGATGCTCTCGCATGGCCGTCCCACGTTGTTCGAACATACCCTGAGCCGATTGACCGTAAAATGTCAACTGTTGTCCAACCATTCGTCCGCAAGTCCCTTGAAGTCAACTATACCATTCTCGATATCTTCAACGACAAACTCGGGCTTCCCGAGGGGCTCTTGAGGGAGCAACACGTCTTGGAGGAACACAGTGCCTCTGAGGCCAGGATTATCAAGAACCCTCCTATGCCACATAATGTGCAGAAGAGGGCCATTGGTGCACATACGGATTTTGGGACCTTGGTACGTCATCCAAAATTGCGGGAAACAAACAATAAGTCTAATTTGGATCCCAGTCTTTCTTGCATAATCGACTCGGTGGTCTTCAAGTTCTTGTTCCAGGGTCAGATTCCTGGCAATATGTCAAGGTGCCATCAATACTCTTTTCCTAGTGGATGACACTCAACATTGAGTTGAACGCCAGCCAATTCCCAACCACGCCATCTGCAACGTTGGTGATGCACTGTCCATCTTCAGCGGCGGCATCTTGCGTTCGAACATGCACCGTGTCCTGTAAGTGTCTGTCTAAAAACAGAAGGGGCTTACCGCTCTTAACTTATGCCTACCAGTCCACCGCCCGGCGCGCAATCAGCCTACGAGCGCTGGTCGCTCGTCTTCTTCACCCGTCCAGGGCAATAGCAAAGTTCTCCGCGCGCTCGTTGAGTCCAGCCCGACGATTGCTACCGCCGTTGCTGCCAAACCGGAACAGAACTTTGAAACAAACTCAACCGCCAAAGAGTGGTTTATTCGGAGGATCAAGTATCAAAGAATCGCGAACCGGAAGGTGGGTTATACTTGAGCAGCTGTGAGATCTGGACGTGGTGTATTGATTGATCCCTCCGTGATGTTTGTGCAGGGCCCGGAATCATGGATGTCAAGCCGTGGTACTGAGGCGAATCCGGCAGCAGCATAGTCATTAGCTATATAAGTAGATTGTATTTTTATTTGTTGTTCCAATCCAAGGGCAATGGACATCAAAGGGCGTGACGTGTGCCTGTGGGCCTAGGTCACCGAAATTGGCTATAAGGAGTATAGGAACAACAGATGATTACGGAAGTCATGAGCAGTACAGCAAGAGACATCGCGCCCCCAGAACCGCTTCACTTCCGCAACACGGCGGAGAAGTGACAAGTCCGTCTACAGCGCAGAACAGACTAGCATACTGATATAGCGTGTGGGGGGGATGTCTTTTCCGTTCTCACGAAACTCTTTATCAGTTTCCGTCTACGCACCGCCGCTCAGCTAGACGTTCCATCTTCCCAGTTGAGCTCCAAAAAAAGGCTTTTCAAGGCATATACATACTTGCTACACTAATATTGTAGGCGGTCAACTTGGGGGTGGTGTACCTGTATATATGCTTGGTTCAATCGGGCATCATGCCCACTTCATCCACCTCGGTCGGTAGATGAGCTAATCTCAATAACACACAAACATATGGAATGTGCTGAGCCATGGTGTACAGAGCCCACCTGACCACATGGCTTGAATAAGCCAAAAGGGGCACTGCAAATGCCTACATGGTGATCCTGGAAACACAATTGCCTGAATTGACCACCTGACTTCCTAGCGCTGCAGTGCCGATCTCGGAAGATGGAGCGTACATGCGCATTGAGAGGTTCTTCCACAAGAGAAATCAGAGCATGAAATAGATGGACATGGAGGAAGATGAAAGACCCGGATCGCACAGGATTGACCCTCCAGTGGACAGTTTCTGATGCCTTCTTCAGCTACATGTGAGTTGTGTGATGTTGGATGTAAGCTCCGATCTCGCGGCCGGGTATCCGAAGTGAGAACCGAATTTAAGGTACTGTTGGCACATCTGGTGACATTCTAATTGGGAAACTGTAGGCTCTACCGCTAGTCGCCGCCAACATCATCATCAAGTCTCCAAGCAAAGACGCTATTATGAGCTTCAGCCGGCCCATTATGTCTTATGACTGCGTTCTGAAATGCATTTGCAGCGGTTTCGGGTGGGCAGGGGGGATCTCAGTGGGTGAAAACTCTCCATACCGGAATATGATCGCCGACGAGCACCTAGTAGCGAGGGTACGCAGAGCGAACAAGAAACACAACGGCGGAGTAACATAAATCAGTGGTTACAGAAGCGGCTGTGATATACCACGTAGGTATTCATGTGCCATGATTGACCGTAATATCTCTTTCTGCTTCTTTGGGAACGCCTTTAACAGCAATCATGATATGAACACTGCATACGAGCTATCAGATGAGTCTGGCAGTGTCCATCATCAGGTTGGATCTTTGAAAAGTACTAAGCAATTTGTGTCAGACCAGGTATTTTGAGTTTTGCCCGCGAACAGCTGGGGTCTCTTTCTGATAGTCAACGTCGAACATTCAAACAAAAAAGAACATATATCTTCTAAACACGATATGCATCCAAAAAGGGTGTTATACCAGAATTCCCGAATCATTGACCAGCGCCTTCTCTCGCAAAGCAATAATATCCTCCCGAGTAAGCGACGTCTTACTAATGACATATCTTTCCACATCCCCATAGACCCCTCGAATCAAGTTACACACGCCCAACATGGTCTCAACCCTAGAAAACAAATTGAGAAATCGAGTTTATAAAGTGTTAAGCAGATTTATGTTTACCTTGAAGAGCCCATATTCTGAACCCCTACAGAATTGTTACGAAAAGCTTCTATTTTGGATAAGCGTGCAGTAAACAATTCGTAAGCGGGCTTCAAGCCGATGGTCGTCAAAGCATATTCTTCGGCGATATCGACTTCAGATACGCCCAAGAGCTGTATTTTTTCAAGACAAAATTTGTTAGCGCTGAAATGCAAAGTGGCATGCATCATACTCACAAGAAGAATCACAGCCACAATCAAGCCTGTACGATCCTTTCCAGCTAAAATATTTTTGAAATAGATATAGCGGGTATATATAATGACAGTGAAATTGGAGTAGTACCTGCACAGTGAATCAAGGGAGGATGATCTGGATCTTCAAGTAAATGTCGTATTGTAGCTTCGAGCGAAGCTCCAAGTAGCTCGAGGTCAGCCTTGTGTTCCTCGAGGAAAGCCTACAACACAATATAAGTGAGTTCCTGCCGACCTGTAAGAGTTCGAGACTTGTTCTTCAAACTCACATGCAATTCATCAGTCTCAAATCGTCGAAGACTAGGGGTAGAAATGTCAGCCCAACTTGAAAAGAATAGTTACCGAGAAAGGACTCAAACCAAACTTACTGCGCAGTGAGAGACTCGTGACTCATATCATATTCTCTACTCACAGGCAAATTTTTAATATTGATACCCACCAAATGAGGTGAAGACGTCTTCCATTTCGTAATCTCCATCTCGGAACGAAGATCGATAACCATATTTATACCTAGAGAGACCAGCATTTTCGCTCCATTATCGGTTATGCCAGTGAGTTCTCCAGAGCGGAACAGAAGGTTGGGCCGGACTCGCAAAGTCGAGTCAGAAGTAGTGACGGGGTAACCACCGACCCCGCGGAAGTTGAAAACCCCTTCGACTGCGACAAAAGGTGGACCAGGAGAGATAGTTTGGTTCGTTGTCATATTTAGAAGTGCGATTGCGGTGTAGATTGGGCTAAGATACCTCGGTGAGGTCTAGTTAAATATGAAAGTCTGGCGCCCATTCAAATATTCGTGACTCATACTACGCGCCCTCCTTTCCGAAAAAGGAGCTGATGCGCAGTAGCAGGCAGTAGCTGTGTGTTACTCATCGTACTCGTTGTTCAAATATTCACGTGTGACTGATGATAATCAAATTAGGAGGCGGACAAGAAATTTCAAATGTACTTACACGGCACAATCTGAGATTGGAAAAAGGGCCGTGTAAGCACCAGAAATAGGATCAAGGCTATTCCAACCGCCGAGACTAGACAAACGAACTCATGCGTAGGCGCTAACGAACAGCCTATAACCGCAAAAAATAATAATCAGACTGTACCTATCAGATACACAATGCGAGCCAAAGGGGCCTCATAAACGAAAATATGGCGAATGGTACACCAGAAACACCTACTCAGTGAGATGGTACCCAGATGCCTCGCTTCCATCGGTGACGTCCACAACGGTATTTCTAAAACCGCCGCAAGCACCTAGATGATCCAGGGAATCGCTGGCATCGGAAATCGGAAACCACCCCACATCCCTCTACTGAAAAAGCGGGGGATAGGTCACGTTCGCCGCTATCCAGATCCATCGCGTAGACTATGTGCTTAGGATTAAAAATATGAAGTAAACAACCCTAAAGAAAAAAACAACACCATCACGCACCGCAAATAAGCAGGAATGACAAAACTTCAACTCCTAGAGCCTTCCCCATAGCGTACGGGCTCACCCTCCAACCTCAGCTCTCCCAGCAGCCTCTGCCTGCGTCTGGTTCAAGTTACTGCCTGAACCCTTGCCGTCACATTGTGGCTGCATACCATACGCGGACTCAACCTCACAGAGCAGCATACAGCCGTACACAGCAGCTTGGTCGGCAGTCCCGGGGGATCTGTCGCCTTTGATGGCCCATCAGAGGAAGGGGGGAGGTGTCAATGCTAGCGACGATGTAAGATGTACGACGTAGAATAGCGAAAGCCGCTGCTTCCCATCGCCTTCTAGTGGTGGTGGTGGTGGTGTCAATGGCAGTTCGGGTAATAATGTTGCGAGTACTGGCGGTAGTGGTTCTGATACAAGGAGTGGGGTTGGCCACAGAACTCATCCCTCAGCAGTGCACTTGAACCAGTGGCGGGATGTCTGCCCTCTGGCCAAGGAGCCATTACAGTTAGGGAGTGGGCAGAAGAGTGATGCAGGGCCAGAGCAGGTGCGGCCGTGAGTTGATCGACACGTGACCAAAACTTTCGTTTGTTCGTGCCACTGGCCTCCGCATCTACTCGCGTCAAATAGCCAGACGTAGCTATATATATCTTATAAAACTGCCAGCGTAACTGCATCTGCAGCACCTAGGCTCCGTTCTGTCCCTTGCTTGTGACTGTTTTATTGACGTCGCCTTTGTTGTACACTTTCGGGATACCATCTATATCAAGCTTTAGTCGGTTGTCATAAAAGAAAAATAAAGGCAACAGAATTGACGCAGACCCCAAGGAACGGGGAGCGACTACTTGGTAACTTGTCCTCCAAGGCGGCTTCCTTCTTGGCCCTGCCCTGGAATCAGATATTGGATAGGGTAACAGGACTCGTGGCGTTCAACTTTCTGTCGGATTACCACCGTTGGAATTTGAGGCAAGGGTCATTCAATCTGCAATCTCATCAACCTCGCCTTTCGACATCAGAGACAATTTGATTCATTAAATGAGCATTATTTGAGGAATCTAATACCGATTTTGGAAAGTTATTGAGCTCAGATTCGTTGAGCTTAGAGTTAAGGATTGCAATTTAGTGAGCGACAGTTTCGAAAATCGATGCTGCCGAACCGGCCCCCAATTTTTCATCTAGCGGATCGAAGGTGGCGCCAAAAATTGGCACGCGTGCATTGAGATAGGTTGGGCTTACTAGCTGACCTTCACCTGGACCCACCAATGACTGAGGCAGGATAACGCAAAAATAATTTAGCGCTTGTCTCATTTACCTGTAACCACCAAGGAGTGTAGACAAATCTTATCATCTATATCAAGCAAAAGAGAAAAGAAAGGCAACAGAAACTGATGCGGACCTCAAGAACCCATTTGGTGACTTGTCCTCCGAGGCGGCTTCTTCCCTAGAATCAGATAATTGAATAAAAGTGCCAAGGACTCGTGATGTCTAACTTGCTGTTCAATTAGCACCGCTTAGAACATGAGGCAAGAAGTCATTTTATCTTGTCCGTAGTCCCATCAAGCCCTCTTTTCGACATCAGAGATGCCTATGATTTATTAGACGAGCATCGGTCGATATTCTGGCCCATTGCCAAACACTCGGAAATGACACTGAGAATTCATCGAGCTCAGATTCATTTGGTTTAGGGTTAAGGAGTACAATTTAGTGGGTAACAGTTTCGAAAGTAAGAATTCTTCGGAGTAGGTAGGGCGCTGCAAATTCGTGACCATTTCGTATGTGGAACTGTAGGTCGGAGGACCGACACTGCCGAACCAGCTTTGAGTTTCTTCGCCTAGCAAAGAGACTGTCCCAAACGCAATGTGAGACACTACGGAACATACCCTAGAGAAGTGCAGTTCGTACGGCAATGGGAAGCTGGCACTTGTATTGAAACCAAGGGATTGGGAGACTGGTGTAAGCACTGAGCACTGAGGACCGAAGTCCTGGGCTATCATATCACAAGCACCGAGTCAGAAGGAGGCATCATATTGTAGATCTAACATGCTCCAGGGGGCAGGCTACTAGGTTCTTCTAGCATAGAGAATCAAACACATCACGTTTGCTCAATCCAGAAGAACTCGTAAAAATTGCCTGCCAAGGCACAGACGTCAGCTGTTGTATTCTTCGCCAAGTTGGATGGACGCAAATATTGATGAGCAGTATGTTCTTATTGAACATGTGACGAACAGGCCCTGACAAAAATGTACTCCGCTTGACCTTAGATGATTTCTTAAGGCCTTAACTTTACACGGTCTGCCAGGGGAGTTTCCAAAAATCCCTGTTTCGGGCTTGTCATGATGCAGCGGAGAAAGGAAATCATCTTCTCCACCGAACCACTTGAGCAGCAAAGCAGGGAGGACTGAATCTAAATGCTGTAAACCCTGGGCAATAACTCATCCGAGTGTCGCTCATCGACTTGTCGTCGGACGTGATGTACGTTTCATCCCGCCGAGTCCGGGGACGGCAGCCAACGATTGGACATGTGGTGTTATTTCCGTCATGGGGTCCACTACAATCTGTCATACTCTTTATTGTTTCTGTCCGCGACTGCCGCCAAGAATCAAAGCGTACTGCCACGCTCATCAGTATCACGGACATCTTTACCTTCCCTACTGAATGACGATCGAGCTTTCATCGCACCACATTTTTGGTATCGAAACAGAGTTCAATCGTTAACCAGAGGTGGCTCCTGGCACCCCTGCAGCGCTCCGAAACGCTTGGTGTGGAAGAAGTGCCTGGATCCCGAGATTCTGATGGAGGAAAGAGGGTCTGTGCGTGCAATAACTATAATATCAAAGGTGCAGGTAGCTGGGCGGATTAAAGGTAGCTAGGTGGAAAAATGTACTATATGGATGTGCGGAGGTATCAAAACGCTACTCAAGGGCACACCTTCAGCTCAGCCATGCATATCTCAATTTTGCATGAGCTCCTTGGAACAGCAGCCTGGTAGGCCAGAATCCTTACACTCCCTCTCCTGTTCTTGAAATTTCTCAGAATAGTTTAAGCGAGCTGATGTATTTCGAAGTCCACACTCCGAAGGGACTTCGGAATACATACGTATGTATATGTTCAATCAAAGCTCACCCACTCATAATAAGCAAAATTTGGCAGCTACGCCGCTTATATGTCGGAGGGTGGTTAATCTTGAACAGGGAACTCACTGCTCCGCGTTTTATCTAGCCCAGGAGGGAAGTGTACTCAACCATGTGTGAGCTAGGGTAGCTTTAGCATGAGTACTAAGAATCCTCTATTATCTTGGCATCAGTGATGCCTGGGGATGGCGGTGTGGCTGGTTGGTAGAAGATGACGGCAACTCAGTGTATGGTGGCTCGGGGAAAATCAACACATTGATATTTTGGTTCTGATTTTCTACTTCTATCAATTGATCTTTGGCGCTTGTATACCGCAAGGCTCAAAGGGTGTGCTTCGATGACTCAATTAGATCAGCTTCGGGCTATGCATTGACCATTCATTGTCGAGCTACACTTCCTTATGTGAGTATAACGAAATCAACTCTAGATGCCTCCGAATCCAACCTCTCTTAATTTTGACTATTTTTGGTTTCTGTCTTCCACAACTTTGAAGATCTTTAATCTAGGTTGGCTTACAAGAGGCTATAAAATAGATACATAATATTATTTCCCTCATTATCATTGCATGGAACTAGAATCATTCAGCCATATACACCATAAATCCGGGATCCCGTCGCGCCGTGTCCCTACTCCTGTACACTGCAGGGAAGTCCCAATTCTGCCATAGGGTGATGCATGCGTGAATATGAGGCTTCCAGAGAAGATGAGGATATGGCTGATGCGGAGTACGTGCCCATCTTGCATTAATGACATTACGGCCAGTAGTGATCTCGCTGGGAGATCATCAATATTTGATGCCCGATACATCCTTGGCACAGCCTCCTACACTGATCCGCGCATCCATGGTGACTACTGATTTTTGCATCGCTGAATTTAATGGAGATATAAACATCATTTTTTCCTAAAACATATTCATTGCTTTAAGTGCTTTTAGCCACAGATGTCCACATGGAGGGCTATCAACTCAGAGACGTTCGATTATAGCCTCAAAATCAGTGGAATCGCATAAACTGCTTTTTGCACATTGTACCAAGCCCCTGTCAATGGTGACGCCACTGATAACAGCCTCATACAGGTGCCATAAACTTCTGGCCTTCAGGTATCCGGAAAGAGGTTATCTATGTGGTCACATGAAAAAAAGCATTGGGAAAGTGTACTGGTGCGGTTTGGGAATTTTATTCATTCTAACTAGAGGTCTCCCGTGAATGGTAATCCGGGCGAAGAGCAATACATGATATTTTTCCCATGGCACTGCAGATGCGGCACCTACTCAATCGTCATTGGATTCTGAATTATTATGGCACTCTATATGGCATTCCTGTAGCGTGAAACATCAGTGGTGGCCCTACCAAGAAAAGATTGGAGGCCATTGCAAAGTGATTGTTGTGAAGTTCCGATCATGATGGTTCTGAGGTTTCGACTATGATGGTGGGCACACAAACGTTAACGAGATGTTCGAATTATCATCCGAGCCGGAAAGCACCTTCCAGAATGGCCAACCTGATCTACGGCACTCAAGAACTCAGGGGTTCAAAAGCTATCTATATAAACCCAAAGGCTATTGCTTGCAACATAGCACTCATCCTTCCTTCGCTTTCTTTTCCAAATGACAGAAATTACATCACGAATCCGTACATCTGCCAGACTCTTTGGTTTTTCAGCCAAGGGGGCTCTGATGTTCTTTGCCATCATACAATTGATTCTGAATGTGTGTGCCGCCCTTCTCGCCTGGGGAGTAATACTGTTCGCCAAAAAAAAAACTTCCGGTAAGTCGATTCATTTTATGCCTCCTCATTCTGTTGGTGTCAGCCACAACTCATTATACATTCCCGCCAGTGGTGGAAGGCCTGAATTACTGGCCCGGCCTGAGGGTCGGTATCATGACGGGAGGTGTTTTATTCGCAATTGCATCAATGTTTCTTTTATATACGTGAGTTTCAAGAAAATCCTAGAGCTTACCAGCTAGCAAAAACTGAATGATGTATTTCACAGCCTCTTTCACATTATAACCTCCGATGACCAACCAATTAAGGTATCGACAGTTAGAGAGGATCTTCGAGCTGTGTGACTGGGTTAGTTCACGCGAAATGCTCCCACATGTGAACCCTTTTGAAGGCTAGCACGGTATAATTCGTCGGTCACAAGGAATCTCTCCTTGTCGTTGTTTTTTTCGTTCTTTTTTCGAATTTGCTGAAGTGTGTAACATATGACTTATGGGCGCCGGGTCATCCCTCGTCCTCCCCCATCTATTTTTTTTGTCGTTTTACTTTGCCCTCTTTGGACTGTTACGACTACGGCTACCCTTTCCCTGGTGTTGCGTCTTCACTTCCACGGACCACAATAGGATTATCAAAAAACAAAGTCTCGCTTGTCTCCCTATGAAGTCTGCTCTATCCGTAGCACGCCAATTATGTCTAGCCAAAGCCTCATTTGCAATTATTTAGAAAAAAAAAAAAAAAAGTGTTTCCGTATTTTTTATCCCATATCATCTCTCCCTCCCTCTTTCAATACTTTCTTATTGTACACAAGCTGCAAGTTACGGAGCCCTCGCGATTTTTAGATTCGGCCGCACTAACACTTTCATCTACGTCGCTAGAAGGATTTCTTCTCTTCACATCCACCACAGTGACACATCTAAACCTCCTCAATCCCTCGGAAAAACAGTGACCATAAATTCGAAATGCCAGTTAAGCAGTAACAGAAAGGAAGAAAGAAGGAATCAGAGATTGACGGAGGCTGTTGGGAAGGTTTGCGCTTGGGTTGCTTTCGATGCAGGGTAGGACTCTGCGACTTTCTTCACCACCTGGACGTTGAGCGTTGAACCCTCGCATCTAAAAACCGTTGCCCAATCCACAACCCCAAATACGCACCCCTCGCTCCATCCTCACCACCCTGCTTCACTTGCTGCTGCTACTGAACACCCCATCAACCCCTTTTGCAAGACTCCCCGCCTTCTCCAACATCTGCTCCGCATTCTGATTTGACGTATACGAATAATGCGACGCAATCAACGACAACATTAGTTCCACTAGATGATTATCCTGTACTGCTGTTGACAAATTCAACGCGCACCGTGGGCGTGTTTTTGAACAGAAGAAGAACGTTGAATGTTGGGTGCGCATGAAAGTAGGGTACAGTGACACGCGTACTTGGCTTTCACAAACTCCTTCCAGAACCTCCACAATCGCTACAAGCGTCCCATCAAATCCATGACAATCCCTCATTGCACTCACTCCTATCTTATTCAGCTCTTCCATCTCCCTTTCCCTCTCATCCATCACATTCACACCAACATCCTCCGACTTCCCTTCGTTTGCCAACGGCTCTATGACGGCATCGACATCTAGTCGTATTATCCTCTGTTGAACAAATCCAATGTGTAACTATGCATTTGTATTAATCTACGGCTCTTCTTCAACCCCATCCGCACCAGTGCGACCCATAGTAGCATTGACATGAGATCCAGGCAACCGTGAAATCCGACTCTGATACGGATGCTGATACCTAGAGATGTTATACCTCTGATCCTGCTTCCGCAAAAGCCAACATCGCAACCGCGTAGCACTCCAACGCCCGTTTATGTTTATTCAGCATATGAGCCGATTGCGCTTTGTGTAGTGCGATGCAAGCGACATAGGATAAAAAGAGGCTACGAGTATGCGTATGTGAGGTTAATTCGTCTATGAACTGAAAGCCGAATGAGTAACGAGCTCTCAGTTGTGTGCGTCTAGATGTAGGGGGTAGAAACTGCCGAATTCGCTACGGATGATGCAGGCCTGAAAGGTGGATTTTGTATTTCATCTATATGCGTCGAAAGAGGAGCACGTGTACTGATGAGTCCACGCATGAGATCCGCTCACACTCTCTTCAGCCCATGATCGACCCCTTGAATAGCAAATATAGAACCTCAAGTTGGAACTAAGGTTTGGGAATAAGGTCAAGGGTTTCATACGGCCGAGGCTTCGCCTGAAATAAACAAAACTTACAAGTTAGTTCTATCCCAACTCCTCGTCACCGGCAATAACCCCTTTCGTAAACGCCTTTTCCTTCCGCTTTTGCTCACCAAATCACGTTTGGTAAGAATTGAGACGAGAAAGCCAAAAACCTTGGATGAATAAGTTGATAATACAAGGGAGACGCGTTGGCAAAGCAGGGACGATGTATGGATTTAAGCAAAAGAGCCCAGCTCGAGCAATTTCAATATCCCAAACGCATGGGATTTTGGAGGAAAGGAGACTTCCTGCGGTGTTTCTAGGCGTTCTTCCCTTCGATCCTTCTTTATCTGCTCGATTTTAATCGCCTCCTTCATGCGCAGCGCGCGCTCTTGCGGCACTCAGACTCTCGCCAACCTCGCTTCACAATCCTGATTGCAAAACTGCACGGAAATACAAGACAGGCGAGTTGAACGGCGGGATGATGAGCTCGCTTAGCCACGAGGTCATAGGGATCGTCAATATGTAGCCCTGAAGGATTTTATAGTGTTTGGCGTCTCACGATCGGAGGAAGGGGCACTGATGCTAGCAATGAGGGCGAGTTGTGCTGCATAGAGAACGTGAGGGGGGATGATCAAACGCGCGGGCAAATGAGGCAAGGGAGCGTTTGAGGATGGATTGAGCGGCCTTGCGGTTTCCAGATGCCATGGCGGGTTGGGAGAGGTGGGTGAGGTGAGGTCGGTTAGACCTGGAGGGAGGGTAGCTGCAAGGAGAAAGCGCGACTAACCAGGGTTCTTCGGGGGAAGGGAAGCCGGAACGTGCTTTGCCATGGTGACTACAGGGACATACGAACACATGCAGGGTTCATGACGCATAGGGCTGGAGTGGACAAGTGAAGGGGCTAAAAGCGTGTCTAGACACAAAACACCGTGACTGAGGTCTACGATACGAAGCTGTGAGCCCTAGGCCCATATCTACGTCTGTGGTGGCCATGGAGGGCGGAGGCGAACTGGGCATTGAGCAGACTGGGTCAGGCGATCCCACTGACTCGTGTTCACGTGCCTTGGCAAGTGAGGCGGCGGTGGTGACGACAGGGGAGGATATCCACGAGCAATCCAGAGGGGCACAACTCCAAAGCCATAGAAACAAACGCCGTTTGGATGTTCGAAAGAACGGCGGATCTTGATGTCCGCCCGCTATCACTCTACCCGCAATCGAACATTCATTATTCCTCCGGGGGTACGCCATGCTCCCGCAAGTCCACCAGAAACAGCAAAGAAGATTGGGCACCGTTGGACCAGATCACCAAGGTGAGTAGCGAGTTAGGGAGGCGGTTTTCTGAGTAACTAGCGCTAATAAGAAAAAGAACACGGTTCGTCTGCATGTCCTCTGCTTTACGTCGCGTAAGTCCCGTTCGACAGGGATCTACAAACCCGTGCATCTTTGTTAAATGATCGAAGCAAAGTTTGTTTAACGGGGTGTGGAGTACCTGGTCTCTTCCCCGATCAAGCACCAATGCATCACAGCGGCTCTCAGGTGCGATTAGGTTGCGCCCTCGAGTGACTGCGTTTTGGCGCTCCAGGACAGGCGTATGAGCGGTAAGTAGCATAGGTGAGGGGAATATAGGTGAGAGCAGGTAAGGGAGAGGGAGCTGGAGCGGTGCAAGGGGTTGTATTCGGGTGAGGAAGATCGTGCAAGCGCGAGGGAGGCTGTGCAAGCGCATCCGTGATATCACGTGATCTGAAATGTTCCCTGCAAACACCCAGTCGCCCACTCACTGAGAGTGACGAGTGCTTGTTTCATATATTTCCAGCGACGAGTGAAGACAACTCTTATGCCTGGGAGTAAATCAGCCGAGTCCCCATCTTATGTGTCTCCTCAACAGACTCCCTCGTTCCCGCTGCGCTCTCTCACTTCCCAGACTCGTACGAAGGCCACTTTCCTCGCAAAGAATGGCTGAATCTAATTCGCAAGAAAACACTCTGACCTTTCAAGAACGACTCAAGACAGTCGGTCCTAAGGTCTTGACTGCTGCAATGGGAGGCGACGAGTCCCCCGGAGGGACCTCTTCTCTCCACTTTAGAGGAGGGTTTTGGATACTCAACTAAGGTCGAATTCGCAAAAATCCCACTTTTTCATCCTCGAAGCTCAAGCCTTCCCAACCGCCTCCATCAACCTCTGATTCTTCACTACCTGAACTCTCGCACCCTCTTTATTCCCAGCCCGATTATACAACTCTATTTAAAAACCGAAAAAAAAATCAAAATCAACAGACGCACAAATAGAATAAAACGCAAAGAAAAAAACGCACCTAAAAACCGTTCCCCGATCCACAACCTCAGACACGCGGTCCCCACTCCATCTTCACCGCCTTTCGTCACCTGCGACTGCGACTGCTGGGCACCCACCAACCCTCTTGCAAGACTCTCTGCCGTCTCCAACATCTTCTCCGCATTCTGATTCGACGTGTACAAATAATGCGACGCGATCAACGACAGCACTAATGCCCTTAGATGATTATACTGTGCTGCCGTTGATAAATTCAACGCGCGCCGTAGGTGCGTTCTTATGAAGAAGAAAAAAGAGAAGTTAAAACCATTTGGTTGAGTGAACACGACATACGTACTTGGCTTTAAGAAACTCCTTCGCAAGGCAACTATCCAGCACCTCCGCAATCGCCTCAAGCGTCCCACCAAACCCACGACAATCCTTCGTCACACTCACCCCTATCCTCCTCAGCTCCTCCATCTCCTTCTCCCTCTCATCCACCGCATTCGCATCAACATCATCCGACTTCCCTTCGTTTGCCAACGACTCTACAATTACGGCACCACCAATGACAACACCTAGCCGTATCCCCCGCCGAACAAGTCCAATGCGCAACCACAGCTCTCCCGCACGCGCAGCCGCATTAATCCACAGATCCTCTTCCCCATCCGTCATCACATCCTCATCAGCACTAGTACCAGCACCGCCGCCCATAGTAGTATTAGACGTCCACGAAGTCCGACTCTGATACGGATGCTGATGATAGCCAGAAATATTATACCTTTGATCCTGCTTCCGCGAAAGCCACGCGGAAACTCGTAAGTTGTGGCTAACACCAACAGAATGAGAAGGCATAAAATGAAACGACTCACCGGAAGTGTGTTTATTGGCAAACAGTATTACTCCCCAGGCGAGAAGGGCGGCACACACATTCAGAAAGAACTGTATGATGGCAAAGAACATCAGAGCCCCCTTGGCTGAAAAACCAAAGAGTCTGGCAGATGTACGGATTCGTGATGTAATTTCTGTCATTTGGAAAAGAAAGCGAAGGAAGGATGAGTGCTATGTCTATGTTGCAAGCAATGGCCTTTGGGTGGGTTTATATAGATAGCTTTTGAACCCCTGAGTTCTTGAGTGCCGTAGATCAAATTGGCCATGGTGCTTTCCGGCTCGGATGATAATTTGAACATCTCGTTAATGTTTGTGTGCTCACCATCATAGTCGAAACCTCAGAACCATCATGATCGGAACTTCACAACAATCACTTTGCAATGGCCTCCAATCTTTTTTTGATAGGGCCACCACTAATGTTTCACATTACAGGAGTGCCATATAGAGTGCCATAATAATTCAGAATCCAATGACGATTGAGTAGGTGCCGCATCTGCAGTGCCATGGGAAAAATATAGGAAAGGTTTGCTGTTCCCGTTTATTGCCCTTCGCCGATCATAATTCACGGGAGACCTCTAGTTAGAATGAATAAAATTCCTAAACCGCACCAGTACACTTTCCCAATGCTTTTTTTCATGCGACCACATAGATAGCCTACTTCCGGATACCTGAAGGCCAGAAGTTTGTGGCACCTGTATGAGGCTGTTACCAGTGGCGTCACCATCGACAGGAGCTTGGTACAATGTGCAAAAAGCAGTTTATGCGATTCCACTGATTTGAGGCTATAATCGAACGTCTCTGAGTTGATAGCCCTCCATGTGGACATCTGTGGCTAAAAGCACTTATAGCAATGGATATGTTTTTTTTAGGAAAAATGATGTTTATACCTCCATTAAATTCAGCTATGCAAAAATCAGTATGTAGTCACCATGGATGCGCAGATCAGTGTAGGAGGCTGTGCCAAGGATGTATCGGGCATCAAATATTGATGATCTCCCAGCGAGATCACTACTGGCCGTAATGTCATTAATGCAAGACGGGCATGTGCTCCGCATCAGCCATATCCTCACCTTCTCTGAAAGCCTCATGTTCATGCATGCATCGCCCTACGGCCGAATTGGGACTTCCCCGCAGTATACAGGAGTAGGGACACAGTGACGACGGGATCCCGGATTTATGGTGTATATGGTTGAATGATTCTAGTTCCATGCAATGATAATGAGGGAAAAATATTATGTATTTATTTTATAGCCTCGTGTAAGCCAACCTAGATTAAAGATTTTCAAAGTTGTGGAAGACAGAAACCAAAAATAGTCAAAATTAAGAGAGCTTGGATTTGGAGGCATCTAGAGTTGATTTCGTTATACTCACATAAGGAAGTGTAGCTCGACCCCAATGAATGGTCATTGTATAGCCCGAAGTTGATCTAATTGAGTCATCAAAGCACACCCTTCGAGCCTTGCGGCATAAAAGCACTAACTACCGATTGATAGAAGTAGAAAATCAAAACCAAAATATCAATGTGTTGATTTTCCCCGAGCCACCGTACACTGAGTTGCCGTCATCTTCTACCAACCAGCCACACAGCCATCCCCAGGCATCACTGATGCCGATAATAGAGGATTCTTAGTACTCATGCTAAAGCTACCCTAGCTCACACACGGTTAAGTACACTTCCCTCCTGGGCTAGATAAAACACGGAGCAGTGAGTCCCCTGTCCAAGATGAGTCACCCTCCGACATGTAAGCGGCGTAGCTGCCAAATTTTGTTTGTTATGAGTGGGTGAGCTTTTATTGAATATATACGTATATATTCCGCAGTCCCTTCGGCGTGTGGACTTCGAAATACATCAGCTTGCTCAAACTATTCTGAGAAATTTCAAGAACAGGGGAGCGAGTGTAAGGATTCTGACCTACCAGGCTGCTGTTCCAGGGAGCTCAATGCAAAATTGAGATATGCATGGCTGAGCTGAAGGTGTGCCCTCGAGCAGCGTGTTGATACCTCCGCACATCCATACAGTACATTTGTCCACCTAGCTACCTTTATCCGCCCAGCTACCTGCACCTTCAATATAATAGTTATTGCATGCACAGACCCTCTTTCCTCCATCAGAATATTGGGGTCCAGGTACTTCTTCCACATCAAGCGCTTCGGAGTGCTGCGGGGGTGCCAGGAGCCACCTCTGGTTAATGATTGGACTCTGTTTCAATACCAAAAATGTGGTGTGATGGAGGCTTGATTGTCATTCAGTAGGGAAGGTAAAGATGTCCATGATACTGATGAGTGTCGCAGTACGCTTTGATTCTTGGCGGCAGTCGCGGACAGAAACAATAAAGAGTATGGCAGATTATAGTGGACCCCATGACGGAAATAACACCACATGTCCGATCGTTGGCTGCCATCCCCGGACTCGGCAGGATGAAACGTACATCACATCCGACGACAAGTCGATGAGTAACACTCGGATGAGTCATTGCCCAGGGTTTACGGCATGTAGATTCAGTCCTCCCAGGTCCTCCCTGCTTTGCTGCTCAAGTGGTTTGGTGGAGAAGATAATTTCCTTTCTCCGCTGCATCATGACAAGCCAAGCCTGAAACAGGGATTTTTGGAAATTCAGAATCCTGTCGTCAGCGTCTCTCCACCCTTATACACTTCAGGTGCCAAGTTCCAGGTCGGCCAGAAGTTGATGTATGGAGAACATGAGGCTTTTGCAGAAGATGAGGATATGATCGGTGCGGGGTTCATGCTCTCCCATCTTGTATTAATGATATTACGGCCTGTGGGGACCTCGCTGGGATATCGTCAATCCTCAATGACCAATATGTCCTCAGAGTAATCCAGGTACTAGGCCAACATGACGGAGAATCTCGGATTACAACCCTGTGTTATTTGTGCCTCAGAAGGTCCATGCTTGAAATTTCAAACCGTCGCCAACCGTTGTTGAATTCAATGGAAATATAAACATTATTTCCTTTCTGAACATTTCCGTTGTTGTAAGCGCATTCCTAGCCACAGAAGTCCACATGGATGGCTATCAATTCAGAGATGTTTGATTGTAGCCCCGAATCAGTGGAATTGCATAAATTGCTTCACACGTCGCACCATGCCGCCCTTCAGTGGCGACACTGGTAATAACAGCCTCGTGCAGGGTGCCATAAACTCTTGTGGGTCACCTAATACATTGAAAAAGAGACCATTCCCTATATCTTATTTTTTTCTCATGTGAATACGGATGCAGCCCCACTTAATTATCAGCAGATTCTGCATAAAGCTAGCAGCTGACCGATGGTACTCTACACAGGGCCTGTGTCTGCGGTTGCACTCCCCACGCAGGCGCCAGCAACCGGCTTGCCTTCTCGAGACCGAGTGATCGAACCCCACTCTGGCAGGCTTTCACTTTCGGGCGCTGGACATTACTCACTTCTACACTGCCGACTGTCATTACGCCGCCACGACTTCATCCTTTAGCACATAACTCAGCACAGCCTCCACTTCCCACGTCACACCCGCCGATCCAACCCCGATTTCGCTAGTAGCTTCCGGAAGAGCGGAGGGTCCAGTCTAGACTAGGGGCACATGGAGCCCCATTTCGGAGCCAGGCCGCCGGACTAGCATGCCTGGCCCCCATACTACTCCCAGCCGCCCGGAGTGGTGACCCGAAAAAATGGCCGAGAATGGTGGCAAGTGATTAAAGACCTTACTATATCTGGGCACTGTGGCCCGGCAATGCGCCGGTGTGAGTCTCAGTGGTACTCGGTTGGAGAGAGACGGTGTCACTTGGTTACTGAGGGTTGGATGATTATGGAAGGATTGTGACTGCTGGCATGCGGACCTGATATGATTAATGGACAATTACTATTTCGGACTATTATGCATTACTAAAAAACTACTTAGGCCATTTCTACGACTGTTCTTTAGCAGTAATAACCTGGGCTGGACAAGCAGTGGGTACGTAATCAGATCACATGTGACTTGCAGCTAGTTAGGTGTAGTAAAAAAGGGGCACATGTCCCTAGTAGTACATTAGCTAAGCTGTTGTAGAGGTACGTCCGCCATAGGGGTAAGCCCTTGGGACGTTAAAATGAATAAACAACAACAACACAGGGCCTGTGTAGTATGGAACATTAGCGGTGACCCTGCCGAGAAAACATCGGAGGTTGTTGCTAAGTGATTGTTCTGAAGTTCCTGATCACGACGCTTGAGTGCATAGGAAGAGTATAGGATGCCCCGAACACTAACGAAGTGTTCCCAATTACAAAAACAAAGGATCCAAGCTGTAAAAATGACTGAACGTTAACCGCCCAGCACAGGACCCCGGCATACGCGCAGGTAGGATCGATCCAAAATCGGCCAATTTGGGCCTTTATGTCCAGTGAAAATTCCCGTGGTCCTGTCTGCATAAAGATCAGGTGCGCCTTTTTTGGACCTCTGGGAAATGACTCCAGTTCAAGGTCGTTTTGACAACTGGAGTTATCACTCCGAGCTCGACAGTATGTCGCGCATCGGGAGTGTAATGGTGATAAATAGAAATTGTAATAGTAAGGGTCTTGATGCATCTGTCTAAATAATTTTACCAAAAATCCTGGCACCTCATCACCATGCAAGAACCTGATACTCAGAAGCATGGAAAACGCCAATGTTCAAGCTGCAAAAAATACGCGTCCAAGAAGGCGCTGAAGGAGGACCGGGAAAAGTGGAGATAAGGTTGAGATTGCCCCAAGTATGATGAACTGTCGGAGCTGTCAATCGAGATACTTCTCTGCACCATTGAAGCGGCTATTCACGATGAGGTTCATCTCATGGCAAAGGTGGGAATGGCCGATTTATGGCACTCAAGGGCTCTGGTTATTCACAAGCTATCTATATAAACCTTAAGGCTGTTGCTTGTAACACGATACTCACCCATCCTCTGTGGCCCTTTCCCTTCCAAATGTCAGAGACATTAACACACACTCGTACAGTTACCAAACTGTATGGCTTTTCTCCCAGAGGTGCTCTGGTGTTCTTCGTCATCACACAATTCATCTTGAATACGAGCGCCACCCTTCTCGCCTGGTGGGTGATACGGTTTACCAATAAACATACTGATTGTCAGTTTGTCTTCTAATTCTATTGGTATCGGCCGTAAATTCATACGTTCCCCCGCCAGTAATGGAAAGCCTGAGTTACTGGTCTAAGTTGAGGATCAGTATCCTCACAGGAGGTGTTTTATTCACAGTTGCGTCGGCATGTCTCTTATATGGGTGAGTTTCGAGGGAACCTCGGTGAGTTTCGCAACTAACAAAAAATCATATACTTCACAGCCTCTATCGCATGATAACCGCTGAGAAACAACCAATCAGGGTATCAACAATCACGGAGAATTATGGAACATAGGAGTGACTGTGCTGGCTTTGTGCGAAAAATGCTCGCGCATGTGAGACCTCCTCCCTTTCGACTGGCATACTATACGGTACAATTTGTTGGTCATAAAGAAATCTTTCCTTGTCGTTTTTCATCTTTGTGCTTGTTCGTCTTACTTTGTCTCTCCTTGGACTATTCTAGATATCATGGCTAGTTGGAGGTTCAGACTTGGGCAAACATTTGTATCTCGTTTTCTGCTGCTCAATCACCATAATTTGGTAATTAGCTTTTTGTATGCATTTGAAAGCAGTTCCAGGCATTTTGGATTTTGCCCACACTCACACTTCCTGTGATATCATTAGAAGGGTCTGTTTGTTTCAGCTTAAGCGACAGACACAGCCTGTTCCGTCCTGATTCAATCGCTGTATACTAGGTCCTCCCAACATCCATATCCACCTACTAACAAAATCATTTTGTCACTTCGTCTCGATTCATATCGCAGATTTTATCCTCCCGCTCCACTATCAATCATGAGTAAAGTAGAAACAAAAGCATACCCCGCATCAAGAAACGACCCAGCCTCAAACCTTCCCAACAGCCTCCATCAATCTCTGATTCTTCAATAGACGCACAAATAGAGCCGCCTTAGAGTCTTGGATGAAACCGAGATTCCAGCTGCTGCGGATTTCATACAAAAATGCTTGACGTTGGATCCAAAGTTGCGACCGACTGCGCAAGAATTACTCCAAGATGACTGGCTACTGTGATTCCTCGGTTGTTTTCTATCAGTCATTTCTCTTGTACCTCGTTTCCCATCAATGGCGTTGATGCCTCTCTTATCGCTCGCCATTCTCGTATATTGAATCAGACAAGTTATCTGCATATGTCAGCCTGTTCTGAAACCCCTGTTCACTTATCTTCCACCCTCACCACCCTTTTTCACCTGCTGCTGCTGTTGAGCACCCAACCCCCTCGCATGACTCTCCGCCGTCTCCAGCAACCTTCTTCGCATTCTGATTCGACGTATACAAATAATGCGACGCGATCAACGGTAACACTAATACCCTGGCCGTAGAACTCGTCCTAACGCGGCACACCCATGAACCAGTTGCGGAACAGAGCACGGAGAAACCCAATGCGTGTCCAACCCCCTGGCCAAGGAGCCATCGAATTGAGAGAGGTGGGTCGAAGAGCGGTGCAGGGGTAGAGCAAGGCGCGCGCGGCCATAAGCTCATCGTGTACCAGGCAGCCACCAGTGGCACCAAAATTTGGCATGCGTGCGTTGGGATTGCTAGTTGACTTTCACCTGAGCCCACTTGTCCCATTTACCTTCTTACTAAGTGTGTCGCCATCAAACATCACGAAAAGACACACTTAGGAGTCTGGCTAGGGAGACTACGCATGGGTGCAATCATGATTTGAATCAAAAAAAAAAAAAAAAAGAAGCGTGGTGCAGCGGCTTTTCGCTAACCCTCCCCAACACTCATATCCATACTATTAATAAAATCGTTTTGTCACTTCATTTCGATTCATATCGTAGATTTCATCCTCCCGCTCCATTATCAATCGTGAGTAAAATAGAAAACAAAGCAACAAAGAACGAATTCGCACAAGCCCTACCCCGCAACCCAACCTCAAGCCTTCCCAACCGCCTCCATCAACCTCTGATTCTTCATCACCTGAACTCTCACACCTTCCTTATTCCCAGCCCGACTATACAACTCTATTTAAAAACCAAAATCAACAGACGCACAAATAGAATAAAACGCAAAAGAAAAAAAAAACGCACCTAAAAATCGTTCCCCAATCCACAATCTCAAATATGCGTTTCCCACTCCATCCTCACCGCCCTTCTTCACCTGCGACTGTTGAACACCCACCAACCCTCTTGCAAGACTCTCCGCCGTCTCCAACATCTTCTCCGCATTCTGATTCGACGTGTACAGATAATGCGACGCGATCAACGACAGCACTAATGCCCTTAGATGATTGTCCTGTGCTGCCGTTGATAAATTCAACGCGCGCCGTAGGTGCGTTCTTATGAAGAAAAAAAAAAAAAAAGAGTTAAACCATGTGGTTGAGTGAACACGACACACGTACTTGGCTTTAAGAAACTCCTTCGCAAGACAACTATCCAACACCTCCGCAATCGCCTCAAGCGTCCCACCAAACCCACGACAATCCTTCGTCACACTCACCCCTATCCTCCTCAGCTCCTCCATCTCCTTCTCCCTCTCATCCACCGCATTCGCATCAACATCATCCGACTTCCCTTCGTTAGCCAATGAATCTACTACTACGGCACCACCAATGACAACACCTAGTCGTATCCCCCGCCGAACAAGTCCAATGCGCAACCACAGCTCTCCCGCACGCGCAGCCGCATTAATCCACAGATCCTCTTCCCCATCCGTCATCACATCCTCACCAGCACTAGTACCAGCACCGCCGCTCATAGTAGTATTAGACGTCCGCGAAGTCCGACTCTGATACGGATGCTGATGATAGCCAGAAATATTATACCGTTGATCCTGCTTCCGAGAAAGCCACGCCGCAATTCGATAGCACTCCAACGCCCGCTTATGTTTATTCAACGCATGAGCCAGCTGCGCCTCATGTAGCGTGATACGGGCGACATAGGACGAAAAGAGGTTATGTGTACGTGTATACGAGATTAATTCGTCTATGGACTTGGAAAGAGTTGAATAAGTAGCGGGTTCTCGGTTGTTTGCAGTGGAAACGTACGCGTTCGGCATTGTCGAATTCACTACGGATAATGTATGCCTGAAAAGCGTGATTTCATATTTCACGTATATGGGTTGAGAAAGGAACACGTACGCCAATGAGTTCACACATGAGATCCGCTCGCACTTTCTTCAATCTATGATCAACCTCTTGAACGGCAGATATAGAAGTCCAAGTCGGAACTAAAGTTTGGAAATAAGGTATATAGCCGAGGTCCCATTCAAAAAAAAAAAAACAACAACTTACAAGCGAGTTCTTTTCTCAACTCCTTGTCCACGGCGCTAATACCTTCGGTCGCAAACACTTTTTTCTTCGGTTTTTTTCCGACCAAATCACGCTTTGCAAGACTTGAGACGAGAAAACCAAGAACGAAGACAACCCTCGGATGAGTGAGCTGATAATACAAAGGAGCTGCGTCGGCAAAAGGGATCTGCGGGGGCGGTGTATGAATTTGAGCGGAGGAGCCCAATTTGAGTAGTCTAATATCACAAACACACTTCGAAAATCCCAGTTTTTGGAAAATGGGGCAACTGCAGATCTAGAAGCTCATGTAACCACTTTAAGCGCGGGTTGGCCAGACTCGAATCGCCGGTATAGGTGTAAAAGACCACACCGAATATCAACGTGTGTACAATGAGCGCATATTCAAACGACGATCGCGTGGCGGTGGTGGTAGAAGACGAAGAAGAAGGCACAGGAGAGAGGTGTGGTGGTGGTGGAACGACTGCCTGCGGCATTGCCCGTGTTTTTCCCTTTGACCCCTCTTTATCTGCTCGACTTTCAATCTCCTCCTTCATGCACAACACGCGCTCTGCGGCCTCGAGACTCTCGCCAACCTCGCTCCATAATCCTGATCGTAAAAGTGCACGGAGGCGCAAGACAGAAGCAAGCTGAACGACGGGATGATGAGCTTGTTTGGTAGCGAGGTCATAGAGATCGTTGATAGCCCCGAGGGATTTTATAGTGTTTGAAGTCTCATCATCAGAGGAAGAGGCACTGATGCTAGCGATGAGAGCAAGTTGTGTTGCATAGAGAATGTGAGGGGCATGGTCAGGCGCGTGAGCAAACGAGGTGAGGGAGCGTTTGAGGATGGATTGAGCGGCTTTGGAGTTTCCAGATGCGAGGGAGAGTTGAGAGGAGAGGTGGGCAAGATGGGGTCGGTAGAGCTGGAGGGGGGTAGCTGCAAGGGGAGAAAACGTGATCAACTTCCAAGGTTCTTTTGAGGGGGGGGGAAAGGGGAAGTCGTACGTTCTGGGCAACAAGGGACTGGATGGCGGTCAGTGCAGCTTGGCGGATCTATCGAAACGGAACGCACGGCTCTTGTGATTGCCTTTTGAATGTCGTGCGATGCAAGGCCGATCTGAAGGCCGAGCTCTGCAAGTGCAGTCAATGCTCTGCACTCGAGCACCCGGTCGAGATGGGGAATGGTCGTGCACTTGGTTAGCGCACGGTGAGAGAGAATAAGGGAGCGGTGGTGGTCTGGGTGTGTAGGGGGGTGGACGAGGAGGGCAGGCAGAGCCAGGAGGAGGGTAGGGAGGGTGAGATTCGGAGGACAGTCCATTTCTATGTAGTACTCATTTACAAAAAGATTCCGTGACGTATATACGTGTATATCACATGTGACAGATCGCGTATGTGACAATCACCCAGTGGCAGATCCCAGCAGCTGCGATACATCGTCCGTGCCCAAATTGGAGTCGGGGGAAAGTGCAAGCGTCCCGCTCCCCAGAGGGCCATCCACCTGATTGTCTGCCTGTGAGTTGGCCACAGACCCAGTCACATCCTCGAGCGGCCCATTAGGCGCTCTCCCAAAAACGACCTTGCGCTCAGGAAGCCAACCACCCCCCGTATTTGTTCCTGCCCTTGCTTTGACTCCCTCAGAACTCCCTATCGACCTCATTGCAGCTATACCGAACTCAGTGGCATCGGCCACTCGAGGTATCGGTGCTGCTTGCACCAAAACCGCCAGAGAGATGATAATGAGCAGATACGCTTTTCCGAGCATTTGAAAAAAGGGTGACTGCTAAGCGAGTAGATTTATGCTGTTGTTGGGTTGGATGAGGGCTTAGAAGCGAACAACAACCAGGCTCGGGGGGCTAAAGGATGCAGCGCCTGTAAGGGACAAATCCCGCATAAGTTTATATCACCCAGCGAAAGGGCCTCGAAGCTTATCGGAACGTCAACTTCGAGGCTACATAGCCCCGTAACTGTCCACTAAGTACCCTCCGGGCTAGAAGCCTGCACACGCACCTCACGTTGGAGATGAAATGAATGCCTGCAAGCCCAGCGAATCCCCCTTCCCCCTCTCTCACTCTTCTCTCTCTCTCTTTCTCTCTCCCCCTCTCATCTCACCTCATCTCCTCACCAAAATCCCACCCCACATCCATAAACCCTACCTACCGAACGGAACTAAAACTCGTTTCCCAAAAAGATAACAAACCCCGCACAATCTTAACTACGACATCCAACTCTCACGAGGCAGCGGAATCGCTAACGACATCGTTCAAAATAACATCGCACCAGAAACGGTTTCCCTTTGGCATTCAGTAAAAACAGCACGCATGACACACACACACACACACACACAGCCCCCTCACAAACCTATACCCAATCTCTTCAAAACTCCACCTCGGAAACGAGCAGGGGACCGAGAGATAACGACGGCGGAGGGGGGTGGAGGGGCTAAGCCGTTTATCGTATTACCTCGTGACTTATCATGATACGCCATTTATCAGAACTACCCTGAGAAATCATACTCGGACACTATGTAGACTATCAGTTAAATAGTTAGAATTATCTTGAATCTCAATTGTGAAACTCCTGGCGCCACTGAACAATGGTTCAAGTCCAGTGTACATACTGGATTCAGTTGATCAATATCTCGTTCAAGAAGTCCACAACGATCAAGTGGAATAGGAATTGTTGAACAACCTTATCATTGTCATCACTACTAAACAACAATATGCTCATGTTACCCTCGACACCCGGTAAACCACAACAACACGCACACATGTCAGCGACTCCACAAACTACATATTCTTACCCATCTCTTTCATATCCACACTCTCTGTCAAGCGGAGAAGAGGACCCCGAATAATCCTAACCCATCCCCACCTGATCAAATAGACATTTTAAGAGACTAATGAGCGCCAATGCAGTATCTTTGGTAACTTGCTCCGCAAGCTTCTCGTTGCACTCTATATCATCTTTGCTGGCACAAATGAATAGGTAGACAAAAAACAAAAGTATTCGAATGAGCTTGCGATAGTCCATTAGAATGTTGCGAGTATCTCAAATATTGTGGCTGCTTCGCAGATAGTAGTTCAGGTTCTTGAGTAAGTGGTCGACTCAGGCTCAAAAGCAGAGTTCCAGCTCGAGTCGCCCGCGGATCCGGAAACCCCAAAGCCGCCCAACCCCCCCCCTCACCTTATAGTAAGCGCATCGTAGGAGAGTCTGAGAGAGTGGACGAGGGAGAGCATGCAGAGCGAGAGATTCCGAGGACAGTCCATTACACTCATTTACAGTGACTGTGATGGTATATACGTGTGTAGCACATGTACATGTGACAGATCGCGTATGTGACAAAGTCCCCTCATCCTGTTGCAGACCCCAGCACCTGCGACAAATCAGCCGAACTCAGGGCGGTGTCGGGTGCAAACTGCAGCGTTCCACTCCCCAGCGGTCCATCCACTTGGTTGTCCGCGTTCGAATTGGCCACCGTCCCAGAGACATCATCAAGCGGGCTATTAGGCGCTCTCTCCCAAACAACTGAATCCATCATCATCGCACCACGAGCTTCATGACCACCCCCTTTTCCTCCCTTTCCTCCCTTCCCTCCTTTTCCTCCGAGCCCGAGCAACTTCCCAATCGGGCCACCAATCGGTCCAATATTCTGCCTCTTCCTCCGTCCCGCTTCCTCTCCCCCTCCCCCTGTCGCCAAAGTTCCCACCAACGCCATTGCTGCTACACCGAGCTCAGTGGAATCAGGGAGTTGAGGCGTTGGTGCCGCTTGCACCATAACCGCCAGAGAAATGATAGTGATCAAACACGCTTTTCCGAGCATTTGAGAAACGACTGCGAGGCGATTGTTGTTGAGTTGTGTGAGGGGCTTGGAAGCAAATGACAACCGAGCTTGGGCTCAAGGATGCAGCGCCCGTGGCGGCAAGTTTATGCTGTTTATGTTACCCAGCGAAAATGGTCTCTACGCTTTCAGGTGATCATCGGAACATCAAATTGGAGGCTAGCTTGTATTGTATACCCTCCAAGCTAGAAGCATGCGCACACCTCATGTCGGAGACGAAATGAAGCCTGCCCCGGTACAAGGAATTCCCCAGGCCCCTCGCCATATCTCTTAATTTTCAGTAATAATAATCACTCCGTATTCATAAGCCTAACACCTCCAACGGACCCGGAACTCGACCCTCTGTTTTTCTGTTTTTTATCCTTACCGCCGCTCCACACTAGGACATCAAACTACGGCATCCGACGCTCGCGAGTAACTGACATCATCACTAACGACATCGTTCAAAAAATTAATACCACACCAGAACTGAAGTCCTCACATGCAACTTGTCACGTCAGTGAAGGGCTCCATACCCATCGAACCGATACAGCACATCTCTTACCCCACCCCTCATATCTTACTGCCGAGGGAGAAATAATAGCAACTGCTTGCTGGATGGGTTGATTGTGGCGTTGGAACGCCCACTCAGTATTCGCAAGTTGCTGATATATATATACTTGACACTTGAAATCTGTCAAAACAAAGCTGGAGCCTGTCATGTTCGGTTCGTATTCTAGTTTCGAGCCCATAGCACGCTTACGACTGAGCTTTTTGTAAACAAAGGAGTGTTTATCTCATAGCGCGGATAATGCGGTTCAAAACAGGGTACCGAAAGCGCGCGCAAGGCGCAAAAAAGGGGAGGAGTATATCAGTCTACTAGCTGAAGAAATGTCCTCACTGGTCTACATAAATTAGGGATACACAGCCATATCGAGGTACAGTCAGGCGTTTAAATAATAAGTCCATTAAGATTATGATAAATTAGAAAAAAAAAGGAAAATGTTTGTGTGTCCGCCTGGAGTCGGGTCATTCCTATCACAACCAAGTATTCAATTACTCATTTCTTCATCCCCAAAAAAACAAACACTCACTCTAGAAACAAAATCCCTTCTCCTTCTCCCCGCCCCGCACCAAATCGGCATACACATACACACCACCTCACAACGGGGCCGAATCCGAGTCCAATCCCTCCAGTTCCGACGCTCCACAAGCCAAACACGGATCACCGTCCGCCATTGCCGCTCTTCGATGAACGATCTTCCCATCGCCCACGTATCCAATTTCGCCCCCGCCGTACAATGATGATGGCGATAAAGGGACGGGAGATGCTTTAATGACTTGGGCAAGAGTGATGAGGACGACGAAGAGCCAGAGGAGAGCGGGAACGCTAGTGAAATAGCGGTGGTAGTATTTCTGAACATGACTGTGTTCAAAGTCGCTTCGAGTGGAACCGAAAGAGAGGGAAGAAAGGGTACTTATCCCCCACCATCACGTCGCTTGGGGGCGTTATATACTCTACCCTTCGCCACTGAACAGCATCCCTGTGACATCCATTCCCTAGTAAGTCAAGGGAAGGGAGAGGGGAGAGGGGCAGATGACTCCGGTGAAACGACAGAATGCTAACAACGAGTTACAGCACACAACGATCGATTAGCTACCAGAACACAGCCCATCTATCTATCCGTCCCCATCCCGTCCACCCGTAGAATTAGCTAGGACTTTCCTGGAAATCACATCATCCCTAATTTATACATAATTTCCCACAAGTCTCGGGAGTCAGAACGCAAAATCCAAGTACGAGTCAACTTGAATCACTTGGATATTCTCCTGAGTCCAATTAAAACGTATATTTTAACATCATCCCTGAATTTTTATTTTTATTTGTGCGCGCAGAGACGGACAAGAGCGCAGTAAGTAACCCAGGGGGGGCTTGCGCGGTGCCGAACGCCATCCTGATTCCAAGTACGCGTGTATGTGCAATAAGTACTGGGCCCCGGGTATTGGTTCACTCATTGTAGTGTTCGACTGTCAGGGGAATGGAAATACTTCAGTGTGGTTGGGAATTCTAGTTGTGGACAAGGGGTAAAATAATGCAACAATGCATGAACAAAATAATATCTTATCTTATCTATAAACGGGAACTATACGACCGATTGACGTAATGCCATTATGTCCATGTACACAGCATTACCCCTCGAGCCCTTTCGGAAGTTACACGCTGCACATACCCTGCATCTGGTCAAATGTCCACGGATTGGCATGGCACCTGTAACATCACTCGGAGATACACACACCGGCAGGCCAAAATCGTTCTGGTACTACACCAACAACCAGCGCTGGCTAATATGCAAGGAGCAAGGCACCCCGTTGTTCCGTTGGGGCGCAAGTAACGCGCGAGTACTGGATGTCTAATGGCGTATGACACTTACCTGCACCGATTTCGGCCCGCCTGAGGGGTTTTCCACTGCTGTAGTACTTCAGCGCTTGAAATCCAGTTGAAGCCCGGGCCGCTTAGTCTTGTTGCTTCCTCTTGGCTGGTCTTGGAAGAACGACCAAAGGAGTGTGTGGATGGTCAACTTGGTGGGTATGAGTGTTACTAGTACCGGGTAGGCAGGTAACTAGGTGTGTCTACTTTAGCGTGAAAGCCGGTGGGTCCAGTTATTGTTTTGGAGTACCAGTGGATGTCTATTAGGCATTGCTATGCCAATTGTGATAGAACGTTATTCCCTTTTAGTACTGCAGAGAAAAGGAACACATCAGTATGAGTGGGGAGCATGCTCAAAGAGCATTAAATCTCAGTATTTATCAAATGAATGTGCGCTGATAATGTATTTTGACTAAACAAATCGGAGAGAATAAAAAGTAATCTCGTAGCAACCATACGTGAAAAAAGCGTAATAAAGGCGTAGTGCGCAAGTATACCCCAGCGACTAGTAAAAGGAGTGGCTTGGAGGCGAATGAAAAACAAGACCATAACACCTATACTGCCGAAATTGGTATCCGAAATATTACCTGCCAACCCCTGAAGGCATGGCCTGCTCAGCTGGAGCTGTGGTAGAAGGACCTCCTAGGATAGTGCCAATACCGGGAACAGCTGCGGGCAGATTTCCACCAAGGGCACCAGTGAGTGGACCAAGGGCATTTGCTACACCGCCCAGGCCTGCAGCACCGCCGCCTCCTCCTGGTGCTGCGCCACCTCCAGTTAATGCGCCCAATCCTGGGATTGCGCCAAGGAGACCAGTGATGGCACTCAATCCATCTTGGGGGATGGGTGCTGCTTGGACAAAGACAGCGAGAGAGATAAGAGAGATCAAGTAAGTCTTGCCGAACATGGTTCGAGGGGGGCAGGCTTTTTCTGAGAGAACCTCGAGCCTCAGGCCAGGTCGTCCTTTATACAGCGAAAAAAATCCATTTGAACCATATTCAAGTTTAGTCACGACATTGCGGCTAGGTCATAGGCCAATGAGGCGCTAAAGGCGCTAATACGCAACGGGTAGAGTGCGCAACCATCCACCAAAACGTACGCATTTATCCCACGTAAACAATATGCAGAAATATGTTTACCTCGTGATACGACCTGTGTTGCTCATTGTATATCTGCAACTTCGATAGTAAACGAAATAAATTTATGAATACTGTCAAGGCACGCTGGCAGGGGACTGAGTGCACTGACACGCAGGGGTTGCAAGCACTAGTGTAGGGGCTTGTGTGCGCTAGCGCTGGTACTGAACATGCGGACACACTAGTGCTCGTAGCGCCTGTCCCTCATTATTTATATCCACTGCACTGCCCCTGGCGCCTTCTGATCTCGACTTCTCATACCGATGGACTTACACGAATTGATCTAGTACACTGGTATCCTCATGCTATTACCCTTCTGTTTTTCATGGTTTACGTTTTACAGAGATGGTCCTCGCTTGAAGATGCCTTGATAGACGATGGTTCCATGTGTTATTTTAGATACCCTACTGTAGACAAGGTTTAAGTTGGGGATGTAGCTATGACATTCGCATACATTTAAAAGCGGAGTCAGCATCAGCAAAAATAATTGAGTGAACCACTAATAGTCAAAATTATCATAGACCATGCGGGAGGAGAGGGCGAGTGGCGAAGGAGGTAACGGAATAAGGCAAGGTGAAAGAGTAAGCATTAAAATCAAAGGCTGAGATTTGTGTTTTAAATGACTGTAGGTTTCTCATGGGTGATGCATTCCTGCTAACGCGGCGGGCTAGTGGAGACGGTGCTGGCCCTAGAGCCGCTAGCGCCATAGTCGTTAGGGCAGCAAGTTCGGCAACCCGGGTGCTGAAGCCTGAGACACTAGAAGGCAGCACCAACTGGTAGCTTTCGCTTAGAGGCGTGGTCCCTTTGCACGTCGCTAGAAAATTGAACCTCCGAAAAAACTGCTCAAGTGGCACATGCGGCCCCTTATATGTATGTACAAAAGTAGGATTAGTCAAGCAGGGCATAAACACAGGGCAACCGGCCAGAAGCCTTCACATGTTCAGCTTGGCTTTGGGTCAATTCGCCGGTGGAGTTGAACAGTATTTGAACCCGCATGATGTGAGTGGGAAACTGTGGCATAGTTACAAGCCTGTAGGGGAACAAATGACTCGTGACGCAGGACAGACCGGTTTCCCGCTCCGAAGGTAGTCGCATAAGTGCAATGAGACCCGGTTGCTGTTTGGCTCTTTCGAGTTCTACTGTAACACAGCTATGAATGATGTCATGTTTTTGTGTTTCCCTAACGACTTCCGAACGGATGCAAGATATGCAGGAGCAGCCCAAAGGCCGCTCCTGTTCCGTCGGGCGTGGGTAACGCCGAGCACTCATGATGTATGACGTCACATACACCGACAGGGTGACCACCTTCAGCGCTTTGGCGCGTAAATCCAGTTGGAGTTCGGTTGCTTTCGGCATGCCTATGATGATCTTAGGTGCGTTATTTGCATAGGCTTCCGGCGTAGCCCTCGAAAGGAGCATCCAAGTTTCAATATCTCTATTGACCCGGGATAATCTTATGTGGATTGAGCGACAGACGACGCTTTAGGGCTGAAGACCATTGAATTTTGAAGCCACACGGTCATTGAGGGATACACAGCAATCATTCATTGGGTATATGGAGTTAGGACGAGGGAAAATTTATCTTTCAGGAAGACTGATAAAAAAGAGCGAATTATAGGATCACAAGAACGGAGAAAACAACACCAGAATAATTCACACTATCGAAATCGATATTTTTTCCCCCCACTTCTCTACAGTTACTCCCTTCTCGTTCAAGGATGCTGGCCAGCTGAGGGCGCAGGTGCCCTAGCCGACTAATCCACCAACGAGACCACCAAAATTGCCTCTACTTCCATAGCACTGGGCCAGATCCTGCCACATCACGACGACCTTGCTGGGGTGCAGCACCACTAAGAGATTGGGTAATTGGGTTTGGTTGCGACAGCGTGCCGAGTAAACCGACGACAGCGCCCGCGGGGCCAACACCGTTCAGCTGCCTGCGGTCTTGCGATTGCTGCGCGGGCAGTAGGATCCCTCCAGGCAGCGCGCCCGAAAGCGGACTGTTGGCAACTCCGCCTAATGCTCCTATGGCTGATTCAGGGACAGGCGCGGCCTGGATAAAAATGGGGAGTGAGATGAGGGCGATGAAGTAAGTTTTTGAGAGCATTATTCAAAAGAGCGTGTGGATAGTCGACTTGGTGGGGATTTAGGACGTGGAGTTTGTGGGCCGCGTGGGTGGTAGGGAGAATCCTAAAATCCGAGACAGGCTTCATTATATACACTAGCTGGCCTGTTCACCATCGCCACTAGATGACGGACGCCAAGGGAGCCCCGGACTAGAAGCGTGATGGGAATAAGACGTTATCAAGCTTGGCGCTTGGGTCTTCTCGCGTTCATTGGGGCATTTAATAATCGCGATTGACTTCCTTGGGGAGGACACTCATACAGCAGCCAGCCTTGAAGCCCCTCTGCCTTTGCGTTGTCAGAGAGCCATGCCGAGCACGCTCAACGCATATGCAAAGTACAACCGATGTCGGAATGTTCGTCGGAAGAAGTATGATGAGATAGTTTTTTAACAAATACTTTATCTCGGTTCCGAGTAGGCCAATCACCGACTGACCTTGTGTGTTCTCGCGGACATGTTTGACAGCACTAGCGCGATGGCCACATTTGACTTGCCATATCGTGAAAGACAAAAGAGATAACAGCGATCGAAACTGAGTGTATCTCAGGGTACGAAATTCAGCCTCTTTGAATAACGATTGAATCGCGCATAACCAAGCACGGAACAAGCGGCGGTACAGATTTTGAGCTAGAACCATAGAATTTCAAAGACAAGGGTAAGGTATTGTCGTTGTGTTACTCCGCTCGGGAACGTGGTATCAACTCCGTCCGCCTCTTGTGGTAGCCATTTCTGTCGCAAACGCTATATGGTCGGAAGCCATATAACTGTGGATTGTGCGAAGACATATCCCCCAGATAGGAGGAATGGAACAAAGAATTTGTAATCATGAGAAAAGCGAAATAGGTAAAGCCAGAACGGGCATCGTAAAAGGCTGAACATACAACCACATTGAAATGAGTATGCATTTGTTTCGAGTGAGAGACAAAAGAAATATTATAAAACCCGTACATGATAGAGGTATATAATGAGGGGATCCAGGGCAGAAAGATACCTGGGTGACTGGTAAAGAGCGACTTGGAGACGGACGAGAGAACAGACCATAACTATCTATGCTATCGAGATTGATATCCCGTATTTTACCTAGGCTGCGTAGGTGTAACTCGTACTACCCTCTGTATGTACGTGTTCAAGGATCCTGATCAACGGGAGCTGCAGGAGCAGGGGACCCGAGGACACCCCCCAAAAGGCCACCAAGCTGCCTCTTCCAAACGACGGGCGGTTGCTCTGCACGAGGCTCGGGAGCTGGGGCCGGGGCAGGCGCGGGTGCAGGTGCGGGCGCCGGGGGAGGTGGGTTTAGACCACCAAGGACACCAGTAACCGGGCTGAGCAAACTAGTTACCCCGCCGAGTTGCCTACGTGTCGTTTCCGAGATGCCTTCGCCACCTTGAGGGGGTGGGTTAAGTGCGGCCAAGGGGTTTCCTCCTTGAAGGGCATCAAGAACAGGATTGCCTGGTCCGAGACCGGGGTTCACTGGGCCAGTGGCGAGCCCGATGTTGCCAAGTTGTCTGCGAGCCTCTGCGCCTCCCGCGCCCCCTGCTCCTCCTCCTCCTGGGGCTCCAGCACCTCCAGCTAGTGCTCCCACTCCGGGTACTGCCCCGAGAAGGCTAGTAGCAGCACCAACTGGACCAAGTGCACCACCAAGTTGTCTGCGATCCGGTGCACCTCCTGCTCCTGCTCCTGCTCCCGTTCCTGCACCTCCTCCTGGAATTCCACCACCGCCAGCTACTGCGCCCAATCCAGGGTACTGCCCCGAGAAGACTAGTGGCAGCGCCAACTGGACCAAGCGCACCACCGAGTTGTCTGCGATCCGGTGCACCTCCTCCTGCTCCTGCTCCCGTTCCTGCACCTCCTCCTGGAATTCCACCACCGCCAGCTACTGCACCCAATCCGGGTACTGCCCCGAGAAGACTAGTGGCAGCGCCAACTGGACCAAGTGCACCACCAAGTTGTCTGCGAGCCTCCGCACCTCCTGCACCTCCTCCTGCACCTGCACCTCCTGCTGGAGCTCCACCACCCGCTAGCCCACCCACTATGGGTAATCCTCCGAGAGCACCGGTTAGACTGGTAAGACCACCGAGTTGAGGGGTGGGTGCTGCCTGAGTAAAGACAGCGAGAGAGATAAGAGCGATGAAGTAAGCTTTGCTGAACATGGTTTAGTAGAAATCGACTCGACGGATACGAGGCGTTTGCAAAAGAGGGGGGGGGGTTGGGGGGGGGGGGGACGAAACTTTTGCAGACGTTGAAAGAAACTAAGAGATTGGGGCGGGGCTAGTCCTTTATACAACAAAAAAATTGCATTGGAAGCAATGAATGTACCTATTCTAGCCTAGTTCACGACATCGCCGCTAGGTGGTTATGTACTTATGCACTCCTAGGCTAGAAGCGGTGGAATTCAATACCTGTGAGTAAAGTATAGGAGAATTTTTGACGTATGAGCATGCTGTGCGTACCTTCTCGAGTTGTTTGGACTCCTTCTCGTTCCATTGTAGAGATTCGTTCTCCAAAACCGCTTCGTGTCTTTGCAATCGAAACAATCGCGTTCGGACAGGCTTCAAAGGACGCATCCCGTCTCCCGCCAAAACCCATTCAACATTCCACTACGGCATTCGGGATGCGCACGGTTGTGAAGTTTTTTTCTTTCACTCAATATGACTATTATGAAGTAACGATCAACGTCAGAATGTTCACTAGAACCGAAAAGCTAAGTGTTGAGTTGATATACTAGTCCGAAAACGCGTGACACGGGGCGTCAAATACAATTTGACAGCTGAACCCAGCTCCCCAAACCAGCGGTCGGCTGCGGAACCGACGGAGGAAGTCGAGGTCACTCCTGAAGACCACACACGCAAAATTCCAAGGCTCGTCAGCTTGCAGCGCAGGGGAGGACGCAAACTTGGAGGTTGAACGGGGGACACTGACGGACGTTAGACCCTGTCAACACAATACGTATTGGGTTCTAGACATTTGGTATGCTCCCAAGAGAGGTTACGTGGCGTTGATAGTGCGGTTGAGAGGAGTTAGCGGCGTAAAATACAACAAAGAAGTGGAGAAAAATGCATCCGTGAGTCAACCCCGACGGAGTACAACATATACGTGTTGTGGTTCATGGGCGGTCAAGTGTAAAAATTGAGCCAACACGTCGGACATAAGTGACATCGGGCTCAATGGGGTGGAAGTAAACGGTTGAGTGATCAGGGAGTGGTGCCCGTGAGGGGAAGTAGAATGCAGTGAAGGTTCTCTTCGAGCTTCGAACCGCTATTCATCAATAAAGACAACACAAGGATATTTCGACCTCGTGTGGCAGAACAATATCATGATGCACCAACCTGACTGAGCCCTGGCGCTGGGTTCCGCGGGCTATGACAGCATGCCTGTGACATTTTCAACTGTTCAGTTCATAAAGGGATGATTGTTGGGGACGTCGGCGAGAATTTCAACGATGCAATGCCATATCAAAAGTCATGTCATGATAATTGAGGTATCTTGACCAGTTCGGCGTAGAGCTAAAGATATCTTGAAAGCATATCGCGTTTGAACTTAAGACCTCATGGCATTACAACAATGATATGATGCTGTAAATAAAGTTTTGATGCAAGTTGTTGGGTATTGGGATGTAGCACAAGCCAGAGCCGAGAAGAAAAGCGACCACGGGACTGAGAGGGAGAGTTTCAGCGCGTAACCATAGCCAGTGATCGATACGCTGAGAATCATCACTCATATTTAGGAAAATATAGTGGAGAGGCGTCATAGCTTCTCGCCGGGGAGTGCGATCAAAATGCCATGCGATAAAAAAAGTGTTAAAGTGCTGGTCTGTACACGCGTGTGACCTCAGGGTAAACTATCGGCGTTCATCTCAGCAGAGTAATTATGCCTTCTCTCCCTAACGCGTCTAAGCTACACAGGAATGAATATCAAGTAGGACCAACCACGTGAGCCATACGCACTCATAATGGACTTTTTGTGGTGGTTTTTACGATGAGGGGTAGAGCTCCTCCTTTAGAGTAAGACCTAAAAACTAGAGTTCAGTCATAGACGATGGGGGATCAATGGGACAGGCAGACCAAGTTCTTCCCGAAGAGGCTTCAGTTCCTGCAGGTACAGCTCGTACTGCTGCCTGTTCTCCACCTTCTCCTTGACACCCTCGAAAATTCGGATCGCGGTTGCGTAGTCATTGACGCGCCTGGCGGCCCTGACAGCAGCCTCAACGACAGAGGGGGAAGGGACCAAGTCATGCGCAAAGCAATTGTTCAAGCCACGCTGAACTTCAAAAAGGTCCTCAGCGTTTTGGAAAAAAGTGGACGTATCGGTCCGAGAAGGACTCGAAGGATTCCTGGGCGTGAGTGTGAGCACTGCGGGCGAGAAGGGGAGTTGTGCGCGCGGTGGATGTGATGACAAAGGAGGGGCGAGCAGCAGCACGGAGGACGGTGGAGAGGAGCTGGGCGCGCATCGCTGAACGTTGAGGAGGGGATAGAGCAGAAAATGCAAAGGACACGTCCGGGATGTCGGGACATTCCGGCGTTCATCACAACAACGTTACATGGATTGTCACGTTACCCAGCCCCAGGGCACAAGCATGGGGAAACAAGTACTGTATACCAGACATTGGCTCAGTCGAGGATACATTGTCGCGTAACGAATGTGGAATATTCTTGTATGTACAGGATTGATAAACTCGTCATATCACCGTCGGTGGCTTGCATGGATGCGTCCAAGGGGAGACCTGTGTGTCCCCATTGGTCACCCAGTCACAGCCTCATGACGTAACACACTGCATCCGTCGGCTATTGGTTACCCACCTCCCGCCCCCCTCATCCGTCGTCAGGCTATTGCACAGGTAAAGGCGCTCCGGAAAAAAACTGCCACCTTATCTGAACGCTCGTGCCTGGTAGAGCCGACCATTCCAGAGGCATCCAGGGCAACGTGCACAGCGTGCCCGTTCCCTAGGCCATACCCACCTCTTCGACTCGCGCGAATTTTTATCTCACATATTCACCGCTTGCCCGACTGAAATCTCGCTTCGGCGCTCTGATCAGACGATCCGCCCATTTTTGTTCAAATTATCGACTGAGAGGCCGATCCCCTGAGCTGCGCTGTTTAATTAAACTATTGGAGAGATATCGACAAACATTTCCCCGCACACACGCACGTATTTTGACAATTGTTTGTCAAAATATGACTCGTATATATTCATGCACAATCAGAAATCCCAAGTAATAAATAGGAATAATTGGCCTTATACTCCAAGTGTTCAAATAGCATTAAGAGATAATCTGCAAATGACTTGACAGGTATGTAGAATGCCTGTATTGACAGAAAGGTCAAACATACTCATAAATGCTGGACTGCGTACAAGAACTTCTAAAGAGAACATGACATTCTTCCATCGGTCCCGAGGGCCTTTATGCTCTTACCTACTTGCCTATTACAAGCACATTGCGGGGAGTAAATCCAAAGACACGACGGACACCGAAGGACCTGCAAAGACGGCAAAACCGCCAAAGTTTCGTAGCCGGGCTCTCGGAGCAACGAATAGGGCCAAACTTGGCCAAACAACGGGCAGTGGGTATGCGGCTGTGTATCAATTCAGTTCAAAGTCGGGATGCAGCACCGCCACCGTTTGGCTTTCTTCATCATACCTGAGTGCGCCTAATATAAGAACTCCTGCAGCAGATGCCTTTCATCAATTCCACATCCAAACCTCTAGCGACTCTCTCCCCTCATCCTCCTCCCTAGTCAGCGCCAAGATGCAGAACGAACTCCCCTATGAATATTCCCTTGCATCCATCAGCTCTCCGACGTTGTTCCGCTCCTCATTCTCTGCATCTCCGACAGATGCAGCAGGTGGCATGTATGCAGCATCTCGCACTCGCTCACCGGGAAGCAGCTCTGCGAAACGCCGCTCCCCCGATCTTATCCCTCTCGATGCTCCGACCCAACCCCGGCGATACGTGACTCCTTCAGCTACTTCCAAGAAGGAAATACCATCGTTCTTCAAACGTCGTTCTCAATCTGTACCTTCTGATGGAGAGGAGGACGAGCTCGAGGAAGAGCGTAACGGAATTCCCGCCAACGACCAGGAAGAAATCGAACGTAGGAGGCGCAAGAATACCATCGCTGCTCGCAGGAGCAGGATGAAGAAACTCGAACAAAAGATGGTGCTCGAACAGACTGTTGAACGCCTCACCACCGAGCGGGAGATCTGGAGGACCCGTGCGCTCACGCTCAGGTCTCTCCTCACCAGCCATGGCATTCCATGCCCTGACTTCAAGGATTAAAGCGCCACGCCACTAATGCGTTGTTAACATTCAATTTTGGCTAATGGGCACGACATGCGCAACATCTTCATGGGCTGGCTCCAATCGATACGAATCATCTTACCCCTCGACCAATATTCAACCACCCACATTGCGTTCTTGTGCGTGCTTTGGTTTGCCCGCGATGATAACATTACCAGTGAGTCATCCCTCCCCCTGTTGTTCAAAGAACCCAAGTACTAATCGGGTCTCCTTTGTCCTTCCGTTCTCAGGAGATGTTTTGGCCCGCTGATCAAGGCTCGATACCACATACATCATTCTATGAATCCAACCCGGTTGGACTGCTGTTGTCCTTGCCGCCCAACCCGTGTCCCCACACCCATTCATCGCTGTTTTTCGAACTCAGAAGATCGAACACCCTTGCGTTCCAAATGCCCCGACGGCCCCGGGTCGTTGGATTCAAATCCTGTCCCGTTGTTCCATAACCTCGGCACAAATAGAACAATACCCCTTGCGCACACGACTGTAGTGTTGTTCCTTAATCCCTGTCATCGCTTCTTTTGCTCCGGCTGTCGGATATTCACGATCTACGACTTTTTACATTCTTCCCCTCTCTTTCCGCTGTCTTATATATTTATTTAGAATGCCCTGTCCCTTAACCGGAGACTCGGACTCCCCTCCCTCCCCCCACTCCTATATGTATTTATTTTCATCCACGATAGATTTATAACAACGACTGTGCACTTTTCGAGATTGGGAACAAGTTTTTGGCGATGCGACGAACAAGATGGAGACGATAGATTCTTATTTCTCTCACCCTCCTCTCTCTGGGGATTTGTTGATCTGGCGTCTCAAGGGCCATTTTGGATTGATCCAGAAGTGTACTTCCTAGTCGGCGACAACACCGGGCAAGTAGATCACAGGGGCTTCGCAAAAGCCTAGTACTTGGGGAGGCATGAGGATCCAGCGCCCGAGCCATGTTGTCGAGGCCCTTGAAACATCAACAGCAGTCCGAGACCCCCGTGACTTTGAACCGTAAATAATCAATCACTAACACCTTGTGGGGTGGGGGGGAAGCGCGTGATGGCTAAATTATAATTATTTTACTTGGCTCGTGTTGCTGGAGATTTAGTTGTGCGATGGCAATTTCAGACCGATGAGGGCTCTTCCGATCATTGACAGTGCTATGTTGTTCTGGATTTTGTTGGGCCGACACTTGTAGGTTTGATGGAGTCGGAGGATATACTTGGAAAGAGAAAAGAGCAGTGGGCTGGGTTTGTACGCTCCCGCCGTGATAGAATAGACCGTTATCATACCAAGATTAGGATTCACTGTGAAATCGAGTTGGTCAAGCTGTTTCCGGTACTCTTTGTTTCCTATTACAAGAGCCTAGTATCCCCTAAACCTGACGAGCATAGGTTCATTAATCCAAATCTTGCCATCTTCAGTGAACCTCCTACCGCCCCACTTAGATCTAGAGCTCCTAATAAAACTCGTTACTTTGATCCAAGGAGAGGGGCTGGTATGCGTGCGGAGATTGATAGCTATCCTACTTTAGAGCTAACGCGCAGCTCGCATCATCAAAAGATGTTTGTATGGCTTGATGACTTCACACACACACACACACACCCAACAAACCAGCGGGAGGGGGGAGGGACCTTCTCTCACACTACCCGAACGGGTTTCATGAATTGTTTCGGAAGTCTCAATGAGCCTTCGGTGCTCCAACGCTGCGATGTTACCTCACTTCAGCCATGCAGTAGAGGAAGGGGAGAGGGGGCTATGGAGGGTTAGGGTAGGGTGAATTGAGGCGATTCCGGCCGAAGGAGGGAGCGTCGGAGGGAACGGATTGCGAAAAGGATTTTTTTTTTTTTTTGCTATAATTAACATCGGAGAGAGCGGTTGCTTTAGTTACCAAGTTCAGGGAGGAGTCGTAAGAAGCGCGACCTCTGCCATGTGCCGTTTCTGTTAGCCAAATATTGATGCGGAGCAGTCCTGTGCCGGGATTGGCGTCTGGCGTCTGGCGTGGGTGTGGAGACCATGAAGGATGAACAAGGGTGGACATATAGAGAGAAGGGAGAAGGCACTGTTAAGGTATCGCTGTCAAGCTGTCCCTGAAATGAAGCTTTGACAGGAGATGAACGTATGTTGACCGAGAGCTATGCAGAGCAAAGGCCCCACCCCGTACCAGGTGAAGGGCGGATGACAGACAGACACAGAGTACAAAGCGGATTTGTCAAATCTCGAGCCAGTCATAAGCGATCGGAGAAGGTTTGGGCATGTTTTCTCGAAGAACACAGGTGTCATTATGGGCACAGGCATGTCATTGTTAGATTGAGGCGTGTACACGGGGTGTGAATTTGACAGGTGTGTAAATACCTTCTGGGTGCTTTGAACTGATAAACGGCCGCAAGTGAGTTGTCTACGTTGGTGTCAGTAGCTGTTTTTTTACAATGGATATGAATTTGCGTGTGATTGGCAAGAGCGTCTACGAAGCCGGGGCGGGGAAAAGTCTTGTGATTTGTACCCTCATGTGGGCGAGATGCAGCGCAGCAGCCAGTGTGCGATTTCGATCCTCTTATCTGATCTCCAAAAACATGTCCACGTCAGCCTACGTTCTTCCGTTCGACCCCGCCGGCTCAGCCAAGGGTGTTGGTGGTGTTGACCCCATCGAGCTCTACTCCCGCACTCCATCTGGTGACAAGCCCCCTAAAGTCGCGACGACTCGGACCTTCTTCGACACCCCGGCAACCAAGACGACTTCCATTTCGTCTCTTGGTGAGGATTTCTCGAAAAAGAAAGGAGACGAGAGACGAGAACTTGTTCGCAAGGCGGTTGGTGCTGCCGTGAAAGATCTCAAGGCCTTTGATGGTGTCAAAGAAGTCACCGTGGATGCCTCGGAAGATCCCCATGCAGCCGGTATGAGTCAATGCTGAACTAAGTGCCGAAACAAACTGAACCCATCTATCGTAGCTGTTGGCGCGTATCTTGCGCGGTACAAGTTCTCCTTGAAAACCACCCCTCCGTCACGGTTCAATCCTAATCTCGAGAAGCCCATGCCTGAGAAATTGACTCTTTCTCCTTTTGTTGACTCTAAGAAATGGGACGAGGGTGTTATTTACGCGGAAGCAGCAGAACCTGGCTCGTACTGTGCGCACCAGCATCCTGATGGACCTAGTGGCATTAACTGATGATGAAATATACAGCTCATGGAATTACCGGCCAATATGATGACCCCGACTGTTGGTTATCTCCATGAATGTCGGGATCTCTTTCACTCACGAGCACCGGCATATAGATATTTACCGAACGGATCAAGAAGGAATTCGAAGGAATTAAGAATGTTGAGATCATCGTCCGCGATGAAGGTCAGTGATTGGTTGGTCTCCTAAACGAACCAGTGCCAACCATTCTTTAGCTTGGGCTCAGGAGAAAAATATGGTATTCCAGCGCTGATTGTTTCTTCTTGCGCATGTATCTAACTACCGAACGCCAGAACACGTTCCTCTCGGTAACCCACGGAACTTCGGAACCAGCTAAAATTCTGGAAATGTAAGGCAATGCAGTGCTCCGGTTTCCGAATTCGACTTTCTGACCTTGCTCAGTCATTACAAGGGTGCCCCTAACAAAAATGACCAGCCCCTCGCTTTTGTCGGCAAGGGTATCACCTTTGATACCGGAGGTATTAGCTTGAAGCCTCCCCCTGTTAGTGTCATCGCTACTTACTCCGCGCAAAATGCTGACGCACCTTAGGGAATGAAATTAATGCGAGGTGATATGGGTAAGCATCATAATGGTCGGCACATTATAGTTTGGGGACCGACGTGTTTGTAGGTGGTGCTGCTGCCGTTGTGTCAGCTGCATTGGCCATTGCCAAGTTACAGATCCCGTGAGCTGCGCTCTTTTCTAATCGAAAATCACTGTTAAATACAATTGTAGTATCAACCTTGTTGTCGTTACTCCGCTCACGGAGAACATGCCTGGACCTAGCGCAACTAAGCCAGGAGATATGTGCGTACGACTCTTTCATTCCACTTGGTCTCCTATTCACGTGCAGGGTCGTAGTGTTTACGCTATGAGCGGCAAGTCGGTTGAAATCGACAACACCGATGCTGAAGGCCGCCTTATCCTTGCTGGTATGACTAGTTTCTTTATTTGGTACGCCGCCAACACTGACTTATGTTCCCAAGATGGGATTTATTATGCGGCGACTGAGTACAAGCCCCACACTCTCATTGATGTCGCCACTTTGACCGGGTAAGAATGCTGTTGGTTCGTTGAAATCGGCCTAATTCGACCACCTTATTAGCGCAATGATGATTGCACTCGGCGAGGTTTATTCTGGCGTCTTTTCCGTAAGTGTTATCAACTAGATGTGATCCAATCAATTGAGATAGATATGGTGTTCGCATATAGACCTCCGATGAGCTTTGGGAACAACTCCATGCTGCCGGGGAGACCGAGTATGATCGATTCTGGCGTATGCCTCTCGATGACGACTTCCTCCCTCAAATCAACTCCTCTAATGCTGATTTGCAAAACGTATGTGGCCTTGTACCTTTCTTTGTTCAGCTTTTACGACCAGTCTTACCTACTGTGCATAGACCGGCGGCCGCCCAGCAGGCAGTATCACCGCTGCTCTCTTCCTCAAACCCTTCGCCGAAGGCTCCGAAGGGAAGAATAATCAACCTCCTACCATGAAATGGGCGCATATCGATATCGCCGGCACGATGGAGGCCACACGTGCTACGCCTTATCTCGAAAAGGGTATGACTGGCCGTCCTGTTCGGTAAGCCTTTTGCATGTATTTCTGTGAGAAATGGCGAGGCTTGGCTCTAACAAATTTTTTAGCGGTCTTGTTGAATATACCCGTCGCCTTGTTAATGCTTAAGGAATTTGTGTTAAACGATATTTTTGGAAGGTCAGGACTCAAAATGTACTGGCATTGTGTTGCTCGTAGATTATACGAGTTAAGGAGTTAAATCGAACATTATACTGTATGCGCAAGAGCGTTTCAAGTGGGATATCGGTGATGATGTGGTGTAAAGCGCGACATCGTGGATTAAATGGGTACTATGATGTGCCACAAAATAATCTGCACAGATGTGTGTTGGGACACGTGCCCCGAGATGGAACGAGCGGTGATAGAAGGGGGATGGTCCCCGGTTACTTTCATCATCCACGGGGACCCGGATGAGGACGAAGTCATGTTTGAACTCGGATTCTAAATGAACTAAGTCTCTACTTCCGTATGACTCGTGCATACACTCATTGACATGGTCTAATTAACTTAGTTTAGCTATGAAACCTGATTAACGTGAATGCTGCGCCAAGAGCCAATTCATCGAGAGATACTCCTGCGAAGATTCGTAGGTTTCCCTATCAGTCCATCCCATGATAGTATTTCCTTCCGGATGAAGTGATCCGCTGTGCATTCGAGTGTGTTCCGACTATTTCATTTACCAAAATTTGTATGTTGCTTGGTGGTTGGGAGGTTGGCACCTCTACCATAGGGATCTTTGCGAATAGCGGGATTGGATAGGAAAGCAGCGAGTTGTTCGAGTATTAACATAAAGTCCACGACGAAAAGGATTCGTAATGAGGGTTGTGAGCCCGAGAGAAAGCGGGATAAGGGTGTTATGTCACATTAAAACCACCTCGAGGGCCGGCACCGGGCTCTTTTTTCAACGCTAAGGATTTGAAGGTTGGGGAAGTTGAAGCGATTGAATATGCCGTATCCGATTGTGTAAATTAAGAGGTGGAGGGCACGTAAACTCAGGAAGGTTATGATAGAAGGAGGGTTATGAGTGCCTTGTCTTTCATGATCCCAAGACTGGTTACAGACAAGCATTTTGTTGACAGACGGACAAGATTGCATAATAGACAGTATCTCAGACACGGACATTGGGAGTCTGAGAAAAATGTAGGTGAGCCTCTCCAATGGAAATGATGTGGTCAGGCATTGGGCCATTTCTGAATAATTATCGCATAGTTCAAGCGAATGAAGGTGAGGCACGGAGGCCAGGGTTGATAGGAGCTTTTCCTCATCGAAAGTGTGCCAGGGTGCATTGACCAAAAGGGACGCAAACTCCAGTTGATGTGCTTTGCCAAACGGGATGACATTGACCAAGCTTGCTATCTGACCGCCCAGGTCAGTGATGAAATATTCCCAGCGGTGTATGTGAAGAATCAGGCAATCGAGCAGCTGGGGCCCGAAGCGGTGCAGCTTGACAGTATCAGAGAGGAAGAGATGGACTTCAAGTGGTGCGCCTCGGGACCGTTCGAGCCAAAGCTCGAGGTTTTCTATAGAAGGAAATGTACCCAGGCGCCCGAGATTAATGTTAGATGGTCGATAGACCGGTGGCCACCCAGCAGGCAGTATCGCCACTGATCTCATCCTCAAGCCCTTCGCTAAAGGCTCTGAAGGGAAGAGCAATCAGCTTCCAACTGTGAAATGGGCATACATCGACATCGCCGGTATGACAAAAACCACACGTGCTACATCTTATCTCAAACAGGTATGACTGGCCATTCTGTTCGGTAAGCCCAGTTTGCATGTATTTCTGTGAGAAATAGTGAGGCGTGGCTCTGAAAAAATACTAGCAGTCTTGTTGAATATGCCCTTCATCTTCTTCATGTTCAAGGAGCTTGCACCTGAAAAAACTGCAGGCTTAGGACTCAAAATGTGCTGACACTATGTTGCGCGTGAATTAGACAAGGTAGGAAGTAGAATCAACCATTGCTGTATTTACTGTAATGGTGTCTCAAGTCAAATATCAATGACAGTCTAAAGAATGGCATTGTCAATTCAATGAGTCCAGTGATATTTCACAGATTTGTCTGCACAGATGTTGTGTTGGGACAGTTGAAAAGTACTATTGCATTGCTTAGAAGCAGAGACTTGTGCCCCGAGATTGAATGAAACAGTAGCACAGGGAAGATTCCTGCTTACTTGTTGAGAATTGACGCCGAGCCGCCTGGGCACGATGACGTTGCAAGGCGGATAAGTGGAGATATGAGGTATGAGGTCTCAAATTGTCAGAGTACTGTTGTTTCTCCTTCTCTTTGATCCGTTTTTTCCCTCCACCTATGTCTTACTGTTTCCAATCTGTATCAGTATTTATATAGCTTCTCCGCTTCCTGGAGCCCTAGTTCGTTTGTCCGGGCTTCAGGTATGATTTATTTGTGTACCTATATTGTGTACTAATAGTTCGTTTGTCCGGGCTTCAGTCCCGAAATACATACAAACCTCTCGTCTGCGCTCTACCTCTCGTCATTACTGGTTCTTATCTCTGTATAACTCGTACCCCGATAATGAGAACCTGATTAAGGCAAATACTGAATCTGAACCAGATTGGTACAAATACCGCGCTTTAAACTATACAGATACTCCTCCAAAGCCTCACAGGTTGCTCTATCAGTCCATCCTATAAAGGTGGCGGGGAATCTCTGGCTCCCTGCAGTTGGCGAGGCGATCTGGAGTGCATCTGGGTGTGTTCCTACTATGTCATTCACCAACATTAAGATGTTGTCTGGTGGTCGGCGGGTCTGCACCCTTACCACAGGGACCTTCGCAATAGCGGGATCTGATAGGAAAGTAGAGAGCTGTCTGGACTGTAAACCATCATCCGAAACCGTAAGGATTCGCAATGAGCACTCTGAGTTTGAGAGGGAGCGGGATATAGGCGCTATATCATAGTGAGCTGGAGCAGTGATATTGTAGCTCATCCCTGACACGAAGAACCTGAAGGTTGGGGAAGTCGAGATGGTCAAACACTTCATATCTAAATGTGTGGCTGAAGAGGTGGAGGGCACGTAAACTCGGGAGGGATACAATGGAAGGAGGGTTATGAGAGCCTTGGTCTTCATATTTGCGAAGGAAGTTCCCGATAGACATCCCAACGACGGATGGAAAGGCATGCATAATATCAAGCACCCCAGATAGGGTCACCACCGGGAGCGTGAGAGAAACGTTGATTAGCCTCTCCCATGGAGATGATATGACTAGGCGCTGGGCTATTCGCTGAGAATCGCTGGATAACTCAAGCGAACGAAGGTGAGGCGCGGAGGCCAGAGTTGATATAAACTTGTCTTCATCTGAATTGTCGTCAAAACACCCGAATAGAGCGAAGGACCCAGATTCCAGTTGATGTGCTTTATCAAAGGGGATGGTATCAACCAATCCCGTCATCCGCTTGCTAAAGGATGCGATGAAATGTTTCCAGCGGCGTACATGAAGGATTAGGCAATCGAGCAGCTGATACCCTAAAAGGTGCCGCTTCGTCCCGCGAGACTGAGCGTCAGAGAAGTGGATTTCGAGTGGTGCACCTCCAGACCGTTCGAGCCACAACTCGAGGATTTCTATGGGAGGGGATATATACCCAAGCTTAATGTAGATAGTTGACCAAAGACAAGCATGCGACTGTGCCACCATCCTCCATTGTCGAGACACTTGGCACAGGATTGTGCTTGACTCCGAGCGGCACTCGGGGTAAACAGCCCGAACATGCTGGTAGAAGATCTCTTGTAGGACCTCGGTGGGTAGCGAGCTAATATGGATGGGGGGCATGTTATGTGTAGTGAGGAAAGTGCAACGAACGAAGATAATCGGTTGTTGATGGTTGTTGCCGCGAGGAAGACACTTGGCTCTAACAGCCGCGTGGGTATCTCCTTCCCAGCCCTGTCGCTTACGCAATGGATGCAAAGCGTAGTTTGGTGTCGTTTCCTCGGAAACATCCGAGTATAGCGACTGGGCTAGGAGCCTAGGGTATCTCTTCTTAATAATACAATCCTTCCTTTCGACGGGAATGCATCAAAAGGTACATGTGAGCGGCTTGAATATTTATTCGCCGATTTAATCTGCGAGCCAACTTACCCGCAAGGCATCCATCCAAAAGTTGTCTAAAATGCTGCATTAATAATGATTCCCTCGAAGTTTCCAAAGAAGGACATAGGCATAGCAATCAGTCCCTCTCAGGTCTTGAAGCGGGTGTGTCTCAAGGCCAATACTATGTGCATGAAGGCTTCAGTTGTTCTCCAAAGATCTTATTCACCAGTATTACAATGTACCGGCTAATTATACATATTTGACTGCTCCTGGACCGGTCTCACCCAGCCCACATATCCTGTTATTAGTCCATGCCATAAAGAAGTATTCTGCTTGTGGCCAAATTTGGCCAGCCTCTAGGGCTACCCGTTGTCCACCAGATGAGTCCGATGCGCCCTGTCAAATGGGATAGCACCAATTAACTTAGCCATATTCCAACCCAGCTCTATTCGGAGGTGCCGCTGGCAGTGTATGTAGCAAATCAGGAGGTTGAACATCCGCATCCCGTGATCAACTATCTTCAGGTGGAGGATTGAAAACGAAGATGATTTCGAGTGGCGTATCCCAAAAACTTTTGAGCCAAAACTCAATGAGGTTTGTGGAAGGGGACCGGTTCGACTAAAGGCAAGCGCACAAAAGCGCCACCGTTTGCCACTGCCAAGATACCGGGTATGAAATCACAAATGCACCTCCATCAAAGGCGTATCAAATATATGCATAGAGGGTCTCTGCAAATATCCTCGGCCAAACAAGTGAGCTGAAACCCCCTCGACATGACCTGTTTTCCCCGACCTCTTTTATTTTTTTTGAACATTCTCGTCTCCTGCCAAGCAATGGGCCTAGTCAGGGAATTCATGAAAAAACAGCGCAAGTGCTCAGCCAAGATGGTGTTAATCGGCGGTTGCACGATACATTCACACAGCAGGTCAATTAGAACTCATGGGTGCTTGGGTAGAGTTGCCTATTTACCAGCTAGCCGGCTTGCGAGGCCAGCACTAAGCACATACTGAGAACATGGTTGTCTCTTAATATCTTGTGGCTATGCAGTCCATAGAGGGGTTTTGTAACACGGATACTATGTCTCGCTTGGAGATGGTATTAGTCTTGACTCAAGCATCCAGCACGCTGATGATCTCCTTGAGGACTTTAGAGAAAGCGTCGTTGAGGCGCCAAGATTGCGAGTGCCACGGACGGTACCCCGTACCTTCACGAGTAAAGAGGCAGGGGTCGGCATTCATGAGGAACCGTCTCTTGTGATCTTGCATTGCCTATCTTGCATCCAGGCCTGAGGATCAAGCAATGGATGCCACTGATCTACAGTGGGCATCGCCGGTACGATGGAAGTTGCATGTACAACGCCTTATCTTGAAGATGGTATGATTCGCCATTCGGCAAGATCCTTTGCAGGTATTTCTGAGAAATGGTGGGCGTTGACTCTGGAAAAGATACTAGCAGTCCTATTGAATATGCCCTTCGTCTATTTAATATTTGAGGGGCTTGCGCCTAAAAAAACTGCAGGTAGGACTCAAAATGTGCTGACACTACGTTGCGTGTGGATTAGACAAGGTAGGAAGTAGAATCAAACATTGCTGTATGCACTGTAAGGGTGTCCCAAGTCGAATATCGATAATAGTGTAAAGAATGGCATTGTAGATTAAACAGGACAAACGGTATGCCACAGACCCGTCTGTGCAGATGTTGTGTTGGGATAGTTGGAAAGTACTGTTACAGTGTTTAGAAGCAGAGACTGGTGCCCCGAGATTGAACGAGGCAGTAGCATAGGGAGGGTGATCCCTAGTTACACTCGTCGCCTACGGAGACCCAGCTTGCAACAAAGAGTAAGGTCATGCTTGAACTCGGATTCTTTCTTACTAGTCCTTATTTCTGTATAACCCATACACCAATAGTGAGGACCTTATTAATGCCGATACCGTGCTTGTGCCGGATCTAGATACCCCTTCAAAGACTCGTAGATTGCTCTGTTAGTCCATCCCATAAAGGCGGTGGAGACTTTCGGCGCGGATAATGGGGTGACACGCTGCGCACCCGGGTGTGTTCCGACTATTTCGTTCACCAACCTTCGGATTTTGTTTGGTGGTCGGCGGGTCCACACCTTTACCACGGGGACCTTCGCGATGGCGGGATCTGATAGGAAAGTAGGGAGCTGCCTGGACTGTAAGCCACCATCCGCGACCATAAGGACTTGTAATGAGCACTGTGAGCTTGAGAGGGAGCGGGATATAGGCGCTATATCATAGCGATCTTGAGCCATGGTATTGTAGAACATCTCGACGTGAAGAACCTGAAGGTTGGGGAAATCAAGATGGTTGAATATTTCATATCCAATTGTGTAATTTGAGAACTTGAGGGCACGTAAACTTGGGAGGGATACGATGGAAGGAGGGTTATTAGTGCCTTGGTATTCATAATTGCGAGGATAGTTGTGGATACACATCTCGATGGCAGACGGACAGGCACGCATGATATGAAGCATCCCGGACAGGGTCACTGGGAGCTTGAGAGCAACGTTGATTAGCCTCTCCCATGGAGACGATATGACCAGGCGCTGGGCTATTCGCCGAGAATTGCTTTCTAATTTAAGCGAACGAAGTTGAGGCGCAGAGGCCAGGGTTGATATGAACTTGTCCTCATCTGAGTGGCTGTCAAAATACCCGTATAGAGTGAAGGACGCGGACTCCAGTTGATGTGCTTCGCCAAGTGGGATGGTATCAACCAATCCCGTCATCCGCCTGCCAAAGGAGGTGGTGAAATGTTTCCAGCGGTGTATGTGAAGGATCAGGCAATCAAGCAGCTGAGACCCCAACCAGTGCCACTCCGTCTCGTCAGGCTCAGCGTGGGAGAAGTAGATTTCGAGTGGTGCGCCTCCAGACCGTTCGAGCCATAACTCAAGGATTTCTACAGGAGGGGATGTATATATGCGCCCAAGGTCAATGCGGATAGTTGACCAAAGACGAGCATGCGATTGAGTCACTGTCTTCCACCGTCGGGATACTTGACACAGGGTCGCGCTCGACTTCCAGAAGAAGTATGGATTGGCAGCCTGAATATGTTGGTAGAAGATCTCGGCTAGGATTTCGGTGGGTAGCAAGCTGATATGGGCAGGTGGCATGTTATGGCGTAGCGGGGCAAATAGAATGAATAAAGGTGATTTGATGGTTGTTGTTGCAGGGAAGACTGGGACTTTGCCCGAAAGCCACGTGGACATCTTTGAATTGGCCGAGTAGGACAAGCGCCTAATACGATTCCTCTCTTTGATGGGAACACACCGGAAGGTGTATATTATGGAAGGTCTCTGCAGTAATTTCAGTGGGTAGTGAGTTGGGTGGCATGTTGCGGGGTATTTTCTCGAGTGAAAGTCACTACAGGAGCTTTACCCTATCCCCTCACGTCACGTGCCGCGCAATCACCGCAAATTGTCGTTTAAGCTTGAGCCTTGTACCAGATACATAAATCACGAGTTAAATCTAATTTAGAAGAGTCCATCCATAGATCTTCAACCAAACGGGTGGGCTTGGATAAAGAAATATTAAGATGGGCCCGAAACCCCCTCGGAAAATTTCCGCGACCCCTTTCATTTTGTTCGTTGAACGCTCTCACTGTCTCCCAGTGCCTAACTCTAACTCCTGCCAAGTTCCAGCTTGTGGGGATAAGGGAATTCATGAACAAATAGGAGTATATGGGTACTTCGGTAGAAATGTCTATTCACCGGCTAGCTGGCTTGCAAGGCCAGTACTAAGCACATACTGAGAAAATGGTTGTCATTTAATGTCTTGTGGCTATGTAGTCCATAGAGGGGTTTTGTAACACGGGTAATATGTCTCTCTTGGAGGTAGTACTAGTCTTGACTTAAACATCCGGCACACTGATGATTCCCTTGAGGGCTTTAGGGAATGCTTCGTTGAAGCGCCAAGTTTGCGAGCGCCACCGACGATACCCCGTACCTTCACAAGTAAAGAGGTAGGGGTCGGCACTGATGAGGAACTGTCTGTTGTGATCTTGCATTATCTACCTCGCATCCAGGCCTGAGGATCAAGCAACGGACGCCACTGATCCACGGTGGGGTTCTCAAGTTCCGTCAACATTGATCTCATCCGTCTATGTCTGAAAAATGCTTGTTGGAGAGATGACAGAGGATGACAGGTTTCCAGGTTCCGGAAATATCACCGCGCGGATATTGCCGATATAAAAAAAAGCTGTTAAGCAATTGAATCCCATCTAGGCGCCTTTGCAGGGTCTGTCTTCGGGTTTCTCAATGGCCCATAGGGATAGTCGCTCCGGGAAATTTCAGAGGGCGTCAGGAAATCTCATCACCTGCCCAGCCGTCGAGGTATTTCCAGGCCCGAAAACAACGCGAATGGATACTAATCAGAAAACAAGAAAACAGAAGGCTACGTTACAAGGTACAACCGTCACCGGGAAGCCCAATAAATATTTAAGTCGAAATTTGCGAATAAGTTGGAATCACTGCTGTCATGGGTATATGTGCTGGGCCCCAGGCTGACAGAAAAATTCATAGGGGAGAAAAAAACTGGCCGGTAATAAGTATTGTCTTCAGGAGTGGAACCCTAAATGCTCGACGAGTTGGTGGTAAGCTGCATCCAATACAGGCACACCGGCGCCACTCATTCCAGCATCAAAGTTGACGGCAGAGAAGGGAGACCTTGGCTGTGGCGCGTACTCAAGCTGGAAGGAGCTCTCAAGAGATTGGTAGAAACTATAGTCGCTATCATGCTGTTCATGGCTATGCCCTTGTGTATGAAACTGATACCGCGCGCCATGATTAGGGCCACCGGAACTAGAAGATCGGCCACTTCCAACGTTAGTGCTGGTCATCGAAATATCCTCCTCAGGGGGAAAATCAAAGTAATGCATCGGGGATGAGTTAGCAGGCCGACCGCGCATATTAAAATCGCGAAAGTCTTGGAGGATCGTCGGATGTAATGCGTGTGTCGGTGCGGGAATAGCGGTCGGCTGTGGCTGTGGTGGCATTTGAACTATATGTGGCGGATGCTGGGTATGTGTGTGGGAGGCGTGGGAGTGTAAATGTGAATGTGAGGGGTGATGTCGATGAGGGTGCGATTGCATGTGGGAGTGATATACATGATGAGAGAGGGGATGAGTGGGAGAAAATGAAGGGGCTGAGGATGTATGCAAGGATGATGTCAAAGGGAGAGGAATAGTTGGCGCGAAAGGAGAGTTGGCGGGCATGTCAGAGAGCGTGACTGATGTGGAGCGTGAAGGCGGAGGATCTTTCGCCGACAGGCCGGGGTGCGAACCGGAATGTTCGGAGTGCTGTGGTGCGCCACTAGAGCCTAAAGCGAAGGAGATAGAAGTAGGTGATCCGGAGCCAGGAAGTGGGAGATACTTGGTTTTCCCGGCGAGTCTGTCCAAATCTGTGGGTGAAAGAGCGTAACCCTCATCTTCGTAGGCGCGCCCTGCTGACGCACGGGCGAGCCGCCGCAAGCTCCTCAGATTGCCCTGAGAACGGTTCAGGTTCAAAAATGGGTCCGATTAGAATACTTCGAAAACTCACTAGCAGATCATTCGCTGCTCGGCAAGTGGGAGCAGCTTCCTCGAAAAGCTCAATCACAAGACCAAGTTCATCCAAAGCGGGGTCGGTCAGATGGGAGCCTGGCGCCTTAACCACGAATAGACACATGACAATCTACAGATGTCGTTGAGACATGGGAAAGGCAGCAAAATCTGGGTAGAAGTGGTTACTAACTGCTGCTGAAAGAGCTTGTGACCAGGCCGTGGTGACCTTTGAAAGTAACCTTGGAACAGATGTCCATGTGAAGCGAAGCCCTCTCATTAGCCGCCAGGCTGAGCGATAAATAGCCAAAACCGACGGTATGAAGCGATGTTTCGAGAGATCCTCCGGGCGCTCTTCCAGAGCCTGAATGAAGTAGCTGCGATGCAAACTGAGAAGTGCTACAAGAACGTCATCGAACGGATCACGGTGCAGCTATGACGGAAGTGCGCACTGCATTCTTTTGCAAACACAACTGAAAAGTGCATCAAGGATATTTCAGGTGAATGCGATGGCGGCTCTTGGTCGCATATTGGTTGCCAATTAATTGGAACAGGAAAGTTGCGGACTTTAACATCGAGATCGAGAACAGATGAATAGGAAGGCAGTTTTGGTCCAAAAGCGATTGCCATGACACTGTGCAGTAGGATAGCATACTTGTAGGTCCACATATGAACTTCAGGATCAGGTGTCAGCCGTAAAAGGCGATAAAAATTGAGGAGAAACAAACAGCCAGGTTTCCTGTTGCCATCCGCTCCTATGCCCTCATCATAGTCTTTGGCAGTTTTTCGATCCATGAAAGCAAGCGACATAGTAGGTGGTCTGCCGGTATTAAAGCTCTATGGGAATGATCATTTGAACCAGAATCTTCATCACTGGACATTGGCGTACCGTCCATGTATCCAGAAGGAAAAGTTCACAAAATATGCGAGCTCTTCTCTGTGCCAGTTCATCAGGCAGATCCCAGCGAATTCCATGGAGATCTAAGGGGTATTGATTGCAAGATTCAAAAGCAAATCGATTATATACTTACGGAGACCCATCTAGACTGGGTGATGAATCGTTTACCCGGCACATTTTACAGGAGCCACTTACTTTATATCCGATCCGAATTGCATTGCCAACAAGCTCCATCTGCGTCTCTGGAGTGGACTCAATACCGCAAAAATCAAGGTACTGAACCATGTGGATCTATAGCAGTAAATCTAACAGAATGACCTATCCTGATATGAGAACTTACGAGAGTCTGTAAATATATCAGGGTATTTTCACGACGGACAGAAAGCCGCAAACAGGCTCTGGCTAGATAGTAATATTCGCTAGATTCATGCTTGGCCGCGTGACCGCTGGGATCAAAATGGGTGGAAATAGCGAAAACCATGAATAGCAGAGCGAGGGTTTCAGGCTGGCGTAAGTCAGAAAATGATCTATGTCATAAGATGTCAATGCCGCAGTAGTCCGAAAGCTTCAGGTGGTACGCACTTTGCGTGATAAACAGTAATCAGAATCTCGTCCATCAATTCCTGTTGACAAACAGGGGAATACCTTTAAGGGTTATCAGAACAGCAATATGGTCGTTAGGAAACTACTGACATTACTTTTCCACTGTCGAAAAACGAGTTACAATGTCGCGATGCCTCGGAAATTTGGGGCCGGAAACTAAAAATCTCATTACCGAGCTTCTCCTCCAGCGTTCGGGAATCTTGACAAGCGAAATCGATTAATTCATTTGAGAGGCGAGAAGGCCTACTTTCCCGTTCCGCAGGTTTCTACAGGATCATTGTTAGATGGTAGATCCATTCACAAAATTACACTTCTCACATAAGTGAGAAACTGTCATGTCGTAAGCGGTCAGCCAGGCGAGTGAACACATAAGGGGAGTGCGGTATATACCTCTGAGCGAGCAGTTGACCCAAAGAAAGAGAATTGGCCGTCTGCATAGGTAGCCAACGTCCCTGTAAGTATAACAATTTATCGTAGGACATGGTAAATGGTCAAGAAGGAAAACGGTACCAGAAGAGTTAGCTATGGTCGTAGGATCAGCGTCCATTGAGGCCGAGGCACAGACGCTGGGGCTCTGCACTTTAGATGTTGCCACCGGCGTTCGAGGCGGATCGGGGGAAGAGGCTGTACTAGGGCGAGACGATATTGGGGGTAAATGAAGGTCCTGAAAGGTATCCTTCTGAAGTAATGGATGTGGTTCATCCGAGACCTGGCTCTGGAGAGTTTGAAGAGCTTTCTCAAGCTCGCGGTTCCGAGAAGTAAGCTGGTCGATACGGTCGTGAAGTTCTTCCGTATTCGCCAATATCATTTTGTTGCCCTTTCCAGGTGTCAGCGCTCCTGTTGATTGTTGGCATTTATCAGGATATATGGAACAATTATGGGAATGGGGATTCCAACCATCAGGACATATCGAACCACAGCCCCGCGAGACACATTTCTCGCATGGAATCTGGTGGAGACAGCAACAGGATCTTGGGTCAGACAGATATTCTCGGAAAGCCCAGGGTAGCGCTCGTGAAGCGCCAACGAAAAATTCACATTACGATCGCATCGTAGCTTGAGCCTCCTGCATTCTGCACAGGACGTTGGACTAAGCCGAAAAACATGAGAAGCATACACATATTCATTGAGCGCATGCACGTACACTCTACCTGGCTTTCGTCTGGGTCTCTGCTCCTTTTCCTTCCCTTTACCTGCTGCGGGCATCTGCCTCTACCTCTGGGACGGAGGCGTGCTAGAAGATTATGCAAGTGGGACCGTTGGATGGCAACCAATGTGGTCGAAAAGTAAGAGTGTAGATAGTTAGAAATCGTTGCTAGGCGTCATGAGGCATATGAATACCGAGGACGGTGTTGGAGGAGAACCGACACTACTATCTGCAGCACAAGCGACTACGGAAAAATCGGTGTATGTCATGGTCCGCCTTCCACGAAATGATTCCAGGGTCACGTGATATTAGGTATTGCACAGCCACGGGCATTTACGTTTTCCATGCAGTCTGTCACCGCTCAGTGTTGCATTTGTTGGAGCCTTGGAAACTGACAGGCTTCCAACACAAAGACCGTTCTCCCACCCGTACCATTCCTTTAGGATTCTTTGGGAGGCACCGGATCAGCATCAGTTTATTCATCACCACTAGGGTGGTTCTATGAGCGCTAATCCGGGACAGGCAGAAGGTGGCCTTTTGAACGGGTGATTGGCCTTTTTTGTCCGACATGTCCCATCAATTCATGGCAATTGGTTTGTTCGCTTCCCGGTAATCCAAGGAAGTCCTTTAAAGGCGCCAGGCTGGCGCATAAAGCCAAGGCTTACGTCCCACTTCTGCCCTTGGCCTCATGTCCACCTCCCGCAAAAACTCTCTTGCCCGCGGTCATCAAAAAAACCTGACCGTCTCCTCCACCGCAACTGCAACAGGAGATCAGTATACTGGCTTTCCAATGACACTTTCTCCAGGCGCCGAGTCCGATTCCCTGGAGTTTGGAGACTGTGACACTGTTCCCCCACAACACAAACATCGTACTCTCATCCTGTGCTTCGATGGGACGGGTCAGTCGCGTCGAATTGTTGAAACTCTCGGATTGTGGCCACGTACTCACGATGGACTTGCAACGCTTTCCAGGAGACCAGTTCGATGACGATGTCAGTGCTCCAAATGCCCCATCTTGACACTATTTGAACGCCTGGAGTAACAGAACTCCAATATCGTCAATTTCTTCTCCCTTCTAAAGAAAAACGATTCCGCTCAGCAACTCGTATACTATCAGGTATGTAGTTTGTCGTGTCGTTACAACTTATACGCTTGCCTATCATTCTTGTTGACCGTTCCAGGCTGGAATCGGAACCTATACAATACCTCAAATCGCCAAACCTATGATGGCCAAGGTGCACAAAGCCCTTGACTCGATGATTGGTATTCACTTAAACGCACATGTCATGAGTGAGTTAATTCGATATTTGTCAATTCTTGGCTCACAGAACCGGACCGTACAGGTGGTTACGAATTTCTAATGCAAAACTGTACGTGTTTGTCTCTCCGGGAGGATTATATTCGACTTAGCTATGCAGATCAATATGGAGATAAGATATTCCTTTTTGGTGTGTTTTCTGTCAGGTCTCCACTTGTCTTAATTACCTCCTTACCTGTACATCATTTACAGGCTTCTCTCGAGGAGCATGTGAGCAATTTTGCCCCCGTAAACCCACCACATCTGATTTAATATACAGACACGGCTCGAGCATTGGCCTGGCATGTAAGATGCCACTATACTGATAACGCCGGGCCGCTGACAAAACCCGGAACTTCATCAGGATTCACAAAGTTTGTCATCTTTTACACGGGCAACGAGGCAGGGGTGCTGATCATCCATTTCAGGTTGGCTTATTACCGAAGTCCAATCATCAACAAGTGCCTTTTGCATACAAGATGTACTCACGTGAAGACGAAACCGGCTGGAGACAAAGTGCTGCTTTCAAAAAGGCTTTCTCCATTGATGTTGACATTGAGATGGTGGCAGTGTGGTAAGTAGCATCTGCAATGGGTCATGTTCATTCACCAGACGCTCCGAGCATAGGGACACTGTTGGCTCTGTTGGCGTGATCCCACGGCGACTCCCTTTTACGACCCTCAATACTCACGTGAAGCACTTCCGTCAAGCACTTGCCCTTGATGAACATCGTGTCCGTTTTAAGCCCAACTTCTTTAACCGCCCGACCCCGGAAGAAGTGGCGCTTGGGCTCAAATGGGGTCAGAACGAGTTTGTTAAGGCTAGAAAAAAACCTCATCGTGAGAAAACCTTACGAGAGTTGGAACAACAATACGCACAGGGTGGTCAGCATCTGACTGACGTAGAAGAAGTTTGGTTCGCGGGCTGTCACTGCGGTGAGTATTTGATGTATCTTAAAAGCCTTAAGGCTTACACGTTTTAGATGTCGGCGGTAGGCGCAGTAAAGAATGAGGTGCGACATAACCTTGCTCGAATCTCCCTTCGCTGGATGGTACGCGAGTGCTTCAAGCTCAACACGGGTATTCTATTCGACCGCAAAATGTTCAAATTCGTGGGGCTGGACCCTGATACACTATGGCCCGAAGTAAAAGCTCGACCGGACCCTGTTTACAAGTACTCCGGAATGCCCCCTCCGTCAACACGACCCTTCCTGAATGTGCTTGGCGAAAACGGTATGGTAGAAGAGGATAACTCATTTGTCAACGAAGAGGAGGAAGAGCTTGGGGACTCTAAATCACCCATCAACGATATGCTGAAACTCGCCAAAACCTGGTGGTTCTTGGAAATTGTACCACAAAAAATTCGCTTCCAGAAGGATGACGACACATGGACCTCCAAACTATCGTGAGTGACAGCCCAACCTTTCCTGTTTTTTATTTTATATTTAAGCTCATCTATGCATGCTATGCCTATTTTCAGCATAAACCGCGGTCGCGCTCGGGTCATACCGAAGCAAGCTATTGAAGGAGTCAAGATTCATCGATCTGTCAAAATGAGGATGGAGATGCTTGGGTACAATCCTTCACCGCGTATCAATTTTGACAAGGTCCAGTGGGTTGATTGAGTGCTGAGTCCAGCACTTCAACACTCACTGTGTCTTGCGAATGACCTATTTACGATGATATTTAATGGTTTCTCTTACCTTAGCTGTAATACCTGTACACAATCCTGTATCTATAACTAACGAACCGATTAGATTTTCTCGGATATATCCTCTCATATAGCCGGATGACAGAAATTATTCACAACCATGCAGGTGCCACCACTCCACTAAATCCACAGCTTATTGCCGGTAGCCAACCGGCAAAACGCGTTGTTCGGGTCCGTTCGCGCATTGTATCAAAGCTTATCTCTCCGAAGGCCCTTTGTCGGGTATACGAATAGCTCGCCTCCGTCGTCGATGCCCTTCCTGTCACGATCGGCCCGCAGATTAGGGCTAGTACAACCTAAGGCAGATTCTGTACATGCTAGGTGGAGCAGAACAACTAAAATAAATGTGATCAAGGGCCCGATAGCCACCGGGAAATATCGAACCGAAATATATACGCAATGGCAGCCAATTTGATTCCAAGGAATGATACAAACCTACTTCCTCGCATGGAACTCAGAGCTCTTCCATTTCAGCAACGCTGGTTATGACGTAGGAGTATGCGTGGTCACCCTATGTATGCTGTAGGGATATGAAGAAATTGAGGTTCAAATTTCAGTATTTGATTTTTCGAGTGGAAACCTCAAGATATCAAAAATCCAACTCGTGGTCCAAATTCACTCAAAGCTCTGCCTTCCACCTGCGCCACGTGCCTATCAGAACTACTTGAGTAATAGAGATTAGTGCTACTGCAGCATCAGAAAGCACAATCCACGTCACGAATCGTTGAAGTATATCCTATGCACAATGTGCAAACAGCAACTGACAGTCACGGAGCTGACGAGCAGAAGCTTCGGAGGAACGCCATACATCATATCTGGATTGTGTACCGCTAGCTTTGTGTTGAACAAAGTGGAACAACAGGCGCGGCTTCAGTCTACATTGAACAATTTCGACAAGCATTCAAGGCAATAGTCATGTGTAAGATTGTAATGGTTCTCGAGCATGGCTATGTGATAATGAATTGGCTTAACGAGAAAGCGAAGACATCTTGCTTCCTCTGTGCCTTGGTCCAACGATCTTTTGGGCTATATCGACTATTGTGCATTGCTCTCTTAAATAAGCGATGTGAAGAGAGTGAGAGTCGAGAGCTCTGATGAAACACTGTCACTGTGGTCTTTCCTATCCATCTGAGTGACCTCGTACGGCACATTTTAAAGAGAGGACTCGAACTGGAGCTGGGATCAGTAGAAAAGCCCGACGAGAAACAAGAAAAGACACTTTCATGAAGCTTCCCTAACGATCTAACCATGTACTCAGGAGTCAGGAGTCAGTGGTATTACTTGCGTGATGCAAAAAAGATGTGTTCGATCTATGAGTCACCCAAATCCCACTTATCGCGCTACGGAAAACTGTGCTAATATTTTTGATTGGGTTCGACGTCATTCATCCCTCTTACGGGCCGCCTGGGACCTCAAATTCCCGGAGCACGCGGTGAATTGACTAAAGCCGGAAGCTCACACCACCCATGCGAATTCTCGCGGACCTTCTGATGCCCATGTCGTTCCAATAGTAAGAGACCACTGGGCCTCCTTACATCCAGTTACCCCGAGGTTATGGCGCTGAGCCCCAAACCGAATAAAAGAGATTCTCTTGATCTGAAGGACCCCCGTCGACTTGTGCCATGTTCTCTTCAATTACATTTCTGACTACTCTACATTTGGCTGCCACTGCCGCTGCTTGGAATACATTTGTGGTACCTCACTCGCCGGGACAAGATGATTCCCAGGCATTGATAAAAGCCCTGCCCACCCTGACCACAAATACGAGTATCCTGTTCCAGAAGGGAATTACATACAACATCTTCACCCCTATCAAGTTCCCCGTACTGAACAATGTCGAAGTCGCGATTGAGGGTAACTTGACTTATCCAACGGATATACCGACAATTCAGGGTACGAGAAACAAATTTGAATCGGGCTCAGAGACCTCATGTTTCTTTTATAGCCATTGTTGGTTCCTCTGTAGGTGCAGATGTTTCCCTTGCTTAGACTTCTCTGAAAGAGACCGCAGAGCTTTCCAGGACACTGGTTTGTTCGGCTCTTCTTCCTACGTATTTTGTTTTAACATGACGAAACAGGCTCACGTTCACTGGAGGCAAAAACGTTACCTTAAGGGGCACCACGGACCCTCAATGGGGTTGGATTGATGGTCATGGGCAAGCAGTAGGTTTCAGCCCTTGTGTATGTGTGCAATGCAGGTCCCACATTAGATTGTCAGTGGTGGGATGCACAGATCCTCGACAACCGCCCACATGGGATATCCTTCGCAAAAATCACAGACGGCATTATTCGGGATATAAAGATATGGAAGGTTTGTGATTCCACTATTCCATGACAACCACTCTCTCATTATTTACCATGACACTGTAGCCGGTAGGGTGGAACTTTGCGACAAGTGGGTCCGTGAACCTTCACGCATTCAACAATCACATCTTTGCACTCTCCGATACTGATGTATGTATTCACTGTGATACGGAGTAACGTTTGGGCCTCCTCTGACAGTTCTATCAGTCATTTCCGTTCAACACGTGCGTCCTTAAGTCGATAACTCAGTAATCTACGAACTAATGAGCTGAGCTGCACGTTCATATAGTGATGGTAGGCAACCAAAACCTCTGCTCTGATGCTTACGTGTCTCATAGAATTTCAAAGGCTTCTCTGCTGGGGGCACAAATATGCTCTTCGAAAAAAATATTATTCAGAATGGTGATGACTGCCTGACTGTTGGGAGTGGCGCCAAAGACATCCATTTCCGGTAGGTTTATTCTTTTTTCAAAGGCATAGATCGTTCCCGACCGAGTCACAGTGACTCTTACTGTGAAGGTGGCCATGGACTTTCCATCGGTTCGTTAGGAAAGGGTGGTTCTGTCGCGGATGTTCAAAACGTCTTGTGAGTACTATATTGAGCGCTCCGAAAATAAATATCGATCAATTCTCTCAGAATCGAAAACGTCGTCATGGTCCGTGCTTGTGTTAGATTTGCTGTGTAGGTCAACAAGGATAAATCAAGGGAAATTAGGTCAACACTCTCTATGGAGCACGCTTTAAGAGCTGGACAGGCGGGAATGGTTTAGCACGGAAGTAAGTTATTGGGGCCCAAGTGATTATTTCCCTAACTTTCCCTGAAGCATTACATGGAAGAACATTGCATTCCATGATGTACTCTTCCCGGTTAGTGATCAAGAATCTGATCCCCTTTGTCTTAGTCTGATATTCCATGCTCTTCAGATATACATCACTCAAAAGTAAGTCCTTTGATGTGCCATTAAAATTGCGTTTCTCACTCATAATAATTTCCGTAGTTACTGGGACCAGGAAGTGAGTATCATCAATCTAAAAAAAATATGATTCTGATTTCTTCTCTAGCTTGGTACCCCTCCCAACGTCACCAACCCTAACAATACTCATGTTGAAGACTTCTTGTTCGAGAACTTCGTCGGCGAAATCAAAGAGTGAGGTTCTGATGAGTAAAAACTGTGCCCTGATAATTGATAATTCACGGACACACTAGCACACCCTTTGTAGAGGGATCTTGTGTTACCGATCCATGTTGGTGAGTGGTCTAATAATCGATATTTGTTAACTGAACTGATCTTGTTCTGAAAGGTATTTCGTCCCAAATGCGACAGGCAAAGAAGTCGCAATATTTGATTTATATCCTGATACTGGTCTGTTATTTGCAGCTAGATCGAAGCTTTCATCTTACCTCGTGCGCTCTCAGCTATAAATGTTCGCACCAAGGGAATTTTTGCCAAAACCAAGACTGGTGCACCGGTTGACGTCATGTGTGACCCTGCCACGGTAGGCTTTTTTGTGCCTTGTCTCTTAAGAGTATTTCCTGAACCCGAACTTCCAGATCTCCAACGATGTTGGATTTAAATGTCTGGATGGACATTTCGTGCGTACTGCTGCAGGATTGTAATTTGAACCAACGAAGTTAAATGGACACCCTTCACGAGAGATCCGTATCAGCGTTTCATTGCAGTTGTTGAAAAAAAAACATACAAATTTTACTATAGATCGCAGCGCTGAATGATGGCACTGACACCAGGTTGATGATGAAGCGTAGCCGCCGACATCTCACTTGACCAGAGGCATCAGCGCGGCATTCCCTGGTACTATTACAGTCTGTAAAATCCGAGAGATCCGAGCCCATACACATCTCGAGGCGGAAGGACTCCTGGAAACGACTGTCTGATTTAGCTGATGAGCCAAGCTTAACCAACAGAAGCGCTTCGTTGATCATGAGACTGAGGTTCAGGTACTCACGCATGACTCTGCTGCGGTTCCCCCGAAAATTTATGACAGATGTTCTCCGGGGCTATATTATGAAAACTATCAACAAAGAGGCTGCGCAGTTCCATAAGCGGTTTTCACGTCTGTCAGGTACCTGACATCATCCTATCACGCGGTGTATATTTCGGGCAATTTCTGATGAAACCAATTTTGCCTTTCAAATCTTTCCGGCCCCCCGCATGTTGCAGTACTCGATTCTGACGGATCTTCTGACAGAGTTACGAACAGAGCGCTCACTACTGTTTTCACCACCCCGTGCACATGGGTTTCGTGGTTATATAGTCAGCAGCCACTGGAGGCCACCCACACTGCAAGCCAGCCGCTGCCAGCTTCGACAGCCCTTCTCACTACCACCACTTCAAAATGGCAGACCCGAATCCCATCAGGCAGTTCGAACATGCCTATTACATTGGCAACTACATGAGTGGGATACTATATGGTAGCTAGATGTTTTAACCCCGTTCCGGCTGAATTTAGCCTAACCTCTATATTCGATGTCATAAACAGGTCTTGAACTTGCCCTGTACTTTCTGACGCTACGAAAACTCAGAAAACGCAGGGCTGGCGGCACGTCTTCGGCGCGGATTCTTGGTTATCTTACAGCACAGTAGCCTTGCTCCTGTTAACCATCGATATCTCCTGCAATGCTGTGTGGGGAGAGGAGATGTGGATCGAAGGACGACAACTGCAGCCTGGAGGGGTGCTCCAATTCTTCGCTACTCAAGTTTCGGTTTGGTACCAGACCTTGGGTTCGACTTCCGTTGTCGCCCTGATCTTTATGGGTGACGCGCTTCTAGTACGCTTGATGGCCGTTCCAGAGGATCTATCCGGTGACTGATTCCAACCTATGTAGCTGTACCGTCTCTTCCTAATTTGGGGGTCAAACTGGCTTGTGATGATTATCCCTATTCTGGCTTATCTTGCGGCGTTTGGTGAGTTGGGCTGACAACATGCTATTGCTATGCGATTGATATCTGACCTAAATTGTATCATCCTAGCATTGGCCATCATCCAGCTCGTGGTAGCCGGGAAACCAGGTGGCAACTTCTTCGGTGGGAAGAGCATCAATTTCGGCACTCCATACTATGCTCTCACCATTAGTCTGAATATCCTCGTTACCATCCTGATATACGGTCGCCTTCTCCGCCTCGTCCGAGCCCTCAATCAAACAGCGACACCCAACAGGACGTTAAGACTTTACACCAGTGCCGGTGCTATCTTCATTGAGTCTGCAGCACTCTACAGTCTTGCTGGCATTATGTTCCTTGTGCCTTACGCGCGGGGAAGTCAGACAGCAATCGGTTTCGGCCAAGTATGGGCTAAATTGACTGTGAGTAGAAACTGTTGTCTATCATTCGTAGTTGCATCTGAAGCTGATTGAAATGTCTTGTCGACCAGTGTATATGCCCTCAGTTGATTCTTCTCAGGATGGCTAGCGGCCGAGCCTGGAATAGGGAGAGGGTGTCTGAGGCCGAGAGTACGATGTTCGGCTCGATAAACCCTCCCCCACCTAGTGCCGTTATTGACGCCGAGAAAGCAGATCATGACGACAATAGCAGGAAAAGTAGCAATATGAGCCACCATGCATAGCAGGTGGCGCGCATTTATATGTGTACTAGTACACAAGAGCCTTATGCTCTGAAGCTATTAAACATTATTGGTTATTCGATGATGCTGAGCCACAATGATTTAGGCACTGTATAATTCGACATGGCACATCGGTCATTGGTTAGGGGCATGATGTCAGCTGATGGTTCCCACTGGAAGTGCCTATACCCGTCGCATATGCTTATTTCGCTACCGTTACAACTATAGATAGCTCGGGGGGTTAAACGCTACACTTGATCCTTCGGGGGCGGTGGACAGGAGCTGTGGTGACCAGGCAGTAGTTGGTCGTGAAAGGGGGACTCAAAACTCGCTAGCGAGCTAAAAAAAAAAAACCCTATCCAACCCTGATGAGTTGCTGGAGAACGAATATTCATTCGCTGTAGTGCTCGAGCGCCTGAGATTTCTAGACCTAAAGGAGGTTTTTCTTCTGTGTCTGTCCGTTGCGGCTCAGCATCCGTTGATGCCATCACATTTAGTACTTACATAGCTATACCAATACCCAAGCACGGGAATTATCGATATCCCAAGAATGAATCTATTCTGCCAACCGCACCAGGTCGCGCCTTGGGAGTGAAACGGTGCAAGGGGCAGTGAAAGGTTTTCAATCACGGTGTTGAAGTATGATGTCAAATGACTCCGCGATGCTCGTGTTTTTATTATAGACCCCAGAATGGAGGATATAAAACCTATAGACCAGAGCAGCCTATAGCATTCAGAAACTTTCCGGAAACCAGCCACACCTCCTCGATCTCAGAACCACATATTACAACTCTAATGGCTCAGTTCAAATTCTTTGCCCTTCTCGTTTTGATGCTCGGCACTACCTGCAGTGCTCGCAGCTCCATTCGCCATTCCAAACGCCCCGCTAGGTACGAGATACTTGTCGCATGAATACATGATAAACTAAAAAGCCCCACTTTGCAGATGCGAGTTCCATCGCGGTCCAGCCAAGCGACTCGGCCGCGTCGCCTACATCCGTTGATACAAACGAGACATCATCAACCACATCAACTCTAGCGCCGATCCCAAGCGGCTGCATCCGTTGTCAGACTGCATTTCTGAGAGTGGCAGATGATGAGGAAGACGATGAGGATCTCAAGCTCCTCCGTCGCTCTTGCATTCTCTGCACTTCGGCAGCGCAGGCGTAACCCCTGACATGTTATTCTGAAACATTGGGCTGTCTCTAATTTATTACCCCCAACGTTCCTTGAACATTTGTACAGATATCACCTCCCATCACCCGTCTATATGTGTTGTAGTAGTATATTTATCATATTAGTCTATTAGATGTAGGCGAGGACTTATTTCGATCGTTTGTATACCACACCTGCGTTGCGTTTTAATAAGACGTCATGGGGACGGAAGACACAGCAAGGCGGAACAGAGAGTCTAGGTTGTCTGAGCTCCTCCCTTTGGCAACAATACCCTATCAAAACCGAGTACTTTGCATCAAATCTTATTGAATATCCCGCGTGACATCATCACGTATCGACCCTGACGACTAACTGATCATTGTTTAACAAGCGAGCTACAGACAATCAACGCATTGCCATTTGCACCGAGGCCATCTCTCAACCCGACAAACGCTATCCAACTATCCACCCCCCGTCTCCTCCCCCTCCTGAAACGTTGGCCGCCATCTATTGGGACATTTTTTGATCTATCTATCATTCACAGCCTCGGAGTCGCAGGACCGAGTCTAAGCGACCTTGGGAAAAAAAAAAGCGCTATTGGACCAGGTAACCGTTTGAGTAGCGCAGCCATCTCCTCCCCTCCTCCCCCCGGCGCTACACGTATGAAATGTGCATCAGGGACACGACGCCCTGCGTTTCCCCCGTTTATCATCTCCGGTGTGTGCGCCAACAAAGACTGCGTTTCGCACAGGTGGACCCTCATATGAGGCACGGAGGGGGTTGTTACCGGCTCCGTACATGACATGGGGCTGTGCGAGACCAAGTAGACTTTCTTTTGCTGGGTACCTATCTCTCAATCACACTGCCGAACCTGTCCCTCGGCGAACTCCCTTACGTGTCCCCCTCAATCCATCTGTTAATGAATGGCGTCGGCACACGAGCTTACAAATCCTGCCAGATTACTTTTACGCCTTGACTCGGAACGCAGTTGCGACGTGTCTCACAGGCGCAGCTGATTTCGAAATGACTCGAGGGCACTATCCTGTGCGCAAGGCACGCCTCAAAGGATCTGCGCGCTATTGGTCAGAAAGGAGCAATTTCGTTCAATTGAAGCAGGGCGGGGGATGATCTCCGCTCATCCGGGCGCTGTTAAGAAACGGAGCAGCCACCCCGCTTCAACATGTGTACCTTACCGACTTCTCTTCTAAAACGCTGTTCAAATTCATGAGCTCCCCGGACCGTTTACTCCATTAATGCTGTTGATGCATTTCAGAACTGGCGAGAAACGGATAGCTTTTTGGCGCAATGGTGACGACTATCACGTCCCGCCCCGCCCCCTCCGGTGACATCACACGCACGCAGTTGGGAACTACCATAACAGCGCCCCAGCCGCGACTGCTCAATACTACCTGACTCATCCTGACTGTCGAGCAGTTCGGTCCGTCAATTGCTGTGAAACGCGCATATGTGGAATTCAAAACAGATATTATTATAGATTATGCTGGTTAGGTATAAAGTCAGGGTGGTGGAAGTCATTCTACCTCATCAAGCTAAACACTCAACTTCCCCAACAACCTAAAGCAAACCTCTCTTACAACTCTCTCACAACTTAAACGCAAATGAAGTTCTTCACTGTCTTCGCTCTCGTCGCACTCTCCACTCTCGTGGGAGCCGCTCCGGTCCCAGTAGACCAAGGTACTACATCCACCTCGCATCTAATAGCCAAACCCGCCTCTCATCACATACGATTTCTAGCCACAACAACAACAACCGCCACTAGCACCCGCACGCCTTGGGCTCTCCCAACAGGGGGTAGCACAAATCCCGGTGTTCAATGTGACCCGGCGTTTCTGCGTGCAGCGGATGATGACGATTCGGAAGACGCAGAGCTCTACCGAAGGGCGTGCACATGAACGTTGCCCCGCTTCTTTGTCTCGTCCCTTAACCCAACCCAACCCAATCCTTAATTCGGCTACCCCCCGCATACTCTAATTTCAACCCACCTCATAACACCCCTTGAACTCTTAATTCCGAGGGGGCTTTTTCACTCCTCCCCCCCTTCGCATATACCTTCCCCTTTCCACTCTCATATTTATTTATTTATCTATAACCTGTATTCTTTCCCTATCCCTCCTTTCCACTCCATCATTCCAACCATCTCTCTCACAACCATTCCGTTTCACAAACCCACTGAATTACAGTTGTATCAATTATATTAATCATTCACCACACACACTCCCTTGATCGAACAATGTATGTAGTATATATATATATTTGTAACCACCAATTCGCCTTTAGAACTTGTTGATCATAATATTGTATTCTCCCTAACACACACATAAACGTGTATATATCTGTCTATCAACCTCTCTCTCCGAAACAACGGCCGTAGTCGTCAGTCGTAGTCTTTTTGTCAAATTCCCCCTCGATGAGGAAACCCAATATAACGTATATCTATCTATCACGTTCTCTACTCCGAACCGACACAACGCATTAAAACGGCATCACAATTCTACCGCGCTTTCGAACCAGAAAAAAACCACCCCCATTTGGGAGAATAATAATAAAAACATAACATACTCAGACGTTTCGGAGTAGCGGCTCATCGGTCTCGGGCGGCGAGGTGATCGGAAATGCGTGGATCAAACGAAAAGGATCACAAAAGGGAGAGAGAAAGGATTTGTGTGCGGGGATGCAGTGTAGAACACCAGCTACACGTCGCGCGGCCGCCTAGCCCTTACACTCCGCAGTGTCCGTCACTCAGCACATCTAGGCCGAGGTGTAAGGATAAAGATAGCTGTTATCCAGCGTAGGGGTTTCCATGTTTCAGCCACCATCGCAGTTGTTTTTACATAGAAATATATTGCATTACCGCAATCCGAGGGGCAGGGGAGCCTCTAATCGACTACAATCACAAATGCATACGAAGATATCCACCCGTATTATGTACAAATACAATAATGGCTCGTAGACACGTGTGGTGATGGTAAAGGAGGGACGAGCGATCAGGCTGACCAGCTACATGATGCGACGGTCTGATCGGGCGACCCTCTCGAGACGGGGGGAATGAACAAATAAGATAGTCAAGGGGAGGCGGTGGGGAAGGGTGGCAGGTGGACAGTGACAAGCAATATTAGATCATACAAGAGTACATTCGGGGAAGAGGGAGTCAGGGAAAAGGGAAGAGAAATGAGAGGGGGGCCAAGATGTAACGTGTATAATGGTGACAACAAGAGACGTCATACAATGACTGGTCATCTTATTCTAGTCATTTAGGACCTCTCACCACGGAGACGCCTGGCGAGGGCGAGATCCTTGGGTTGACTGGGAAGGGGAGGAAGGATGAGCATCGATGAAGAGCAATGAGTGTAACAAAGGATACATACATGGTCACACGTTTGGCGTGGATAGCAGCCAAGTTGGTGTCTTCGAAGAGGGAGACGAGATAGGCCTCAGCAGCTTCTTGAAGAGCCATGACGGCAGAAGACTGGAAGCGGAGATCCGTCTACAGAGTTATGGAGTAATGAGCACTCAGTATGAGTCATAACATAGCAAGGAGACAACAAACCTTGAAGTCTTGGGCGATTTCACGAACGAGCCTCTGGAAGGGCAGCTTCCTGATGAGGAGCTCAGTCGACTTTTGGTACCTTCTAATTTCACGAAGAGCGACTGTTCCAGGGCGGAACCTGTGGGGCTTCTTGACACCACCGGTTGCAGTCTGAAAAAGGAAAGAGGTTCAGTTGTGGGTCCATGACAACACAAGGCGGTGGTGTTGTCGACGACAACAACGGAGCGCACAACCTACCTGGGCGGTCTTCCTGGCAGCCTTGGTTGCGAGTTGCTTACGGGGAGCCTTGCCTGTGTGGAGGGGGAAGAGGTAAGAGGGGAGGCCTAAAAAGACAGAAGAGTGATAACGGACCTCCGGTGGATTTGCGGGCGGTTTGCTGATTAAAAGGGGGTTCGACAGTGAGCAGAACGTCAAGGACAGAGAGCATCGCCGAGCATGGTGCGGGAGATGAAAGAGTGGAAGGGATGGAGTACCTTGGTGCGGGCCATGGTCGAGTGAAAAAGCTGTTTGTTGAGGGACGGAGGAGTGGAAGGTGGTGGGCGGGAACAGAGACGTGGGATGGGATGGGTGAGGATTCGAGAAATTGACCCCAGTTGAAACCCCCAAAACAACGAGGGATATTCTCACGCTCTTCCTGGGCGCACGAGCCATCGCATTCTGAGCGATTTGGGGCTTGGAAGATTGCCTGAATATCCTTGTCGATTTTCTATCGCTTTTTTTGCAGGCACAAGCACCCTTGAAACTTGGCAAACCTCCACAGGCATGGCCTGCCTATACCCTGTAAATCACCGAGGGTGGATTTCTGGGTGGAAGGGGCCTAGGTTGAAAGGAGTGCATTTGAAGGGTGGATGTTTGTCGAAGTCGCGCGACACATCCGGGCTTGGTTTCGGGCAATGCCGTCCTCTAAATTGGACAACACCAAGGTTGCTGCAACCTCCGTTCAACACGCACTCTATTTTACTTTACACCAAAAGATCCAAGCTTTGCAGGCTTGTTCTGCGGACTGAGCTGCGTCTACCGGGGTCCGAGGAAGAGCCCTCAGCCTGCGCAGGTGGAGTCAAAAGACCTGGATGTACAAAATAGGCAATTGACCCCTAGCCAGTTTCCGTAAAACTACATATTCATCGCTGCCCAGGGGAGCCCACGACTTTGAGAACAGGTTTTGGAGTGAACCGTGCATGTTATCTTTCATATGATGGGTTCCTTTTACTTGACCCGCACTGGTTAAAAAGAAGAGTTTGAGAGGGTTTTAATTCTGCACAATGCTCGAACCACCAAAACGCCGCCTGGTCGCCGCCGCGTCTACTACTGGCACTGCACTAGAATACAGTTAGACAGAGTACAACAACTTGGAGCTCGAAGTCTGAAAGTTAGGGCCATTAAACGGGAGGAGAAGTCGGGCCAGCGCGCGTCTGTTGCGGCAATAAATTGGGGTGTGAGTGCCAAGCTGATCTCGGTGTGCAATGTCGCCCAGTGCCAAGAAAAAAGCGAACTGTTCTTCGTTCTACCATCTCCTCCTCACATCCCTTTGCTCCTCGACAGACCCGCCTCGAGTGGGGGGCACAAACAGCACTGCATGCGCTAGTCTGTGGGGGAGAACACACAATGGCAGCCTGAGAAGTGGGTTGGGCTGAGCGGGACCCATGCGCCTTCTCTCAATCCCAAATCTGCTCATCAGCCGCACACCGTTTCTTGTCTGCTGACCACCACCTCCCACACTCCCCATGTCCGGGCAAAGGTACGCACCACCCGCTTTCCTCATCGTTCGCCGCTGTCCTCAACGCCCCCCTCCAGGACATCCCCCTCACCGTCACCGTCACCCCACCCATCAGCCCTACCAGCGACAAATGACACAGACGCCCTCTCCTCCTCCTCGCTCTCCCCACTCCCTGCATCCTCATCTACCTCGTCTGAGCCCGCGACCACATCCCCCTCTCGCCACAAGTCGTCGTCGGTTTCAGTCATCGCGGGTTCCCTTGCTGGATGTATTGTTCTTGTCGCCATATTCCTTACCTTTCTTCTCCTCAACAAGAGACGGAAACGACGGCGTAGTGAGCGGTTTTCAATCTCTACCCTTGGCTCTTCCCATGCGCCAGACCCCTCAAGTTCTCCGCGCGACCCTCTTGGTGCGCTCGCTACCCCATCCTCCTCCCTAAAAAACCAACTGATTTTTACCACTATTCTATAGGAGGCAAAAAGAGAACACCGAGCGAGAATACCACAAACCTCGCACTTCAGCTACAACAAACCTCACCTCCTTTAATACCTCCCTCCCCAACATCTTCCTCACCCACCCGCAACCACTCAAGCAACGATCACCAACGTCACCCCCACCAAAAATACCACCCACCACAGCCTCACCCACATAACCATCCACGCCACCACCCACAACCCGCCGGCGAGTCATCTACCTTCCCAGTCCCCCACTTATCGTCCAACTCGCACCCACACCCCGGCGTGCCGCATGGTCATAATGATCTAGATAGCGGAAGCGGTCTTATTTTTGTCGACTCGGATAGGCCGAATAGTGGACCTAGTGCGGGTGTACCCAAGATAGTGGTCACTGGAGAGGAGGGCAATCGGACTGCGGAAGGTGCTGCTGCTGCTGCTGTTACTTCTACTGCTGGGCAACAACCGTTGAGGTCCCGTGGTTCCGTTTCTGGCTCAGAGTCTTCTTATCTTGGGTTCGATGAGAGTCGAAGCAGTAGGCGAGAGACGACGGGCCGCGGCGACGCGATGGTCGCCGGTGGGACACTAGACCACCAGGTACAGACGTCATTGAGACCTTCGTCCGCTGCTGGATCTGCTTCCGCCGTGTCCGAGCCGGCATCGGGGTCGTCGCCGCCGTCCTCACCTCTGATCCCTTCTTCCTATTCACATCACTCCTCATTTCCTTCCCCTGCGACTTCTATCGCCTCATCATCACACCGCCACAACGAACAATGCGACACGGCGAGACTTGTTCCCCCAACACACGCCGCCAACCCTTCATTCACCGCAACACATCCCCACCACCGGCAACATCAAAAACTCACGCCGATACCGACCTATTCCGAGTCGCAATTGCATAATATCTTTCCCGACCCTAACGAACAGAACCCAACGCCTCCTCATATTGGCCACCACCAGCATCACCCTCACACACAGGTACCACTCGTGGTACAGTGTGGGACTGGAGTGGAGGAAGGGGAGAGACAGGAGGAAGAGAGACCGCCTGCGTATGAGAATGTGTGGACAGGTGTGCACCGGTAGCCCATAGGGGGTGGTTTTGTTCCTGGCCACGTTTTCTCTCAGCGCTTCGCGGCTCGGGGGTTATTAGGGGAGAGAATTTGTGGTTCCGTGGGCAGATCTTTTTCTTTTTTTTTGCTTCTTAGCACCTGGGTGTTTTTTTTTTGTTCGGTGTTTGTATTTTACGGATTTTCGCTTCTTTTTTTGGCCTTTTAAACGGATATATAATGCAATATACATAAATCATTCAATTATTCATATTATAGAAGACCCGAGGTTATGACAACAAAAAACAGACATTTTCTCCTTCCCTCTGCATTTACTCGCGCAGGTCCAAAAATCAAATCTCTCTGTCTCTGTCTCTGTCTCTGTCTCTACTATACGCGCGCGCGTGTGTGAGTGTGTGTATGGATAGGGCTCGTGGCCACATGTCATCAGGAATTTCCCTCGGACCAATGATATTTATAGACACTGTATGAACTTTGTTTGTTTTTAGAAAGTGTGTGGAGGAAGGGAGGCTATTTCTGGTGTGTTGGGGGGGCGGGGTAGAGGGTGGATTGAGGTTTTCTCTTTTTGTTGTGTTTCTGAATTCACTGTATGTAGCGAGAACCAAGAGAACTGCACGAGTATTTTCACAGTCATCCGAATCACATGAGACTAAGGCAACGAGTAAAAACATCACCGAACTATCGAGAACTTGCGAAAAGGAAAAAATGAAATAATATCCGCCCCTGCTCCCCCCCAAAGATGCCTACCAGGCACGAGGCCCCCCTTCACTCACTTCCCCCCCTCCTCCTCCGAACCTCGTGACAAAGGGGAAGAGGGAGGGAGGGGGGGATGTCCGACGTGGGAAGGCGCAATAGCAAATTCACCGCAGTTATCGCTTGAGCCCTTATATATCCATTTTTCACAAGGAGAAACACAGGAGTGTTTCATTAATTCAATAACTGCGGAGGGGACTTGATTGCCTGTTAAGTATATAAACGTCAAAAGATGTAATGCTGAGTTTAAGAACACGAAGAATCCAAACGGTTAAATGTATAGTGACGCTTTTTCTCAGGACAATCCCTTCTTTTTCGTTGATCATTTCTTCCCCATTCGAACCCTAGTGCTATAAATAGAATCCACTTGCATAAAAGTACCCTAAACCCGTCTTTTCGATTGACACTAGCAGAGAATGTAGAACTAGCGGAGGTGATCGAGTTGTTGGACTTCTAGTAACTGTTCCATGTTATATCCCTTTTTTCTTTCGATGACATGGGAAGGAGGAAGGACGCTTTTTTTTTTAGTGAAGTGACCCTGGTCCTTTTCCCCCTTTTTTTGTTTCAGCTGCGCAGTCAGAGGTGCTCTAATGGTGCCCTAATGTGCCTCCCTCTTCGGTATTTTACATAAGAATCGGGTTAGGCACGTGTTTCATTGGCTGTGGTGTCTTTTATTGGAAACCCTCCATCACAATCAGCTACAGGGCTCGTGCATGATGCATGACTGCTGAACAATTGTAAAAAAAAAAAAAAAAAAGAAAATCACCATAAATAACTCCAATTTTTATACAAGGGCAATAAAGCTAGAGCAGGGTGTTTTGCGGTGCTCAATGGATTCAAAGTTGATGAGGGGATGGAAGGGACGGAAGGCGCGAATTCACTCGGACGTAGTCTGGGAAACGAAATGTAAGATTGGGGGGAAGGGAAAGGGTGGCGGCTTCGTGTAACCTTCGCTATGGTAGCTGTGTGGTTTCTTTTTCCTCTATGGCTGGGTGGACTAGCGATAATTCCTGTGGCGTTGTTTATCCCCATCGACTTGTGAAGTACAGAACCAACGAGGTGGGTCATGCTATAGCACCCCAGCAAAGAGGGCTCCCAATCCACTGAGCACATCGCAACTTGGGGAGCTCATAGATCCTGTGGGTCGCCCCTCTCCCCGGTCTTTAACAGGACATTCCGCTTTCATCCCAGTATATCCATCTACCCGGTCGCAACCTTGTATTTACGGAATGGATCATTAGCGTAATAATCCACTCGTCCGAACAAAACCGACTGACTAACCAAGGGGAATTCTCTGCTGACATCCTATCGCACTGATCGATTGCAAAACGTGGGGAGCTTTGCACTGATATTCAGAAAGATAAGCTAAAGATAGAGAGATAAAATGAGTGCCGAACAACAGAAATAGGGGCTTCCCGGGTTCAAAAAAGAAAAAAAGAGTTAAATTAATCATGGCCATGAGGAGGGGTTCATATGACACCCGTGAAGTGAACAACCAACTGTTACTTATTTGAAAGGACCGAGAGGTGGTTACCTGTTTTAGGACAGGGAGGGACTCCCGTTGAGCCGGAGGAAGAGAAGAATGCGGTAGAACACGCGGAGGGGGTGAAATGAAGGTTCCCAGTTGTGGAATATATGACTAATTCGACCATGTATTTTATCTTCGTTTCCTTCGCGTGGCTGTCTCGTATATTCCTACGCTGATGAAAGGATTTTCATTTACTCGAACGAAATGAAAGCGGGGAAAAGGGGGAGTAGGGGAAGGGGGAAGAAGAAGAATCGAGAAAAGACCAGATGGAGCTAATCACAAACCATTCGGTAAATCATCGCTGATGAGACAAGTCATCTTTTTACCAATCGACCACCGGCAAAAGGGTTTTTCAAAAGTGGAGGTAATGCGTAACTCTCTCTCTCCCGGGATAGCTATCAGTCAGATAACATGCGCTCGACGCAGATCTGAAGCGACTTCTGTCTTGTGGAGAATTATATTTTAGAAACCGCCCGCCAGTTTGAGAACCTCGATTCTCGAAACATCGAAAGTAGCTTTTTTTATTTTATTTTTCCACCTCTTGTCTTGCCGTAAGCCGTGGAAGTAACTGAAGAAAGTCACGATTAATTAAAAAAAAACATGACATACACGACCGGTATAATCCGAGGAACCTATATAGGATAGAACGCACAGCATACGCGACATAATAAGCCACCGGAGCTCCTTACCTTGCCATGACATCCATCTCTCGTACAAGAAGACCTTTCATCTAACCTTGAGCCTCCGCTTAGCTCCCCTTTCATATACATCTTCTATTCCTGGCCCCACCCCCGCTCAAGACTCTAATTATGCCAACTACACCCCCTTTACACACACAGGTCCACAAAGCACCCTAGCAAACCCGAGATCAGCACGCATTCCACGGCTCCACCGTTTTCATCATCGATATATATAAACCAATAAAAAAGAAAGGCCTTTTGGTGGCCATTTCATCACACCCAACTGAAACCTAAATAGCCCCTTTCACACAAAAATGCCACGTTCTATAAAAAGCATACGCCATACTTCTATAAATAGCCTTGTTCGATGGGCGGTACCGCAGTTCTGGAGGAGGGGGGCAGGCATGTCGTACACACGTCATTTTTTTGCTGCGGGCGAGGCGTAATTATGACATTAATGTATAGTCTACGTTTCCTCTTTCCCTTCCCTTTGCTACAATAATCCACGGGCCCCTGGCTCTGGGAAAAAAAGAAGGAATAAAAAAAAAACACCGGAGAGACAGCTTGCTGTTAAAAATGGATATGTACTAAATAATGGGCTGTTGGCTAGTGGAATAACTAAGCGACATAGAAGAGAAGACGCTAAAATTATCTCCCCACCCCCAAATCCAATATCCCAGGTCATATTATGTAGAGAAGTCAATAAATCAATGTTACAACATACACGGACCAGGTACCAGAAGCACGACTCCCCGGACTTCCCCCCCGTTCCCCAAAGTTCTGAGTGAGTCCGAGTGCGAAAAAAAAAAGGAGAGAATCGAATTCCGGCTTTACCGACGTGCGTCTGCCCACACATTCTCGTATGCAGGTGGGGTCTCTTCGTCCTCCACCCCTGCCCCATGTTGCATCAAGGGTGGCATAGGTGTGTGGCCCGTATAAAGTGTCGGCGGTTGTTTACCGATATCTGGCTCTGAATAGGTAGGTGTCGGCTGTCAGTTCCTGCTGTTGATGTTTTGAAGGGTGTGAAGTGTGTGTCTGGAGGATGAGCGGCGCGAGGTTTCCTACTTTAGTCCGCTTGTTCGCTTGCTGTTGTAGCTGGTTATGCAGATGTGGATGAATATGATGATGGGGGAATAGAAGTCGCAGCCGGAGAAGGTATCACGGATGATCGATGGGGAGAATGATGATGATGAGGTGAAGACACCAAAGGCGAAGCTTGCGAAGGTGGTAGTGGGCCCGAACCTAGGTTCGACTCCGAGACAGCCGAGACGGACCCGGAAGCGGACGTAGGTCTTGACGACGTCCATATCTGATGATTCGGCCTCTCAAGACCGACCGCAAGGTCTCCACGGCCCGTATTTCCTATCCTCCCGCTCCCACTCTCATCAAACCCAAGATAAGAATATTCCGACCCAGAAACGGAACCAGGAGCCCTCGACGCGCGCTGTTGTCCATCATTACCAGTACCATGGGCTCCCACTGAATTCCGACCCCCTCGCTCAAACTCAGCTCCCATTTCCCTTCGCTTGCCCGCACTCCGAATTCTCTTGTCAACAGCATTGAGTTCCTCATCCCCTTTACCCTCATGGCCACTGACAGCTATCTTGGGCACATCCGCATTAGGGCCCCCCCAACCATTCGGTTCTTCCGAGTCGACAAAAATAAGGCCTCTTCCAGCCGCCATCGAGATTAACATGGCCATGCGGTCCCTCATCTGAATTTGAGTTTGAGCCCAAGTTGGGCGATAGGACTGGCACCTGGGATTGGGCCGATGAGGCGGATGACTCACGACCAGCGCCGAATTGTTGCTGTTGATGATATTGGTGATAGGCACGAGTTTGCGTGGGCTGTGGGTGATATTTTTGGTGGGAGTGACCAGGTTGATCGTGGCTTGAGCGGTAATGAAGAGGTGTGGTTGGAGGGGCGGAAGACGGTGGTCTTGGGGAGGATGAAGTGTCTTGTAGCTGGGGTGTAGGGTTCGCGTTGTGCCCACCCGGCGTCATATTCTTGCTCCCTTTGTGAAAAAAAAATCAAAAATCGATAAGCTTCATAAATTCAGGTTTGTTACAGGGCAAGCAGAGAGGCGCACCAAGATGGTTATGTGAAATAGAGACATCCTGAACACTGGATGAGTCAAAGGACGATGCTGAAGCTCGCTCAGCACGTAGTCGCTTTCGCCGCTTGTTGAGGAGGCAAAAGGTCAAAGCGACAGCGATGAGGACAATGCACCCGATGAGCGAGCCTGCGATGATTGAAACCAGGGGCATGTGAGGAGAGGTGGGGTCAGGAATAGACGAGGAAGATGAGGATGCGGGCTGTGGCGAGAGCGAGGACGAGGACGAGGGTGGTGACTCTGTGACATTTGTGGTGGGTGGAGAAGGTGAGGTGGAGGGGGAGAGCGACAGCGAACGTGCTGTAGACGATGTCCTGGGCAACATCAAAGACATGAGCAGTGTTGAGAGAAAGCAAGGACAAGAGCGTACCTTTGCCCGGACATGGGAAGTGTGGGAGGTGGTGGTCAGCAGACAAGAATACTGTGTGGCTGATTAGCAGTTTTTGGGATGCCGAAGGGCATGAGCCTGTTATGCCAGCTCAGCCCTCCCCGCGACGGGAGCATTTGGTCTGTATCATGCTGCACAGAGGATTTGTGGAGGACGAGGAGATGGTAGAAGGAAGGATAGTCGGATTTCTTGGCATTCGTCGGCGTTGCACGTTGGGATCAGGCTTGGCACTCTCACCCCTCCGCAACAGGCGCGGGCGCAAAAAGCTTAGCACAAGGGTCTTCCCTTCTTCCTTCGCTACAGAGCCGGAGTAAGCACTTCAGAACCAGCATTCAGACACACAACACGACTACCATTACGACAACCAGCCCGTCTACACTATAACATTCCCTTAGGCCTGGACCCGACTCGGACTCGGACCCGAAGCAGCAGTCCACGCCATGCTATACTGATTAGCAGCTTTCAGCGTTGTCCCAAGTTTCCGGGCCGCGTACAAGGGCCAGGATGGATTCCTCAAAAACTCCCTGCCCATGAGTATCACGTCCGCTTTACCGTCGCGGAGGTACGACTCCGCCTGTTCCGGCTCCGTAATCGCGCCCACAGTCCCAATTAAGAGATTTGGAAGCGCTTGTTTGAGCCTGGCGGCGAACGGAACCTTTTTGTCATGCAGTTCGTGCAGAAAAAAAAAAAAAAAAAAAAAACACCACCTCGTATGAATAGTGATGGCGGTGATTATGTAGAAAAAAAAGAACGAACCTGATACCCAGGCGCAACTGGGATCCTCTGCGCACTGCAATTACCACCCGTACTACAATCAACCAAATCCACACCCAACTCCTCCATCTTTGCACACAAAATCGCACTTTGCTCTATTCCCCACTGCAACCACTTTCTCCCATCATCACCACCATCAACACTATTGACAACGTCTCTGCTCTCCGGACCTGCCATCCAGTCAGTGGCACTAATGCGGACAAAGAAGGGTTTATGACTGGGCCATGATGTCTCGCGTACTTGCTTGACAACACGGAGCATAAAGCGGAGTCGGTTTTCGAGGGATGGGCCGCCGTAGGTGTCGGTGCGGACGTTGGAGAGGGGGTGAGAGGAATTCGTGGAGGAGGTAACCATGAGCAGCGTGGAGCTCGATAAAGTCAACTATTATTATATGTGTAAAAAATGAGATTTTCGTCGCGTGCCTCTCTCACTGGGAGAAGAGGGAAAACTCACAGCCGGCTTCATCAGCCCGTTTCGCAGATTCTGCAAAAGCGTCAACGACCGTGTTAATATATTCCTCGCTCATCTCCTTAGGATCAGGATAGATTCCATTCTTGAAAGAAATGTCACTCGGTGCATAGACTTCAAAAAAAACAAAAACATAGGTGAGACAAAACCAATCAAATGCACTTGAAAAAAGTGACAAAAAGCACCTTCATCAGGCCATCCATTCTCCTCCATCCCCGCTACAAGAGACGTCCCTTTAGCCCCTTTCAACCACGGCGCACGCATCGAAGATTTTCTACCAGCGTGTGCGAGTTGAATACCAATCTTGGTATCATGAGTATGAGAGAACGAGACGATGCGCTTCAAGGGTTCAATTTGACCGCCTTTCCATAGTCCCTGAGGGAATTCGTGGTTGGATTATGGTGTATGGTTTTCAACGGAGGCTCACCATATCTTCAGGAGAGATTCTTCCTTCTGGTAATACAGCGGTTGCTTCAACGACTATGGCTCCCGCACCGCGCATAGCAAAGCCCTATCAAATTCAAATCCGCAAATTCTCCTCCGAGGGAGCCGGTAGAAAAAACAAGTGGATATACATACAGCGTAATGAGCAAAGTGCCAGTCTGTAGCGTGGCCATCGTCGGCGCTATATTGACACATCGGAGCCTTGCAGGAATAGTGAGGGGGAACATTGCTACGAAGTACACATTAGGGGGCTGATGAGGAAGAGGCTTACAACCCAAATCCTGTTCTTGAATGTTACGCTTCTGATTGTCAAAGGTTTGAAGAGTAAAGGTGTCTCCGCATTCTAGATAAACTATTAAATCCAAGTTATCTCCGAAAGAAAGAGTGTGACCTACAGGGTCAAGCGGGGTGCCAATAACAGGTTCGTTCAAGGGATAGTATTCTCTTGCATTGGGAACTGCCTTGTTGATCATGATAAAGTCGAGAGGTTATGTGCGGATAAGACAAGAATCAGCAGCGGGGTGAATCATCTCCGAAGCTTAAATACCCCATTGCTAAAGCCGATTCCTTTTTCTCCGTGGTCAGCGTACCACGATCGTCGGTGAAGGGGGTGCCGTCGAGGTCGTGGATAAAGCAGGTTAACAGCCAATCACCAATTCATCGCCACATCGATTGCGGCTTATGAAAGACTTTCCATCAGTTGAGCAAATGTTGGACGTTCTTTCCGGTTAAGTACAGAGTTGTTTGTTGGTCACGCGCAACTGACTTCCATGATATCCGCATGCTCATCTTTGAAGTAAGTTGTCACAACAGAGAAAAAAAAAGTTCAAGTAATTATGCATTCACGAAAAAGAGTACTATTGAACACACTGAGTAACACCAACGGAAGGGTAGGGTGGGGCATTTCGAGTACTCACCCCTAACTTGATCATACACCATCCCCGTCACCCAGTAATGCGAACGTTACAAAGATAACAAGCAATAATAGAGAACAACAGCCGCCCTCACTTCCTTGCAAACGTAATCTATAAGAGACATAATAAGCAACCATCGCCTAATCCCAGATGAACAAAACGAAAACTCACCTTGATCTTGTTCTCCCCATCCAATTTGTAATTGTGCAACGCATCCTTCGCAACAGTCGCACTCCCCTCGTCTACATACTCTACGAACGCAATATCCTTTTTCGTCGGAATCAACCGCACTTCGTACAAGTTTGGATACTGCGAGAATAGCGACATCAATTGATCCTTCGTAACCGTTTCCGGCAGATTTTGCAAAAAGAGAATCTTGTTGGGTGGGAGATATTCGTCCGGCATTTGGACTGCGGGTCGTTTGGTTTGTGGGACTGCTGCACCACCGTCCACTTTTAGTTCGTCAGTGGTACTGATAAGATGGAATAACTGTCATTTCAAACATACTCTCGGCTGCCATACGCTTTAGACGGAACTTTGATTTAAGTGGATTGGTATATCGTGTTGCCCCTAGTTGGAGTTGGTCAGCGTTAGGCGCCCATAAAACACAAAAGGAACGAAAAAAAGCGTACTTTTATGCTCCTCTCTGGTCTTTTTATGGTCATCGAAACGATCCGCGTCTAGCTTTTTCACGACGACGTCCGACCGACTCTTTGCAAACGAGATTTGCTGCCGCACAAGGATCATGCCAAGGATAAGAGACAGTGAGTAGACACCAGGACATGAGGGAGGGGGAGGACATACCATTGGCTTTGAATACAAGGGGAATCTCTGGACATCCTTCAACGCCTTCTTTGCGTGTTCCACCGATCCGAACGAGACGAATGCCTGTCCCCTCATTCTCAAATTACTGTGCGCTACCACATCCAACACCTCGCCATATGACTTGAACAACCCTCGTAACGTCGCTTTCATCACTGGAATTCAACAACACAAGAGTCACGGCCAAGAGAGTAGCGATCAGCCACAATCGCGGTTTTTTTAAAAAAAAACACAAGAACACACCTTGAGGTTTCACCTTCTCATTCAAATTCTGGATATACAACGTCTCACACGCATTCTCCTCACTCATCTGTGGAGCCGTGGGTTCCGCCGTGGGTTGCGCAGGTGTTTGTCCAGGCACAGGGGGTACACCAGGCGGTAGTTGTCCAAGAGGAGGCGGCATACCTCCAACAGGAACCTGGCCAGGTATCACGGGGACTTGCCCTGGGATTATTGGGAGGGGGACTTGACCGGGCATGAAATCTGGGAGAGACATGGCAGGGTGCATCGGTGGAGGGCTTGGATCTGCCATTGGGTTGCTGTTTTTTTGTTCGGGCGATGGAGGGGGGAACTGAGGAGCCGCTGTTGTTGTCGTGTATTTGGTTATATCATTGCAAGACTCTAATCATCCAACACTCGTTATCGTCATTATATATCCAAAACGCAGGCTATGTAGATTAAACACCTCCAAATCCTCCACCACCCCCAACCTTCACCATACCAACATCGTAATGGGATCTCCGATACCTAAATCAAATTCGCAAAAAAAACAAAGACAAGAGAATATCAAGTTTCGGTCACCTTTTTGCGGAAGAAGAACTAGTTTTCCCTCTCAAGGGCTAAGGGACTTACTTACAAAGACTTCTCTGGGTGTACCCAGTTGCCCGCCTCATCCTTCTTCCTCACCGTCAAACAAGCGATACCCAAATGTTCCGTGATGTCGCCGATAACGAGGTATACGAATCTGCCGTAGCTGACTAGAGACACTAAGAGCGTGAGCCAGACTAGAACTGCCGTATTGAGCGTGTTGGTCTGGATAATTGGCGCCCTATTCGGAGAAAAACAAGAAAAAGTCGTCAGTTCAGTACAGACATCCCAAGATGACCAAAAAAAAACACAAACAAACAAAACACTCACCTCCCAAACAATCTTGGCAAATTGGCAGTCAATGGCCCCAACCAAGCTACACCCCCAGACCCAATCCCACCTCGGGAACCGCTCACTCCCAAGCGTCACATGAGCCAAAATCATCCTACCAACCTGATGCGCAAATTGGAGCCCCCAAGCACATAAAAACGGAACGAAGAGCGCAGAGTGGATGATGGCCGAATGGTTCAGCGCAGGATGGGAAAGCCATGCGATCTGGATGGCGGTAGGTACGAGGAAAGGGATTAATAGGGTGAGTGGGTTGGAGTCTTTGGTGTGGGGACGGATTTGGGATGGGTTGGAACGGGAGGCGTATACGTTGAGATAGCTGTGGGTGATATTAAGGGCGAGACCGAAACCTGCGAAGACCATGAAGGATTCGTTTAGGGGTATGTTGGGAATCTGGCTGAAGGGATAGATATGGTCGATTTTGAGGAATGTCCATATCTTTTGTTCCCAGAATAAAGGTCCTAAGAGTCAAAGAGGGTCTGTTAGTAGATATCGGAGAACGTAAAGATAACCTACCATTAAACCCAGTGACAACGAAAATGGCTACAATCATAAGAATGCCTTCAACAGGCCCAGAAAAATACCCGAGGAAAAGAACGCCGGTGTGGTATTCCTCCCATGTTGTAAGGATAGAAATTGGCCAGCGTGCAAGCCTGAGAGGCAACCGTCCACCATGACCGCCCAAGTCCAAGGGCACGTGAAGCCAAAATAACCTCAAGCTGGTGAAATTAGATCCACGCGACAGGTCATAAGAGTAATTGAGGGCCCACAGTGGTATTCAAAGCATCACACCCTGCAAGTCCAGAAGGAGTTAGCCAAAGATCCAGTAGCGACAATATTCTCGCTTACCATGGTCAAACATTTCTCCAAGGGGCCCAGACATACCAGTCCTACGAGCCTGTTTCCTTCATCCACCAAAAGTCAACATATTAACTCCTTTCTTCCCTACAGCGAACACACTTGTCCCGACTCACCCATCAATCGAGTCCAACGCCTGGTACATAAATAACCCAGCAGCCCACCTGATGAAGCCCATTACATCACTGCCTGCGCCACACCTAGTGACTGAGAGGACATACGTGAAATACACCCACTGCGATGGCCCATGCGGCCTGTCGGGATCAGCGACATCCTTCTCAGTGAGGTAGAGAGGGTCATAGTAGATGAGTGATAGGAAGTTGAAGAACACAATGGTTAGCCCTGTCAGCGTAATCTATGATTTGAAAAATAATAATTTCTAAGCGCTACCCCGAGAGCCTGGACAGAGGAGAGGTGACATACAGTGTTCGGCGCGACGGTGAGAGGCCACAGAGTGACCAGCCAGTTCCAGAATGGACCTAGGACATAACGCGATACAATGGACCTGTTGGACAAGGTGACATCAGAACTAGGGGGAACAAAGGACCCAAAAAACACAAAAAAATGTGCGCAACTTGTCAGTACCCCTGTACGCGTATTTTTTTAGGTTCTCCAACGACCTCTGGGATAAATACCGCCCCATAATCCACTTTTTTTTCAATTTTTTATCGTCCCTCGCGGACCAACGGAGGTGCTCGACGTGGTAGAAGGGCAAGGAAACGGAGGGGGACTTTCGACGGAGAGGGTGGAGAAAACTTGACCCAAGAGGGAAGGCATGAAATAATCGACCAAAGTGCTGGCTGGAACAGCCAATCAGAGCACGCACGTGAGCCTCACGTGGTGGTGCATACGACATATTATTATATTTAGAAAACAAGTCAACAAGCCCATGGGTGCTCCTCCACGCTCGTCATCGGCTCCGCCAGCCCACGGTACTCCCAATACCTCCTCTTCTCATTCGCAGCACATCCAGAGACTTCCTCGTAGATAACTCTAAACAACCCCCTCTCATTCAGTCGCGGAAGCGTGCAAGGATCCGCAAACAAGCCGAGATAATGCCTCCCAACCGTAATATACACCTTTTGTAAGCACGGGAATCGTTTTTCATTCGATAACAACTCGTCGAATTCGCGGAACCGCAAATCAATCGGGAATCCACCGGGGAATATAGCATCAAGGTTCTCGATCTGGCTTGTCGTTAGGAATTTGATGTAAACGACCTCGAGGGAACATGGTTGATGGCTTAGTCGACGAAAGGTATGGCTTAGCCAGCCGAATGGGTTTGCAGAACTCCTTGATCCCGGTTTCAATATAATCGGGCAATTGATGGCTAGAATGCGAAGCGAAGGGGGAATCGTGAATTCGATAACGTTGCCGCTCTGGTTGAGACAGACATTAGGGTACAAGGAAAAATCTAAATCATGCAAAGGGGTTAGGTTCATCACTTGAGGTGAAGGGTGAGGGGTGCAAAAAAAAAAAGCGTTCAGGACTGACTGTAGCCATAAGGGGTATAGACAAGCGAGTGCATCGTGAATTTGCACATGTCCAGCACTTGGTTTACGATCTCCACGTCTTTGACCTCGTCTGCGATAAAAATGTGTTTCAAGTGGGGAAACAGACGAGCGTCTGCATTCCCCACAGAGCCTAATACCATCCAAAGCAAGCACTCGGGTAGCATCCGTAGTGGAAACAACAACGAATCTAACCGCGTCCATGAATGACTCGGCACCTCATCCTCAACAAACTCCGTCCCACATATCCTCAGCACCCTGAGCGACGAACTAGACGCATTCAAATACGACGCCGGAACCCGCCTATCCTCGAGGTTCAGCATCCGAAGCGCCGTGCTTCGACGAAGAAGTCCCCGCACCATGGCTTCGGTGTCAGGCAGCGGATCATCCCTGTATCGACGCAGGATCGTAATTGTCATTACTTTTTCTGCGGGAATGTGTCCCAGTAACGGTTCGAAAGAAGGATCAGGTACAGTTTTCCCAGGAGGCGGATAGCACTGCAACTTCAGATGACGGACATAGGAAAGGAGGTGCGAGTGTTCGCGTTTGAGGAGCCATGAACATAAATTCTCATGACCGGCTGCCAATGATCTGGAGGTAGATGGAGGCGTATTGTGGATAGCGTGGGGAAACCGATGGATCGTGAGCTCGGAGAAGAGATGTTGTTGCACGATAAATCGAAAGATGGAGCAAGTGAGAGAACACTCCTTGAGGGTGGGGAAGTCATCACGTATGTTGAGAAAGATCTCGTGGAGGAGTTCCACCGGGAGTGGTGGTGGAACAGACATATCGACGAGGGGGGAGGGGGGGAAACCGGTCGTGGGAATGCACGGAATCGTATGTTCAGCCATGTCGTTCACCCAGGTTAGCGCACGCCAGTCCCTTTGTCAGGTTTCCTCCACGTGAACCCCTCCCCCCCTTGCCTCCCTTCTACTAGCGCGCTTGTTCCATTATTATTCAGCCCAGGGCTTGGCGATACCGTGACGCAACCTTGGATGGAAAATCTTCCACCGCTCCGTTTGTGCGGGCTCGAACCTCTGCTTTTTCTAAATGTTACAAAGTCTACATGAGAATCGACAAGCATCTTGCCTCGCATCTAAAATAGCTCGGCCGCCATTCTTCTCCTCCTCTGGGTCCGGAATCCCCGGCCATGGCTCGCACTATCCATAGACGGAACAGGCAAAAGGAGACCGGCGATCGGGTTGTTAGTGATGTCATAGTAGATTGCCATCGAGATCATGACAAGCTTAATTTTAATGAACGTCCCTGTTCCCCCTCAACGTCAATGAAACACTCAAGACCGGGAGCTGTCGTCGCTTCACTGGGCAACAGATTCCAAAGAGAGGAGTCCCAAAGAACGTTTCGGTTGTAGCTCTGCGAAACCTGAGATGTTGCAAAGACACAGCCCTCGACCCAGGGTTGAGGTGGACTTTTTTTTCGTTCACTCGTTGATCCTGTGCCCCGGTTGTAAATCGTCATGGTTATATATACGCGGGTGAGCCCCACATACCCCGGCTATGGCATGATTAGCGTACTTATAGTTGAGAAGCATTGGGAACCGTCATGGGTGTTTCCCCTTTGTCCACTTTCTCTTTCACGACCTCTTGTATCCAAATGTTTCGCCCACTACATCTCTCCGACCCTCATAGCATACCTACACCTGACACGCATGAGTCTCGTGTTATCCGGTCTAATACTCTCAAGACGTCCGAATGTTGGTGAGCGATCGAGCTGGACTGGGATATAGCCTCTCTAGTCGGTCTGGTTTGATGGGGCGCACCACTTGGACGGTGTTCGCCAGGGCGCCGGTCCAGGGTCAGTCGAATGTTCCGATCATTCGGTGTAATGCTGCGAACGGGATCTTTTTTGGGTAAAACAGCTGGAGTCATGCAGATAATATCGGCCCTGGGACGCGTTCACTTCATGACCTGAGAGGGGAATGACTACTATCTCCAAAGACTTCGAGCGCAATAATGTTGCCCATTAGACAACCGTGGACGTACGCGTTGCAGGTAAAATGGCCATAGGTTAATTTGGCGAAGGATTGTTCAAGCCGCTCGTATGCACTTTCCGGTGCATTCCTATCGAAGAGAAGGACGGTATTATACGTTTATCCTACTTGAGCTAACCTGGAGCGATGTCCATGTGGATTTTGGGCCAAGTCGCATTCTTCCTCGCGGCAATAATCGTTGACGGCCAATCATCTTTATTCATTGCATTTCCCTCACTCCACCACACCATACCACCCATCCATCTTGACTCACTACTCGCTAAAATCCTAACGGAGAGCCTCTACCAATATATTCTAGCCCCAATATAGACCGTCCGGGAACATACTCTACAGTCTCGATAGTGGAAGACTGTGGCATATTCGCATGCTCGTCTTTGATTGACTATCTACATTGAGATTGTATTGATGGATATATATCCTCCCATCGAAACCATTGGGATTTGGCTCGAACATTCCGGGGGTAGCCCGAGTTCGATCGGTAAATTGACAAGCCCTGTTCATGGCCTCGATAACAAGGCTGTAAACAAGCCTCCACTCAAGCCCAGTGATGGAGATGGGCAAACTCACCCACCCGGGATGATACCTTTGGGTTGATCGTTGTGCTTTCTCCTCACTGAATCACGCCTGAGTTATTTGCACTTGTATGTATGTAACTAAGGCGCTAGGTCAGCAACTTGTCTTCCGAGTTACGTCATCTTCAGACCACGTTCATTGCATAACTAACATGCCCCCCGTCCATATCAGCTCACTACCCACCGAAATCCTAGCAGAGATCTTCTACCAGCATATCCAAGTTGTCAATCCAGGCCGCATCTGGGAGTCAAATACGATTCTGTGTCGAGTATCCCGACAGTGGAAGGCAGTGGCACAATCGCATGCTCGTCTTTGGTCGACTATCTACATTGAATTTGCGTCCATGGAGCCACCCCCTCCCATAGAGATCCTTGAGCTTTGGCTCGAACGGTCCGGACGCGCACCACTTGAAATCTGTTTCTCCCACACTATCGACAAGTACCCGTTGGGGTCTCAGTTGCTCGATTACCTAGTTCTTTACATACACCGCTGGAAACGTTTCACCTCCATCGGCAGTCGTATGCTGGAATTGGTCAATGCTATCCCATTTGACGAAGCGCATCGGTTGGAGTTTGTATCCTTCACTCTGTACAGATATTATGGCTGCGGTGGCTTCGATGAGAACAAGCTCATATCAACCCTAGCCTCTGCACCTTATCTTCATACACTTCATCTGGACAGTAATTTTCCGCGAGTTGTCCAACTCTTGGTCATGTCATCTCCATGGGAGAGCCTGACCGACGTTTTTTTCAGTCTCCCGATGTCCATGTCCGAGATGCTTCGTATCATGCATTCCTGTCCATCTGCCACCAAGATGTTTATCAGCAGCAAACCTTGCGAAGGTGAATATCGAGGCACCTATAACCCTTCCTCCATTGTAACCCTCCCAAGTCTGCGTACCCTCCACCTCTCAATCTACGCAATCGGATATGGCATATTCAATCATTTCGACGCTCCCGGCCTTCAGGTTCTTAACGTTGGAGCACTCCACGACGGCAGCACTCCAGGTGGTTATGATATGGCAACCATTTCCCGCTTCCTCTCGAAGTCACAATGCTCATTACGATCCCTTGCGGTCACGGACAATGAGCTACAACCTGGACAGCTCCTTACTTTCCTATCAGATCCCCTATTGCAAAGATCCCTGTGGTGGAGATGTCGACCCGTCGACTGCCGGACAACATAAAAACGTTGGTGAATGAAGTCATCGAGACACACCCGGGTGCGCGGCCGGTCGACATCGTACCATCCCCGAGGAGAGAGCAAGTATTTATGGGATGGAATCATAGGGCAACATACGAATCTTCGTAGGGGTATTTCTCATTGAATAAGATCACAGCGCAGCGTTTGCATTAGTCGGGTTCCACCGTTAAATGTAACTAGTCAGACGATGCCGATTGGGTGTATGTGTTCGACAGAAGTAAGGGCTAAATTGGCTGGAATTTGAATCCATGACCCGTCCCCTGCAGCAAGCCGGGTCTCTGTTGGTGGTGAATGTAACCGGGGATCATATCCCTCACTGCTACTTCTAAGCACCATATCGACCTTGTCAGCTCGACATCCCGGGTGGGTGAGTTTTCCCGCCTTCCTCACTCTTGTGCGGGGAGTTTTATCAAAACCTCGCTATCGAGTAGGATGAGTACCTAATACAAATCCATTTCTTTGACGAGAATATACCGGAAAGTGTACATATGAGTGGCTTAGGTATTTCATCGCCAATTTAATCTATGGTCATCTTATCCGCGACATATATGTCCGAAATTGTCTGATGGATGGCATTACTGATGATTCCCTCGAAATATTTGAAGAAGGCCGTAGGGATGTAGTATACTTAGCAGTCTGGTTAATAGATGTTCAAGATGAAAATTAATACATCTGTTTACTGTATACAAGTACCTCATGGCAGTGGCTGATCCGTGAGGCAGGACGCATTGCGTATTCCAACACGCGTTTAACTCCCAGAGGTGGTGATGTCGAAATGCAAGCATCCAGCTCAATGTATTTTCTTTTTTTTCCCCTCTTCTTCCTCATTTCATAGTCTATCCATGGCCGCTGTAAATACATGAATAGACTTTTTATATTTAGCTAGCAACGTCAATTTACTTTACATTTCTTTGCAAATGGTCATACATGTTTCTAATGACAGAGTGGTTGGATCATTCTTCGTGGATTGAATGGTCTTATAGTGTTCCAATGAATAGTGTACACAGATGCCTTTGGGACCTTGGGCTGTGCTTGCTCCTCAGAGTAGGTGTTTGCACTTGTATGTAACTAAGGCCAACGTGGTTGGTCTTGGAGTTTTGTGTCTCCACGTCATCCTCAGACTCTGTCCATTGCTTTACTATGCCTAGCATATTGCCCGACCATACTAGCTCACTCCCCACTGAGATCCTAGCAGAGATCTTCTACCAGCATTCCCGAGCTTTCTATCCACCTCGCATCTGGGAATCAAACGCGATTCTGTGCCAAGTATCCCGACGGTGGAAGGCGGTGTCACAATCGCATGCTCGTCTTTGGTCAACTATCTACATTAGACTTCCTCACGCGAAGACATCCCCTCCCGTAGAAATCCTTGAGCTTTGGCTCAAACGGTCTGGACACGCGCCACTCGAAATCCATTTCGACCACGGTGCCCAGACGGAGCCGTTGAGGTCTCAGTTGCTCGATTGCCTGGTTCTTCACATACACCGCTGGAAACTTTTTACAGCCTCGGGCAGTCTGACAGCAGGACAGTTTGATGTCCCATTTGACAAAGCACATCAGTTGGAGTTTGTATCCCTCGATCTGGTCAGGTATTTTAGCGGCGGCTTCCGTGAGGACAAGCTCATATCAACCCTAGCTTCCGCGCCGTATCTTCGTTCGCTTGATTTAGAGAGTAATTCTCGGCGAATTGCCCAGCTCCTGGTCATGTCATCTCCATGGGAGGGCCTGACCGACGTTTCTCTCGAAATCCCGATGTCCATGTCTGGGGTGCTTTGCATTATGCATTCTTGTCCATCTGTCACCAGGATGTTTATCTTTAACAAAATTTTGAACAACAAAGATCAAGGCACTTATAACCCTCCGTCCACTGTATCCCTCCCGAGATTACGTGCCCTCCACCTCTCAATCAACATGATCGGATATGCCATATTCAATCGTTTCAACTTCCCCAACCTTCAGATTCTTAGCGTTGAAGTATCCCATGACCACTACTCTCCAATCGATTATGATGTAACGACCCTTCCCTGCTTCCTCTCAAAGTCACAATGCTCGTTGCGATCCCTATTCCTGTGGTGGGGATGACGACCCGCCGACTACCAGACTATATACAAACGTTGGTGAATGAAATAGTCGGGACACACCCGGGTGCGCGGCCGGTCGTCTCCTTGCGGGGACTCCGCGCTTCCATAGGGTGGAGTGATGGGGCATACAAATCTTCGTAGGGGTATGTCTTGTTGGATAAGGTCACAGCGCAGCATTTGCATTAGTCGGGTTCCACCTTTAGATTTAACTAGTCAGACGATGCCAATTAGACAGAAGAAAGGATCAAATTAACTAGAATCCGAGTTCAAACATGACCTGGGTCCCTATTGCAAGTTGAGTCTCTATTGGTGGTGGATGCAACCAGGGACTACCTCCCTTTGTAAGCGTCGTATCGACCTTTTCAATTCGACATCTGTGCGTATAAAACCTGAGATCTATCTATGACAATTTGTAAGGGAATGCAAAGTGGATTGACGTTGCTAGCCAAATATGAAAGCCTATTCATGTATCTACCGTGACTGTGGAGAGGATATGATACGAGGGGAAAAAAAAAAGATATATCAACTTATTCCTCTGGGAGTCAAGTATGAAACACGTTCCCTGCGTCTCAGGATACATGCACGACCTACCTTACGGATTAGCCACTGCCATGTGCTTTATGATATAGATGCATAAATATTCCTCTCGGATATCTAATAAGCTAATGTCGCAGATGGTATGGCCACGGATTGAACTGGCAAAGAAATATTCAAGCAGCTCATATATACACTGCCCGACAGATTCCCATCAGAGAGGCATTTGGACTAGGCACTAATCCTACTTGATAGTGAAGCCATGATCAAGTCTCCACTCAAGAGTGAAGGAGGCGAATAAACCGACCCGCTCGGGGTGACACCTTCTGGTTTATCATGGCCTGTTGGTTATTCGGACAAACATCTATATCTCACGCTCCGCTGGCTCTGTTACCATAATTTTTTATAACTAGCTTCTTGTATGTATTTTCATGCATCTCCAAGCATTTTGAAGCGAAGAGATCGAGTGGACGCAGAGAAAGACAGCGTCACCCTTTGTCACTCAGCCGAGAAGGACCCGTCAGAGTTTCAATCCCAGCTAGACACGTTGCGTCAGAGCCCCTATTGACATTGCCGGAGTTCGAAGAATGGCTGGGTGACTGATGTGATTCTCCGAATGACCCGCGTCATGTCCGAATAACCAGCAGGCGTCCTTCATCTCCCCATGCATGAGTGAGTGTTTGCACTTGTATGTAACTAGGGCGCTAGAGAAGCCATACAGTGCTTCAATCACTTGTCCTTATCCTCGGATCCCAGTTCATTGCTTTACTACGCATAACATGCCGCCCGACACTATTAGCTCACTACCCGCCGAAATCCTAGCAGAGATCTTCTACCAACATATTGGATTTATCGATCCACACATCGCCTGGGAATCAAACGCAATCCTGTGCCAGGTATCCCAACGGTGGAAGTCAGTGGCACAATCGCATGCTCGTCTTTGGTCAAACATCTATATTGAACTTGGGTATAAGAGCATGTCCCCTCCCGTCAAAATCCTCGAACTTTGGCTCAAATGTTCTGGAGGCATACCACTTCATATCTATTTCTCCAACGTCGAGCCTGACGAGACTACGCACTGGTTGGGGCCTTGGTTGCTCAGTTGCCTAACTCTTCACATACACCGCTGGAAACACTTTGTCACTTCCTTGGGCAGTCTGATGGTAGGGCTGGTCAATGCGATCCCATTTGACAAAGTGCACCAATTGGAGATTGTGTCCCTCGGTGTATATCACGAAGAGGATAGTGATGGCAATGATTTTGATGAGGAGAGCTTCATATCAACCCTAGCCTCTGCGCCCGATCTTTGCTCGCTTAGTTTCGGGAGTAATTCTTGGGGAACAGTCCAAAACCTCATCATTTCATTTCCATGGGAGGGCCTGACCGATGTTTCTCTCGAAATCCCGATGTCCATGTTTGCGATGCTTTCTATCATGCATTCCTGTCCATCTGTCACCAAGATGTTTATCCGTAACACTGATAATTTCATCAGTGACGATCAAGGCACCTACAACCCTCCGTCCATTGTATCCCTCCTGAGTTTACGTGCCATCCACCTCTCAACTTACGCAATTGGATATGATGTATTCAATCATTTCAACTTCCCCAACCTTCAGGTTCTTAAGGCTGACATATCCTTCTCCGATGCCCCCCCAGGCGGTTATGATATAACACCTATATCCAACTTTTGCTCAAACTCACAATGTTCATTGCGAGTCCTTGAGGTCAAGGATTATATGTTACACCCTGGATGACTCCCCACTTTCCTATCAGATCCTCTTATCGCAAAGATCCCTGTGGTAGAGATATTTACCTGTGAACTCCCAGACAGCATCCAAGTGTTGGTGAACAAAATAGTCAGAACACACCTGGAAGCACCACAGGTCATCCCACAATATGCCCCAATAGGATGGGCTGATAAGGCAGTCTATGAGTCTTTGCCGGAGTACTTCATTTTGTGCTAGTCAGATTTCACCGTTAGAATTAACTAGTCAGATAGTACCAATTGGGTGTACAGGTTAGGCGGAAGTAGGGACCAAATCAACTGTAATCTGAGTTCAAACATGACATTGTTCCAGGGGTCTTGTTGATGGTGAATGTTCCTACAGATCATCCAATTTATTACTGCTCCCAAGTTCTGAAGAACAAGAACTGAAGGCAAGGGATGCGATATGGTGGTAGGAGGTAGAGGCCAGCTTTTCTATATACACCGTGTTTACATTAAATGCTCGAAAATACATATTCCCACACCTAGCCTAGTGGGTATCCCTGCAGCATCATATCAACCTTTGTGACTCGAGGTCTGTGCAGACTGCTCTGTGGTACACTATAGGACTAATTTATTCACAAGGAATGACCCAATCACTGGGTCAATACATTAAAACTGTATATGACTATTTGCGAAGAAATGTAAAGTAGATTGATGTTGGTGGCTAAACATAAAAAGTCTATTCATATATCTACAGTGGCCGTGGAAAGGGTATGAAATAGGGGGGCAACTGGTTTTTGGTGTGAAGCGAGTGTGATGGAGCATGATGGAGCATGATGAGCATGAACCCCAATTGCCAAGTGTGAACCGGAGTGTGAGTGGGTGTGAATTGAGCGTGATTGGGCTTGAGTTAAGCCTGAGTCAGTGTGATTTGAGCATGATTGAGTGTGAATTTGGTGTGATGAGCATGATGTTGAGTGTGAAAAGGCATGAAGTGAGTGTAGAGGCATGAGGAAGCATGAAGTTGAGTGTGGCTCGATAGTTTCCAGTTGCTAACTCCTTATCTCTTAAATTTACTAGTACCAGGATCAATATGTTTGTGCTGTTAATTTTGCTGATCTAAATTACAGCAATTGTAGGATTAAAGCTGCAATTGTTATCCGGGTTAGGGGTCCGCTCTTGAGTCGCAAGGTTGGGATCACAAGGATGTCTATACAGACTTGGTCCAAGTGTCTTACTACTTGACTTAGAGGCGGGCTGGATAAATCTCTGAAGCCCTTTCAGGCGAACTGGGGATTTAAGCAGAACAGTGTATAACACTAAGCTAAGGATACAGGTGACTGTAGCTAGGTTTATATACATATTGGTTATCTGCTATTTATAAGTACCCTGGGTAAGTACTTGTCAGAGCGAGTCATTGGAAGGTGGACCCAGGTAAAGAGAAGGCTTCCTGTGAGAAATAGAAGTTGAGTATGGGAGAAAGGAAGCGTAAATGTGGGAGTATCGGTATTAAAGATAGGTAAAGAAGTATTCTACTGTCCATCAGGAAGGTGGCTAAGACCTAATTATAGTCCTTGTGAGGGTTCTGATAACATTACCCCATTTTTATGATCATACTCCGTTATGATCTTGTGGTTCGTCGTCGCTTGGATAAGCGGCTAAGAAGTCGGCATCTTCGATGTATATTGCGGCTGGTATGACCGGGGAGAATGGTGGAGTCGGGGTTCGATGAATGTTTAGTTCGAATGCAGTTTGGGGAGATGGTGGATCTGGAAAGAAAGCGTTCCAGAATCGTCTGTTTTGTTCGGGGCTAAAGGTAGTTGGGTCCGGCAGGTTCACCGGTGTTGTTGGCGTCGGCGGCATCGTCGATATAATCGTCGTAGTAGGTTCCCATATTTGGTGTGTGAGGTCCGGGGAACTGGTAGTCGGGGATGGGTGTATGTGGTTTGGCAACCCGAGGTTTGGGTTGATTCTTAGTAAAGTAGGCCATGATGTTCTTGGTAGGTTTGGTGCCTCATTTGGGGCAGGCCTGTCGTGGGTGTTTGGGTTCCCAGTTCTTGCAGTAGGGGCATCAGTATTTGATGCAGTTGTAGGAGTAGTGTCCGGGAGCATATAATTTGCATCCCATACACTGGAAGTTGGGGCATTCTGATGCCCAGTGTCCGTGTCGTTTGCATTCAGGACAGATATACTTGGGGTCGGCTGGTTTGGTGGGGTTGGAGTCGGTTCGTGGGTGAACGGTTCGGGTGGGGTAAGGTTTGGGTCGACCCAAAGGGCCGGGTTTAGTGTTGTGAGCCACGGGCTTGGCCACATGTCGTCTAGATTGTTCCTCGTCGAGGGCCTTGAAGGCGGCCATGGCGGAGTTGTTGAAGGGGTTTCGGCTCTTGGGGCCGGGGGTAGAATTGGGATTGGGCCCGGAGGGTGTTGGGATCGGCAAACGTGTGCCCAGGCCTCGGGACGCACACGACATCCCGTGCATGGACACGTAGGTATGCTACTTATATAGGCCTCACTATTTTCTCTATAGATACCCAGTAACCGGCGATCCACACCTTGCCGCATACCATACTGCATGTATATAGTTTCTCTCTCTCGTTACAGACTGCTCCCCTCAGTCCTCGTACGCTTACGAGTGCTGAGGTGAGCCCACTCGATGCCTGATTATCCTACATGTTCTGACTGTACCGTAGCTTTCGATCTTCTACAGGTACATAATATATTCAGTCCTCGTACGCTTACGAGTGCTGAGCTTTCGATCTTCTACAGGTTATGGGCCCCGACTTAAACAAATTCTCTCAGGACAGAAATTTGTGATATTCGTTAACCTACGAACCTTTACCATGAACTCTACGAGCACGAGTGACATCCTCCCCCGATCCATCCCTACGCTGGAGCAGTCTGGTGCGAACTGGGCGCAATTCGAGTTGCTGTTCAGGTCAGCTGCAAGAGGGAAAGGCCTATGGGGCCATTTCGACGGGAGTAAAGCTCGCCCTGTGGCTACCATGCCAACTGTTACTCTCACCCCTGCTCCATCTGCGTCTACTGTATCTGCTGGATCAAGCATCAGCACCGCTACAACTGCCGTCCCCCCACCCACCCTAGTGCTAGGCACTACAGCCGAGGTGCTTGAATGGGAACGTTACGAAAACATTGCCCGTTCATTAATTGCACAACGTGTTCCCTACTCCACTCTGATTGTTGTCGACAAACTACCCACTGTTAAAGATGTATGGGAGGCCATCGTAAGGGAATACACTTACAAGAGCGAATTCTCATGCATGCGACTACGTCAGGAGTTCCTCACGTCCAAATGCCCTGACAGAGGTGACGTTCGAAAATTCCTAAATGACCTCCGTGCCAAACACTCCGAGCTCGAAGCTGTGGGCATCACCATCAGCGACAATGATTACCGGAGCACCATCATACAATCCTTACCTCACTGGCTTGCGACATACACTGCTGGGCAACTATCATCTGCAAAGCTGCTTGCACAACTAAACGGGATGCCCACCAACAACGTCAGCCCCGAGATACTGATTATGATCATCACGGACGAGTGGGAGCGATCTCGCAATCGCAACAAGGGACCATCAAAAGCCAAGAATAGCAACAATGACAAAGCTATGACCATTGAGGGGGGGAAATCGAAACCCAAGCCGAAGGGCAAGGGTAAATCTGGAGCATGTTTCGAATGTGGCGAAACTGGGCACTGGAAAAGGGACTGTCCCAAGCGTCAGAAAAGATCTGGGGAAGCCGGGAAGAACCACCTCCCTGCCAAGCCAGCAGCAGCCAATATGACCATCGATGATTTCGAAGACGAATCTCTAGCAGTCGAAATCGGCGAGATCTCAGAAGCCCCCGAAGTTGCCATCAATGAAGATGACGATGACGGAGATTGGATACCCCAAGTCGAGGTGACCATGGAATGTGGTGAGATTGAAGGGGAGCATATGTTGGAGTTGGTGGAGGAGGAGACCTGTGCAGCGATTGATGATGAGATCATCATCGGACAGGCAGATCTGGGACCTACCTCCACTCAAATCGAGATCATCGACTCCGGAACATCATGTCACATCTCCCCCTATCGAAATGCTTTTGAAACCTTCCAAGCGATCGAGCCGAAACCATTACGGGCTGCAAATAAACAAAGTTTTAGTGCTACAGGCAAGGGAGACATTATCCTCGATGTACCTAATGGCAACACAAGATCAAAACTCCTGATAAGCGAGGTGCTATACGCACCAGAGGCCGGATACACACTCATCTCCGTTGGCCGACTTGACGATGCGGGTTATACTACCACTTTCAGCAATGGTAAATGTATCATCCGGGATCCAGGGGGTACGCGAATAGCCGAAATCCCAAGGGACGAGCGCGGCCTATACAGAATAGTTAGGCAGGTCGAACAAGAGGTCAACGCTGTTGGGGAACCACTCTCCCTAGACACGATACATCGCCGCCTTGGACATATCTCACCAAAGGCTGTCGTGAAACTTGTTCGTGATGGTATGGTAACTGGACTCAAGCTCGAGCCTGGTGGAGATGACAAAATATCATGCGAGTCTTGCATAGTAGCCAAGTCAACATGGCTGCCTATAGCCAAACAGCGCCAAGGGGAACCCTCCACATCTTTTGCGCAGGAGGTCCATTCAGACATCTGGGGACCCAGTCAAGTCGAAACTAAGAAGGGCCGTAAATACTACATCACCTTTACGGACGACTACTCCTGCTGGACTCATGTCAATTTTCTTGCGAAGAAATCGGAGGCCTTCAACTCCTATAAGCACTTCGAGGCTTGGTGCGAAACCCAATTTGGTGTCCGCATTAAAACGTTGCATTCGGATAGGGGAGGGGAATACACCAGCGAAGCTTTTCAGTCTCATTTGAAAGCTAAAGGAACACAAATCAAACTCACTGTACACGACACTCCACAACACAATGGTATTGCAGAATGCCGTAACCGCACCATCATGGAAAGAGTCCGAGCCATGAATTACAAACCTCGCCTGCCGAAGTTCCTGTGGGCCGAGGGAGTACGCCATGTTGTATGGCTTATGAATCGGACTGGTACAAAAGCAACCGAAGGAAAGACCCCCTTCGAATTGGTGTTCGGGAAGCGTCCAGACTTGCGAGAAGTACATGAGTGGGGAGAGGAATGTTGGGTACACCAGCCTGGAGGGGACAAGTTGAGCGATCGAGCAAAAAGAGCCCAATGGCTAGGCTTCGACAACGATAGCAATGGCATACGAGTATGGTTCAAGGACACTGGTGCTGTCAAAGTTGAGCGCAACGTTTATTTCAAGAAGGATCTCGAAGGGGAGGAGCAGCCCACAAACGAGATCCCTCTTGAGCAACCATCCACGCCCTCACACATCCCCAACATCCCAGCAACGACACCTGTCAACGAAATCGGCCCAAATCCCCCTCAGCCTGCAATCGAGACCCCCTCAGAACGCCCCTCTCGAATTCGCATACCTAGTCAAAAAGCCCTTGATATCCTAGAAGGCCGCGCAGTAACTATGGTCGAAGAATTCGAATGGGATGTTGTACAATGCCTTGCAGCCGAAATGGAGTCAGCTGAATCCCTCGAGCCCAAGAATTGGCGGGAACTCAACAAACGAAAAGATGGACACTTCTGGAGAGGTGGTATGGGTGAGGAAATAACCATGCTAGGCAACGCACACACCTGGACACTTGTCGATGCGTCTCCTGGAGTCAACATGGTCGGATCCAATTGGGTATTCCGAGCCAAGAAGGATGCAGCCGGGAACGTGGTGCGTTACAAAGCCAGACTAGTGGCACAGGGCTTCTCGCAGGTGCCAGGGGTCGACTATTTCGACACCTATGCACCAGTTGCTCGCCTTTCGTCAATCCGAGCTATTTTGGCTATTGCAGCAGCTCGCGACATGGAAATACATCAGATTGACATCAAGGGAGCATACCTAAATGGCAAATTCGAGGAGGGAGAGGTCATCTACATGAAACAGCCCCCTGGTTTTGAGGACCCCAAACACCCCAACTAGGTCTGTTTGCTCCAGAAGCCCTTATACGGACTAAAGCAGTCAGGCCGCCGATGGTATCAGAGACTGTGCGAAATCCTCGTTGACAATTCCCAACTTACCCGCGCCGAGAGCGATCCCTGTGTTTTTTACAAAACAAACCCTCATGAACTCCAGATCCTTGCTGTCCACGTCGATGACTGCACTGTCACAGCAACAACTCTCCCCCTCATTCAGGCACTCAAAAATCGCATCAAGGAATTCGTGGAAATAACGGATATGGGGGAGATACACTGGCTATTGGGGATCGAGGTAAAAAGATTACGCGAGGAGGGCAAACTAATGCTCTCGCAGAGATCTTACATCGACGCTTCAATCCGTCGTTATGGTTTTGAAGACACGAAACCCACCTCCCTCCCCATGGACCCCTCCATTCGCCTCACAACGGACCAGTGCCCCACCACGACCGTCGAAATAGCGCGCATGGCCAAAATACCATATCGCGAGGCCGTTGGCACACTTATGTACGCCGCCCTCGGAACTCGACCGGACATCGCTTACGCAGTCCAACTCCTCTCACGTTTTTCGCACAACCCCGGAGAAGCCCACTGGGAAGCCGTCAAGCGTGTATTTCGATACTTGAAATCCACACGCGAGTTCTGGCTCACATATGGAGGCACGGAAAGCACCCTCGAAGGATATACCGACGCCGACGGATCCATGGCTGAGGACCGCCGTTCCACATCTGGATTTGCCTTCCTAATAAATGGAGGCACCGTCTCATGGAGTGCGAAGAGGCAGGAGTTGGTAACGGTGTCAACAACAGAGTCCGAGTACGTCGCTGCTACGCATGCTGCTAAAGAAGCCCTTTGGCTTCGCTCTCTCATTTCAGAAATCTTCGAACACATTGCATTCCCCACCACCCTCTACTCCGACAATCAATCCGCCATCGCCCTCGCCCAAAACCACCAATTTCACGCGCACACAAAGCATATCGATATACGCTATCATTTCATACGCTGGACCATCGAAGAAGGCAAGCTTCGACTCATTTATTGTCCCACAAACGACATGGTTGCCGATATATTCACGAAGGCGCTCCCATCTCCGAAGGTCAAGCATTTCGCTCGCACCCTCGGCCTCGCCACAGTTTGAAGGGGAGTGTTGGGATCGGCAAACGTGTGCCCAGGCCTCGGGACGCACACGACATCCCGTGCACGGACACGTAGGTATGCTACTTACAGTAGCTCTCAAAACCCTTCCAATGTTTGGTCAGTTTGTGTTAATTTGTTAATAACTCTAGTTATACTAAAGCTGAGACTTTGAGATTTTAAAGTTAGGTTCTTGAGTGTCTTGTTTATACATGTGTACAACCATATTACATAATATTAATTTATGAGTATCCTGTGAATTATTCAATATTTTAAGTGCATTGGAAGGGTTTTGTCACTCTTCCTAGCTATCACATGATTCCGTTTATTGTGGCCAAATAAATACAAATAAAAATAATGTGACTACCTGGAATAGTGTATAAATACAGGTGTTTACTATCCCCATCCAACCCAACCCCCCCAGCTCCTCTTATACTACTATGCAACCTCTCTCTACCTCTGAAGTCAATCACATTCTCTCTCTCCTGGATAAAGGGGTTTCTGCTACCAAAATCTCCTCTACCACTGGTCTAGGTCTTGGTACTATCTCCAGACTTCGCTCCAAACATTGTTCATCACTTTCTAAATCCATTGGTGGCCGCCCATCTATACTTTCCTCCTCTGATACCACATATGCCATTCGTCTTATCACATCTCAGAAGGCCGATACTGCAGTTCAGGTCACCAAAACCCTCCAGAATATGACCCAACAACCTCTCTCTACCAACACTGTTCGAAGGGCACTCAGAAAGGCTGGAATGAAGGCTGTAGTAAAGGTGAAAAGACCTTTTCTCAGCTCAATTCATAGGAGGAAGAGGTTGGAGTGGGCTGAGGCACATGAAAACTGGACTTTGGAGGACTGGAAGAGGGTTGTTTGGTCAGATGAGACCAAAATTAATCTTTTTGGGTCAGATGGAAGGAATTGGGTCTGGAAAAAAAAGGGAGAAAAGCTGAATGATAGGTTGGTAGATGGAACCAGGAAATTTGGAGGAGGTTCTATCATGGTCTGGGGCTGTATGTTGTGGGAAGGAGGAGGATACCCTTGCAGGATTGAAGGAAAGATGGATGCTGATCTTTATGTCAGCATTATGGAGGATGAACTACAGAGAAGTCTTAGGTGGTACAGCAAGAAGGTGGAGAATATTATCTTCCAACAAGATAATGACCCCAAACACAAGAGCAAAACAGCCACAAAGTGGTTTGAAAAAGCTAGGATGGAGGTTATGGTGTGGCCTCCACAGTCTCCTGACCTTAATCCTATTGAACACCTTTGGACATACATCAAGGATAGGCTGGATGAGTATGATACTCCTCCTAGAGGAGTAATAGAGTTGTGGGAGAGGACAGAAGCTGAATGGAACAAGATTCCACCAGAAGTGTGTCAGAATCTTATTAGTAGTATGCCTAGGAGGGTTCAGGCCATTTTGGAGGCCAAGGGAGGTTATACCAAGTACTAAATACCCAGAATTGTCTAATTGTTTTGAGAGTGACAAAACCCTTCCAATGCACTTAAAATATTAAATAATTCACAGAATACTTGTAAATTAATATTATGTAATATGGTTGTACACAGGTATAAACAAGATACTCAGGAATCTAACTTTAAAATTTCAAAGTCCCAGCTTTAGTATAACTAGAGTTATTAACAGATTAACACAAACTGAACAAACATTGGAAGGGTTTTGAGAGCTACTGTATATAGGCCTCACTATTTTCTCTATAGATACCCAGTAACCGGCGATCCACACCTTGCCGCATACCATACTGCATGTATATAGTTTCTCTCTCTCGTTACAGACTGCTCCCCTCAGTCCTCGTATGCTTACGAGTGCTGAGGTGAGCCCACTCGATGCCTGATTATCCTACATGTTGTTACCCGGGTTAGGGGTCCGCTCTTGAGTCGCAAGGTTGGGATCACAAGGATGTCTATACAGACTTGGTCCAAGTGTCTTACTACTTGACTTAGAAGCGGGCTGGATAAATCTCTGAAGCCCTTTCAGGTGAACTTGGGATTTAAGCAGAACAGTGTATAACACTAAGCTAAAGGTACAGGTGGTTGTAGCTAGGTTTATATACATATTGGTTGTCTGCTATTTATAAGTACCCTGGGTAAGTACTTGTCAAGGTGAGTCATAAGAAGTTGGACCCAGGTAAAAGAAGGCTTCCTGTGTGAAATAGAAGTTTGTGTGAGAGAAAGGAAGCGTGAGTGTGAGAGTGTCAGTATTAAAAGGGAAAAAGAAGTATACTACTGTCCATCAGGAAGGTGGCTAAGACCTATGTATAGTCCTTCTTAGGGTTCTGATAACATTACCCCGTTTTTACGATCATACTCCGTTATGATCTTGTGGTTCGTTGTCGCTTGGGTAAGCGGCTAGGAAGTCGACATCTTCGATGTAAATTGCTGCCAGTATAACCGGAGAAAAAGGTGGAGTCGGAGTTCGATGAATATTGAGTTCACGTGCGGTTTGGGGAGATGGTGGGTCTGGAAAGAAAGCATTCCAGAAACGTCGGTTTTGTTCGGGACTAAAGGTAGTTGGGTCCGGCAGGTTCACCGGTGTTGTTGGCGTCGGCGGCATTGTCGATATAATCGTCGTAGTAGGTTCCCATGTTTGGTGTGTAGGGTCCGGGGAACTGGTAGTCGGGGATGGGTGTATGTGGTTTGGTAACCCGGGGTTTGGGTTGATTGTTGGTAAAGTAGGCCGTGATATTCTTGGTAGGTTTGGTGCCTCGTTTGGGGCAGGCCTGTCGTGGGTGTTTGGGTTCCCAATTCTTGCAGTAGGGGCATCGGTATTTGATGCAGTTGTAGGAGTAGTGTCCAGGGGCGTATAATTTGCATCCCATACACTGGAAGTTGGGGCATTCTGATGCCCAGTGTCCATGTCGTTTGCATTCAGGACAGATATACTTGGGGTCGGCTGGTTTGGTGGGGTTGGAGTCGGTTTGTGGGTGAACGGTTCGGGTGGGGTAAGGCTTGGGTCGACCCAGAGGGCCGGGTTTAGTGTTGTGAGCCAAGGGCTTGGCCACGTGTCGTTTAGATTGCTCCTTGTCGAGGGCCTTGAAAGCAGCCATGGCGGAGTTGTTGGCGAAGGGGTTTCGGCTCTTGGGGCCGGGGGTAGGATTGGGATCGGGCCCGGAGGGCTTGGTGGAGGACTGGGGTTGGATGACGGAGTCATCGATGGTGATGGGGTCCTGAAGGTTTGAGCCCGGGGGACCGTAGGATAGGTGCGCATACAGCGCGGACATGAGAGCCGGTCGATCTCGGCATGAGATCTCGAGTGATTCCGTCCATTGTCGTTGTTGTTCGAACGCTCTATTGAGAGCCTGAGTTTGTCGAACCATGTCGGCATAGTGGTTCCAGAAAGCTCTGTTGGAGCTTTGAATTGTAGGGTCGTGTAGTCGATCTCCAAAGGAGATGTCGGTTGCAATCTTCCGGAGATTGCTATTGCTAACTCGATTCGATCCCAGTGGTCCAGTGCTAGTTGCTGTTGGTCTGGGATATACTGTAATGGTTGCCTTAGGAAAGGCGGTGAGGGGTGCAGGGGTTCCTGCAGGGGTGTCGTTGGGGTCGGGGGTTTCGTCCCTGTCGGAGACGTTGGCAAAGGCGTCGGAGGGAGTGTAGGGAGACGGGGGCGGAATGGAAGCTCCCGAAAGTGAGTTCGTCGGAGATGGTGTGAATCCATCTATAATGACAATCGAACTTGCGGTGTTGGAAGTGGAGTGGGAGGAGACGGAGGCAAGAGCTGATTGGGGGCGGATGATGGAAGACATTGTGGAAAGGTGTGGTTTATAAACTTGAGAGGCTGTTTGGCTTCTGTGTTTGGTAGGTTTTCGAAAGTTCCTGAGGTTTCTTTCACGTTTTGTGAGTTCTTTTATATTCTTGGAGGATCTCCTTGGCGTTCTTTAGGAGTTCCTTTTCTGGTAGCCATTGGTTCTCGGTATGTGGATATCCTTTCCACTTGATGTAGTAGTGGAGTTGATTGTGGCGTCGGCAGTGATTGATAATCGCTTCTATTTCGTATTCTTCTTCATCATTGATGATTATCGGTGGAGGCGGAGTTTGGGTTGCTCCATATGCTTCTGTTTCCTCGTATGGGGTTAGAAGGTTTCGATGGAAGACCCGATGTATTTTCCAATGAGTTGGGAGTGTCAATTCGTAGTTGATCGGTGATAGGACTTTCTTGATTTGGAAAGGTCCTAAACGTTTCGGGGATATTTTGTTCGATAAGAACAGGAGTTTGAGGTTCTTGGCTTCTAGCCAGACATGTTGTTCTGTTGTGAACGGTTTGATTGATTTGTTGTTTCGTTGTCGCACGATGTCAGCGGATAGTTGATGTGCTGCTTGTGCTTCTCTTCTGGCGTGATCCAGAGTTCGAATTCTTTCATCAACTGATGGAAAGTCTGATGTTTCCATAATTGTGGGAATAGAAGGTGGGTTATATCCCATGATGAGTTCGAATGGAGATTTTTGCCTTGAGGCATGAGTTCTTGAGTTGTGTGAGAACTCGGCAAGGGGTAGGGAGTCGACCCAGTGGAGGGGATTTCGGGTGCAATAGATGGAGAGATATGTTTCAATCTCTTGGTTGTATCGTTCTGTGGATCCATCTGTTTGAGGGTGGTAGGCTGTAGAGAAGGCCTGTTTGATGTTGAGGCGTTTAGCCAATTCTCGAAGGGATTTTGCAGCGAATCTAGGGTCGCGGTCGGATATGATTTTGTCGGGAAGACCAAATCTAGTGAATACTTTTTCGATGAGTAATCTTGCGACGTCATCGGCGGTTGATTTGTCGGAAGTAGGGATGAAAATTACCCCCTTCGTAAGGCTGTGGTCCACCACGGACAATATGGCATTAAAGCCGTCGGAGTTAGGGAGACCTGTGATGAGATCCCATGAAATTTGGGAGAAGGGGCGAAGCGTCTCCGAAGCCAATATCGGCTGAGGAGGGATTTTATCCGGTCGACGGATAATTTTGTATTGCTGACACTCGGGGCAGCCTTTGACGTAATTCTTGACGAATGTTGACATGCCAGGCCAGTAAACGTCTTTCTTGGCCAGTCGGTATGTTTCCTGCTCACCAGGGTGACCTCTGGTGGGGTGGTCGTGATATTTCGCTATTACTTCGCGGCAAAGTTCGAGGTCTTCAGGAATGATAACCCGATTTTGGAAGGTGACAAGGTTGCCACTATCAGTGGAGACGAGTCCGAAGTCGGAGTCGGCGGATTTCGGGAGGTGATCCTTGATTTGTTGGATAGCCTCGGCAGTTTTAGGGTCGTATTTTGGAGAATTGATGACTCGGTTACGTAGTGCCACATCAATGGCGGAAATAAACAGTTCTTCTGGAAGAACTGTGACGTCGGTATTATCCTGATCATCATCCAGATCATAATCAGGTCGGCGGGATAAGGCGTCTGGCGCTGGAATTTTAACTCCAGGTATGTGTTCTAGTTTGAAGTTGTAGTCGGCCATGAGCTGGACCCAGCAAGCTTGGCAGCGGCTGATCTTTTGGGGTTTTCTCCAATAAGTCAGATTTTGATAATCAGTTTTGATGATCACTGGGTGAGGGGATCCGAGGAGATAATGTCTCCATTCTTCTAATGCGCAGACGATGGCGAGGAGTTCGCGATCGTATATGTCGTAATTTCTTTTGGCTGGTGCGAAAGTTTTGGAGAAGAATGATACCGGTCTACGGTTACCATTGATGTCGTATTGATAGAGCACAGCTCCACTTGCTACTTTCGAGGTGTCGGTTTCGATTTCGAAAGGCTTTTCTTGATCGGGCATGAGGAGTACCGGCTCCTTGAGGAATTCATTTTTGAGAGTCTCGAAAGACTCTTGTTGTTCCGTTTTCCATTCGAATTTGTTCTTTTTCGAGAGGAGGGTGTTGAGAGGTTTTGTGAGATCCGAATATTTACGGATAAACTTTCGATAGAAGTTACAAAACCCGATGAATTTCCGTACTTGACGGACGGTTTTGGGAATAGGCCAATCCTTGATGCCTTTGAGTTTCCCGGGATCCATCTTGATATTGTCAGGCATGATTATCATGCCTAGGTATTCGAGTCGTTGTTTATTGAACTCGCATTTTTCTCCTTTGAGGAAAAGGTCGTTTTCTTCGAGTATTTTCAATACTTGTTCGGTGATTTGATCGGTTTCCTCCTGGGTTTTACCGAAAATGAGTATATCATCCATATAGATGATAATTCCACCTTTGTCGAGTTGTTCGGCAAAGATTGTATCCATCATGTGTTGGAATGTAGCAGGGGAGTTGCACAATCCAAAGAACATTACCGTGGGTTCGAATAGACCCTGTGGCGTTTTGAATGCGGCCTTCCATTGGTCGCCTTCTTTGATTCGGATGTTGTTATATCCGAGTCGGACGTCGAGTTTGGTGAAGTATTTGGCTCCTTTGAGTTTATCCATGATAGCAGAGATCATGGGAATTGGGTAAGCGTTCTTTACCGTATGTTCGTTGATGTAACGATAGTCTTGGCAAGGTCGGAGATCTCCTCCTTTCTTTGCCACAAAGAAAAATGGCGATGCCATTGGTGATTTCGAGGGTCGGATGTACCCTTTTCGCAAATTTTCGTCTATGAATTCTTTTAGCGCTTTATTTTCGGCAGGCGCTAGGTGGTATGGTTTCATCGACTTTGGTTCGAAAGTCGGTTTTGTTTCGATGGTGTGATCGAAAGATCGTGATGGTGGGAATCGTTCGGATGCTTTCTTATCGAATAATTTTGCCCATCGAGCGAAACATCGAGGGATCTTGTTTTCTTCTTGTTTTTCGGGGAGTTTACCGCGGAGTTTGGATGTAAGTTTGGCGGCGGTATTATGGAGTTGAGTAGCGAAGGTTGCTTTCGCGTTTATTTCCATTGGTGTGAACAGCATAGGGTTCATTTCATTCTCCATGGAGAATTCATCGAGATTAATGTTATCAATATCGAAGTACTCTGTTGGTGCTTCGTCGGTGGTAGTGGTATGTCTGGCCATATAATCCATGGATATGGAGTTGGCTTCTATCAGTCGGCGGAGAGTTTTAAGAAGTTGGGGAAATGCCGAATGTTCGATTTGTGGTTTCCAAGAGAATGTCTTGGTTTTCCAGTTGATGTCAGGGTTGTGTTGTTCCAACCAGGGAAAACCCATTATGAAATCCTTTGCTCCGGTATTGGTGACAAAGGCTTGCAATTTGCAATCGCGACTATCGATGATGGCGTCGATTGTGACATAATCTCGGATCATGCCATGTTGATTATTTGATCCATCCACATTGGTTAAGGCAATGGGATTGTCCAGGGATTGGCGTTGATATCCGAGTCGGTCTACGACTTTGTTGGATATGAAATTTCCTTGAGCTCCTGAGTCAATCAGGGCGGTGATGGCCACGGGTTTCGACGATTGTTCGCTCCAGATCTCAATGGGGAGGAAAAGAGATCTTTTATTCGAGGACGTAGTTAATTGTACAGAATCGATCGTAAGAGGAGAAATTGTTTGTCCATTTTGGGAGTGTGCAGGGGCACATCGTTCGACATCACTCCGTTTTAAAAATCCTGGGAGGGATGCATTTGGGGGTCCTCAGCCAGTGCTGAATGTAGTTCTTCTTGGAGTTCCGGCTCCAAGGTGTCCACAAGTTGCTGCATTTGTGCAGCAACATCGGCAACCGCAAGTGAATACTTGCGAGGGGTGGAAGTGGAAGGTTTAGGCCTGTTTGGGTTTTGAACCGGTCGAACCGGTTGAGTTCGGGCGCCAGGGAAGCGGCAGGTTGGTGCGGGCATGGGACATTCTGCAATGAAATGTTTTTCAGATCCGCATCTGAAACATTTGCGGTTCTGGTATTGTTTCATTTGCTGGCCAGTAAGGACAGCGTCGATTTCGAGGGATCCGTCGCAATTGTCTTCGCAAGGGATGTTGATTTCGTTGATTTCATGAGGTATTATGGGGTATGGGTCCTCATATTCTTCGGTTTGGAGATTGTCTATCTCCATGGCATAGGGGTCTCTAGGTGTGAACTTAGGGGCTGATCGGGTGTAGTAGTTTGCATAGGGAACTGTGTTGTTTTGTTTTTGCTTCGATTGGAAGCGGTTGTTGTTGTTGAAGGAACGTGGTGTTCCGTAAAGAGCATTTACTCGGCGGAAATTATCGTCGAGTCGGTTAGCCATTGTGTACCATCCTTGAATGGTTTGTGGCAGGTTCTCGGAAGTATCGATTTTGATCGCGATTCTGCGATCGATGGCTTTCCGGTAGAGATCGATGAGAGTTCGATCTTCGTGGATGTCCGCAAGTCGGACCATGTCTTTGAACTTCAAATTGAAGTCAGTCATAGGTTTTCCTGCCTGTTTCATTGTTTGTAGGCAAGTATGGGCGTAAGCAGATTCATCTGCTGGTCGGAAATCTTGTCGAAGACAAGCTTTCATAGCGGCCCATGTTTCGTTGTAGAATCCATGGTACGGGGGTGTTTGCGCTAGTCCTGCAGCATATCGTTCTGCAATATATTGAGATGCCCATGTTCGAGCTTCTCCTTTTTGCATAGATGTGAGTGCGAAGAGGCATTTGTCGTAATTTCGGGGGTAGACGAGGTCATTCCCGATAAGGTAGACGTCGACGGCGAAAAGCCAGTCGTCGAATTTGGTTCGGTCTCCGTCAAAGATGGGAGGTTTGATAAATCCGATTTCTCGGGGTGCTGGTGGCGCTGGAGCTGCTGGAGCTGGGGCGGCGGCTTGTGAACCCATAATTGTTTGTGGGTTGATTACAGGGGCATGTGTGGGGGAAGTTTGAATGGGTGACGCTGGGGGTAGTGTTACCGGTTGCGGGGTTTGCGGAGTAAGAGAGCGAGGAGAAGGCTGAATTGAGAGAGGAGGCCTTCTTGGGTCTTGAGGTCGAGATGGTCCTGGTCCGCTAATTCGAGTCGGACGAGGTGGAATATTAGTTCTTTTGTAAGGGTTACGAAAGGGTGAATCTTCTACTGGGGTAGAAGAAGTTGTCAGAGTTTGGAATTGTTGACGGGTTCGGGGTAGGAAAGGGTATTCTTCAATTGCTTGTTGGCGAAGTTGTTCTTCTTCGTCTGATTGAAGAGGTTGTTTGTCTGAGAAGTATTCTTCTTCAAACTGGGGATTGGAGGGAGGTTGTTCTTCGGAAATAGATTCTTCTTCTTCGGATGAAGAAGGAGGGTGGAGTCGGGGTGGTATTGTGATACTTGATGAGGCGTGCGATTAATTTGTAAATCGCGTAGCCAATGATAATTTTGAGAGTATAAGAGAAGAGTTTTCTATACTCCAGTTTGTCGGGTTAATTTGTCACAAAATATAAGTGTATTTCGAGATGGAGGAAAGGTTGATGAGGGGAGTGATTTATGATGTACCACGCGATGATTTTTCCTATCGCGTAGCCGGTGGCGCAGATGATGATATTGAGAAGGAGTCCTTTGAACTCCAGAATGTCGGCGGGGAGGGGAAACACGTCGCAATTGGCGATACACGTAGCAACGGCTACAACACGTGCTTTGAGAGCACAACACGTGCCAATGGGCACAACACGTAGCAAGGGGCTACAATACACGTCTAAAGAGACACAGGGTGGGGAACAGAGATTAGCTTAGTGTTTTGTTACCCGGGTTAGGGGTCCGCTCTTGAGTCGCAAGGTTGGGATCACAAGGATGTCTATACAGACTTGGTCCAAGTGTCTTACTACTTGACTTAGAGGCGGGCTGGATAAATCTCTGAAGCCCTTTCAGGCGAACTGGGGATTTAAGCAGAACAGTGTATAACACTAAGCTAAGGATACAGGTGACTGTAGCTAGGTTTATATACATATTGGTTATCTGCTATTTATAAGTACCCTGGGTAAGTACTTGTCAGAGCGAGTCATTGGAAGGTGGACCCAGGTAAAGAGAAGGCTTCCTGTGAGAAATAGAAGTTGAGTATGGGAGAAAGGAAGCGTAAATGTGGGAGTATCGGTATTAAAGATAGGTAAAGAAGTATTCTACTGTCCATCAGGAAGGTGGCTAAGACCTAATTATAGTCCTTGTGAGGGTTCTGATAACAGCAATGTAGATCCAAATATTTTACAGTTGCCTAATGAGTAGATCATACTATTGAGATGTGAGCATGCTGATTAGATTATCTTGAAGCTTATCACTCTGAGTGCAAAATGGACCATCAAGCATGAATGGACCCTTCATGCTCTGTGGAGTTGTTATGCCAAAAACACATGGCCCGAAATAGGGGAATAAAAGGAAAGAAACAAAACCATTCAGTTTGATGCTTGCATTTCAACACTGGATGGTTTTGCAGAGTCCTTACCAATATATTCTGGCTGTCGATCTATACTGCTTCTGGGAGTCAAATATATGTTGGAATATGCAACATGTCCTTGAGGCCTGATACACACATGACTCTGCCTCATGGATCAAGGTGCCACTACTTTGCATAGATATATAGATGCATAGATTTTCCTCTGACCAAATGTCTAATAACCAGACTGCCATACATTATCTCAACTACATCCCTATGGCCTTCTAAATAATTTGAAGGAATAACCAGCAATGCTGTTCATTAAACAACCATCGACATACAGGTATGTACATGTCACAGGTAAGATGGCCATAGGTTACACTATTGGCAGAGAAGTAATTAAGCCATTCATAATACACTTTCTGGTGCATTCTCATTGAAGGGAGACATTTGTATCAGACACTTATCCTACTTGATAGCAAGGCTGTGATCAAACCTCCACTTGAGAGTGAGGAAAGCTTACTTATAAGGTGAGCAAACTCACCTGCCCAGGATGATACTTACCAATTTGGGTTTGCTTTATCTCCTCACACAGTGTTTGTGCTTGTATAACTAGGGCCTCCTATGTGCTTCCAACGTGCTTTGATGACTTGTCTCCAAATTCCCTCATCTTCAGACCCCAATTGATTACCATGGATAAAATGCCACCCAATCGTACTGGCTCACTACCTACCAAAATTCTGGCAGAGATTTTTTACCAACATATTTGAGCTGTCAATCCATGTAGCATCTGGGAGTCAAACATGATCCTGTGCCAAGTATCCCAACAGTGGAAGATGGTGGCACAATCACACACTCTTCTTTGGTCGACTATCTATATTGATTTTGGAGATATTGATACATCCATTCCCATAGAAATCCTTGAGCTTTGGCTTGAACAGTCTGGGCAGGTGCCACTTGAAATCCATCTCTCCCACACTACATGTGTTAGGAAGATATGGCTCCAGTTAGGATCTCATCTGCTCAATTGCCTGGTTCATCACATACACCACTGGCAACATTTGACCACTTCTCTCTTTGATCAGATGGAAGGGTTAGTCAATGCTATCCTGTTTGACAAAGTGCATCAGTTGGAATTTGCATCCCTCAATCTATTCAGGCATTATACTGGCCATCTTGATAAGGGTAAACTTGCATCCACCCTAACCTCTGCACCTTGTCTTTGTTCACTGTATTTAGGGAGTTATTCTCCGCAAATTGCCCAGTGCCTGGTTATGTCATCTCCATGGGAGCAGCTGACCAGCATTTCCCTCAATCTCCCTATGCCCCTGTCTGGGATCCTTTGTATCATGCATTCCTGTCTGTCTGTCACCAAGATGTTTATCTGTAACAGACCTCACAACAGTGAATGCCAAGGCACCATGGTATTCACATGTAACCCTCCCTCTATTGTAACCCTCCCAAGCTTACATGCCCTCCACCTCTCAATTCACACAGTCAGATATGACATATTTAATCATTTTGATTTTCCCAACCTTCAGATTCTTAGTGTTGAAGCATCCTACAATAGGCCACCCCCAGGTAGTTCTGATATAATGCCCATATCCCGCTTTTTCTCAAACTCACAATACTTGTTGCAAATCCTTACAATCGTTATTACGCCGAAAATCGAAGCATTGCTAAAATAGGCCATTATACCCCTATATACCCATGGCCCAGCAATAGCTATGATGTAATCATCTCGATATACCCATAACACCCCTACAATGACCCTAACCCGACTGGTATGTCATGTAAGGACCTCTATGAGGCTACAAGGCACCCCGGGAGTCAGCCAGTGGCTACTAAATAGCTACTGTATGGCTTTGAGAGTGGACAAAGAGTACAACAGGCGGCATTGCAGTTGTACACACTCAGAGATGCACCAGCTATCGAGAACATTGTCAGTAGAACTCCCTGATCACAAGGGAAGAGCTCACAACCATATAATGGTCATCGAGATGACCTGAGAAGACTGAGGGCCTCTAATTCGACTATCTCGAAGGGGACACATATAGCAGCCTAGCGCTGATTGAAATCTTCGAGAAGATCGTGTGGCTGGCATCGAGACACTTGGTAGACGGATTTTATTTTTCAAATACCTTGATTAGTAATGGACAGTGTCCCTCACCCGAATAAATGGCATACAATGTACTAAGAGACAATGTACCGACTGCTATATTAAGGGCAGGGATGATGTCCTATCGAGAAGAGGGAGACCATGGCTATTGCCCGAGAAAGCATCGGCCGAGGGATGTCCACCCGAAACCACGTCAGCTTGTCTGATCGCGATACGACAATCGGAAGGACCGCCGATTGTCAGGAGGGCCAATAGAGATGAGTGAGGAACGGAACAAATAGAAAACCTATTAAGCTATGGACGCATAAGCCTATCAGCCAGCCCCAAGGGGATAGCTATGGCAATACAATACGTGCAATAGCATCTCGATGACTGATCGAGTACCTTGAAGGGCCTTGCAGGGTCCAGTAGCGGATCAAAGGACAAATGATGGAGTAGTTGGACTATCTCAGACTATCCGCACGACGCGTAAGCAATGCATGGCCAGTTCAAGATACTAGAAGGGTATATTAACAGTATACCAAAATGTCGGGTCGGGAGGAGGCCAATAGGGTAGATGCGTGGAGGTGAAAGGCATACACATATGGATAGAGAGCCTCTCCGGGCGCGCTGAAACAGCCGCAGGCTGTCGCGATGACCCACAAAATGACGCCAGCAGCGTCTCGATGACTCGAAATGAGTCTACAACAGGCAGCCAGGACCAATACCGGGTGGAAAAGCGTTATTACGCAGGGGAATATCGGACCGATTGTGTACACTAGCATTACTCTCTCTATTATTTCCTTATTTACTCGGGCTGTTTCCTAGCTACCAAAAACACATAAATACAGCGTGGAGGAGAGGTGAAAGGCAAGCACTCACTGCCCTAGCTTCGAGACCACGAGATTGGGAATTAATGATTTCATTATCTTGTGCTATTGTGTGCATTAAGGCAAATTAAGTGAGAGCTTCGGTCCTAGACCATCCAGAAACAGTAGAGACAAACTGTGATCATCGAGAGAACTTGCTGAGACCATTGCTTGAGTCCGGGAGACTCACAGAGAGATATTGAGACTCAGGGGTAGGTTAGATTCCCCTTAGGTCTAGAGACATAGAGAGATAGAGACTCAGTGGGGTAGTGCAGATTCCCCCAAGGTTTCGAGATCAGAGATATTGAGAGCCAGAGGCTGTAGTTGCAAGAGGAGACTTGTTGCTACTACCACAGAGACCACCCCAGAGTACACTTGGTGCCCTTGGGTATATTTTTTCGAGAAAACCCATTATATATTTCTATTCCCCCAAAACCCCCTTTATAAAGTTGAATCCCTCTCTTCGAGAACTGTTTCCGACACCCCAGAATCGCAATTCGAGGTACTGGTAGATATAGGTAGTGGTTTTCCGAGCCACATATTACACTCCTACCCCACCAATACCACCACATCGTGGATCATATGTCAAACCCTGCACAGATCCCTACTTTACTATTAAATCCCACTATTGCAAAGATCCCTGTAGTGGGTGTGTGGGCTCACCAACCACCAGACAACATCCGGACATTGGTGGATGAAATCGTTGGAATGCACCTGGATCCATGCACAATCACCTCATTATCCCTGTTGGGAGACCACGCTTTCATGGGATGGAACAATGGGGCAACCTATAAATCTTCACAGGAGTATCTCTTATGGGACAAGATTATGGCACAGCTTCTGCATGAATCAGGTTTCATTGTTAGACTTAGCTAGTCAGAAGATTTTGCCCTGTTTGCCCTGTAGTCACTCAAGACACCTCATCCATAGATGGTAGTCAGACATCCTAACTCAGTCTTTCAGATTGGTACTTAAAGGCTATAGTTGGGTACATAGAGTCCCTAGTCCCTTCCCTCTGCTCTCAGACATAATCTCAAATCGTATGTATTTCCTTGTCCCTTAGTAAGATTGTAACTCACCAAGCAACCTTCCACCTACCAACTCACAAAAACTCCCCAATACAAGGTTTTATGCTCAAGTGAAACAGGATTTGTATTATGCATTAATGTTACTCAATAGTGAGGCTATAATCAAGCATCTGCTCAAGAGTGAGGAATGCAAGCAAACTTACCTGCCCAGATGATACCTGTGGGTTTGAACTTTGCTTTATCTCCTCATGGCAGGTGTTTGCACTTGTATGGTAGCCAGGGTGCCAGTGATGCCACACAGCACTTCTTCCATCACTTGTCTCTAAGTTTCCTTACCTTTGGACCCTAATTCATTGCTTTACTACACACAAGATGCCACCCAACCATATTAGCTCACTACCTACCAAAATTCTGGCAGAAATCTTCTACCAACACATTCAGGCTATCGATCCATATAGCATCTGGGAGTCAAACATGATCCTGTGTCAAGTATCCCAATGGTGGAAGATGGTGGCACAATCACACACTTTTCTTTGGTTGACTATCTATATTGATTTTGGAGATATTGAAACATCCCTTCCCATAGAAATCCTTGAGCTTTGGCTCAAACATTCTAGAGATGCACCACTCAATATCCATCTCTGTCAGACTGAGTTTGACAAGACAATGTGTTGGTTTGATTTTGAGTTGCTTGATTGCCTGATCGTTCACATACACTGCTGGCAATGTTTTACCACTTTCTTGGAAAGTAGGATGGCAGAGTTGGTCAATGATATCCCATGTGGCAAAGCGCACCAGTTAGAGTTTGTGGACCTTGGTATGGATTGCAGACAAGATGGTGATGACCATGATTTTGGCAAGGAGAGATTCATATTAGCCCTAGCCTGTATGCCATATCTCTGTTCACTTCATTTACAGAATAATTTTAGGGGAATGGCCCAAAATCTGGCCATATCATCTCCATGGGAAAGCCTGATGGACGTTTGTTTTAATCTCCTGATGCCCATGTCTGGAATGCTTTGCATCATGTGTTCCTGTCCATCCGTCACCAAGATGTTTATTTGCAACAGTCCTTGCAACAATGAATACCAAGGCACCTATAACCCTCTGGCTATTGTATCCCTCCCAAGTTTATGTGCCCTCTACCTCTCAACTCATGTGATTGGATATGACAGATTCAATCATTTCAACTTCCCCAGCCTTCAGATGCTTAGCATCAAACCATTCTACAATAGATCCCTTCCAGGTGGTTCTGATATAATGCTTGTATCCCGCTTTTGCTCAAACTCATCATGCTTGTTGCAAGTCCTTGCAGTCATGGACTGGATGTTAAACCCTGCACACATCCCTACTTTACTATTATCAAATCCCACTATCGCAAAGATCCCTGTGGTAGCAGTGTGGACTAGCCAGCCACCAGACAGCATTTGCATGTATCAGGTTTCATGGCTAAACTTGACTAGTCAGGAAATGTTCCCCTTGCTTATCTCTTTCCTCCTCTCTCTCAATAGAATCTCAAGTCCTACATATCTCCCTGTCCCTTAGTACAGTTGCTCCTCAGCCAAGCAATCTCCCACCTGCAGCTGACAGAGAATTTCTAATCCAAAGCCTTATGCTCAAGTGAAATGGGATTTATATTAGGCGCTAATCCTACTTGATGGCAAGGCTGTGATCAAGCCTCGGCTCAAGAGCGAGGAAGGCAAGCAAGCTCACCCGCCCGCGGGTGATACCTTGGGGCTCCTCACGCAGTCTTGAGCAGTGTTTGCACTTGTGTGTAACTAGGGCGCTAGGGAAGCTACACAGTGCTTCGGTAACTTGTCTCCGGGTTCAACCTTCAGTCCTCACCTTCAGCCCCAGCTCATTGCTTTACCATTGATAAAATGCCAATCGATCGTATTAGCTCACTACCCACCGAAATCCTGGCAGAGATCTTCTACCGACATATTCGAGCTGTCAATCGATACAGCATCTGGGAATCGAACGCAATCCTGTGTCAGATATCCCGACGGTGGAAGATGGTGGCACAATCACATGCTCCCCTTTGGTCAACCATCTACATTGAACTTGGGCACAATGGTTCATCCCCTCCTGTAGAAATCCTTGAGCTTTGGCTCGAACGATCTAGACACACGCCGCTTGAGATCTATCTCTTCCACACTATACTTGCTGGGTGGGAGTGGCATCGGTTAGGATCTCAGCTACTCAATTGCCTGGTTCTTCACATACACCGTTGGCAATATTTAGCCACGGGCATGGATGGTCGGTTTGAAGGATTGGTCGATGCCATCCCATATGACAAAGCGCATCAGTTGGGTGCTGCATCCTTCCACCTAGGCGAGTATTACAGCGGCGATTTCGATGAGGACAAGTTTATATCAACCCTAGCCTCGGCGCCTTATCTTCATTTCCTTTATATAGGAGGTGATTCTCCGCGAATTGCCCAACTCCTGGTCACGTCATCTCCATGGGAGAGACTGACCAACGTTTCTTTCCATCTCCCGATGCCCCTGTCTGGGATCCTTTGTATTATGCGTTCCTGTCCGTCTGTCACCAATATGTTTATCCATAACAAACCTTGCAACAATCGATACCAAGGCACCTATAATCCTCCGTCCATTGTATCTCTCCCGAGTTTACGTGCCCTCCGCCTCTCAACTCACACAATCGGATACGATATCTTCAGCCATTTTGACTTCCCAAACCTTCAGATTCTGAACGTTGAAACATCCGACGACGGCTCCCCTCCAAGTGGTTTTGATATAACGCCCATATTCCGCTTTTTCTCAAACTCACAATGCTCGTTGCGAATCCTTACGGTCGTGGATTATAGGTTAAACACTGCACAGATCCCTACTTTACTATCGAATCCCACTATCGCAAAGATCCCTATGGTAGCGGTGTGGGCCCGCCAACCACAAGACAGCATCCGAACGTTGGTGGATGAAATCATCGGAATACACCCGGATCCACGGCCAATCACCTCATCCGAATCGTCCCCATCCCCGTTCGGAGAACGGCGCGCTTTCATGGGATGGATTGATAGGGCAACCTATGAATCTTCGCAGGAGTATCTCTTATGGGATAAGACCACAGCGCGGCGTTTGCGGGAATTAGGTTTCGCTGTTAAACTTAACTAGTTGGAGGATCTGGTCCCGCCAACCACGAAAACGCTTCAATACAAGGCCTTATTCTCAAGTAGGAACGATTCCTCCCCCATAATTCCAGATATTGAGACGAAAAACCTTCCCACCATGCTACTCACTTCGGGCCATTGAGGTCGCATATAATCAGCATACACCGGCGCCCGAACTTTCTCTTTCGTCTTCTCCCTCACATCTTTCGCCGTCATACCCTCAGCAGCCAAATGATCCTCGATTGCTTGTTCCGCCCCCGCAGCACCAATTCCAAAAGTGACTCTCGGTGCCTCATTACCATAATCTCCATCCCTTTCATGTGAATGTGGACAGTGCTCCTGCTGTAAGGCTACGCCTACGTAGAGTCCTTAGTTTTCTTTCTTCCTCTCTCTTAGTAAAACCTCCAGTCTATGTATCCCCCTGTCCCATATCGAGGTTGCAACTCAGTCGAGCAATCTCCCATCTGCCAACTAACAAAACTCCCCAATACGATACTTATGCTCAAGTGAAACGGGATTTGTACTAGGCACTAATCCTATTCCATAGCAAGGCTGTGATCGAGCCTCTGCTAAAGAGTGATATGGGGAACGGAATTCGGCTGCACATGAAATCTGTTCTCCCCAACTTGATTAGTTATTTCTTTGCACGCCTTGAGTCTTTAAGTATTTACATTTCACTTAAATACTCAGCTCCTTACGCCAAGGATGTCTCTGCTACTATAAGAGCCATGGCGTGAGTCAGTGAGTCGTGACAACTCCTAAAGACCGATTTCTTTTCTCTCTCTTGAGGTTGCTAAGGGGCAGGCCCCACGCAACTGTTTCGCTGATTGCACTCGCACCTAAATATTCTTGTAGCCCGACCAGTGATGGCCTGTCCTACAGTGATGAAGGCGAGCCAGCTTATCCGTCCAGATGATACCTTTGGGCTTGTTCATATCTCCTTCGCGCAGTCTCGAGTGGTGTTTGCACTTGTATGTCACTAGGGCGTTAGGGAAGCTGCACAGTGCTTCGGTAACTTTGTCTCCAAGTTCAACGTTTCAATTTCAATCCTCACCTTCAGGCCCTAGTTCATTGTTCTACCGTTGATAAAATGCCACTCGATCATACTAGCTCACTACCCACCGAATTCTGGAAGAGACCTTCTACCAACATAGTCGAGCTGTCAGTCCATACAGCGTCTGGGAATCAAACACAGTCCTGTGTCAAGTATCCCGACGGTGGAAGATGGTGGCACAATCGTACGCTCCCCTTTGGTCGATTATCGCTGTTAAACTTGGGGATGAGGACATCTCCTCCCGTCGAAATCCTTGAGCTTTGGCTTGAACGATCTGGACACACGCCACTTGAAATCTGTCTCTCCCATTTCGTGTTTACTGGGGTGACGAGGCCCTGGCTAGGGTGTCGGCTGCTAGATTGTCTGGTTCTCCACATACACCGCTGGAAACGTTTAAGCACCGCTACGAGCAGGAAGATGGATGAATTAGCCGATGCTATCCCATTTGACAAAGCGCATCAGCTGGAGGTTGCATCCTTTAATCTATATTATATCGGCGATTTCGATGGGGGCAAGTTCATATCAACCCTAGCCTCGGCGCCTTGTCTTCGTTTGCTTAATATAGAAGGTCAATCTCCGTGGGTTGCCCAACGCCTGGTCGATTCGTCTCCATGGGAGAGGCTGACCAACATTTATTTCCATCTCCCGATGCCCCTGTCTGGGATCCTTTGTATTATGCGTTCCTGTCCGTCTGCCACAAAGATGACTATTCATAACGAATCTTGCTACGGTGAATACCAAGGCACCTATAACCCTCCATCTATTGTATCCCTCCCCAGTTTACGTGCCCTCCACCTCACAACTTGCACAATCGGATACGAAATATTCAACCATTTCGACTTTCCCAACCTTCAGATTCTTAACGTTGAAACATTCGACGTCCTCCCTCCTTTACGTGGTTTTGATATGATGCCCATATCCCGCTTTTTCTCAAACTCACAATGCTCGTTGCGAATCCTTACGATCGTGGATTGTGCGTTAAATACTGCACAGATCCCCACTTTACTATCGAATCCCACTATCGCAAAGATCCCTGTGGTAGCGGTGTGGGCCCGCCCATCATCAGACAGCATTCGAATGTTGGTGGATGAAATCATCGGAATGCACCCGGATCCACGCCCGATCGTCCAATCTGGAGCCTGGTGTGCCTCCATGGGATGGACTGATAGGGCAACCTATGAATCTTCGCAGGAGTATCTCTCATGGGATGAGGGCACAGCGCAGCGTTTGCGTGAATCAGGCTTCATCCGTTAAACTTAACTAGTCGGAGGATCTCGCCCTCGCCAACTAATACTTCAGGCCATCTGGATCATACACATAATCAGCATAAACCGGTACCCAAACCTTCTCTTTCGCCTTCTCCCTCACATTTTCCACCGTTATACCCTCAACACCCGAATGACCCTCCTTGACCGCTTGCTCTGCCACCGCAACAGCAATTTCAAAAGTAACCCTCGGTGCCTCTTCAAAATCGGGCAACAGCGCCTCACCACCATAATCCCCATCCCTTTCATGCGAATGTTCACTCGTATCAGATGAAGTCGCAGTTTGAGTTTTGATCGCAGGAGAGAGCTCTGCAAGTTTGTGTGCGCCTGCGACTATCATTGTGTCTGTAACCTCTTTCGGCCTGGCGAGTGTTATTCCAAATCCGAGGCCAGGATAGATCAAGGCGTTATTGCATTCCGCGATTCTTCATCGAGATTATTTTAGACGAGTCTATTGCGAGCGATGAGAGGGAGGACCTACATGAACTCCTTTTCAACCCCGTCAATGTTCATCTTCACCGGAGGAAAAGGGCTACCAGTAGCCACCAGCGCCTTTCCTTGGGTCCATTTCATGATATCCTCAGGTTTCGCTTCGGCCAGACGACTGGGATTAGACAAGGGAAATACGACGGGCCTCTCGCATCCTCCATCCATCATTGCTTGTATAACTTCTTGAGTGAACGCCCCAGCTGCCGTGGAGCACCCAATTAGCACCGTCGGTTTGACCTGTTTAACCACATCGAGCAGTGACACATTCCCTTTCCAACCCTCACTCGGGCTACGAACGAATCCTTCCAAGCGCCCTTTAACCTCCCCTACCCCCTTCGCTGTACCGTCACCGAGGTCATACACCAACCCTTCTCTATCTACCAACCAAAACTTAGCGTTTGCTTCCGCTTTCGATATCTTGTCCGTTGCTACCATCGCATCCCGGACCTGTGTTGCTATTCCGAGACCAGCAGCACCAGCTCCCATCACAACGTAACGCTGGTCCGATAATAAGCCTTTTTGCCTATTTTGCCTCGGCTCGCAACGCCAATTGCAGCCATGAGACCCGCAAGCGTGACTGCACCGGTACCTTGGCTATTATGGTCAGCGGGCCTTACAATTTTTTGGTGTAATAAATGCGCAAAAATCCGTACATATCATCGTTGAAAACCGCGTGTTCTTTTTTGTAGCGCATCAATAGATTATATGCGTTCCTAGATGCAAAATCTTCAAAGTGGAGGAGGCTGTGGGGGAAATGCTTGTGTACCAGCCGAATGAACCTGTTGAGCGTTGATTTATTCTTTGATGAACTCAGCCGATATGGATAAGACATACTTGTCGACAAATGCATCGTATTCTTTGCCTCGAACCCGTTTATGCTTCCATCCCTGCCCAAACAAAATCAAACTGGGTACCCCATGCAAGTAAAGTTGATGACATACGACATAGAGCTCGTCATTGAGTAGTCCTTCGTTATCTGTCCCGACGTCCAACATCACGCTTAAAGACTTGGAAGGGTCTAAACCACCGATTAACCTGCAGTAATTTTTAGTCTTGGAGGTAGCTCAAGGAAGCGTTGGCCTCCTGACGCACGTGTACATGACGGACTTGGCTGTTGAAATCTGCCCCGTTACAGCTAAATGTTAGACAGTCGGCTGTCAACTAAATCCCCTCACCGCAATGCCCTACGGAAGAATCAGTCATATTTCGCCGTAGCTCACAAAAAGATCACGTACACCAACGCCCTGATCCCCAATCCCCAGAATAGCCTCTGCATCCGTACAAACGATAAGCTCAATATCTCTATCTTTGACTTGTTCCAGGAACTCCTCTTCCATAGTGTCCTGGTCGGTGAAAGTGAGGTACAAGCCCTCACTTCTCCTAAACAAATGCGAATACTCTGCAATAGCATCTGCCTGCGCAAGCGCATATAATCAACAAGTAAGCGAGATGTCATGCCATTGCCTTCAGACTGACCTGGGTGGGCGTATAAATAATAGGTACCAGTTCCCTCAGATGCCTCGAAATAAGCGCATAGTACAACACCCAGTTTTGATCCTTGAGACTCTGCAAAAATGTGTTTTTTCTGATTGGCTCCGTTCGCGAGCTTAATTGCCCATAAGCTCTCTCAACCTGCTCATCCAACGTATTAACGCGCGAAGGAAGACGGCCCTTGAGGCCCAGGTCTTTCCTCTCCTGCAGAGAGAAAGAGGTGCCCTTGTTGAGTCTCGGGTTGGTCAAGAGGGCGTCCCCGCGCAGAGCGACACGAAGGGTGGGTATCGCATGTCTTCTGGCTTCCGTCCACGCAGCCATGATAGCGATATCGAACCGGCTGGCGGCGAGAACGGTTGTCCAGGCCTTAAATAAATCACGCGGCGGAAGCCGAAATGACGCAACGTGGTGTGTAAGACATCATTGACGGATGGGAAAACTACAGACAAAAACGGGGGGTGTCTAGTCCAAAATAAACCATTAGTATACATGATTATCAGCATAGCAGGAACCAAAGGCAGTAGTAGATCGTGCAGGCAACCCATTAATCAAGCATCAACCAAGCTTCCGCCATATCCATCTCCGCGCTTGGATGCTCGGATACCGAGCAGGAGAGCAATGAACAATGCAATAGTGAGGAATATCCTGTTGTTGATAAGTGAGTTATCCAGCCGTCATCGCACACAGATCAGTGGAGCATACCAGGTAATCCACCCAAAGGCCACTAGGGCGTTTAGCTGACCACAGTACGCAAATACGGTTTGAGTGGAGCAATTCAAGCCGCCACCTATCACATCAGTTACTGCGGCGGCTGCCGCTAGCCAGAACACCCAAGTTATGCCCAGACTGTAAACAGAAAAAAATTGAGCGCCCATGACTCCATAACAGAAAGCCATCGACTTACAAGACAATATGCATCGAAACGCTAGCCAGCGCGGTGTCGCGCGCAACGTAGAAGAATGTCATCAGAGCAGGGAGCAGGGCAACCGTCCATGCGGATGTGAACAGCATGAAGCGCACTCGATCTTGTTGGCCGGTGCTCTGGAAGTTGTGGTTGGCATTGTAGCGGGATACTAGCCAGGCGGATATGGATAGCTGTCCAGATCATTCAGATTAGCCATAAGACGATAATACCTCGGAGGTGCATACCTCAATAATAGCAGAAAGAAGAGCCAGACCAAAGAGAACTGCGGATGCATGTTGAGAGCTGCGGGACAAGAGAGGAAGTAGAGAAACTCACTAGGATATCCTCTCTTCACAAAACTATCTACAGCCATTGTAGGGTGGTGGTGGTGGTGGTGGTAGCAAGATGGTCGTGGAGTCGTGGAGGCTAATATATAGGTCGTTTCAGTCGTGAAAGGAGCACGGTGATCGGCTCAAGGTGGTTCGATCCATTGCTTGCCAAATTCAACATGACATCACCGGTCATTACCACGGCCCGTAGTCACGTGATGCTCTTCCTCAGCAACGTGACTGCGCAAGGGAAACAAGTCAATAAAACAGTGCACAGCCGCCAAATGCGCAGTCCCGACTTGCGGGCATTGGTAGCCATAGATGAGAGTACGGTTGTCCTGGCAAGGCTATGCCTGTACGCTCTTTCAAACCCACGAGTTGTACAGCCACGGCGTAAGAGTCGGTTTATTTATAGCCGTCGCCGAATGGAAGGTCCCATCATGCCACCTTGGACTTGGTCCATACATTAGATTAGGCAATTTACTATTATCGGGTGGTCTGATTTTCTACAGATGCTTATCTTCATTTGTCTTCAGAAAATGCATCGCGGACCTGGTCCGTCGAACCCATTTTCTAGGACCCGGACAGGAACATGTGACCTGATTCAAGGAAGCAAAGTGGTCGCGCTTCCTTGTCGTTTGAGGTGGGTTCATTTCCGCACCATGTGCTCCGACATATATGATGAATAATCCAGGAACATTGATCAAGCGGCAGTGTGACAATTGTTATTGTGTCGTACGAGGGCCCACTACTGAATATTTGAGTCGGTCTCCATCTAAGACTCAACGTAAAGGGAAAGAGGACGTTCTCAACCTCGAGGCAATGTGTGACAATTAAAAAAAAAAAAAGAACTCGAACTCGAAGAACCGTGCCGGGGGTGACTCAGATCAATGATCCAGAGACTCACGACACCGGCTTTTACGCGAAAATCTGCACGTCTAAATTTGGCTTGATGCCAAGATCGCGTATAAATTAGTCCTATGGCAGTGTTCAATTTACTTTCTCTTAACCTGGCAGGCCCAACCCGTGCCAGAATCCACATAACCATCCGCCTAAATATCAACCTATATTGCATAACTACCATGGGTGACAGGTTCAAATTTGTATCACTAACTTAAAGCTCCACCTCAATTATCGCAAGTGCAATCAGCAGACTGGATCGACCAGTTGACTCCAGAGGGACCAGGGAACGTCTGGCCAGCAAGACCCTCCAAAAATGCAGCAGTCTCTTCGCAGGTCCATCCGTTCGCGGAGAACTGGTTGTGGACATTGAATACATCATCTGGGTTCTCCGTGAACGTGGCACCCGCAATCTGCGACAGGATATATGAGTTTAATGTACCCCGAAAGATAGAGAACTAGTAAGAAACGTGATTCGTACAAAGCCAGAGTGAGAGGGTGCGGCGACGATCAACTCATGTCCGGCAACTTTAGAGAATAAGGATTAGAAGGAGTAGAATTTAAAATGGAAGTGACTTACTGAAGTTGAAGTCCGCGACGACGTTGGTCGAAGCGGGGTCGACGGGGGTGCCAGGGATAAATACAAAATCGCACGTGGCGAGATTGGTCTGGGCAAGCACGACGGTAGTTGCCGCAAGGGCAACGAGGACAGAAAGCAAGTTTTTGAAAGACATATTTAGTCTGAGATTTGTTGAGTGGCTGGTGACGAGTGAAGAGGAGATTTACTGGCTGAGGATCTCTCTCATAGAATAACTCGTCTCTTATACCTTTGGTTCTCGTTGAGCCAACACCGCCTTCGCTTCCCAAGGATGTTGTATTATTTTCGAACCTGGAGATTGCGCGAGTCAATTTCCCAGTACAACACGAGGTAAGCGCTGGAGTCATACACGACGGGGTGCAATGCCCCTTATTTCTCCCCAATAGTCAAAATAAGTCACGTCTATTTACGGTTTGCCTTAATATGGGGGTAGTGATTGAATGAATTCCTTCCCTTTATGAGTTCTGATTCCTCGTGAAACGTAATATGTACGCATGGTCGTTGCTAGACACTACATGGGATTTCTCCTGAAAGTGTCTCTAACGCGGGACGCAGGGTTTTCGCAGACCCTTGAGTAAGCGCACGCAACGGCCTAGTATAACCTTGTGCCCGAGATTGCCACTGGAATACACTAATGATTCCCTTAAGGGCTCTACAGAGGATTTTACGCGAAGCTCTGGGCGCTGCATTTTATATTATCCTATATTACAGCAACCCATTGTTGTTTAAGGGGATATGGACAATACAGTGGCCGATACACACACCTGAGGGTCACTGCCAACTTGATGCACCAGAAATGCTGAGAGTGCGCTGACGATTGGGGTGGTATAGGTACCTGGTGCACCATCGTTCAAAAAGACTACACCTAACTCCGTTCCCTCCTACTAAGAGGGTCGGGACAAACCACCCAGATTTAGGAATCCTGGACTAAGCTTAAGCAATTCACTTCTGAGACGGAGATGGGCAAGTCGGTAAAACCGTGGACTCGGATATATATCACAGGAATTGCTAGGTGTCGGGCTGGTCCATCGCGCCTGACAAGCAGGATTCTTTGTATCACATGAAATTGAGCTACACCGACGACTTAAAGCTTTATATACATCAATTCTGTCCAATACGTCCACACCCTCGTCCCTGTCGACCTAATGCTTACACCTACAGGTAACTGACTTGATCAACCAAGTAACACCAGACGGCGCCAGCTGCGATTGTCCTGCCAGACTTTCCATAAATGCACCAGTCTGTGCACAAGTCCATTCAGGTCGAAGCCAAGGTGTTATGGACGTGGAACACATCATCCGGGTGTTCAACGAATGTCGATCCAGAGCCGCTCTATTCGTATCAATCCATTAGCTCAATTTTGGAAATTTGGCCGGATTTTTGAGGCGAATATTCCTTACAGAAACAGTGTGAGAGGGCGAAGCTACGGCCAAGGAACGACCAGTAACTAGGGATAATCGACATCAGATTTACGGAGCACCAGTAAAAACATGCATTAAAGCTCACTGTAGTTGAAATCCTGCGACGCAATTAACAGTGGCAGGGTCGACCGGGGTAGTTGGAATAAAGATGTAATTGCACGTCGCGATGTCGCTTGTGTCACGAGTAAGGACACGAGGAGAGGGTACTGCCCCTACTGTAGTTGCAGCGACAGCGAGAGTTACGAGCACGGTGTTGAAAATCATAATGAAGCGATGTGGATGACCCTGTAGCCCGCTTCTTGAGAATCTTTGGCATACTACGGTTTTATAGCTAGCCTAACCGAAGATGAATGACTCCTGTCGAATCATAGTACTCTTTCTTTCTCGATCTCACCCCCTAGATGAGCGCTGTGTTGAAAGTCGACTCTCACAGTTCAACCTCCCTAACGCCCAACTCCCTTGACACTCGGAGACCAAACGGCTACACGCGGGTTTTACACTACGGCGGTAATTGCCCACTTTCAAGAACAAATGTATTGAATTATTTCTGTGGATGTTATACTAACTACCACAACTTGAACCCACGTGGCAGAAATACTTGAACTCGGGACGGGTGGATGGGGATAATTAAAGAACATTCATGGTGATTAGGAAATCAGTTCACCGCTCCCCCTCCACGGGGATGATAGTCAGGCATAGCCCGTTCTCCGACATCGCGGGACAGCGCCCACCGTTGCGAGGGGTGGTTTGAATCATACAGTGAAGGGTGAGATAGAAAACAAGACTGGGTGGCTCGATTGTTGTGGCAGTCCGGAGTACCGCATGCGATTTTCCTGTCTAAGACTCGCTCTCTCAATGGCTCGCCTGAGTATAGAGAGGCTTTAGGCACGTCTGAAGCTAAGTAGCACCGCTGCCTCTGCATATCCTTTGTAAGGTTTGTTCTTTGGCCAGCTATTTGTGCCTGCCCCGCTACGGCCCTTAACCAAGTAAATCTACACTGTGCTCCTCGTTGATGCATGAGCGGGCGCCTCCACAGAAAATTCATCCTTTGATTACCCCCTCGTTCCCACCCTACTCCTGGAATGTGAGCGACCCGAGTATACGCAATATATGAGTGCAAGTAGCATCGATCGGGGGTCGCTTGTGATTTAGAAGCTGGATATGATAACCACCTAACGATGGGAAAGTAGTGCTGACCGCGTGGTTCAAAGCTGAAAGAACACAACGGATTTAAATTATATACCATGTAGGATAGATACTAAATTTAGTCGCTGGAGGACGAACGAGAACTAAGCTATTCTGCTCCACGGACGCATGAACCAGCTATACACATTAAAGAATCTACCCTTGGTAGATCCACAATGCGTTTCATAATTCACACGACGGGGATCGTAGACAAAGAAACCCTGTGCCACTTCTTGACGAAATTAGATCCTGGTTCGCAATATCAGAAGACTGTTGAGAACAAAGTAACCGATACCGAATATGGAGTATACCTGACGGGGAACATGGATGTAGCGTGTTCATTGTCTCCAGGGATTTACCGGTGTGATATATTCTAAGGCGATGACTATTATGTATTGCCAAACGGCCAGAGGGGAGATACACTTGTCTTGTTGTTTAGTGGATCACAATAACTGGGCTGGTTTTTGGAACTATAACACATTTGTGTGAGCGCAGTCAATTTCTTGATTTGGATACACCATCGACCTCCTCAGCTTATTACATTTGAACATTAAAATGTAGATTGGTATAATTTGGATTCAGTATATATTCAAGTCATGTCAACAACAAAATTACATCATTTCCATGGGAGTAGAAATACACAATTGGCAAAGGAATGTGAGTGTTACTAACAATTTAGGACAAAAGGTCTGAATCAATTGTCTGAATGATCAATGAATCTGATGCAGCCGAAGCATGGTGTTAATCCTACTAAAATAGAATGTCATGCCATGGAGTTGAGTGAGTTGGTTTAGGTATTCGCTCGTTGAATATCTCAATACCACGCTCATCGCCTTCAAGCCATACATTGATTTTTTATGGCTCCTGCGACGTCCGGGAACCCAAGCCAACCGCATTGGCATGGCATGGCCGGGGTCCGAGTCAAGGTCGCAGTAGCTATCCCAGTGCCGGAGGGCACTAGGATAGTGTCGGAGGTATTACCGGCACACCTCAAGGAAGGTGGGGATGCCCCAGGCGACCTGAAGAATTAGGACTATGACTCCTGAGCGTACCACTGAGGTACGAGGCGGAATAAAAATGTGCATGCTCCTAGACTCTTTTCGTTACCCCCGCAGGTCAGAGTACCGAGGGGATTTCTCCACTCACAATGTGATCGAGAAGACGAGTCGAGTTTGAAAAGTAGTTGAGGAAATGCGCCTGGTATATGCGACCGTAAAGACAATGCGTTTTTAAAGTCATACGCCTGGTCGAGAAAAGCATGTTTGCCCAGGCGCCACCAATCCTAATTTTAGAGATATCAACAGGACAAAGGAACAGGACACTTCAAACAATGGAAACTATGTTGTGAATGAATCCACGAAAGATCCCGAGATCTGAGGTGTGGAGATCGGGCACTCGTCATAAGTAAGCGACCTTGGGCATTCCTACAGCAAAATCGCGAACTGGCCAGCAACTTTGACTCTCGACGTGGAGTCCACCCCTTTCAGACTTCCATCAATGCCTGAGTACTGGGATCGGCAATAAGGCCTGTTAAGTATCTTACCTTGAGGCTTCCGTTTTCCATTTGTTCGATGACTATTATTTCAGCCACCTCGTTCCGTTTCTCATGATCTATTCTCCAAGTGATAGGATCTCCTCCCCTCCTACCAACAACTTCCTCAAAGGTCATTATTTGCTCTGCTATGCCAACATATCCTCGTAATGGCTCATAGGTCTAGGTACAACAACGTACGTATCTGCTGTAAGAGGTAGTGCAAGTTCACCAGCTCGATATATTTTCCATCTCGAAACGCCCACAGCAGCTTTTTTTCCTTTCTCAAATCTTGTTTTCTATGATATTTCAACTACTCCGTAACGTATTGTCGACCCATGTCCAGCTGAAGCGCATAGATATTAATTACTCAACCATCAATATAGTCAACAGCGTTTAGTCTATCTACTTTCGGCAATTCGCACGGGTTGGTTACGTGCCCCCCGAATCCCGAGGTTGCTGGATGCCCCGCTCGGAGGGCATACAATCGATGGGTTTCAGTGCTAGAATCAAATCGAATACACAGCAGAATAAAATAACTGTGCCGATCAACGACTAACATAAATCGATAATAAATCGTAACTAGGGTATATAGATTAATCGTGTTCTATAGTACTCACTACACTCCATCCCTTTCCAAACGCCCCCAACACCACATCCCGCATCCACACAACCCTCGTCATCATGCACTTGCTGGCGCTGCAACCACCAATCCCAATCCTTCCACGGCCATCCCAACTTTCCTTCTAAATCCTTCATCCAGATAGTTTGCATTGCTTCTCTATCCTCTTCTGCTGCTAGGAAGAATTGGTAGTACCACCAGGAACCACCGCATTCTCCTTGTGGGCCCGAGTCGAAGTGAGGTATTCTTGGTCTGGCGCTGGGATCTCCGGACCAGACGTTGATGAATCGGGAGGGGAAGAGTAGGAAGAGTGAGTTGAGCACTGTTTGGTCTTTTCCGACGAAAAAGCCCTTCTTGAGGTAATAATTATGGTATGCGTAGAACGTTTTAGATAACCACGAGACACTCGACGGAGAACCGCCATAGAAAGATCCTATTATTCGGTCGGATAAGTCGATGGAAGGAAACAACGACCAAAGCACACGCACCTTCACTAATATCCACATCCACCGGGCCATCATCCTCACGCCAATACCTTTTCGACCACGGAAAACCACCCGCAAGGGGGAAAAATATTAGTTCCTCAGCCGGCCCCCCAGAGAGCGCAGCTCCTTCTCTCCACACCTGCTCTACGCGCTGTGGGCTCGGCCACTGCTTTATACGCATGCTCACTCCGAAAACTCCCCGCATCGTTCCAAAACGCATAATCATATTCCTCACCGCTGGTATCCCGGAGATGCTGCACGGCATTATCCAGTAACCATGGCTTAGCGTTCCAGACGGCGTAGAGTTCTGGGTTGTGCCGGAATGCCTCACGATCGAGGGTGTGCAGGTGCTCGTAGGTAGATTCGAGATGGAGGAGGGGTGGGATGTCAAATGGAGAGGAGTAGGTTGTGTTGAGGTGGATGGACTGGTTGCCACGTGCGGCGAGGACAGTCGCAGCAAGGGAGGGTGGGGCGTAAAAGTACACTGATGTGGTGATCGAGCCTAGGAATTTCGACAGCCAGGCCTCGTATTCCTCATGAGAGTGCTTGGACTTTGCGAGCGGGAATAATGCAGAGACGAGGAGGATTTTGGGGGTCTTGCCTACGCTGTCGAGTGGGGCTGGAGGGGCCGGAGAGGGGTCGGCGGAGGTTAGCTGCGAGTTTAGTGAAGAGTAGGATCCATAAAGGGTAGTCTGTGTGGATATAAAATAGAGAACGAGGAGAGTGGTGAGAGCGCAGAGGATGGATAGCGTTCTCCGATTTCTCATCCTGCAAGGGCGAGGAGGAAGTGTCGGCGTCCACCGCATATAGTCAGTCGTCTTTGATTTTCACACGCAACAGCTCCTAGGCACGTGCGATGGCCTGGATCCCAGTTATGCTCGCCTTCAATCTCATCGCAATCTACAGCAATGAACAATCAAACTAGCCAAACTAGCCCTGGATTTTTCACCAACCCGAGTCACTTCACCATCCAAAACCCTGTGATGATGAACTTTAGCTATCATGATAATGAACAAGGTGACATTCTTTACGGGTTTGATTCGAGACCGTCGATGCTCACCGTTCTTTGTATTAGCAATGAAATCCCTCGCAGATCACACAATACGAGACGCAGAATTTGATTCCTCCATGCGAGATCCCCCACCGAAATGCCATCCTGGTACCCGAAAGAGCATATTGGAGAAGGCACAGGACTGGCTTCGCGATACCGAACGTCGAAAGAAGATACTCTGGTTTGTTGGTTTCGCTGGAGCCGGCAAATCAGCAATCATGCAGACTCTCGCAGAGTTTGCATTCGACTCCCCTAGCCCCAGGCTGGGCGCGACACTCTTCTTTTCAAGACCCAATGGGCGTAACAACCCTTCTCACGTGTTTATCACCATCGCGTACCAGATAGCTGTCAAACACCTCCGATATCGTGACTTTGTTCTCCGGGAGTTTGCCGCCAACCCAGACCTTCCGAGGAAAGTGATGAAGTCACAATTTGCAAGACTCATCGTCGATCCCTTTGTTCATCAGCGGATTTACGAAGGGCCCCATGATTTGTTAATATTCCTAGACGGCTTAGATGAATGCGAGGGCAATCATGCACAGCGCGAAATCATCAATCTTATTTCATCATTTTCCCTCACATATCCAAATGCACCTCTCACCTGGATCATCGCGAGTCGTCCTGAATCCCATCTACAAGCGATGTTTTCCCGTGAGAACATTTTGCCTAGCTACGATAGAGAGGAGGTGCCTCATGATTCCGATGAAGCATGCGCGGATGTTGAGCGCTACTTGAGACTAGAGTTTGAAAGGATTCGGAGAGACGATCCGATTGCACGCACGTATGTCCAGTGGCCGACGGAGACGGAGTTCCTTACGATCACTGCTGCTGCAGTTGGGTTATTCGCATTCGCATCGACGGCCATTAAGTTTGTGGATGATCCTATTCATCGAAATCCTATTGCCGGACTCGCACTATTGCTTGCTGTTATCAAGAAAGGTTCACCTCAACCTTCGAAGGGGAGGTCACATCCGTTGGCTCATCTCGATGCCCTGTATGCGTGTATACTCTCGCTGATACCTGAGGGTATATTACCTGATACTCGTCTATTGCTCACCAATTATCTACGCCTACTGGATAAGCTGGATAAGCTGGAAATGTCGCAAAGTAATCTGATGTTTCTGTGCAATTGGGTGGGTATGGCACCCTCAGACGCATATAGTGCCCTTGATCGACTTCACTCTGTTCTCACGATTCCGCCGCCTGAAGAAGCTGAACGCAAGCACATATCGGTTCATCACCAATCATTCTACGAGTATCTTAGAGATTCCACCCGGTCGAATGGGTTCCACATCAGTGCTGTAGATATGGACGAGCAAGAGGTAGAGTGCTGTTTCAGGATCGTGAAGCAGGTGTACCTAGGCACGTGTACCAAGTTGTTTTCCTTTTGCAGTGCCAATCTCATTTCACTGGTGATTACAGGCGCACCACCGAACATTCAGGACCGAGTTGGTGGATCTTTCCCCAAGATTCCTTTTTCTGGTGTACGACTATCTTGGTCTATTCCGGAGAGAAAGGGCATGCAGCGCGCCCTTGCTCTTCATGCAGTACAAAGTATTGCAGGAATTATCGGTCGCTTTAGCCACAAGTTAGTGCTGCAAAAGCTCCAGGACCCGGATATGATCCGGGTTGCAAGAAGGCTGGAGCTTGCGGGGCCACCCGTTTTGGATGGCTATCATATAGGAGAGGGCGTTCAATTTTTCCACTATGCACAATATCGGTTGGTATGTATGCCAGTCGTTCCTGTGTGTGGAACTGTTCCTAATACATTTTCAATATTCAGGATGCACGAATTCGTAGTGAACTTGAAAAATTGGAATTGCTTCGAAATGTCCCCCTTGGAACACTTGATCTTGCCAGCATCGGGCAAGACTACCTCACATATGTTCGCTGTGAATGCAATAGCGATGACGAAAGCACGCTTGACAGACTGGGAATCTTTTTCAACTGGCACGGTCCTGAACCAGTGAGCTAATTCAACATATCAGTTAGACAAAGGTGTGTTGCTAATCATTGTGTCCGCGTGTGATTGACGTCCAGGTAGATTATAATTCGGAATACAAGTACTGGTGGTATGGTTTTGACAACACGCTTCCACAACAGTCCTTCAAGATTTAGAATTCGCCCAAGCCCATTCACCAGATACGCCAGTTCTGCTGTTCGGGAATGCAAATAGCATGTTTATCATGTACGACTTCAAAACACCTGATGGATCTCAATGGTGGGCGTACTATATTCCTTATCGGTTCCGCCAGGAGGGCATTTCCGAGCATTCTGTAATAGCTGAGTGAGCTGAATTCCTGGTTTCTATGTTGTAGTTATAATCTTTCCTCTCGGTGTCGACACTGTGGAGAATATCACCTTGTTCATTATCGCAGGATTTTGGATGATGAAGCGACTTGAGTTGGCAAAAAAATTCAAGGGCTAGCCTGGCTAGTTTGATTGTTCATTGTTGCAGATCACGGTGAGAAAGAAGGCAGACTCCCGGAGCTCATTACATTGTGATGTTAGTAGGGTGGCAGCTGGAAGCTCTGCTACGCAATAAGGATGGGAAATGGCGGGTAAAGCGAAGCTAATCCCAATAAGCGCGGAGGTGGTGGTCGAGGTGGAACACCGGTGGGCTACACCCCGACTCGCGTAAACATCCTTCAAGTACGATCAATAAACCCAATGAGTATCTCGCTCAAATAAATGTGTCGCCACCACACATCACAAAAAGAGATCCTTAGGAGTCTGGCTAGGGGAGACTAACTTGAAAATATTTCGTAATGATGCGCTCAAGCGCTTAACTCAGCAAAGTTCCAAATCCCTTCCAACGAGTACAATTCAGGCCCACAAAAAAACCAACAAAAACTTATATTTCACCAAAAAATGTTTACACTTCAATTAGTTTCCCATCACCCCACTCCCGATACGTCTTCGTCTCCTTCAAATACTGCACCAACTCATCCCTCTTCACTTTCGCGCCCTTGTCCGCACTCTCCACCTTGACCTTCTTCCCATCCACAAACTCCCACCTCTGCTCTTTCACCGTCACCAACCCAGCTTTGAGCTCATCGCCACCAAGAATAACGGCGAATGGAACCTCGTCTTTCTCTCCCGCCGCAAACTGTGCAGGAAGTTTGGGTTTATTCTTCGCAAGGAAATCGGTCTATAAGTCCCCAGAAAACGTTAGCACGAACCAAAAAAAGACGATTGGAAAATGGGAGTCCACGAACATTAATCCCAGCCTCTCTCAACTCCCTCACCAACTCCACCCGCTCGGTCAACAACCCATCACCCGCACTCATCACATAAACCATCGTCTCCCTACTCCTCATCCCCTTCTCCACCCACTTGGGCCACAACAGGGCAAAAATCCGATCCATCCCAATACTCACACCCACACACGGCAAATGCCCCTTGTTCTTATCCTTATCACCGGCAGCGGCCGAGCTAAATGAACCCACGAGGCCGTCGTATCGCCCGCCGGCGGCAATCGATCCCACGCCCACTTGCGAATCATCCACTTCATCTTCTTCCTCTGCCCCGTCATTTGCTTTTTTTTTGGGTTTCTTGTCTTTTTTAGTGGTTGTGGGTGGGGCGGGTTCGTTAGGGATGGGTATAGTGTTGGGCGCAGGGCCTCCTGCTGTTGCTGCGGCACGAGCGGCTTGGAGCCAGGGAGGCGCCGAAGCTTCGACGACGGCTTCATAGATAATGCCAGTGTAATAATCGAGCCCTCGAGCGAGTGACATATCGAAAGAAACCTACAATATGGGGGTAGGTCGTTATCAGTAACTAGTGACACTCGGTATTTGAAACACAAAACAGAACCTTGTCGATGATTTTGTACGCTTGGAGGAGGGAGACGAGGGTCTTCATCTCATCCAAGCCCTGCTTAGCGCTGGTATTTGCAGCGATCGCTGTGTCTTCAGCTAGTTTTCCAATCAGCTCAGCGCCGCCTTGCGTATGGTGTTGATATGAGTATATTGTTGCCGAGTTCCACTTGAATGGAACTGACCTTTGAGCTGCACGTATTCGCCAATCCTGTCAGCCACAGCAGGATCAAGGCCCTTTTCTACAGTCATCTCCTTTTTGACATCTGCCCATAGAGACTGGAAATAGGTTTAAAGAGGTTGTTGGTGGCTGATGAATCTGCGTGACTCACTTTGTCCAATTTATCGACGGCCGAAGAAATTGTGCGGATTTTGTCCGCAGGGACGCCACAGACTTCAAAGATACCATCGAGGATTTTTCGGTGATTAATCTGAGAGCCATAAGTGACGGTGACGGTAGCGAACAAGTGAGGCGCGTTTTACCTTGATGGTGAACTCTCCAACCTCTAGTTTGGTTAGAATCGTGCACAACAAACTGAGGAGTTCAGCATCTGGAATCATGGGGTCCCAGGTTCCGCTGATATCGAAGTCCTACGAAAGGTGTCAAAAATTGAAGGATAGCATGGGATGGAATGAGCCACTGACCGCCTGCATAAATTCTCTCATTCGCCCTTTTGACATCACGGGGTTATCTCTCCGATACACCTTTCCGACCTGCCAAATCTTGCTTTGTGTATTGGTGCCTCCCATCATAGCAAGGTAACGCGCGAGCGGCACGGTATGGTCATATCGCAACGCGAGTTGTTCCCCTCCTTGGTCCATAAGATCGAAAATGAGCTTTGAGTCTTCGCCATACTTGTCCGTCAGAACATCTTTACGCTCGAACACAGGGGTATCAAGGCAAGAGCCACCGTACGCCGTAAAAGCATCCCTTGACGATTTTCTCGATGTGTTCTCGGCAAAACATCTCGCCTGGGCCATAGTCCTTAGTACCCTACGAAAACGAAAACGTGACCGTTAATGATCAGACACAGACGAAACAAAATCTGTCGCAAGCAACGCACCTTGGCAGTCTTCAACAAGAGCCTCTCCTTCTTCTTGCCACCGGCTGCTTCTGCCGGCGCGTTTCCCTTTGATCTCGACACACCCAACGCCTTCTTCAGCTCACTCAACTTCTTCTTGACATCCTCCAACTCTGGCGATCCAGCACCGCCTTGCAATCTCAGTTGATTAAAGATCGCCGTCTGTTCTGAAATCTCCTGTTCGAGGTGCTCAGGGTCTATCGGCGTAGATTCGGATGACATGTTTCTGCGGGGTGTAGGTAGAGTGACGCTGTGTATGGACTGGCTGGGGAGTAATGAAGGACGATGGAGAATGGATAGGGAGGGATGTGGTGCGGTGGAGATACGGGATATGTGACTGACTCCTCTCAAGACGGCAGGTCCCGTCTGCAAAACCCAGACCATCCAGATAACCAATTTCTGGACAAGGAAAGGAGGGTGCACCTGTGTGGGAACACATGACGTAATCACGTCAACCTGCCTCCCCGCCGTCAAGGACTCTCTACCACCCTCTACGGCCGTACAAGATAAATTCAAGTCCTCTACATCACCAGGAGGCGAAGAGCCACGATATATCTGCCATTTTATCAGCGCTCTCGGCATGCGTAATCTTCCCACAACTATGATCAGCAGCACCGGCGGTGCATTCTTGCGCTTCCTAAATCACAACGACAGAGTCCAGCACCGCATGCTTAGAGAGGTGGTCTGTAAATTCACTGAGCGTCAATATCTTGCGGGTGAGCGTTTTAGCGAATGAAGGAACACACCGGAACCATCAGGTGGGTCTCGTCGGAAATGCCGATGTCATCCCGCCCGCTGCTAGAAGGGCTTGGCACAAGGCAGACAACGAACGTAGAAGCCCAGCAGGAACAGTTTGAATGGATTCTATGTGCCGAGACGTCGGTCGAAGGACTATGAAATGACGCTTTTCAGGCGGCAAGCCGCTTCGAAGAATCAGGTGCCTTTTGCTTGCAGGTGGACAAGTTGAAGCCTACTGTGCAGCGGCTAGATAATAATCCGCGCTAAATTTTGTGCCTTCCCTTCGAGACGTCTCCTGACATTCTCTGCCAGGTGGGTGGAAGGTGTCAAAGTGGGGTAGAATGTAGTCTCCTCTTCCCTCCTCCCCGACTTTCGCCTAAACAAAGTGGGGCTTCGACAATCAACCGTTCCCAACCGGCATGCTCTAATTTACTATCACACCCAACTACGTTCTACGTCTTTCAAAAACGAATCGAGGGGGATTCATTTTTTTGTGCAGCGCAAAGCCGCTCGTCCAAAGTCAATAATTGTATCACTTTGTCTATCGCTGTGCCTGTCATAATCATGTCAATGAAGTTTCTCGTCGGGTTCTGGCTCCTTAGGTTCTGAGCTAAAGACTACCTCGCGTAGATCTTAATTAATTCTACCATCTGCCACAAATGCATTCCACAATCAGCATGTCAAGTACCAAGGCCTTTGTGCGTTGCTTTCTAGTACACTATACCCAATGTGTTTAGGCGCATGCGATAGAAGGTACTTTTGCCTGAACATGTGCAGGCAGACTCCTGCTTGCTCGAAGACGATGGACATCGAATTGCTGTGGTTTTGGGTTACCGGCACTTGAATCTTCCGGTCTAAGGTCTACTAGTGTGGAATAGAGGGAGCAAATCCATCCCCTTCGATTTGCTTGTTCAAGGTCAGACGTCTTTCATGATGCAAGTTTGTAGCTTCTGGACCGACCTAAAGGTCTTCCTGTAATAAAGAAATAACAGAAAACATCATATAAAACACTCCATACCCTCCTCTCGAAGAACAGCAGGACAAGAAACACTCTCAGCGAGCACCCGGTTGTACATCTAGAGTCTCGCCGCTTGTTATCTTCATCACTCTCCTTGCTCCATATCCATTTCCAACCCCGATCATCAATATGCACATCACCGCATTATTCACCTTTACCCTTCTCGCCGTTCTCTCATCGGGGGCCGCAGGAGTTCCCATCACCGAAAACACTGCATCCATCGCCCAACGTGATCCTCAACTCCTTGGGGGTCTTCTCTCCGTCCTCCAACCCTCAACGGGTGCGGGCGGCGGTGACCCTGGCACTGATGATGACGACGACGACGGTGCTACCCCCCAACCTGAAGCACGTTGGTTGGCAGAGGACGAAGAAGCCCGCACGAACGCCCCCGCTGAACGTCGTCAAGGCAGAGAAGATGTAGCCAACGTGGGCGCTGCCGTCGCCGTTCCGCCTACCTTTGCTGGTCCCGGTGCCGAGGCAGGCGCTTCAGGTAGAGCTGGGTTTGTTCCTGGCCATGGGCTTTCGATTGATACCGCTCAACATGGAAATATTGGTAGTCGTCAGGTGTTGGGTATTCTCAGTAATTTGCTTGGTCCGGGCCAGGCTCCGGGTGGGGGCGCCTCGGATTGAGAAATTCCCTTCCAGCATGTCCTCTTTTTTTTTTTTGTTAACGAATGCTGCGCGAGGGCACTTGTGATTGTTTGTTTGTGAATATACCAAAGACTGTTGCAGATTGTTCAATACGATTAGATTCCTTGATGCGGTTTATGATGTTGTAGACTCCGTATATCCATACATATGAAAGAGATGAACGAGCTCCACAAGTCCAATCGCACGTTCTTCCATTGGATTTGGATTTGACCATTTCTTGGATATTTGGAGTCTTTGGCATGATAAGTCCCGATAAGATTTGATTGATTGGTGAACGCGTTTCAGATATCGGGAGTCTCACGTTATTAGCAGCTCCAGGGGGAGTAGGAGGGCAGTTGGAGTTGACCTTGATCGCCGACCTTTTCTGATAGGGCCACAGAGAATTTGCCTATGAAAAAAGTGTTGAACTGCGCGAGTGGGCGTTGCGGTAGTAGTGTCCATCTTCCCGTCGTCTCCATGACATCAGCTCGGGTCGTTAGCGGTCCCTTGTGCAGCCATGTGTCCTCAGCATCTCCTAGCGACATTCTCGCCTTGCAAGGTCGACACATGTGCGTTCCCAAACGTATTCACAAGTCAAGTCAAGGTTGGCTAGTTTGAGATCACTCGGACAAACCCGGTTGAGCACGACAAAAATAAAAGTGCATGGAACCGTGGTAATGATCGTAAAACAAACATCGGCCACGGGCGTAGCAAGTGTACTAAGCGTCCGGCCTCGTCCGTGGTTGTCCATGCCTCGCTTCAATGTCGCATTTCAATGCTGCCACGTCGCACGTTGAGAACCAGGATCAGCAGGGGCAAGAGCTATTACAGGTTGTTTGGACCGTGGGTAGGGGGGGGGGCAATTGCCAGTTGGCTTGCGTAGTTGATTGTTTGTTTTGTCCGGACCCGAACAAATGCTGTGCTTGCCCGCGGGGGTGAGTGTAAGACTAGGTAAGACTCGAGTTTGGCTGGGACGTGCGTTGGGGTCGGAGAGAATATTCCCGAGAGTGTTTCGGTTGAAGGGATGGGAGTGGGGGGAATTATGGAAACCGAGAGCACCAAGCTTCAAACGCCCATCCAAACAATGATGGCCGTTGATCGCCAGTACCTCAGCGTCAATAACAAATATAGTCCGGAATGTATTAGATAGTAATCCAAAATATATTGGACAGATCTCGATAACACAAATCACCAATCATCCCTGTATTCCTCATCAATCGGCTCCTCATCCGAGAATGTAGCCTCGATGACCTCAAAGTCATCATCCCCATTTTCCATTTCATCTAATTGTTGTATATTTTCCTGGTCTGTAGGATATTATGCTCAGTATTTATGAAGGAAGATCAATGAATCTTACTCAGACCACGACCACCATTGAGACCTCCCAGATAAAAGAATCCCCTAGCATAAAGATCTCCAATGCCGCCGTGTAACTCTACTCCGTCCGGAGGCAGTAAATTGTTGTCATCATCGTTATTTAGTTCAGTATATGTTTGACATTCCTCCAGAACGTCTACAGCATTTTCAAGAGCTTCAAATTGCTGTCGAAGCTCACGGTAAACATCCCAGACGTTGTAGAAGTTGATTTGAGGGCTCCCCATGCTCCTATATAATATATTTGCTTGTTCAGCAAATAGTGGGGGCACAAGTTCAAACACAGGGTCAGTTTTTGGAGCGTAGATCTCTTCTATTTGATCTACAGCTCCTGGCTGAACAGTTATCTATAAGAGTCAAGTTCATACAGTCCGAGCTTCATGAAAAAAAAAACACTCACCTTGAAGTCAAGACATCCAAAGCGATGTGGTGAGTTGTGGACATCATTTGGTATTCCATGGGGTAGGACTTTGTTCCGGTCCTTGCGTTTGGAAGCATAATTTACACGATCAGCATGGCTATTGAGTTCAACTTGAAGGTATGGGATAAATATCCAGCGGAACACAAGGCTGGAAGCAACATAAGCACTATACAATACATAATTCAAGGCAGAAAATATCTTACACATCAAGTGGTCGGGCACGATCATACCAGCCCTGCAGAACTCCATGCTCGAGAAGATCCTCGAATCCAGGGGTAAAGCGCCGTCATAGCTGAGACCAGATAATCTCAGGTTTCACATTCTTTTTATTTCGCATCCAACGATGTTGGATTGTCCCTATTAAGCTAGGGTCATGCATATGTCGAAGCGCGGTTTGGGCGTTGGCAATTCCATAGTTCTCAGATCCGAGATCACTTTGGGTGATGAGTGGAATATCTGGAAACACCAAACAGTTTGTCATAATAACACAAGAACAATAAAGGAATTTGATTTACTCACATTGAGAGGCTCGAATAAAATCAATATAGTATGATAATATCAATTTGGGATTATTGTTGGTCCACCAGATCTTCAACCAGTGAATGCGACCCGAGAAGGGGTCCATACCTGTGTGGAGAGCCAGTCCAAACCGCTTCCATTTATCGTGCTGGTTGACACACGTCATATCATTCACCCCAGCAGCCCAAAACCTTCTCCGCTTAAGCCGTCCTGCTTTTCGCTCCCGGACAAGCTCTGGCTCATTAAAACGAAACCAAGCAACTACCAAATCACTAATATTTCGATTAATATATTTCCCTGGCTAAAGTGTTGATTGCATACCGTGGAACAAGCATTCCCTTTTCATGGAAGAGGAGATTGACCATATCTCGTGCCCCAGCCTTTGGAAATCGCAGCCGGAGGTCAGTCATGCTATTGTGAATTGTTTCAATGGTGTGCTTCTGCTTCCGTGCTCGGAAGAGCCCAAGCTCTTCACGAATTTTTCGGAATGAAGTAAGTCTGTTCATGATTTGTGAAAATGTACACAGAGATCAAACTAACACGTACCCAATTCCATGCACATTCAGATCTATGTGATCAGATCTCAGGATTTTCACTATGTCCTTATCAGACATGCGCATCTTCCAATAATTGAATATGTGTGGTGCAATTTCATCGATCGGTGCTAGGACCACAGTTGAGCAGTTGACTCCGAATAAAAGGTGATAACATACATAGCGGCTTAAATTGGTTTGAACGAGGCATGTGTAGTGTGTAAGTTGGGGGCAGTAGAACATGATGAGAGATGGAAGATGATCTTCCCAGAGCTTGTGAGAGCTTGTAGGTTATATATTCTATCGCATGCACTCAAACCTTCAATACTTCGGATAGCTGTACCCGTGTACCACCCGCATAAAATGCATTATTCATGCTATAGTATACAATAGCATAATAGATGCTGAGGCTGACACAACATGTGCTTGCCTCGTGTCTCTTTGCTTGAATTATGATTTTCATCTGGGTACCGGTAAATTTGGTATTCCTTACTCATCCAGTCGATTTTCTCGGCTGCAAAACAACATTATTGCCTCACATGTATGCATTTCGGAGTCTGGGAGCTAGACTAGGGTAATCATTTTTACTCACCCAAGGATAAGTTGAATCCGAGTGCAAGAACTGCACTTACTCATCTGAAATATGTATCAAATATGTATCACAAAATCCCGATGTGCCGAATGACATTGTATTTTCTTGGCACGGAACAAATGTACTTGTACAAAGCACTATTACACACCAACACTGTGCCGCCATAATGTGGTATTGAGACGAGAGGCCTAGGAGTCTGAGTAAGTGAAGTGCAAACCTGCAAAATACGGTCCGATATCCCAATGTTAAAAGCAAACGCTTGGAGGCAATATGCTCACCACTGGTACCCCGATCCTCAAACCTTCAGTGTGCTTCCATGTCATCTCATGCCGAGTCAATTGATAGGCAGTTCTTGACGGATGTGTTCAGCAATGTACCTGTTCCCTGCGAACGACCCAGCTGTGGGATCATCATCCAGCCTGGTGAGCGCCGCCTCTACATAGCTAATACAAACCGAGAAAAGCCAGGACGATATGTTTGCGAGAAGTGCTATGAACATTACCAAAGGAATCCAGATACACTGAAGCGTACTGCATCAGGTAAATGCCCTCGTATATTTGTAACACATCTATCTAACACCAATTGCATAGTAGCTACAAAGGTTGTCAGCACACCAGTGAACCTACCTGTGGGAGGAGCGCAAATTGACCTTGCTGCTATCAGGCACCATGTAAATGAGTCGCAAAGACAAGGTACTTATTATATTCTCTACTTTACACATTATTATTCAAATTATTCCAAGGTGCCCACACCTCTGCAGGACGAGTTACACCATTACTGGTTGGGACGTCATCTTGGCCTCCCAATGGACAGCCAGTACCGGTGGTCCAAAATCCATCATTTCCTCATGAACATTCAGGGATAGTTGGAAGTCACAGATCATCTGGGATGTTGCACCATGGTCAGGCCCTTGGATACTCACAGTCTCATAGCCATTATGCCATACAACGGCAAGCATGGGCTTCTCATGCTTATGGACGAGCACCTTCACCTGCCTTGCAACGCCTCCCTGTCCAACCTCCCCTCCGAGCTCAGCCAAAAAAAGAAATTCACATTGTGATCGAAGTTTCCTATGAGACCGGAAAGCCAAAACCAATATCTACTGTCAGTTATTCACTTTTTCTCAGAATCACTATGTTCACACATTTAATCAGACACTTCAGGGAATAAGGGAAGGGACCACCGTTGACTATAGCATCTGTCCCCCGGCATTTTTTGAATTTGCAAAGACTTTCCTAATCAAGCAGATGATGAAGCTCCGCCCTGGATTTCCTTGGGATTTTGCTGCTATAGTCCTCCGTGAAGTAATCGTTTGGCGAGATGTCATGAGGATGGACCCACAAAGGCCTTATTTTGACGGCCGATTTATGAAGGCAAAAGCTGGCACGAAAACCGATGGTGTTCTAATATTTTCCCCACCTGCTAAGCCTATTGAGTTTCAGCTGGTCATCAGTCAATGGCACTGGGAGCAAGCAGAGGACTACATAGATAACCTGTATGATGTTCAGATCACACAGGTGTGTTGATTTTTAACCCAGGAATGAACATCTGCTTTAGCTCTCATTAATTAGAAGGAGAAACGCAAGGTACCACCGAGCCCAGAGAAGGATCAAATGGGGCTGAAAATATCGAGCGAGTCCCACTCAAAGAAAGCACATACTACCTCAAATAGTACCCCGGTTGATCGAATGGGATCAAAACCATCAAGTGACGCCCACCCAAAGAAAGCCTATACTATCTCAGATAGTATCCCGGTCCCCCATTCTCCAATGCTGCCCGTCACATCAATCCCCGCCAATCCTACATTGGTCTCCACTGATCCAACATTGGCCCTTGCTCATCCAAGTGACTCATCTATCAGCCCCCAACCGTCTAAATCCAAGGACTCTGATTTGGTAAGTAGCTTTATCTCGATCTACTTTCCCACTGCATAATTAATGAATTTCATTAGGTGACATATGATCCAATTAATCCAGAGAGCATCCGAAGTGGAATTATCCATATTGGTGGCCAATCCCGGATAGCTGAGGACCAGAAGCAACGTATGTATTTAGGATCTCAAATAAAATTTTAATTGCTCAGCCATCAATAGGTGATGGAAAAGTGACCGACTGTGTTACATGTTATTCAGTAAACGTGTTCCCCTTTTCAGCCCTTTGCAACACTGTAGGACAAGCAGCTCGTATCATCGACGATGAATCTCATGGTGGAACCCTACTCTACAAATTGCACGGACGGTTTCTTGGTCAAGGATCATTCAAAACTGCAATGCGGGCAGATCTGTCATTGTTACAGCGCCCTGTGGTTGGGCTAGGGGCAAATGTAGCACAGGGCTCGCTCATCCCTGTTGCCCTTAAGCGGCCATTCGAAAGTAAACGAACCAGGAATATCAAACGGCTAAGCATGGTTGATGAAAGTGCCAAAATTCACACAGAGGCAACGTTACTGGGCTGGGCCCAATCACTCCTCGAGTACTCCTATAGGTTCATCGACAATTTCATCCAGGGTCAAGCACCTCAATCACCACCATTTGAAATACCTCGTGTCCGTTTTGTTCATGCATTAATCGCCTACTCCCAGAAACCAATTGATTCTTCCAATCAACTCACGACATCTCATCGGGCAGTTTACCTATTGGAGGAATTACTTGATGCATCTATGGGCCCTTTCATCAAATACATTCACAACGGATCTGCGAAGCCTCTCCCCGATCCGGATGAACTGGGCTATGAGCGAGCCGAGTTCCTATGCTTTCTCCAGCATGTACAGTATATTCAGACATACGGACAGGCCTTTATCTCAGATTTTCAAGGTAAGCTAAATAAATCTCAGCTGCATGACCTCGGCTGACTTGACTTAGGTGCTGGAGACCTTCTCACCGACCCTCAAATCATGACGAAGCCGTTCGTTACCTTTATTTGGTCGTGATTTCCCACTGATATTATTTTAGGGAAATTGCAAACCTAGACACGTTAACAGGGAGAGAGGAATCAATTTTTGGGGAAGGTAATGTTGGGTCAGCATTTGATAACTTTACTATTCAGCATAACTGCAATATGTACTGCGAATGGTTCAAGCTCGAGCCATTCTGAGTGCTTATCCTTTCGCAGTACACTTACTTGTGTTATCGAGATCTGTCCAATATATTTTGGATTACTATCTAATACATTCCGGACTATATTTGTTATTGACGCTGAGGTACTGGCGATCAACGGCCATCATTGTTTGGATGGGCGTTTGAAGCTTGGTGCTCTCGGTTTCCATAGGGAATAGGCAGACGATAGTGGTTATTACATATGATTGATGACGAGACCCGGTCCCTACCCACACGATGACCCTTTTTTGGACCGGCTTGCGTCCCTGAAATTGCACACCAGCCCGGCATCCAAACTTCGGTATGTATGTACAGCGTATATAATAGCGCGTCGATGCAATGCCCGTTTCTACATCCCCCATAACCCTTCTTCGCCTCTCCTCTTCGACACTCAACTTGCTATGGCTCCCGAGCGCAGCAACAAAAAACTTGTCCGTATGGGCATTCTCTCCCTCTCCGTGACTGGCACCCTCCGTGCGTACCCCCTGTCATGACCCGCTGGACAGTTTCGCTGATTAGCACAACAACAAATCCAGTTAACATGCGGCTCAATTCTATCACCAGTCCTACCTATTCGCATTCGCAAACCAGAAGCGGCAAAGCCCTCGTCGACATCCTGACAAGCGAAGAATACCGCAATATCGACCGCGACGACTACCACCGCCTCCTCCAATGCTTCTGCCTCACCATTTCCTCGCTCAGCCGCGGCTTCCCAAACGACGTCAACCTAGAAAAATTCGTTTACGCCACCGCCGCCGTGTTCTCCGACCCCAAGCAAGAGGAGACAGTGCTGTACTCGTTGTTACAAGTCATCACAGCCGGGTACCAGAAGCTTCAGAACGACCTCGCTGTGGCGTGGAATTCCGAACAGGATCTGCATGGGGCGTTATTTCGGCATCTCTATGGGACCATGAAGAGGCTTGAGAGGATTCTGGGGCAGTATAACGAAAGACAAGGGGAGAGCTATTCCCAGAGCATGATGTCAAGACTACAACAGCCACAGCCAAACCTTCGTCCTGTGACTGTTTGATAGCTCAAAATTGTGGGCGCGTGAGCACCGCCGATGGAGATTTGTAGGATGTTGCGACGAACGTTTGTGCAGGGATACCCATCGGTCACGGGACAAGAGGGGCAGCTGCCCCTATCACATCATCGTCGTGGCATTCTTCTCGCCTGCAAGTGATGGGGTATGCACACTACCCACTCCGCTCCAAGTCTCCCAGAGCCCATTCATCCCGGTCATCGGCCAACCCCATTTCACCCTACATTCTTCACATCGACGCCAGGTTACGATTTTTTTCCCCTTCGTATCTGGCTACCCGACAGCGCCCGATTTCTACCTGTTGCAGCTACCCGCAGCTACCTTTCCCCGCCCCGCAACAAGTCAATCAATCCCTGATCCCTCTTAATGTGATCATCCCCCTCGTTAGGAGAATCTCCCAGATACGAGGCATGAGCCACCCGTCCCCAGTCCCGTGACATCGGAAGTGCTGAGTAGATCGGTGGGAAGAGCACTTTACCAAGAGGGGCCTACATGCCTCCGCGCCCAGTGCTGTGTTTCATCCCTTTGTCAGCGCTTCGAGCTGATCGGGACAATTAATGGTCGCGTACTCGATCTTTTAGAGCTAAGGGCTACCCCACGGGACAGGGGAATAGCAGCGGGTAGTTGATTGACCATCAGTTCGGCATTTGAGAACCTTCATCTGCTATGTCAGGTCCTCGACATGTATTGGCTCTGTGCAATGTTCCATTCTTCGATTGTTGGTGATTGGCGGTACTTCCTAGGATCCCGCGATATGTTCGCGGAAGATTTGTCACATCAGTAGTGTACGTAGGTGTGCGCTGGCTTCTAATTTTTCCTTCCCCCATAGAGTAATAATGTAGTCTATTATGAGTCTCGTGCAAACTTTCGTAAAAATGATACGTTGGTGATTTGTGTAAACGAAGGCGATCTTGAGAGAACATCAGAGGCGTGTTGTCATAGGATCTCAACGATTGGTCACGTGTGTCTCTCGTTTGATGCTTGAGGGTAATCCCCATTTGTAAAGGTAATCTGGGACTTGACAGCTCCGATTGCCGGTCGTCTACCATTGAGAATTATATGCTAGGCGAATATTTTATTCTCCAGGCAACTGTACGCATCGCGACTTTTTGGCTCTTCATTACTCCAGGATAGGCGGGGATAAATCAGGTGTGTCTAATCACCAACCGCATCAGCTCGCTTGAACGAAGTTTCCATTGATCCCAGGTCGTCATTTCTTCAAAGCACAATCGAACAAGAACGCCTCCGTCTTGCATCTGACGCGGGTCGTGCGTAATAATCCAAGCGAGATCTTACCCTTCTATATTTCTATTTATTTCGATGATCACAACGTGGAGTACATTGATGGCTGAATAGATCATGAATCCGAGACTGTTAGACGTCATATAGATTCGCGAGTATTCAGCGCGGCCTCGGGGGCTGCCTAATGGTACTTCAGAATTGCTATTTCCTCCATGGGTTGTAAGAACACTCTCACGAAAGATAACACTGAAGGCAAACAAGCCCGGCTAGCGCTAGGAGTACCAAGTGGGATTACAGAAAGACATGAAGTAGGTTTATTTGTACGGAAGAATAACACACTCGGCCATAAATTTCCAGGAAAAGAGCTAAGAGTAAAGAGTTCAAAGCGCAGGCCGCAATCTTAAGACATATCTGAATCCTCTTCCGCTATGTATTCGATGATGTCTTCAAATTGGACTATATTGTGTCCTTCATCTCGCGGCAAAAGCCTTCGCATTCGGTCTTCAAGATCTTGCCAGTCTCTAGGTAAAATGCTCGTGCCTTCAGGTGTTACAGTAATCCGACAAAGCGACGGACGAGAGCGAATGCGCCCATTCAACTGGACAACCTTGGATAAAATGGGGAGCTGCTCTTTTAAGAAGTCCTCGAAGACGGTAAGTTCGAGTACCTCAAGCGAGGGGGCAAATTCACTATTGCGAAACAGGTAAGGCAGAACCTCGCAGATTACACCCAAATCTGCCGCGATCCTCAGACGCTTGAGGGAAGAATTCATCAAGAATGAATTAACGATTGTATCCTTCTTGGGAATCCTAAATGGTACTACCCAACCATGCAATAAGTGAGCTATGTGAGACTAGTGGGATATAAACTACGTCCACGTACCTATCTGGCCACCAGATTGCTCAATAGACCTGGGCGCGTCAATTTCCAACTCCTCCAGGTTCCTTCCTACCCCATTGAAAAACCACTGGACATTGGCATGATCAAAGTCGTTTTCCCATGAGAAATCGGAAATCGTCACAGAGGAGATTTGTGCATGCGGTGGCTTGCATGACATGAGCCACTCAAGCATTTCTGTAAAAGATTCCATGTCGAGGTCTAGCTTCCGTAGCGTTTTCGGTGGGTAGAGGGAAGGGTATATTTCGTGCGGGGCGGGCTCGTAACGTGCCCCTCGGGCAGTGACCTTTTCTAATGAGGTGCAGAGCCGGATTATAACGATCATGTCTTCGAACCACGGTCCCAGAGGGTGGTAGAACTCGAGGTGCTTTATCTGCGAGAATAAGCTCGTAGTTGAAGGTACCCTATATTGGCCATTATCACTTTTGTCACCGCCTTTGTCGCCACCCTCGTTCCTATCCTCATCTCCGTTGGTTTGCGGGCTGAAATTGTCAAATATGAGGGTATGGAGTCCTGGCATTGCAGTATCGTCCAAAGCAGATAATTCCAGGAGCAACGAGCCGTTTTCATAATAGTAATCGTCCAGACCCGGGTCTGGAGCAAAGTGTAGTATCTTGAGGAAGCCTTGCTGAAAAGTACAGAGTGGGGAGGAAAGTATGTCTATTAGTCCGGGCAGTTGGCCAGGGTCCGGAAGGATCCTCATTTTTCCCTCCGGGAAATAAACCGATAAGAGGCGGCGACGGGCTACTGGAAGCCATGCCCTGCAGACAAGGGCAGATGTAAGAATATCGCGTTTGGCGTCGGATTCTTCTTGTCTCGGTGACTGAGGCGGAGAATCGGCTGTCCATCTAGGCGGTGCGCGAGCTACAATATAACTGATGATTATATCCAGAACCTCGTCTGGAAGAGTGGGATGGTTCATTGCAGGGGGTAAGTAGTAGGTTTGTGCCGCACGTTCATTCGGACCCGGCGTGTGAATGATTTTATGGTGTGTGCTCGATTTGTTCCGCAAGCCCTCAAGGCCTCAAGGCCTCATCATGTATTGTGATTATCAATACAAGGTGATATGGCGCTTATCATGCTCACTCGCGCTAAATTCTAGGTAGCATGGTGGGTGTGTTCACGAATAGGAATAATATATGATTATTTAGCCCAAAACGTGACCAACTAGACTACGATATTTGATCCTTGAAACTAATGTCCATGTTTCTACCCTACCATGCGCTCTCCGTCACCTTCGTCTGACATTCCTGCCAATTCTCGCCGTATTTGAAATTCATTAAATCCACCTTTGTCGATGTTACTCCAAATATTGCTAGGTTCCGGGGACGCCACAGCCCATTCCTGCTCCCTGGTGGAACCCAAAACAATATTTCCCTTTCTTTCCCCACGACCCAGCCATGTTCAATCCTGCACTCATCCAACATACCCCCAACGGAAGGACCCCCTTGTCCAAAGAGGTCAGAAGTATCCCACATCCTGATCCCACTGCCGCTTGAGGTTGCTAACTGTCTTCCATCTGGAGAAAAGGCAAGGCTGATGTTGTCGTCTGACGTGTGGGCATACCAGGGTCCCAAAACAAGGCGGCCAGTGCAAACATCCCAAATGCGGATTGCACCTTCGTCACCCCCAGACGAAGCAATCCAACTATCATTAGGCGAGAATACAAGATTGTAAGACTCGATATGCTTTTGTTCGGATCCAGGAGAACCTGAGACGAGATCTCCAGTCCGAGTGTCCCAAACAAGGAGATCTTTTTCAGGATAAGAGAGTTCGGCTAGAAGCCTTCCACTGGGTGAGTACCCTCGCCGGTATATCAGTGCTCTCAAGGGGGGCTGAGATAGAAGAGGTTGTCTCGTAACACGTCTGGCGGGCGAACTCTGAGGTCGGCGTTGTCGGAGCGAGAGCAGGGGGGGGGGCGTGGGCACGGGGCGTTGCCTCCCTGTTTCTCAAGAGATTCCGTGAGGCAGTGGAATAGCCGTTTGCTCGTCGCGTTATCCCGGGTTGGCAGTCGTGCAAAGTGAGCGTATTGTCCGCAACGCTGGGGGATTCATGCACATGACGGAGCAAAGGAAAGAAGGATGACGTAACTCCCGGCCACCATCATGTTTTCCGGGGGTCCTTGGTTTGGGTCCGGTCAAGTTCAGACTGAATTGAAGACACTAGATTTAATATTCGATTATCACAGCCGACGTCCATGCTTCTATCTACCATGCACTCTCCTTTACCCTCATACAACATTCCTGCCAATTCTCACCATATTTGAAATTTACCAAATCCACTTTCGTCAACGGCACTCCAAACACGGCCAAGTTCCGGGGTCGCCACAGTCCCTCCCTGTTGCTTTGTGGAACCCAAAACAACAATTCTTCCTCTGTTCCCAGAACCCATCCATCCTCAATTCTGCACTTGTCCAACATACCACCGGCGGAGGGTTGTCCTTGTCCAAAGAGATCAGAAGTATCCCACACCCTGATTGTTTTGTCACGAGAGGCTATCAGCGTTCTGGCGTCTGGGGAAAAACCAATGAAAGTGCTCAGGCTGAATTCTGACATGTCACTATACCAGGGTCCTGATACGAGATCACCAGCGCGAACATCACGAATGTGGATCACCCCATTCTTCCCAAATAAAGCGATCCGGCCTTCATCAGGCGAGAATGCAAGATTATAACACATATATCCACGCTCGAGAGGAATACTTGAGACGAGATCTCCAGTCTGGGTGTCCCAAACTTGGAGGAAATTTTCAAGAGGGGCTTCGCCAGTAACTGCGGCTCCAAGTCTCCCGCTGCGTGAGAACGCCGCCTGGAAAATGCGTGTATTTTTGAGGGGTTGGAGCGGAAGGGGTTGTTTTGTGACAGTGTTCCATATTTTGGACTCCTCTTTACAATCCACGATAGCAACCAGACCATCGGGAGAGAGTCCAACAATATGGCCGCCAATATCTTCAAAGGATGTACATAGGTCAATCAACATATCCTCCTTGAAAATCCGTACAGTGTGGCGAGAGGCTGCGACCAAGTAATTGTCGATTGACCGGAAAAAGAGGTGGGTAGTAGGATACTTGGGTCCGTCGAACTTGAAGGGGTCGAATACTGGCCGCCCGGTTGTCATATTCCATACCTCGATCGCATCCAATGAGCTACAAGCTATATGACTCCCATCGGGGGAGAATGCAAGACTGCAAACGGTGCCCGTAGATCTGGTGGGTTCCCGAAGCGCTTCACCAGTTGTTGCGTCCCAAAACTCGATTATCTCACCCATAAGCCCCAATGCCAACTTCTTTCCGCATGGTGAGACCGCGACACATTGTATCACCCTACGATCACCGGTTTTGTAGTCGTCGGGTGAAGCTTCCTTCCCATCTAAATCCCACATTGTCACGGTCCTATCCAACAACGCCCACACAAGTCTCTTGTTGTCCGCTGATAAAGAAATGGCAGAGATGGCGCTACGCCCGGTTAAAGGTCCAAGGACCGGTTTGAACGTGACCACATCCCAGACAACCAGCATCCTGCGAGACGTTATAATCAGAAGTCTTCCATCCGGAGAGAAATCCATCCTGTGCAATTCACTACCAATCGCCGGAATGCTACCGGCGGCTTCCCCAGTCTCTACACTTGACACGATTATCTCGCCATCCTCTGAGTCGCTAGTGGCGGCCAGAAACCTTCCGTTGGGGGATATGGCCACTGAGCGAACCTTGTGTTGATAGTCTATACTCTTGACATGAGTCTCGTGTATCATGTTCCATACGTTGACGGAGTGATCCCCGGGCCCCCGCGCTGCTATGTAGCTCTCCTTTATCGAAGTTACCGTCGTTCTATAATCGCGGAGCGGAGAATCTGCGAGTAAATGGCGTATAAACCCTCCGGAATTTGCATCCCATAGTTTGACGATCACGTTGGGATATAAAGAGACAGAAATTATGTTTTGACCATCATTAGCATAGCCAACAAAGTGAATTGAGAGGGGAAAGTCGTCCAGACTTTCATTTGCCTGGAAACAGAGATGTAGATCACCGCTCTCAGTGTGCCAGACCCTCACTCTACCATCCTCAAAGCCTGCTATAAAGTGCTGGCCACTAGGACTAACTGCAATGCTGCAAACCCCGGATCGGTTGAGCCCCTGAAATGGTCCAGAAATCAGATTGCCGGTTTCGGCGTCACGGAGTTCGATGTCGACCGCTAACCCAGACACAAACAGCTTCCCGTCCGGAGAGAATGCTATACAAGTAACAGCAGACTCATATTCTGAGACAAAGGAATATGGTGGCCAGTAAGCGGGCTTGCCCATTGTGAGCGTAAGTGTCTGGGGAAACTTGGGTAGGAAATGTTTGGCGACCACAGAGCCTTCGGGGGCGAATGGGAGAGCGGAGATGTAGATGTGTGGGGCACTTTGGGCAATGGGATACATAAATTCTTTAACAAAACGGCGAGCATCATGAACAATTTCATTCAATGCCTCATCCTTCGGCGAGGCAATCTGGGAAGACGAATATCAGAAGTGTGACATAAGCAGATAAGAGCATATGCACATTCAACCAGTCTGCGACCATCTTCAACAATGGTACCACCCGGTTCATTTCCTTCAGCAAGCTCATCGCCTCAATCCAGAATAGAAGCTGATCGTACAATAACTTCTTCACGACCTCCACTAGCAGCTCATCAGGCGAAGCACAAAGTAGATGATCTGCCCAGAAACAGCAACTGTATGAGAGAAGCGAGGAGATCCCTTCCTCAATCTTCGTTTCGAGATCCGGTATATCTATGTTCCTCACAGTTGAAGATTTTAGGTTGCACATGTGGAAATGTAATTCCACAGACATTGTATTTAAGCAGAGCTCTGCTAGATAACGCTGGTACTTGGCTTCCAAGTCATTGACAGGGAAGTTGTTTGGCCGATCAGGAGAGAGAAGGAAGTCGACAAATGATTGATGGGTGAACTGGAGGACCTTGCCTTGGTCAATGACGGAGCGAAGGCCATTCCGGATAGCTGCCAGTATAGAATTACTAACATTCGGAAGCTTGGTGAGTTCCGAGTCACGAAGTGGTCGTTTGGCGAAAATCATGGCACCAATGACAGTATTCAGAGTTGCTAATTCACGGGATTTCATGTGTCCAAATGATGTCCGGAAGATACCTGAGTATAATGAATGTAATTCACCCATGTCGCCAGATTCGGTCCTATCATCTATGATGTCCTTGAGGCGTTCTTCGGGGATGCCCTCCTCGATGAAATTAGCGACAGTCGTTGCCCAGATGAAGAGACCACCGGCGCGGTAAGCCAGGTTAGCAGCGGACTTAATAGCCCAGTCTTGAGGCAATGAATCCTGGTAACTATCTGCAATATCGCCCAAGCGGTACAAGAGGAATTTATGGATGTCATGATATGCCTCAACGTAAGGATTTTCCACGGTTTCTCCCTCCGTACGGTGATCACTCATAACATTTCCCCCCGAGGGAATATCAATAGGAGTACTGATAGGATCAAGAGCACGGTGAATATCGCCTTCCTGTCTGCTCGCCACGATCAACTTGAAATTCCTGGGGAGTTGAGGCCAGCGTTTGAGTGTCTGCAAGAGGTTCTTACAGTCCCTAGATCGGCTGCTCTCGAGACCACTGCACTCATCCAGAGCGTCAATGATAACGAAAATGGATTCGTCATTCAGAACATTGGTTGATCCCAACAAGGGCGTTTCAATAAGGGTGATAAATAGTGTCATGAGGTCGAGTGAGTCGATGCTTTCCTCCTTATCATCCTGTAAGCGCTCGATAAGCTGCTTTCGCACTAAGGGATATCGGCGCGTAAGATTGTAAGCAATGTAGCGCCAGAGGGTACTAGCGGGAGTGGTGCCAGCCTTTGCGCGCTCAAATCTGAAATATGTGATAAGTCGACGGTGGTGCCGAGAAGCAATGGTAGATGCCAGCGCTGATTTCCCGACGCCAGGAAATCCTCTAATCCAGATCATATTCTTATCCCCATGGCTGTTCATCTCGGCATCGACATCAGATAGAAGACTGACGCGAGTGCCTTCCATGCATTTATCAGCCCGTGGGCCAGGTTTCTCAATTCCTCCAAGCAAGCGCTCCTTCAATAGCGTGTCGTCTTTTGTGGTAATTGCGACCGTAAGATAAGGGTGTCCAGCACAACACATAAGAAAGCTCACCTTGTAATCGGACTACTAAATCTATCTTTACCGCCGCATCTACTGCAATTCCTTGATCAAATGCCTTCTCGAGCGTTGCGTAGCGCTTCTTCAATCCATTGATCTTCTCTTGACTCAAGCTAGATTTTAACAAGTCAACTAGTAAAGCAAGTCAATTGAAAGAAATCAAGTGATTGAAATAGAATAAGTACCAATTGCACTCATACTGGTAAGTTCTTGGATGAAAGCCGCTGTTTCTTCCATGAGAGGGCGAACCTTCTCTAAAGCTTCCTTGAGTTGATCCAATTCAGCCATTCGCTCGACCGGTCGAATGTACTCGACAATGTTTGCCATGCTCTCGGCCAGGTCGAGGATCTGAGTGTGACATTGATCTTGAGCATCAAGTTGCTATGAAAGTGATCTTAATTACACTTATGGGAGACAAGAAAGGAAACAATTTACCTTATAGACGACATCGACACAAGTAAGAACAGCTTTTGCGATTGGGTGAACCTTCTTCGAATTAGCTCGTATATTTTACTCCCAGAAACTGTAGAAGTACTCCACTAATGCCAATCGAAACATCCAGAATTGCCTTCAAAGGCATCCTTGCTTGGCCGAGATGACTCAAGACACTCTTATACTCCTGCAAGTTCTGGACTGCAGTCTTGAATCTGTCGTTCAGCGAGGAAGGAGCCTATAGAATGTGAAGGCGCTTGTAAGCTACTCCAAAGGATGACATACCGCAGCAATATGGAGTGTTATTTCGTTTTTGGGGTTAGTAAGCTCCACTTGGTACTCTGTAGTTTGGTCAGCCGTAAGGGCGAGGTACCGATAGTGAATAACTGATGCGTGGTGTCCTCCTGTGCCACCGTTGACACGAGATGTTGCCATATATTATCAAAGGGCATGTTGATTCCAGCAAGAGTTACATTCTTGCGGATCTTATGCCTTTCTCGAATCCGACCGGTCAAGATAGTTCCCTCGTGTAGAATCCTACCTTGTCAATAGGCTTAATACGAGGATATAGTTAGATGTACTTTCACTTACAATGAGGGCCTCGGGTTGCCCACAAAGCTCCTGTTCGGGCCTGGTGTGAGAGATATCTTGGGGTATTTTATCCCATCGAACTTAAGGTACAAGGATGGTTGGGATGGTGTATTAAGTGAGATGGTAAATCCTAGGCAGCAGGCAGTAGATATTGGCAATAATCAGCTATCACAAGTGCACTAGGTATGAGAGGAGGGACTTACTTGAAATTTGGACTGCTCTCTCTGTGAGCGGTAGGTCGGGATGCGTGATCACGCTGGTCATGATACTGGGAGCAGAGGAAGAGAAATGTTCTGAATTGGACTACTTGAGTAACACAGCAGAGCTGTGGACAACCAACTCGTGGGAGCACACTAGCTTAAGATAGTGTAAACATATGGAAAACCGGACTGACAAGCCTCAGGGACGCCCATCCAAATAATGATGGCCGTCCCCTGCCAGTGATTCAGCGTCAATAAATATGTAAGAATGAGATTACCCAAATTGAATATAATAATATCTTAGTGTATGCTTGTCACAACATCAATTCAAATTTCATAAGTTCCCATCTTTCTGGGATCCAGGACTAGATAAATTCACTGAGGCCAGATTTAGTGTAGAGAGTATGCTTGGGGTGTGTGTGGATGGAATTGGAGTGCAGCACTATCTGTGAATTGTAGAGGCCTGACTCACCTGACTGAGTAGTAATTAAATAAATAGTTATAAATAGACAATTTCTTGTTGAGACTCAGCATGAATGCGAGCCTCACAGTGTTTATTGGTAAGTTCCTGTTGACTGAGGGAGTCTCTGGAGGTAGTTATGATATTAGGGACATATCTTATGTCCCAAGCAAAGTAAAATGGTACCTCAGGGATATATTATATCACAAAAGGGAGGGAGTGAGTTTTGATAGATTTTTATCAAAATGTGTATTCAGCAGGAATGTGTCAGTTGTGATACACCTGAGTTGAGAGGGGCATCCCTTCTTGACCTTTTACCACCACCATCAATTTGTTTACAATTATTGCTGGTAGTCTTTGGTACTTGTCTAGGCTTGAATACTGTTACTGGCCCTCTTGACTGTATGCCCCCAAAATCCAACATGCACATGGCTTGTTGTTGTTGAATCATTTTTTCGTCCCAGAGGCTTACCCTCATAACGGGCGCCCGTATGCTGTATCGATATGTAATCATTGCGTGTGAAAATCAAGTTCAGACTGAATTGAAGACACTAGATTTAATATTCGATTATCATAGCCGACGTCCATGCTTCTACCTACCATGCACTCTCCTTAACCCTCATACAACATTCCTGCCAATTCTCACCGCATTTGAAATTTACCAAATCCACCTTCGTCAACGGCACTCCAAACACGGCCAAGTTCCGGGGTCGCCACAGTCCCTCCCTGTTACTTTGTGGAACCCAAAACAATAATTCCTCCTCTTTCCCTAGAACCCATCCACCCTCAATTCTGCACTCGTCCAACATACCACCCGCGGAGGATTGCCCTTGTCCAAAGAGATCAGAAGTATCCCACACCCTGATCGTTTTGTCGCGAGAGGCTATCAGCTTTCTGGCGTCCGGGGAAAAGCCAATGAAAGTGCCTCAGGCTGAATTCTGACATGTCGCTATACCAGGGTCCTGATACGAGATCACCACTGCGAACATCCCGAATGTGGATCACCCCATTCTTCCCAAATAAAGCGATCCGGCCTTCATCAAGCGAGAACACAAGGGTGTAACACATATACCCATGTTCGAGAGGAATACTCGAGACGAGATCTCCGGTCTGGGTGTCCCAAACTTGGAGGAACATTTCAAGAGGGGCTTCGCCAGTAACTGCGGCTCCAAGTCTCCCGCTGGGTGAGAACGCCGCCTGGAAAATGCGTTTATTTCCGAGGGGATTGGAGCGGAAGGGGTTGTTTTGTGACAGTGTTCCATATTTTGGACTCCTCTTTACAATCCACGATAGCAACCAGACCATTGGGAGAGAGTCCAACAATATGGCCGCCAATATCTTCAAAGGATGCACATACGTCAATCGACATATCCTCCTTCAATATCCGTACAGTATGGCGAGAAGCTGCGACCAAATAATGGTCGATTGGCCGGAAAAAGAGATGGGTAGTAGGGTACTTGGGTCCGTCGAGCTTGAAGGCGTCGCACACTGGCCGCTCGGTTGTTATGTTCCATAGCTCGATTGTATCCAATGAGCTACAAGCTATATGACTCCCATCGGGGGAGAATGCGAGACTGAAAACGGTGCCCGTAGATCTGATGGGTTCCCGAAGCGCTTCACCAGTTGTTGCGTCCCAAAACTCGATTATCTCGCCCATAAACCCCAATGCCAACTTCTTTCCGCATGGTGAGACCGCGATACATTGTATCACTCTACGATCACCAGTTTTGTGGTCGCCGGGTGAAGCTTCCTTCCCGTCTAAATCCCACATGGTCACGGTCCTATCCAACAACGCCCACAAAAGTCTCTTGTTGTCCGCTGATAAAGAAATGGCAGAGATGGCGCTACGTCCGGTTATAGGTCCAAGGATCGGTTTGAACGTGACCACATCCCAGACCACCAGCATCCTGCGAGACGTTATAACTAGAAGTCTTCCATCCGGAGAGAAATCCATCCTGTGCAATTCACTGCCAATCGCCGGAATGCTACCGGTGGCTTTCCCAGTCTCTACGCTTGACACGATTATTTCGCCATCCTCTGAGTCGCTAGTGGCGGCCAGAAACTTTCCGTCGGAGGATATGGCCACCGAGCGAACCTTGTGTTGATAGTCCATACTCTTCACATGAGTCTCGCCTATCATGTTCCATACGTTGACGGAGTGATCCCCGGGGCCCCGCGCTGCCATGTAGCTCTCTTTTATCGAAATTACTGTCGTTCTATAATCGCGGAGCGGAGAATCTGCGAGTGAATGGCGTATAAACCCTCCGGAATTTGCATCCCATAGTTTGGCGATCACGTTGGGATATAAAGACACTGAAATTATATTTTGACCATCATTAGCGTAGCCAACAAAGTGAATTGAGAGGGGAAAGTCATCCAGGCTTTCATTTGCCTGGAAACAGAGATGTAGATCGCCGCTCTCAGTGTGCCAGACCCTCACTCTACCATCCTCAAAACCCGCTATAAAGTGCTGGCCATCAGGACTAAATGCAACGCTGCAAACCCCGGACCGGTTGAGCCCCTGAAATGGTCCAGAGATCAGATTGCCAGTGTCGGCGTCACGGAGTACAACGTCGACCGCTAACCCAGACACAAAGAGCTTCCCGTCCGGAGAGAATGCTATACAAGTAACAGCAGACTCGTATTCTGAGACAAAGGAATATGGCGGCCAGTTAGCGGGCCTGCCCATTGTGAGCGTAAGTGTCTGGGGAAACTTGGGTAGGAAATGTTTGGTGACCACAGATCCTTCGGGGGCGAATGGGAGAGCGGAGATATAGATGTGTGGGGCACTTTGGGCGATGGGATACATAAATGCTCTAACAAAACGGCGAGCATCGTGAATAAATTCATTCAATGCCTCATCCTTCGGCGAGACAATCTGGGAAAATGAATATCAGAAGTGTGACATGAGCAGATAAAAGAACACGTACATTAAGCCAGTCTGCGACCATCTTCATCGATGGTACCACCCGGTTCATTTCCTTCAGTAAGCTCATCACCTCAAACCAGAATAGAAGCTGGTCATACAATAACTTCTTTACGGCTTCCATTATCAGCTCATTAAGCGAAGTGCGAAGTAGATGATCTGCCCAGAAACAGCAGCTGTATGAAAGAAGCGAGGAGATCCTTTCCTCAATCTTCGTTTCGATATCCGGTATATCTATGTTCTTCACGGTCGAAGATTCTAGGTTGCATATATTGAAACGCAGCTCTGCAGACATTGTATTTAAGCAGAGCTCAGTTAAATTACGCTGGTGCTCGGCTTCTGATTCGTTGATGGGGAAATTGTCTGGCCTATCGGAAGAGAGGAGGAAGTCGACAAATGATTGATGGGTGAACTGGAGGACCTCGCCTTTGTCAATGACGGAGCGAAGGCCATTCCGGATGGCTCCAAGTGTAGAGTTACTAACATTCGGAAGCTTAATGAGTTCCGAGTCGCGAAGTGGTCGTTTAGCAAAAACCATGGCGCCAATGACGGTGTTCAGAGCTGCTAATTCACGGGATTTCATGTGTCCGAATGATATCCGGAAGATACCTGAATATAGCGAATGCAATTCACCCATGTCGCCAGACTCGGTCCTATTATCCATGATAGTCCTTCAGCCGTTCTTCGGGGATACCCTCCTCAATAAAATTAGCGATAGTCGTTGCCCAGATGAAGAGACCCCCTGCGCGGTAGGCCAGACTAGCAGCAGACTTGGTAACCCAGTCGTGAGGCAGTGGATTCTGGGAACTATCCGCGATATCGCCCAAACGGTACAAGAAGGAATTTATGGATGTCGTGATACGCCTCGGCATGGGTATTCCCCACAGTATTTTCTCCCTCCGCATAGAAATTACCCGTGATACCTTTTCCCGAGGGAATATCAATGGGGGTGCTGATGGGATCAAGGGCACGATGGATATCGCCTTCCTGTCTGCTCGTCACGATCAACTTGAAATTCCTGGGGAGTTGAGGCCAGCGTTTGAGTGTCTGCAAGATGTTCTTGCGGTCCCCAGACTGACTGCTTTTGAGACCACCGCATTCGTCCAGAGCGTCAATGACAACGAACATAGGTTCGTCATTCAGAATATCGGTTGACCCCGATACGGGTGTTTCAATAAGGGTAATAAACAGTGTTATGAGATCGAGCAAGTCGACATCTTCGGCTTTGTTGTCTTGTAAGCGCGCAAGAATCTGGTTTCGCACTTGGGGAAATCGGCGTGTAAGATCGTAGGCAACGCGACGCCAGAGGGCGCTAGAAGGAGTGGTGCCTGCCTTTGCGCGCTCAAATCTGAAATACGCGACAAGCCGACGGTAGTGTCGAGAAGCAATGGTTGACGCCAGAGCGGACTTGCCAACACCAGGAAATCCTCTGATCCAGATCACATTCTTGCCTCCATGGCTGCCGATCTCGGCATCGATAGCAGATAGAAGGCTGACACGAGTCCCTTCCATACACTTGTCAACCCGTGGGCTGGGCCTCTCAATTCCTCCAAGCAGGCGCTCCTTCAATATCATGTCATCTTTTGTGGTAGTTGCAACCATAAGACAAGAGCGTTCGACATAAAACATAAGAGGACCCACCTTGTAATCTGGCTAATGAATCTATCTTCACCGCCGCATCCACTGCAACGCCTCGATCAAACGCCTTCTCGACCGCCGCGTAACGCTTTTTCAATCCATCGATCTTTTCTTGACTCAGGCTCGTTTTCAATAAGTCGACTACGTAAAATGAATAAGCTGAAAGACATGAAGCGATTGAAATATAATAGGCACCGAGTCCGTTCACACTGGTAAGTTCCTGGATGAAAGCCGCTGTCTCTTCTACGAGAGGCCGAACTTGTGCTAAAGCTTCCTTGAGTTGATCCAATTCAGCCATTCGTTCGACAGGTCGAATATATTCGATAATATTCGCCATGCTCTCAGCCAAGTCGAGGATCTCTGCGTGGGATTGGTCTTGAGCATCGAGTTGCTGTGAAAGCGATCTTGATCATGCTTGTAGGAGACAAGGAAGGAAACAATTTACTTTATAGACGATATCGACACAGGTAAGGACAGTCTTTGCAATTGGATGAACCTTCTTCGAGTCAGCTCACATGTTTCACTCCCAGAAACTGCGAACGTACATCACTAATGCCAATCGAAACCTCTAGGATTGCCTTCAAGGGCGTCCTCGCTCGACCAAGATGACTCAAGACGCTCTTGTGTTCTTGCAGTTTCTGGACCGCAGTCTTGAATCTGTCGTCCAGCGAGGAAGGGATCTATATGTCGTGAAGGTGCTTGTAAGCCATTGTCAAGGGAGACATACTGCGGCGATATGGAGCGTCATTCCGTTTTGGGGGTTGACAAGCTCCACTTCGTATTCTGTAGTTCGGTCAGCCGTAAGGCGAGGTCCTGACAACGAACAACTCACGCATGGTATCATCCTGTGCCGCGGTTGACACGAGATGCTGCCATATATTGTCAAAGGACACGTTAATTCCAGCCAGAGTCACGTTCTTGCGGATTGTATGCCTTTCTCGAACCCGGCCGGTCAAGAACGTTCCCTCATGTAGAATCCTACCTCGTTAATGAGTTTAATACGAGACACAGTGGGATGTACTTCACTTACATTGAGGACCTCGGGCCGCCAACAAAACTTCCGTTCAGGTCTGGCGTAAGGGGTATCCTGGGGTATTTGATTCCATCAAACTTGAGGTACAAGGATGGGTGGGATGGTTTACTGAGCGAGACAGTAAAGCCTAGGTGGCAGGTGGTAGATGTTGACGACAATCAGCTATCCCAATTGCACCTAGACAGGGGAGGAGGGCTTACTTGAAATTTGAACTGCTCTACCTGCCAGAGGTAGGTCAGGATGCGTGAGCAGGCCAGTCATGATACTGGGAACAGAGGAAGGAAAATGTTCCGAGTTGGGCTACTCAAGTAACACAGTAGGAAACGCTATCAGCTGAGGACGGCAACTCGTAGGAGCACACTAAGAGCCGTTCAACAATCGACCACGGCCCTTGGGGCCTAGTAGCGAAAGCCATTTTTTTGTGATTCAGCCATGATTGGGATGATGCAGGGCTAATAATCGAATATTCCGGGGGAATGGGGACGCTCCTGAGACTCCATGATGCATGTTTAATAGTGGGGATAGCCACAGGGTCGAAATAATAATCTGATGAAACCCTCCATTTCTCCTCATTCCGGGCAAAACCCCTCTCCTGGACCTTGATGGGATGGTGTATCCAGCTTCCATTTGGGCCCAAGGAATCCTTCGGGGTGTGGGTAGCTTTTCGAGTGGGTCGGTAGGGATTTGTCGGACTATTCGAAAATATTCAAGCAGTGCGGTGGACACTAGCTTGACACGGTCGACAACTTTCTTATATGCGTACGGAGACTGAGTTCGTGGCTGATGATATCGCAGATAGGGAGGCTTGTCCCCACAGGCGGCATCTCGGGGACTCTATCTTGCGTTCGGTGGCCCTGTGGTCAAATAGCAGGCGGCGGCGGCGTCGGGTGACTGGTAGTCTATCAGTCCGGTCTCTGAATTGAACAACTGATTTGCCCATAGTTCGCTCTTTGGTCGCAGCCAGTGCAGGAGTTGGACGACATTGACTTCAGCGCACTCTGGAGCCAAGTCCTGAAGGTGTTTGCGGACGTGTTCAGGACCGAACGCACCCCCCAGGGGATTATCCAGTGACACATCGTTCTTTATCCTCATGGACTTTCCCTCCGTGGCCAGATGTTATTATTTCGGGGAGGCCTGCCGCAAATTTGTTCAGCTCCGCAGCCATTTGGTCAATGTACATGAAGACCATATACTTACCGTGTGGATCCCACCTGGTGACAGCTACCCTAAGGCACTTTGACTCTCATCGCGATGCTAGATGGTTGCTGATGTCGGTGGCCTGGGCAAATTGAGGGGTTATGTTTGACCGGTGGCCGCTTCCGCATAGGTAGATGGGAGTGGCATGGGCCGGGTCTGTGGATGCTTGCTCCTAGGGCTGGCCACGTTCTGTTGGGGGGGTTAGAGCGGCCAGGTATTGTAAGAAACGGGTGAGACATTACTCGAGGACATCGTTAGGAATGTGCCAGGCCCGTGACATCGCCAGCCAAGGTTCGCATGGCTTCGAACACCTCATCCTGCTTTGTCGGGGGTTCCGCCCGTGGTTGACCGGTCACTTTCCCAGCAAGGCTTTCCACGAGGGAGGTGGTGTCTCTGTCCCAGTGTAAAGGTCCTATGGAGGTAAACAACATGCTCAGTTCCTCGGCGACGTCAGTTGCGCCACCCAACAGTGCTCTTATTAATAGTCCGGCCCTTGAGGCTTCCTCTTCCTGGCCGGGAGTCATGCCTTTATCCACCTGCACCACCGGCTGGGTTCTCTCTCCTTCATTGAATCGCAATGGGCCCATCATGGTAATATCCTGCTTGTCTGCTAACCAGCCACCTATCTGTTGACGCATCCTTCAACTATGGCGGATGCGTTATGGGATCAGCGTTGTTGGCGGGGATAGGAGTTCGGTGGTCTTGGGGCAGTGGAACGGTTGTTTGCGCGCCGCGTTGGCCTGAGCTGGCAGTCGCATAAAGTAGGGTCTGTCGAGGTACGTGTCAAAGGATGACGTCACTCTTTACCTTCAACGATGAGCCTTTTTCTGACCCGCCTACGTTTCTGAAATCGATGATGCACTCTCACCACCCTTCCTCCCCTCTCTGATATTCAACGTGCTGTGGCTCTCGAGCGTAACAATAAAAAATCTATCCTTCTGAGAATTCTCTCCCTTTCCCTTTCTGCTACTAGCACCCTCCGTGCGTGCGTATCCCTCTCATACTAGTTGAATGGTACCACTGACTGGCACGATAACATCCCAGTCAACGTACGGCTCATTTCTTTTGCGAGTGTCACTGACTTGCACTTGCAAACTACACGCAGCAAAGCCTTTGTCGACGTCCTCATAAGTGAAGAACACCACAACAGAGACCCCGACGACTATCACCGCCTCGTCCAATGCGCCCGTCGCACCATTTCCCCTCTCACCCATGGCTGCCCAAACGATTTTAACCTAGAAAAAATCGCTTTCGCCACCACAGTCGTATTCATCGGCACCAACCCTTTGTCCGGTCACATGAGACTATCAATTTTCCAGGCGTCCCGAGAAAAGGCAAAATGAAGCCAACAAAGAACACTTTTGTCCTGGCACAGAGATGAGTGACCAACTAACCACAGGATGATCATCGCACACTGTTTGGGTGGTAGAGTGGTCGTCAAGTGACCTTGGTGCACAGGAATCCGTGTCATGATGGAAAAAGGAATGACGTCACACGTCGTTGACCTGCCCCTGCGTTTCTGAAATTGCACACCAGCCCCGATGCAATTCCTGGCGCTCCCACGTCCTCATTACCTCTGTTACTGGCACTCTCTGTGTGCGCTCCGCTCATGACAAGCTGGACGGCTTCATTTATTGGCACGGCACAAATCTAGTCAACGTGAAGCTTCTTAAATTCTATCACGGGTCCTTCGCATTCGCAAACTACAAGCGACAAAACTCTCAGTGGTGTCCCTACAAGTGCCGAATAGCGCAACATCAACCCTGATAACCACAACTATCCCCTCCAATACCTCAGCCTCCCCATTTTCTCTCTCAGCCGCGGCTTCCAGAACGGTGTTAACCTGGAAAACATTGTCTACGCCACCGCAGTCGTATTTTCTGACCCCGATCATCAAGAGGAGACAGTGTCGTACTTGCCGTTACAGGTCATCAGGGGAGCGACTCCTAGACCGTGATGTCACCAATGCCGCAAAAGCCACAGCCAAACCGTCCTGTAGCTAGTGGCCACTCAAACTATGGGCATGCGAGCACCGCCGACATTGTTTTGTAAGCATAACAGCTGATATAAGATCTCACTAATCTGACATTTGACCGCATCAACTACATAGGACTCAGGATGTCGGCTGGAGTGGAGTCAGTTTGTGGAGTTCATATGTAAACCTGGCGCCTTTGGTTAGACCTCCTGCCTTCAAGCACGCTCTGTAATACTAAGAGAGCAATGTTGAGCTTCTTGTTGTTCCTTTTCATCAACAGTGCTGTTGTCGCAAAACGTTATACAGGTGCGGTGGAGCCGAACTTCGAACCACACAACCTCACCTTTACCTTACGACCTAGCCAATGGCCCATACGTCCTCCCCCAGTGCAACGCTGCCATTTCTAAACGCATATAATAGCAAAATGGTGGATCATCTCTATACCCCAGATACCAAGGAGATGGCTCACGCTGTCGATAATCGGGGCCCTGTGCGTCGGCAACCTACTATGCGGATCTTCGGCATTCAAGAACATGGCTCCACTGTTCTCTACTTATCTGTTAACCCAGAAGGCACCATTCGCCTCTATACCACGAACTCGACTGAAATACAGTGGGGAGTCAAACGACTAAGGTATATATGTCAACTGACCGCCAGTTATGTGCACCTTGAAGCGACAGTGCTCCGGAGTTGTTTCGCTCTATTGTCTCCGCATGAGGAGCACGATCGCATGTACACTTCGGATATTAAAGAGAAGGATCATGTTTTACGGTCTCTGGGTTACTCAAATGAGGTCATTGCAAGTTTGGTTGTAATGGCGCAAGAGGTCTTACATAGGAACGTACAGTATGGTTCCTCTTTCACTGTGAATTGCGTGGCAAACATTGCAAATAGATTAGGTGTTTGAACTCATTATAATGCGCTTTGTCGTCGTCACCGAAGCACACATATTCTTACCATTCACATCTATTACTATAAGTTATGTGGTGAGTGTAGATGGCGCGCGCCCACAATAGAGGTGCAATACCTTGATTCGCGATTACCCATTCCCCCTCATCCTCGTCACTCATTATATCCTCTATACTTTGCCCAAGGCAAGTGATCATGCCCTTCACGGTTTGCGGCTTTGTATTATGCACTATGATAATACTTATACCTGCTTGCTCAACGAGCGCTCCACGAGCTAGCATAGATCTACTACAAACCTTTAGGACAAGCTATCAGACATCAAATTGTCAGCCAGTAGCTTTACATTCAGGAGGACAACCAAAAGGGATTTATTCTTATGTAGGAAAAATGGTATCCTGAAATCGGACGATGGATACAACTTATCAGTACCTAGTAATTCTTCGTTAGCAAAAGTGGGAGCATACTATCCTATCCGACAGAACGTGAACGACATGAAGGCATTGTACTACACTACTCAATCACCGAAAACAACGTCCATGTTTCTACCCTATCCTACCATGCGCTTTCCTTCACCCTCATGCGACATTCCTGCCAATTCTCGCCATATTTGAAATTCATCAAATCCACCTTTGTTGACGGTGCTCCAAACACAGCCAAGTTTCGAGGCCGCCACAATCCGTCTCTGTGGCTTTGCGGAACCCAAAACAATATCTCGCCCTCTTTCCCCAGAACCCATCCATCTCTAATCTCGCACTCATCCAACATACCACCAGCGTCGGGATGTCCTTGTCCAAAGAGATCGGAAGTATCCCACACCCTGGTTGTCCTGCTGCACGAGGTTATCAACCTTCTGGCGTCCGGCGAAAATGATGCCATGAAATTTGTATCGGGTGAGTGGCCATGCCAGGGTCCTGAAACAAGGTCACCAGTGCGAACATCCCAAATGCAGATCTCCGGCCCAAACAACGCAATCCAACCTTCGTCAGGCGAGAACACGGGAGTAGACAGAGATCTGAATCCAAGAGGAAAACTTGAGACAAGATCTCCAGTCTGGATGTCCCGAACTTGGAGGAAACCTTCATAGTCGGGTGTGTTAAAGGCAAGGGCTGCGAGCCTTCCACTGGGTGAGAACGCCGCCTGAACTGAGTCCTTGTCATGTTCGGGAGGATGCCAGGATAGAAGGGGTTGTTTTGTGACAGTGTCCCAAATCTTATACCCTTCTTTATAAGCCGTGATGGTAACCAAACCATCGGGAGAAACTGCAATAATATTGCCAGAGTCTTCAAAAGACGTGCGTAAGTCAATTGACATATCCTCCTTGAATATGTGCACAGCGTTGTCAGAGGCTTCGACCAAATGAAGATCAACTGGTCGGAAAGAGAGGAAAACAGGTTCGCCAAATCGGTCCCACTTGAAGTGATCGAATGCTGGCTGTCCATTTTTCACATTCCATATCTCAACTGTATGCCATGAGCTACAAGCTATGCGACTCCCATCGGGAGAGAATGCAAGGCTTGTGCACGAAGTGTGTAGGTTCGATGGGTTCCCGAAGAGCTTCACCAGTTGTTGTGTCCCAAAACTCGATTAGCCCACACTCGAACCCCAATGCCAACTTCATTCCGCATGATGAGATTGCGACACAATATATCTGTCCACGATCATCGGTTTCAGGGACACTGGGCGAAACTTCCTTCTCGTCTAAATCCCACATGATCGCAGTCTCATCAAATAGTGATGCTGACAAAAGTCTCTTGCTGTCTGGCGATATAGCGATTGTGGAATACCTGCCAGAAAGCTGGATTGGAGTTTCAAACTGGAAGATTGGTTTGTGTGTGGCCACATCCCAGACCATCAGCAACCTATCATATGTTGTAGCCAGAAATCTTCCATCCGGAGAGAAGCACAGCTGGACCAATACATCATTGATCTTTGGAATGCTACCAGCAATATCCCCGGTCATTACACTTGAAATAATAATTGTACCGTCCAGTGCGTCACTAGCAGTGGCCAGAAACCTTCCATCAGGGGACAGGGCCACCAAAGAAACTTTGTGCCCACAGTCTATACTCGCGATATGAGTCTGATTCATCATATTCCATATATTGACCAATTTGTCCCCAGGGCCCTGGGCCGCTATGTAGCCCTTGTCCATTGAAATTGCGGATGGCCCAGAAATATCAAACTGAGAATCTGGGTTGAAATGATGTAGAAATTCCCCTGAGTTCGCAGCCCATAATTTAATCATGGAACCGCTGGGACTGAAATATGCTGAGATTATATTTTGACCATCATCGACATAGCCAATAAAGAAAACTGTGGTGAAGGCGTCATCGAAGGGACCATCATGTGCTTGGAAGCAGAAGTGTAAGTCACCACTTTCAGTGTCCCAGACACCCACACTACCATCCTCAAACCCTGCCGCAAAGTGCTGGCCATCAGGCCTAAAAGCAACACCAGAAGCCGGAGTATTGTCGCGAGGCCCCACAAATGGTCCAGATATTAGACTGCCGGTGTTTGCGTCACAGAGTCTGACTCCGTGCAGTGATGCAGATGCAAAGAGCTTCCTGTCCGAAGAGAATGCAATGCATTTGAGGTAAGGTCCATGTTCTGAGACAAAGGAAAATGATGGCCAGTGAGCAGGCTTGCCCATCGTGAGTGTAAGAGTCTGAGGGTATTTGGGTAGGAAGTGTCGGGCAACCACTGATTCTTCAGGCGCGAAAGGGAGGGCTGAGATATAAATGTGTGGAATACTTTGGCTGATAGGATATATAAATGTTGTGACAAAACGGCAAGCATCATGAACAAATTCATTCAATGGCTCATCCTTTGGTAAGGCAATCTGCGCAAAAGAAGATCAGAAGTACAACATAAGCAGATAAGAGAACACGCACATCCAGCCAATCTGCCACCATCTTTAACAATGGTACCGCCTGGTTGATTTCTTTCAGCAAGCTCATCACCTCAAGCCAGAATAGAAGTTGGTCGTAGAATAACTTCTTTACGTCCTCCATAATCAGCTCATTAAGCGAAGTACAAAGTAGGTGATCTGCCCAGAAACAGCAGCTGTACGAAAGAAGCGAGGAGATCCCTTCCTCAATCTTTTCTTCAATATCTGGTATGTCTGTGTTCATCAGAGTCGAAGTCTCTATGTTGCATATATTGAAGCATAACTCTGCAGACATTGTTTTCGAGCACAGCTCAGCTAGGCGACGCTGGTGCTCAGCTTCCGAGTCTTTGATTGTGAAGTTGTCTGGCCGAGAGGAAGAGAGGAGGAAATCGACAAATGATTGATGAACAAACCGGAGGACCTCGCCATGGTCAATTACGGAGGAAAGACGGTTCCGGATTGTTCCTAGTATGATTTCATTAACATTAGGAAGCTTGGTAAGCTCCTCGTCACGAAGGGGTCGTTTAGCAAAAATCATGGCACCAATGACGGTGTTCAGTGCTGCTAATTCATTGGAGTCCATGTGTCCAAACGATATCCGGAAGATACCTGAATATAACGAATGCAACTCGTTCGTGTCACCAGATACAGTCCTGTGATCCATGATAGCCTTTAGCCGCATATTGGGGATACCATTCTCGATAAAATTAGCGACAGTTGTTGCCCAGATGAAGAGACCACTAGCATGATAAGCCAGGCTAGTAGCGGACTCGGTAGCCCAATTGCAAGGTAATGAATCCTGGTAACCATCTGCAATTTCACCCAAACGATGCAAGAGGAATCTACGGATGTCATGATATGCCTCGACACGAGGATTGTCCACAACGTTTCCTACTCCTGCATGCTGATCACTCGGAACATCTCTCCAGAAGGAATGTCAATGGGGGCACTGATCGGATCAAGGGCACGGTGAATATCGCCTTCCTGTCTGCTCGTCACAATTAACTTGAATTTTTTAGGGAGCTGAGGCCAGCTGTTTGAGTGTCTGCAAGAGGTTCTTGCGGTCCTTGGATTCACTGCCCTGGAGGCCAGCTGCATTCATCCAGAGCATCAATGATAACGAAAATAGATTGGTCATTTAGGGTATCAGGTCAAGCCCGACGAGGGCGTTTCGATAAGGGTGGTGAACAGGGACATGTGAGATCGAGTGAGTCGATGTCTTCTACACTTATCATTTTGTAAGCGCTCAAGGATGTGCTCTCGCACCGAGGGATATCGACGTGCAAGGTCATAAGCAACGCGGCGCCAGAGCGTGCTGGGAGGAGTGGTGGTGGCCTTTGCGCGTTCAAATCGGAAATATGTAACAAGCCGATCGTAGTGTTGAGAGGCAATGGTAGACGCCAGCGCGGATTTCCCGACACCAGGAAAATCCTCTGATCCAGATTACATTCTTCTCCTCATCGCTGTTGAGCTTGGCTTCGACATTGGATAAAATGCTGACACGAGTGCCTTTCATACACTTGTCAGCCAGTGGGCTAAGCTTCTCGATTCCCCCAAGCAGGCGTTCCTTCAAAATCGTGTCATCTTTTGTGGCAGTTGTGACCGTCACGGTAAGACAAGAGCGTTCAATACAGACATTAGAGAACTTACCTTGTGATCTGGCTACTGAATCTGATCTTTGCCGCTGCATCTACTACAATTCCTCGATCAAACGCCTTCTCCAACACTGCGTAACGCTTCTTCAACCCATCGATCTTCTCTTGGCTCAAACTAGTTTTCAACAGGTCAACTACATAAAGTGAATCAGCTGAGAGAGATAAAACAATTGAAATGCAATAGGCACCAATTCCATCCATTCGGACAAGTTCTTGTATGAAAGCCGCAGGTCTCTTCCATCAGAGGCCGAACTTTCACTAAAGCTTCCTTGAGCTGATCTAACTTGGCCATTCGCTCGACAGGTTGAATGTATTCGATAATGTTTGCCATGCTCTCGGCCAGGTCAAGGATCTGTGTGTGACACTGATCTTGAGCATCGAGTTGCTGTGAAAGTGATCTTGATTATGCTTATAGGGGAAAAGAAAGGAAATAATTTACTTTATAGACGACATCAACACAGGTAAAAACAATTTTTGCAATTGGATGAACCTTCTTTGAGTCAGCTCCTACATTCTACTCCCAGGAACAGTAGGACGTACTCCGCTGATGTTGACTGAAGCTTCCAGAACTACCTTCAAGGGCGCCCTCACTCGGCCGAGATGACTCAAGACACTCTTATACTCTTTCAAGTTCTGGACTGCGGACTTGAATCTGTCATCCAGCGAGGAAGCAGCCTATCGAATGTGAAGGCGCTTGTAAGGCGCTAGAAAGAATGACATACCGCAGCGATATGGAGCGTAATTCCGTTTGTGGGGTTAGTAAGCTCAACTTGGTATTCTGTAGTTCAGTTAGCGGCAAGGGCGAAGTATCAAAAATGAACAACTGACGCGTGGTGTCATCCTGGGCTGCATTTGACACAACATGCTTCCATATATTGTCGAAGGATATGTCGATTCCAGCGAGAGTCACATTCTTGCTGATCTTGTGCTTTTCTCGGATCTGGCCAGTCAGGCCAGATCCCTCGTGCAGAATCCTACCTCGCCAATCAGCTTAATGTGAAACGTAGTGAGATGTGTTTTTACTTACAGCGGTGGCCTCGGGCTAGCCACAAGGCTCCCATTTGGGCCTGGCTTCAGGCGCACCTTGTATTTTGTCCCATTGAATTTGAGGTCCAAGGATTGGCGGGACGGTTCATTCAGCGAGACAGTAAATTCTAGGTAGCGGGCAGTAGATGTTGACACAGTTCAGCTATCTTAATTGTACCAGACACAGAAGGAGGGCTTACTTAAAATCTGGACTGCTCTATCTGCAGGCGGCGGGTCGGCAGGCTTGATCACACTAGTCATGATATCCAGCGCAGAGGAAGGAAAATATTGTGAGCTGAGCTACTCGGGTAGTACAGCAGGACCTAAGGGCAACGCTGTGAGCTGTAGAAACAGCCTGGGCTCGTGAGAGCGTATCACTTTGTCAGCTTGTCATCAGATGTGATGTGCTTTGACGGCCTGTGAAGGTGAGTGTCTATTGAGGCTGTACTTCCACCCTGGGGTGGCAGTCAGTGGCCTGGTACGTAATGGCATCTTCATATTCAGTTCGTAATTTCTGTCGGTGGTTCCCGCAGGAATCCCCTTCGGCTCTCCGGGAACGCTTGGTGTAGGAGGATCAAATACTCTGGTGCATGAGTTTCTAACGGGGTTAGGACATTTTATGTGCCAGCAATCGTACAAAGGTAAAGGCGTTAATAGCTGAGTGGGTAAATATACATACAGAAGTATCAAGTACTATCCGACTTCATCCACGACATCTGTGGTACCCCATTATTCGTACCCTATATGGTGCAAGGAGACCCAGGTTGCGCAAGCCATCAATGGTCATGATGAAAAGCTATAGAGAAGTGGCCCCTCTGAATTGATCTCATTCTGTGCCGACCTCCTGCCTGAGTTCCTCAACCTTCTAGTCTTCTCCTCTGCCTGCTCAATGTTCTTGATAAGCATCTCCTCTCGTGTCGCAGTCATTGTTCCGTACCCAAGATTAACAGCGTCACCTGCTCGATATGAGCAAGTGTTTATTGGTCACTTGCTGCAGCTTTGTTGGAGTATTCTCGAGGGGATGCAAGTGGTAATTGGCGCTTGGTGTCCTGCGTGAATAGGCAATATTGACACTCACAAGCGATGAACTCAGGATGTCAAAGTGCTGGATCACCCTGTGTCCAAGTCGGGTGGTGGTGGCCAGGGGGGCGTTGTCAAAAGATCACCGGCAATGATTAGAACCCAGGTATATAAAGACGATTGATTGTTGTGAGGTATGTATCCGGGAGCAAGGGGTAGGGGCACACCTATCAAGCTCCACTATGCATCTCTCGCTTTTGCGCCTAGTGCCTTGGGGAAGTATATCGAGGATCCAGTCCTCCCGCTGGAGATCTTGACCTTGCTCTATAGGCGGCTGTCGTGCGAGTTGGGTCTGGGGGAGGTGTGGCCAAAACGAATAGCCCAGGCATTCTTCCCGTCTTTCTCGAGAAGAGATCGCGACCTTGATGATCCGGTCGTGAAGTATTGGGGGATCGCGGGGAGCAAGGCAATGCGAGTAAGCCAGTCGCGTCACAGGGGCCCTGGCTTGGGGGCAGGACGAGCGGTCTTGGTATGAGCCCAGTGAGAGGGTTCTCAGGTGTAGCCTCCCCTGAAAACCCGCGATCGGATGCTGCGATAGGCGGTGTAGACATTGTCCGGCGTAGCTGTATAGCCGCGCTGACCTGGCCAGAGTAGTATGGATGTATACGGGAAAAAAAAGAAAAAGCTAGCTGATAGGACAGGTGTGTTGAAAGCGACGCGTGGTTGATCGACGAGCCGCGATGTGTCATGTGATACCCGATTCCTACCCACATATGATGGACTAGCCCGTAATATCGTGTCATTACTCTTCGCCTCTCCCTCTCGGACATCCCACCTGTCATGGCGTCCAAGTGCAGCAACGAAGCCCGTATGGCCACTCTCCCTTTCCATTACCGGTGCCCTCTGGCATATCCCTCTCGTGCCTGTGGTGACAGTAGGGGGATATAGTCATGTGAGTATCGCGCATACTGTGCGGGAGTGGTGGGTTCGAGCCTCGAAGAGGGCTCGAGACACCAGGTGGTGAGGCCGAGAGGGGAACGCAGACGGGTCACCCACAACCGCCCAGCCGTCGCGGACCCGGGAGGGCTGAGCCCCCAAAAAAAGCGGTTGTACGATCAGAGCCGTTACAACCGCATATGGATCTCTATGCAAAGCGGTAAAATATACTTGGAATATCTGATGCAGTATACTATTTGGAAAAAAGGCCTTGCAGCCTGCTGGCGTGGACAGAGCCTATCTAGACTGAGCACCCCTGCCTCGTGCTTCCTGCATAAGGTCAGGGATCCTCCGTTTATACTGAGTCACCCAATTTTCAACATAATAATAATGATAATAATAATAGAGGTAGTGCAATACTGCGAGTGTGGAGTGTACCACATCCAATTAATATTTAATGGTTTAATGTTTATATTTAATTGTTCAATGTCTAAGTCTAATGTGTTAATGAATATTCCATCGTAGAACAGTGATGATTCTAGAGCGTAATATGTAACTTATCAGTGAGGCATGTGCCTTGGCAAAGGACGTCCGGACAGCGATGGAGCAACTCGAGAGAGTATTTGCTGGTGGAGCCTTGCTGCTGGGAAAGGGTCATGATAGGCATCGGTTGCCTGACAGCGGCGGGCGCCGGATATGTCTGCAAGTGCCTTCGGATCGTCTCTTCCTCGTGATGCACTCCGGGCTGCATTGGAAATGGGGTCGGCTATGCAGTCATTGGTCGAGGTCATTCTTAAATGTCCAGCCGGACTCAAGTTGAAAACTAGAGAGAGGGGGGGGGAGAGAGGACAGAGGATAATGAGCTACACTGGTATCTCACTGGGCATTCCATGGAGTTCAGATAGCACTAGCGAGGAGGTATCTCGGGCAGAGTCCTTTAAAATGATGATGTAGGGTGTGTCCTCTGTGGAAGGGCAAGCTTGGGAGTGTGAAATTGTTGAACACCGCCTGCGATCTGTGACCAGTCTTGGATTGTTGTTTCTGGACAGCTTGTCATTGTGAAGTTGGAGAAAGTGTTCATGGAGCTATGGGTATTTGATGTTCGGCTAGGAAATGATCTCGAAGGGCAGTCCTAGGTGGAGGCACAGCTTTGGTAACTGGGGACCAGGATTTCCCTCTGTGGCCTAAGGATCCATGTTGTGAGTCGTGACCAATAGATGTCGTTTCTGAGGTGGTTTTTGATCGTGTCAGAAGGTAGGTCGACTATACAGCGTGTTGTCTGGAAATATTTAAGCTGAGAACGAAGGCCGGACTCAAGCCCGACACTAGAGGGGGGAGGGGAAGCGGACAGCAGACTCGGAGCTACGCTGCACCGAAGTCATGCCCGTGACAGTCACGCCGCGGCACGAGAAAACGCACCTAGTGAGGTACAAGCTAGGTGCTTCACTTTCATGGCTGGTTGGTTGCATCTTGCAGTCGGGGGTATTGGCTGGCTGAAGTTATCCATGAATCTCGATGGGTCGTGGGCCTTGGCTGCATTTGGCTGCACGGATGGCTTGAGCAAATTGATGGGTTATGTTCGAGCCACGGCTACTGGTGCGTAGGTGGGAGTTGCGTAGGGTTAGTGGATGCTTGTTTCTAGGGCGTGGTGGCGTTTTCTCATTGGTGGGAGTTGGGGTGGTTGAGCATTGTAGGGAACAGGCGAGGTGGTGCTCGAGACCATTGATTCTGGACGGTTGTGCTATGTTGAAGTTGGCCAGGCCTGCTGCCATCGCCACCAAGGGTTCGGATTGCTTTGAGCACTTCATCCCGCTTGAGGCCAGGATACCGTCCACGGTTGGCCGGTCACTCTCCTAGGGAGGTCCTCGATGAAGCTGGTTTCTCTGTCCCATGCAAACGCCCTGTGTAGCTGAAACATCTTGCTCAGTTCCTCGGCGACGTTAGTCGCACTCCCCAGCAGAGCTCTTAATGTGGCCCTTGAAGCCTCTCTTCCCAGCTGGGAATCGTGTCTTTATCCATCTACGCCGCCAGCCAGATTGTTTCTTCATTGAATCGGAAAGTGTCCACTGTAGTAATATTCTCCTTGTGTGTTGCCCAGCCACTTGCCTGTTGGCGTGTCCTTTGAGTCCAGCAGGCGTACTTTGGGATCTGCATCATCGGCAGGGATGAGGACCCAGTGTGGTGATCCAGTGGTGCAAAGACAAGTGTGCAGGGAGCGGGCATGTGGGCATTGCTTCCCTGTTTCTCAAGAGGTGTTACAAGGCAGTGGAATAGCCGTTCTTGAGCTGGTCGATGAGTAAGGTGAGTATATTGAGCATTGGTGACAGAGCAAAGGAAAGCGTCTGTGCTGTGACTGTCACGTCCCTCAACTGTTATGCTCGAGTCCCACCTTTGCTCTCAGCCCGTGTCTTTTTATCGCCCGCTGGTCTCCTGATCCTCTCATATTTATTTTGTCCCTGGCACATGTTCATCACCAAGCACTGGTTTAGTTATGCTATGCTACTTCTGGAATACCAGTAACTTCATGCTGTGATTGCGCACTGAGCGCTGAGCGCTTAAGCCATTGGGCGTGTTGGGGTGACCCAGCTGTGTTCTCTCCTCCGCCTCATGATTCGGTGTTTCGACAAGTAGCACAAGAGAAGGACGATGTGCGTCTGAGTGGTCCTGTCCCCACCCACACAATGGCGTCTTCGAATCCGCCGCGTTCTTGAACTGTACCAGCCCAGCATCCAGATTTCGCTGTGTAGGACGCATCTAATAGCGCATCAATGCAATTCCTGACACTTCTACACCCCCATCACCCTTTCCCACCCTCTTATATTCAGCTTGTCGTGGCTTCCGAGCACAGCAATAAAAAACCTGTCCTTCTGGGCATTCTCTCCCTCTCTACTCCTGACACCCTCCATGCGTGTGTATTCTTCTCATGACTGGTTGAATGATTTCGTGACTAGCATGATAGAATCCCAGTCAGCATACGGCTCGTTTCTTTCACGAGCCTCACCGATTCGCATTTGCAAACTACACACAGCAAAGCCCTTGTTGATATCCTCATAAGTGAAGAACTCCACAACATAGACTCTGACGACTATCCCCCCCCTCCTCCAATGCGCCTGTCTCACCATTTCTCCCCTCAACCATGGCTGCCCAAACAATGTCAACTTAGAATAATCACCTGCCCCATCATAGTTGTATTCACCGACACCAACTAAAAGGAGAACGGCTTTGTATTCGCTGTTACAGGTCATCAGAAGCTATTCGCAGAAAATGATGCCAATGCCGCAGCAGCTACCGCCAAAACTTTGTCCTGTAACTACTTGATCGCTCAAACTATGGGTGTTCGAGCACCGCCAGTGGATTTTCGTAAGTATAGTGATTGATATGGGATCTTGCTAAGATGATGTTTGACTGCACAGACTACAAAGCACTCAGGCTGGAGGCTGATGTGGAGTCAGGTTGTGGAGTTCGCATATAAACCGGCGCCTTTGGCACTTCAGAGGCCCTTATCTAGACCTCTTGCCTTCAAGCACACGCTGAGACACTAAGAGCAGTGTCGAGCTTCTTGTTTATCTTTTCTATCAACGGTGCTATTGTCCCAAACACTATATAGGTGCGGCATTGCCAAATTCGAACCATGCAACCTCGCATTTAACTTACCGACCTAGTCCAATGGCTCATACGCTCTCCCCCAACACAATGCTGTCATTTCTATACGCATATAGCGGCAAAGTGGTGGACCAGCTCCGTACCACAGACCTCAAGGGGGGCCTATACTGTTGATACTGGGAACTCTGTGCATCGGCTTGAACATACTACGTGGATCTTTGACATTCAAGAATATAGTTCCGCTATTCTCCACCGTGTGTATAACTCAGAAGATACTATTTATCTCCATACCAAGAACTCGACTGAGATACAGTGGGCAACTAAGAGTATATAGGTCAATTTATCACCAATTATGTGTGCCCTGAAGGGACAGTGTTCTGGGGTCATTCTGCCGTATCATCTGATCGCATGTACACTTCGGATATCAAATAGAATGATCGTGCTTTGCGACCTCTGGATTACTCGGATGATTGCAGACGAAATCCGGTACCTAGCAAATCTTCTGTTGATACAAGCGAAAACATGACCAAGTCAAAGACACTAGACTACAATATTCAATCATCACAGCTAGCGTTCACATTTCTATTTACCATGCACTCTCCTTTGCCTTCATACAACATTCCTGCCAATTCCTACCATATTTGAAATTCATCAGATCTACCTTTGTCGATGATACTCCAATCAAGGCCGAGGTCCGAGGCCGCCACAGCCCATCTCTGTTGCCCTTTGGAACCCAAAACAATATTTCCCCCTCTTTCCCCAGAACCCATCCGGATTCAATCCGGCATCCATCCAACGTACTACCTGGGTCGGGATATCCTTGCCCAAATAGGTCGGAGGTATCCCATACCCTGACTGTTGTCCTGCCATCGCATGAGACTATTAATTTTCCGCCGTCCCGGGACCAGGCAAAGAGATTACAGTGATTATGCAGATCGCCATACCAGGGCCCCGAAATGAGATTGCCAGTGTGGACGTCCCAAATGCAGACCTCCCCCTTCCCCCCCAATGAAGCAATCCGGCTTTCATCGGGCGAAAACACAAGAGCCCGAAATATACCATCAGATATACTAGTAGAACTTGAGACAAGCTCGCCAGTCTGGGCGTCCTGAACTTGGGAGGTCATTCCATAGAATATGGCTATAAGTCTTCCGCTGGGTGAGAACGTGGCCTCAATAAAGACTTTGTTTTCATGGGGATGGAGTGGAAGGAGCTGTTTCGTGACAGTGTTCCATACTTTGCATTCTCCGGAAGAACCTACGATAGCGAGCACACCGTCAGGAGAGACCGCAAGAATGCGGTCCTCATCTTCAAAACGTGCAGATAAGTCAACTGACATATCCTCCTTCAATATGCACACAGTCTTGCTAGAAGCTGCGACCAACTGGTGGTCGCCTATTCGGAAAAAGAGGTGTCCAGCAGGTTCGTTGTCTTGGTTCCACTTGAAGGGGTCACATGCCGGCTGCCCAGTCGTCACATTCCATATCTCGATTGCATCCCATGAGCCACAGGCAATGTGATTCCCATCGGGAGAGAATGCAAGCTTGTAAATGTCGCCTGTAGATCTGATGGGTTCCCAAAGTGTTTCACCAGTTGTTGCATCCCAAAACTCGACTATCCCACCCTCGAACCCCAATGCCAATATCTTTCCGCAGGACGAGATTGTCATACATTCCACCCAGCGTCCATGATGATTTATCTCGGGACCACCGGGTGAAGCTTCCTTCCTATCTAAGTCCCACATGATTACAGTAGTGTCGCGTGATGCCGACAAAAGTCTCTTGCCATCTGCTGATAGAGCAATTCCGCAGATGTCGTCTCATCTACAAAATCCCCGTTTGGTTGCAAGCCATTATTGGAGGTTTCAAGGCCATAAAATCTGGCGCAATATATTATCTCCATAATGACCCCTTACAATCATCTTGCAGTCCTACTAAATTTATTATATGATATTGAAATGAGTGGTCATATATTGCGCAACGTTGCAAGGCATCGCAAAACACAACAAATATATTGCCACCGCATTGCAAGGCATTGCACTCAATTGCTTCAGCTGCCTATATTCGATTGCAAGGATTTGCTCACTGGCTCACTGGCTTTAGGATACATTCCGCGGCCTACTACAGTATATCAATCACCCTATCACACTCTCACAATAAACACATTGGATTTTCCACCTTCAGACTCAAGATTAGCGTGGCCGCTTTAAGTTCTCACTCCAGCGCCCACGCCTGCCTTCCAGGTTTCCGTTCCAAACACTACGCCACCTTCCCCCACCTCCTCTAACATTAAAATGCACCCCCCGCTCACAATTTCGATACTCCACTACATCAAATACCACTCCCAAGTCGGACGCCATTCTATCAAGACAGCGGGCCTATGCTCTCACGTCTCCCTGACAAGCACCCTCGAGGGTACTTCTTTTTCTCCCCTGAAATATGTCAGAGAGATTTATTCTATACTGGCCAGTACGGTTTGTTATGGTCTACGCAGGAGTTGCTCACAATTGACACGACCGCAAACCCTAACCCTAAGTTGATTATGTAATATTTCTAGATTCGTCAGAATGGGGACTCCGACTCATTCACCCTTGATCTTCTACCACCACCATCCTCATTGTTCCACCCCTTGCAGGCCGCCAACAGACGAATTTTGCGCTCCCGCCTTCATAAAAAGATCACATGTTCTGTTTTCTGGTCTCCCCCTGGCTACTTGATGAATGGCTGCATGTCCGGACCAGACCCGCGGTGCGTATATGCGCACATCTTGATGTCAACTGATATGCTAATCACTTACAAATGGCGGTTTCGACAATCCACATCGAAGGGGGCCTAGGAAATGAACCTCACAACACCCGCCAGCAAGCCATCCGGGTGGTCGACTTACCTACAGTACCCCCTACTCTTTGAGCACCACCACACCTATTATTTGCGCATATAGCCTATCAAATAGTGAGGACCAATCGCGTATATCCGGATTTACCAGCCCATGGTGAGTGACCCGGCCACACTTCAAAGCCCCCGCCACTTGGTGTCATACTGAACCAATTGCCCATGCACCGCCCCCCCCCCATCCAAGATCCTGCCCCGCTCAAGCGCAGATCCCTCTAGTTTATGCCAGCATGGACCTAGGTCTCCCTCCAATCGTGATGGCCTCCGACGCATGTGTCCAGTCATCTATCCAATTCGGTAAGTCACTATTTGCATACATCTAGTGTTTTCTATACCTGGATCTTCATGTGCTCGTACCATACTACAATAAATGCCTCCTGGTTGATAACTGGTGCTGAGAATATCAGGGATTGTCCTGCCGGTATTTTTTTTGGGGGAGACGACTGAGCAATGCCTTACAATGCTCTGCAATGTCTTGCAATGGTCCGAAATATATCGCCCATTCTGAAATATATTGCCAACATTGCAAGCCATTGCAACATTTCAAGTTGTGGGCAATGGTCTGAAATATATTTGGACATTGCAAGGCATTTGGCCGATTGCAATGTCGTACAACCAAACGGGGAATTTGCTGATGCTGTATGCCCGAGTAAAGGTCCAAGGATTGGTTTGTATGTGACCACATCCCAGCCCATCAGGATTCTGTCCAAGGTTAAAACCAGGAGTCTCCCATCCGGAGAGAAGCTAAGCTTGTGCCATCCGATATTGACCATTGTTATTGAAATGCTACCAACAACTTCTCCAGTTTCAACATTTGAAATGATTGTTCCACTGTCCCATGGCCTACTACTGGTGGTGGCCAGAAATCTTCCATCAGAAGATAGGGCCATCTGGAAAACCTTGTGCCCACAGTCTATACGCTTGAGATAAGTCTCATCCATCATATTCCATATACTGACAGATTCATCCTCGGCATCTAGGGTCACTACATAGCCTTTTTCTATCGAGACTGTGGCTGCCCAGAAAACACCAAGCCGAAGATCTGGGAGCAAACGACGCATAAATTCCCCAGAATTTGCTGCCCATAGTTTTATTGAGCCGTCGCCACGGAAACATGCTGAGATTATATTTTTGCCATCATTGACATAACCGACAAAGGAAACCGGGTTGAAATGGGCATGGTGTTCATTATGTGCCTGAAAACAGAGACGTAGGTCGCCACTCCCAATGTCCCATACCCTCACTCTACCATCCAGAAAGCCAGCGATAAAGCACTGGCCATCAGGCCGAAAAGCAACACTCCAAACTGCAGCCTGGTTGTTGAATCCTCGAAACGGCCCCAAGATCAGATTCCCAGTTTCTGTGTCACAGATGCGGACGATTCCACCTTCTGTACCGGATACAAAGAGCTTCCCATCCGGAGAGAACGCAACGCACCCGACAAGAGACTCGTGTTCTGAGACAAAGGAAAATGATGGCCAGTGAGCGGGTTTGCCCATCGTAAGTGTAAGAGTTTGGGGGAATCTGGGTAGGAAATGTCTGGCAACCACGGAGCATTTGGGGGCAAAAGGGAGGGCGGAGGTATAGATGTGGGGGGTGCTTTGAGTCATTGGATATATGAATGCTGCAACAAAATGACGAGCATCGCGAATAAACTCATTCAATGCCTCATCCTTTGTTGAGGCGATCTGCGCATAAAAATATCAAAATGTGACATAAGCAGATAAGATTAAAAGAACACACACATCTAGCCAGTCTGCAACCATCTTCAACAGTGGCATCACCTGGTTCATTTCCTTCAACAAGCTCATGACCTCGAACCAGAACAGAAGCTGATCATAGAACAATGTCTTCACAACTCCCACTAGCGGCTCACAAGGCGAAGTACAAAGTAAGTGATCTGCCCAGAAGCAGCAACTGTACGAGAGAAGTGAGGAGATCGCTTCTTCAATCTTTGCTTCAATATCTGGCATGTCTGTGTTCCTCACGGTCGAAGTCTCTAGGTTGCATATATTGAAGCATAGCTCCGCAGACATGGTTTCCAAGCAGAGCTCAGCCAGGCGATGCTGGTGCTCAGCTTCCGAGTCCTTGATTGGGAAGCTATCTGGCCTAGAGGAAGAGAGGAGGAAATCGACGAATGATTGATGCACAAATCGGAGGATCCCCGCTTTGGTCAATGACAGAGGAAAGACGGTTCCGGATTGTTGCTAGTATGGTTCCACTAACATTAGGAAGCTTGATCAGCTCCTCGTCACGAAGGGGTCGTTTAGCGAAAATCATGGCGCCAATGACGGTGTTCAGTGCTACTAATTCATCGGAGTCCATGTGTCCAAATGATATCTGGAAGATACCCGAATATAACGAATGCAATTCGTTCGTGTCGCCAGATACGGTCCTGTGATCCATGATAGCCTTTAGCCGCTTGTCGGGGACACCCTTCTCGATAAAATTCGTGACAGTTGTTGCCCAGATAAAGAGACCGCCAGCACGGCGAGCCAAGCTAATAGCGGACTCGCTAACCCAGTTGTGAGGTAATGAATCCTGGTAACCATCTGCAATCTCACCCAAACGATGTGAGAGGAATTGACGGATGTCATGATATGCCGTAGCATGAGGATCGTCCACAGCGTTCTCTGCCTCCATATGGTGATCACTCGGAACATTGACCCCCGAGGGAATGTCGATGGGGGCACTGATAGGATCAAGGGCACGGTGAATATCGCCTTCCTTTCTGCTTGTCACAACTAACTTGAAGTTTTTGGGGAGTTGAGGCCAGTGTTTGATTGTCTGTAAGAGGCTCTTGCGATCCCTAGATTCACTACCCTGGAGACCGCTGCATTCATCCAGAGCATCAATCACAACGAAAACAGATTGGTCATTTGGGGTATCAGTTGACGCCGACAATGGGCGTTTCAATGAAGGTGGTGAACAGAGTCATGAGGTCGAGCGAGTCGATAGTCTTTTTTATCATTTTGTAAGCGCTCAAGAATTCGCTCTCGGACCGAGGGATATCGACATGCAAGATCATGGGCAACACGGCGCCAGAGGGTGCTGGGAGGAGTGGTAGTGGCCTTTGCGCGTTCAAATCGGAAATACGTGATAAGCCGATCTTCGTGTTGAGAGGCAATGGTAGACGCCAGGGCGGATTTGCCAACACCAGGATATCCTCTGATCCAAATCACATTCTTGTCCCCGTCGCTATTGATCTCGGTTTCGATATTGGATAGAATCCTGACACGAGTCCCTTCCATACATTCGTTGGCCCTTGGACTAGGCTTCTCTCCTCCAAGCAGGCGCTCTCTCAGTAACGCATCATCTTTCGCGGTACCTATGATCATGAGACCGGAGGATCCGACATGATACCTGGCAGAGCTCACTTTGTAATTTGGCCATTGAATCTGTTTTGACGCCCGTATCAATGGCAATGCCCCGATCAAATCCCTTCTCGAATTCCGTATAGCGCTTCTTCAAATCCTTGATCTTCTCTTGATTCGAGCTAGTTTTCATCACATTGACTATCAAAGCGAATGAGTGTAAATAGATACATTGACCGAATAGACAAGCACCTATCCAATTTCACCAGCCAGGCCTTGAATGAAAGCCGCTGTGTCTTCCATGAGAGGGCGAGCTTTCTTCAGAACTTCTTTCAGCTGACTCAAATCAGCGATTTGCTCAACCGGTGGAATGTACTCGGCGGTTTTCGCCATGCTCTCGGCTAGGTCGAGCACATCTGTTCGGCACTGATCTTGAGCAGCAAGTTGCTGGGAAAACGATCTTAGTTGTGTCTCTCCTGCGTTAAATAGAAGGCAAATTCACTTTATAGACAATGTCGATACATTTGAAAACCGCGTTTGCAATTGGATGAAGCTTTGTTCAATTAGCTCACATATTTTCGCGTAGAGACCGTAGACGTACCTCGCTAATAGCCCCCGAAGCCCTCAGAATTTCCCTCAATGGGCCTTTCGCCCGGCCAAGCCGATCCAGGACACTTTCACGTTCTTGCAGGTTCTGCATTGCAGTATTGAGCCTGTTATCTAATGATGAAGGAACCTACTGGAGAATGAGGACGCTTGTAAGCAGCCACAGGGGATAACATACCGCAACAATGTATAATTTCATTTCTTTCAGGGGATTAGCGAGCTCCACTTGGTACGCTGTAGTTCAGTTAGAGACTTGGGCTATGTCTCGACAAAGAACAACTGACGCGTAGGGTTATCGTGTGCCCCTAAGGCAAGGTGTTGCCATATATTGTCAAAGGAAACGTTGATCTGAGCAAGAGTAACACCACTGTAGAACAATTGCTCTTTTCGAATTTGGCCGGTCAGGATAGTTCCCTCGCGTAAAATCCTACCTCGATCATAAGTTTATCACGAGACAAAGGGAGATTTACCTTACTTACAAGGACTTCGGGGTACCCACGCGGTTTTCGTCGGTGCCTGTCTTCAAGAGGGGTATCTTGGGATATTGGGTCCCATCGAACTCGAGGTATAAGGATCGTTTAGATGGCTTATCAAGCGAGACAATAAACTCTGGAGGTATGTATTAACATGGTTCGGCTGTCCCGACTGGACCAAGTACAGAAGATAGCTTACTCAAAATTTGGATAGCCTTACTAGTGGGCGATGAGGTATCAGGTGTGGCCACGCTGGTCATGACGCGTAAAGTAGTGGAAGGAGATCTTTGGAGTTGAGCAGCGACTTCAGCGACGGAGGTGCGAGATCTAGACAACAGCTCGTGGGAGCGCCCCAGGCCTGTTGGCTTGTTATCGGATTTGGTGTGCACTGCCTACTTCTTGAAGATTGTTTTGTCCCTCTAAGTATAAATCTCCCGCCCGTGTCGATGCTAATTCGGTCAGATCATATATTGATCTCAACAGCTCGTTCAACAACTCAGTCTCCGTCATACTTCTCTTGGGCTCTCGGTTTAGTTGCCCGCCCTCTTTGTTTAGTAGTATGCAGATCTTATCTTTGTGTCGTGTTAGAGGGTTTCGAGGAATAGTACTCGCAGCTGGCGACCAACAATCAGACACGTGATGATGTCTGTGGAGCACCTAGCTCGTACCTCGCTAGGTGCGTTTTCTCGTGCCGCGGTGTGACCGTCACGGGCATGACTTCGGTGCAGCGTAGCTCCGAGTCCGCTCCCCCATTAACCTTCGCCTCTCTCCGACATCCCACCTGTTGTGGCGCCCAAGGGCAGCAACGAAGTCCGTATGGGCATTTTCTCCCTTTCCGTTACCGGTACCCTCTGTGCGTATCCCTTTCATGGCTGGTGGGACGGTTTTCCTGATTGGCACGATAAAATTCAGTCGAGACGAAGCTCAATCATATCACGAGTTCTGCCTACTCACAAGCGAGGAATCCGCAAAATTGACCCTGACGACGACGACCATCTCCTCCAATGCCTTTACCTTACTATTTCCCCCTTCAACTGAGGTTTTCCAATGCCGTCAACCTCGAAAAATTCACCTACGCCGCCACAGCCATATTCCCCGACCCCGGACAAGAGGAGACGGTTTCGCACTCGCTGCTACAGGTCATCACGGCCGGATACCAGATGCTACAGAATGACCTCGCTGTGGTGTATAATTCTGAACGGGATCTGCATGGGACGCCATCTCGACACCTCTATGTGGCCGTGAAGAGGCTTGAGAGGATCTCGGGGCAGTAAATGGAAGATAGGAGGGGAATTATTCTCAGACCATGACGCCAAGGCTGCAGCGGTCACGGCCAAACCTTTGTCTTGTGACTGTTTGACCACTCAAGCTGTGGGCGCACGAGTATCGCTGATGGAGTTTCGTAGGATACTGCGGCCGACGTTTATGCAGGGATACCCTTCACTCACGAGACAGAGGTACCGGTATTCTTCTCACCTGCAATGATGGGGTATGCATGCTACCCAGTTCGCTCCAAACCCATTATGCATATATTGATATCCTTCACAACGACGCCAGATTGCGATTCTTCTCCTCTTCATATCCGGCTACTTGATGACGGCCTCCGATTTCCACCTGCTGCATCTACTCGCAACTACCTTTTCCCGCCCCGTAGCAAGGCAATCACTCCCTGATTCCCTCCAATACGATTCTCGCTCGTGAAGGAAATCTCCTAGCTACGAGGCACCACCCATCTCCAGTCCCGTAACATCAGAAGTGCTCAGGAGATCAGTGGGAAGAGCATATTAATGGCTGCCTACTCGACGTTTTAGAGCCAAGAGTTACCCCGTGGGACAGCACGGGAACAGCGGGTAGTCGACTGTCTATCACTTCAGCATTTGAGAACCTTCATCTGCTGGTGACAGGTCCTCGGCATCTATTGGCTCTGTTCGATGTTGGTGATTGGCGGTACTTCCTGGGATCTCGCGATTTGTTGGTGGACGAACGTCGCATCAGTGCACGTTGACTTCTTAATTTTCCTTCCCCGTAGAGTAATACTGTAGTCTATTATCAGCCTCCTGCAGACTTTCGTAAAATTATATGTTGTCAACGTGTGCAGACGATCTTCATAGGACAGAGGCGTGCTGTTGGCTCTCAAAGGTTGGTCATAACTGCTTCTCGTTTGATGCTCCCCATTTATATTTTCAAGGTCATTGTACGATCCATTAAATTATGTACTAGTGGGCTTATTTTATTTTCTATGCGATCATCCATCGGGGCTGGTGTGCAATTTCAGGAACGCAGGCAGGTCAGAAAAGGCTCATCGTTGAAGGTAAAGCGTGACGTCACTGATACAGTTTCCCACGTACCTACTTTACATGGCTACTAGCTCAGGCCAACGCGGCGAGCGAACGGCCATTCCACCACATCAAGAATACAGAATTCCCATCCCTGTCGACGACGCCAAACCCATAGGTTGCCCGCAATACTTGAAGGACGCGCCAACAGATAAGTGACTGGGCAGCGGACAAGGACAATATCGTCATAATCGACAGTTTCCAACTCAACGGAGGAGAGAGAGCCCAGCCGGTGGTGAAGAGGGATGACGGCGTGACTCCCAGCCAAGAGGAAGCTTTACTTAACGGCCATACTAAAAATTCTGCTGAGTAGCACGACCAGTGCTGCCGGGAAGTTGACCATGATGCTCAGCTCCACAGATCCTTTGTACTGGGGCAGAGACACCACCTTCGTCGAGAGCCTCGCGAAGAAAGTGTGACCGGCAAACCACCGACGGAACCCCCGACGAAGCAGGATAGAGTCCTCAGGGCCATGTGAACCCTGGCCGACAATGTCGCAGGCCTGGCGAATTCTCAACCTGGCGCAAGTGTCCAGAGTCGATGCCCTCGTACGCTGTCTCGCCCGTTCCCTACAATACTCGACCGCTCCACCTTCCATCCAACAAGAGCATGTCATCAGACCTAGAAGCAAGCATCCACTGACCCCATGCGACTCCCACCTACGCGCAAGCGCTCGTGGCTCGACCACAACCCCTCAATTTGCCCAGGCCACTAACCCGACCGAACCCAACCGAGGCCCACTATCTATCATGACTCGTGGTCACCTTCAGCCACCCGATCCCCTCGACCGTAGGATGTGACGAAACCTCCACCATCTATACTTCCCCCAAGGCAAGTAATCATACACTTCGTAGTTTGCGGCTGTGTAGTATGCACTGTGGCAATACTGATACCTACTCAACGAGCCGCTCCACGAGCCAGCGTAGATCTACCATAAACCTTTATAGCAGGATATCACACATAAAATTGTCAGCCAGATTTACTTTTATGTGGACAAAAGGCATCCTGAAATTGACAATGGGTGCAGCTTATCAGTACTCAGCACCTAGTAATTCTCCGTTTGCGAAAGTGAGAACATACTATCCTATCCGACGGAACGTAAACGACATGAAGGCACTAGACTAGACTACTCGATCACCGAAACCAAGGGTCCATGTTTCTACCCTATCCTACCATGCGCTCTCCTTCACCCTCATGCAACATTCCCGCCAATTCTCGCCACGTTTGAAATTCATCAAATCCACCTTTGTTGACGGTGCTCCAAACACGGCCAAGTTCCGAGGCCGCCACAGCCCGTCTCTATTGCTTTGCGGAGCCCAAAACAATATTTCGCGTTCGTTCCCTAGAACCCATCCATCCTCAATTTCACATTCATCCAACATACCACCAGCGGAGGGATGCCCTTGTCCAAAGAGATCGGAAGTATCCCACACCCTGACTGCCTTCCCACACGAGGTTATCAGCTTTCTGGTGTCCGGAGAAAAGGCTATGAATTTGCTATCGAATGAATGGCCATGCCAGGGTCCTGAAACAAGATCACCAGTGCGAACATTCCAAATGCAGACCTCCATCCCAAACAAAGCAATCCAACCTTCATCAGGCGAGAAGACGGGAGTAGTAAATGGGTGCCCGAGTCCAAGAGGAAAGCTTGAGACAAGATCTCCGGTCTGGGTGTCCCGAACTTGAAGGAAACCCTCGTAGTTGGCCGCTGTAAAGGCAAGGGCTGCAAGTCTTCCACTGGGTGAGAACGCCGTCTGAACCGAGCTCTTGTCATGTTTGGGAGGATGCCAGGATGGAAGGGGTTGTTTTGTGACGGTGTCCCATATCATATATTCTTCTTTATAAGCTGTGATGGTAACCAAACCATCGGGAGAAACTGCAATAATATCGCCGCAGTCCTCAAAAGATGTGCATAGGTCAATTGACATATCCGCCTTGAATATGCACACAGTGTCGCCGGAGGCTGCAACCAAATGAAGATCAACTGGTCGGAAAAAGAGGAAAACAGGTTCGCCAACTCGGTTCCACTCGAAGTGATCAAATGCTGGCTGCCCAGTTTCCACATTCCATATCTCAATTGTAAACAATGAGCTGCAAGCTATGTGACTCCCATCAGGGGAGAATGCAAGCTTGTACATGGTGCGTGTAAGTTCGATGGGTTCCCGAAGAGCTTCACCAGTTGTTGTGTCCCAAAACTCGATTAGCTCACACTCGAACCCCAATGCCAACTTCATTCCGCATGATGAAATTGCGACACAATATATCTGTCCACGATCATTGGTTTTGGGGACACCGGGTGAAACTTCCTTCCCATCTAAATCCCACATGACCACAGCTCCACCAAACAGTGATGCCAATAAAAGTCTCTTGCTGTCTGGTGATATGGCAATTGTAGAGAATCGACCAGAATGCCGGGTTGGAGTTTCAAAGATTGGTTTGTGTGTGGCCAAATCCCAGACCATCAGCAACCTGTCGTATGTTGTAGCCAGAAATCTTCCATCCGGAGAGAAGCACAGCCGAACCAATACATCATTGATCTCTGGAATGCTGCCAGCAATATCCCCAGTTGCCACACTTGAAATAATGATCTTACCATCCTCTGAGTCACTAGCAGTGGCCAGAAACCTTCCGTCAGGGGATAGGGCTACCAAAGAAACTTTGTGCCCACAGTCCATACTCTTGATATGAGTCCGATTCCTCATATTCCATATATTGACCAATTCGGCCCTGGCGCCCCGGGCTGCTACATAGCCCTCCTGCATTGAAATTGCAGCTAGCCCAAAAATATCAACCTGGGAATCCGCGCAGAAATGGTATACAAACTCCCCCGAGCTCGCAGCCCATAACTTGACCATGGAATCCTTGGGGCTGAAATATGCCGAGATTATATTTTGGCCATCATTGACATAGCCAACAAAAAAAACTGTGGTGAAGTCGCCGCTAAAGGGATCATGTGCCTGGAAACAAAAGCGGAGGTCACCACTTTCGGTGTCCCAGACCCTCACGCTACCGTCCCGAAACCCTGCCGCGAAGTGCCGGCCATCAGGCCTAAAAGCAACACTGAAAGCCGATCCGTTGCGGGACCCCAGAAATGGTCCGGAGATCAGATTGCCGGTGTTTGCATCACAAAGTATGACTCCGCGCACTGATGCAGATGCAAAGAGCTTCCCGTCCGAAGAGAATGCAACACATCTGACGTAATAGAGTGCATGTTCCGAGACAAAGGAAAATGATGGCCAGTGCGCGGGCTTGCCCATCGTGAGTGCAAGAGTTTGAGGGAATTTGGGTAGGAAGTGTCTGGCGACCACCGATTCTTCAGGGGCAAAAGGGAGGGCCGAGATATAGATGTGTGGAGTGCTTTGGGTGATGGGATATATGAATGTTGTAACAAAACGGCAAGCATCACGAACAAACTCATTTAATGGCTCATCCTTTGGTAAGGCGATCTGCGCATAAGAGGATCAGAAGTACAACATAAGCAGATAAGAGAACACGCACATCCAGCCAATCTGCGACCATTTTCAACAATGGTGCCACCCGGTTGATTTCTTTCAGTAAGCTCATGACCTCAAGCCAGAATAGAAGTTGATCGTAGAATAACTTCTTTACGAGCTCCATCATCAGCTCATCAAGCGAAGTACAAAGTAGATGATCTGCCCAGAAATAGCAACTGTATGAAAGAAGCGAGGAGATTCCTCCCTCAATCTTTGCTTCAATATCCGGTATATTTGTGTTCTTCACAGTTGAAGTCTCTAGGTTGCATATATTGAAGTATAGTTCCGCAGACATTGTTTTAAAGCAGAGCTCAGCCAGACGATGCTGGTGCTCGGCTTCTGAGTCCTTGATCGTGAAGCTGTCTGGCCGAGAGGAAGAGAGGAGGAAATCGACAAATGATTGATGTACAAACCGGAGGACCTCGCCGTGGTCAATCACGGAAGAAAGACGGTTCCGGATTGTTTCTAGTATGGTTTCGCCAACATTAGGAAGTTTGATGAGCTCCTCGTCACGAAGTGGTCGTTTAGCGAAAATCATAGCACCAATAACGGTGTTCAGTGCTGCTAATTCATCGGAGTCCATGTGTCCAAATGATATCTGGAAAATACCCGAATACAACGAATACAATTCGTTTGTGTCGCCAAATACAGTCCTGTGATCCATAATGGCCTTTAGCCGCTTGTCGGGGATACCCTTCTCGATGAAATTAGCGACGGTTGTTGCCCAGATGAAGAGACCACCAGCACGACGAGCTAAACTAATAGCAGACTTGGTAGCCCAGTTGGGAGGTAATGAATCCTGGTAACCATCTGCGATTTCACTCAAACGATGCGAGAGAAATCGGCGGATGTCATGGTATGCCACAGCATGAGGATCATCTGCAATGTTTTCTGCCTCTGCATAGTAATCATTCGGAACATCTCCCCCCCAGGGAATATCGATGGGGGCACTGATAGATTCAAGGGCATGGTGAATATCGCCTTCCTGTCTGCTCGTCACAATTAACTTGAACTTTTTTGGGAGTTGAGGCCAGCGTTTGAGTGTCTGCAACAGGTTCTTGCGATCATTAGATTCACGGCCCTGGAGACCGCTGCACTCATCCAGAGCATCAACGACAACAAAAATGGATTGGTCATTTAGGGCATCAGTCAACCCCGACGAGGGTGTTTCAATAAGAGCAGTGAACAGGGCTATGAGGTCGAGTGAGTCGATGTCTTTTTTATCATTTTGTAAGCGCTCAAGGATGTGCTCTCGCACCGAGGGATATCGACGTGCAAGATCATAGGCAACGCGGCGCCAGAGGGTACTAGGAGGAGTAGTGGTGGCATTTGCTCGCTCAAATCGGAAATACGTGACAAGCCGATCGTCGTACTGAGAAGCGATGGTTGATGCCAGGGCGGATTTGCCAACACCAGGATATCCTCTGATCCAGATTACATTTTTGTCGCTGTCACGGTTGATCTCGGCACTGATATCGGATAGAAGGCTGACGCGAGTCCCTTCCATACACTTCTCAGCTAGCGGGCTGGGCTTCTCAGTTCCTCCAAGCAGGCGCTCCTTCAATATTGTGTCATCTTTTGTGGTGGCTGCGACCATAAGCTAAGAGCTTTTGACACAAAACATAATAGGACTCACCTTGTAATCTTGCCACTGAGTTTATGTTAACCCTTGCGTCTACTATGATGCCTCGATCAAACGCCTTCTCGAGCGTCGTGTATCGCTTCTTCAGCCCATCGATCTTCTCTTGACTCAAGCTAGTTTTCAACAAGTCGACTAGGCAAAGTGAATGAGCTGAAGGGGATAAAGAGACTGAGATACAATATGCACCGATTCCATTCATACTAGTAAGTTCTTGGATGAAGGTCGCCGTCTCTTCCATAAGGGGGCAAATCGTCTCTAAGGTTCCCTTGAGTTGATCCGATTTGTCCACTTGCTCGACGGGTCGAATGTATTCGATAATATTCGCCATACTCTCGGCCAGATCGACGATCTGTGTATGACATTGATCTTGAGCATCGAGTTGCTGCAAAAATGATTATGATTATGCTTATGGGAGAAAAGGAAGAGCACAATTTACTTTATAGACAACGTCAAAGCAGGTAAAAACAATTTTTGCAATTGAATAAATCTTTTCTGAGTCAGCTCCTATATTTTACTCCCAGACACTGTAGACGTACTCCACTAATGCTGGCTGAAGCCTCCATAATTACTTTCAAGGGCGCCCTTGCTCGGCCGATATGACTCAAGACACTCTTATACGCTCTTAAGTCCTGGACTGCAGTGTTAAATCTGTCATCCAGCGAGGAAGGAGCCTATTGAATGTGAGGGTGCTTGTAAGGCGCTAGAGAGAACAACATACCGCGGCGATATGGAGCGTAATTCCCTTTCGGGGGTCAGCAAGCTCGACTTGGTATTCTGTAGTTCAGTCAGCGGCGAGGGCGAAGTACCGATCACGAACAACGGACGCGTGGTGTCATCCTGTGCTGCAGTCGATACAGCATGCTTCCATATATTGTCGAAGGATATGATGATTCCAGCGAGAGTCACATTCTTGCGGAATTTATGCTTTTCTCGGATCCGACCAGTCAGGACAGATCCCTCGTATAAAATCCTAGCTCACCAATAAGCTTAATACGAAACATAGCGAGATGTGCTTTCACTTACAATGATGGCCTCGGGCTGGCCACAAGGCTCCCATTCGGGCTTGGCTTGAGGGGCATCTTGGAGTATTTTGTCCCATCAAACTTGAGATCCATGGATCGGTGGGATGGTTCATTCAGCAAGACAGTAAATTCTAGGTAACGGACAGTAGATGTTGGCATGAATCAGCTATCCCAACTGCACCGGGTACTGAAGGAGGGCTTACTTGAAATTCGGACTGCTCTACCTACGGGCGGCTGATCGGCAGGGGTGACCACACTAGCCATGATACTTAGCGCCGAGGGAGGGAAATATTGTGAGCTGAGCTACTCGGGTAATACAGCAGGAAATGAACGGCAATGCTGAGAGTTGTGGACAGCAGTCTGCGCTCGTGAGAGCGTATTATGCCTGTCAGCTTGTGATCAGATGTGATGTGCTTCGGTGGCCTGTGAAGATGAGTATCTATTAAAGCTGTAATTCCATCCTGAGTGGCGGTCAGCGGTCTGGCGCATGATGGCATCTTCATGTTTTATTCGCTGTTTCTGGTAGTCCTTCTTGTCGAAATGGAAGCACATCCATCAACAACGAAGGCATGTGCACTGCCTTCACCGGAGGTAGCTAGTGATTTCCCTTCAGTTCTCCAGAATACTTGATGTGGAAGGATCAAGTGCTCTGGAGCACGGGTTCCTGATGGGGCCAGGAGAATTTGCATGCGCAGCAATCACAAAATCGAAGGCATAGATAGCTGGGTGAATAAATATAGAAACAGAAGCATCGAATACTATTTGATGTCGCCCGAGGCATCTGTGGTACAGCCGTTATTTGGACTGTACGGTGTGGAGGAGCCACCTAGGTCACGCAAGCCATTGATCGCCGTGATGAAAATTATAGAGAAGTGGCCCGAATTAATCCCATTCCACGCCGACCTCTTGCGCGTTCTTCGAACTTCCAACCTTCTTCTTCTGCCCACTCGATGTTCTTGCCAAGCTTCCCTTCTTGTGTTGTAATCATCATTCCATACCCAGTAGTATCAAGGTGCTGAATCGCCCATGACCGAGTCGGTGGCGATGGCCACAAGGGGGATGTCAGAAGACAACTGGAAACAGTCAGAACTCAAGCATATAAAGAATAGATAGTACAAACTTGCCTGCTAGTTCTTGCCAGCGATTGCTTAAGTATCTTTCTCCCGTTGCTTTACTCCAGCCGATCGACTTGAGACATATATCTGGAGGAAGAGGGCATGAGCATGCCCGTCCAGCTCCGCCATCTATTTCCCAGTTTTGCGCTGGGTGCCTTGGGACAGCGCGTCGAAGATCTAGTCCTCTTGACCTCGCCCTTCAGGCGGCCGTCGTGCGGGTTAAGCTTGTCGGAGAGGTGTAGCCGACGTGAACAGCTCGGCCATTATTCCTGTCTCTCGAGAGGAGGCGGTGACCTCGGTGGTCCAGCTTCGGAGCACTGTGGGTGCAGAGGCAAGCGAGTAAGCTGGTCGCATTGCAGGCGGCCCGGGCTTAGGGCAGTTTGGTTATGGGTCCAGTGAGAAGAATCTCAGGTGTAGGTAGCCTCCCTCGACAGCCTGCAACCGGGCGCCATAAAAGATGGTGTAGACACCGCGATTATCCGACCAGTGTAGTACAGACGATAACAAAGAAGAAAGAGTAAGCCAGTCGCGTGGACTAGGGTCAGGGGATGTGTCGAAAGCGGCGCATTCTTAACGTGATGACTGAGGACAGTGATTGTACAGTACGTCACATGATCCTATGGAAAGCTGGACTGTCAAGCTCGAAACGCCCAGCCAAACAGCGCTCGGCACATGATGCCGCTACTTCAGGGTCTGACTTCTGAATAGCGACAACTGAATTGCAAGATCTGTAGTAGATTTATGTACTTGGAGTTCTTCAACGCGCGAACACTTGTAGTAGAGTAGACTACAAAATCAAAGCTCTACAAAAAAATTTACTCGTGAAGAGGCTGCTCCAACTCAAACCATTTACAGTAGACATTACAACTATGCTGGACCGTGAAGTTATCAAATGCAGTTCCCACATTGCCTTCCCCAAAGATAGATTCCTTCCTGCCCGTTGACTCAATCTCATTGGTTATATCCCTGGAATGATATGAGTAGAGATGATGTGGTCCGATGTTAATACTCATGGTTTTGTCATTATCTGAGGGTCTGTGAGTAGGAGACCCGAGCCTAATGAGATAATGTTCAGATGGGGCTACATTCTGAGTTCCAAGCAACTCACCTTGAAAATCCAAAATATATACTTGACCATGAGTTTGTACATATTGTACATGCTGTAGGAAGCACAGAAACTCGGCTAATTCATAGCCAGGTTCATCTGGCTCGGGTAGAGGTGCCGCAAATCCATTGTGGACATACTTGATGAAGGGGGCAATAGACTCATCCAAGAGCTCCTCTAGTAGGTAAACAGCACAATGAGAGATGGTTGCTTGAATTGTGGAGCCCATAGACCCCTCTGCATAAGCAATAATAGCATGTACAAATCAGACTTGGGGAATTTCGAGAGGGGGTTGTGAGCCATTCTGCCCTTGGATGTAGGTGTCGATGAAATTATATGTATAATCGAGAAGTGATTGTGCCCAGCCAAGCAGAATCGCTTCAGTGTGAATTTTGGCACTCTCATCCACTGTGTTCAAATGCCGAATGTTTCCCAGTCACCTGCCACTTTCAAACAGTCGTTTGAGTGCAACAGGGATGTGTGAATCCTGTTGCATGTCTGCACCCAACCCAGAATTTGGGCACTGAGATAAAACAAGAGAGGCTCGCATTGCAGTCTTGAATGTTCCCTGACCTAGTAAAGGAGCACATGGATCATAGAATATATGCCCTTGGAAGGGCTTGTCATTAATAATGACCTTCGCTTTCTGTGCTGTGTTGCAAAGTGTCGAAAAAGGAATTACGTTGACAGTGTAGCATGTAAGGCATTCACTAATGTTCCGATCCCCTGATTGAGTGATTAAGTCAACATAGATTTTATTCTCTAACTGAGGAAGTGGTATACATACATTGCTTCTGGCCCTCCAATATTTGTGATTGACCTCCTACACTGAGTATACTGTCTTGGATACTCTCTGCCTTAAGTGGCACAAATGCTACCTAGTGTGATATCACGAGTTATTATACATAAATGAGAACATATTTTAAGTGCTCACTGACTGAGGCTCCTTTGACTGGGACAGTCGGTGTTCCTTGATAGAGCCGGTCAGATCATCAGTTGGGTTGGCAGGCTCTGTAGTAGGTGGTGTTGAGGGGTTGGACACCAGGAGGGGTTGGACACCAGAGTGATAACTGGTGGGGTAGCTGAGACCAATTTGTGTGGTGCCATGTGGGTAGATGTCCAAGAGACCATTGTATGGGCTTTCTTTGAGGGCGGTCTGCTTGAAACATGGGATTCTGTGATATTTTTCTCAGGGCTTGGGGGCAACTTGTGCTTCTCACTCTATCATAGATAAACCTTGAGTTGATTATATATTTAAATGAAAAGCTATTAATTGACTCACCTGTCCAACCCAACCACTAAACAACTCGTCCATATATCCCTCTACCTTCTCCCATTGGTCATAGTCAACTATCAGTTGAAATCCAATTGGTTTGGCAGGTGGGGAGAATACAATATTGCTATCTGACTTTGTGCCGGTCTTTGCTTTGATAAATCGACTGCTGAAGTAAGGGAGAGTTGGATCCCTTTGTGAAACATCTTGCCAGGTTGCTGCCTCACATAGTATCATTGTTGTAAAATCCCAGGGAAATCCTGAGTGAAACTTAGTCATCAGCACAATCAAAGTAGATTTGACAAGCTCCATAAGAGCTGGTGGATAAATTTCATAGTCAATGGACACTCCTTCTTTGATACCCTGGCACATTAAAATATGTTAATCATTATCTGATTGAATTGAGAACATAGGTTATAACTGACGGTGGGTGTTGGCTTTGCCTTTCCAGACTCATAGGACAGCTCAAGTAGAATAGCTACCTCCCTCCATTGCTGAACTCATAGGGGCAATTGACCAAAGGCCTGTTGAACCACTGAGGATGGATGTGGCAGTGGTGGTGCAGTTTTATATGCTCTGGATGCCCATGCCTGCTGGTGTGCAGCATACTGACTATGAGCTTGTGAGTATCCAGATAGTTGTACATTGCCAAAAAATGCTGGATTCCCGACAATTGGACCTTGTTGGCCATTTGGGAGCTGGATTGATATTGCAGAAGGGAGCAGAGTAACATGACCAGCTGGTCCACGTGGCCAAGGCTTTCCCCACACTCCTGATGGACCGCGTCATTGCTGTCCAGAAGGCGGTTCTCAGCGCTGTGATGGTATTGGTGGGGTAGGTATGTAATGTGTGGCTCGGATAACCACTACCTATATCAACCAGTACCTCGAAATGCGATTCTGGGGCGTCGGAGACAGTTCTCGAAGAGAGGGATTCAACTTTATAAGGGGGTTTTTGGGGGAATAGGAATATATAATGGGTTTTCTCGAAAATATACCCAAGGGCACCAAGTGTACTTTGGGGATGGTCTCTGTGGTAGTAGCACAAGTCTCTTCTTGCCACTACAGCCTCTGTTCTCAATATCTCTGATCTCAAAACCTTGGGGGAATCTGCACTACCCCACTGAGTCTCTATCTCTCTGTGTCTCTAGGCCTAAGAGGAATCTAAACTACCCCTGAGCCTCAATATCCCTCTCTAGAAGTCCCTTGGACTCAAACAATGGTCTCAACAATTCTCTCGACAATCACAGTTCGTCTCTACTGTTTTCTGAGTGGTCTATGATCGAAGCTCTCACTTAGTTTGCCTTAATGCACACAATAACACAAGATATGAAATCGTTAATTCCCAATCTCGTGGTCTCGAAGCTAGGGCAGCGAGTGCTTGCCTTTCACCTCTCCTCCACACTGTATTTATATGTTTTTGGTAGCTAGGAAACAGCCCGAGTAAATAAGGAAGTATTAGAGAGAGTAATGCTAGTATACACAATCGGTCCGATATTCCCCTGCGTAATAACGCTTTTCCACCCGGTATTGGTCCTGGCTGTCTGTTGTAGACTCATTTCGAGTCATCGAGACGCTGCTGGCGTCATTTTGTGGGTCATCGCGACGGCCTGCGGCTGTTTCAGCATGCCCGGGGAGGTTCTCTACCCATATACGCATACTTTCTACCGCCGTGCGTCTACCCTATTGGTCTCCTCCCGACCCGACCTTCTGGTACACTGCTCATATACCCTTCTAGTATCCTGGACTGGCCGCGCGTCGCTTACGCGTCGTGCGGATAGTCCGAGATAGTCCAACTACTCCATCATTTGTCCTTTGATCCGCTACCGGACCCTGCAGGCCTTTCAAGGTACTCGATCGGTCATCGAGATGCTATTGCACGTATTGTATTGCCATAGCTATCCCCTTGGGGTTGCCTGATAGGCTTACGCGTCCATAGCTCAATAGGTTTTCTATTCGTTCCGCTCCTCACTCATCTCTATTGGTCCTCCTGACAATCGGCGGTCCTTCCGACCGTCGTATTGCGATCAGACGAGCTGACGCGGCTTCGGGTGTACATCCCTCGGCCGACGCTTTCTCGGGCAATAGCCATGGTCTCCCTCTTCTCAATAGAACATCATCCCTGCCCTTAATATAGCAGTCGGTACATTGTCTCTTAGTACATTGTAGGCCATTTATTTGGGTCAGGGACACTGTTCATTACTAATCGAGGTATCTCGAAAATCTGTCTACCAAGTGTCTCGATGCCGGTCACATGATCCTCTCGAAGGTTTCAATCAGCGCTGGACTGCTATATGTGTCCCCTTTCGAGATAGTTGAATTAGAGGCCCTCAGTCTTCTCAGGTCATCTCGATGATCATTTATGGTTGTGAGCTCCTCCCGCGTGATCAGGGGGTTCTACTGACAACGTTCTCGATATCTGGTGCATCTCTGAGTGTGTACAACTGCGATGCCGCCTGTTGTACTCTTTGTCCACTCTTGAAGCCATACAGTAGCTATTTAGTAGCCACTGGCTGACTCCTGGGGTGCCTTGTAGCCTCATAGAGGTCCTTACATGACATACCAGTCGGGTTAGGATCATTGTAGGGGTGTTATGGGTATATCAAGATGATTACATCGTAGCTATTGCTGGGCCATGGGTATATAGGGGTATAATGGCCTATTTTAGCAATGCTTCGATTTTCGGCGTAATATCTCCCCCCCACTATAAATGACTGTCCCCAGTCACCTGTCTCGATGCGTCCCTGCGCATGCCCCACGTGCCTGGAACTATTGGGCACATGTGGTGGCCTCGACATCTACTCTGAGTTTTTTGTTCTGAGTCCCAATTAGGTGACTATCGTGGCGATCAAAATAGAGATCCCCAGAAGGTTCTCGAGTTGCCTGATTTGGGCAGATCTCGACCCTTATGATGTAGCTGACTTCTTTATACCAGCTTGTCGCTATGTGCAACATACAAGCTTTCGCAAGCTTGTCCGTAACATAAGGACTTCCCAAGTCCACTCTGGTAGGTCGAATTTCTCTTCTAGGGCTGGGCTGACTCTGTGTTCCGGAATACCCGGTCACCGAGATGAGCCTCCTATTTAAACAGGTCGCCGTTCCCGCCTTCTTTCTTTCTTCCCCATCTCCTCTCATCTTCGCTATCATGCCCCGCCATACCAATCCTGCCAGGCGTGCTCGCGGCAATCTCCCTAGCGAAGACACGGCTGCAACACTACCGCCTACGCAGCCCGACCCGGTACCAGAGCAAAATGAAGACGCTGCTGCTGGACAGGCTTCGGGCCTTCGTCGATACCGCTCGCGATGGGCCATTGCGCCCTCCTCCGACCCTGGCCCGACTGTGCCCCTGTCCTTCCGGCCTAACTTGGCCAATCCTCTTTTCTTGCCGCGATCGCCTTCCCATCCGCCGGTGGCCACACTGCCTGCCACCCCTGGTTCACCTCTGCTGTCAACTGCTGAGCTGGTAATTGGGGAACGTGAGGAGTCTGAGGTCGAGATCGAGATTGAACCCCTTGGTGAGTTTTCAACCTTTGCTTTTGTCTCTGCTCCGCTTGTCTGATGCGGTTCCTCCGGTAGCGACCCCTCCCTCGGCTTTTGTCAGCCGGATCCCTGTTTTCTCCCAATGCCAGGCTCGCCTCGACCCCCAGGCTTCCCGAAAACGGAAGCGGTCGCCAAGCCCTCCTGCGGATCCGCCCCGGCCTTCACAACCTCGCCCTCGTCCCGCGGCACGTTCCAGGGCTTATCAAGATCGCCCTTCTGCTGCTTCCGTCTCTTCGTCTGCTGCTCCTCGGGCCACCAGAATGACTGTTTGTGACCAGCTCGCCGCTACTGAGCGCCCGGAGCCTCTCCTGCATCGTTCTGTTCTGGCTGATGCTGCCCCGCGTACTCCTCCAGTCCGGGCTCCGATTCCTCCGGCACCTCCTCTTCCAGTATCCCAGGCCTCTCTAGTCGAGCCTGGCATGATTGGAGCTCCCTCTGGCAGGCTAGCCACCCCTGCAGCATCTCCCGCTGTTCCTCTGGTAACAAACACGTCCCCGCTTGATAGTCAAACCATGCAGGATCTCCGGCCCCCCTTCACTGAGGCTTCAATGCAGTCCCCTGCGGCGTCTATGCGGTCCCCCACTCGCTCAGTTTTGCCTGCCGAGACCTTGGTTGGCCGCCAGGGTACCCGTTGCATGGGTATTCTCGAAAATTTTGGCATCCCCCCAGTGCCCCCGGGTCAACTCACATATAGCCCCGATCTCGCTGCGTGGGGCCTCGACGGCTCTTCCCCCCGCGACTCCGAAGTATCCTTTGTTCCTTCGTTGTCCGACGGTTCTTCCTTGTCATCGGTCCCTCCGTCTTCAAGGGCACCGACGCCACCTCCTCGATCCAGGGAGAAGGGTAAGCAATGGGCACCCCCTGTCCCCAGTACTTCTCAAGCCCCCACCGGCTCGTCTCATCCCAACAAGAGGGCCAAGGTGTCCGCGGCCGCCTCTCAAGCTCAAGCCACGGCTGTTGCCCCGCCACCGTCATTGGTACCTTCCCAGACCCGATCTCGAGAGGCCCAATTGGCCAACTTTGGTGTCCATCACCCCGCCCCGAGCCTGGTGGATGCTCTCCGGGGCCATTTTTCGCCTTCTTTCCTCACTGTACATTCTTGTTTTTATTTTATTTTTATTTCTGTTTATTGATCTACCTCTGTCTTTCTCTCCTGTAGCCTTCTGGCCACCTCCCCAAATGCCTGAATTGCGCAAGTCGGTTGGTCGCGAAGTGCATTCCCTCAGAGACCCCCGGCCAACCTTGCAAGAATTGCAAGAGCAGCCACCTGCCTCACTGTAGTTTCGCGAAGGAGCCACCGCTGCTCCTTCATCAAGCCAATGAGGCCGCTACTCTAGCCGGCCTGTCTTTCCCTGGTGAGTGTTCCGTCCTCTCTTTTTCTCTATTTCTAACCCTCTCTTTCTTAGTCATGTCTAGCTGCCTCCGCGCTATGGGTACCCTCAGCGCCAGTATCGCGGCCCTCGAGCAACTGGCCGACTTCCAGCGTCGCCAGTACCGCCTGATCGTTCTGGAGGTGGCCGAGTCCCTCCTTCAGAACGTCTGGTATCTGACCTCTCCTCAAGCTTGGGTCAGTGCCAGGATCGCGCCTGACGAAGACTCCGCCATCACTTTTCTGGCAGACTTGGAGAGACTGATGGAGGCTCCTGCCGCCCCTTCACCTGAGGACCTCCTCTTCGAGGCTCTCGAGGCCCACAGCTTGCTGGAGAATCTCGTCGGGGCATTGAGGGCTGTTTCTTCCCTCCGATATCCGCCCTCGCCAACTCCGGGCCCTTCTGGGTCCTCATAATAATTTTCTATTGCTCCTCTCTAATATTCTAAGTCGCGTATCTTTTATCTTGTTAGCTTAGAATATTTTCCTCTGCTGCCCTGTGTCTTCTCTTGCTGTATTTGATTCTCTAGTTATCCTTTCATGTAGTATTTTCATTTCTCTAGAGTCTCACATACATATCTGTCTGTCTTGGCATACCCTGTGTGACTGAGTGAGATTGAGGGCTTCGCCCCATATTGGGCTCTTGGGTGATATCTGCCTCTGGTTGGCGGATGTCTCCCCCCCTCTATTGATTTTCTCTCTAGTCAAAACAAGGTGCCCCGCTATCTGTGTCATCATCTGTGGGCGCTGGAATCTTGTACCCGAAATTTCGCTAAGTCCGTCCAAGTTTGTGGGCACAGGGTCTTTGCACAAAATATTTGCTAAGTCCGTTCAGGTGCCCCTTGTCCTTTGTGGATGGTCATTCGCCAAAATTTTTGCCAAGTCCCTCATCCCTTCCGATCTCGATTGGTGGGTGTAGTTATTTACGCTCCCGCCCCCTTCACAAAAGATCTGGACGCCCACGTCCTATCCATTGGGTATAGACCCTTATTTCCCGCTTCAACAGGGCGCACCAACCATTTGAAATTTCATCTGGTAGGACCTATCCCCAATTGTTTCTGATCTCCGGGCCATCTTGTTGTGCCTACTTGTCTGCAACAATCCCTATCGCAAATCGTAGTACGTGGCCTGCTTGTCTCCACTCCTTAGTACGCGTCATGCTATATCTTGAGAGGTATAAAACAGTCATAGTTTCACCCCTCTGTCTATAGCAATCAGCTACTCTCGTCTCGTCTCGTCTACTCTCTATTCAACATGTCTGATATTTCTACTGCTTTTTCCGAGCTTCTCGAAGTCATCGAGACTGCCAAACAGCGCATGGATCGCCTCGCCAAGGGCAATTGTACCATGAACTTGGCACGCCAGGCTATCGACGCCATGGCTGTCCCTACTGTTTGTGAACATGCCCCATGTTTTATGCATAGCTAATATTCGATCCATCTTCAGGCCCAGTTCTTGCGTATCCTGGCTTCTGACGCTGCTGCTGCTGTGTCCGATGCCAACCAGAACTTGGTTTTCAAGGCCCGTAGTGGCTACGAATTTTTCAAAAATGTTCACGATAAGGGCTTTGAGTTCCCTCAAGCATATCGCGATGCCTTCGAGTTCTGTGCTCAAGTTCAGCGTGTCCAGGCCCTTGCCAGTGAACGGGCTGCTGCCCCTTCGTCTCCAGCAGCTGCTGCTACCGATACTCCTGCCAAGAAGGTCTGTCCAGCCAATTCCGCTGCTCCTGCATCATCTCGATGATCCCAGCGTCACAAGGTCCGCGCGGCACTTTCTCCGGCCACCATTCCTGATACTGATGAAGAAATCGAGGCTGTTGCTGCTCCCAATAACCCCGGCACCAAGCCCAACGATGTAAGACATCTTTCTCAATTTTTGAGAGTGGCCCCAAGTTTATTGTGTGCCCAGGCTATGGTCGTCGACTCTGACACCATTGAGATCACTGGACCCGCGCTTGTCACCAAGTCGGATTCTGCTCAGTCCTCTCCTGGTCCCGAATTGCCCAGTAATACGGGGGTTGTTGTCAAGTTGCCCCCAACTGGTCCCAAGGCTCATCAGGTTTCCAAGCAATCCCAGGTCTGTCTATCTTACTATTCCCTCAATTTTATCCCCCTCTCTAAAAACATCTCTATGTTCCCAGGAGGTAGGAGCTCCAAATGATCGCCCCACCACGGTCTGTATACCCTATTCCCAAGTTCCTGGGATGCAGTGCAAGACTCGTGCTTACTTTATTGCGATGCAGACCCTTGCTGCTGCTCAAAAGCACAAAAATCGACCCCACCTGGTCCCTGCTATTGGTACGTCGACCCCTCCTCTTACTTCAGCACTGAGCTCATCTACTTTTGCAGGTGTCGCTATTAGTGACCTCCAGGTTATCACCCGCCAGGTTACAGACATATATACCCATTATACGGGTACATGTGAGGGTCATCCTGCCCAGCAACATTTCCTGCAAGTCTGCTTCGAGCTTATTCGCGCTGCTCGCGATCTTGAACGTGCCACCGAGAACTACACGTTCTTGGCTCGCGAACAAGATCACCTTTCTCGATCTATGAGGCAGTAGGATTGTCAGGGTACGCCTTTAGGGCGGTTTTCTTGTATCTGATAGCATTATAGCTACGATTCAAACAAGTTTTTTGTCTGCCCCTTCCTATTCTTGCTCCTCTCCTGCCCCTAGAAAGTCTTCATCATCGATTGGTCTCGTCTCGACACTTTCCAGTGCCTCCAATCCTTCTTCTGAGACATCTATGAGTGCCTCAATTTTATCATTCAACACCAGACTCTTCCTAGCCAGGTATGGGATCACTCTGAAGGCAGCAACTTTGTTTTGCCAGACAGCACCACTCACTTCTGCGAGGATATATGCGCTGCCTTTCAATCTTCGGACTACTACCATTGGTCCCAAATACCTTGGCTTCATCTTTCGGTCTGCCGACTTCTCAATGGCTGTATTTTTGACCAGTACAAGATCTCTAGGTTTGAAGTTGTACTCCTTGATTGTATTAGCCAGCTCTTTTTCGAGGTGGGCAGCCCTTCGTAGCTTCTCGATGCCAACTTGCTCCCGGATCTGCTCGACGTGTTCTACATGTTTCGCTAGCGCCCTCACTCTCAACCTGATAAGTTCGTCCTGAGACAACATTCTATTCGGATAGTCTACAAGCCAGGTCGCTTCAACGAGATCCAGCGGTAAGGTCGGGTGTGCTCCTGTTACCATAAAGAACGGGGAACACCCAGTACCCTTCTGGATCGTGACACGGTCTGCCCACATTACATGGTGTAGATACCAGTACCACTTTTTCACATCTCCGTTGGTAGCTTTGTATAACATTTGTCTCACGTCCCAGTGTGGCCTCTCGATAACTCCGTTGGCCTTGGAGTTGTAGGGAGATATCGTGATACCTTTAATCCCATACTTCTCTTCAAGCCACTTCACCGCTTTCTTAAATGGTGCACCATTGTCTGTCATGATTTTCAACGGACAGCTCCACCGGCACACTATATCTTCGAATAGCCATTGTCCTATCGACCGCACGTTTTCTTTCTTCAAGGCGCGAGCTTCCATCCACGAAGACAACCCGCACCGCCCATGTACTATATAGCTACAGCTGTTAGAGGCTGGGGACATGTGTATGGTGTCCACATGTAGTACTTGGAATATAGACGGGGTATGAGTGACCACGGGAGGTAGGTTCATAGCTACTTTCTGCCTTTCTTGACAGACATGGCACGATTTAACATACCATGTCACGTCCCTCTCAATCTCGGGCCACCAGAACCTTTGTGCCAGTAACTTCGAGGTGGCATAAGCACCTCTGTGTCCCAGACAATCGTGAGCGGCGTTCAGGACATACATCCTGTGCCTTTTCTCGATGAACAGCTGTGGTGTCCCGGTCCCGGTTTTCCTATAGAGGCGACCATCCTTATCTCGAAAGAAGTGTGAGGCCGCTCTCATGAATTTCAACCATTCAGCTTCACTCATTTTTGCCAACAAGATGGGCGCCTTCTCGACCAGCCATTCCTCGATGAGCGGTATGCGTTCATCTTGCATAATAGCTGTCTCAGACCTCCCACTCTCATTGTATTCTTGCTCCACCTCAGTTTCAAGAAGATCTTGTCCGGGCAACATCCATTCGGTTGTCACCCCTTGTGTCAATATCTCGATAACTGGTTGTCCATCTTTATCTGCTCCTTCTAAGGCCACCGGGGTGATTGCTCCATCCCATAAGGCGTCCTGTACTTCCATTTGTATGTCTGTTGCATCGGTAGCTATCACCTGGCTGTATCCAGTGCGCATATTGATCTCGTCAATGAACTCTTCGAGCGGTAGTGGATCATCATCTGCTGGGTCCGCCTTTATAAGTTCAAATTCTTGACCCTCATCATCCGATGCATCATCGAGAGGGGTGGGCGTCTTGTCCCCAGGGTACCATCGTCTTTGAGATAACCCGTCGGGTCCAAACGTCTTCCCTTCTCGATGGATCAACTTGAAATGGAAGTTTGTCCATACATAATCCACCCATCTATTGACTGTGGCATTGGGGAGTTTGCCTGGGTTGTTCAGCATGCCAAATAGGTACTTGGCATCTGTCTCGATCACCAGGTTTCTACAGCCCCAAAATATGTACCTTTCCGTCTCTAAAGCCCAACGCAATCTGCACAACTCTCGTTTAGGTTGGGAATAGCGTTGCTGCCTATCGTTCAATATCAACAAGTTGAACTTCACGTAGTGTATTATCTTCAGGTCATTCTCATCCCGTTGATAGATATAATACCCTACCACGAGCCAAGACGTATCTACAGCTAGGACCACAGGCTGCATGCTAGGAAACACCGGATTCCTGGTAGGAAAGCATTTCTGTACAGCCTCCTGTATTAGGCCCTTCGCCCTTATCTGCACGGGTCCCCACTCGAACTTCCCTTCCTTCTTGAGACATTTGTATAGCGGCCTGGCCATCACCCCATATTCTGGAATGTGGTGCCGACACTTTACTGCTGTCCCCGTGAAAGCGTGGATATCCGTAAGGGACTCGCAATCTCCCCAACGGGTAACTGTTCCAATAGTGTCCGTACTGGGCAATCTTCCCTTGTAGCTACATTCGAAACCAACAATCATGACCTTGTCTGCGCAGGCCACTGTTTTAGGTCCCGAGAAGGTGCCTCCTGCGTATTTCATTCTCTGCAGGATCCGGTTGAAGGTCTGGAAATACTCCCATGTAAACCTTCTGATCCCCGGATTCCCAGGCATCACCTCATAGCTACCATCCTCCAATTCATAACGCGTCTTTGGCCCCCTGATGGGAACATCATCAATATACGGGATGGTGTACTCAGGGATTTCATCCTGTAGGATGTATGTAACATCATCGTGAAATATAGGAACTGAGTTGGTCCACCCCATTGGCAATGTCACCAGTCTGAGTGCGCCAAACGGTGTTTGAAACGTCGTTAGGTCTCTCGAAGACTTGGCCAATATCCTCTCATCATATCCCACATACAAATCCAATACACCCCCACAGGCTCTCCCTGCGAAGTGCATAGCTAACTCCTCCGTAGCCGGGGGTAGTCCTGAATGTGCGATGGTCACCTTGTTTAATGGCTCCAAACTGTGCACTATTCGAAGACTTTTCCCGTCCTTCTTTACTATGCAAAACCATCTCGACCGGTAAGACGAGTTCGAGGGTTCGTATACCCCGGCCTCTATTTTCTTCCGGATGATTCTGCATACTTCATCATGCATTGCTGGGGGAATTCTGAACGATTTCTCGACCCAGGGCGTGTGAGCCACTGTAGGTATCTCGATAGGAGGAAAGAATTCCTCCTTGAAGCTTCCTCGCTCAGTATCATCCCAGGCAAATGCCTCGTTCTGCTCAGCTATGATATAATGCATGAGCTTTCTTTCTTCTGGTAGCAAGAAGTCTCCGTTGTGGGCCTGGTCCAGCTTGTCCATCCTCTCCTGAGTATATCTACCTTTCGGTTTGAGCTCTGGCGGACGTATTGGCAGTTCCTTTAGCCCTACTAGCAGATCCCCCTTAATCTCCCTTTTTATTCTGAATTTGTCTGGTAGGTCTCCCAACACTGGTCGAACTTTCAAGGCCACTGGCTTGTATTTTCTTCCTACTAAGCACAATTTTTCCTTGATAGCTTCTTCCTCATTTTCGGGTACCACAGCTTGTACTGCCTGATTGGTAGGCCCTCTATGAACTACTTGTGATAGGAAAGACCCAAACACCTCCGCTTCTGGAACTGGTTTTTCTGTAGATGCCATACTTTTCGAGATATACAGCATTTGTACTTCGTCTGCTGAATAGCTACCTTTCGTAAGCAGTAAAACTTCACTCACATAGGGTTCCTCAGCCTGGTCCCATTCAATAATACAGGCTACCTCTCCTACGCTGATTGCGAACTCCTCGAGGCTGCCCGAAAAATTTCCATATCTTTCTTCGACAAAACCGAGGGGAGATGTCCCCTGTTGTATGTCGCGATAACTGCTCTTGCTAAAGTATTCGGATCTTTCAACAGGATTACCTGGCCTCCATTTTGTGAATTGGAAACCTGGCTCTCTGTAAGTGCATCAAACGGCCTTCCCAACAATATTCTGTAAGGGGGATTTGGTATAATGTGCACTTGAAGGTACACAGTTATTTCCCCAATCTGGAACGGCACGTCCTTTGCTAGACCCGCTGTTTTCTCGACCTGTCCATTGGCACTCTGCATATTTATGGTAATGTCGGGGTCCCAAGAAATTTTGCATTGTATCGCGGCCTCCCGCGACATAGATACAATCTGAGACCCACTATCGAGAAGAGCTTCCTCCTCTCGAACCGAGTTCACCACTACTGGAACTACTCGCAGAGATTCGGAGTCTCTTGCCACAAATACCGTTCGTGCTCTATCAGCAGGCGCCACCCCTTCTAAATACTGTAGCACTGGGTCGCTGGCTACCAGTTTACTGGCCGGTCCTCCCTCTGTTCTGACACTATGTACCAGTGTATCACAATCGGGTAGGGCCGCCATATTGACCTGGAGCACCGGCTTCCGTGTTACTTCAGTTTCGAGAGGCTGGTCTGCCTCCTCTTCTTCATCTTCTACCTCACTTTCTTCTACTGTCTCCATAGTCACTGCCTGTGTAGCTACTGCCACACGCTTCTTACTGATCTGCCCTTTTAACCGATCTCAATACACCGGTGACAATTTCAACAGCTCCTTGTGTGTTAGCGATATCCCGTCGGCCAGGATTCTGTCTAGAATCTGCTCCACGTCGAGACCATCCTCTATTGGGGCTTGATGCTTATAGCTCCCCTTCGACATTTCTGTCACAAACCGCGCCTTGACAGGCGGTGCCTTGACTACGGGTTTCATAGGGGGCACATGCTTGTAGGGTAGCTCATTTTTCTTTTGCGGCAAAGGTTTCTTTGCTACCTTTGCCGGCTTTTGTTTTCTCGATTTCACTACTTCTTCTCTATCACTTCCTTCACTATTATTATTGTCTTTGTCCTCCGAATCCGGGGGTTCCCTAATCATGACCTTTTTCTTGGGGCCCGGCTTCTTCATTGGACCCTTCAAAAATCCTCCTGATTCGCCGCTGCAGAGGCTCATGTGTCCACGAACTGTTGTGCCGGCTGCGCTTTCAGAAACTGGTCCAATTGCGAGCTCAGCATTTCAATCTTCGCGTTCATGCTAGCCAAGTCGGCCTCAGAGCTGGTTGTCACTTTCGAGACGGTCCCTTCTTGGACTCGGTTCACGAAAACAGGTACGGGAGGCCCATAGAGATCCAGTGCATCAGAGATCCCTGTGGACACTTCCTGTACATTCTGCGAAGCAACACCATAGTGCTTATTTACTCGGTCCATAATGGGTCCGTCTCCTCTCGGAACGTACGAGCCATCCAGCATGCGGACCTGGTTTCCTATCACTATGATTTTTCCTTCTTCTGCATGCTTCCTCTGCTCTTTACACTGTCCCCATCTGTGCCCCGGTAATCCACAGTAGAAACAGTCCCCTCCGTCATAGTAAGGGTTCGGCTGTCCCCCACTGTTACCTGCACTGGGTCCTCCAGAGTTCCTGTTGTTTGACTGCTTGTAGCTATTTGTCTGTGGCCATTGCGACCTTGTATCAGTCAAATGCTTAAACATTTTTTCTTGATTCACGACCATAGTTGTAATAGCTGTACTCAACGTAGCTAAACCTCCACCAACTGATTGCTTAAAATCATCCAACTCCACTTTGATACCCCCTGAAGCCGGGGACACTACCGCTGGAGTTGCTTGCGTTGAGCCATCGCGAAAGTACGACCTACGTAAGGTGTTTCCGCTTGCAAGGCTCTCCGCCTTCTCAACGACTTCTGACAGGTCATAGGAATCCTCCCCCCGGAGGTTGCTACCTGCCCGAGTGGTCCCTTTAATGCTGAGGTTCAGGTTCAACGCTTCCTGGAAGCTTGAATCCAACACTCCGATGAATGCTTCTACCAACTCTCGATTTGATACTAGCGCTGGGGGCTTTAGACACTTCGTCGCTTCAGCCATAAATTTTCGTTTATAGCTTAGGAACTCCGTTTCATTATCCATTTTGAGTTCCTGATGCTCTCTCACAATCTGATCGAGCTTTCGTTTCGATCCCCTCTCGATTGTTTTGATCTCGGGATACTCTGCTTTTAACGCCTCTACGAAGGCGTCCCAATCATCTGTCTTAAATGAGTCGAATTCCATCCATTCATCGCGTGTCTGCGAGTCTACATAGAATACTGCCCACTCAAGTTTTTCTTTTGCCGTGGCTATTTGACAGAGTTTGAAATTTCTCTCTAAGTTATAGAGGAACTCTTTCAAGAGCTCTGGCTTTGTGCTGTCCCATTTAGGGGCATCATTGCCACCTGGCCGCGGCATTTTGTATGCAGGTGACATTCTCGAAGGTGTCTGCGAGTTCGAAGACTGTGTTTGAGAAGCTACTACGGGTGTTCGTGCAACTATGGTTGGTTGAGGAGTTTGAAAACTACCCGGTAATGTCAAGGTCTGATTGCTCAGACTTGTTGACGGAGTATGTGTACTCAGAGGGCTAGAGTTTGATGCCGCTCTACCTGATGGCGTAGCTGCGTTTGGCACGTTCGCAATAGTAGGATTTCTCGGGGTAGCCACTGTTGTAGCTGTTGACTTGGCCTTTGGGTTTAGAGGCTTCCGGACGATGATCTCGGCAGTCTCCTTATCAACGACGTCGGTCTTTTGTGAGTTTCTAGCTTGATTAGTAATGAGCAGTGGCCCTCACCCGAATAAATGGCATACAATGTACTAAGAGACAATGTACTCATTGCTATATTAGGCAAGGGGCAGGGATGATGTTCTATCAAGAAGAGGGAGACTATGGTTATGGCCCGAGAAACACAGACAGAAGGTGGTGGCCGAGGAATTACACCTGAAGCTGCATCAGCTTGTCTGATCTCGATATGACAATCAGAAGGACCGCCGATCATCAGACAGACTAATAGAGGAGAATGAGGAGTGGAACAGACAGGGAACATGCTGACCTATGGACGCGTAAGCCTATCAGGCAACCCCAAGGGGATAGCTATGACAATACAATACATGCAATAGCATCTCGATGACTGATCAAGTACCTTGAAAGGCCTTGCAGGGTCCAATAGCGGATCAAAGGACAAATGATGGAGTAGTTGGACTATCTCGGACTATCTGCATGATGTGTAGGCAACGCACGGCCAGTTCAAGATACTAGAAGGGTATATGAACAGTGTACCAGGATGTTGGGTTGGGAGGAGACCAACAGGGTAGACGCGTGGAGGCAGAAGGCATACATATAAGGATAGAGAACCTCCCTGGGCATGTTGAAACAGCCGTGGACCATTGCAATGACCCACAAAATGACACCAACAGCGTCTCGATGACTCGAAACGGGTCTATAACAGGCAGCCAGGACCAATACCGGGTGGAAAAGCATTATTACGCAGGAGAATATCGGACCAGTTGTGTATACTAGCATTACTCTCTCTAATATTTCCTTATTTACTCAGGCTGTTTCCTAGCTACCAAAAACATATAAATACAGCATGGAGGAGAGGTGAAAGGCAAGCACTCACTGCCCCAGCTTCGAGACCACAAGATTCGGGAATTAACAATTTCATTATCTTGTGCGATTGTGTGCATTAAGGCAACTAAGTGAGAGCTTTGGTCATAGACCACCCAGAAACAGTAGAGACGAACTGTGATTGTCGAGAGAGCTTATAGAGACCATTGTTTGAGTCTGAGGGACTTCTAGAGAGAGGCATTGAGGCTCAGGGGTAGATTAGATTCCCCTTAGGCCTAGAGACACAGAGAGACAGAGACTTAGTGGGGTAGTGCAGATTCCCCCAAGTTTTGAGATCAGAGATAGTGAGATCAGAGACTGTAGCTACAAGTAGAGCCTTGTCACTACTACACCAGAGACCACCCACAGAGTACACTTGGTGCCCTTGGGTATATTTTCGAGAAAACCCTTTATACATTTTTACACCACATAAAACCCCTTTCAAAAGTTGAATCCCTCGTTTCGAGAACTGTCTCCAATACCCCAGAATCGCATTTCGAGGTATTGGTTGATTTAGGTAGTGGTATTCCGAGCCACATATTACACACCTACCCCACCCATACCATCACAATGCGCCGTTCATTGAGGCGTCAAGAAACAAGCTGAGAAATTGGAGAGAGAGAAGGAGAGTGTGTGTGAGAAAGAGAGAGGGAGAAAAAGAGCGACAAGCATCAATTAACTGGCTACCTACATTTACAGGCAGCTGTATTTAAGGTAGAAGGATTGAATTACAGAACTAGAGGGGTAGGATAAATTTTTCTCGAGGAAAGAGACTGGTGAGCAACGAAGTAGACAGCGGGATTCAGAAAAAGGGATTGAGCATAGTTAGAGAGGGTATATGATGTATTTTAAAACAGGGAGAGTGGGAACTACATAGGAGATCTGAATAGTAAGGAAAAGAGGAGAGAAAGCATACAGAAGGAGAGCCAGAGGGTGAGGGAACCCATCCCAAGGCATTCAAGCAAATGGCGGAATCCTCAATTTTGAGCACTTCAATTGTTGCTGATCCAAATTGGTATGTGTCAGGCTCCCATGCGAGGCCGATCCGAGATAGAGTGATGTGAGAGGTCAACAGTGAGGGGAGTGCAAGGGGAGGGGAACTGATTGGGTGAGGGGTGATGATGATGACCAGATTAGTGGGAGAAGGGGAATGGTTGCATGCAACCGTTTCCCGTTCTCCATACCTGGGGGGGGGCTTATTGTGCTGACTCCCATGTCAGCAACCTTGTGGGTACTTGTGAGTCTGGATCATAAGGGGCAATGGTCAGGGCCTTCGGCTAAAATGGGGTGATGGTTCTCCATTAGTCTAGCTTCAGTGGAATTGTCGAATGCTGGCTCGTGCATGGAATCCTCGAGTTCTTCAGGGTTTGCCTGTGTGAGCTTTGTGACGGGCACTGCCCTCAAGTCCCTTGGGTAGTAGGGTGCAAGTCTGAATGCTGCAAACCTTAGCTTCGACACTGATCCATCCAGCTCTGACAGAATATAGGAGCCTCCCTTTGTCCTCTTCAAGACCACCATGGGGCCAAAGTACCGCGGCTTGGTCTTGCTGCCCAGGTCTCCATCCAATCGCAAATTTTGAACAAGCATGAGCATGCCCTGATCAAAGTCGTAGTCTTTGATCTTCTGTTTGTGGACCTCTTCAAAATGCTTGACAGACTGATATCTTGCCTTCAGAACTCGTTCCTTGATAGCTGCAAGGTCTTCTGGGCATTTTTGGAGCTGTCTAGCATGATATGCAATGAGGTCGGATGTGGGGGTAGGGGTGTAGATTGGGGGGACTAGGAACATTGCTTCAGCAAAATTGAAGGGGAATAACACAGAAGTCTTTGACCACCGTCCAGATATTAGGCCAGCATGCTTCTTGTCCTCTTACTACCACCATCGATTCGCTTGCGCGATCTTTTGTGCTGGTCTTCGAGCAAACAATGAGCAATTCCATTTCTGAAACCATGTCTCCAACTCCGGTGAACCCCAACACCAGCATCATTAGCGGCTTTGCCAACTACGCCGGCTCATCGCCCATCATGACGACAAGCACTCAAACCTTCCCCTTTGCCTCTTTGGCCGGGGATTTTGGTCTCCCATCTCGCACGGCTTCTAGAGCCTCACACTCCAGTCATCAAGTCTGTGCCAAACCAGACGACAGCGACAAGGAATTTTCCGATTCCGGGGAATCCTCGCACACTATGGATGCCCTCGACCCTACCAAACGCCTCCGAGACGTCATGCCCACTTCGTGCAACATGAACCCCCCACCCCAACCAGAAATACCCCCCGCCAACTGGTCCGACAGACCAGCAGACGAGGAACTCCCGGTCCTATCACCGTACGAGAGGATAACTGCCGATGCCATTGAGGCAGATGAAACCATGAAGGTGGTGAGGGACTGGCTTCAATCCCTCTCACACTCCGAACTGGTTGACAACGACCACCCCATTGTTGTCCCCTACCTGTTCGACATGCTCAACACGATCCTCGCCTCACCCAAGTTAGCCAATATGGTTTGCTCCCAAGGAAACTTTAGCCTCGCCGAATGGCTCCAACATGTTATCAACGCAGGTATGCACCGTCCCGTACCTATACTGACCCCCTCCCTTCCTCCCTCCTCTCCCCCTCCAACTCTGGGCCCAGCTGCCCCGGCTGCACCGTCAGCTCTCCTCCCCCCCTTCTCGCCCCCTCCTGCCCACGTCCCGGATGTAGACATGAGGCCCCCCTCACCATCACCTGCCCAAATTAATAAAGGTAAGCGCGTTACTAAACACAGGTCAAAGGGACCTGATCCGGGGTTTACCCCTGTTCAGGGCGGTCAGAAGTCTACTTCTGTACCTCGCCCCTTGACCGGCCACAGCTCTGCCCTGGCCCGTGCTTCCGGACCCTCCCCATCGGCAGGATCTGGACCCTTCAGGACCGTGGTTCCCCCTTCCCCCCCGGCCATCAACATGAAGACCAAACCGAACAGGTGCTCCGCTGCCCCTCCCCCCTCTCCCCACGGCAGCCCGGGCTGCTCATGGGCCAACATAGCCGCTTCCCCCCCCACCATCTCTACCACCGGCTGGACCGGCTGTCTCATTGCGCTGTCCTGTGCCTTCCCTGACACCTCCACCGATGAACTGGAGCGCATGGCACGTGCCAAGGGCGTCTCCCTGCCCTCCGCCAACTCCAAAAACACGCCCGGCTCGGCCCTAGTCAAGCCCCGCCCCAAGTTCACATCCACCACCAAGGGACCGACCCGTCGTGAGGTCATCCTTGCCCTCCCTACCCCTCCCCCTAACGTCCTCGATCTCCCAGGGATTGTGGACTCTGCTAACCGGGGTCTTGCCACCTCATCATCCTCATGCCGTGTCTTATCCATCTCCCGTGACAAGACCGCTGCCCACCTTCTCTGCCGGTATGTCCCTTCTAATGAGGATGTCCACACTATCTGCCAATGGGCGTCCAAAGTCATAGACGGAGGCATCTCTGCAGCGGGCAAGGCCCGCTCCAAATCCTACCTCAAGATCCTAGACGTCCCCTGCCCTAACGGCCCTGCCTCTTATCCCGAGGTATGACGCCTCGTCTGTGAGGCTCTCTCCCACTCCCCCCTGGCACCCCACTTCCAGCTCGTTTCACCTCCCCGCCCCTCCTGCAACAACCGTGGTGCTGACACCGCCACTGTCTGGTTCGAAATCTGGGATTCCCAGAAAGGTACTGCCGCCGATGAGGTAGCTAACCGATCTGTACCCATTCTGGGCAATATCTGTCACATTCGGAAGGCAACAGCTCGCCCCGGAGTACCCCTCTGTTCCAGGTGCTGGACCTGGGGACACACCGTCCATGTCTGCAGGCGCTTTAACATTGCCTGCCCAATCTGCGGAGGCCCTCACAAAGAGGAGAACCACCGCTCCCATGCTACCTGCTGCCAAGGCAAGCCCAAGGCCAACCCCCCAGTCCCAGCCACCCCCTGCAACCAACCCTGCCCCCACGGTGCCAAGTGCAAAAACTGCGATGGCCCCCACCCTGCCAATAGTGATAAGTGCCCTTTCTGGCACCACCGCTTTGAACCCAAGTGGATCGAGGGCCGAGTCAACCGACAAGCCCTCCTGAGGGAAACCATCCGCGCGGAACAGCGCCGTGCCCACGCTGAAGCCACGGCCGCCTCTGCTGCCCCCCCTAATGTCTGTACATGATCTGTCAGACACTGTTCCCTTACCCTTCCCCGACGCGCCTTTTGCCCGCCCGTTTCTCCGCTCCCCCACTCCTGATCGGGTCGTACCCCCTTCCACTTCCCCTTTCCCCTTCTCAGAGCGCCCTACCGGTAGGACGCCTTCGACTGACTCTCTCTCGGTGGTCTCCCAAAACGTAGCCCACAATTATTCTCTTCTGGAAACTCTCCTGGTTGCTCTGTCCGCCCTGGCTGTGGACTTGATCTTTATACAAGAACCCCCATGGAAAATCATCAGGTATGTCCTTTCCGCTACTGACAAAAAAGGTGCCCCCGTTATTGGTGGCCCCCTCCACCCGGACTGGGACTGGCTTGTCTCGCCTGGTGACAAACACGATCCCGACTCCCCCTCCCGCCCACGGTTGATGGTATTTGTACACAAATCCCTCTGCCCCCTCTGCCCCTCCCTCCGCCGTGACCTTGCCCCACACCGGGACATCTCGTGGCTGTCCCTCTTTTTCCCCACCGGCCCTGTGCACCTGGTAGGGATCTACAATGATGCGCAGGACTCTGCAATATCATTCCTGACCAACAAGCTATCTCTGTCCTCCCACTCCTGCCTCTGCATGGTAGGCGACTTCAACATCAGATCGAATGAATGGGACCCCTCCTACCCCACACACCCTGCCAGAGCCTCACGACTTCTCAATGTGGCCGAGTCGCTATCGCTGCTCCGAGCCCTACCAGTTTCTCCCCAGCCCATGTTCTACCCCAGGGATCAGAACAAATCTTCAACTGTCATTGACTTAGCTTTCTTCCACAACGGATTGCCCCTCTCGGACTACCACATCCTACCAAACCTCAGGTTGCCCTCGGACCATGCCCCCCTGGCATTCACACTCCCCATCCCCTCCCGAATCCCCTTTGTCCAAAAAACCGTGATAAAGATTGACTCCGAGGAAGAAGCCACCTTCCTTGATGCAGTCTCACACGGTTTGGGCTCCCTTCCCTCCTCCCATCCTCTCTCCTCTGCTTCGGATGTGGAAGCCTTTGTCTCTGCACTCATGGCCATAGTCTCTACCGCTTGGAATGCAAACTCTAAAACTTCCCTGGTCTGCCACCGCTCAAAACCCTGGTGGAGCAGAGAATGTTCTTCCCTACTGGACTCGTACCGGTCTTCCCCCTCCAAGGAATCCTGGAACTTGTTCCACTCAGGCTGTCGCATGGCCAAGAGGTCCTACTACTGCACCCTGTCCAAAGACATAGCGGCCACAAACAAGAGACCCTGGGACTTAATGTCTTGGGTGGGCCCCCGCTCCCTGCCGGCTATCGACACTGTAGTCGACCCAAGGACCTCCAAGCCTTGCATCACCCAGGAGGAACTATTTGATGCATTGGGGTCTCACTTCTTCAATGCCAAGGACCGCACAACAAACCTCTCCGGCCTCGACTACCTCCCCAAACAGACCACCCGCAAATGGATCCCCTTCACCCCACCTGAGCTGGATGACGCCCTTGCAGGCACCTCCAACCACTCCGCTGCCGGCCCTGACCACCTCACCTGGCGCCACATCAAACAACTCACATCCCACCCCCCATGTCACTCAGCCCTCCTAGCACTTGCCAACGCCTGTGTTGAGTATGGACACTGGCCTGTGTACTTCAAGGACTCAACCACCGTTGTTATTCCCAAACCTAACAAACTCTCTCACACCAAACCTGGGGACTTCCGCCCCATCACACTCCTTAACACCATGGGCAAGCTATTTGAGAAAACGCTGGCCACTTGACTCCAATTTGCAGCTGTCCGCCACACACTCGTTCACCCCCGCCAACTCGGTGGGATAGCCAGTCGATCCACTGAGGATGCCAGTCTCTACCTCTCCCACCTGGTTCGTGCTGGATGGGCCAAAAACATGGTCACCGGGGTTATCGCCTTCGATGTTGCCCAGTTCTTCCCCTCCCTCCACCACTCCACCCTTGTTGCCATCCTACGACACCAGGGTTTCCCCCCCCAGGTCCTTACCTTCTTTGAATCCTACCTCGTTGGCCGCACCACCTCTCTCTCCTGGGGCGCCAACATCACCTCTAACCCCCTGGACTGTTCTGTAGGGGTTGTCCAAGGGTCTGCCCTCTCCCCAGTGCTCTCTTCCCTATTCTTAGCCCCGGTCCTCTACATTGCAGAACATCTGTTCTCCCTTGACCCCCTCCTCAGAAATGTCGACCTCTTATCCTATGTAGACAACGGCCTCCTAGTCTCTCGGGGCAAACAGTGGGAGGACGTGACTCCCCCCCTGATTAAAGCATATGGAATCGTCTTCCAGCTCCTATCTGACTTCGGGCTAGTCCTCAAACACTCCAAGACTGAAGCCTTTTTCTTCTCAAGGAGACACAACAAAACCTTCCCCTCAATGGACCTGGGATACGCCCCCTTCACTGGCAACACTCCCCTCCTCCCTTCCCCCGTCTGGCGGTACTTAGGTTTCTGGTTTGACCCACGCCTCTCCTTCAAGGACCATGTAGCTTTCTATGCCAACAAGTCCTTCTCTCTACTAGGCGCAATGCGCTTACTTGGAAACTCATCCCGGGGACTTACCCCCTCACACAAGTGCCTCCTCTACCGCTCATGTGTTGTCCCCTTGATGACATATGGTTCCTCCCTCTGGTTCCACGATGCAGCACGCATCAAGGGACTCCTCAAGCAACTCAGGGCCTCGCAACAACGTGCCGCCTTGTGGATCACAGGGGCCTTCTGCACCTTCCCATCCCAAGGAGTCGAAGCCATTGCAGGCCTACTGCCCATCCACCTCCACCTGAGGAAACTTCAGACCCGGAGCACTATGTGGATAGCATCTCTCCCCCACACTCATGGGATCAACTCCCTCCTCACCAATGCGTCCACCACCGAAGGACACCCCCTCTCCCTCCCCTTCCTCACTGCCAGACAAAAATGCATATCTGGCTCCGCCCTCGCATACATGGATGCAGCAATCCTGTTACCCGGGTTAGGGGTCCGCTCTTGAGTCGCAAGGTTGGGATCACAAGGATGTCTATACAGACTTGGTCCAAGTGTCTTACTACTTGACTTAGAGGCGGGCTGGATAAATCTCTGAAGCCCTTTCAGGCGAACTGGGGATTTAAGCAGAACAGTGTATAACACTAAGCTAAAGGTACAGATGGTTGTAGCTAGGTTTATATACATATTGGTTGTCTGCTATTTATAAGTACCCTGGGTAAGTACTTTGTCAAGGTGAGTCATAAGAAGGTGGACCCAGGTAAAAGAAGGCTTCCTGTGTGAAATAGAAGTTGTGTGTGAGAGAAAGGAAGCATGGGTGTGAGAGTGTCAGTATTAAAGGGGAAAAGAAGTATACTACTGTCCATCAGGAAGGTGGCTAAGACCTATGTATAGTCCTTCTTAGGGTTCTGATAACAAATCCCCTCCATCATAGGCGACCCCATCCTCCAATCTCACCCCCTAGCCGAACCCGGCCTCTGCATCTTAGACAAATTTGCCAACCGACTCACCTTCCTCACTCCCCCCTCCCCTTGCTCCAGAAAGGACCTGTCCTCCTGGTGCAATTCTGTTCTTGACTCAGCTCTCTCCCATGCTCTCTTCTCTTCTAATACCCTTGTAATTGGTTTCGATTCATCTTCCCCTCCCTCTCATCTCACTGGTTTCTCCTCCCGTGTCTCATATGTTGCCTCTGTGGACAATGTAATTGTATGCTCGGACTCTGCTGACGCCGGCTCCCTCACAGGTACCGACTCTGAAAGACTGGCTTTCTCTTTCGCTCTCTCTTCCTTACTCCCTCTATTTAGTGATAGTGTCTCTTCTCTTTTCTTACTCACTGATTCCCCCTCAGTGGTGCAGGCTGCACTCTCCCCTTCCCCCTCCTCTGGTCAGCATACATCCCTCCAGGTCGCGTCCCTCCTCATCCCATGGTTCCAAAACTCGGAGATGCACACCATCACCATTGCACACTCCTTGTCCCGATGGAAGCTCTCTGTACATGGGCAAGCCCATGCCCTAGCTTCCGCAAAACCCCATCCACCCTTCTCGGCCTCGTCCCCTGTCTGGACGTCGTCTATCCGGAAGTTAAGTACCAAACACATCATCCGAGAGTGGCAACTCGCCTCCTCTCCCCCATCCACCTTGGGATCGCAGTTTATGCCCCTCTCACATAACGACGAGCCTATCCGCCCCTCCTACTTCAAGGACGGGTCCTTCATCTCCTCAGTGGCAAAAAAGCCCCTATCGCTCACCGCCCGACTAACGTGATGCATCCTCAACCACGCGCCCACTGGCAAATATCGCTCATGGTTCTTCCCCAACGAGCCAACCTCCTGCCCCTGCAGCTTCCCCTTCCAATGGCATGACCACATTCTTTGGTCCTGCCCCCTATACACCCGTCACTGGACTTGGACACAAGACAGCGGTGCCAATTACTATACAGACCTTGATGACCTCATCATCTTCCTCCAAAATAACCCCTTGGCCTTCTCCTTCCCCCCCGACCCGGGAGGCACTGCTGACCAACACTCTTCCCCACCCCCCCCTACCTACCTAGCCCGCCTGCTGGTATGTACCTTTCTCTTTCTCTTCCACTCTCTAGTCCCCTAGTCAGCTTCTTTCCTTCCACGGGCACTTGAAGCCCTCACTCAGTACATCGGACGATGTTGGACCCCTGCGGGGTCCATCTGTAGAATTCTCACATTGTAGTAGCTACTTCTCCTGTAGTAGATAGCTGCCGCGGACTGCTACCACGCACCGCGTTATAAATTGTTGATTTAAAAAAAAAAAAAAAAAAAAGTACTAAACTGTGGTGAGCCTGCTGTATTGACGGACGGGCTCCATCACGCGGTGAACTATCTACACGGGTAAAGGTTCGAAAATAACTGTGGGTATTTCTGATGGTGAGTTGTACTACTTTACATATTTAACAAGTGGTGTCAGTGGAATAAAATGAACCAAGTGAAGGTCACAAGGGCCAGAGAGAAGCCATATTTATTCTTGGTCAGGCCCATCAGATCCCCCTCTGCCACTCACAATTCATGTATGTGGTTCGCTGCTTTTGTGAGTTCTCTGCTCCACTATACTTTGGTGTGGGCACTGGGTGTACCTGTGCCACCCGTTCACTTGTTTTTTGTAATGAATTGTATAGTGCGGATGCTTGCCTTTGGTTTGTCTATCGTCACTTGGTGGTCAATATCTGTGAGATTGGGTCATAGTATTCCTCGAGGTTCCCTGCAGGGGCCTTCTCTCACTCCTTTGTTTTGTATCTCATGTTGTATTGTGCATCTGATAATGATTTGAGTAGGGGCCATGTATTGCAAGTTGGGTCTCGCAGTGGTCTCTGTCAGGGTTTTGTACACTTTGTTTGGGTCGTCTATCCTGATCCCTTGTTCGGCTGCCGCTCTTCGGATGTTATCAATACTTAGCAGGCGCGTCTGATGATTTTGGGGTTCAAAGCGGTGGCTGAATGTAATAGGGGCCATGCCCTGCTGGGCACTCTGGTGGGTATATGCTTCGGTTCTATGAGCCTTCCGCCTGACCCTTCGGGTCCAGTTTGAGGGGTAGAATGTGTCCAGCCTCTGAATTGGGTAATCTGGCCAGTAGCTATGAGTGACCTGACATTCATGAAGTATGTGCTGGTCTCTGTTGTCTATTGCAAAAATAACTAATGAATAGTTCTGTGCCCAGGATTGCTCTCTGGTCACACCCATGGGAGTTGGATGACATCAAGTTTGGGGTACTTCGGATTAAAGTCCCAAATGTCTGGATATATTCAGGGCTGAACATACCTCCAAGAGGGTTATCCAATGACTCCTTTCTTACATTGTTGATTTGATCCCATACTATGCTTTGTCCTCATGGACTTTCCCTCTATGCTGGTGTGCTATTGTCCAAGGAGGTCCCCTGCAGTCGTTCAGTCAATGTGTGTGAAGGCCATACAGATTCCACTTGCTGGCAGCTACTCTGAGGCACTTTGATTCTTGTCGCGATTCTAGATGGTTGTTGATGTCTGCAATGGTAGGAGTTTTGTTGCGTCTTGTGATTGGGGAATCGGCTAGCTGACGGTGACCATGAGTCTTGACGGATGGTAGGCCTTGGCTATGTTCTGCTGGATTGCTGGCTTGGGCAAATCGACGGGTCATGGCAGAGTCAGGGCGCTTGTGCATAGGCAGGAGTCGCATGGGGACAGTGGCGCTTGCTTCTAGGCCTGGTGACATGCTCTTATGAGTGGGAACTGGAGCAGTCAGGTGTTGTAGGGAACGGGTAAAATGGTGCACGGGGGCATTGATGCTGGACAGTTGGGCTGTGTTAAGAATGTGTGTCAGGCTTGCGACATTGTCAGCCAGGGTTTGGATGGTTTCCCATGTACTTACCATGACATGAATACCCTCAATCACTCTACACAGCTGCCAGCCCAGGTCAACACAGCAAGCAAACAGCCATTCCACAGCCTCAAGAATACCGAATTCCCATTCCTGTCAATGACATTGTTCCCATAGCATGCCCACTATACTCAAAGGATGTGTCAGCAGATAAGTGACTGGCAGCAGACAGGGAGAAGGAGCCCAGCAGGTGATGCAGATGGATGAAGGAACGACTCCCCATGAGGAAGAGGCTTTATGCACACAAGCTATGTAACTTAGGATCTGTTTGGTAACAAGTTTTGATTGTGCAAAACACAAACTTGAAACTTCCCACGTGTCCAAAAGTGGAAACAGCTGATTGCCATACCATTTAGGGAAGGTAGAACCAAGATTTTAATCATGTGATCACATGTGACAGTTCAGCTTAAAATGGGCTACATGAGCGAGTAAGAGGTATTGAGGTCACATAAAAATATCAGATACCATCCAAGAGGAGTGAAGCAGATATCCATTACAGGTTTCTTTTTTTTTTTCAATGTGACACACAATTATAATACTCTTAAATTTTAATTGTCTACTCAGTCACAGTATCAACACAAATAAGATCATCACATGATCTGTGACACCTCTTTTTTAATGGCAAGTATAGTGTTGAATTTACCAAGAACATATCCCCTAATAAGATATCTTACCAATTGAACTTGAAGAAATTCTCTGAAAATGTTATCCCAGCAGGAACTTGTACCAAGTTTGTGCTAACTATGCCTCAAGATACAGAGATTGTGAATTTGTTTTGAAACAACCTGTCACACTTTGAACTACATAATAATCCATTTGCATGTGAACTTACCTTAAGCAGTGTGCTTGTTAGCTATTTCCATTTTGGGAACCATGCGAAGTTTCAAGTTTGTGTTTTGCACAATCAAAAGTTGTTACCAAACAGACCCTAAGAATGCTGCTGAGTAGTACAACCAACATTGCTGAGGGAGATTGACAATGATGTTTAGCCACACAGAACATTTTTGTCCTGACATAGAGATGAGTGACCAGCTAACCACAGAATGACCATCGCACACTGTTGGGTGTTCAGCGTTGCGTACTCGGTCTTGCATTGGGTGACCTTGGTGCGCGGGAGTCTGTGTTGATGATGGAACAAAGAATGACATCACACATGAACCACATCTGTGAAATTGCACACCAGCCCAGCATATGTAATGACGTGTCAATGGAATTCCTGGTTTCATTAATTGGCACAGCGCCAATCTAGTCAACATGAAGTTTAATTCTATCACATTCCTTCACAATTTGCCAATTACAAGCAGCAAAGCTCCTGGCAGTGTACAGTAGCTCTCAAAACCCTTCCAATGTTTGTTCAGTTTGTGTTAATCTGTTAATAACTCTAGTTATACTAAAGCTGGGACTTTGAAATTTTAAAGTTAGATTCCTGAGTATCTTGTTTATACCTGTGTACAACCATATTACATAATATTAATTTACAAGTATTCTGTGAATTATTTAATATTTTAAGTGCATTGGAAGGGTTTTGTCACTCTCAAAACAATTAGACAATTCTGGGTATTTAGTACTTGGTATAACCTCCCTTGGCCTCCAAAATGGCCTGAACCCTCCTAGGCATACTACTAATAAGATTCTGACACACTTCTGGTGGAATCTTGTTCCATTCAGCTTCTGTCCTCTCCCACAACTCTATTACTCCTCTAGGAGGAGTATCATACTCATCCAGCCTATCCTTGATGTATGTCCAAAGGTGTTCAATAGGATTAAGGTCAGGAGACTGTGGAGGCCACACCATAACCTCCATCCTAGCTTTTTCAAACCACTTTGTGGCTGTTTTGCTCTTGTGTTTGGGGTCATTATCTTGTTGGAAGATAATATTCTCCACCTTCTTGCTGTACCACCTAAGACTTCTCTGTAGTTCATCCTCCATAATGCTGACATAAAGATCAGCATCCATCTTTCCTTCAATCCTGCAAGGGTATCCTCCTCCTTCCCACAACATACAGCCCCAGACCATGATAGAACCTCCTCCAAATTTCCTGGTTCCATCTACCAACCTATCATTCAGCTTTTCTCCCTTTTTTTTCCAGACCCAATTCCTTCCATCTGACCCAAAAAGATTAATTTTGGTCTCATCTGACCAAACAACCCTCTTCCAGTCCTCCAAAGTCCAGTTTTCATGTGCCTCAGCCCACTCCAACCTCTTCCTCCTATGAATTGAGCTGAGAAAAGGTCTTTTCACCTTTACTACAGCCTTCATTCCAGCCTTTCTGAGTGCCCTTCGAACAGTGTTGGTAGAGAGAGGTTGTTGGGTCATATTCTGGAGGGTTTTGGTGACCTGAACTGCAGTATCGGCCTTCTGAGATGTGATAAGACGAATGGCATATGTGGTATCAGAGGAGGAAAGTATAGATGGGCGGCCACCAATGGATTTAGAAAGTGATGAACAATGTTTGGAGCGAAGTCTGGAGATAGTACCAAGACCTAGACCAGTGGTAGAGGAGATTTTGGTAGCAGAAACCCCTTTATCCAGGAGAGAGAGAATGTGATTGACTTCAGAGGTAGAGAGAGGTTGCATAGTAGTATAAGAGGAGCTGGGGGGGTTGGGTTGGATGGGGATAGTAAACACCTGTATTTATACACTATTCCAGGTAGTCACATTATTTTTATTTGTATTTATTTGGCCACAATAAACGGAATCATGTGATAGCTAGGAAGAGTGACAAAACCCTTCCAATGCACTTAAAATATTGAATAATTCACAGGATACTCATAAATTAATATTATGTAATATGGTTGTACACATGTATAAACAAGACACTCAAGAACCTAACTTTAAAATCTCAAAGTCTCAGCTTTAGTATAACTAGAGTTATTAACAAATTAACACAAACTGACCAAACATTGGAAGGGTTTTGAGAGCTACTGTACCTACAAGTGACAAATACCACAACATCAACTCCAACAACTGCCACCGCCCCCTCCAATGCCTCTGCCCTGCCATTTCCTCTCTCAACCATGGTGTCCGAAACAATGTCAACCTAGATCAATTGGTCTTTGCTACCATAGTCGTTTTTTTTGACCCTGACCAAGAGGAGGCAATGTTGTACTTGCCATTACAGGTCATCAGGAGAGCAATTCCCAGACCATGACATCAATGCTGCAACAGCCACAACCAAACTGTCCTGTAGCTGTTCAACCACTCAAACTATGGATGCATGAGCACTGCCAATGGAGTTTGTAAGCACAGTGGCTGATATGAGGTCTCGCTAATCTGGTGTTTGACCGCATCAGCTACATGGGACTCAGGATATTGGCTGGAGTGGAGTCAAGTTGCGAAGTTCACATGTAAACCTGGGCCCTTGGTTAGACCTCTCACCTTCCAGTATGCTCTGTAATACCAGAGAGTAATGTTGAGCTTGTTGTTTCTTTCCACCAGCAGCGCTGTTGTTGCAAAATGCTATATGAGTGCAGTGGAACCAAATCTGCACTACACAATCTCACTGTTACCTTACTGACCTAGTCCAATGGCCCATGCATCCTTCCCCAATGCAGCGCTGCCATATCTAAGCACATGTAAAAGCAAAATGGTGAATCATCTCCATATCCCAGATCCCAAGGGGATAGCTCATACTGTCTGTAATCAGGGTCCCGTGCGTCGGTAACATGCTATGCAGATCTTCGACACTCAAGAACATGGCTCCACCATTCCCTGCCATCCGTATAACCCAGAAGGCACCATTCACCTTCATACCACAAACTCGAATGAAATACAGCAGGTAGTCAAAATGTAGATCAATTGATCACCAGTTATGTGTGCTCTGGAAGGGACAGTGTTCTGGAGTAGCTTTGCTGTATTGTCTCTGCATGGGTGCATGTACACCTCAGATATTGAATGTTACCCGGGTTAGGGGTCCACTCCTGAGTTGCAAGGTTGGGATCACAAGGATGTCTATACAGACTTAGTCCTTGAGTCTTACTGCTTGACTTGGAGATGGGCTGACTGAATCTCTGAAGCCCTTTCAGGCGAACTGAAGATTGAGACAGAACAGTGTATAACACTAAGCTAAGGATACAGGTAATTGTGGCTATCCTTATATACTACTGGTTGTCTACTATTTATAAGTACCCTGGGTAAGTACTTTGTCAGAGTGAGTCATAAGAAGGTGGACCCAGGTAATAAGAAGGCTTCCTGTAAGAAATAGAAGTTGTGGGTGAGAAAGGAAGCATCAGTATGGGAGTGTTCGTATTAAAGGGGAAAGAAAAGAAGTATTCTACTGTCCATCAGGAAGGTGGCTAAGACCTAAGTATAGTCCGTTTCTAGGGTTCTGATAACATTGAAGAGAAGGATTGCGTTTTACGGCCACTGGGTTGCTTCTTGCTAATTCCTCAGAAGGAATGAAGCTGCACATTGTTGCAGTATGTTATTCCCTGGGGCAGCTTGCAGGCGTCCTCATTCTCCATAGGTTCCTTCATCATTAGATGATGGATTCAAGGCTGCAGTGCGGAACCTGCGAGAGCATGAGAGTGTCCTGGGTCAACTTGGCCAAGCAAGGTGCCCATTGGAGGTAATTCTGGAACCATTAGTGGGGTACATCTACAAACTCCACACAAAAACACATGACCTAATCAGATAAAGCTTCATCCAATTGTGAGTGCAGTTTTCAACTATGTTGACATTGTCTATAAAGTGAATTTCCCTCCCACTTAACACTGCTTGACACAATTAAAATTTGAGCAAGAGTAACATTATTGCGGATCCTATGCTCTTCCCAAATTTGGCTGATCAGGATAGTTCCCTCGTGTAGAATCCTAGCTCGCTCATAAGTTCATCATGAGACATAGGGAAATGTGCCTCACTTACAATGAGGGCCTTGGGGTGTTCACAAGGCATCTGTCGGAGCCTGGTTTGAGAGGTGTCTTGGGATATTGTGTCTCATTGGGCTTGAGGCATAAGGGCAGCTGGAATGGTATGGCCAGCAAGACAGTAAAACCTTGGGGTATACATTAACACGGTTTGGCTATTGCAATTGGACCAAATGCAGAAGGTGGCTTACTTGAAATTTGGACAGCTTTGTCTGCAAGCAGTAGGGTAGCAGTTGTGACTGCACTAGTCATTATGCAAAAAGTGGTGGAAGGGGATCTTTGGAGTTGAACAACAGCTTCAGTTGCAGAGGTGTGAGATCTGGATAATGGCTCGTGGGAGTGCTCTAGGCCTGTCAGCATGTTATTGGATAAGGTGTGCACAACATGCTTCTTGAAGATTGTTTTGTCTTCTAAGTATATCCAAACATCCTGCTTGTGCTGATACCAACTTGGTCAGATTATACGTTGATGTAATCAGTCTGCTTTTTCAATAATTCAGTATCCATTATATTGTCTCCTAGGCTCTCATGTCAGTAATACATGGATTGTATCGTTACCAGTTCTGTGTTGTGCTAGGGGTTTTCAAAGAATGGCCCTCACAGTTGGCAGCCAATTAAAGGGTTAGACACATGATGATATTTCCGAAGTCATAGCTCGGCTCTGGCACAGCCATCATCTTGTCTTGATCTTCTAGCTGTAATTGAAGCACACTCTGCCCCTGTCATCATATGGGCATTCCCATATGGCTACCACTACCCCCCAGTGGATACATTCCCAGTTCCAAGGAGTTTACTACAAGGGCCCATGCAACTGCTGGTCCTGCATCTGCTATAAGCTTCTCCACACTCAAGACATTGTTGGGAGAGCAAGCAAAGATGGTAAATAATTGTGTTTAGTGGGTAACTCACCTTGTAGGTAACAGAACGCAAAGCAGGAAATATTTGATAGCCAGCAAGTTTTGCAAGTGTTTGTTTGAGCAGCTTGTTCCATTGCTCTGCCCCAATGGACCAGCTTGGGACATGTGCCTGAGGGTAAAAGGTGGGGCCATACCTGTCCACTTCAGTTGACATCTCTCACTTTCTTGTTTTGTGTCTCGGAGCCGCAGGTTGAGTTTCTCAAATCGCCTCTCAAGTTCTTGAAATCATAAAGTTATAGTTAGCTCTTGTGCAACTAATTCATTAAGTATCAAAATGAACCAACCCAGTCTTTTTCTGTCTTTCTCAAGAAATTCGCACCTCAAGAATGTCTTCATTTGTCTCATCCTTTTCTCTGAGCACACTAGAGTCATTGAGGGGCGAGTGTCATTGACAGCTGTACTAGTGCCTGACAGATTGCACACAGGGTATATTAGATGTCTTATGTGGATGATATTTTTGAGGCTGGTCAAGACAGCCCTGTTATCTATTTATAAACTGTAGGTTGTTTGTTGTGTGAGGTGAATAAGTATTCAGAAATAGGGAGAATATCCTTTCAGTGGCTTTCAGGACCAGTGTTGCTACAAAGTTGCCGTCACTGTGCCCTGGCCTCAGCTGGCTTAACCAAGTGGATGCACCGGTAATTGGCAACTGTGCCCATATGTTGGCGTTACTGGTGGATAAGTTAGTAGCCATGTCAAGATGTGGTCATTACTCAATAAAATGCATCACGGTACCCAAAATAACTCAGCACCCAAAGACCTTCACCATCTCTCCCCTCTTCTGACCAGACCTGAATCTGTCCTACGTACTGCTCTTGCTGCGCCTCCAAAATAGTCCAACTTTGATTCTATCGATGGTCTTGAAAAGATTGAAGAGGAAGATGTTGGGGGGCCCACAACATGGTTGCTCCACATGATAAAGGAAGGGATCTGGGATTTTCAGGAAAGGGTGTGATGTTTGTGGGCACCCTGTTGAGGTTGGATCTCCTGCTGAAGGAAAAGGAGGGCAGCAGCAAGATCATGAGTGATCACTCAACTGATGATTAAAGCCAAGTACTTTATGGAAAGCAAGACTGACAAGCCTCAGGAAGTGATTGACAAGCCTCGGGACACCCATCCAAACAGTGATGGCTGTCCCCTGCCAGTGATTTGGCATCAATCCACTAGTAGCTGCCAGATCTCAGGGTTTGAATACACTTGTACCTTCTTATGTACTCATATCACAGCATCATGTGAAATTCTATACAATTGCTATCAAATATCACAAGTTACAGCTGAGAGAGTTAATCAAATTACCAGTCATCCTGGGCCTCTTCATCAAATGGTTCTTCATCTGAAAATGCAACCTCGAGGACTTCAAATTCTTCATGTTCTTCCTCCATCTCATCCAGCTACCTCACTTCTTTGGCCCCTGTGGAATATTGTCATGAGGAATCTGAGAAGGAATATATAGTAGTTCTTACCCAGACCATGGCCATTATTGACACCTCCCATGTAAAAAAATCCTTCAGCATTAGAATTTTCCATGCCTCCCTGAAGTTCTGCACCCTCAGGGGGATTTATATTGTCAATGTTGTCATCCGTCAGATCCACATGTGTTTGGCACTCATCCAAGAAGTCTATAGCATTTTCGAGTGCTTCAAAGCATTGACAAAGCCGACAATAGATGTTCCAGATGTTGTTTCTATCAACACAAGGACTCCCCATATGCCCATAAAATAATTTTGCTTGTTCAGCAAATAAGGGTGGGACAAGCTCAAACACTGGAGCAGTGCTTGGCGCATAGATACCCTCAATGTGATCCACAGCATTGGGCTGAACAACAATCTAGTATAGTGTCACATCAGGGCCCAGCCCTTATTTCATAAATTAAAGCACCCACCTTGAAATTGAGATACCTGAAATAGTGTGGAGCATCATTTATCTCATTTGGTATCCCATGGGGCAAGATCTTATTTTGGTCAGAACGTCTCTGAGCATTGTTGTTGCAATCAGCCCAGGAGTTGAGTTCAACTTGAAGCCATGGGATGAAAAGCCACCAGAACACCATGCTGAATACAATAAATATTAGTAGTCATACATGTTGAAAGGAAAATGAACATACACATCAAGCAGTCGGTTAAGGTCATACCATCCTTGAACAACCCCTTGTTCAAGGATATCTTCAAACCCTGGGGTAAACTGCTGCTGCATCAGGGACCAGGTGATCTCAGGCTTGACATTTTTCTTATGTCGCATCCAATGGTGCTGAATTGTCCCAGATAATCTAGGATTGTGCATATGGCAGAGTGCAGTCTGAGCATTTGCAATGCCATAATTTTCAGACCCCAAGTTGCTCTGGGTAACCAGTGGAATATCTAGTATAGAACAATTTGTCATAGATCTTAGAATGAATTGGATTTACTCACATCCAGAGGTCTGAATAAAATGAATGTAGTATCCTAGAATCAACTTTGGGTTGTTGTGAGAGCAACCTGAAGTGAGAGAGGGGCAAAACGCGATTGCTCATGCTCAGACTATGCAGGGAAATCCTTAGTATATTAAATAATCATGAAAGTGTGAGAAAGTGCGAAGCTACTACACACCTATGCAGGGAAATCCTCAGAGAAACGAATGAGGAAGTCCCTGCATTGCTACAAGAGCTACAGGAGCAGTGGCTGAACTACTGTACAGACTAAATGATCACTGTCCAAAACAGGAATTAGGGAGTGGGTACACACTGTGATGGTATTGGTAGGGTAGGTGTGTAATATGTGGCTTGGATAACCACTACCTATATCAACTAGTACCTCGAAATGCGATTCTGGGGTGTTGGAGACAGTTCTCGAATAGAGGGATTCAACTTTTGAAAGGGGTGTTTGGGGTTATGAATATTTATAATGGGTTTTCTCGAAAATATACCCAAGGGCACCAAGTGTACTCTGTGGGTGGTTTCTGGGGTAGTAGTGACAAGTCTCCACTTGTAGCTACTGTCTCTGGCTCTCAATATCTCTAATCTCAAAACCTGGGGGAATCTGCACTACCCCACTAAGTCTCTGTCTCTCTGTGTCTCTAGACCTAAGGGGAATCTAAACTACCCCTGAGTCTCAATATCTCTCTGTGAGCCTCCCGGACTCAAGCAATGGTCTCAACAAGTTCTCTTGACAATCACAGTTCATCTCTACTGTTTCTGGGTGGTCTATGACCAAAGCTCTCACTTAGTTTGCCTGAATGCACACAATAACACAAGATATGAAATCGTTAATTCCCAATCTCATGGTCTCGAAGCAAGGGCAGCGAGTGCTTGCCTTTCACCTCTCCTCCACGCTGTATTTATATGTTTTGGTAGCTAGGAAACAGCCTGATTAAATAAGGAAATATTAGAGAGAGTAATGCTAGTATACACAATCGGTCTGACATTCCCCTGTGTAATAATGCTTTTCCACCCGGTATTGGTCCTGGCTACCTGTTCTAGACCCGCTTCGAGTCATCAAGACACTGCTGGCGTCATTCCATGGGTCATTGCAATGGTCTGCGGCTGTTTCAACACACCCGGGGAGGTTCTCTACCCATATACGCATGCCTTTCGCCTCCATGCATCTACCCTATTGGTCTCCTCCCGACCCGGCATTCTGGTACACTGTTCATATACCCTTCTAGTATCTTGAACTGGCTGTGCGTTGATTATGCATCATGCAGATAGTCCGAGATAGTCCAGCTACTCCATCATTTGTCCTCTGATCTGCTATTGGACCCTGCAAGGCCTTTCAAGGTACTTGATCGGCCATCAAGATGCTATTGCATGTATTGTATTGGCATAGCTATCTCCTTGGGGCTGCCTGATAGGCTTACACATCCATAGCCTAATAGGTTCCTGTCTGTTCTACTCCTCGTCCATCTCTATCAGTCCTTCTGATGATCGGCGGTTCCCCCGATTGTTGTATCATGATCAGACAAGCTGGTGCGGCTTCAGGTGTAATTCCTTCTGTCTGCATTTCTCGGGCCATAGCCATAGTCTCCCCCCTTTTCTTGATAGAACCTCATCCCTGCCCTTTGCCTAATATAGCAACCAGTACATTGTCTCTTAGTACATTGTATGCCATTTATTCGGGTGAGGGACACTGTTCATTACTGATCAAAGTATCTCGAAAGCTCTTCTACCAAGTTTCTTGATGGCTGTCACATGATCTTCTTGAAGGCCTTAGGCAGTGCTACACTGCTATAGGTGTTCCCTTTGAGATAGTCGAATTAGGGGCCCTCAGTCTTCTCAGGTCATTTCAATGGCCATTATATGGCATGTGAGCTCTTCCCTCATGGTCAGGGAATTTTATTGACAACATTCTCAATACTCGGTGCATCTCTGAGTGTGTACAACCGTGATGCCGCCTGTTGTACTCTTTGTCCACTCTCAAAGCCATACAGTAGCTATTTAGTAGCCACTGACTGACTCCTGGGGTGCCTTGTAGCCTCATAGAGGTCCTTACATGACATACCAGTTGGGTTAGGGTCATTGTAGGGGTGTTATGGGTATATTGAGATGATTACATTGTAGCTATTGCTGGGCCATGGGTATATAGGGGTATAATGGCCTATTGTAGCAATGCTTCGATTTTCGGCATAATAGCGCACACATGACTGGAGGGTGGGAAGGTGCATCATGTGATCGCACTCGGGGATGTGCTGAGTGTGGGAAGCAGGCACTTGCGCACACAGCTGTGTGCACCAGTTCTGGGAGGCATCGGCTGGTGATATTGGGTGATGGCGAGGGCTGGGACAACTTGGGGGGACCCGGGGGGTAACAGGAGTGGAGGGAGGAGTGTAGGGAGGACTTGAAGGTCCCCTTACAGTTGTTGTTTGTCCACCAGACATTGATCCAGTGGATATGTCCAGAGAAAGGGTCAATCCCTGTATGGAGAGCAAGGCCAAACCTTTTCCACTTGTCGTGCTGATCTACACATAACATGTCATTTACACCAGCTGCCCAGAACCTTCTCCATTTGAGCCTTCCAGCTCTGTGCTCTCAAACAAGATGTAGCTCATAAGCATGAAACCAAATGACTACCAATGCACTAGTGGATATTAATCTCAAATTCATTGCTGTACAGATACTAGCTACTCACCATGAAACTTGCATACCATGCTCATAGAAAAGGAGCTTGACCATCTCTCATGCCCCAGCCTTTGGAAACTTTGAACGAAGCTTGGTCATTGTCTCATGTATACTCTCAATTGTGTGGGCTTGTTGCCATGCTTGTTTCAGATTGAGCTGTAAGCATATTTTGTGAAAGGACATTATTCTGCTTGTCATTCAATATAGAAACAGCAAGGATTGGAGAAAACATACCCAAGTCCATATGTATTTAGGTCTATGTGTTTGGTCCTCAGTAAGTGCAAGATTTCCTTGTCATTTTTATTCATCTTCCAATACTGGAGGATGTGTGGCGCAATTTCCTTGATTGGTGCTAAATGACATATTCAGCAACTGATATATTGTCAGAGAAATAAAACACAAACATAAGGGCTTGAATTGGTTTTGCTGAGACATGTATAGCACACAGATTGCAGTATAAAATATGAAGAACAACATAGGAAATGAGGTAGGGCAGCTGGATCTACAACAGTGGGTTGACAGGTTTTTTATACTCCTAGGTCACTCTTACAGTTAAAACTCAAACACCTTGGACAGACTCAGGTATTTGCTCTGCATGGAACCTCTAATCTATAAGTGCAGTATATTACAATGTAATCATGACTGTTTCTTGGCCGACTGCTTAGTACTTTCCGAGCTACAATATAATGTGTGCAAGCCTCATGTTTGTACCATTGAATGGATGATTCTCATCTGAACTTGTGCAAGTTCAATATTTAGAACATACCTAGCTACTGCCTTCCAGATGCTAGAGCCACATTCTTGTCTCATGATTGGACCTTGGAATTGAAAGGGGAGCAAGGTAAACTTTTCTGACTTGTCTCAATACCTCTGAACCCAAGAATGAGAATACATTTTATTTGTCTGAATTGTTTCTCATGAAACACCAGATATTAAAATTTTCTGACTTGTCTCAATACCTCTGAACCCGAGAATAAGAATACATTTTATTTGTCTAAATTGTTTCTCATGAAACACTGGATATTATCAAACCATTCTATCTCTTATAGGTGTTACTGAAAGATAGGTATCATAGTGCAGCAGCTGCACAATGGGCTTGGGATAGGATAGGCTGGGGAACTTAGCTGTATTTCCTGTTTGCAAATATCTGAGCTTGACTTTAAAAGCGATGCTTGGATGGGGCTTGCTCAGTGGACACATTCTTACCTATCCATCCACTTACATGTCATCTCACGGAGACCCAATTGACATACAATTCTCAACCAATGTATTTGCAAAGGCTCCTGCTCCCTGTGAACAATCTAGCTGTGGGACCATTATACAGCTGGGCAAGTGTCACCTCTACCTTGGTAACACCAATTGGGGAAAGCCAGGGCAATATGTCTGTGAGAAGTGTTATGAGTATTACCAAAACAACCCAAACACTTTGAAGCACACTGCAACAGGTATTTATTTCTGTAATATTTGGTAATAACATCTAATTTTTGAGTTCTAAGTTGCAAGGCATGCAACAGAAGGAGTTAGTACATCTGTTGATCTTGCAGCTATCAGGCAACATGTAAATGAGTCCCAGAGATGAGGTATGTACCTATCATATACCCTAATCATATATACCACCCTAATTTTTAACAAGGGGCCCATACTCCACTGGGCCATGTCACTCCATTACCAGCTGGGATAACATCTTGGCCCTCCAGTGGACAGCCCAGACCACTGATAACGGACCCAGCCTTTCCCCATGGAGACTGCATATCACCTGGGGCACTACATCCTGCTCAGGTTCCTGGGTACTCACAGTCCCATGTCCATTATGCAGCACAATGACATGCTTGGTCATCCCAGGCCTACAAGCAGGCACCACTGCTAGCCATGCAACGACTCTCCAGCCAACTTCCTCTCTGATCTCAGAAGAAGGAAATCCATATCTTGATCAAAGTAACCTATGAGACAGTAAAGGCAAAATCAGTATCTGTGGTATGTTATTTTCCATTGGCTTTTGTGCTTATCTCAATTAATTAATGGAGAATGACAGGGAATAAGAGAGGGCACTTCAGTAGATTATGAGATCTGTCCCCCAGCATTTTTCGAACTTGCAAAGACTTTTTTAATTGGTCCAATGACAAAACTGCACCCAGGGTTCCCCTGGGACTTCTCTCACATGGTACTTCATGAGACAGTCACCTGGCAGGACGTCATGAAGAAGGACAAAAATAGATCTTATTTTGAAGGCCAATATATCAAGGTGAAGCCTGGAGCAAAATCAGATGGTGCTTTAGTATTCTCCCCACCAGCCAAGCCCATTGAGTTCCAGCTTGTCATTGCACAACCACACTGGCTACAAGCAGAAGACTACATGGATAATCTATATGAAATTCAGATAGGACAGGTATGTTGGCTTTCATTCTCTATCAATTACAGATATATTCTAGCTTCTTTTAATTAGAATGAAAAGCAGAAGACTCCCCCAAGCCCTGAAAAGAACCAGACAGGGTTTAATGCATCAACTAGGACCCACTCAAAAAAACCTCACACAGCCCGAGATACACCAGATGTTGTTCTCACCTCCAATTCTTTGATCTCCCCTGTTGCATCAACCCCTGTATGCCTAAACAACAAACCTGTAGAGCTACAATTGGTCACATCAACCCTCACTCATTCCATCCCTTCTTGACCTTGTACCACTACCACTGATTTTCAGATCAGTCTCTGGCTGGTTCATAGTGTTGTAGTTAGGCATCTGGCTCAATTTCTGACTCCCCTGCAACTATGCCACCAAAACCCAGTGTGCGCATGGCTTCTGAGAGGTCACCAGCCATGGCATGTTTCTTCACCCCAGGGGCCTTTTCTGCCTCCCCCCCTTCCTCTACCCCAGCCCCTGCTGCTGCCGACTCTGTCGACACAGCACTGGCCAATGTTGCCACAAAGTGTCTATGCTTTGAGGCTTCCCTGGCCCCCTCATACAGATCTACGCCCTCCCCCCCACCTGAGGAAGATTTTTCTCATCTTCCTGAGTTACTTTGACCACCACCCCCCAAAACTGCCACTGTCAAAAGGGATCCTGCGCTTGACTATGGCTCCTGGCTGGTAGGTACTGCCCTCCCCCACCTTGGTCCTCTGCTGGCCTCTGTGCCCCTGGACCTTAGCTCCACTCTTGCCCTTGCTGAGGGGGCATACAAACTCTTAGATGCTGTCTTGGCCTCTGAGTGGTCCCAAATTCAGGTCACCTCCCAAGGCCAGGAAATCACCTTCTGTGAGTTATTTTGTTGTTATGTGGTGCACTGGGCTCTGGCTCTCTCTCCCCCCCAACATGTGGATGCCACATGCCCGTTCTGTGGAACAGCTGAGGTAAGTGGTTCCACTGGTACTACTAATGTGGCCCCTGCTGCACTGGCTTCTGGTCTGGCTGTGCAGGAGTCTACTCCTGCAAGGTCAGTGCCAGTTGCTGGTGTTGCCCACTCACTGCCCCCTCCCCCTCACCCTGCACACTCTCCCCAGTGTCCTCAGTTTGTTCCACCCAGCATGGCCCCTCCCCCCCCCCTCTCCTATGCTGGTGCACTCAAGGCAGCACCTACCCTGGTCCATGTAGCCAAGGCATTCCCTACCCTCCCAACAGACTGTGTCATCCCTGTCCAGAAGGCTATTCTCAGTGCTCCGGCCACCAAGGCCAAACACTCATGCACGGTTGCTGGCCCTTCCAGGTGCCAGATTTTGATCCCTGGCTCTGATGCCTTATCTAAGGCATCTATACCCCATGTCACCCATGTTGTTAACTCAGCGTTGTTGGCCTCTGGCTCTGCACTTCATGTTGAATCAGCATGCCCTTCCTCCAGGGGCTTGTCCCTCTCCACCTCTGCTGTGGCATCAGCCTCTGAGCTGACAACAGTTGGCACTGCCCTTGGCAAAGACCTCAAGGCTCCCCCAGTCTCTGTCGCCCTCCCCACATCTCACTCTTATCTCAAGCTAGTGGATGTCCCCCTCTATCAACCTGGTACTGCTGACTGGGTCACCCCTGCTGAAGTGGTGCAAGCCCTTAGCTGCTCCCCCCTTGCCCTCTCACTTCCCCTTGCCGGACCCCCCTGGGTAGTCTGCAACTCTGCCAAGTCAACCACAGCTACAGCCTGGTTTGACATTCACAACTCTCAATCCGGCTTGTGCACTAGGGCAGTGGTTGGCTGGTCTATTCCTCTTGCTGGTGCTGTCTGTTTTATCTGGACCACCCATGCTAACCCCGGCACCCCCCACTGCTCCCATTGCTGGCACTGGGGCCACACCCTCCACTCCTGCCAGGCACACTCTGTACACTGCCCTATCTGCTCCAAGCCACATTCTGAGACTGAACACCAGTCTTCAGCTGGCTGCTGCAAAGGCCATCCAAAGGCCAAGCCCCCTGTCCCCACCACCCCTACTGACTCCCCCTGCCCCCACATGGGCAAGTGTGTTAATTGCAGCAAATCACACACTGCCAACAGCCCAAAGTGCCCCTTCTGGTGACACTGATTCCAACCAGAGTGGATCAAAGCCCAATACATTGCTGATGGTTGCACTGCAGATGCTGGTCACAAGACCAGTGTCAGTTCTTCTGCCTGTAAGGTCAAGGGGCAGCCAGAGACTTTGGCCCCTCCCTTGACCTCATAGGCCTTCTTGTTTCATTTTGCAGTAGGTTCTGGATTTTTTTTCTCTGTGTTTGGGTTCTGTTTCCTTCTCTCTAGGGCCCCTTGCCCGGTGCTTTGTCCTGCCTGCCCTTGGGGCCTCCTCATGTTTTGACTTCTCTTTTAGTTATTTTCCTGGTGGGGTTCAGGTGTCTAGGTGCTCACCTGGCTTGGCCCCCACCTGACTTTCTTTTCATGGTCCTTCAGCGGCTGCACTCAGTACAATGGACATTGTTGGGCCCCCTCCAGGGGCCCTTCTGTGAATTTGTTTTGTATTTAAGCAGTCTATTACTTGAGCACCTTGTAGTAGGTACACTGCCGTGGACTGCTATTGTGCACTGTGTAATAAATTGTTGACAAAAAAAAAAAAAAAAAACCCTCACTCATTCACACAACAAATCTGTAGAACCCCAATCTGCCACATCAATCCTTAACTGTTCACACAGCAGACCTGTGGAAACCCCATCATTACAATCAAAGGGCCATGAACTGGTGAGTAGCTCACCAAGTTATCCCCATCTAATACTTACTTCATTTAGGTTGTGTATGAACAAATCAATCCTGAGAGTATCAAACAAGGGATTATCCTTATTGGTGGTCAGTCCCAGATAGCTCAAGACCAGAAACAGCATGTGTATCTATGTTGTCACCCAGGAATATCAATGATTAATTCATTAATAGGTGATGAGATAATCAGTGACTGGATTACTGGGTATTTAGTCAACATGGTCCCATTTACAATACTCTGCAATGCACAGAAGAAGGAGAGTCTCATTATCAAAGGAGTTTTTCAAGGGACCCTATACTATAATTTGCAGGGTTCATTTCTCGGTCAGGGATCTTTCAAGACTGCAATGTGAGCAGAACTTGTATGGCTTCAACTCCCTAGATCAGGACTTGGTGCCAATTTACCACAAGATTCACATGTCCCTATTGCCCTTAAATGGCCATTTCAAAGCAAACAAGCAGGAAATATCAAACAATTGAGTATGATTGATGAAAGCACCAAGCTTCACACAGAGGCAATGCTACTGGGCTGGGCACAGTCCCTTCTTGATTACTCATACAATTTTGTTGACACCTACATTCAGGGACACATGTCTCAGCCACCTCCTTTTCAAATCCCTTGTGTCCGTTTTGTCCATGCCATTCTTGCCTACTCTAAAAAACCAGTGGAGTCTTCACATCAAATTCTGACATCCCATTGTGCTGTTTACCTCCTGGAGGAACTTCTTGATCCATCTGTGGGTCCTTTCATCAAGTATATTCACAATGGATCTGTTACCCGGGTTAGGGGTCCTCTCCTGAGTCGCAAGGTTGGGATCACAAGGATGTCTATACAGACTTGGTCCTTGAGTCTTACTACTTGACTTGGAGATGGGCTGGATAAATCTCTGAAGCCCTTTCAGGCGAACTTGGGATTTAGGCAGAACAGTGTATAACACTAAGCTAAAGGTACAGGTGGTTGTAGCTAGGTTTATATACATATTGGTTGTCTGCTATTTATAAGTACCCTGGGTAAGTACTTTGTCAAGGCGAGTCATAAGAAGGTGGACCCAGGTAAAAGAAGGCTTCCTGTGTGAAATAGAAGTTGTGTGTGAGAGAAAGGAAGCGTGAGTGTGAGAGTGTCAGTATTAAAGGGGAAAAGAAGTATACTACTGTCCATCAGGAAGGTGGCTAAGACCTATGTATAGTCCTTCTTAGGGTTCTGATAACAGGATCTGCCAAGCCACTCCCCGACCCAGATGAAGATGGCTATGAGTTAGCAGAATTTTTGTGTTTCATTCAACATGTACAATATGAACAGACACATGGGCAGGTATATATTTCTCACTTTCAAGCTGAGACAACTAGTTGCCAATAACACAACTCCAGCTGATGTCCCGATCAGGATCAAGGGACCTTCTTACTGACCCTCAGATCATGACTAAACCATATGTGACTCTATCCAACCATATTTTTATTACTAATATTATACCAGGGAAATTATAGATGCAGTAGACCCTACAGGCCGGAAGAAAGCACTCTTTGGAGAAGGGAACGTTGGGATGGCCTTTGAAAACTTTCCCATTCAGCACGAGTGCAACATGTACTGTGAATGGTTCAAATTGGAACCATTCTGAGTTCTCAGCTGTAACTTGTGATATTCGATAGCAATTGTATAGAATTTCACATGATGCCACAATATGAGTACATAAGAAGGTAAGAAGGTACAAGTGTATTCAAACCCTGAGATCTGGCGGCTACTAGTGGATTGACGCCAAATCACTGGCAGGGGATGGCCATCACTGTTTGGATGGGTGTCCCGAGGCTTGTCAATCGCTTCCCGAGGCTTGTCAGTCTTGCTTTCCATAGTACTTTGCCACCTTTATAGTGGCCGAGTTCGCAGAAATAGAACATGGTGCCCAGTTAGCTGCTCTAATAAATACCTGCAGCGTGCCTTAACCCCTTTTCAATGACCCTCACATTTCCCTCCAATCCTGTGATACTATCTTGCTCAGTGCTATACCGGTTTTGAGGCATTGGAGGTCATGGGGGCCAGAGGGAATGTGAGTAAACTAGCCATGGTTGCGTTAAAGAGGTGAGGCCGACAGGTGTAGCCCCCCTTGGCAGTCTGCAATCGGGCATCTTTATAGGTGGACTAGACACTGCTTGCGGTAGTTGTATGGCCACACTGACCTGACCAGAGTAAAATAGATTATGCAAAAAGAAAGAAAAAGCCAACTGGTAGCATTGCGTGTGTTGAAAGCGATGCACTGTTGATCAACAAGTCGCGCCGCGTCATGTGATACATTCCCCAATCCCTACCCACATACAATGGACTAGCCCATAATATCGTGTCATTACTCTTTGCCTCTCCCTCTCCGACATCCCACCTGTCATGGCGTCCAAGCACAGCAATGAAGCCTGTACGGCTGCTCTCTCTTTCCATTACTGGTGCCCTCTGCGCGTATCCCTTTCATGGCTGGTTGGTTGCATCTCATGGTCGGGGGTATTGGCTGGCTGAGGTTCTCCATTAGCCTCAGTGGGTGGCGGGCCTTGGCTGCATTCAGCTACGCGGATGGCTTGGGCAAATTAGGTTTTGTTCGAGCCGCAGCTGCTGGTGTGTAGGTGGGAGTTGCATAAGGTTGGCAGATGCTTGTTTCTAGGGTGTAGTGGCGTATTCTCTCGTTGGTGGGAGTTGGGGTGGTTGAGCATTGTAGGGAACAGGCGAGGTGGTGCTTGAGACAATTGATTCTGGACAGTTGTGCTATGAAGTTTTCCAGGCCTGCTGGCATTGTCACCAAGGGCTTGGATTGCTTTGAGTACTTCATCCTGCTTGATACTGGGTTCCATCCACGATTGGCCGGTCACTCCCCCAACGAGGTTCTCGATGAAGGTGGTTTCTCTGTTCCAGTGCAAACGCCCTGTGTAGCTGAAACATCTTGGTCAGTGCCTTGACGACATTGGTTGTGCTCCCCAGCAGAGCTCTTAGTTGGCCCTTGAAGCCTCCTCTTCTCGGCTAGGATTCGTGTCTTTACCCATCTACACCACTGGCTGGATTGCTTCTTCATTGAATCTGAGAGTGTCCACCATAGCAATATTCTCCCTGTGCATCGCCCAGCCACTTGCCTGTTGGCACATCCTTTGAGTCTAGTGGTCGTGCTGGGAGATCTGCATCGTCGGCAGGGATGGGGACCCAGTGTGGTGGTCCGGTGGTGCTAAGTCAAGTGTGCAGGGAGTGGGCACGGGGGCATTGTCTTCCTGTTTCTCAGGAGGTGTTACAAGGCAGTGGAATGGCCGTTCTTGAGCTGGTTGATGAGTATATGCCAAGCAAAGGAAAGCATCATGTTGTGACTGTCACATCCTCCTCGACTGTCATGCTTGAGTCCCACCTTTGCTCTCAGCTTGTGTCTTTTTATTGCCCACTGCTCTCCTGATCCTCTTATGTTTCTTTTGTCCCTGGTACATGTTCATCAAGCACCGGCTTAGCTATGCTATGCTACTTCTGGAATACCAGTAATCACATTGTGCTTGCACACTGAGCACTTGAGCCATTGTGCAAGTATTTGTTGGGGTGATCATCTGCATTCTCTCCTCCGCCTCACAATTCGGTGTTTCGACGACTAGCACAAAAGAGGGACAATGCACGTCTGAGTGGCCCTGTCCCCACCCACACAATGACGTCTTCTAACTCGCCGCATTCCTGAACTGTGCACCAGCCCAACATCTAAATTTCAGTGTGTTAGGGCGCATCTAACAGTGCATCTATGCAGTTTCTGGCACTTTTATACCCCTATCACCCTTCCTTCCCATCCCTCTCTGATATTCAGCTTGTCGTGACTCCCAAGCACAGCAATAAAAAACCTGTCCTTCTGGGCATTCTCTCCTTTTCCACTCCTGACACCCTTCATGCGTGTGTATTCCTCTTATGACCCAACTGGCATGATCAAACCCCAGTTAACGTACGGCTTGTTTCTTTCACAAGCCCCACCGCTTCACATTTGCAAACTACACACAATAAAGCCCTTGTCTACGTCCTCATAAGCGGAGAACTCCACAACATAGACCCCAACAACTATCCCTGCCTCCCCCAATGCGCCTGTTTCACCATTGCTTCCTTCAACCACGCCTGCCCAAAGGATGCCAACTTAGAAACAATCACCTGCACCATCATAGTTGTATTCACCGACACCAACAAAGAGGAGAACGGCCTTGTACGCGTAGCACCTGGCTTGTACCTCGCCAGGTGCGTTTTCTCGCGCCACGACGTGACTGTCACGGGCATACGACAGAGCACCAGCGGAGCGCCCTATTTGCTGTCCGCTGTCCGCTTCCTCCTCCTTCATACTGCTAGGTCCTACTCTCTCTTTCACTCTGTTCTTTTATTCCCACCCACCACTCCCCAGATACCTTACTATTTATTCCCGCCTCATTCCTTGATTAACACAAGACTCAGATTTCATCTCTCATTAAGTACTCAGTGCCATTCATACCAGATGACTCATTTCCTACTTTATTTATGTTGTATTCGCGCAGTGAGCCGAGGGGTGTCACCTTTTTTTTTTTTGGGTGATCCGTCTGCGTTCCCCCCTCGGCCTCACACCCTGGTGTTTCGAGTCCCTTGCGACTCGAACTCCACCACTCCCATACCCTAGCGCGCGACTACACATGCCAAATATATACATCTGCTCTACCCTACTGTCACTGCCGGCGCGAGATCGCTGTTACAGGTCATCAGAGAGCTATTCGCAGAAAATGATGCCAACGCTGCAACAGCTACCACCACACCTTTGTCCTGTAACTACTTGATTGCAAGAACTATGGGTGTTTGAGCACCGCCGGTGGATGATCGTAAGTATAGCGGCTGGTATGGGATCTCGCTAAAATGGTGTTTGACTGCACAGACTACAAAGCACTCGGGCTGTTGGCTAGTGTGGAGTCAGGTTGCGGAGTTCGCATATAAACCGGCGCCTTTGGCGCTTCAGAGGCCTTTATCTAGACCTCTTGCCTTCAAGCACACGCTAAGACACTAGAGAACTGTATCGAGCTTCTAGTTTGTCTTTTCTATCAACGGTGCTATTGTCCCAAACGCTATATAGGTGCGGTATTGCCAAATTCAAACCATGCAGCCTCGCATTTAACTTACCGATCTAGTCCAATGGCTCATATGCTCTCCCCCAACACAATGCTATCATTTCTATACGCATATAGCAGCAAAGTGGTGGACCAGCACCATACCCCAGACCTTAAGCAGGGCTTATACTGTCGATAAATGGGGACTCTGTGCATCGGCAACATACCATATGGATCTTCGAAACTCAAGAATACAGCTCCACGATTCTCTACCGTGTGTATAACCCACAAGATACTGTTCATCTCTATACCACGAACTCGACTGAGGTATAGTGGGCAATTAAGAGTATATAGGTCAATTTATCGCCAGCTATGTGCGCCCTGAAGGGACAGTGTTCTGGGGTCATTCTGCCGTATCGTCTGATTGCATGTACACTTCAGATATCAAATAGAATGATCGTGCTTTGCGACCTCTGAATTACTCGGATGATCGCAGACAAAATCCGGTACCTAGCAAATTTTCTGTTGATACAAGCAAGAACACGACCGAGCCGAAGACACTAGACTACAACATTCAATCATCACAGCTAATAGCGTTCACACTTCTATTTACCATGTGCTCTCCTTTGCCTTCATACAACATTCTTGCCAATTCTTACCGTATTTAAATTTCATCAAATCCACCTTCGTCAATGGTCCTCCAAATATAGCCAAGGTCTGAGGCTGCCACAGCCTATCCCTGTTGCCCTTTGGAGCCCAAAACAGTATTTCCCCTTCTTTCCCCAGAACCCATCCGGATTCAATCCGGCACCCATCCAATGTACTACCTGGGTCAGGATATCCTTGCCCAAAGAGGTCAGAGGTATCCCATACCCTGACTGTTGTCATGCCACCACATGAGACTATCAATTTTCCGCTGTCCCAGGAAAAGGCAAAGAGTTTACAGCTACTATACGTATCGCCATACCAAGGTCCCGAAATGAGATTGCCAGTGCAGATGTCCCAAATGCAGACCTCCCCCTTCCCCCCCAATGAAGCAATCCGGCTTTCATCAGGCAAAAACACAAGAGCCCAAAATATATCATCGGATATACTAGTAGAACTTGAGACAAGTTCGCCAGTCTGGGTGTCCTGAACTTGGAAGGTCATTTCATAGAATATGGCTATAAGTCTTCCACTGGGTGAGAATGTGGCCTCAATGCCTTTGTTTTCATGGGGATGGAGTGGAAGGAGTTGTTTCGTGACAGTGTTCCATACTTTGCATTCTCCGGAAGAACCTACAATAGCAAGCACACCGTCAGGAGAGACTGCAAGAATGTTGCCCTCATCTTCAAAACGTGCGGATAAGTCAACTGACATATCCTCCTTCAAAATGTACACAGTCTTGCCAGAAGCTGCGACCAACTGGTGGTTGCCTGTTTGGAAAAAGAGGTGTTCAGCAGGCTTGTTGTCTTGGTCCCACTTGAAGGGGTCACATGCCGGCTGCCCAGTTGTTACTCTCGCGCCGGCAGTGACAGTAGGGTAGAGCAGATGTATATATTTGGCATGTGTAGTTGCGCGCTAGGGTATGGGAGTGGTGGAGTTTGAGTCACAAGGGACTCGAAACACCAGGGTGTGAGGCCGAGGGGGGAACGCAGACGGATCACCCACAACCGCCCAGCCGTCGCGGTTCACTGTGAGGGCTCACCCCCAAAAGCGGTTGTATGACTATGTGTCTGACAACCGCCTTGCGAATGTTTCATGTATGAAGAGGCACAATCTCCTCAACTGATCGCCAGTACTTGAGAAAGGCATCTGACGACCAACGTCCCATCACTTTTACAACATCTGGTGGAACTCGTGCAAGTAAAAGTTCGGTGGTTCCACCTGATTTGGAAGCTGTGGCCTGTTAGTCGGGAGTGACCAGCGTTAATCCATAGTTGATTACAGCGTGCGAGAAAGGTTTTCTTGGTTAATATCTGTGTGCAGCCATTCTGAAGGTATGTGAAGAGCGAGGCTGTGCGGGGTACATTATTAATGGTAAGGTGGCGCTGGATGGCAGTGATGGGGTTTGATGTTGTTTTTCGGCGGACTAAAACAACATCTTGACCAGAAGCACTAGTCTTGGTCCTTGGTAGGCGTAGTACCCATGCTGACTTGTTCTGGGTGGATAGGCGAATAGCTGTGCGTGAGGGGAGTGTGGATATATCTCTTGATGTTGCTGCAGTTGGTAAGAGCTCCCCGAGTCAGCATTGACCCCAGAAGGCTGTACATGCACATGCAAAAACTGCCACATCGAAATGATCACTGTGGTCCAAGTATTTGTGAAGAATATCGAGGGCATGGGAGGTGACTGGTTTGCAGGGACCCTTCCGTGTGTGTCTAGGAGTTAGGTTGTCAATGCCACAGAGGATCTGTGAAAGTCAGCTACTTCCATTCCAGCTCCAGTTGTTAGCAGAATGCCAGGCCTTCAATGCTGCAATTCGGTTACGAGCTACTGCTGCAGATAGCTTGCCCACGTTTTCGGCTGCGAAGGCACACAGGACAAATTCCTGGGCTGGTGTCCAGAGGTGTTCTGGTATTTGTTCTTGGCTGCAGAACTCGGTGTATTTTCGAATGGCATACTGATAGGATTGCATTGTCGATGGGGCCCAGCTGTGCGACAAGGCTTTATGAACCTTGTTGACAGCTGCTGGGGATAATGTTATGCCTGAGCTACCAGAGTGCTGGTCGTATAGCTTGCGAGAAGTCGCGATCATATGTGTCATCGTGGTAGTGTCCAGAGGGAAGATGTAAGCTTGTGTGACCGTCACTCATAAGGTTTGTCACAACCATTAATACTAACTAACGTATATAATGATATTTGTCTCAAGGTGAGAGAGGGGTCTCAATGAAAGGAGTCAGAAAGTCTGGTATAATGAAAGTCTGTGTGAAACGTGTAATGCGGTTTGGGGGTATTCCCCTCAAAGGCTTATCTGCTAAATTTTCATCTGAGGGTACGTATTGTGAGGTGATCCAGATCGCATGTGTCCGGAGGAGCGTAGTGATCCGTCGTAGAGCCAGGTTGTGTTCCGGATTCCTTGAACGACCTCCTCTTAAAGCGCCAATTACTCCCATATTATCCGATTTGACCTCGAAATGTATGTTTGTGAATCCACAGTGGATGGCTAGTCGTAGGCCACACTCGATGGCAATCATCTCAGCCCAACCAATTTTTCAGTCAGGATTGTCATCCCATCCTGGGCGTAAACGCCAGTAGTCCCAACTATCTCCCAAAACTACCCCAATCCCAAAGGACATTGAGGCATCCACCCAGAATTCAAATGGTGAGAGAGGGGGTGGTAGTGGGATCTCTGAGCCCGGGGAGGGCTTTGAGAGTTCATTGATCCACCACTCGATATCATCGTGCACGGTCGCATTGGGCTTCCGGCAGCTAAATTGGGACTTCCCTTGGAAGGATGAGGTGAAACGCGAGATCGATGGGAGCCGTGACCGACCCTCTGGGATGGCCAGTGAACAGTGAACTAAAGTGCCCATAACTGACTCTGCTTCTTTTCGGGTTGATGACGTCTGGCTGTCCCATTTTCTGATCTTCTCAATGTATCTAGTTGTCTTATGTGGAGGGATCGAGACCTGTCGACGCTCAATGTCCCAGTCAAAGCCTAGGTATCGGAAGATATTGGAAAAGGGGCGAGTTTTTGATGGTTTCCATGGCCATCGAAGATTTTCTGCAAGCTTATAGATGCAGTCGAGATCAAAGGTATATGTAAATTGTGGTGGTACTGAGGAAGGCTCTGGTGTCCGAAAAATAAGGAAATCGTCAACCCAGTTAATGCAGTCTGACTGGGTCATGTTCCGGATAAGAGCTGTCATTGCATCTCCAAGGCGTCCAAAAACTCCTCCTGAACTCCTCGCGCCAAAGGGGGCATTGTGGTCAATGTAGTAGTAATTGTTCCAGCCAATAATAAAGTGTTGTTGCTGAGAAGGGGTGATCGGGCAGCAACGAAAGGCAGCATCAACATCCATTGTCGCTGCCTGGAGGCCAGGGGGGGCATTGCATATGATTTCGCAAACTTCAGTGAAGGTTCCCCAGTCGCATGGAAATTGAGATGAGTCAATCTCGGAATTAACTGAGGCTTGGAATGGGTCGTTTCGAGGGTAGGAGAGATCCTGGATAATACGAAACTCTCCTGGAGTATCTATTGACTTTGGTACTGTGCCGAGCGGTGATGACCAGAAGGGGCTGATGAGAAATTCAAGGCGTGATTTTGAGAAAGGGCCGGTGTACCTCCCAGCTGATCTTTCTTTGGCTATGTGTCCATCGATTACGAGGGGATTACTGGTAGCGGAGGAGTGATTAGGTGGGGTATAGGATTCAGATAAAAGAGAGTGAACGCCCATGTCGAAGCCTGTTCGAAGGCTTGATGGTATGTCAGAGAAAATATGATACAAGTCATGAGCCTGAAGCTCACATTCCCATGCATCTGCGTCTAATGGGGTGTAAATTGGGAGGAGATCAGATGACGGTGCACGACTGGGCGCCGTGGTCTCCTTTGCATAATGAACATTTGTGCTTCCCGTGGAAACAACTACTTCCATGTTTACATCCTGAGTGTCCATTCCATCCGAAGCAATAGGCATCTCCATGGCTGTCTCTGCGCTGGCCATCGGCTGGGTGAACGGTGAGAATAATAGGTTGGCCATTGGGAAGTTTGGTATTGCTGCATGTTCTACTGGTGTGATGACCAGATCGGTCTCCGCAAATGAAACATCGTAACTGGCCAGCCCAGTTGGGAGGTTGATTGGGGCGACAAAAGGGCCGCAGGGAACTAGGATTCGTACTGGTTGATGGTTGGACGGGATAAGAAGACTTCCCCAGTAGAGTTCTCAGGCGTGATTCTACACGTGCCTCCACACGTGCATCCATATTAGCTGCCAAGCGGTTCTCGAGCGTGTGGAATTTGGCGAGGTCCCATGTCTGTCTACTAAACACCTGGGGGTCGATACCATCGTATAATGACTGTTTCCTTAATTCAATGTCATACATCCTCCATGTATCCCATTTCGCAGATTGAGTGGACGCATTAAGGATTCTCTTGTAGTGTGCTTTCCAAGGGATATAGATATCGGGTAGATGGGATTGAAGAAGGTATAGAAGACGGGCCCAGGCCTGTTGCCACTCGTCGAAGCTAATCCTGTATTCCTCATTATTGTTGTCTGTTAAATCCTTCTCTACCACGACTAATTTCCCTGCTAATGGGTCCATAGAGTACCACTCTTGGAAGTTCTTAGATTCGCTATCGGCCTTGCAGTGGCGGTCTGTCAGGTAGGTTAAGGGAACATGGGATGTCCATTTCCCAACTCGAAATTTTCTCCTGACTGCCTCAGGGATATGAAAGGGGCAAGTGCCTCCTTCGTGTTTGGCTACAATGATTGGTCGCTCTTTGGCCTCTACTCGAATGTGTGGTTGAGGTGTAATGTTTGAATCTGTCCCCTCGCCCGTGAACGGGTCGGGGAAAACAGGTGGTTCTGAAGTGTATCAAGATATTTGTTAGTTACAATTCATTATAATGATATTAGGGCAACAAATAATATTTGGGCGTATAGGGCCTTATATAGTTCAATAATTTGAATATTATCATAGTTTCTTGCCTATTCGCAAGGCGATAATAATTAATATGTGTGGCTTCGTCACCGAGCACAAATATTGAATGGCCAAATAATAATGTATGGGATTCGTCTATGAAATAGGAGTACTCACGAAGTTCAGATGGTGCCAGCGAAGGGGCGTTCCGAGTAGGCTCTTGTGGTACCGGTGATTGTACCCGTGAGAGGCCTTGACCATGCATTGAAGGGGGTTGTGATGGGGCTCGGCTGTGTAAGGATGGGGCTTGCGAATGGCCTCGGTTGCCTATCGATGGCGGGGCAGGGGTATGGCTGGCCCCAGGAGCAGGTCCTGGAGTCTGCCGTCGTTGGCCATCTTCTGCAGCCACATCTTGATTGTTCTCTCCTGGTCGGTTCCTTGTGAGGCTAGGAAAGAGATTCCCATAGCGGGGATGTCATCATAGTTGTTCAATGTTGGCTACAAAATGGTCTCGGAGGGCTGCTCGAAGATCTGGTACAGTCTGACGACCGAGCTCTCCTTCTGCGATCCCAAGGTCTCGTATCACAGCCAGCAGCTGTTCCTTCCTAAGGTTGCTTGCTGGGGTGCCAGGAGGCATGTCGGCGGCGCGGCCTGCAACTCTAGGCATCTCGAATAAAAGAACGGAGTGAAAGAGAGAGTAGGACCTAGCAGTATGAAGGAGGAGGAAGTGGACAGCGGACAGCAAATAGGGCGCTCCGCTGGTGCTCTGTCGTATGCCCGTGACAGTCACGTCGTGGCGCAAGAAAACACACCTGGCTCGTACCTCGCCAGGTGCTACGCATTCCATATCTCGATTGCATCCTGTGAGCTCCAGGCGATGTGACTCCCATCAGGAGAGAATGCAAGCTTGTAAATAGTGTCTGTAGATCTGATGGGTTCCCAAAGTGCTTCACAAGTAGTTGCATCCCAAAACTCGACTATCCCACCCTTGAGCCCCAATGCCAGTATCTTTCCACAGGACGAGATTGCCATATATCCCACCCAGCAATTTATCTCGGTACCACTGGGTGAAGCATCCTTCCTATCTAAGTCCCACATGATCACAGTAGTATCGAGCAATGCCGACAAAAGTCTCTTGCCATCTGGTGATAGAGCGGTTTCGACGATCACGCTTGTATGCCCACGTAAAGGTCCAAGGATTGGTTTGTATGTGACCACATCCCAGCCCATCAGGATTTTGTCCAAGGATAAAACCAAGAGTCTCCCATCCGGAGAGAAGCCAAGTTTGTGCCATCTGCCATCGACCATTGTTGTTGAAATGCTACCAACAACTTCTCCAGTTTCAACATTTGAAATGATTATTCCCCTGTCTTGTAGCCTACTAGTGGTGGCCAGGAATCTCCCATCAGAAGATAGGGCCACCTGGAAAACCTTGTGCCCACAGTCTATACGCTTGAGATAAGTCTCATCCATCATATTCCACATACTGACAGATTCGCCCCCGGCATCTAGGGTCACTACATAGCCTTTTTCCGTCGAGATTGTGACTGCCCAGAAAATACCAAGCCGAATATCTGGGAGCAAACAACGCATAAATTCCCCAGAATTTGCTGCCCATAGTTTTATTGAGTCGTCGCCATGGGAATATACTGAGATTATGTTTTTGCCATCATTGACATAACCGACAAAGGAAACCGGGTTGAAATCGGAATGGTGTTCATTATGTGCCTGAAAACAGAGACGTAGGTCACCACTCTCAATGTCCCACACCCTCACTCTACCATCCTGAAAGCCAGCGATAAAGCACTGGCCATCAGGCCGAAAAGCAACACTCCAAACTGCAAGCCTGGTCGTTGAATCCTCGAAACGGCCCCAAGATCAGATTCCCAGTTTCTGTGTCACAGATGCGGACGATTCCACCTGATGTACCGGATACAAAGAGCTTCCCATCTGGAGAGAATGCAACGCATATGACAGGAGACTCGTGTTCTGAGACAAAGGAAAACGATGGCCAGTGAGCAGGGTTTGCCCATCGTAAGTGTGAGAGTTTGGGGGAATCTGGGTAGGAAATGTCTGGCAACCACGGAGCATTCAGGGGCAAAAGGGAGGGCGGAGATATAGATGTGGGGGGTGCTTTGAGTGATTGGATACATGAATGCTACAACAAAATGGCGAGCATCACGAACGAAACTCATTCAATGCCTCATCCTTCGTTGAGGCGAATCTGCGCATAAGAATATCAAAAATGTGACATAAGCAGATAAGATTAAAGAACACACACATCTAGCCAGTCTGCAACCATCTTCAACAGTGGCATCACCCGGTTCATTTCCTTCAACAAGCTCATGACCTCGAACCAGAACAGAAGCTGATCATAGAACAGTGTCTTCACAACCCCCACTAGCGGCTCACGAGGCGAAGTACAAAGTAAGTGATCTGCCCAGAAGCAGCAACTGTATGAGAGAAGTGAGGAGATCGCTTCTTCAATCTTCGCTTCAATATCTGGCATGTCTGTGTTCCTCACGGTCGAAGTCTCTAGGTTGCATATATTGAAGCATAGCTCCGCAGACATGGTTTCCAAGCAGAGCTCAGCCAGGCGACGCTGGTGCTCAGCTTCCGAGTCCTTGATTGGGAAGCTGTCTGGCCTAGAGGGAAGAGAGGAGGAAATCGACGAATGATTGATGCACGAAATCGGAGGACCCCGCTTTGGTCAATGACAGAGGAAAGACGGTTCCGGATTGTTGCTAGTATGGTTCCACTAACATTAGGAAGCTTGACTGAGCTCCTCGTCACGAAGGGGTCGTTTAGCGAAAATCATGGCGCCAATGACGGTGTTCAGTGCTACTAATTCATCGGAGTCCATGTGTCCAAATGATATCTGGAAGATACCCGAATATAACGAATGCAATTCGTTCGCGTCGCCAGATACGGTCCTGTGATCCATGATAGCCTTTAGCCGCTTGTCGGGGATACCCTTCTCGATAAAATTCGCGACAGTTGTTGCCCAGATAAAGAGTCCACCGGCACGACGAGCCAAGCTAATAGTGGACTCGGTAACCCAGTTGTGAGGTAATGAATCCTGGTAACCATCTGCGATTTCACCTAAACGATGTGAGAGAAATCGACGGATGTCATGATACGCCTCGGCACGAGGATCGTCCACAACGTTTTCTGCCTCCGCATGGTGATCACTCGGAACATTGACCCCCGAGGGAATGTCGATGGGGGCACTGATAGGATCGAGGGCACGGTGAATATCGCCTTCCTTTCTGCTTGTCACAATTAACTTGAAGTTTTTGGGGAGCTGAGGCCAGCGTTCGAGTGTCCGCAAGAGGTTCTTGCGGTCCTTAGATTCACGGCCCTGGAGACCGCTGCATTCATCCAGAGCGTCAATGACAACGAAAACAGATTGGTCATTTGGGGTATCAGTTGACGTCGACATGGGCATTTCAATGAAGATGGTGAACAGAGTCATGAGGTCGAGCGAGTCGATGTCTTTTTTATCATTTTGTAAGCGCTCAAGAATCTGCTCTCGGACCGAGGGATATTGACATGCAAGATCATAGGCAACGTGGCGCCAGAGGGTGCTAGGAGAAGTGGTGGTGGCCTTGGCGCGTTCAAATCGGAAATACGTGACGAGCTGGTTGCGGTGTCGAGAAGCGATGGTTGATGCCAGGGCAGATTTGCCAACACCGGGATATCCTCTGATCCAGATCACGTTCCTGCCCTCATGGTTGTTGATCTCGGTGTGAATATTGGATAGAAGGCTGATGCGAGTGCCTTCCATGCACTCATCAGCCGGTAGGCTGGGCTTCTCAATTCCTCCAAGTAGGCGCTCCGTCAATATCGCATGATCTTTTGTGGTAAGCTGTGGACCATAAGACAAGAGCAGTTCGACACAAAACATAAGAGAACTCACCTTGTGATCTAGACCTACTGAACTGTATATTCATCCGCTGTATCTACTAAAATTCCTCGATCAAACGCCTTCTCCAACGCTGCGTAACGCTTCTTCAATCCTTCGATTTTCTCTTGGCTCAAGCTAGTTTTCAACAGGCCGACTACGTAAAGTGAATCAGCTGTAAGAAATAAAGCGATTTAAATACGATAGGCACCAAATCCATTCGTCCCAGTAAATTCTTGGATGAAAGCCGACGTGTCTTTCATAAGAGGGCAAATCTTCTCCAAGGCATTGCTCGAGTGGACCCGATTTGTCCATACTATGCTCGTAGGGCCGAATTATTTCGATAGTACTTGCCATGCTTTCGGCCAGGTCGAGGATCTGTGTATGGCATTGGTCTTGAGCATCGAGTTGCTGCGAAAAATGATTTTGATTGTGCTTATAGGATAAAAGAAAGGAAGAAACTTACTTTATAGACGGCATCGACACAGGTAAAAATAATTTTTGCAATTTGATGAATCTTCTTTGAGTCAGCTCCTATATTTTACTCCCAGAAACTGTAGACGTACTCCGCTGAGGTTGTTTGAAGTCTCCATAACTACTTTCAAGGGTGCCCTCGCTTGGCCGAGACGACTCAAGACACTCTTATGCTTTTTCAAGCTCTGGACCGCGGACTTGAATATGTCATCCAGCGAAGAAGGAGCCTATCGAATGTGAGGGTGCTTGTAAGCTGCTAGAGAGAATGACATACTGCAGCGATATGGAGCGTAATTCCGTTTTCGGGGTTAGGTAAGCTCGGACTTGGTATTCTGTAGCTCAGTTAGCGGCAAGGGCAAAGTACCGATTACGAACAACTGACGCGTGTCAGGGCCATCCTGTACTGCGGTCGACACAACATGTTTCCATATATTGTCGAAGGATATGTTGAATTCAGCGAGAGTCACCTTCTTGCGGATCCCCCGCCATCCTCGGATCTGACCAGTTAGGATAGATCCCTCGTGTAGAATCCTACCTCGTCAATAGGCTTAATATGAAACATAGTGAGATATGCTTTCACTTACAATGACGAACTGGGGCTGGCAACAAAGCTCCCATTCGTGCTTGGCTTGAGGGGCATCTTCTTGTATTTTGTTCCATCAAACTTGAGATTCAAGGATCGGTGGGATGATTCATTCAGCAAGACGGTAAAGCCTAGGTGACAGGCAGTAGATGTTGGCACAAATCAGCTATCTCAACTGCACCAGATACGGAAGGAAGGCTTACTTGAAATTTGGACTGCTCTCTCTGCGAGCGGCGGGTCGGCAGGCATGACCATACTAGTCATAATACTTGGCGCAGAGGAAGGAAAGTATTCTGAGCTGAGCTACCCGAGTAACGCGGCAGGAGCTGAACAACAACGTTGTGAGCTGCGGATAACAGCCTGAGCTCGTGAGAGCGTACTACTTTTGTTAGCTTGTGATCAGATGTGATGTGCTTCGATCGCCTGTAAAGGTGAGCGTCTATTGAAGCTGTGCTTCCATCCAGGGTGGCGGTCAGTGGTCTGGCCTGTGATGGCCTCTTCATGTTTAGTTCATTGTTTCTGCTTATGCTTCTCGTTGAAATCGAAACACATCCACTGACGACGAGGACGCGTACGCTGTGTCGCCTTCGCTGGAGGTAACCCCTAGTGGCTTCCCTTCAGTTCTCCAGAACGCTTAGTGTGGAAGGATCAAATGCTCTGGAGCACAAGTTCATAACGGGATTATGAGAATTTATGTGCGCAGTGGCCACAAAACTAAAGGCGTAAATAGCTGGGTGGATAAATGTACATACATACAGAAGTATCGGACGCTCTTCGAGATTGTCCGAGGCACCCGTCGTACGGCCGTTTTTTGCGCTGTGTGACGCGAAGGGAGCCGTCTGAATCGCGGAAGCCACTACTGGCCGTGATGAAAGCTATAGAGAAGTGGCCCCTCTGGATTAGTCTCATTCTATGCTGACCTCTGGCGCGGATTCCTTGGACTTCCAATCTTGTCCCTCTGCCCGCTCAATGTTCTTGACAAGTTTCCCTTTGTGTTGCGGTCATTGTTCCATACCCAATATTACTCTCATGATCAACGATAGCAAAGCGCTGGATCACCCATGTCCAAGTCGGCGATGATGGCCACAGGGGTAATGTCAAAAGAAGACTGAAAACAATCAGAACTCAGGCATATAAAGGATAAATATTGCATACCTGCCCATTAGTTCTTGCCAGCGATTGCTTGAGCGTCTTTCTCTCGTTGCTTTACTCCGCCCGATCGACTTGACACCTTGGGGGCGGGGGAGGGTATGGGCATAACTATCCAGCTTCGCCATCTATCTCCCGTTTTTGCGCTGGGCGCCTTGGTACAGCGCATCCAGGATCTAATCCTCCCTCTCGAGATCCTGATAGGCAGCTGTTGCGCGAGTTGAACCCGAAGGAGGTGAAGTTCCTGTCTCTCTCAAGAAGAGACGTGACCTGGGTGGTCCGGTTATAGAGCTTTGGGGTCGCAGTGAGCAGAGGCAAAGCGAGTAAGCTGGTCGCGTCACAGGGGGCCCTCGCTTAGGGCAGGTAGTTTGAATATGAGTCTGGTCAGAATCTTAGGTGTGGCCTCCTTTGATAATCGTAAAGGTGGTGTAGACACCGCTTGGGATAATTGTCTAGCCGCACTGACACGACCAGAGTAGCACAGATGATATGGCAAAGAAGAAAAAGCAAGCCGGTCTTGCAGGTTAGGGTCAGAGGTGTGTTGAACGCGATGTGGTATTGGAGAGACGGGCTCACCGCGCCCCTGGTGACAAAGTCGTTCCAGCGCTGTCGGCACGAGAATGACCAGTCGAGTGACAGTCACAGCACAGCGCTTTCGTCTGCTCCATCCATCCATGCTCAATATACTGAGAAACAGAGGCAATGCCCCCTTGTCCGCTCCATGCACACCTGTCCCCACTCCTGGACTAGAGCACCAACCCTCACTCCAAGGCCTGCCTGCTAGACCCAAAGGACACGTCACTAGGCGAGCGACCGGGCGACGGACAAGGGGAATATCGCTATGGTAGATGCTTTCCCCTTCAATAAAAAAGGGGTAGTCCAACTGGTGGTGCAGACACGAATTCCAACAAAAGGGAGGACGCCTCTCGGGCCGATCTAAACACTCTGTTGAGGAGCACAACCAATGTCGCCGAGGAACTGACCACGATGTTTTAGCTACACAGAACATTTGCACTGTGACAGAGGAATCACCTTCCTCGTCGAAAGCCTCGCTGGGACGTGACCGACCAATCATATATGGAACTCCCGACGATGCAGGATGAAGTGCTCAAGGCAATCCAAACTGTGGGTGACGATGTCAGCAGGCCTAGAAAATTCTAACATAACACAACCAGTGGCCTCGGGCACCATCTCACCCATTCCTTACAGCACCCGACCACTCCAACTCCCACTAACGAGACCACACCACCAGGCGTAGAGGCAAGCGTCTATTAGTCCCGTGCGACTCCCACTTACATGCAAGCGGCTGCGACGCCGAACAAATCTTCCTCAATTTGCTTAGGCCACCAACGCAGCCTAATCTAGCCAAGGCTCACCGCCCAGTCGAGACTCGCGGTCACCTTCAGCTAGCTGATCCCCCCCTGATCACAATACGCGTTGAACCCTTACCAGTCGCAAACATTAACGTCTAGAATTAGTGTCGGTGGTCAAAGCACCTCAGTAAATGCTATCAAGTGGAACGCGCCAACTGTACAGTCTTCATGCGCGTCGACCGAACAGCTGCAGAACTGAATAAATTTGCAAAAGGCCTTCCCGAGATAATAGCACCTGGCCATGGAGTACAGCCAAACCTTTCGCCTTTTAACTGTTTGATTGACTGCACCAGCTGCAGAGGATTCAGGATGTCGACTGGCGAGGAATCAGGTTGCGGAGTTCGCATATAACCGGCACTTTTGGCACTCTAGAACTTTTATCTATGACCTCTAGCCCCCAAAGCACTCTGTGATACTAGAGAGCAATGTCAAGTTTCTTGTTTCTCCTTTCCATCAACTTACCAACTTAGTTCGACGGCCTATACGCTCCCAAAGAGGGCTGATGCTGTCGATGACGGGGGCTCAGCGCGTCGGCAACATACTACGTAGATCTTTGACACTCAAGAACACGGCTCCACCGTTCTCTACTGCGTGTATAATCCAGAAGATACTATTCACCTATATACCTGAACTCGACCGAGGTACAGTGGGTGGTTATAAGATTAAGGTATTAAGGTATAGGTCAATTAGCCGCCGGTTATGTTTTCCCCGAAGGGACAGTGTCCTAGGGTCGTTCCAGCTGTATCGTCTGATCACGTGTCGCGTGTACACTTCGGATATCGAAGAGAAGGATCGTGATTTACGGTCTCTGGGTTACTTGGATGACTGCAAGCCATACTTAGTACCTAGCAATTTTTTTTTGATACAGGTGAGAACATACTCTTCGGTCCAGAACGTGATCCGAGTCGAGGACACTAGACTACAACATTCAAATCACAGTTGGCGTCCATGCCTCTATCTACCATGCACTCTCCTTTACCTTCATACAACATTCCTGCCAATTCTCACCATACTTGAAATTCATCAAATCCACCTTTGTCGATGGTCCTCCAATCATGGCCAAGGTCCTAGGCTGCCACAGTCCATCCCTGCTGCCATGTGGAGCCCAAAACAATATTTCTCCCTCTTTCGCCAGAACCCATCCATACTCAATCTCGCTACTCGTCCAACATACAACCAGCGAAGGGATGCCCTTGCCCAAAGAGATCGGAAGTATCCCACACCCTGACTGTTTCCCTGTCGCACGAGATTATCAATTTTCTGGCATCGCGAGAAAAGGCAAAGAGATTGCAGCAGTTGTACGCGTCGCCGTACCAGGGTCCCGAAATGAGATCACCAGTACGGACGTCCCAAATGCAGACCTTCCCGTCCCCCCTCAACGAAGCAATCCGGCTTTCATCAGGCGAGAACACAAAACCACAAAAAATAACACTGGGTCCACTAGTAGAACTTGAGATGAGATCTCCAGTCTGGGTGTCCCGAATTTGGAAGATAATTCCATAGGACACGGCTATGAGTCTTCCGCTAGGTGAGAACATTACCTGGAGGACTGCGTTCATTTTCAAAGGGATGGAGTGGAAGAAGTTGGTTCGTGACTGGTGTTCCATATTTTGTGTTCTTCGCCAAGACGTGTGATAGCAAGCAAACCGTCGGGAGAGACTGCAGTAATGCGACCCTCAGTCTTCAAAAGATACACATGAGTCAACCGACATATCCTCCTTCAATATGCGCACAGTCTTTCCAGAAGCTGCGACCAACTGGCGGTCAACCAGTCGGAAAAAGAGGTGGATATCAGGTACGTCATCTCGGATTCCACTTGAAGGGGTCGGATACTGGCTGCCCAGTTGTCACACTCCATATCTCGATTGTGTCCCATAAGGCACAAGCTATGTAACTCCCATCGGGAGAGAACGCAAGCCCGAAAATGTTGTCCGCAGGTTTGATGGGTTCCCGAAGGGCTTCACCAGGTCGCTTGCAGTCCCAAAACTCGACTATCCCATCCTCGAACCCCTAATGCCAACATCTTTCCACAAGATGAGATTGTCATACAATATACCCTGATGTCCACAATGATTGACTTTCGCGGGCCACCGGGTGAAGCTTCCTCCCCGTCTAAATCCCACATGATCACAGTAGTATCGCGTGATGCCGACAAAAGTCTCTTGCCATCTGGACGATAGAGCAGTTCCGGAGATGAAGCCGGTATGCCCGGTTAAAGGTCCGAAGATTGGTTTGCATGTAGTCACATCCCAACCCATCAGCGTCCTATCTGAGGTTAAAACCAGAAATCCTTCCATCCGGAGAGAAGTCAAGTGTGTGCCACCTGGTATCGGTCATTGTTGTCATAATGCCACCGACAGCTTCCCCAGTCTCCACACTTGAAATAATTATTTCACCGCCCCGTGGCTCGCAAGTAGGTGGCCAGAAATCTTCCATCGGAGGATAGGGCCACCGATAAAACCTTGTGCCCATAGTCTATACGCTTGAGATGAGTCTCATTCATCATATTCCATATACTGACAGATTCATCCTCGCCCCCTAAGGCTACCATATAGCCGACTCCGACTGATATTGCGATTACCCGAGAAGTAGCAGCGGGAGAGTTTGCGAACAAAAGGCGCTCAAATTTCCCAGGAATTCGCATCCCATAGCTTGATCATCGAGTCCTTGTTATAGAAGGATGCTGAAATTATATGCTGGCTGTGATTAACATAGCCAACAAAGTTGAGATTGGCACTCTGGTGTTCGTCATGTGCCTGGAAACAGAGACGTAGGTCGCCACTCTCAATGTCCCACACCCTCACTCTACCATCCCGAAAACCTGCCATAAAACGCTGGCCATCAGGGCCTAAAAGCAACACTCAAAGCCGCGGCCTGGTCGTCGAACTCTTGGAACGGTCCGGAGATCAGATTCCCAGTTTCCGAGTTACAGATGCGGACGATTCCATCCGATGTACCAGACACGAAGAGCTTCCCGTCTGGAGAGAACGCAATGCATTTGACGGAAGACTCATGTTCTGAGACAAAGGAAAACGATGGCCAGTGAGCGGGTTTGCCCATCGTAAGTGTAAGAGTTTGAGGGAATTTAGGTAGGAAATGTCTGGCAACCACTGAATGTTCGGGGGCGAAAGGGAGGGCAGAGATATAGATATGTGGGGTGCTTTGAGCGATGGGGTACATGAATGCTGCAACAAAACGATGAGCATCGCGAATGAATTCATTCAATGCCTCATCCTTTGCTGAGGCAATCTATGTATAAGAATATTAGGAATGTGACATAAGCAGATAAGATTAGAGAACACGCACACTCAGCCAGTCTGCGACCGTCTTCAATAGTGATATAACCCGGTTCATTTCCTTCAGCAAGCTCATGACCTCAAACCAGAATAGAAGCTGATTATAGAACAACTTCCTCACAGCCCCCACTAGCAGCTCATTAGGCGAAGTACAAAGTAAATGATCTGCCCAGAAACAGCAGCTGTAAGAGAGAAGCGAGGAGATCCTTTCCTCAATCTTCGCTTCAATATTCGGTATATCTGTGTTCTTCACGGTTGAAGTCTCGAGATCGCATATGTTGAAGCATAGCTCCGCCGACATCGTATTTAAGCAGAGCTCAGCTAGGCGATGTTGGTGCTCGACTTCTGAGTCCTTGACTGTGAAGTTGTCTGGCCGATCAGGAGAGAGGAGGAAGTCGACGAATGATTGGTGCACAAACCGAAGGACCTCGCCTTCGTCAATGACGGAGCATAGGCCATTCCGGATGGCTCTCAGTGTAGATTTACTAACATTAGGAAGTTTGGTGAGTTCAGAGTCATGAAGTGGTCGTTTGGCGAAAATGATGGCACCAAGGACGGTGTTCAATGCCACTAATTCACGGGGCTTCATCTGACCGAATGATATCCGGAAGATACCTGAATATAGCGAATGTAATTCGCTCATATCACCAGACTCGAGCCTATGATCCACGATGTCCTTTAAGCCGCTCTTCGGGAATGCCTTCCTCGATAAAATTCGTGACAGTTGTCGCCCAGATGAAGATACCGCCAGCGCGATGAGCTAGGTCAGCAGCGGCTGTGACAACCCAGTCCCGAGGTAATAAATCCTTGCGACTATCCACAATTTCTCCCAAACGATACAAGAGGAATGTATGGACGTCGTGATATGCCTGCGCATGAGGAGTGTTCATAATACTGTTCTTCTCCCCCGTTACAATTTTTCCTGAAGGAACCTCGATGGGGATACTAATTGGATTCAGGATACTAGTATATATCGTCTTCTGCCCTGCTCGTCACAATCAACTTGAACTTCTTGGGGAGCTGGGGCCAGCGCTTAAGTGTCTGCAGGAGGCTCTTGCGGTCCCTAGATTGATTGCCTTGGAGACCGCCGCATTCATCCAGAGCATCAATGACGACGATAACAGAATCGCCGTCCGAAGTATCAGTTGACCCTGATAAGGGCTTTTCAATGAAAGAGGTATATAATGTCATGATGTCGAGTGAATTAATATCTTCTTCTTTATTGTCTTGTAAGCGCTCGAGAATCTGTTTTCGCACCGAGGGATATCGATGTACAAGATCGTAAGCAACGCGGCGCCAGAGGGCGCTAGGAGGAGTGGTGGTGGCCCTTGCGCGTTCAAATCGGAAATATGTGACAAGGCGACGGTGGTGTCGAGAAGCGATGGTAGATGCCAGGGCCGATTTCCCGACACCAGGAAATCCTCTGATCCAAATCATATTCGTGTCCCTGTGGTTGTCGATCTCGGCATCGATATTGGACAGAAGGCCGACGCGAGTCCCTTCCATACACTTGTCGGCCTAGGACTAGGCTTCTCGATTCCTCCAAGCAGGCGATCTTTTAGTAGCGCCTCATCTTGCGCGGTGCCTGTGATCGTGAGACTAGGGATTCAACATGACACCTAAGAGAACTCACTTTGTAATTTAGTCATTGAATCTATTTTGACGGCCGCATCTATCGCAATGCCTCGATCAAATCCCTTCTCAAACACTGTATAGCGCTTCTTCAAGTCATGGATCTTCTCTTGATTCGAGCCAGTTTTCAGCAATTCGGCTAATAAAACGATTGAGTGGTAATCAATTGTTGGTCGGAATATGATAGGCACCTATTCTATTCTCGCTGGTCAGTCTTTGGATGAAAGCTGCTGTGTCTTCCATCAGAGGGCGGGCCTTCTCCAAAGTTTCCTTCAGTTGATCCAATTCAGTCCATTCGCTCGACCGGTTGGAATGTACTCGACAACGTTAGCCATACTCTCCGCTAGGTCGAGGATGTCCGTGTGGCATTGATCTTGAGCACTGAGTTGCTGCGAAAATGATTTTATAGTGCTCGTTGGAGGACAAAGAGGACAGATTCACTTTATAGACGATATCGACACAGCTAAAAACCGCGTTTGCGATTGGATGAAGCTTTGTTCAATTAAATCACATGTTTATACGCGGAGACCGTAGACGTACCCCGCTAATGGTCTTCGACACTTCCAAAAACGCCTTCAAGGGGCGCCTCACCCGGCCGAGATGGCCCTAAGACACTCTTATGCTCTTGTAGATTCTGCACTGCGGCCTTGAATCTACCATCCATCGAGGAAGGTGCCTATAGACAGTGAATACGCCTGCAGACCTACTTCAGCGAACGACATACTACATCGATATAGAGTCTCATTCCTGTGGGGGAGCTAGTAAGGTCGACTTCGTATTCTGTGGTTCGGTCAGAAGTGGGGGACCAGGTACTGATAAAGAATAACTGACGTGCGGGGTCATCTTCTGCAACCGATAATACGAGATGCTGCCATATATTGTCGAAGGAAATGCTAATTTGAGCGAGAGTAACGTTATTGCGGATCTTATGTTCCTCACGAATCTGGCCGTTCAGGATAACTCCCTCACGTAGAATCCTATCTTAGTGGTAAGTTTATCATGGATCGTAAGTGAGAGGGTCTCACTTACACTGAGGGCCTTGGAGTACCTACAATGCTTCCACTTCGGGCCTGGCTTGAGAGGTATCCTGGGGATATTGCATCCCATCGAACTTCAGGTACAACGGTCTTTGGGATGGTTTATCAAGCAAGACAGTAAGGCCTGGAGGTATATGTCAACATGGGTTAGGTATTACGATTGCACCGAAGATGGACTCACTTGAAATTTGGCACAGCCCTATCTGCGGGCGGTGGGATAACAGGCGTGACCACACTGGTCATGATGACACCGAAAGTGGTGGAAGGAGATTTTTGGAGTTGAGGGCGGCTTCAGTCACTTAAGGCAATAACTTGGGTGAGAGCTTTTGGGCAACAGCTCGTGGGAGCGGCCTATGCCTGTCGGCTTATTATCGGGTATGATGCATGATGTACGAAGCCTGCTTCTCTAAGATTGTTTTATGTATCCTTCCATGTCCAAATCCCCCGCTCGGGCCGGTGCCAACTCGGTCCCGAGCCCGACTGTTCTAAGTTCAATAGTCGACAGTCTCTATCAAACTTTCTCTCCGAGCGCTCGTTCAGTTACCCACCCCCCCTTCCCCCTAGTAATGCGCTGGTATCAGTTCTATGTTACGCCAAGAGTTTTTGAAAAATCGCAATCACAGCCGGCGGCCAACGGTCAGATATGTGATGATGCCTCCGAAGTTACGGCTTGGTTTCGACAGTAGCCATCGTTTATGTATTTCATGCTGGTCTCGTAGCCGAAATCAGAGCACATTCTCCGTCATCATATGGACATCCTAGCTACCACCACTACCCTGCAGATAAATTTCCAGCTATAAGGATGTCGCTACCAAAGCCCGTACAAGCGCAGCCCCTGCGTCTGATACGAGCTTCTTTCCCACGCTCAAAACACTGTTGAAAGAGTGAACAAAGATAACAAATAATTATGACTAGTAAGACACTCACCCTGTAAACAATATAATGCGAGGCGGAGAATTATTTAACAGTATGGAATAGAAATTACGGAAGACATACCGTCTAAAGCCATAGCAACGTGCGGTGCTCCCTTGTAAATCTCGAACTCTACTTCAACACCTTCTTTTCTCAACTTCTCAGCATACTGAATGGCATCGTCTCTCAATATGTCCATTTCACAAATACCAATCCACGTCTTGGGTACTTTGCGAACAAGTTCTGGAGGTGCAAGAGCTGGCGAAGCATCCCATTTGGTCCAGTCCTCTTTGTTGGGGAGGTAATTGCCTCTGAACCATTCCATTCGAACGGGGCTTAGGAACGGTGCATGTTGGTTCTCTGCCCAGAGGTCATCGACCGTGACTGTGTTGTTCGTCAGTGGAACAACAAGCAATTGAAAAATGAGGGGGATGTTCTTTTTCCGCGGCTTTCAGAGTCAGAGTTGCTGCAAGGTTGCCACCGCTGCATCATCGCGCTGGTTTAGATTGACGCCAGTCTAGAATTCGACTCGTTTAACTAACCTGGATGCACCACCGACGGCGACACGAGTGGGGTTGATGTCGATCTTCCCCGGGCCACTGGTGACTACCCATTCCAGCGCCTCTACTGCGTCTTCTACCGCAGCAGGGTATGGGTTCTCTGGAGCGAGTCGATAGTTGACAGATACTACGACGCAGTTGGCAGCTATACAGAAAGATCAACTTTTGCTGAGAGATATCATAGTGGGATGCGGACCAGTAACCATGCGGGTAATAAACGATGTCTCGGAACTAATGTTTCCTAGTGTCCATCCGCCTGCAATTCGATATGTGTTAGCCAAGTAGCCAAGTAAGGTATTATTATATTCGAACTAACCACCGTGGAACCAGACAAGAACCGGCCAGCCCTCCACCGGTCGTGTTCCTTTCGGTGTGAAGACACGCACATCCGTTTTCGACAGGTTATAGTCCTTGGTGCTGCCCACCTCCAGCGGCTCCGAACCCCCAGGAAGAGGAGGGGCCAAACGATAATTTGGATCCCAAGGAAGGGCCTCGGGTGGGGGGATGTTCAAGAAATAAGCATTGTGGAAGGCGACATATTCGGGGTCGACCTTGTCGATAATCGAGGGGTGTATGGAATTGTTGAATTCGATATCAGAGGACATGGTTGACTGTCGCTAAGGATGTATCACTCTCGGGACTGCGGTGCAGATAATAATAAATCATAAAGTAGTATTTAAGTATCGGACGAGGCCGGTCGGGTCTAATGGGGAAGAAAACGCATATAGCATGAGAATCTACCCATGGTATATGCCTTGTGACAGAAATCAGGTCTGGGTATGAATTATTGATGAGTTAGTTTCCCGGCCAACTCGTAATAACGGTGCTTCCGAGGAGGGTAGACAGATAAGTAAACCCCACTAGCCACTTGTTATATCTCACGGATGGTCCAATTACACCCAGTGAAGTATCTGTAAATCCTACAGTCTGGTTATTTTGAATCACGGAAGACCGTTATCCCACGATCGAAGCTGGGAGCAAATGGACACAACCGGAATACAGGATGAGGCGAAAGAAGTGATTACATCAAATGGCACTACAAAATAGGGATGGAACGCGAGAGAAAACCTATGCCAATCCGTAACTGAACAACAATCCCCTATTATTTACTATATTTCCTGCAATTTTTTACAGACAGCTTTGAACGGAAAAGATGACAAAAACGCCTCTGGGACAGTCAGTATACTTCACCAGCCCATTTTCATATGCTTCCAGGTGTTCGTTTCCCTCAGTCCTCGCAATGAACGCATCTCCCCATACACCCGAGTTAAAATGCCTGTTGGGCGGCAAATCATCCATCGCAAAGCTCTTAAACCCAAAGTACCACCCGCCAATGGAGGGGTAATATGACTCCTCGACATATGCCGTGCACAAGTCACGCAACCGCCAACCTCGTTCTCCCCCAAGCACGCTCGACGGTCTGGAATATGGCGCAGGAAGCAATCGGGCCCACCATTGGCTTTTGTAGTTTGGAGGGCGAACGATGTGTGGAGAGGATCCGTCGGCGGGAATGCGTACGCAGCGAATGGTGATTGGCTCGTAGATATCCTTTTCGCCACAAAATAGGGAATACAGCCAGTCGAACATGGTTGGTTGTCGCAAGGTGCACGTTGTAAGCTACTGGTGATGGTAATGAGGCAAACACGGGACAACGAGCGTTAATAGTTCCGCGCTAATTTACCCTCACTTGACGCGATCTGGGAGCCTGGCACATGGTTATGGAGGGCACGTTCTTGTCGGAGCTGGTATGTATGTAGTCATACTGGTGTTTGCGCTGGAAGCGATGGTTGGTGTGGAAAGAGCAAATGCTCTAGGTCCTGGGTTACGAGGGAAAATTTGCGTGTGCAGCGATCAAATTGAAGGCGGGTAGTTGGGTGCTAAATGTACATACAGAGGTATCAAAATGCTATTCGAAGTCGTCCGAGGTATCCGTGGTACAGTAGGTATAACGACCCAAATTTGCACCACATTGTACAATAGGGAGTCACCGAGGTCGTGTGAATCGTTAAAGGCCGTGATGAAGAGTACAGGGAGGGAAGGGCCCCGTTCCCATTAACCTCTCCCAGTGCTGATCTCCTTTCTAAGTTCTTCGAACTTCCGACCCTCTCCTTCTGCTCGTTCGATAGTCTTGACCAGCTTCTCTTCTCGCACTTGTAGTCTCTGTTCCATACCCAAGATTAGTAACCTTACTTGCTCGATATGGGCAAGCGTTTGTTGGGGGTCTGCTGCAGCTTCTTTGGAGTTTTCTCGAGGAGAGGATGTAATAGTTGGTGTCGGTATCCGTACGATGGGTGATATTGCACTCATAGGAGATGATGTCAAAGTGTTGGACCGTCCATGTCCAAGTCGGGTGGTGATGGTCGCAGGGGCAATGTCGAGGGACGACTACAAACGGTTACAACTTCAGGATACTGAAAAATAGATTGTGGAGACTTGCCTGCCAGTTCTCGCCAGCGAGTTTCATAAGCGCTTGTTCGAGCATCTTTTCTCGCTGCTTCGCCCTAGAGGACCAACTTGAGATATGTGCCTGGGAGTACAAGACAGAGGCATACCTGTCCAGTTCAGCCATGCACCTCTCGTTTTCGCGTTGAGTGCCTTGGAGCAACAGATCGAGGTTTTTGTACTCCCTTTCAAGTTCTTGAATTTGCTCTACAGGGGGTCGCTGTGCGAGTTGAGCCTGGAGGAGTTGCACCTGCGTTTGCAACTACAGCGTTCAAGAAATAGAATTATAGTCAGCTTCTGCGCGGCTGCTTCAATAGGAATCAAGATGGACTCACTCGATCGTTCTCCCTGTCTTTCTCGAGAAGCTGACGCCGCAAGACGTCTTCAGTTCGTCTCGTCTCCTTCTCTAAGGACACCGAGATCATCGGCGGCGAGTGCCAGAGAAGGCCGTGCGTAGTGCTTGACAGATTGTGCGCGTCGCATACCGGGTGTCTGATGTGGACGATGCTTCGGGGCCTGGTTCAGGCTGCCTCGTTACCTGTTTCTAACCGCGTGTGGTTTACGGACGCGAGGTGGTCACGTGCCGAATGACGCTGGCAAATACCCGTAAATTCTCCTTTTGTGTGGCTTCAGTGGGTCCAATAGTCGCAGACAAAAAGCAATTTGCTTGGCTTCCCTCAAGCGTGCCCAGACTCCGACATGCCAAAGGTAACGCTTTTGGCCTGGTAGGATATCTAACATATTTTGAACACCCAAGGACTTTCTTTGGCATTCAATTTTTCGCAGGCCGTGAGCTCGATATCCAGTCCAGGTTCAAGCAGTGCAAGTAGTTTGTCTGACATCCATCGCGACAGCATCTGTCCGGCTTCATGGGCCCATTGTTTCCGGCACATAATTGTGCAGGTACTCCACAACTGGATGTGGCTGCACAATCCGGAGCGCATCCATGAGTCGAAACTTCTGGTTCCCATATTTTTGAGAAGAGAGAGAGCAGGATGTTCTAGAGAAGCGGATCAGACAAAGCTGCAGCGAAAATGTACCCGTAGCCGTACCTGTGTCGAGCAACCTTGTGGTTTGCGCCCCTGCGATTAGATCTGGAGGCGACAAACAGAACCACACAAGATTATCCACCTGCCCTCTTTCTCGATCCCCTCACTCCACCCCCTCCCATTCACCATGGTCGACGCAGACACCGATATCCCAGATGTATTTCCAGCATCCAAGCTCGGAGAGTACACCGTCGTCCGAGACATTGCCGAAGGCACCTTTGGCAAAGTCAAGAGTAAATTTCTCCATACCCTACTCTACAGCTTGTATCTCACCGCTCGTTTTCTAGTGGCGACACACACCGTCACTGGCCACATTGTTGCCATGAAGTACATCTCAAAGGCAGTTATACACAGAGAAAAGACCAAGACTCGTGTCCGACGTGAGTTTGAATACATGAGGACCCTGCGGCACCCCCATATCATCAAACTGTGAGGCGCCCCCCTCTTCCCCTTCATGCCCGAGTCCATCTACCCCCCGATTGGACACTGACTCGAATGCTGGCAGATATGAGGTGATATCTACCCCCTCAGACATCATCTTTGTCCTCGAGTTTGCCGGCGGTGAACTTTTCAATTACATTGTAACGAACGGCAGGATGCCCGAGGCCCGCGCCAGGAAGTTTTTCCAGCAGATCATCAGCGGCATCGAATATTCCCATCGTCTCCGCATCGTCCACCGCGACTTGAAACCAGAAAACATCCTCCTCGACGATGATCTCAACATCAAAATCGCCGACTTCGGTCTCTCAAACGAAATCAGCGATGGCGACTTCTTGGCCACGAGTTGTGGCAGTCCCGAACTACGCCGCACCAGAAGTCATTCGTGGGGGAGTTTACGCAGGTCCAGAAATTGACGTTTGGAGCTCCGGCGTGATTCTGTTCGTTATGCTTTCTGGAAGACTGCCATTCGAGGATGACGATGTCCATATGCTATTTTCGAAGATTACTCGTGCGTCCCTGGAATTCGCCTATTCTGATTGTCCGATCGTTTGACACCTCCACTACAGAGGGCAACTTCCATATGCCAAGCAGCTTCTCTCCTGATGCAAAGAGCTTGATTAGCGCCATGCTTGTAGTTGATCCCGTAAAACGCATCACGGTCCCCGAAATAACCCAACATCCCTTCTTCACGAAGGAACTTCCTCGCTACCTCTCCCCTCTTCCAATCGGGCCTGAACCCGTTGCCCTTACCGCCCTCATTGCGCCTCCCAAGCAGCTCGACTTTGATTTCATCGATGGCCTCGGAAAAATTGAGGAGGACATTGTCGAGGAACTCGCATCAAGATTGCTCGATGTGACCAAGGAGGACATATGGGATTGTTTAAAGAGAGATGATGGTGTTCAAGGAAACTCCGTCAAAGTTGCGTACCTCCTGCTGAAAGATAAGAAGCGCGGTAGCAAAGGCCGTAAGTGAACATCTCATCGATAACCGAAGCTATCTTGACACCTTTATAGTGGCCGAGTTCGCAGAAGCGGAGCGCGATGCTCAGTTAGCCGCTATGGATGTATGTACCACACCTTTAATTCCAGTTTGATGGCCCTCACATGTCCCCCCAGCCTCGTAATGTTGTCTCCCCCAATGCTCTATCACCCGGTGGAACCGAGTTGGAAGGAAATCCGTTCGAAGTCGAGTTTAATGAAGAATTTGACGATGATGACGATGACGTTGAGGAGGATGAGCTTGATTTCATGTCCCTCCCAATCGACCCCAACAATCCCCAGGCCGTTACCTTTGCTGTCCTCAACTCGTCCCTCCCCCAACAGCTACCAGAGCAACATCATCTCACGTCATACTTTTCTGCAAAACGCTCCGGTGCCGGTGGGAAGGAGAGGCGTCATCGAACGAAGTGGCACTTTGGGATCCGCAGCCGGAGCCCACCAATGGAGGTTATGTTAGAGATTTATAGAACGCTGCGGGCCCTGGGTATGGAGTGGAAAGAGAAGCGCAACCTCGGTGGTCTCGGTGGGCTGAAAGCGAAACGAGGCAGTGTTCCTATAGAACGTGCGAGGGAATATGATGGGGGTGGATATGTCGATCTCAAGGCTGCTTCTGGCATCTATTTCGTAGAAACGAGGGCGAGAGTTCAGGACGTTGTGGTAAGTCCTACTATCACGATCTGCCCATCACGCTTCGTGATCCTAATGATTCCTTTCAGGTCTTGATGAATCTGCAGTTATACATGGTCGACTCAATCAACTACTTGGTCGACTTCCACCACAAGAAGTCTTATAGAGCGTCGACAGAAGCCACTGCCGGGAAATTCGACATGGCCGTGTACGATCCCGCGCTTTCCGACGAGGATTCCGGGAAATCTGTGAAGGACAAGGACCAGATCAAGGAGGACTGAGGTTGTCTCGCCCTATGTTTTTATGGACGTCGCCTGCCGACTAATCCTTGAACTGGCTGGGGGATCAGAGTAACCCCTCTCTTGCAGGTCCTATCGCCCTATAATCTATTGCCCCTGCCCTCTGCGCCCTTTTGATTCTTTGCTGTACAGCACACAAAGAGGGATAGGATGCCGGACGTCCTTGTGTATACAATGTACCATTACTACTGATGCTCCATCGATCGCCGTACTTCTCTCTTCTCTGATTTCCCATCTTCTGTTCGGTATATGTAATATGTATATCGTTTCACTAACTCTGTAGAGTATTTTGTGTTCGCTTTCCTTGCTTACCATCTCCATTTTGTTTTTCCTTGCCTCATTTCATGTGTTTCTGGTTGAGTTGCCATTGCTATCATCTCTGCTTTACATTACTAGTTTCCTGGTATCTATAAACCATTGCATCCAGATATTATTTGCAGTAAACGTTGCTACTCTATCTTATTGGCACGTGAATAAGAACGTAGCCCTCAGCCCACCCGAAGGCTGTTCGTTCGGTTATGCAGTACCACGTTTAAACTTTCATCAGCATGCATACCAGCAATGGAGTAGCGACCCTCCCGCAGGGTGCCCAAAATAACTTTGCTAGCTGCCGATCAATTGATCACCATATTGTTGCTCTCGACCAAGTGATTTAAATTGATTTGGATTGTACCCGACGCATATCTGTCATCAGTTGCCAGGTGATTGAATTACGTGTTCCCATTTTTCTGGTCTTTTCTTCCAACCGTTGTCACATTGGGTTTAATTGGCGTGGGGGTGTGAATGCTGATATTAGCACATTTTGTATTATCGCTTGCCAAGATGGCGCCAAGGGTGCTGTCATATCCACAACGACACAAAGCCCATATGGTATTTGGGGTTGTGGGGCACGTTTGCAGTAAAAGGTGCGTATGTTCAACAGCTCGCGACTCGGGGTTTTCCCGGTTTCGCCGCTGCCAAGAATAACATAAAATGAGATGGTGTTGGGTGGATTTCGTTAGGTTGGGTGTTTTGGGATGATGGTTTTGACTATCTTGGGTACAGTTGCCTGATTTAACCCCTTCAACCGGGCACGGAAAACGTGTGTACCTGAGGTGTATGCATGGTCGTGTGGCCTCATGGACGGGCAATGGAGTAGAAGGGCTACAGCCTCAGCTGGTCGCCATATCTACTCAGGTGACATTATCTGATCTTACCCACGCCGGGCAGAGAACCTGAGTAAAGGTCATGTTGCTAAACATCTTGAAATGTCTTGAAAGAGAAGCTACTTTTAAATCACAGTTGCGAGGAAGCCTGGGAGTGAGATTTCTAACTGATTCTATAAAATGTGTCGAAGAACCGGACAGGATGTTCTCTACCCACCACTCACACTTCCTTCTTTCTCTTCCTCTCCCCCTTTTTCCTTTCGGCCCGGCCTTTATCGTTCAGACCTGGTGTCTGGTTGCAGTTGATCTACCGTTCATAACATCTTTTTGTCCGTTCAACTCGAAAACTTCGTTCAGTCACCACCCGTTCTGCTCAGGCTAAGGTCCTCCGCAATTGACTTGCACTTTCCTGTTTCTTCCTTCTTGTGAAACTTGAATTCGCTTCTGTTATCATGGCTCGCGCATTCGCCTATCTCCTTACCCTTCTCTACATCTCCACTTCTGTCATTGCCAGTCAGTTTCCCGCCCCTCCTTCGTATCCAAGTAGAATTTAACTAACGTTATCCCTGCCTTAACTAGTTCCAGTCGAGCCCCGTCAACTAGGTGGTGTCGGTTGCAACGTTGCTCGCCTAAAGACAGTCGCAGGCCTCCGGCAGACAACGAATGCCGTTAAGAAGCTCACGCAATCAAGGTCAGTTGCAGGATCACCTTCCCCGTTGATCCTCTTCCCCCAAAACCGTTACGGAAAGTTATTTATATTTATTCTTGGCACCAGTGATCCAGCTGTAGCCGACGCTGCTACAACTGCTCAAGGAGGCTTGCAGAGTGCAAGTGATGGCATTAAGACTATCGCTGGTGCTCTCTTGACTGGGCAGGATGCACCTGCTGATGCTAGAGATCAAGTTGGGCAAGGCTTGACTACGGCTCAGACTGCTTTGGATGGTATTTCAACGTGAGTTGACCCCTTCCTCCTGTAAAATGAGGTTGTGTTGAGTAATTATGATCGGAAAATGCAGCACCGACGATACCGACGCTGGTCTGGTTTCAGGACGCACAGAGCAAGCTGCAGAAGACGATTAGCGCTGGCCAGGACGTTGTGGCCAAGTGTGGCGGAGGAGGCGGAGACGCCGCTGCTGCTGACGCGAATGCCGACGACGGAAGTGACGCTGCGAACGCTAACTGACGGTGCTGGTGCCTGCTGATGCAGCGGACGCAAACGATGGCGCTGATGCTGCAAATGCCAACGATGGCTCGGATGTCGCAAACGCGGACGATGGTTCGGATGCTGCTGCTGCTGACGATGGTTCCGATGTTGCGACTGCAGATGACGGATCGGATGCTGCAGATGCCGCGAACGCTGACGATGGAGCTGACGCTGCTGCTGGTGACAATGTTGCCGCCGTCGCTAAGGGCGGGCGCACGTAAGTCTTGACGACCGATGACGAAAATTCTGTCCGGCTTATGGATTTGAACAGTTCAAACAAACAGCAATTGGTTCAGCCCCAACGCAACAACCGTGAGTTATTAAAGGTCGCAAGAGGGATTTCTTCTGACTTGAATCCGACACAGGCATTTTCGGCAAGCGCCAGGTCGGGAACCTCCAGTGCAATATCGCCCGCGTCCAAACTGTGAGCAGGCTTGCTCAGTCGGCGGCTGCCGTGAACAGGCTCAAGACTGCTGCAGCAAGGTGAGCTGCTCCGTCGTTTTGTGTGTGAGAATTGTCGCACTGATAGACGAACCACAGTGACCCTGATGCTGCCGCAGCAGCTGGGCAAGCGAGCACTAGTCTCAAGAGCGCAGGAGCAGCAATTGGGAAGATTGCTGCTGCCTTGGTTGCTGGACAAAAGGCACCTGCGGCGCAGCGTGATATAACAGAAAAGGGACTGAACGATGCTATGACTGCTCTCTCTGGCATTAGCTCGTGAGCATTCTGTTATACCGTACCCCATGGTCTTGATCTGACTTGAACCGTTATATAAACAGATCTGATAGTGCAGTGACATCCGCTGCTACAGCTGCCATGAACAAGGTCGCTAGCACCATACAAGCTGGGCAGGGTGTCGTGAATAACTGCAAATAAATAAACGGATATGAACGCACGAACAATTGTAGAGTACATGTATGACCTAAGTCAGGCGTATATAGCACTTAGTTAGGAAATTGGGACATTTTTTGTGTGGTGAATGGCCTTAGAACAAAACACAGCCAAATAAGCTGCTCAGTTCTTCCTCTTCCGTCCATGTTGGTTTTGAGAACTGTTGTGCCCCCTCGCTCGAGCTTCAATATCATAAAGGGCGTTATCCGGTGCTACCGTCCGACTCCACTACGTCTTTCTCAGCTCCGTCTACAGCCGTATACTTGGAAAACCTGGTTATTTTATCGACGCGATGGGACTCCCTCGGTCCAAACTTAAGGGGACACTTTTCAGTGCGCTATCAATCTCAAAGTTCCCCAGAATATTATGAACCTATACACTCAGCGGCTGTGGCAGCAGGCGCGATACTTTGGTCCCTGCAAACCCTGACTCTGCTAGACGCAGTCATCACACAAAACGCCGGACTTAGGATTCTTATCGGCATTCAAAGGCTTGACGCTGAATACGCTTCCTACGATTTCAGTACCATCTCCGACACGGTTGCCTACTTCCGCAGAATAATTGCCTCCTTTCCTCCCGATGACCCTACTCATGAGTCTGTCGATGAGGACTGTCGGAGCGGTGCGATTATTGTTGGAGAAAAGAGAAGAGGCTCACGTAATCCTGCGAAGGTGTTTTCGAGGAAATGCATACTATCCTTTCCCAGAGTAAGGAAGAAGACCCTGTAAAAACGATGATGGCAGGTGATGGATATCTTAACTGACGCATTGATGGGGATGAAAAACACCCTCGATAAGCCTGATAATCCGATTAAAGAATCGGTAACGAGTGAGGGAGACTCATATGGGGTTGTCGGATAGGTGAACATTCCATTTGACTCTTTGCTAGTCACTCACAGACCTTTGTAGATTCACCTGAGCCTTGCGTTTTTCCCTACACACACCTAGGCACATTAGACTGCTGGTCTAATTGTACATACACTACCGGAACATGTGATGTTCGAAGGCCTCTGGCATTTCTCAGCTTTTTTGTTGACATTCTACAACACAAGAATAGGTCTATCCACTGCGCTCTTATTTAAGCAAGGTAAGATAACTATAGATATTCTATGATACGAAATACAAAATAAACAGAAACATTCAATATTCAAAATTAGTCTGGGTCATGCCATGGAATATCGTGCGCTATCCGGAAGTCCTCCCACTCAACCCACTTATCCTTCATGAATTCATATGATGGCTTCCAGTCAATACACGTATGCGTCGCGCCCTGTCTTTCAATCGTGAAATTGCGCTTCATGAAATCTCCCGGTTCCAAGGTGACGTCCGCCGAACATAAGATCCACTGTCGCAGGTAATTGTAGCAGTGATGTATGTGTCTCTTCCTTGAACGCCCGATATGATGCCATCCTTTGACCAGCGCATTCCTCATCCCCCGGAGACAATGCATCTCATGAAACATGGCAACTGCAAACATCCGTTTCTTGTCGCCTAAACGAACGTGCCCATCCCCTATTGTAGCCGTCCATAGCCACTCATCCTCTGACTCTGGCTCCGCGAGTGCGTAGTGCACACTCTCCTGCACTGTCATCTTTACATATTGTTCGGGAGTGGGGAGACGTCTTGGATGATCTGCTCCGATGAGACCTACAAGTTTATGTCAATAAAGTTCGCAAATCTTCCTTGAAAGACGTACTGTATGATTCTAGCGGAGGCTTTTCGACTGTTCTTCTCAGCTGGGTGTCTCTCAACACCTTCAGCTCTCGAGCTAGCTGAGCAAGGGAAGCGGTCAGGTACAAGGATACCGACCCTAGCAAAAAGACAAGTAAGAGGTCGACGTGTTTACGCATGGCATTGCGGTCACTCAAGCCCCGAGCTTCATATATGAGCAGCACAGCCTTGTAAGCTCTCACACTGGCGCTGTCATTCGCGACGGGGTAAGTTGATGATCACGACTCGCATCTCGGCGTCTCGCACTCTCCAAGGCCACCAACTGACCCTGATCTCTCAACTCAACCCAAACATTAGTACTGCCCGCCTAGCCTAGATATCAAGGATTCGTATTAGCCCTGCTATTCAGGTCGTTATCGTCTCAACAGTCGGCCAGATGCGAGTCATTCAGGGCAAATGAGCCTGCGCTCTGACAGATGCAGTGTCACTCATTGCAAAACTGGATCTGACTCAGAGCTCATATTGCCGAACCTGCGGGTTTTGCATCATTTGCTGTTCACTACGGCGCCTGTCCCAGTTCAGGGCATCGGAGACCCGTAGTGTGATATAAGGGGGTCATGGACAGCCGAGCGCCGGCTCCGATCAAAGAAGGAAACTGATGGTGGTGACAGACACAGTTTTGCATATCCAACAGGACAAACCTCGGCGGTGCCGAGGGATGTGCCACGACGGCTTTATTACAGCACCCCTGTTCCTTACCACCATCGTCTACTCTCCTCCCCATGCGTCATACATCTTTTGAAGAATATAGATTACTTCCCGAGGACGGAGTTGCGTCTACTGATGAAGGTAAAAGGCTCTTTGTGAATGTCGCTGTTAACCCAATGCTCACTGTTCCCACCGTGCTCTACTTCCCAGCTTATGAACAGAAATCCAGGTCTTCGTCGTACAGGGTTCCTATATGGGTAGTGGTCTTGTTCTCTGCCTTCATCATATTGGACATCACTATCTATTTCCACATTAACCGACTTTTGGTGGAGACGAAACCCGCTACGGCAGACCTGCCTATACGATATGCATACGTAGGACTGGACGAGATGTACAATTCAGGCAAAGTAAAGCCCTCGAAGTACGATCCCATCCTCAACGTTCCTATCCTCGCAACCCAAGTCAGTCGAGCGGAGCCCGACAAAGCGTTTCCTGTGGATACCCACCAGTGGTTGAGTGACTATGGAACACTTTCTCCTCCGGACCGTAACCTCCGCGTGTCAAATACTGTAAGTACTGTTTACGAGAGCACTCATTCCATCCTATGATTTAACTTCTTCTCATCTAATAGATCAATACTATCCTGCAATTCCACATACTTGACTGGGGGATGGAGAAGTGCGCACTGACCGTAAAACTCCCGGCGTATGATGCCGACCTTGCCACACGAATACGAGATCAAAGACACTCGGGGCACCTTACGCCTAGACATCTGCGAGCTTGACGCATCTCGACCTCTCAACCCCTTGAATTTGACATGGAGGAAAAAGCCGAAGTGTCTCAGGCACGCCGGAACAATCGACGCTCGCGTGGGGGCTGAAGTGCAACTAGAACCGTTTGCGTGCCAAACGGGGACATTCCGGGCGTTTGAAGTCTCTTGTTCCCCAGATGTACCAAGTTGTGGTGTCAATGTCTGGTCGAATCATAATGATACTTGGGGTACGTCAAATTCCAATGATGTTCCATGAGCTTTGGCTGAGACAGCGACTAGGTCTATACTTGACACAATACCAGACAGTATTGTGATAGCAAGCTGTTTCTGTCTACTTTCATCTAGTATTTATCTCTGCAATTAGTTTCGAAGGAGCACTAGATTCTTTTTCTTATTGGGCTATAATTTATTCACACATAGAACAAAGCTTTGTAAATAAATAGCTTGACCTCGAGCACAATAATCAGTCATCGTCCTCCCCATCCTCCTGAGGAGAAATCCTTAGAAAGAATGGTTCGACTATCCGTGAGACTGGAGAAGACTCTGAGGAAGTTGTATCAGTAGAGCTGTCGATCATCAAGCGCGATTGCGGTTGGTGCAGGGATGTTAGTGACGCGTGCTGGGCTAGCTGGATAAGAAATCTCTTGGTTAAGGCCAATGTGTTTGGAGTGGATGCTCCCTACGTCTGATGTGTCCGTCATTTTCTGTATAGGTGGGGGATGGAACTAGAAGAGGATGAGAGCGATTTAAGTCTGGTGAAATACATCCCGCTAACCTGGAAATACAGGAGGGATCAGCGCTCTGACGGTAATAGCCATGTAGACAGCATATGGAAATTTTGGATCCGCACGTCGAAACGCATATCGGTACTTTAGGAGTGGAATGAGAGACTCGCCTACACAAGATCTTCCTTTATAACTCGTGAACTCTGGAGTAATAAACACATTTATTCATCTCCTTGAACATACATCCATCAATATGTCACTCCTATTAATAATAGGACATGCATATTCAAGGCTGCAAATGGAGCGGCGCAGTCGATTGTGGCTTTTAGCTGCTTTGACATCCATGGCCCCATTCGGAACACTATGGGTGGCAAAGTAGCGCTAGTAAGAGAGGACAGGTACCATCTCAAGTCAAAGTGGATGGTGACAGCCAGTACTCGGGTCAAGTAAGTAGCGTATAGCACCTAGTAGCAGTAGCATGAATTCGACATGCACATGGCACTGTTCAATGTTCAGGTGGTCAGAGCAGAGTTCCAATCACCTGGTCAGGACATCATTTCCAATCGAGATGTAATTCATCTACTAGCGGCGGCACAGCACCTAGATGTTCCAATATCACATTTTGAAAGAACGCATGTAGGGCTCCAACATTGGACAAGACCGTTCCATCGGCCGTGCCAGAGCAAGATTAGAATTTTCCCTATAAGAAACATGGATAAGTATGGCCACTCTGACCCTAACTAGCGTTGATAGTGGAATTACCGCTTGATGTCTCGGGGTAAAGACCCGCCTTGACGGCGCTGACAGACATGATAGATCGTGAGCTGGAAGCGAGTCATTGAATGAGCCACTCAGGACTGTGTGTGTCCCTTAAACCAGGGGTATACATATTTTACGATACGGGGTAAATTTCTCTCGTTATTATATATTGCTGGAGGTGTATACAGTTCCTGCGGATCAAACCCTGAAATAACGTAGGTAAATATGTATGTACTGTACATTTGCTGAAAGTTGTGCTAACGCCAGAAGCCTGTTGTCCCATTAAAACCTGTTCTCTGTAAGAGACTCGGGGAATTATTGAGATCCCCCGCCGCTTGGTCTCAAACTCCATACAGCCAACTCGCTGTGCAAGCTCAATGAGCTCCACCGACTAAGGCTCAAGGACATTGTCAACGACAATACGGTCAAGCAGGAAACGTTGTTGGGGGCAAACATCAATTGAAGCACAATGGCGTTGCGACTCAATAAATATCACAGCTCGCCAGAGATTAGCTTCCTCTCAGACTCTGGCCAAAGGACAGCATTCGTTGCTCCACATGACAGTTTATGAATATTATCATTTAATGCTATCTACCTCATTTTGTTATCCTGCCTTGGGTATGTTTTGCTTTGCCCGAAACCCGAAATAAACAGTCCATGTTTTTTTTTTTAAACTTATACTTCTAGACGCTTAGCTTAGCACTGCTGTTGTTACCATGCCATTTTTCGATAGGGGAGCCCATAAATGTACTCCCATGGCTCTCCTGTGGGCTTGCGGCATCGTCCACCGATCCAACAGTAAATTTCGTTCCTGTTCGGGCTGGCATCTCGAGTGTCGCAGTCACGCCCGATTTCTTCCCGTGCTCAAATATGACGGTACTCTCCGCTTCGGTGATCATATCTCTCCGCCAAGCCTTTCCGCTGACAACTCGGAGCACAATAACTTGAGGACATATGCACTGTGTAATTCAAAATTATTAGCATCACAAATCCACAAAGCTCGTGGGAAAGTGTGAGCTCACCGCTAGTTTTGCCCATACTTGACCGAACCCGATGGAGGTTGAATGTTGCAACGCATATGGTATCAGGAAAGAGATTCCCACAAGACTGTATGGGGCGGCCGACTCGATCAGAATCGTCACCACGTTTGTGTACATGTCCGCACTATCCTTCCCGAGTACCCGGCTTATCGCACCGGATAGTCGGAGGAGTCGGAGACAAATGAGCAAGGTGACGATGATGTTGAGGCCGATAGTGATTGTGTAGTATGAGACGCCAAAGTTGACTGTTTGAGCTCCAAAGAAGTTGCCACCTGGTTCACCGGCGATGATGAGTTCAATAACGGCCATTGCTATATTCCCCCGAGATATGTTAAATCTGATCAAATAGCAACGATTTGGAATGACCCACCAAAGCCGCCGAGATACGCTAGCACAGGGAACACCATGATCCAATAATTGGACCCCCAGATCACGAACAGCCGGTGTAGCTAGCGACACCGGGTATCGTTAGCTCCCAAATCAGGACTCCTCAGACCAAGGTGCTCACTAATAGCGCATCCCCCATGAATATCATCGCAACCACTGAAGTAGAACCCAACGTCTGATACCACACCGAGACCTCCTCTACGAACCACCCAGGAACACCACCAGCGTGCGCCCTACCGTTTATCCACATCATTTCGCCCCACACGGCATTTACTGATATATCGATTGTGAGTAATATCAGGAGTGCGGTACTATATGCCGCGAAGAACCGCCTCGTCCGTGGTGATCCTAGCGAATGTCTTGAAGCCAAATGCTTCATAGTCTCGATGTATATCATAAGCTCGACCCCTTAACAGAGTGGATCCATCATGATATTGGTGGGCATAAACAAAGAATATGTGGAAAGGGAATCAAGGATGATCATCAGCATTGCTGGCAACGTAGCCGAGCAATGAATCGCACCATACAAGATCCCGCTCATATAATTCCCAATGTAATAGGCATGTTCAAAAACGGTTAAGTTGAACATTTTGTTTGGTGTATCACCAGGCTGGCGGGGGCACGGCACCTAGGGGGGCTGTGGAGATGGGAGGGGGACGGCCAGTTGATTGCGGATGAACAATCACTCAACTGAGGACAAGTATCAGTATATATGAAACCCGGCATGGCGCTACCTGCGCCCAGGCCGGACCTATTGTCAATAACCATCACAGCTTCCATGACATGATGGTGATCTGACGAAAATAGGCGTGGGTCAACTGGGAGGTCACGTCACCGCCCAAAGTCATCCAAAATCACACTCGCAACCGTTTCTTGCTGCTGTTCAGCACATTTCCGTAGAAAAGCTCCCCACACTCTTCCATCTTCCCTTCTTTCTGCTCGCTCCCAGCCTATTCCCCAACTGCACATCCCCCTGTTCCCCGAACCGGCCGAACACTTATGCTTCCCCCATCACGACAGCAAAAAGGATCACAGAACCTTCTCATCTTCTTAATAGTCATCTTGTTCGGAATCAGCATAGTGCTGAAAATCGGGGGGAAAGCATGGATTAGAAACCGGCTTCAGGACGTCAATGGGCCTGAATACAGTACGTCGCCCGTTTCGAGACAATTTGACAGGTGCACGTAGCCGGTTGCTGATGTTTCCTTAGGTTACCTCGGCTACGACTATCCAGAGGCGTGGCCCATTGAACGGGACACTGTGCTCATGGCATTCGATAATCCCAAGCATTTCCGCCTTGACACTGAGGATGGTGCTGCGGAATGGAGTGCTCTTATCACCGGAGATGGCCTTGTGCATCTTGGGTCACATCATCAGCCCTACACTATTTCAATGTTACATCAGCTTCGGTGTCTGGATATCGTACGTAACGAGACCGTGAGGAACCCCGAAGAGAAAAGCGGACCGTCGATGCTCGCAAGACATTGTTTAAATTATTTGAGACAGATGGTGATGTGTCGCGGAGACCTGGAGCTCGAGTCCTTCCAATTCGCATCAAATAAGAATCCGATCGACATGCATGGGCTGTATGAATGCAAAGACTGGGAGGCGGTTTATGCGGAGGTACGAGAGAATCAGAAGCAGCATAATGAATGGTTAGAGCAGCGACGGTGACACAAGGGACCTGAACGTATTTAGAACATCAAGACAGGTAGTGTAGGAATTGTACCTATTTATTAATGAACCATGTGTATACTCTGGCAATCAAAGAGAGACTTACAAATCTAGTTTATCATATTCTTAGAAAATCCTCCCAACTGGTATCTAAACCCTCCTGGACCCTCCAGCTTCGCCCAGCTAGCCATAATTTAACCCGTTCAGCGTCTCCCTGAGTCTGACCATCATCCAGTACGCTGAGATCGCCCTTCCCCCACAGCGCTAAGACAGACCAACCAATAACCATCATACCGGGTGGTCTCTGCTCGCCACAACTCGCGAGAGCTTCCACGATATTTTGGAGAGTCGATGTCAGAACTCTCTGATCAGGCATAGAAGCTCGTTCGATGATGGAAATAGGAGTATTTTGTGGGTACGCAGCACCTTCCCGTTTCGCATACTCATTCTCATCCGTAAGTACCCGAATAACACGAGGGAGACGGGCAACACCCATGAGGACGACGAGTGTCCGACTGCGTTCATATCCCGGAAGCTGGACTTCTTTCCCGTTCCGGCCGACACCGGTGCAAACAATGAAAGACTCCGCCACACCACGTTGCGTGACCGGGATTCCTGCGAAAGTAGGACCAGCGAGGACCGAGCTGACACCTGGAATAACTTGTGGTTCAAAACCGTGGCTACGGCAGTAGATGACTTCCTCGCCAGCACGGCCGTAGACGACGGGGTCTCCCTGCTTAAGCTATGAATATGTTGGATCAGAAAAAATTTTATGGGAAGAGAAGCTGATAATAAATCTTATTTACCCTCACTACAGTCAGACCTTGTTTTGCTGCTTCTAGTGCTGCTTCCATCATTTCCTGTTGGGCGCCCTCTGCGTTTCCAGGGAATTTTTTCGCTATTCGTACTTGAACTCGTTTTGGAATTAGTTCAAGGACAGCTTCAGGAACGAGCTTGTCCGAAAGGACCAAATCTGCGAGTTTCGTCAAAGCGGTATGCGCAGCAAGTGTCAGGAGGGATGGATGGCCAGGACCTGAGCCAATGAGCAATATCTTTCCACGCCGTGCAACAGACAAAGAGTGTCTAGAGTCAGAGACGCCCAAAACATGGCGCGGCACCTCGTCCGTACTCGCTTCTTCCCCAACCAGAACCTCATGCATTTCCTCCTCCGACATGGTCGCCAATTTCGAAATAGACCAATATTCGCTCATTTGAGCAACCCACTTCATACGTCGTCTAACGATCTCGATGGCGGTCTCTGAACTGCTGCGCGCAGGAACGGGGCGATTCGGAGTAGGAGGACCGCTGTCTTCATTGACCTCATCACACGCCACGTTCGTGTCGAGAGAATCCGGATGTCCAACCAGTATCTCCGCCGAGGCTTTGGCCATAGCCCGAAGTTGGCCGAGTTTGGAGGTAGCAGCCCCGATGTCCTTGGGCAATTTCGAGATGATATCCCGACGGATGCGGCCGGCTAATCGACATCCTTGACCGTTGGTCGTCACGGCCACCTGCAGCGGTGTCCGCTCCCCCGTATGTGAGTCTTCGAATCTGTGGGTGGAAGGGAGGGTAAAGTCGCAGAGGTCGGGCAGGTCGGTTGTGTTGACGGGAATTTTATGCTCCCGGAGGACGTGGTAGAGCCGTTCTGCGGATGGGCGAGCACGCCCGTGCGGTTCGATGACGGTGTCCGTGATACAGGCGAGCGTAATCGAGTTTCTTGTGGATAGGAAGGAATTGAGTCGTTCGACCTCTTGCTGCGAGGTTGATGAGCCTGGAAGTGTGTCCCAGTCCACAACTTCGTACTGGTCCCTTTCTACACGCCATCGAATTTCTGCGCAGGCGGCACCTAATGCCACCTTTAGCAAGAATAATTACGGAAAAGTCTGCTTCAAGTGCCGCAAAGGCCCTTGACGCTGCGAGGGACCCAGAGCCCAATATCAAGATACTTTGTTGCTGGCTGCCACGGAAAGCAAGCAGGAGTGAAGCGCCTCTCGTCGGCGCAGGGAATGACGGCGAATGTGAGGAGTGTTCGTGCATTGTTTCCGATGCGAAATCTGTGTGTTGCATATTTGCTGGGATGCTTATGTTTATCCTCTTACATGGCGTTGTCGTGCTCATGAGCAATGAATTGGAAACTTGAGCTATCACGTGATTGTGAGCCTCCGAGTTATGTACCATTGGCTCACTACACAGTCACAATGCAACACTACAACATGAACGACCAGATAAGTTCAACTATATGATGTATATAAAAAAGAACAAGGAAAGAGAGAAATGCTGTACAGAGCCAGTGAAAAATGGTGACAAAATGAATTATCATCGACGGCACCTTGCCATTCGGCACGTGCCGTCATGTGCACTTTTCCATCCTCCAGAAAGGCCGTTGAGCGGAAAATATCAGCGCAATTACACGCCGCGCGGCGAGTGGGTTTCGCAGGCTGAGGTTCATGAGAAAAAAAAAACCCCAACCATACAAAAATAAAACGTAATTTTATTCACCTAAATTCCCCAAACGAGGTAGACAAATATATTAGAATCACGTGCCCCGGTAAATGAGTTGCCCACAATCGGAGCCAAAGCGTTCTCGCGGACTCAAATGCAGCTGGTCGACAACGACTCCGTACGTTTCCTCCTCCTCGAAGCAACATACACCACTTACTCACTCACTCTCTCCCAGTTTCTAACCCAGCTGACCGCCTTGTTCGAGTCCCCAAAAGACCACAGCTCACTATGGCTCACCCATAAACGACGTAAATGTCTACACATACCACTCAACCGAAAGTTGACCCCTCAAACATAGTGACGCACGACGGCGATGATGCCTGCTATGAAACACGGAGAACATGGCAATGACAATCGTGAATACCAATGTCTCATCCGCGTCACCGACGGCAAAAACATCAACTTTTCCACTCGGGTGAGCTGACCCCTCCTGGCCCCCCCCCCTTCCTTCGACATTGAATCTTGGTCGTTTATCTAATGGGCTGAAACCCAACAAACGCTATGGTCAGGTTGATCCGGAGCAATTAGGCAAATTCTACGCCATCTACGGCGCGCTACTCAAATCCTCTCTCACCACTCTTCGCAAAAGAGACAGAAAGAGAGAGAAGACACGTACCGAACAGGCTGCGAAACGCAAGAAGCGGATGACGGAGCCTGTGGTGGTTGGCTGGTCCCAAGCGAGGTGCAGGACGGAGAAAACGCCAGCGGCAGCTCAAGGCAGCGATGAAGCAACAGGAATCACAAAGGAAGTTCAAGGAACGGGAAGAGGCGGACGAGGCGAAAAGCAGAGGTACCATCGTGAATCTGATCAGTGTAGAGATCTCAAGCGCTCCTGATTTGCTGCACTTCCCGACCTGCTATCCTCCGCTGTAACACTGCCACAAAAACGCGAGTATATCAGATAAACACTCGCATCAGTATCGTTACATCTCAATGTGATTGTAGACGAGTGAGCTAAGTGCGCGAAAGAAACCTCAAGACCAAGGATTAGCCTCAAACCCAGATGTCTGCCACTTCTTGCCTCTCCCTAGATCCGCAGGAATTATCCACGGGTCCAGGCCGGCAGCGTTGCTGAGATGTATGAAGTAGGGGTGTCTCTTCGAGATTGGGTACATTCCTGCTCATCTCCATTGGAGGATCATGACGGGACCACGCCGGGAAAAGCGTCTTTGGCTCAGCCAAGTTCAATGCAGTTTGGTGACGGGGGATTCTAGCCAAGCGCTCACGTGAGGGACAAACAAATGCCGTCGCGCCAATTGATCATCTGAGGCTCGAGTCTGCTTGACGCGTTACACTGTAGGGCTCATTGCTTTCTGGATAAATTCTCCAACTCTCTAACGTGTTGGCCCCGTTGCAGAACGCTGGTCACCTTGGTGACCGTGGCTTGATCAAAATCAGCCCAATTCAGGGCATTCGACAGCCTACCGGTTCTTTACTCGACTTCAACATGGAAGCCCGTTGGATTTCTTAGTAGCCCTTTGACCAGATATTCAGTAAGCTGTACAGCAAATGACGACATAGCAGGATAGGGAGCTTTTATTGTTTGAAAAGGCACGTCAATAGAGCACAGTAGCTTCATATTGGGGGCTGTCTGCTACATTCCACCAGAGATCCAGTGTGACCAGGTACTCTAGCCTTGTAGAAAAGGCGCGACCGCTACAACATGAGAGACCTCTGAGGGCAAGAGCTCACAACCAGTGGTACGATCCAGTGTAAAATAAAACATAGAGAAATTTGCCTAATGGCCACTCACAGGCCGTGGTCGGCTATAGGTATGGTGGACAGCCATGTCAGAGCCGGTTGTGTCTGCACTTCAGATCCACGCGGCATGGGGCCAAAGGGTGTAAGAAATTGGTGCGGCATGGCCGCAAATTTGGTACATGTGTCTGCACACCCCCTTTTTTGAGGCCATCTTGGCTCGCATACCATGCTGCTCCCCCCCTGGGTTTCGATCGTCACGGACATGAACCAGTTGACGATTCAGGGGTGAGCATCACATGGGCACCAGGGGGTACATTTCCAAAATCTTGGGCCGTTTCAGGCCAACAGAACCCTCCTCTGCTTCGCAGAGTGGACGGGGTAAAGATAGTTATGAAAGAATGAAGAGAGGAGAATTCAGGTTTATCAAGTTGGATCGTTAGTGGGTCCATATATTTACATGAAGGATTTATCTTAGACTCGCAAGCCAGCCCTCGGTGAATTTGGTTCTCTTTGTCAAAGTCCTTAACGCATGTGTGATGAACTCAATCAAACCATCAGTGATGTGAACGAGTGAATTACTAAAAAAGGCTATCTGACTGTTGAAAAGAGAACATTCACCAAGGGACTGGGACAAACGGATGTCATTTAGGCGGGAGGCCAAAAAGTGACATGGACTTGGAAAAAAACAAGGTTGTTGTCACTCAACATATCATTTCTGATGTGATACATTTTCTGTACAAATCAAAACACGCTGATTCGATTGATATGCACATGAAAAACACATTTTTTTTCGACTAAAAGGTCTTCGCAAGCGAAGATCGCATCACATCATCGGAGCTTGAAACGAAGAGGCTGGTCACGAGCCTAGATTTATCTTATAATAAGATGAATTCATCATGCCACACCTATCTTTTCCTCCTCAAACGTTCCCGCAAGACCTCCAACAGCTAAACATACAGGTGAAGCTTCCCGGAGTTTAGTTGTTGATTAAATGTTAACAGAAGGGTCTGGATGCATAGTGGCAAGTATGTCGCCTGACCCATGGCCAGTCCGATTGGTGCTATGGTGTCGAAACTGTGATTTTACCTGTGACGAATTCAAAGAGTCTGAAATGAGAAGTAGGTGATCTTGTTGTACGGCTCTGGTGCAAAACAAGATCATTGACGTTACTTGGGTGAAAAGATCATTTCAAAAACAACCACCCGGGCAAACGCTGGTCCCGTTCATGTCGCTGTTTCTACTGCAATCAAGAGTTTGGCACAGCAGCCGAGTGGCTGCCCCATGACACTTCATGTGAAATTCGCAAGAAAATGAGCGTCGTGCAATTTATGCGATGATGGAAACATACTCAGGGGCAGATGGAAGAAGTGGAAGAGCAGGTCTGATTCAGATGGCCCAACAAAACAATAAACTAAATAAAAACAGTTTTTAACTTCATTGATGTAAATGCGTGATGAGCTTTAAATCCGGGACACACATGTTACTGCTATGAATTGTAAGCGACAGAGTAGAGTAGTCTCTGACTGACTCAAAGGAAATGCAAGGAGCGGAAAGAAGCGGCGAAGCGAAGAGCAGAAGTACCATCGTGAATCTAACCAGAACAGAGATCTCAACGCCGGGTAATCTAATCGTGTTTGTAGCAGGATACCGGATTTGGAAGTTAATATATAGTCAACATGATCGACGAAGCTCGCCAACAGATTTTGTGTTTTGGTTGAGTTCAGCAAATGGTCACCGAATCAGTGGTCTGATTTGCTGCATTTGCCGACTTGCTACCCTCAGTAACACTACTATGATAACGCGGGTACCCCCCGCACCAGTGTCGTTGCATTCCGATGTGGATTGTAGATCAGAAAGAGGGAACTAAATGAGCGAAATGAATGCGAAAGAAACTACAAAGGATATTAATCCGAGCTATAGAGTACCAAGCGAGCAAAGGCTCTATTAACCAACCACAACCATCACTCCCCCCTCAAGACCAGGGATTAGCTCCGAACCCGGATGTCTGCTTTTTGCCTCTCCCCACATCCGCAGGGATTATCCATGGGTCCGGGACCACCACCAAGTCCACCACGAGCCGCAGTGTTTGCGTTCGTAATCGTCCCGTCGACACCCCCAAATGAGAGTCCCGCATCTTCGCTGTACCCACCGCCCAAAGAGTGATTCGACACTGCGAATGGATTCTGCAACGCGGTCGATGGGAGCACCGATCGATAAGCTCCAGAGGAAATCAATGCCGCTGTTGGCACTACCAAATCCAAAGGGATCCCCACCCCGCCCTAGACTCCCGCCTGACGCAGGTGTCCCCCAATCAGGTGCATCGAACGCGGAGCCGAAAGTCAGCGTCGGTACAGGCTGTGGCTTATCCTCCGCCCCAGTCTTCATCGCTCCAGAGTAACTCAGATCTGACGCATCAGACAAAGAAGCCGACCTCGCGAAACTCTTCTCCAAATCCCTCTCCGCCTCCGCCTCCATTATTCTATTCGGCCCACTATCAAGTGGCGTCGAATATGGTCTGGGAGGCAGTGCCGGTAACGGAGATAACCTCCCTCCCCTATTAGGATCAACAGCACCTCTGGCGCCTAACGGCGGAACCACCAGCTCTGAAGGATTTTGTTCAGCTTGACCAACCATCTTTCTCATCGCATCTAAATCAAAACCAGCGTGTTTGGGTATATGCGCCACTGATGCCTCCTCTTCCTCTGGTGTTGTTGTCGTCATCATCGCGTGGGTGGGTGTGGTAGCACCAGAAGCTGATTGCGAGCTGGTCCCTTCGACTGATGCAAGCTCAGTCGAACTCCGCGCGTCGTTGCCGTCCATTGTGATTGTTATTCTGACTATCCTTTTCCGCGTTGTGTGCAGGTATAGGGGGATGAGGATGCCATTCGCGGAGGAAGGTCATCATCAGGTCGCATCCACAGAGGCTGATTTCGCTGACTTTGGTTTCGCAAAGGACGACGCGGTCGGCGGTCGAGAGACGTAGTGCACCGGCTGTGCCTTGGTTTTCTTCTTTGAAAACCACCCCTTTTTCTTCTGTTTTTCATCCTCCCGAACTACGATCCTATCCTCCGTAAAGTCGGGCTCCTGCATAAACAAACCCACATTCAGCAAAAATAAAAACATTCATAAAAAAACCACTCTTACTTCAGGCTCATTGAAAAAATCAGCCGACACAGGGAACCCCAGCTGATCCAAGATAAGCGGCATAAACGTCCTATAACTCATATGCCCCTGAAATCTTATCCGTCACATCCACATTCTCCAACCCCGGCACATTCCGCACCGGTCTCAACCCCGCAACCGTACCCACACCCCCACTCGTCGCACGAAACAAATAATTCAACACCCAATCATTCTTCGCAAACGCATTCACATATCGACCCGACACCACCGACCGCGTCTGACACCATACACTCTGTGACGCGGTCAGCGTGGCTCCGAGGAGGAATACATCTTGGACTATTCCGAAGGCCTTTTGCTTTGCGAGTTCGAGGAGGGCGTAGAAGATGACTCGGGCGCCGAGGGAGAAGCCTATGAGTGTGATAGGGCGTACGCCGAGGTGACGGTGGATGAGGAACATCTGCGAGGACACGACCTGCGGCTTTGGCTCGATCCAGGGCGTTGTTCCACGGATTGTCAATCAGGTACCCCAGTTTCGTCAGGACTCGGTACCAGAATTAGATAAAATTAGTAAACAAAAAAAGAGGTAGAGCGCCTCACTAATGGGCCACTGCAAAGCACTCATTAATGCCGTCATGGCTGTTGCTTGCAACACTGTCAATCCAAGCTGCGAAAGCACCTCCGCCTGTCATAATCTTCAAGGCGCCACCGGTTTCCCTGATCATGTCAGGTTCCCAAAGCACGCTGAACACATCTCCCACAATGGGGTCCAATACACTGAACGGTAAGCGCACGTCATCGTTCACACCCGTCATGAACCTGGGGGACCGTTGGCGACAGACAGCGAAATTGAGGGCGATTAAAAAAGGGAAGAGGGGGAGAAGAGTGAGATGTGTGATTGATGAAAAGAAAGAAGGGTACAAACCCAGAAACAGTGAGAATGCAATTGACTCGCTTGTTGTTGTGGAGCGGGAGGATGTCGAACGTCCGCACTTCCCGCGTCCGATTGGCCATACCTCGCGCGGCGATAGTCGAACCTGTGAGGACGCCACCGGTGGTAATGGCGGCTGCCCCCGCTGTTCCACCAAGGAACACGCCTGTGCCTGTAATTCCGATTGCTGAAAAGGCGGCCCCGAGGCCGACACCGATGACTGGTGCGAGTAGGCCTGCCGATAGACCGATAACAAGTCCACCGCCTAGGGTGGTGCGGGTAAACAATCTGGTCTTTCATCTTGGTCCACGTATCCAGAGAAAGCGCACCTAGGGTAGCCAAGCCCATCATCATGTATCGTCTCTTCTTGCCTGCCTTTGACACGCCTTCCACAATCTCCTGCTGTTCCAGCTTCTCGATATCCTCCTGTATCTCCAGCGCTTCTGTTACTCGGCTTTCAAACTTGACAACATCCAGCCATCCGAGGCCCAACTTCTGAGCGACAAGTTCCAGAAGAACCCGCGATCGTGCGTCATAGACACTATCAGCAATTAAGATAAGGAACAGATCACAGAGCACAGTCCACCGTATGTCCAGGGTAACATTCTTGTCTGCCGCCGACAGTGATGTAGTTACACCTGGCATGTGCGTCGTCGTTTCCCCGAGTACTTTTGTGGTTGTTTGGGTAGGATTAGAAGTGGTATTGGCAGCCTCGAAAGTGCTCGATGACGTAGGCGTGGGTGGTGGTAGTGGTGACGATACCTGGGTATCCTTCTGTACGGGTTTGGGTGTTGGGGGATCATTGACAAGGGTCTGGCCTGATATTGACACTCCGTCGTCCATCATCGTCTACCCCTGAGTGATCCGGACTCTTGGAGGCTGCCAGCTCACTCATTCTGAGGGCCTCCGCTGGATCGTATTCTGGATTTGCGACGGTGTGGGTTGTCATGAGTGCTGGAGCAAGATCGGCGGCCTGGACGCCATGTTCAGCCAAGTTGTCGATCATCTTCTGCTCTGTCCGCCGTTGTAAGAAGAGCCCGATTCCGAAGAGAGAACAAGTGAAGCTATTTACCTGGCGTCTCGAGTTCCATATGATAATACAGACGACCCATAATCTTCAGCGCCCATAATTCCATACTGCTTACGGAGGGTTTGAAATCCCTACGCTGGTAGAGCCGCAAAGCCTGCACCATCTCTCTAGCAGTCAGCGCACAAAGGCCGACATACGCAATCCTCTGCGCCTCGGTCAACAACTTCTTGGTAGCCTGCATCTGGCTAAGCGGAGTCATGGCTTTGTCCTCATCGAACAGATACCTCGTCCGCAGATGCACCTCATCCGCCTCATCCTCCTCGCGCATTCTCAGTCGTGTATACTCGCTCTCATTCTGATCTAGCTTTGACCGCCATTCGTTGCCCCTATCGTCGACATCTATGAGGTTGCCGGTTGCGTTGGCGGCGGTTTTGGGTTTGGAGGAGGAGGGCGCTTGGTAGTGGTATTTCTTGCGATCCTCTTCGTCGAGGTCGGTTGCGAGGGTGTCCTCGCGGACGATTGGCATGTCCTGCCAACCTTCATCGTCATCGTCGAAGATGTTTGGTGGGGGCGGAGGCGCGGTCGTGGGGGGCATAATTTGGGGAGGCTGGCTGCGGCCGATGCCATGAGGCAGGGATTCCGAGAAAGGAAGGTTGTTCCCACAAATAAAAGTCATCCCCATTCCATGCGCAAAGACATGGCTTACAGTAGCCGGTGCTCTACTGGCTTTCTGTCTGAGGAAATCCAAGATAGCTGGCACTTCATGGATATTGAAGATTGTCCGTGTTCAGCCGTTCTACGACAACTATGGAAGTAGTGAATCATCGCAGCGTCAGCTAGTGTAACCCCTTACCGGCCTTACCACCTGCAAGGTGACCTCATCTTCTACCCAAAAAACTCAGCTGACTGGGTACGTTTTCGCAACTCTTGCTACTGTTACATTGACAGCTCTGCCCTGTTGCTGAACTTGAATTGCAAAAGAACAACCGCCGCTGACGACATATCCCAAATTCTCACATCATCAATGGCATCACCAGTGCATCAGCGCCACCTCTGTAACAAGTTGTCCGGCCACCCGAAATCTTATATCTATACTTAAGCGATCCACACTCCTTTCCCGTTGTTCCCCCAACCCTCAAATCTTTCATCCTCCGCCCCATGTCTACCCCTCTCCACGCGCTCGCGCTCTCTCTCCACGTGCAACTTCCCCCGCTTTCACTGGCATGTAATGACATCTTACCGATACTACCCACCTCGACACACAACGGCCGCGCACTTGGCCCCCACCACCCATATCCGTATCACTCAAATAACCCCACATACATTTGCCAGTGTGGGGGGGGGGGATAAGTCAGGGTGTACTCTCACCCACACCTTGATGGTTTTAGCCTTACCAATCCCACCAAGATGCCTCCACATTGGCGGAAATTCGAGGATCCGCACTCGCTGAAGGTATATCCATGCCCATTTTTTTTATAGGTGGTAACCAACAAATCCCCTCTCGGAATCTTGGAATTAACTGAGCGCCTATTCGACCTACCTCGATCTCCGTGTTTCATCTACACCGATTTTTACTCAACTGATTTCGATCATCTTAACTCCCCGAGGATACGAGTACTCGGACGAAGAAAAGGCACCTGTGGAATAAAGCAAAGGATGATAATTGAGAATTCCAGCCAGGAGGGAATCAGGACCAGGGCCGAGGTTCAAGGCGTTCACGAACCCATGGTGAACCAACCAGTTCCAGGACAGGAATAACTACCGATGACAACATAAAACGTCAACGTTATCCCTCTCCCTCGTCTCATCGACGTCATTGACAGAACTGCCCCTCCAGCGGTCAAAGTGACTTCTTTCTGGCAGCCTATGTCGTTGGTTAGGGACAGCAGACGGACCTGCAGGGGAGCCGTGGACTGAGCGACAGATATTTGAAGAGGTATGACGTCATGTGGGTACCCCTTGTCGTCTCTGGGTCGTGGGCACTGCACAACACTAGGCAACATCCCCACAACTTGCACCCACAACTCACTACTCCACTCCATTTGCATCCCATGCCGACGGTTGCGATTAGTGAGGGTCCGAGGCAATGTATGATTGCTGTATAGAGGGTCGACGTTTGTGTGATCCTTTGGTCATTCACACCCTGAAGCTACTGAACATACGTCATGCGAGGGATTGCAGATGAGAGGGTTTGTCGGGCTTGGGGAAGGGTAAGGAAGAATAGTCATGTTGGGCCGGAGAGTGGACATTGTCGGACCAGACAAAGACGGGACCAGGTCACAAGATTTGCTGATCGCTTCTCTCGCCATCTATTTGATCCCACCGCTTGCGCTTCCATCGCTCTCCGCTGCCCTGTACGAATGATGCGGAAAACTAATCCGCAAGAGCACCGGGGCATTTTTGTGCGCCATACTTCTCCGGGAACACAGGTTATTGTGTCGGCGTCCGATAAGAAAACGAGCGACTTTTGCCTTTGGCCCGGGCCGCTGGGGGAGGAGCGCGCCTCGATAATTTTCCATGGAGATGTGGCCAAAGTGGCGTGGAGGTGGAAATGCCCACATGAGCGAGCTGGGCTCAGTTTGGGGGGGAACACTAATTAGATGAGCGAGTGGAGCGCTACTGGAGTTTGATCTAATCATCTAATCAAACGTTGTTCAATAATGAGGCCTTTGTCTTCCCAGAGGATGTTGACACGAACCTCATGATCGTCTTCTGATTCTCATCGTGGAATCCATTCCTATCACGTCGTAAGTCGTCCGCAGACGGGAACGTATTTGTTTCGGGTCTCATCCGCGCATATCTCTGTGAGGTCAGTTGTCTATAGATGACAGAAATACCGCAGGCTTATTGTGGATAGTTATGTAACCCGTCATTGCGTTGCTCGAGTCCTGACCTGGCAGGGTAGGGACTTTACAGCCCTGACACGTTCCACCATCATTCCGCATGCAGAAGCCGCGGGTCAGCACCCAATCGTCGCTCTTCCTGATCCAGCCGGGTCGGGCTACCGGCTATAGCGAAGATCTGTTGTCGAGGAAGGCGGCTTTCTTCTCCCCCTCCCCCCCCACGGCCGAACTGCTGGCGGATAGGTGGGGCTTCTTCGTGCCGGTGTGGCAGGGAAGATAAGTGAACGCCCAGCGATCGTTATGTTATGAGGCGATAGATAGCTCCATTTGTGGTCGAGTCCATGACTACAAAGTGGTGAGTTGGCCAAATATGAACATGAAGTGAGATGCAGGAAGGCCCCACAGACTCCCACACCGCCCCGAAGGAGAGGGAGTGGTTACGTTCAGGGGTCTAGAACAGAACTGATGCATGATGGACGGCCAAGCCCATTCCGGCGATGACTGCTGTGCCTTGTTTGTTGCCGGAAGTCGCTCATATAAATTACTCTGCCACCTTGAGCCCCCTTCATCTTCTTCCTCTTCTCAACAAGTTGTCTCTTGCTAGCCAAGTCCCCCCCCCTCGCCTGCCCTCCGAGCCCTCTGAGCTCCGAGCTTGTGCCAACAAACCCCCCATCACACCCAGCTTGCCCCTCCGCACTGCCCCCCACACCTCGTCCACCGTAAAATGTGCACACCCCCTCCACGACCCATCCTAAAATCGTTGCCTGAATACAGCCCCCTTACCATTCTCCTCTTACCCCTTGCATTCTCCCCATGTCCACTTTCCCCCCACCCCCGCGCTCACCTCTACAAGTTTCACCCACTCCCCATTCGCCTATGACCGCGCGCCAATTGTTGTCTCGGAGAACCTGTGCGCACTTCCTGAACGAGGTGGGCGGTGCTACACCCTGCAACCTCGGAACAAGCGGTCGTCCCGGGGCGGCAGCGCCAGAGCCGCTACCCGGACGACCCCAATAACAGCGACGACGAGTCCTGAGGAGCCGAAGGGCAGCTATTTCCACCCTCGCGCTTTTGAGGCCTGCGAACCTGAATCATCATCGACTTACGACCGTGACGATTGTTATGACCCCTACTCGAGCCCATCGGAGTTCTCTTCGTCATGTTCATCCTCTTCCTCATCGTCGTCGTCAAGCTCGGACTCGGACTCCCCATGTGGCTCTCCAGTGCAATACACTCTGTCATTATCTTCTTCGATACCCCGCGTCGTTGTACACTCTACACCCGATGCACCATCAACATACCCGTCGGACACATCACATTTATTACAACATGCTATTCAATCGCAACTGGATTCTTCACAACAACAAACAACAGCGCTTGTACATTACCCATGTCCGTCCGCAGCGGCGGAGTGTAAATCGAAGAAGGGGACTGGCAACAGGGGAAGGGTGAGGATCTCAAGTAGTGTCGGTGGTGGTGGTGGTGGTGGTGGCAATCACAACAGCCTGAGCGCAACTGCGAGGCTGGCAAGATTTGGGGGAGGCTTCTCCGATCAGGCAGCTTTCCTTGAAGGGTGCTTAGGGGGATTTTGAACTATGACACAAAAACGAGGGTTGCCATCCGTCTCTCTCTCTCCCGTTTGGGTATCCGAGGGGGATCTGCGAGAGCACTTGTTGGGCATTTTGGTTGTATGATTACAGGGCATTTTGATGTAGTCATTTACTCAAACCTGTTTTGTGTGTCCCTTGAAACCCTGTCCGATCCCCAATTCGCCCCCATTTTGACTGAGTAAGATCTAGGCTATGATAGTCATTCGTCTTGAAAGCAGGAGGCAATGGAAGTAAAAGAGGAGACACCGTGGAAAGGCGGCGGCGGGTGTCTGATAGCAGTTCGAAAGCAGTCCGAAAGATTCTTTCCGGGCCATGTGATCCGGTCTAAATTGCAAATCCATAACTAAACAACAAAAAAAAAAAAAAACAAAAAACCCAAAAGAGCCGCATTCCTTCCCCCCCCCCCCCCCTTCCCCTCCTACCCCGCCCCACTTGATCCCCCTATCCCATCACCCGTTACTCCCCTATCATCCGTTCATCTTCTTCCGCTTTTTTTTTTTGATGGCAACACCACGGGGGGGAAGGTTGACAAATAATGCTATCCGTCGACAAACAATTAGAAGAATTGGTGCTCATCCGCTCCTCCTTCTTCTTTGGGGAACGCCTCGAGTTTCTGGGATCGGATGCAGAAACAATAAAATGGGGAACGTTGGTGGACAAAGAGGGTGTTATTGGTATTGAACCACAGGGTGAAGACGTCCGAGAAGGTCTGTCAGCCGCTCACTTCCGGGTGAGCGTTGACGGTGGTGTACCTGTGTGGTTTGATATCAATTTCCAGGGGTATAGTAGTGATGATTATGGAAGTGTGAATGGGTGTGTGCAGATCGGCGGGGAGGGTTTGAGTCGGGCAGAGCACGAGAAATGGAGAGGGAGGATCAAGGAAAAGGTTGAAGAGGTGGCGGAGACGGGTGGCGAGTGAGTTTTTTTTTTTTTTCTATTTCCTTCCGGGAGGAAGGGGGGGGGGGGGGGGGCGCGGGAGAAGTGGGATCCTCTCCCCCCCCCAAACTCAATCCCTTTGACCCTGGTATTATCACAGATTCCCTATGTATCAATTGCTCTCGCTGCATCTACTCCCCTTGTTACACGAGGAAACACAGAGAGCAGATGCTGCAAAGGTTACAGCACACGAAACCTTGGCACAACCCGCAGACGAACCCATATATCACGTCCTATTAAAATCCCACCACCTGATCTCATCTACCAAACGGCGAAACCTCCAACACTGGAGTTCCTCGCTCAAGATATCAGGATTCGCAAAGGTCGGATATCCGGGCGTAATTTACGCTCAGGGATCCAAGGGCTGCATTGAGGAATTTGTAAGCAACGTGAAGGCCATGCAGTGGTTGGCTCTGAAGGTCAGGTTCGTTGAGCCCTTGGAGGGTGCACACCGTGATGTCGGTGAGAACGGGGAGGGTCTGAGAGGGTGGAGGGAGTTTGAGAAGATGGGGGAGGTGGTAGAACAGATGAGGAAGCTGAATCAAGACAAATACGTGCGTGAGATGGGTATTGGCGCTGGAAAGGAGACGTAAAGGGGGTGGATCATGGGGGGGGGCCTTTTAGACGCTCGGCACTGTTAACTCTCCATACCTTGAACGTTTTTCCCCCGACTGCGTTGGATGTCACAAATCTATAGGTTTGCTCATACCCCTGCTTGTAGTGTGTTCAGCTCTTCCTGATCACCCCCAAGAATACCCTCATTCCCCCCACCCCCACTCCCTTTTACCCCTCTACCCCACCTTATACACCACACACCCGGTAATCATATGTCGACTCAAAGGGCGACGACCCCAAAAATGCGTGTCCCTATTATGAAGATAACGCGACCGTCCTTCTAGCACGCGCGACCCCCTCCCCAACGTATCTTTCAACATGAACCCCAACGATGTGTAGTCAAATTATACAAATCTAACATCAGAACTACTACGGTTATTGATTATGGAGGTGAGCACCAGATTTAAATCGTGAAGTCTTCAGAACCCTAGCAGACGCCCGTCCGAGGCCCTGAAATCATTGCCGACCCTACAACACCGCCCTGGGGGAAGGAAATCTGATTGGTTCTACACGTTATCTCCCCTCTCCTCCGTCCTACCCCCAGATGAACTTTATACTTATCTTGCATCAGTAACAATTCTGGACTAGAAATTATTCCAGAAGCAATTGAAATCAATATTCAGATCAATGTAACCCTTGCTCCGGACGGAGAGCCTCGCTGTTTACATCAGGCAACTGATGTTTCCATCCTGTCAGCGAGCTTTTTCACCCAGGAATCGGGGGGCAGATACCAGATGCCAGGGAATGCATGTGGAGGTAAAACATAAAAATAAACAAAAAGCGCCTACTATTCATCTCCCGGACGGGTGCGTACATACATACATCATTATAGGTAAATTGCCTCTCCCACCCACTCCATACCTGTAGGACGGCTTGGACGAGTGTGAGAGTTGGGTGGGGTGGGAGGTGGATGTAGTACCGAGCCCTGAGGCTGAAGTGCTGAAACGCAGAACCAACTGCCAACGTTATGTGCAACGTTATACGCTTACTCACAGATAACGCCACTTTATTGCAGAGTCAATGTCAACCGGCAAGTTGGCTAGTCCGGGGCGCGCACGGCGAACGAGGGCCTTGAGGTTTTTACCTCAATCAACAGGGGCTTGTGCCGTTTACCCTATCTATCCAGAGTAGCCGGAAGGCGCGCTGCACAAAAAGGTCTAGTTCGGTGAAAGACTAATTTTGGAGCGACAACGGCCTTCGAATGCTCTGTAAGTTCTCAGACCGTCGCATAATCCACCCTCTTTCTCTTTTTACCAACCTCAACGCCCCCCCCCCCCCTCCCCCAAACACGGCTCTAAAATTGGTGTTGCCCCGGATTTATGGCTCACAAGGAAAAAAAAAAAAGCGACACTGAGATCAGCGAAAACCAGGCTCAAAACTATTGTCCGTTTCCCCACTGGACTCCAGGGTCTCTTTTACCAGCCCAGCGGCCCAAAGGGTTCCCTGGGCGATCTTCGCATTCGATGAGGGTACAGATTACGATTGATCGAGATGATAACACTGAGGGTTTGTTCTGTTTCATGTCGTCTGCATATGATATCCCTTCTCGCGTATCACGAATGATTCTTTTTTCATTGTAACAATACTACTGCATCAGAGCCCTTTCAGTGCTTTGGCCGGACTTGAAAGCGGGTGGCTGAGCCTGCTGTTGTAGCATACGCCAACGCGAATGCCGTGTTGGCTCGTATTTGCAAGGGTTTTTGCAATGCCCTTTCATCGTCGACTAAATTTTCCAGGGCCACGGCTACACACTCAAGGACCGGTCGTATCTTTGGGCCGCTCATGGGTCCTTGTGCTTCCATCGATGTTTTTTGGCTAGTCTATAATATGAGTGGTGTTGTCGGAGCAAAAATACCACTCGGCATATAAGGAATTAAGTCTCTCTTAATGAACTCCTTAGACGAGACTAACTCGGGTAGTTATATTAATTCTCAAATTTGCAATGGAATTTAACAACCCTTTACACGCCAATCATCGACCGGCCCACTAGTTTCGCTTGGCTCGCCGGAGTACTATTGCTCCTCGTTAATTCCCTCTGAACTTCATCAATGCTTCCTCACGACCCCTCTATTCCCCTTACCATAAATTCTTGCTTAGCCAAGAATGTTATTCCTGTCGTATTCTGTATCTACAACGCCAGTCCCAGGCCCCCCATGAACACATGACGATGACCCCAGACTTCACTATCCATATCCAGTGGTAATATAAAATAAGCCCGAGTGTAAAGGGCAGGGCAGTGAAATTGAAGTGGGATAGGGAAAATAAAAGAACAATGAGAGGATAGGGAAGAAGCGAGGTAGGTGCATCTATATAAGCGGTGATGTAAGTTTGCGGCCATCGCGTCGAGTCGCGTTGGGCTGCGGACACATGAGGGATAATGAACGGAGGGCACGAGGTGGGTGTCGAGCCTCAGCGAACGTCCGATCTCCGTGATACCTCATGCACCATAGTGCACAAAGGGCACCCAACAATTAAATGAATCGTCGTTTGATTCCCGGAACCTCCTTCACAGCCTCATGTAACGCTCGTGCTGCCCGGTCACTATCTGGTTCTCCTTCAGAGAGAAGCACTGAGTACACCTTTGCAGCAATTCTTGGAGCCGCCTCATCTGGTATTGCCCACATCGTTCCGATCACACTCCGATATCCGACTCCCAGCATTGCAGCGGATATATGCACTGCCTCGTCCGATGCCTTCTCGTCTCCAGTCGCTGTCTGACAAGCTGACAAGAACGCAAAGTCAGCATGGCCAAATTGCTTGGCAATGATGTCCATGATCGTCAAACGTCGGTCGTAAAGGCAGAAGCCACTTTGTGTGGGTTCTTGCTGATCCTGGACGGCATGGACACGCGAGATGAATCCAACCGGTGTTTGTCATGCGAGTCAGCACCTGATTTCCTGTCGCTTGCTCGTTCCGAAGTATCTCATATCGCTTGTATCAGAAAAGAGCTTCTTTATTTGTGTTATCTCCGTCTCGACTTCCGGAAGCGAAGGATAACCCGGAGTATCCGTCATCGCAATGCCGACAATTTGCCTGAATGGTCGTCGTTCGACTGCTCTTGCCTCGAGTAAAGCATTGACTGTCGGTGTGTATGACGAGATAACGTGGCTGAATGTCCCTTCCAGTCTGGTCCCGATGTGGCTACAGGCGGCATGAAGCGGAAGGAAGGCGAGGGGGCCAGTTGGACACCACCAAATGCGAGGAAGGTTGGATGGATAAGATCCAGCAACGGCCTGCAGTTGATGTCAGTGAGTACATTCTACTACAACAAATGACTTTACCATCAAGCCTAGACCTTTCAGAATCGGGATCTACAACGTGCAGGTAGAGTATTGACAGGATCCCTGCCAGACGTGGACTCCCTCTGGTAGACGGAGTGCCACGATAGCTACGGCTGACGAGGTCTTCCCTAAAATGCGCCGACATTTTTATCACGTCCTCATAACGAAGCTTATCCAACGGAATATGGAGTACATGGTCTGTATCCCGGTTGAGTATCAGTGCATCGCAACGATGCTCATGGACATTGATGACAATTACAGGACCCGACGCGGCAGCTTCTTTGAGAAAGGAGACCTTTTTCGGAAGGAGGAAGTCATGAAAATTCGGAAGCAATCGGATAGTTGCCACAAGCAAATCCCACCTCTCCGCAAGGCGATGATGGCGTTGAGTTTCTGCCTCCAGCAAAATAGGATCCTTAGCATTTTCGGATGGATTTATATTGTGACCTCGAATAGCTGCATTATGGAGCTCCTGTGAGATTTGTGTGAACTCAATGCAAATATCTGGGCCAGCCTGATGGAGCTGGTTGACGGAAGTTCGGAGGTGGAGTAGTTGATTCCAGACTACTGAACGTCCTTGCTCAAGCCACTCAAGAGCAAGATCCGGACGGCCAACATCAAGGGCGAATGCAGCAGCTTCTCTTGGAATATCAGCAAGGGTGGTGAGCTGTGAATGGCGTGTAGTAATGGGATCGCCAATCCAAGCAACTTGTGGAAGAAGGTCAATTGCTTGGCAGTATGCTGTCAAGGCATCAGAGGATTCCGTTTAACCTCTAGGCGAGCCCAGCGCTGGGATGCACGACATCGGAACAATATGGGGCCAATACTGGAAATGGCAGCTAATCGACTTATATGAAATTGCCTCGTCCAAGTGGTTCGGCAATGCAGTATGCCTAAATCGACTCTCGCAGGAAATTCCTAGATTATTGAGATACAATAGTTTGTTAGTATGACCATCTGGAGTGAGCAACACGGCCTGGTGTTGGTGGTTGATGGCCTCCTCGAGGTCATTGAGCTTCCCTGCGTGCCGAAATCGACTCTCAAAAGAATTTCCGAGATTGTTAAGATATAATGGTTTGCTAGCATGACCATGCGGGGTGAGCGATACAGCCTGTTGCTGGTGATTTATGGCCTCCTCGAGGTCACTGAACACCTCCGTGTGCCGAAATCGGCTCTCGAAAGAATTTCCGAGATTATTGAGATACTGCGGTTTGCTAGCGTGACCATCGGGAGTGAGCGACACGGCCTGGCGTTGGTGGTTTATTGCTTCCTCAAGGTCACTGAGCACCCCTGTGTGCCCAAATCGACTCTCGAAGGAATTTCCGAGATTATTGAGATACAGTGGTTTGTCAGCATGGCCATCAGGAGTAAGCGACACGGCCTGATGTTGGTGATTGATGGCTTCCTCGAGGTCACTGAGCATGCCTGTGTGCCGAAACCGACTCTCGAAGGAATTTCCGAGATTATTGAGATATTGTGGTTTGTGGGAATGGCCATCAGGAGTGAGCATTACAGCGTGCTGTTTGTGCTTGATGGCATTCTCGAGGTCACTAAGCATCCCTGTACATCGAAATCGACCCCCGAAGGAAACTCCGAGATTATTGAGATACTGTGGTTTGCTGGCGTGACCATCGGGAGTGAGTGAAACGACCTGGTGTTGGTGATTGATAGCCTCCTCAAGGTCGCCGAGCACGCCTGTCTGCCAAAATCGACTCTCGAAGGAGTTTCCGAGATTATTGAGATACCGTGGTTTGCTGGTATGACCGCCAGGGGTGAGCGACACAGCGTGCTGCTTGTGTTCAATAGCACTATCGAGGTCACTAAGCGTCCCTGTGCGCCGAGCTCGACTTTCAAAGGAAATTCCGAGATTATTGAGATATTGTGGTTTGTTGGGGTGGTCATCAGGAGTGAGCAATACAGCATGCTGTTTGTGCTCGATGGCATTCTCGAGGTCATTAAGCATCCCTGTGCGTCGAAATCGATTCTCAAAGGAAATTCCGAGATTATTGAGGTACTGTGGTTTGCTGGTACAGCCATCAGGGGTGAGCGACAGTGCTTGCTGGAAATTCTCAATTGCCCTCTCCAGGTCGCCAAGCTCCCCCGTACGCTCGAATTCTTTGCACGCCATAACCCCGGCTTTTCCAACTTTTCTTCGCTCTAGCCAATTTTCGCTTTTGCCTGAGTTCTGAAAAAATACGATGCATAATTTTCGAAACGCTGCAAGCGGTGCGGGTAGTCACCCAAAGAAAGCAATTACTCTGATATACTATAGGTCAACCTAAGATTTGAAATACCTAAGAAGAGTCACAATGCGACTAGGTCCGCGGTCAGCACAAAAAATCAAAGTAAGCTGAAGCGCTGTACGCTTGCACTCACCTAGATGACGGTGACCGAGTAACGGCTGTGGTGTAGCTGTGTGATAGGTGTCACACGTGCAACCTTCTGTGATGACAGTGGATTGGAAGCCATCTATATTAATCCGTGTTAGTTCCTAGAAGCGTAGGGTATGGGGCTAAAGGCGGAATAAATGATTCAGCCTTGAGCACGAGCCTAATTTGAAATATACCCAGATGGGAAGGAGATTATTATATTTGATTAACACCGCAAGGCAAGAAACCAAGTCGGCTTCGTTACATTCAGCCCCTCAGAAAGAGGTTTTTGAGGATGACCGTGCTGTCACGGACAGTGAAGTATATAAGGGGTCTCTTCCATGAGTGTCGACGCCTCGGTGATGGGAAATAGCTGGGGCTAGGTTAAGATAAAAACAAGGACACAAATACTGAACATTGATTCGAGGTGAGAAATGCCAAAAATAATATTTAATTAGCTCCCACCGAATGTCACCGAATGTTTACCCGATCACAACGCTCATTCCACAGGACTCAAAAAATCGGACGTCTATGTGATTTTTTATTATTATTAGTAGAGTCCAGGCACACATCTTAAGGGGAGGGGGATCAGTGGATATTCAAGAGGGATAGAGGAGGGCAATGCATATCTTGTGAGTACATTAGACAGGAGTGCATGAGCACAGGGGAATTTTACGAGGGGAGAGGTAGAATTTGGCTTGAATGGATGGCATTTGATAGGCTTAGATTTGGTTTAATTTGATACTATTTTTAACATTTTTTCACCGGGCCTTATTTCTGAATAAGCGGAACCGGAGTCACAACTAAAACGTCCTCGGTCTATGGCTCGCATTAAGGTGGGCCCTCCAACCACCATACTATTTTCCGTTTTTTTTTCTGCCTTCAGATTATTCTGAACTTGGCGTAATTATTCACCTTGTTTTGAATAGTGTCCCCAGGCATTTAAGCACGTATTCTAGAATCGAATGCATCACAAAGGCACAGCCCTTGGGGGGCACGTGTTTCGAACAACTTCATCTAGCGGATTTCAACTACTGAAAAAACCTTGGCTTTGGCAGAATTCTTGATCGGAGGGGTTACCGCCGACGAGCCTCTGAGCTCGTTGAATTAGCGTCCGTATTTTAGAGCGTTCTTACCCAAGGTTAACCCATTATATAAATGCCTGAAAAGTCGACTGGTAAGCCGATATACAGAACTTATGCGCAAGGGTCTATACAACTGGGACCGCGACACTGAATATCTACGACAGATCAAAAGATCATACATTGGAAGGATACGCCTCTATGTGGGATTCTGGGTGCCACATGGCAGGTGACAACCTCCTAGGACTTGGGTGCAAACGTCGAACGATCCTGCGAGAACACATACACTGTACAGGGCTCCGTAAATTTCTCTCCCTTCTCACGGCTCACGTCAACTCGGAGGCCGTACAATGTGTGCATACATTTGTTACAATTGATAACACCATTGCTCTTTCCCAGACAAACCAAACCAATCTGCTGGAACACTGCGGAGGGTGTGTTGTGGCGTGCAGATTGCCGTCAAAACTTTCCGTTTCGTGATCCTTTGCCCATAAGCACGCCATACACCCCCCTCAGACTAAAAAGAAAAGTGATCATCAATAAGAGAGTGTTGGCCTTCTAGTCCTCAGGAAATATCTTCTTATGCACATGAGGTGGCTACTGAGTCGTTGTTAGGCTGGTTTGTCGGGCCTCCGATGGTTCAAGTACCATGTGAGGATTGGGGAAACACACGAACTCCACGGATTCCAGTTTTTTTCTAGCTTTGGTTTGGTGTGTGGCTGAGGCTGGACGCTCGGTTGTCCCCTTGGATGCCTGAAACGCCTTCAGGGCCGTTGTTATGTAAGGTTCTTACGAACCTTGTGGTGGACCCGAACGTTAACCCTTCGCTTTCATAAGGATTGATAGGTTCGCAAAGTGCCAGAGGGCTAGAGTTGGATTTGAGATCTAAAGCACTGCATAGATAGCTGCGGTTCAAGGCGGCTAAGAAGGATGCGCCGCCGATCAACTCGTGCTTGTCTTCCATGTTCCTTCGGGGATTCCCACCAAAGACATAATATGCATCTATGAGACCGAGCAGTTTGTAGCGTGATGCGTTAGAATGGTGGCGTTCTGAGAATATTTGACGCTATGTGATGGTGCTACGTCCCAGGTGGGTGGGCGAGGTTCAGCAAGAGGAAAGTCATGGTAACCGCAAAATTGACCACCCGCTAAGTTCCCTTTGAACAATCGGTAGGCTACCCAATGACCGAGCGCCGCACGCAGAGATCCGGCCTGGTATCTTGGCCTGATTCAATTGTGCTTTTTGAGTGATGTCTCGGCTCTGAACAAGCTTGTGGAGAGGTATTTGTATCACCGAAAATCCCCTTTGGATTTTAAGTTGCTGTATTTCGTATCTTGTGGGCTCTCGCTTGTGTTATTAGGATCTGGGCTAGGGGAAAGTTTGAAACGCTTCCTTGTTTGTCCTTTCTGGAGTAGTCTGCTCTGTTGACCGTTGCATGTTTATCCTGGTGAGGCCTGGTCGCGGTGTTTTGTTACTGCCCACTAGCCATATCAGTTTTTTTTTTTTTTTTTTTTTTTTTTGAAAACACGCAATACTTGCACACAACGCTTGGGAGCGGGATTTACTTGAAAGAATAATAAATTGCGTTGTTGTGACCACGTGATGTCATTAGACGGGAGTGACTATCTTTGGTTGTCCTTTCCGGTCAGAAAATGGCTGACCAGGGAAGTACGGAACAGCTCCTAGAGCTCTTGATTCAGCTCAAGGTGAGTTTTGAATGTCCACGTTTTTACAATGCTGAAAGCACAACGACAGAAAACAACGCCAAAAGCCGCTCGAGATATTCTGAACAGTCAGCCTGCAATAGCCTATGCACTGATCAGTCTAATGGTCTCTGTTGGCGCGATTAATATTGAGGTTTTCCAGGTCTGTACTTTACTTGCTAATGTATTTGAGTCTGTTGACGAAGGATCCCGGCCGTGTAGAAAACTTTATCCCAGTTTCACGAAGCAGCTGCTAGGGGCCAGGTTCAAGCTGGCGTCGCTCCGGTGGCAGTTCCAGCAACCTCAACCCCGCCTATCTCTATTCTTCCAGCCTACCTCCAAGTGCAGCACCGGACAGACACGCCACCCATTGTAGCGTCCACTTTGCCCGCGACTCAGCCTTACAGCAGCTACCCGAGTCAAGCAGGCTATCCCTCACAAGGATATGTTCAGCCAAGCACCTCATCTAGCGCATATCCGTATGGTGCACAACAGCAGCAGGCGTACCCTGGCTATCCCTCAGCTGGACCCTCACAGGGTTATGCTGCGCTGCCACCGCCAGTAGCAGCTGTAGTAGCTGTAGCGCCAGCAGCACCAGTAGCGCGACCTCCCAGTGCACCTGCTGTAAGGCCAGAGCTTTTGGCCGCTTTCCCGGATGAGCAAAAGGTGAGGAACTGTTTGCTCTGTAACAAGCCATGAGTCTAAGTTGTGCGCCAGGCGTTGATTATGCATGTTATATCGATGACGCAGGAACAGCTGAACAAGCTGCCACCTGAGCAGCGAAACACGTACATGCAGATTGTGCGTCATATGTGTTTACCACTCACAATACCTGCCATGCTCATTGCAACACCCACAGCGAGCTACTCTTGGAATCTCGTGAGGATGGAGTTGTTTTAGCATTTTATGTAGCAGTAGAGAGATTTTCCCACGCATCTATTTCGCCTCCTCCACGTCGACGCCATGTCCGCTTCCGATCCTTCCTGCCACACAGTCGTCTTCGACAGCAGCGCAGAGTCGCTGTCTGTGCAGGAACTCAGGTCCGCGCTCGAGAAGGGGTCTGATGAGCTCAAACTCGACACCTTGCGCAAAATCATCATCTCCACCATCAATGGCAACCCTCAGGCGAGTCTGCACAAATATTGCTGACGCCAGAGGGGCAAATGCTCAAGGAACAGCTGCCGTTAGCCCACGTGTTGATGATGCCCATTATCCAGTATGTGATGCCCTCGCGGAACAAGCATCTTAAGAAACTACTGCACTTTTATTGGGAAGTCTGTCCCAAGTACGATGAGAACGGGAAGCTGAAGCAGGAGATGATCCTTGTTGTGTGCGCTGTGTTCTTGTCATGGTCCTGAACGCAAGAGTACTGACGTTAGCTTTGTTCGCAGCAATGCTATCCGTAATGACCTGGTTAGTCTACCAACCCATATCGATACTCAACATCGCCGCTGTAATAACCCTCCCTGACACCAGCAACACCCAAATGAATACATCCGCGGCGCGACTCTTCGCTTCCTCCAAAAAATCGCTAAGGATGCCGAGCTCCTCGAACCCTTGATCCCAACCTGCCGCTCATGCCTCGAACACCGTCATTCCTATGTCCGCAAGAACGCAGTCTTCGCCGTTTATTCCATCTATCGCGAATTTGAGCATCTGATCCCCGATGCGCCAGAACTCATGCACACGTTCCTCATCGCCGAGACAGATTCGACATGTAAACGGAACGCGTTTGTCTTCCTTGCGCATTGTTCGATGCCGAAGGCAGTGGAGTATGTGTTAAGCATATATGCTACCATTCCGGCGTTGGACGAGACGTTGCAGATGAGTATTATTGACGTGATCAGGTCGGATTGCAAGACTGACTCTGCGCATCGTGTAAGTGGCTAACTCTCATCTGAGCCTCTGTCCAGGTGGCGTTGACTCGGAGCTAGGGACGTTGGATTCTGTCTATGCTGGAGTTGGTGAATGCACCGTCACATGCGGTCAAGTATGAGGCTGCGATGACCCTCACAACGCTCACCCAAAACCCCGCTGCTGTCAAAGGTGGGTGCTATTAATAGTCAGTGTTAGTCTCCCGAGGCTCATTCAGGTCCATGTAGCTGCTGCATCCTGCCTCATCAGCCTCGTCGTTAAAGAATCAGATAACAATGTGAAGCTCATAGTGTTGGATAGGATTGAGAGCCTCCGCTCGAAACATGGACACGTTCTGGATGGCCTGATCATGGACCTCCTACAAGCTCTCTCAAGGTGAGGCTTCTCGAGCGAGCAAGTACAATGCAACCCTTTAAACACAGTGCAATCCAGTGCTGATATGGAGGTCCGCCGAAAGGCTATGGCAATTGTTCTCAGTATGACCTCTAGCAGAAATGTTGAGGAGGTGGTTCTTTTTCTCAAGAAGCAGCTGCAAAAAACTCAGGAAGCCGACTTTGAAAAGGTTGCGATGATTGGCCTCGAGTGTGTTTTCGGTCTGATTTTAGTCTCCATAGGCTTCAGAATACCGACAACTACTCATTCAATCCATTCATGTCACGGCCATCAAGTTTTCGGAAGTCGCAGCAAGCGTTGTCCACGCGCTCATGGAGTTTCTTGGAGACACCAATAACCCCTCTGCACTTGACGTGGTTGCATTCGTTCGGTAGGCCCCGCACCTATCTAACTAGTTATGTTACTTAAATCAAAGAAAACCACTATAACAGCGAGGTCGTCGAAAAATTCCCCGCACTCCGAACTGCCATCTGCGAAAAACTCATCGCCACCCTCCCGAAATCAAGTCCGGGAAAGTCTTCCGAGGTATTCTTTGGATACTCGGTGAATATGTAGAAGCCATCCCGACGATCCAAGACGCTATGCGGGAGATCCGCAAAGTGTTGGGTGAGATACCGATACTAGCTTCGGAGCAAAAGTTGCTGGATGAAGCTTCTGCTGATGCTGGTGATGCCCCGAATGAGGCGGATGGTGAACCGAAGGACAAGGACAAGCCCAAGACGGGGGGTGGTGGGCGTCCGAGAGTGTTGGCGGACGGAACATATGCTACTGAGACTGCCTTTACGAGCGCCGCTGCTGCGAGGCTAGAGGCTGTTAAGGCTGCTTCCAAGCCTCCCCTTCGAAGTAAGTCTCAATCGCCGGCCAATTCCCTCGTTCGCTAAAATTTATACGTTCATTCCAGCTCTCATACTGGGAGGCGACTTCTTCACTGGTTCTGTTCTTGCCTCGTCCTTGACCAAGCTTGTCCTCCGTTTTGCCAACCTTTCAGCCGATGTCGCTGCTTCAAATGCACTTAAGGCCGAGGCCATGCTCATTATGACATCCATCATCCGCGTTGGACAGTCAAAATTCGTTACGATTCCCATCGATGAAGACTCGACGGAGAGGATCATGAATTGTATCCAGACTCTAAGCGAATTGGATGTGCAGGGGCCTAGGGAGCTGGTGAAGGAAATGTTTTTGGATGATACAAAACAGGCGTTTGAGAGAATGTTGGGTGCCCAGGAGGTGCGTGACTTGCAATACTTTTTTTCGCTAGTCTCTAATGTTGATTGTTGCTTGATTGTTGTTTATTTAGAAACGCGCTGCAGAGGCGAAGGAAGCGGAGAGCGCGAAGCCTGCAATTATTCAAGTTGATGATTTACTTACTGTTCCGGCAGTTCTCCAAGAAAACGGCGGACGATGCCATTGATGTGAGTGGTCGGACCTTGTTCTTTGAATTGATGTTGCAGCGTCTCAAACCGTTGATTGTCAGTACGACGAGGATGTTGGTCGTGCAACTGGTGCTGCTGAAGTACAAGAAGACTTCATGTCGAACCTTAGCCGCATCACACAACTAACTGGTTCGCTTTACTTCCTTCCCCGTTCCAATCCCATCATTCACGACCCGTAGGCTTCTCTGATCCTATTTACGCCGAAGCTCTAGTTAAAATGCACGGCTTTGATATCCTTCTCGGTGCGTTCGTTCTCCCACAACGCGTGCACCCCTCCCACTTACAAGTAAACAGATGTCCTTCTCGTTAACCAAACAGGCGACACATTCCAAAACCTCTGCCTCGACTTTGCCACCCTCGGCGATCTCAAAATCGTCGAACGGCCCTCTGTCTACACCATTGCGCCGCACGGCTTCCAAAGCATCAAAGCGACCATCAAAGTCTCCTCGACGGAAACCGGCGTCATATTCGGTAGCATTCTCTGGGAGGGACCCAATCTCTCGGAACAATGTGTGATTCTTAATGATATCCATATTGATATTATGGATTATATCAAACCGGCGTATTGTAATGAGGCTCAGGTGCGTTTTAATCGTAAAAGATCCGCGTTTTCGGGATTTTTGATGACCGGGCCACTTTCCCCGCTTCACCCCTGTTTATTTATTATTATTTTAGTTCCGTAGCATGTGGACTGAATTTGAATGGGAGAATCGCGTCAATGTCAATTCGACTACTTCGTAAGCATTTTATTTTTTGCTCCTCCCCTTTTTATTCGGACATCGCGAAAACCTAATTATTATTTTTTTTTTTTAGTGATCCCCGCGATTATTTGAAACAGGTGATGAAAGTGACGAATATGTCTTGTTTAACACCTGAAGGCGCTCTTTCGGGCGACTGCGACTTTTTATCGGCGAATATGTATGCTCGTAGTCTGTTTGGTGCGTTCCTTTTTTTTAATTGGCCCGGCTCCATCCATTGAACCGATCTAATCGTGGGGTTTTTTTTTTTTTGTTTAGGCGAGGACGCTCTAGCCAATCTCTCCATCGAGCGGACAGAGTCAGGTTCAATCACAGGCCATGTTCGTATTCGTAGCAAGACGCAAGGCATTGCATTGTCACTGGGAGACAAAATTACAATGGGTAAAGCTTTTGTCATCGCTTTTACCTTGTTCGACGTGTTCTGATTCCCGTCCTTGCAGCTCAAAAGGATAGCAAACCCCTCTCTGTGTAATGTCTGTATTTCCTAGACTAATATAACTCTTGTCGAATGAACCTGGCGATACCAACGAGGCAAAATTGATGGATTCGATGAATTTGTACGTTGCAACTATACTTGATAACTTTTATAAACATGCTCGGCGTCTAATATCGACTTGTTGTGAATTGCAATGGGATGATGCAAGCAAAAAGAATGTGAGGTAATAATTATGTACGTCAAAATACAAAGCGAATGTGCTGGGGGGTGCGTGTGTGTACCGGGCGATATGCAGCGAATGACTTTGCAAAACAAATGAAGAGTGGCACATTGATAATGAAATGAGAATAATGATAGAAATGCACAGCGCAAAATATGATCAATAGAGAGAAACAGAAATGGCTGGCAAATGCAGAGTGAGCGGCATTCGTACTTGAGAGATAACATTTGCGTCTTTGTTTTTCAGTTGCGAGTGGGATAATGGTCCAGAAATGCAGATGATGACCGTTGCAGATTGATAAAAGGAAAAGGGCAGGCCAGAAATATCTTGCAGAAAAATTGGCGAATCGAGATTACTCCAATGTGATTTTGCGGGTGGAGCGGCCCACGATTTCAATAACCATAATATGCACGCTAAGAGGCGAGTGAGTAACAATGAACCGAGGTCTCGAGTGTTCCCACCATTCTATCACTGCGGTCAAATTAACGGTAAATTAGAAACAGTCTTTGATACACAAAGTTTTGCTTACAATAGCCAAATAACTTTTGAACCTGTCTTGCAGCCGCGGAGGGTAACGATATGACCCCTAATGCACTCGTAGAGAAGTGCCCTTTGATCTTTATCAGCCTGGAATTATCCGTCAGAGAATTTTCCTCTGGACAATAAGGGGTATTACACACAGCAGGCAGAACGCTAGCAATTAGCTGGCTTCCCGTGACCGAGAGCGCGAGATCGACGATCATCGCCCGGCGAGCACTTTGAGGAACCGAATCAGTTACGCTTCTCCAAAAACTGCCGTACATACCCTTTCGCCGGTTCGCACATGCGCTTAACAATCCCTATCGAGTGTCTCCTTACCCCCCTCCTTCAGAGCCTTGGTGACCGACTTGGAACCCTGTTCATTGGTCGCAAACTCAAGCAACCCCTCCAGGAGGTGGTCAAGGGTCATGCAACGATGCTTCTCGGAGCCATGCTCAAGAACTACAGGCAGCAATTAGGCATGCGCCGTCACCCTATAGAATGGGACTTACTATGTTGGACGCAGTAGGAACCCCATTGGTTCTTCGCAACTTCACTAAACACTGCATGACCTTGGTTCAGGAGCTCGTCCACGATCCCGTCCTTGGCCTCAGGCTCAAGGTTCTCGAATGCGTGCTGGGAATGACACGTAATTAATGAGGTCTGCGCGAGCTAGAAGGAGTACAAGTACCTGAACTACGAGAGAGCCCGTCTCATGACATGCCAAGGACGCCCATTTCCCCTTGAGAGACTTATTGACGCTTGTATCGTTCATCCTCAACCTTTTTATTACTATTGGCAGGGAAGGTCACTGCACTCACAAGGCAAAGATAGGCGGTGCCGGCGGAGTCCAAGAAAGCTCCATAATCTAGACCAAATTAAGTCCGAGTAATTAGGAGCCAAAAATAGTCAAAAACCTTGCTCCAAACATGAGATGCATGCTTGTTCACCAAGGTTTGAGCTGGATCACCGAGAAGAAGCTCCGAGACAATGAGAAGCCGAATGTCTTCTTCACAGTCTAGTGCTTTTTGGAGAACATGACAGCCATAGCAATTTGTAGCAAGGTCAACAATCCGGCCCCTAGAACAAGTCTGCTTAATTCCCGGCCAGAACCCGAAGATGACTTCATTACCTCATGCAGCTCACGATCTTCCTTCTCTCTTCTGCCGTTGAGGCAGCCTCAAGGCAGCGCTGAACTGCCCAATTTCCAAAGCTATGGTACCAATCAGCTATTAAGCACGCACTCTGAAAACCAGGCGTAAAACGCTTACCGATGGGCCATCATTTCAAACCCACGAGCACAGATAGCGTCAACGATTTTGGAACGCTCATCGGCATCGGCGACCTTGAGCTTCTGCTGCAAAAAGATGGAAGCCTGTTGGTCCGACGACTTTATAATACGGGAGACAAAGATATGATAAGGCGGCGAAGACGAGGGGTGGAGGAGCGATAAGAAATTGATCGGCTGTTTACGTTTTAAGGCTCCTGACGTCAACGAGGCGGGTGGTGGCGACTTACTTCATGAGATGTTTGCGACGGCTGAGATGAAGAAGGTTGTAATTGCATGAGTGAAGGGCGCATAGACTCGGTGTGGACGATATGGCTCAAATTGAAGTCTAACGTTGACTTCTCACCGGGGAGGTGCCAGTCGGCGTGCAAGGTTAAAGGTTGCTGTGAAAGCGGTTGTTGAGTAAGGCGCCAATCCATCTGTGGGAGTCGAGCGGATTCAACACGACGAGGCAGTGGAGAACTGTAAATTGACTGAGAGGGAGAAGAGTTCTGGAAAAAATTGTGCATAGCATGTGGCGCAGGAGTCGGCGGTTCAGAAAACGGTTGGAAAGGTAGAATGCCACCAGGGGGCGGTTGAGTCAGGCCGAACCGGAAATTTGCTGCGTTGGCTTCCAAGGAATCGGCTAATTTTACAGGAGCGGTCTGTTGTTCAAACAGCAAAGAAGAAGGTGCAAACGAAAGGCTGTTGGTCGTTTCGTAGGGAGACTGACCCTGATTTTTTAGATCGAATTGGGATCGGGCAGGGGAAAGGTCAGTCGGCGTGAGCAATGCCGACGACACCGAGGCAGGCGAAAAATCGGAAGAGGAGCTTTGATTCATATCAAGATTGAGCTGGGGCCTTTTGACGAAGGGAGCGGGCGAATTAAGATTGAGGGTGCGAAGGAGCTGTTCTACATGCTAAGAAAACGATAACAACAAATGAGAATATGCGTCTCCTGGGAAAGTGCCAATAGCATATACTCACCTTATCTTCGTATTCTGGGCTGTTTTTCTTCCTACCGTCGCCGATGGTACCAATATCCTTGAATGGTCGGTTGACGAGCGCGTCAAACGACCCAAAAACATCTTCACGACTGATCAAAGGCAAAGTTGGAGGTTTTTGGTGACGGTTAAGACTGTGGAGATCAGTCATATCACTTTCTACCGAGCGAGAAAAAGAGTCCAAAGTCTTCGGCCAGGTGGTTTCTGACGGCTGGGGCTGAGGAGCCCAGATTGAGGCACTCAAGCCTGCACTAGGCTGGCGGGAATGAGGGCCCTGAGAATCATACAGAGAGAGGTACTTGGCGTTGTCCTGAGGCTGTACCATGGCGGGGCTTGTCTGTGAGGATGGTAGTGGTAGAGGACTAAGAAGCGACAGGCGTTGCCTTGAATTTTTTATACACATCAGCGATGGGGGCCAGTGCTTCTCTCAGAGGTCTTTGCATCACATTCCGCTTTAAGCTACTCTCCTACCTAGATAGGGACTGGTTCCCACGACTGATGTAATTCACTTAAGGGTCGGACTCGAACAAAGGGGAGGGGTCGTAGTGCATGCCCTGTTCTATGCCGCACGGTGGCGCTTCTTTGAAGAAGTAGAGGTCAATATCCAGGGCTTGGGGGTGGCCCAAGGGTCGAAAAAAAAACCAAAGGAGCAAGCTCTGACATGGGCCCTAGAACCTTCAAAGCGATCCCCATTTATGATTGTTTGACACAGGCAAAGCTTCCAGCCGCCCGACATACCAGGACATGCCGCACCAGGTCAATCAGCTGCCGAAAAAAAAAAAAGGGAAAGGAAAAAGGGCCATTCTACATGGATTTTCTCGACACACACACGGGTAAATTAGTCCATCGAACCTGTGTTGTGCCGGCTGCCTAGTAGAAAAAAGGCCACGAGTTCATGCCAGTCGGGGTCACTCGACATGCACAGAAACATCGTGCAACCCCGCCTTCCTGTGCCGTGAGCGAAATGTTGATCTATCAGGTCATTACGCAGGGTTATCGGGAAGGAAACATACTACTCCTCGGTTGCAACCCCAAGTGAACAGGTGCCTGGAACGCAGTGCACACAACTGCAGACCCGATCGCTCCCATTGTGGTTAGAGCAAGAACATAGGAAGGGTAATAGCACAAGGAGCCTTTTTTCAGAACAATAGCGGAAATGAAATAGCGTGGTCATTGCCAAACCTGTGCAATGCAATGAACATTACCCACCCATCGATCGATCTAGAAACCTGTTCAGCACACGGTTAGCCCTCGGGAAAATCACATTGGTCACGCAAGTCGATAAGATAATAGTAATAATTCCGAAACGTGGCGCGGACTGGGGCGTTCGTCTTTCTGGACGGCTCGATTTAACACGCTCCACCCGGTACGCGGGGTAGATGAGAGAGATTGGGCGTAAGAGTTGACATTCACTTGATTATATTTCATAGGCCGCTAAGGACCTTCTTTCTCCAGGTCACTGGGCCTCATTGGAACCGAGGCCTGGGTACAGCGTACCCATTATAGCAGAGGCCCTCGAAATCCGGATGTGGGCGCCACACCGAGAACATTTAGGCGACCCGGGCCAAACAGCACAAACCGCGCAATCCGTGCGGACGTGTTGAAACCTCCAAGTCCCATGTGAGCTACCGGGAGACGGAAGGTTGTAGGTCCATGTGAACGACGGTAGGGGGATGAGAGCTAAAGGCTGCGCTGGTGCATGGGAGGCACGCGAGGGAGATTGCAGTTTTAAATATTTTAAACCCAGCGAAGGCGTGGTATGATGGAGACGGAGCGAAGAGCCTTTAAATCCATAGGGAACTAGAAGGGTCTAAAGCCATGGGAACTGGACCGAGAGGACGAGCCTTGGATGGAGAAGAGCTAGGTATGAAAAAAAAAAAAAAACGGCTGGGAAGCAGAGGTAAGAAGAGAGAGATGCCGTCGGACTCGCCCAGCGTTGGGGCGGGGGTTGTTGTTGACCCGTGAAGGTGGAACTGGCAAAGTAACGCAACATTGTTGGAGGGATGACGTGGGGGTGTTACGCGATGGGTTGTGGTTGATCGGGGAACTGTTAGATGGGTGAGCGTTCCCGCGACTGTGCGAGATGAACCAGTTTGTACGGCAAGATGCGGTTTTACGAGAGCGGGGAAGTGGGACGGCGATCAGAGCAAGTGATGGGGCTGATCGGATCTGGCCCCCTGCTTATATTACACACTCCAGCACACACACACACCCAAGCTACTTACTCCCAATGCCTCCCTCGATTCCCCTCGAGATTCTCCACAACATCGCCCTCCACCTCGCCACAGACGATCCCCTCCGCCCCCCAGCAGATCTCTGCGCACTCCAGGCTGCCTCCCGCCTCTTCTTCCACGCCCTCAACTACCGCCGCAATCCTGTCCTTTGGGCCACTGCCTTCCGCTACCGCTTCGACGCCGCCGCCGTCCTCCGTCGCAACTTCTCCCCCGGCGGCCCTGACTACGCAGACCAGCTCCGCGAATACACCCATGTTCTCACCGTCGTCCGCTCCCGCAATGTCCTCCGCAACGATGTCGAAGACGTCCTCAGGACAGTCTATGTCATGCTCCTCGACAACAACGGCAAAAATCGCGCACAACTCGAGGCTGCCGGCATCGATGTCTTCGTTGACATCTACTCCCGCACCCGCACATGGTCCCGCGCCCACCACCACGACGGCTGGCCCGACGACGACCATGCGAATGCCTATGCTCTCTGGATTATGTGGATGCTCACCACCCTCGACAAGCTGCAGCGAGAACCTGTTGAGCATCGTGAACACATCGTCTCCCTCCTCCTGCCCTTTGTCCTCAACCCTTATCGCTATTACCAGGCAGAGGCTCCCCCGAACCACTTTATCCTTCCTCTCCCCTCCAATCACGAAGCTGCCTTCATTCCCCATTCATTCCCCTCCGCCCACGGCCCCTATCCCGTCTATGTCCAGCCTGCCCGTGAAGTCTCTCTCCCCTACTTTGGCTCCATTCCCCTCTTTTCCCCTCCACCCATCACCACCGCCGCAAAGCTGCTATATTTCGCCAGACGCGAGATTATCAAATTCGGTGTCCCTAGCCACCTACCTCGGACTCGTGCAGAGGCTCCGCGGACCCTCGAGCCGAGCCCAACTCAGGAGGACATGATCGAGGTCAACGCGCACAGGGGCGCCGAGTTTCCTCCGCGCGTCACGTGGGATTGGGATCGTGGCTGCAAGCTCGTCAACTGGTCTTCCTATTCACTCCGATAGCAGCGGCGGCAGCAGCGACGACGACGACAGCAAGCGCTGGGATTGTGATTACTGGCGACGACGGCTGTGTGGCGATGCTTGGCGTACTCAGCCTAGATGGAGACCTGCCAAGCTCTATGTCCCTGGTTCGATGGACGGTCTTTGGCAAGGGAGGCTGATCGTACGTTTTTACATTTCTCTCTCTCGCTCGCTCGCCATAGCTCATGCGCATCTAGTTTCCAGTCCAGCAAGCCATGCAGCACCTCGCAGGACACGCCGCTTATCCGCAGCAGATGTTCAATGAAATCAATCTGACCGTAACCCACCAACCCATGTTCATGCGTCTCAAAGAACACCATGCCCTTCACCCACACCCCCATGTTCCATTTCCGCCGCCTTCGAAACCACCACTCGAGCCGTCCTCCGATTCCGAAGATGGTAGTGATGCCGATGATGATATCGAGATTGACCTTTCGATGCGGAACGCATGGTTTCCAGGTGTCGGTGGTGATGTCCAATTCCGCAATCATCCACGTCCGCCGGTGGATTCTCTCTTGTATTCGCCTGATGGTCACCCCGAAAAGGTTTTGATCACGGTGGACGATCATAGTCCGCCTCCTGGTAGCGTATTATCGTCGCCGTATCCTCAGGAATCGAACGCGTGGGTCTATCAGACGTTTGATCGTCAGCTGGACAAGAAGATGCGAAATGACATGGAGCGCGAGGGAAGACCTTGGCGCCACCCCGGACATGAACATTGCGAGATGTGTCGCGAGAGGGAAGAGTTGGTCGCGAGGGGAATGGAGATGGACGAGGCGGATAGAGAGGCTATTGCTGCAGAATCTGAAGGGAAGGAGGTGAGGTGGTGGGATTCGGACCAGGAGGTTATTGAGAGGATGTTTGAAAGTGTCGAGTTGTCGAGGGCTCACTCGGTTATGGATGAGGATGAGGATGAGATGGAGGAAGAGGAGGCTGAGTTGGATTTTATTTCGGACCCGAATGCGGAAGATGTGTCGGACGAGTTGCCTCGCGTGCGACGAGCGACAGATAGAGAGAAGATCGAGGAGTGTACGGGGATACGGGATATTGTGTTCAGTGGCACTGTGCGTTTTTATTTTTATTTTTTACTCGCTCAAATATTTATCTCTCACTCACTTCGAAACGCAGACTGATCGCCGACATGCGCTGGCCTGGAATGATTTCACGTTTTACGGTCGCGTTAGACTTTGGGATGGGTTGATTGGTATCCTCCGGCGTTCGGTGCGTTTTTCTTTCTGAATAAAAATTTACTTTTCACGAATCGACACTTTTGTTAGTATTGGCCGGCCCGTCATTTTATCTTTTTCTACGGATACCTAGTTGGCGGCGAGACCTTTGTGGGGAATTGGAGGACTGCTGCGACTGATCCTCAAGCACCGGCTTGGGAGAGTGCGTTTGTGATGAGTAGACGGAAGGATGATGATTCCTAAGAGAGAGTGTGTGTGTGTGAGTGGGTTCAAAATTTTTTTTTTCTTTGTGCGGCGCCCATGCCCTCCCGTTATATTTTTTGCATAATTTTCGTTTCCCTCCTCTTCATAGCATGGCCTTGCATGGATTTACTATTAGCTTGGATACCTACCTATGCCTTTTTACATACGCAACATCAATACCCCTCCATTGTTGGCCCCCTTTTATTTTATTTTATGCTCATGTCCTACCCATCCGTCTGAATGTGCATTCCTTTTTTTTCCCTTTCTGTAGTTGTATGCATGTTTTGAATTCTCCAACGCATCGCACTACTTGTTATCATTTTTCCCCATCTATAGAGTTTCGTAGTTACCCTTTTTTTTGTTTTCGTAAATCTGTAATAGGAGACGAAAGAGCCTTTTGTTTTTGGTGTCTTTCCCTCCGAAAAAAAAAAGAAACAACACACTTGCTAGTTATAGAGTTGTAGTTACCTAGGTGTTTTTCTTTTTCGTAGCTTGTAATAGGAAAAGAAGATGCCCTTGTTTTGTTCGACGTGCCCCTCCTACTGTATATGGAAAGACAAGGCCTTGTGTCCCTCGCTCGAGAAACGAAAAACATTTGCTACCATTCCTGTACGCACGGTTGTAACTGGCAAAAGCCTTTCTCTTCGCAATTTGTAACGGGAAGAGAAAAGGCACTACCTCGTTGTGTCCCTCACTCAAAAAAAAAAACGAAAAACATTCGTTACCATTCCTATCTATACAGTTGCAACCACGAAGGCCTTTCCCTTCGCGACTTTTAACAAGAAAAGAAAAAGCCTTGCCTCGTTGTGTCCCTCCCTCGAAGTTACTATTCCTGTGTGTGCGGTTATAACTAGCAAGGCCATTCTTTTCGCAACTTTTAAGAAAAGACCCCGCCTCATTGTGTCCCTCCCTCAAAAAAAAAACATTTATTACCATTCCTATCTATACGGTTGTAACTGGCAAGACCTTATCTCGTTGAACGTGGCAAGGTCCTTATGTTGACGGGAATACCACTTCTGGGGATTACCCACGAACTCCGAACGCTTCATGAAAACCGTGCGCGCGAAACACACACACAAGGTCACTGCAACGTGTTGTTGTTCTCTTGGGTTGTGCGCGCCGGATTACTGGGGATGATGTGTGTGTGTGCGGCCGTTGTGTTTCTCTCGTTGACATAATGCTACCCCGTTTGAGTTCTGAGGTAAGGGGATACTAAAAAAAAAAAGAGAGAGGGTATTTGTATGTAATGTAAAAACGAACCGTGTGTGTGTGTGTTGGATTTTTGAGCTGGCGCGTGAGTTGGGCTGAGGTGAAACGCTCAAAACGTCCCCCCGAGGTTACTTGGTACCTATACCTTTGATTGATTTCATGAAAGGGTTCCAATGGGCAATGTCGACTCACGTGACCTAGGCGTCTTCCGGGAGCGAGTTGGGGGGCTTTTCCCGCTGTCTTCCGTAACCTCAACCACTTACACCGAACTGGTCCATCCCACATCACATTCCCTTTCCCCTCTGTCTCGCCATGGCTCATGTCGCATTTAGAGCACGAACCCCCTGGAACTCCACTCTCATGGTGCGCGCTTGGAAGGATGACGAGGGAAAAACGGTTGGCGCTGAGCTCGGTTTTTTTTTTTTTACTATAGGCTTCGAGACGATGGGCGTCGAGTTTGGGTATCTGGGGTTTCAGTGCTGGCGCTGGTGTATTGCTGGTATGATTGCTTTGAGCTGAGATGACTAGTTTTCGTTGTCCCACTGAGATATTTTATTTAGTTGCTTTCTGTGACGCCACTTGTGAGGCGGGAGGTCCTTGTCAAAGTTCCGGTTGTCAGTGCTCTTTTTCATCTCTCTTTGGGGATTTTTTTCTGATATGACGGGATAGTTGGGAAATTACTATGAGGATAAAACGCCTGCTTCCGATAAGCCGTTTTGATATCCAAGCGACCGAACCTAAACGTAGAATCAATATATATATATATTGGAATAATAGATGATATGTTTCCAATGGAACTCTCTTCTCTTCAGCGCGGAACCGACTGCCCCTCTAACCCAGTGATTTGCACTCTACAATTATGATTCTTGTTTTCGAGCCCCCGTTCCCATAGGCTGTGGGTTGTTCGGCTTGCCACTGGCCTGCGTAGGGACCTGTCAAGATCTATTCCAAGTTTAACCTTGAGCTTCTTTGGCATTCCTCCCGATCGGCACATCGGGCTAACACAATAAGTGCGAGATGACAAGCGATAGGGTGGTGGTGAGAGGCGTGTTGCAAAAAAGAAAAGGCGCAGCGTGTTCTGCGGAATATTGATAGGGGAGGGGAAAACAAAAACTACAAACCGATAGCTTTTTCTATCCCACCCCCACCCACATTCCTCCCCCCCCCCAAAATGCGCCAAGTACCTGGAACTCGAACAACTCCCTTCCCCCCTTCCTCGCCTACACCTGCGCCGCACGGGCTCAGTCATTCTCTTTGTCCCGAAATCCAACAACGCTGACTTTCAACTTTATTCTTTTTTGCTAACTTTACTGTGTGTACGTGCGCCCGAAACTGGTAACTGTAGAAAAAAGTAAGAGTTTATTATCTTCGGGAGAAATGCCTATCCGATCCACCTCATGAATAGCATTGGCCTGGCTCGATTCACGCCACGTCTTTACCGTCGGGAACTGTCGGAAGCGCTTTCACTGCGTAGGTGTAATGTGAGCGTATATAAAAGGGGAGAGAACTTTATAAATATACGCGAGAAGCATTCCTTCGATGTGACAAGTTGGGAAGGAGGGTCTTCTCTTCATTAGCAAGAGCATGTCTCCGGAGTTTGCTCGGTATAAGTCTTTGGTTTTCTCCCGATGGCATACGCACACACACATTAAAAAAATAAATAGTAAGGGAACTCTAAATCCCAGATAAAGGGACGGAAATACTTCGGAAAGAGAGCCTTCCCCTCTTCCTCTCTCTGTGTGCTTCTGGAAGCTCGCTCGAGCGTTTATGGATAAATGGGTCGAAGGGAAAGTAGAAGAACTGCGGGGGAAAAGGGAATACGTCATTGGGAACGCCCGAGTCGGGAGGAGGGGAACTACATATGTCTTTTTTTTTTTTTTTGCTCAGTTTCCAAGTCTTGGTCGAGGCTAGCCCGTAAATTGATATTTCGTCGGTTTGCCCGGTAACGCCGCTTGGAGCGCTTTTCCATGTACAGAGAATGGATAGACGGTCCGGGAAAGGGTGCCCACGGTGAAAGATGGAAATAACGGTTGACACTCCGGGTGAAGTGTTCTTGTGGATAGCAATTTACCAACTTGGGGGGTGACGCGTGTTTATCACTTGTGGTCTGGCTTGAGCCAGACGACGGGGTCTCAATTGCAAAGTCTTTCAAGTCCGGCATACGTTTCAATGCGGGATTGGAGGGGAGGATGCTTTTTGATTTGAGAAGTCAAATTGACGTTTTTGGGCGAAGATGAAGTGACTCGCAGCTAACAATCAATAAGAACGAGGGAACGATGCCCGAACGGCTTGCCGCCTTGTTATTTAGCCTCTTCTCTTCCCAGCGGGGGGTGCGGTTGGGGCGAAACGGTTCGGTTGGCTTTGAAAGGGTTGGCGAAAAGTGAGTAATAGGTTTGAGAAGCGGGCTGAGGAGATCTCGGCAAACTTCAGGCACACCAATCGCAACATATCAAAATCGAACACCTGGACTCTTCTTTAGATGGATTACGACTGCAAGTTATGTATCACTTCGGCATTCGCGTACACATATCTGTTGAAAGGATTGTCCAGAGCCCGAGTCCAGACCCACCTACCCCCCCCCCCCCCGGGCGCGAGAAGTCTGTGTAACTGACTTGGGTTGTGTATAAACATTTGTGGCGTTCTCGGACTGATGTTTCACGATGCGTCATCATTCAGGGCTACTATGTCATCGACGCTCTCCGCTTTCAGGTTTGCTTTGTTGTCGAGATATGTTTGGTCAGGCGGAATGGGAAAAGGGGAGCGGTTGCGTGATTGAGGGAGGGGGAATTTAGAATAGAAATGCGGAATGGAGGGACGTGGGTGGCCCAACTAATAAGTTCGATGATGGGGGGGGGACACGTAAAGTCGGAGTTTAGGGCGTTCCTTTGGTCCCAAACGTACACACAAAGCACGGACGGAGAGCCCAGGCCTGTAGTGGAGCTATACAGTCGAGTGAGAGAGCAAGAACTTGATGATAAGCACTCGGCGGAAAGTAGCATGGTCACTTGCTGACAGTGTGACGGCATTGATTTCCCTCCAGCAACTAGGAAGGGAGGTCTTGACCGATGGCGAAACAGCATTCCAAACCTTTTGTGGAGACGACATCCCAGGCTGGCACGCTTCCTCCCGGATTCCCAGAGCTATTTCAGGCTTCCAGCACGTTGTAGATTCTTTCCCACCCATTTCTCGGGGTATACATCAGTTCGTTTCCAGTGCCTTCCATGAGAGATGTCTGAGCGCAGCTCTTTATCTTTCCCTCGCACGGGCATAAAACGACAATGACAGCGCTGGTGCCTGCAAGAGACGGCAATAACCAGACTGATCGGAAGATATACCGCATTCTAGCAGGAAAGCTCTTCGATTCGCGCGAGCGGAGATTACTGGAGAATCAGGTGATCACGGTCGATAAAACGCTGGGCGTTATCCTGGACGTGAGGGACTTCGGCGAGCTCCCTGATCGTGATGATGACATCGAATTCATTAACTGTGGCCAATTGACTTTTGTCCCTGGATTTGTGGACGTCCACGTTCATCGTAAGCAGTCTTACTCGTTGACGGTGGCAGCAGCAGGCGCCCTCAATCAATCTTATTAGTGTTTTTGCATGCCTACTCCGAGACATCGTGGATTGATCAAGTTACCAAGGAGAGTCTTGTAGAACGGACCATTAGAGCTACCGTCCATGCTCGTAAGACACTCATGGCTGGATTCACCACAGTGAGGTAAGCCTTGCCATACACCGATCAGTTACGGTAGAGAGAAGGAGACAATGGAACATGGGAAGTTGATGAGATTATAACGGTGTTGTTATCAGAGACTTGGGGACAGAAGGGGCACTCGATGCCGACATAGACCTTCGAAAATGCATGTCAGGTCTTGAACCAATTATCCCTGGGCCGAGGTACTACTGTGCAAACCGCGCCATTGTCGCCACAGGATCCTACGGTGCGTCACGCCGAGTTTGGAGTTGATTTGTTAGCTGAAACTCGTTCAGGACCCCGGAGTTCATTATATCCCTCCAATGATGGCGTCGAGGGTGTAATGGGAGCAGAGGTTGCGGACGGTGTTGATGGTTGCATTCGTGCCGTGAGGAAACAGATTGGCGTAGGATGCGATTGGGTGAAGGTGAGTATTGTTCACATCAGTTCCTGTTGGTTGCTGTTCTGAAGAACTCCGGCCGTGTCTAGTTGTACGCTGGTAAGGATAGGGGCCGTTGGTGTATGATGGCCAACGACAGTCTGATGACTGATTAAAACCAGATTATCGTGTACGAGCGCAAATGGGCAGCGTCTCGCCGGCTCTCGGTGCAAGATCACTCAGCACGTTTAGCCGAGAGGAGTTGGGAGCCATGATCTCGACTGCTCACAAGCTCGGAGTAAAGGTGGCTGCACATGCGAACACAAGTACCGCGATTCACGATCTCTTGGATTTGGGGATTGATAGTATTGAACACGGCGCTGAGATGTATTCGAGCAAGGATCAGGACGTTAGCCTGATTCGGAAGCTCGCTGTAGCCAAAGGCCGGACTAAATGGGTACCTACGCTGGCGGCATACTACACCCTATCGCAAAACTCGAGAATACCAAGCTTCTGGAATACGGCTAAGGAAACCTTTATGAAGGCGGCGGTCGATGAAGGTCTGGAGAATATTGCTTGTGGAGGTGATGCGGGTGTTTTCAACCATGGTGAGAATGCACTAGAGTTAGTCCTGATGCGCCGACTGGGGGTTCCATGGGAGAAAGTTTTGTCCTGGGCAACCTTGGGAGGATGGGAGTGTATCCGAGGGTCCGAGTGGGATGGGGAGGCTGGCATGAGGCGAATCCGGAAATTGGAGGAAACCCCAGGATCCAGCGTCGGTAGGGACCGTGGTATCCCGTTTGGAGTCATTTATAGAGGATGGGCTGCTGACCTCGTCGGTATCGAAGGCAACATAGCAGGAACGCCAGCAGAATTTGAGAGTGCCGTCACGAGGGGGATCAAAGTAGTCATCAAGGGCGGCGAGATCCTTAGAGAGTAGAATTGCGAAAACTGTAGTAGAATTTGTTTCAAATTCCAAATGGCCACTGCCAGGCTCTGTCAGGGGCACTTGGCGCCAAGACCCCTGTGGTCCGTGCGCACACGGAGAAACGTCGGAGAAATATGTTGGGTAGATATTGCCCCTAACTGGCGCACTCTCCCACCCTCGCCCTCCTTCTCCCAACCCGCAATACCATACGATATTCCACCATCCGTACTCTGTACTTGTGCTCGGCTTCCGCATACAATGAAATAGTTGCGTCTTTACACATTCAGTCCCATCGGTGTTAGAATCGCAGTTGGTTCAACTTATGGTGCGTACAGCAAAGTAACTCTTTACTCGTATTTTGGGTCTACCGTACAGGGTCCCTTCTTTCCCTCCTTTTTTTTTTTTCTCCGGTGGCGCTGTGATCAAAGATATAGCACCCAAACATCATACTCGTCTTTTGCTTCTGCAAGCCCGTACCACATCCAGGGGCCCTCACGCTCCCGACGCACCGATTCCCCGATATAGCGATACGCGCCCTCTGCAGGCCGCCGTCGCTCCGCCCTTCGCAGTTCGACCTCCACGGCTTTGATCACATCAAGTACCGACACCACGGATGCACCTCCTTGTGGTCGGACCAACACGTCGCGCTCCTGCCCCGCGAGGTTCACTACCATGGTTAGCTGCTGCCGCGCCGGCATGGTCGCTGGATTGAATAGCTCGTTGATCAGGACCCATCGGACGGGGATCACGTAGCTTTGGGAGGGGTCTCCATGTGCCCCATCTCAAGTGGCGGTCAAGCGCTCTTGATTTGTTCGGGAATGGGACGGGTGGTAATGGCCGCTCGTCTTCGAGCTCAAGGGAGGGCAGCCGCACTTCTGGGAGTGGGACGCTGCTCATTGGCAGGGCTGGTGGGTGCGATGATGGGGCCACTTGGTATGCGTGTAGCGCATGATGGCCTGTGGCCAAACCATGGTTGTATGTGGGGTGGTGGGGGTGATATTGCTGATATTGCTGATATTGCTGATATTGGTAGTTTTGGTGGTATGGGTGGGACATGGCCCAAGACTGCGGGTGTAGTACAGTGGGTGCAGATTTCTCTCTTTATCTGGTGTCCTCTTATATGTGACGGTCCCGAGTCGTCAGGAAAGCGGGTGCGAAGAACCGGAAAACCCCTGGCTCTTGCGGACTTCCGGCCAGCACTCTTGTGACTTCGAGCTGTTATGGGAACAATTAAGGAGCTGCTCAACTGCCGTTGTGAAGAAGGGGGTTAAAGCCCGTATGTCAATTTCGGTGGTGGATGTATCCGGATTAGCTCAGGATATAGCAGAGCAGCACCTTGACTTGGCAGACTCTACCGTCCAAGCGGGAAAGATTTTTTAGGCGCCTCTGCGGTCATCACCGATTCGCCTAAATCCACGATTTCTCGCCCACAATGTCTTGTCTGACAGACAGACACCGTCATACCCCCACGTCTTGCTCGGGATCCCAGGAACTCTACGCAATCATCTGCCTGCGCTCCCTGTCGAAAATGTCGGTTAGCTTGACACCACCAGACGGTTTGAATCATTCAGGCAGCCCTGTCGTCCAATGTCAGGTCAATCAACTCCAAAATCCCATGAATCTTGGTGCCGTGAATCTTGCGAGGCAATCGGCCGTGGAGGGCGCCCGTCGTACCTCTAGCGTGTCCAATCAATGTTAAGACGCCAATCGTGAGATTGAGTGATAGACACAGATGATGGGCCTAAGATAGGCCTTGAGACCCTCAACACCCTCGATACCCTCTGTTATCTCTAGGTATACCCGAGCGCTTTGGGTTCTCAATCGCGATGAGGACGCGTCTCTGCAATTGCTCGACTGAACAGAGTCGCAAGGGACCCATCGGCAGGCGTTTATATTTACTTTTGGCGCACGTGTCATGACATCAGCAGACCTCTTAGCAGGCCAAACGCAGGCAGATCTTTTGTGTCCGCGACCGTATCCTGCTCATGTTGGAATCCACTCTTCGCCTTCTGGGCATGATTATCCTACCCCATCCGGTATGTTGTTTATGGTGTTACTAGCTCCTTGTCCTTCTGACTTTGAGTTAACAGGATTTGCCTCCCCCAGCGGCACTTACACCCGGTCGATGTCGGGAGTCGATAGCAAATCAGGGTATATGCTATTAAATGCCTCTAATTTGCTCATAAGCTGACCCTGTCCTTTTTTTCTTTCTCCCATCTCTTGGGCGGTATAACTCTGTAGATCTAAGTTTCTCAGGATCAACTGTACCCATATGGCCTCGAAGCATCAGCACCCCACGCAAGATTGCCCGACCAGTGAGCCTGAACACCCCCCCTGCCCTGACAACATATACGGAAATCGGGCGGCGCAGACACACGTTATGCATCTGCCCTGACCACTGCCCTCTGGGAACCGTGAGAACAAGCTATACACTCGTGGTCCAGAAATGCTCATTGTGTAGACGTTCGGTGATACTTCTCAAGACTTCTCCGTTCGTGATGAAACGCTTTCTCCGGTTGCTATAAGAAATGTGTGCATTTGAGGTCATCATTTAATTGGTGTTAATTCTAACGAGTGGCAAGTTCCAGCAAGTCCGTGACCCTCAATCTCCCTCACCTCGGCGGCATTTCCACAAGTATAATGAGGTGAGGCGCATATATCGACTTGAATGCTTGATACTGACTGTGGGTTTTGGGTATAGTCCAACAGCCCAAATGTAAGCTGGGTTTACTCTGGCTATTCAACTTGGGCGCAAAAATCCCTCGCTTAAATGAATCTCGACCCAGGATCGGCTGTTAGTGACACCCAAGAAGCGTGCCCCTGAGGTGCGTTTTCTATCCGTTAAATATAGATTATTCGGCCTAACATTTTCAAGTTTAATGTATCCCCGTCTTCTCCTCTGGCACATCGTCAGGGTCTGCGAAGGACCAACCAGGTAGTGATATCCACCCCTACTAAACCTGAAAGCGTGAGTGTTCCTCGTTCAGCGAGTGCGTATCATCTTACGTAGCAAGGCGAAGTGGGCTCATACTATAACGGGTTCCCCCGGCGACCTGCCGCAAGCAGTTCGAGAGAGAAGAGTTGTGAACTATCGCAGGCCTAATGAAGGGAGTGTGCAAGCCCAGTCTAGGCTTTTCGAAGTGGAACTGTCGCCCATTTTAGAGGACGCCCATGTATTTGATGCTTACTTTGGCCCCCCAGTGATCGAAGACGAGATTGCGCACTGGTCTAGTTCTGACAGTGATTTATCTGACTCCAGCTTTGGAGAACTACTTGAAGTGAAGGTGGGACCGACTGTTGCCTTCTGGGTTGTTCTCATGTCAAGGAGGTAGACTGTGGGGAATGTCAGTGTGTCGATCCTGAATGAACTCCAGATTGACGGAGATGAGTGCGATGGTACGTCATCGTCAAATGAAATATTGCGATGCCATAGCTGACTCTTGGGCAACGTCAAGCGAGATCAACACACGAACCAGGCATCCCAGCTTTAACATTTACCTCACCTACGCCTGAAACGTTACGATCGGTCGTTATCCCGGATCCATCTGGGTATGGCGCTGAAGAAAACCAGAGGGTGTTATCAGTTTTAGCGTCGGCGGCACAATCCACGGACTCGGAATCCGCGGTTCTCGTTTCCGGTTCGGTCTATGCACAACCTCGTTTGGGTTCTTATACCCTTCCGGTAGTTCCTCTCATAGGAAAGGATGCTCTAGGGAGTGGGGAGGCAAGAAGATCCGGCCTATCCCAAGGGAGGCCACAGATATGGAGCCGGCTACGGGCCAGGTTCTCACATATGCTTATGTTTATATCTTCTCGAAAGGTTTCTAGCCGAGCTTCAGGGGTAAACGTGACAGCCCAAAGCAAGACAAGGCCTATTTTTTCCAGTGATAACCGAGAAAATTCAGCATCAACGGCCGCACGTGGGCGTTTGATCGAGCAAGTAGGTGCCCGGCGCTAATTGCAGTCATAGTACGGGCAGCACGGAACCGGGAGAAGATCTACTGGGACCATTTAACGTAGCACGGTGACGGCTTTCCAAGCAATACAACAACCTTAAGCGGCAGGGGGTGTCCCACTAGGCTCGTGGAACTGAAAGGGAGTTTCTGGGCGTGGACAAAGATACGGGGTTGTTGACTTGCTGTTTACGAATCTCAAAAATTGTCGCGCTGGCTTTACCAAACGGCCGGGTGTTCATGTAGATTATCAATAATACGTAGAGCCTGGGGATTCTCCAAAGGGTGATTGACGGGGGCTCGCCCTCAATTTTATTAAAACTGGGAACGGAAGAGTGGTAGCTAGGGTGATAGTGATGATGCGATGTTGGGATGTCAGGATTTGGGTAATTTGAAAAAGCAAGCCATGGACGGCACTGCAATGGTTGGATGCAGAACGCGTTTACCGGAGATGGAGTGAGCAGAACGGGGGTTGGGCTGATCCCAGATGGGCCCGGTCTAAGCCGGGCGGAGCGAATGATCGGGAAATGCCATATATGGGAGACCCAGGAGTGAGGAGAATATGGGTACCGTTCCGTCGTTTCGTGCGAGGCGTTCTGTCCGTTGGTTTGGGTTCGTCGCCTTCCAAATGCTACTTAATCCCTCTCCTTGCCTTCTGACCCCCCTGCCTTCGCCATGTCAGCTCCCAGTAACCCTCCCCCGCCGCCCTCGCAACCACAACATCAATCACCAAACTTCCCTGCACGGCTTGAAAAGGCTGGATGGACTGTGTTTAACCACGTCAAGAAACATGCTGGAGTGGGAGTCGTCTGTGCTGTCGCTTACTTTGATCCGTGAGCCGCCTTTTGCTGTTAACCCAATAGCATCAACTTACGAATCGGCATTCCCACCGTATAGCGGTAACTGGGGGGTGGACCTGCAGGCGGGTTCCATGTACGGCTATCGATTGCTCTTTGTCGTGCTCCTTGCCGGGATTTTCGCCGTATTCCTGCAGGTGGGGTCTTCTCCGAACCTTCGGGGCTGTGATGTGTCCATGTATGCGGTATGCTGACGGCACTGGCCCCATTAACACAGGTATTGGCAAGCAGGCTTGGCTGTGTGACTGGAATCGGTAAGTTTTGGGACTCCACTGAATCATCGGCATTGTGATGCAAGACTCTTCTTCCTTCGTTCCTGTGACATATCTGACGATGTTGTTGCACATGTCGCTCATACCAGACGCCTGGGTGGTGATCCCACTTCATGTCTGTCGGTCGTGGGGTTGGTGCGCCCCATCTTACTGTTGACAACAGGAGATGGGGGCTCATCACCGCAATATGTGCCAGGGTTAAAATTTTTTTTTATCCGCCTCCTCCATTCTTTTCTTGGAGAATCTTGCAGACGACTATTTTTAGCCTCCGCCCTGCCGTTCTCTGCCGCAACTTGTTTTGCTCTGTTCTTTCGGTGACGCTGCGCAGATGCTGACATATACGTTGATAGATCTTGCTTCCCACACTCGATTACTACTATACAATCGACCAAAACATACACGTCTATGTCGCTGGCTAGGGCTTTACCCCTTATATGTCCTTGCCGAGGTTGCGATCATTGCAACGGACCTGGCAGAACTGTTGGGTTCTGCAATTGCATTATGCATGCTCTTCCCGAGGCTGCAGCTTTGGCATGGCGTTTTGCTGACAGGGGCAGATGTCATTCTCGTTCTTACGATGGGGGACCCGTTGCGCGGTCGGCCCGTGAGGATGTTTGAATTCCTTATCACTGGTTTGGTGAGTTCCGGCCCGGATCTATATTTGTTTTATTTTTCTACCTACCCCCTCTTGGCTCTTTGTCATTAACTCGGTGCTGTTTAGGTGCTGGCTGTCCTGATTTGCATGGCTATCATCATCTCCAAAATTGACGTCGATTGGGGACAAGCTTTCGAGGGTTATGTGCCATCAAAGTATATCTTTGCCTCCGGCGGTCTCTATACTTGTAAGTTGCTCGATCCCGGAAATACTCTCGGCGATGCTTACTTTTGGCCTTTCCCCCCCCAGCAATCGGTATCATTGGAGCGACCGTCATGCCTCACAGTCTCTTCGTTGGATCGGCGCTTGCCACTCAGGACAGAATCGGCTATAGACCTCTCAAGAACGAGAAACTCGCCTTGAGCACAACCAACTCTCTAGAGTCCGAAGAGCCGAAAGCACCGCCTTCACGATTCCGTCTGTACCCGAGGGCTGCCGCTAGATATGTAAGAAATGCCTTTCGGGTTCCTCCTGCCAGCTTCTTTTCTACGCAAGCTACACGGCATTCGGAGCACGAAAATAACCCGTTACCTTTTGTGCAAGCGCACGTTTATCATGGAATCGCTGATGTAGTGATTTCTCTGCTTGGATTTGCGGTCTTGATAAATTCGATGTATGTCTTCCTTTTTTTTGCCGTAATCCCCAATTTTAAACTTGATCAGGATTCTGATCCTCGCGAGCACGGTGTTCTTTTCTGGAGATTATACCCGAAAAACGGATCCGGCTAGCCTTTTCGACACGTATGACCTTATTCGAGATCTGGTCGGGAAACGTGGGTACCACCAAGAGTTGCATGTCACGTCCAGCTTAATTCCAAATCTCATTCAACTAGCCGCAGCTACACTTTTTGCAATCGCTTTACTTGCAGCTGGACAGGTGATTATGCTCGCATAAATCATGCTAGAATGACCGTAATATCTCATTGATCTGCTTATAGAGTTCTTCTTTCATCGCGACGGTAGCGGGACAAGCGGTTTCCGAGGGGTTTCTCCAGTGGCGTGTTTCGGTAGGTTCCTCGGTGTATTTGTTGACCAGCTGGCTGACCTTCTTTTTTCTTTTTTAAAATAGCCTGTTGTTCGTCGTCTGGCAACGCGCCTCCTTGCGATAATACCGTCTATGGTGGTAGCTATTGCTATCGGTAGGCCAGGCATTGATGCATTACTCGTCGGATCCCAAGTTGTTCTCTCGGTCGTCCTCCCCTTTGCCACTTTCCCCCTCTTGTATTGCACATCCTCGAAACTGATCATGAGGGTGCGTAAATCGACAAACGACATAGAAAATGAAGAACCTTTGGACACCTCATCTCGGACACCTGGAGATGCAGAAGCTGCTGATCAATGGGTCGATTACAGCAACGGCAAAATCACGATTGCCATTGGTATTGGCATTTGGTTGGTGGTGGTGCTAGCGAATGCCTATGCCCTGGTCAGTCTGGGTTTGGAAAAATGAAGGGGGCGATTGGACGAGTTGTCATAGAGGTGATGATCTGGACCCAATATATTTTACCCGTAGAGCGTAGTAAGCAATTTTTATTAAAAAAAACGTTTGTATGAGTAGCATTGCCTATACCCTTGTTTCGGATGTACATAGTATTGTGATACAAAGAGAGGGGACCTTGATGCGTATTGGGCGGAGACACGAGGCTGATTGGAATGGCCAGAAGGAAATGATATGACCGCGAGTGTAGAACCGAGGCGAGGGGTAGCTGATTCATGTCATTTTACTTAATGGATCAATAATAACGCCAGGCTAGAGGGAAGATAACGCATTAGGACCCAACCCCCGAAAGGAGAACAACAGAAAACCACAACTCAACGAACCTTCTTCACCACTCTCGGTAACGTACCCCTCTGGAAACCAACACGGGTATTCCATTCTTTCCCCAGGGGTTGTTCCATTGACCGTTCAAACTGCGCACGGCTTGTGTAAGGATAAGGAAGATCTTTGACGAGATACCGGGCTGCTTTCTTGTCGCGCTTCTCGGAGATGATGACTGTGCTTTTTGTTGTGGTCTGCCCGGCTCTTTGGGTCGATGCCTGCAATCTTCTTGATGCGCTCTGGCTTGGCTGGCGCACGCCGGACGCCTTGGCCACCCCATGAGCCCTAATAGAAATGAATATGAGGGTCCTCGTTGCAGTGAGAGGATTTATGTGTGAAGCGATGCTTACCCAGCCTGGAATGGTCGTGTCGACGTCTTTTGGCGCATCCGCAGCTATTTCACGCTTTTTTGTTTCCTCGAATTCCTGTCAAAGGATAACAGGTGTTAGAAGAGAGCTGGGAAGAGGAACAGGGGTGAAGGACGTACATGGACGACATCATCTCCTGCGAATGCAAGTGCAACTAGATCTCTCTGCTGGAATGCTTTGAGACCCCTCGGGTTCGCATCGATCTTGGTCTTGAGAATTGCTGCTTCCTGAGCCTCGACTTCGCTGTTCGCATCAGACTCATCAGAATCATCATCATTATTGTGTGGTGACTTGGCGACTGCTGTTGGCCCTGGGGTCGACTTCGATACCAACGTCGAAGAAGAGTGGGATCTTGAATCGAATGATGTGGGATTCTTGATTGTCAGATTGTTATCCATGGAGATTTCGACTATTGCGTCCTCTTGTGCCTTTTCCTTTTCTTCCTTTCCCTTCTTTGTGAGTTTCTTGAGTTTGTTTTTCGACTTTTCGGATCGTTGGCTGTTCTTGTCAAAGACCTCGTTCTTCTTCCTCGAAACTTTTGAAGACGAATCTGTTTCCCTAGTTAGCCAGGGGTTAAGCATTTCAGGAGAGTCTGTGGTAATTGCGAGAGGACCAGCAGGGCACTCTGAATGTTTCTTGAGGGGAAGTAGGAGCGGAGAGGAGGTCGGTAGATTTGAGTGTAACGCTGGATGTATCTGATGCAAGTGAGCCCATGGAGCGGGTGTTTTGGCGGACACCGTTCTGAGGTGCATTTGGTCGGTAGATCATACGTCCACCAGAACGGCTGGCAAGAACACCGGTTGATGGGTCGGCCTTGTCGGTTTCCTCTTGAGGTTCGTTGTGGTCGTTGTCGCCGTCGCTTGCACCAGAGATGTCGCCGCCCAATTCCTTGACAAAGTCATCGGCTAGCTTATCTGTGGCTGCTTGTGCGCGTGCCATGGCATCCTTCATGAACTTCATCTCGAACACGGCCCTACCACCTCCCTTTTCACTCGGCTCCGTCTCAGACACCTGCTCAGCTAGTTGCTTGACTTCATCAAATGCCACACTTTTGATTTTCTGAATTCCTGCTTCCGTGTCATCATCGTCCTCATCTTCATCTTCATCACCTTCACTACTCTCGTCTCCACTTCCTATGCCCTGGATTTTCTGGCGCAATTGCTCTCCGCGATGCAACATCTCCGACATGTCTTGCCTCTCATCCTCGTCTAGATGCCGTTGACGCATTTGTTTTGCCCATTTACCGGTATGCTTATGCTTCAGTGTCGCTCTCTCCCTCGCCCGTTCAATCTCCCGCTTTAGCCTACCCTCCTCCGTCTCGCTCTCCCCCTCGCCGTCCGCCTCACGTATCTTTTCCTTCAACCGGTCCTTTTCTTTGCGCTTGAGTTTACGGTACGTTCTGCTCTTGATCTTGTTGATGCGTTTAGCCTTGAGTTCCGCACGGAACATGAGTTCGCGCATATGCCGGAGCTCGAAGCGCCTCTGGGCGACTTGGTCGAGTGTGAGGTTGTTGGATTTGAGCATTGTGTCTTCTGTTTGTTCAATATCCTCGTCTCGCATTTTGGCGGATTTGAGGAGGGCGTCGACGGAGCTTTCGAGTTTGGTTGAGGGCTGAAGGTAGGGTAGGTGAGTGTTTTATTATTGTTGTTTTGGAGGATGAGAGAGTATGGGTTCCAGACCTTGAATTTAGGCCTGCGAGTTCGAGGTTGGAGACTGCGCCCCGATGGGCGTGCTTGGAGAGGAAAGCTGAGGTGCTCGGCCTGGATGGTAGCAATAAATGAGATGGATGGTTGATGAGAGTTTGAGAGGGAAAACTGACCTCGCGAATGCGTTTCATCGTGGTTGACCATTTAGTCCACTTCCTCTCTGGTCTTTTCGTAGGCGGCTTCGCGGTCCAAACGTTCTTGCGCTCGTTGGGGTAAGGGTGCGGATAGAGGTTTGGATTTTGTCGAAGATGTTGATAGGACTTTTGTGTTCTTTTTGAGGGTAATGAGGTTTGATGATTGAGTAGCGAGAGGAGCGAGAAGATCGTCGAGTTTAAGTTTGGAACCTGAGAGGCTCGATGAGTATACGGATGGGGGAAAGAATGAGGGGGGGGGTGTACCTGATGCATGAGCACGAAACTCATTTTCGATACCAGCCTCGGTTCGTTCAGCGAGCAGACGACGCTTTCCTGGACTGGAGCGATTTTGCGAGTTCTGTCTCGTCTCGTTTACGCTTCTTGGTGCTTGTCGGATCTAGATTTGAGATGAAGTTTTGGAACTCTTCCGCTGCCTCGGGCCCCTCCTCGGTGTCAGACGCTGAGAACATATGTTGCTCTTCGCCTTCTTCCTCTTCTCCAGAGTCAGATCCTTCGTCCTCGTCCTCGTTGTCTGAATTTTTATGTATTTTTGACTTGTCATCGTCGCTTCCCATGTCAATTTCGCCCTTCCCGTCCAAGACATCCAGTAGATCAATGAACTCATCCGGATCACCTTCCTCTTCCTCCTCACCCTCGTCGTCTCCATTCTCTTCCGGACCTTCGTCCTCGTTGAGATCCACATCTGCAAACCTGACAGCTTGTTTTTGCTTCTTCTGTTTCGGTTTTTCCTACACCGGAGCAAAATAAAAATAAAAATAAAAGTTTTGAAAATCAGAATTCGCCACTAGTTTTTTCAGCTCGAAAAAAACGGACTTTGGTTGAAAAGAATCCTGCGAAACGTTCCTCGTCGCTCTCGTCAAATGCGGCGTCGCTGTCGAGGTCTTCGTCGTCTGCACTGTCGAGCTGTTCGTCGTCGTCGTGTTCGCCAATCAGACGGGCCTTTTGCCAGTCCTCTGGAGCCATTTTCTGCAGTCCTGGCGTGGGAACACGAGAAGATGGGGTATTTCTCTCCAATGTTGTGAGCCAAACAGCGCACAACTCAGACACCTCCACCACCACCACCACCACCACCACCAACTACAACAGCAACAGCAACTACAACAGCAACAGCACCAACAGCTCGCAAGACCACACATGGATGACGGTACGTCCCCAACATCAGCCACGACGCCGACGCTGCCCAGTCGCGCCATTCCCGGCCACGCCCACCACCCACCCACGCCCCACACAGCCTCCCCTTCAGCATTCAGTACATTTTCGGCTCTCAGCCTTGCGACTTTCCACCCGTTTCTCTTTTTCAAAAAGTGTTGGCTAACGGCCAACGTACGGTGCGGTCAACCGGTAGAATACATTTTCACATCCGTTCGGACTGGCACCAGTGTCATTCCCCCCTCCCTCCCCCCCTTCCTCTCGCGTCGACATCTTTTCGTCCGACTCGACTTGGCCCTCAGCCACCTTTTCCCCATCCCACAAAGTCTCCCACGTACGCTAATGCACGACCTGATTGCTCCCGTTTCCATCACCAGCCTGGCAATCTCAGGACATTGCTCCCGCTAGCGGTGGCGGTATAAGCATCCCTACTGGCGACGTCAATATGGCCAACGGCCCCGCCATGTCTGCCGATGAGCCCTCCTGGAACTCGGCCTCCAATGGGGGTGACAGACGGTCCCCTGGACGAGAGAGGGACAGGGATAGGGACAGGAATGATGCTCCCAGGCGCTCTAGCCGGAGCAGGAGCCCAGGTCGAGGCGGTGATGATAGAGGGTTGGTCTTTTTTTTTTTTAATGCTTTGATCTTTTCGTATACTTAAATTATCGCTCAGCCGCGGGGGCGACGGAGGCCATAACCCTGGCAATAACCTTCACGTCTCCGGCCTCAGCCACAAGGTCGACACCCGTGATCTGGAGGCTGCTTTCGCCAAAATCGGGCGTGTATGTTATTTACTCGGCTCTTTTTCTTTCCACTCATGCAGTGGCAACTGCGACAGGTCAAGAAAGCTTCGGTCATGTATGATCCCCACACTCGCGAGTCCCGAGGCTTTGGTTTCGTGACGATGGAAACTGCAGAAGAGGCGGACGCCGCCATCACGGCCCTCAACTCGACCGACCTGATGGGTAAAGTCATGAACGTGGAAAAAGTTATTTATTCCTCACATCAAATTCCCATACATACTGACATTCGCATTCGCCAGGCCCGCCGTGGCCGTGCTAGGACGCCGACACCTGGCAGGTACTATGGCCCCCCTAAAAGAAGCGATTGTGAGAACATGTTCAGAACGGCTGGAGAGAGCGTTTACTGACCTCTTACTTTACCTCAGTCGAACGTCCATATGACCCGAGACCCTATGACAGTCGCTACACTCGCGACTTTGACGATCGCCGACGTGGCCGCCACGATGAGCCCCGCCGCGACTATGATCGTCATAGGGAACACGACCGCGACCGTGATCGTGACCGTGGATATGGTCGCGATTATGATCGGGGACGGTTTGAGGATCGCAGGTACTAAAAATCTTTGCTGTGATCTTAGATTTCATGCATATATGCTGGCAGAAATGATGGGAGCTTTGGTCCCGCCTTTGCTGTCGATGCTATCTTCTCCGTTCTGGCTGTAAATATGCTGTCAATGGGCAATACATCCGTTTTTTTTTCTCATTTTCGACCAACTGTACAATGTGCGGCAGCCCAAGAAGGACACCCAGAATGGCGTCAATAAGGGCATCAACGCGACTGCCAGCAATAAAGGGTCGTTGTGGGGCCGGTTACAGGTATGCGCGATGTTAAAGAGCTTCTTTTTGCTCACCCTTTTGGCTCGCCAGCTGCAGTCAGAAGCCAGGATCCTGTCTGCAAAGAATCATGTGTAACCACGAGTAACTGGCGACCGGTGGTCTCCGAGAACCACCCCCAGGTGGCCCTCGTTGATCACTTTACCTCTCTCTTTGCGAAACCCTGGAAGCGAGACGGTGTAACACGATATGCTTCAGGCGGACGTTGCCATTAGTATAGGTCGGGGCATGCTGATAGAGCCTCAATTCGCACCATTGCACCACTCAGGCTCCACATTAGGGCGCACTGCCTCGAGCAACTTGCTTCTTCGCGCACTTCGGCACCGAAATGCTCGTGCTAAAGATCGCTCTCCTGGCATATTTTACTGCTCGTTTTTGGCGTCGACATCCCATATACTGACTCGGGTGAATGGCGGGCTTTTAGTCTTGTCGCTGTTGATGACTAGGAAAGCAGGTGATTCGTCTACGGAACTGCCTGTGTTAGTGGTTATTCTCCTGGTATATTTACTGCTCACCTTGGCGTCAACATTCCATGCATTGGCTCGAGTTGATGGCGGGTCTTTGGTCTTGTCGCTGTTGATGGCTAGGGCAGTAGATGATACATCTACGGAATGTCTGCGTTGGTGATCATTCGCCTGACATATTTTGCTGCTTGCCTTGGCCTCAACGTCCTATATGCTGGCTCGGGTGGATGGCGCACGCTATGTTACTGCGGTCCTCGCATTGATCAAATAAATACCCGTCAAATCCCCCCGATGGATATATCTAGATCATTATCACTAATACGTTACTTTCCGTTGCTCTTATCTGGGCTCCCCCGTATAAATTGATTCTTGTGTTTGTTTCCTAGTAATGAACTGTATTTCTACGAGCTTCTCGTTGTACGATAACATATGTTGCTCAAAATGTCACGCGTTCATACTATCTCTTGCGTCTACCAGGTGCGGATCGCGGAAGAAATATTACTCGATGAAAGACCAGCTGCCAATACAGACTCCTAAGTGGTACTAAGCAAAAGTCTGACCTCCTGCGAGCTCCACATGAAAGTACGAATATGTGTAAGGGAATGGCTCAGCGAGAATTCCCGATTGCGTCCGTTGGGAATCATTGAACATAGGCCTGTCCTGCAACACTCACGGACGAAAGGCATTCGACATCTCTCCACCGCTTGTACACATTATCTCACCATGTGCGGCTCCATTTACACAGGTTCTATTGACGCCGTCTCGCCTTTTGTAGTACACCAAACTTACAATACACAGCCGAGGTGCAATGGGGATCCATCCAGCGAGAGTTTGGGACCCCTGGATATCCTCCTTGATAGAAACGGGCGACGTGTTTTTGGCGTGACGACTCCACGGAGCGTGAAGGGTCCATTCACGCTTGATGGCCTATTTCACGCTCAGAGTGATAAGCTTCAAGATGATCTAATCAGCGCGCTCACGTCTCGATAGCACAATCTACTCATTAGGCAGCTGTAAAAATATTTGGATCTACATTACAGCTTTAATCGCGCAATGCCTGTAATTTAGATCAGCAAAATTAATGGCACAAACATATTGATCTTGGTACTAGTAAATTTAAGAGATAAGGAGTTAGCAACTGGAAACTATCAAGCCACGCTCGACTTCACGCTCGGTATCACGCTTCCTCACGCTTCGCCACGCTTCATCACGCCTCCACACTCACTTCACGCCTTTTCACGCTCAACATCACGCTCATCACGCTCTACTCACGCTCATCACGCCAAACTCACACTCGATCACGCTCAAATCACACTGACTCAGGCTTAACCCAGCCCAATCACGCTCAATTCACGCTCAATTCACGCCCACTCACGCTCCGATTCACGCTCGGCAATCGGGGTTCACGCTCATCACGCTCCATCACGCTCGCTTCACGCCAAAAACTAGTTGCCCGATAGAAACATGACAGGCAACGGTATTTCAGTTTGAAGTACGAAGATCTTTCTACAACGGCACTATCACATACACCCTTTCAGTATAATACATCACCAGGCAGTCCGTTACGCGTTAAGTTTTAAGTGTAAGATCTGAGGCGCATGAACCGACGTTAGCCCTAACCGTGTACGCCATCGGGTCACTGGGGCCGTCGGCCACCCTGCCTCCTTGGCCCTTGGATTTAAATCAGCACAGCATCCCATTAGCATACAGGCTAGATATTAGTCTCACCCCACATACGAGCCCAAGAGTGCCAATGACAGACGAACAGCTGTCAAACGTGGGCTGGAGCCCACCGGATCCAAAATTGACTGCGGTGTAGTCGCCTGTTGCATAAGGGGTGCGCGGGTTTAGTGACTAAGTGATTGGAAACTGGACGGCCCTACATCGAAAGCCACTCGAACCGATGCAGTAAGAAATGGCGCCGCCTGCAACGAACTAAAGATTGCCCATCGAAAAAATAGCTAGTGACAGTTGTAGCGAGTTTCGGCTTACTGGTATCTGGCTAACAATGGTACAGAATTGGTCGTTGAATAATGTACCAGAAAAGCAGGCTGAAGCATCTTGAGTGCCGGCATCGCAAGTCACAGTTTGAGCCAAAGTTGAGCGAATGACATTAGCGATGGTGAGGAGGAACAGCTGGTAAGAAATGTGAGGGTTAAGCAGACAAGATTCTACTGGAGGGACTGAAGCTCATCCTACTATCTTCGGAGACATCGCGGATATTCGATCGTGATATGAGTCGGGGACTCCTCAACCATAGGTGCACTTTTGTACCTCAGAGGCCTGTGAGTGATTACTCCACGTTGCTGAAATTGTAAGTGGGGCAGTGCGTTTATTCAAATGCAGGCACATTCTTCTAAATGGACCTCATGGTAAGGGACAAATCGTTGAACGGTGAATCCTCCACAGAAGTTACCTGCGTTCTCGAATTCCTGTATATGGCGGGGGACTCAGATATTAAAGATATGCATGGGAGCGCTCTCCTGATGTCTCACGGGCCGGCGCTCTGACTGAAATGTACATATCTCGTCCACTGCTGGCTATTTTGAGGTGTATCCTACGACTCTCACGAATCGGTGCTCTGACCGAATCCAACCTCTTATTATCCTCATGTACCGACTTAACTTCGATGTCCTAATGAAGGAATGGTAAGTGTTCAGCTAATAGTGACAATGTAAAACACCTGATGACTAAAATTCTCAGATGATCGGATTTTCTGGATAACTCGTTCCATCTGGTCATCTGAGCAACCAGACTGGTATACAGAATAAAACTCAACGGAGTTTTAAAAAAACAGTAACTCACGCAGGGGAGATATATTGAGAAAAAAGTTATTTACATGCAAGCTACAAAGCCATGTGTTGTGTTATTGTACATACTTTACGTTCCTATACTACCACAAAAAAACAAACTGCTAAAACGAGGCGAGTGTAGGACTGGGTGGCATCTACAGATGGTAAAAGGTCACCATAGTGTCTAATATGTGTGACCTTGAGTTGAATAAACATTAGACCTTTGAGTGTTACTGACCAGTAAGGTTGTGCAAGATGATATCTCGCAGTTCCGTTACAAGGTCCAGAGTTATTTTGACCGTCGTGGGGTAGAGCTGGCAGTGATACCTTCACTATAATTAGCACCGATATTTCTCGTGTGATCTGAGACTAATCACCAGTACTGCGCCTCAATTTCGTGTTCTGTTCATGCCACACATGAGAAAGATGATGTCGATCATGCAATTGGTACCTACTCAGGTGTGTTTTTGATTTTACCCCCTTAACCCCGTTCCACGCCCCGAAATATGACGCCTGATACTCTGATAGCCAGAAAACGGTGATGCAGGTGATCCGTCTACGAGTATCCCCCGGTTGGCCGCTCCTTTATGCTTCTGCAGAGATCATGGTTGGTGTAGGGCAGAAGAGGAGTAGCCTGTTGTACTGCCCCTTCCTTCAACCTTTCCGGTGTACGTTGGATAAGTCGGGTCTCTATTTGATATGTATGCGTGGGCGGTTCCGAATTCACCCAGACCCTACGTAGAGTGTCGGGAAGGCCATTGATCATGGGATAAGGGTTTGATTTGCCTTGAAATCAATTGAAGAAATGAACACCCGAGACAACGTCAGAAGTCGAATTCTTTTTCACGGCCGCCTTTGGAAGCATCGGAGAGGGGTGGGAGCGATACATCTTTTTTTTTGTATCTCCATGGCGAAAAAGCGTGCTGATTGCCACTCCGTACTCTCTTGCCTCTTGGCCAGTCTGGGGCAACAAAGTCTCTGCGATTACAAAGGGTGGCGGGGAACAACTCAACGGCCGTACAGAACTCTAGTCGGAACCGAGATGTAACAGGGGATTCGATGATCGGGGTGTTGTCAGCTCCTCCTGCTTGACATATTAAATGAATGGGCAGACCATTCGGGAGCTGATATGCTTTGGAGCGGAGGAAATTTCCCTTTCCCTTTCTGTATACTACAACGGAGCGAAGAAATTTCCCCTCCCTTTCTGTGAGGCCAAAATACTCACCTAGGAATCGTCCTGGGGTTTGTGTCGACTCCTGCCTTGGCGATATGCGTCTCCAGTGATAACTCGACGTCGAACCTCAGGCTCCTCCATAAGGATAGGCACATCTGGACCTTCTGATAAGAAATTTACGATTCCTATCAATAGTCCCTGCGAGAGCAGAACAGCAGGCGACATCTCAAAATTTTATTTCCTAAAGAAAACAATGCAACTGGCTGATTCCTGACTCACGGGGTGCGATGGGTTGTCACGTATTCTATTCATGTCTTGTTCTGGGTTTGAATTTCAAGGTGGCCCATTACGCAACAGGCTTCTCCTGGCTCGAAGACCGGAACTACTGTTGTTCCTCGGAGGTCTCACTCCGATTGTTAGTTGCCCTCCAAGCTCGCGCAGTTCATAATACAAGAACCGTCGCTGGTACTTTGAACCTGCCTATTCGCAGGCATTCTCATGGGCGAGCTCTAGTTTTTTCGATTCTGGGGGACGGGGAGACGTCTAAAGTCGCAAATGTCAGATGACGCCAGCACTAGTGAATCCGATCAATTGCAACTTGCACTAGTCGTGTCAAACAATTCATATCCCTGACACCAATTACGCATCGATTACGCACTAAGACAAGCGCGTGTCAGACTAGGCAAAATCTGTGGCCGACCGGGGCGAGGGGTTTATCTGAAACCGTAAGCCCTTCGTGGGATTTCCCGCCCAGCCAAAAGATATAAAAACCCGACACCTGGGGCGTCTTCTTCCTTACCTCTCTTTACTGCGGACTTCTCACTACTACATGCACACTCGGTGATCAGCTTTTGACGCCACTCACTGGCATTCTTTTGCTGGAGTGTTGCATACGAAGTCCCGCCCCGGTGGTTGGGCTAGGACTCCGCCACTAAATGGTATGTCGCCCTCGTTGCTCTCCTTTTGCTATCTTCTGACCGTGTTGTAGGTGTAATATGCTGACGTCCGGGGTGATCAACATGACGCCTTTACCGTGACGTTCGGCGCGAGTCCGCTGTCGGTGGTACTGAGCTGACCATTTGCTAATAAAGTGAGTACAACTACTTGTTATTAGATTTAATTGCATCTAACATTTGAGATTAGTTGCGGGGGCATCACTTTTGGATCACACGATCCTCCTCGCAGGCAGTGGTTTCATTGCCTACCACCACCGACGCCACCAAGTATGAAAAAAAATCACCAGCGACCCGATGGGATGGCCTCGGGTTGCTGAAGCAGGGCCGGGATATAACGACCGTAAGTTTTTATTAGAGACACATCAAATATCGGGCTGAACACGATTGCTAGGCAAACATTACTCATGGTCGCTCGGCCCTCTCAATGCAGAGGCACCGCAGGGCTGGGATACACCGACCGTAAGTGTGTATTCGGATACTCTGAATATCGTGCTGAACCCGATCGCTAGGCAATAATCCAAATGGTCGCCCGGCCCTCCGCTGCTACTGACGGTTTTTTTTTGCAGGTAACAGCTTGGGTGTACCCCACCTGATCGTAAGTATTTAGTTTTCTCTTCACATACTCTTTACTTAATATTGGCAACAGTGTCTGTTCGTTGGTAGTATTACGTTGTAAAGACAAGGTAAGGCAAGGTACGTGCATAGTGACCACCCCGAGTACTAACCTAGCTACGCTCGATGATATCACTAACATCCCATAGCTGTCCGGTGCGTGCCTACCTTCTCACATTTGTACCCTTAACCCGCTCTTCCCCTGCAGTATTTCTCTCAAGAAAGCTCTTGCCGATTTCAAGTGCCCGCCTGAAGTCGATATCTCGCTCTGCGCAGCTGCTCCCATTAACCACTGGTTGAGTTGAAAGTCAGCTGCCGTGAACGTATCCGTTGATGTGAACGTTGTGCTCTCTACGAAGGACAGGATGTCGCAGTCATCTCCCCTCTGTCACCCTCCGAGCGTCATGGTTGTAGGAGACCGACCAGTGTCCTGTCGCGCAGAGCCAGCAATGTTTTCTTCCAGCAATTATCAAGTAGTGTTTGTGACTCATTTATTTCGCCCCAGTTGTCTCTCGCCTTTGTGTCTCGCGCTCCCTTGTCGGTCCTCCCTCAGCTTGAGGTTCAAGGCAGTCAATCCCAAGACCCGCAGCAAAAGTGGTACAACCTCCCCGGGATGTCATGTATAGATATCAATCTCGAGTTTCTGTCTTGTTTCTGTTTGTATCGATCCGAACTCAGCATTCTAATCAACGACGTGTGTTTATCTAAAAATTTGGGATGTATTGCATTATAATATTTAAAGCTGGACTTGGCGCGATTTGGATTTACAACTAGGATCTTGATGAGCTTGATGTAAGCATGGCCACACAGACCGCCGGTTATGACCGCTACACCAAAAGGGATATAACTGAACAGCTTATGTGTTCAGCCACCGGTCTGTATATATGCACAGTAGAGGGACTGTAGTAAGCCCAGGCTTACACTTGATTACATTTTCACGCTATATTTGCTTTGAGGAACCATTTGTAATGAATATGCTTTTGGCCACCAAAGTATATGGCGATCTCATGACGACTCTGAAATTTTGGGGCACGGAAAAGGATATCAGTTGATTTCTCCTCCGCTCGATACCCCACTACTACGGCTTCTGAATGCATGTGTGTGCCAGACCTCCAGCGAAATATGCCATACAAAATCAATCAGTACGCCGGCAATCACTTCAATCATCTCGCAGTTCCGTGTAGTATTCAATCTTTAAAAAGGGGACCAAGGTGACCCATGAGTATCAGATGAATGCGCATCATGTTATGAGGAACGACCACGTGTAGATCTAGACACTGTATATCTTGCCCAGATGCGAGGCAGAGCATCTTTCCCCGGCCCTTTGTACTGGTGACGTGGATGTTATATCTAGGAGCCAGCTCAACGACGATGTAATCTGGGTAGAAAAGGCTGGTTTGCACACCAGTTCGTGATTAGACGTTTTGAGGAAGCTATAGCACGGTGGGGCCGAGAGGAGTCGCGGCCAGTGTGCTGTTGGTCTGGTCAACCACTAGAACATATTTTTGTGCCGAGCATGAGTTCCGCTTTGATGCCCAAAGCAGTCAAGGTTCAGAAATTATATTGAAAGTGTGATTTTGATTTATGTTAGAGCCGTGAGGTGGGAAACCCCTTGATAGATCCTAGATGCTTCGTTTGAAAAACGGCTAATATAATGTATGAATCAGAATGGTAAGTCATAAATCAGAAGAACGGCGGCGGTGGTATCTATCTCAACAGCGTTACCTAATAGATGGGAAGGCAATGTTTCGATGGTCGAAATTGAACCAGATCACGGCAGTTCGCATAGAGACATCTGATATTTGTTGATGTCGGGGGGCTAGATACGAGTTCGAGGCTAGGTTTGACATGTTGTAAAGAATGATTTATAAGAAATTTCTGTTCGCAAATTTCCCACATAGTTCGCATCTGTAGGGTCGAGCCCTACAATTTTCGTGCAACGGGTGATCCCAGCAGCACCTGCGGGAAAAGCCAGCGAGAGATGATGTACAATGTCCGATAACCGACGTCGTAGTAAAGGTGAACCATGTGGCACGAAGATTCGGTTTTTTAAGGGCAAGCTATACACGACTTGGTTCTTAGAAAAATCTGCATAGGACTTGTATCAGACAAATCGATCGGTTCATTAAAGGTGATAGCTGAGATTTGGAAGGGTTTGCCTTTCATGTCAGCAAGACGCCCACCCAAATCCGCCGACTGATGCATATTACACTTGAGAAAAGAACTCATTGTGGTCATAGCAGAGGCAACCGCGCCTATGAAAACATCTAGAAACCATGAGTCAAAGAGTGTATACATCCTTACCCTCCGAACAAAAAAATACTAGCGATGGGTCACCACGCAAATCTCACCACTTGGAATAACGAGGATCTCAGTGACTTATTTCGAGCACGTCCAGAGTGCGTTTTCACACCTTGTGCCGATAACAACATTTGCCTCGTGCTGGAGCCATCCATTATTACATGAGAGAATGGAGCTGAAAACCCACATTGTCTTGCTGGTAGCGGAGGCCTGGCCAGGACCGGCGGGTAAAAAATACACCCATCATCGAAGATGCTGCAATCAAGACATTGACAAACATAATGGATTGTATACAATTGCAAAGCGACCGAAATAACCGAAACCAACAAGTCGTTCGGTGCGTGGAGATGCATCTCACACTACCTTGCAAGCAATCTTCCACTCCATCGCCCATCTCCAAAGGCCTTTGTACGCTCGAAGACTACGATCATCATCTCATCGTTGATTAGTTATTGGAGCGGCATGAAGCCGTGCGCCTAACTTCTGACCTAACAGCCGTTTTCATGGCGGAGTTCAATCGTATGGTTATTCACACTAGTACTTATAGTGCATGCATCTAATAATAGGGATGTTAAATGCTATTTGCCGATGGTTCGCTATGAAGATAGAGGGGACATTTGCAGAACTGAGGCCACGAGATAATAAGAGTAGGTCAGAGGGAGCAAGATAGAAAGCTCTGATCGAGTATCTGACGGAATAAGGTCGAATGAGGTCTGGTACGCCAGGAGTTCCGTAGGAAAGAGGCCAGTGAGCTGCCCTAGTTTCCAGCTAAAATCTTAGGAGGGGGCTGTACGTGGTTGAACTAGTCATTCGGTAACTTACGAACAAGTGATTATGTTATAAGCTGTAACGATAAATTTTCAGAATAACTATTCTTGCCGACAGTACCTGCATTTCCGAGCTTCGAAGCAGGCTTCGCACAATATGATGACTCGGAGCGCCGATAGTGAAGGACCTGGTTCAGATATGGCTCACAACGCTTGGCTGGCACACTTATATTGTCGTAAACACCGCCATCAGCCCCAGCTACCAGCAGATTATCTCTGGCTGTGAAACCGAAGAGCCGTGCATACCCTAGATACAGCAAAAAGTCTCTCAATGACTTGATTTATGATTCGAAGCTAGTAATACATGCACAGCCTCCCTTGGATCCCTTCAGTGTGATAGCGGGAGTGAGTTGTACCAAGAATGCACAAAGAAAATGGTGGCTGTGCTTCTAACTTCTACGACCCAAGGCACTGTTCCCGCCGCCACCGAGTATGCCCACGCATAGAGTTTTCTTGGGAGCACCTTCCATCCACGAATTGGAAAATGACTCTATGTCATATTACTGGGAGAATGTCTCTTCTCAGTCTGAAACGGCACGCGAGCTGTTAGCTTTCCCTGCTGATTTTCCCGCTCCCAAAACTTTAGACGAGGCGAGTCGGAGAATATCTGTTATTTATCAAAACGCTATCTTCAATGGAGACGATGAAGTTCAAGAAGGGCTAGACGAAAGTATCGAGTATGAAGACGGTAAAATCCAAGGCCCGGGTATTCATTATCCTCATATTTGCTGAGTTATAGAGCACTGAGACACGAGTGTTGCAGAACAAACGACTGTTATAACCTGGCCCCCCACCCTCGAAGAGATAAAAGAACCACGTATAAGACGGAGCATGGGAGAACTTTCATTCTTAAACACTACCACGCGCTCGACAACTGAGTCGCAGCCAGAAACTCAGGAAACACAAATGTCGCAATCCTTAAATTACTCCGACGCGTCATCTATTGCTCGCTTCCCGACTTTCCACTTCAACCTCCACTCCATCGCGTCGCTCACTCAACTTTCCAAACAGAGACTCACAGGACCTGCAAAGATATCGATCTTGGTGGCTGCGCTTGAGGTTGAAGGGCCTGACACTATCACAATCAAGAAAGGGAGAGATGCAGGGAAGGAGGTGGCGATACTCAGGATGATTATGGGTGATGAGGGTGGTACCATATGCAAGTTAACAGCCTGGAGGGAAGTTGCGGAGCGTTGGGGTGGACAGCGTGGATCAGTTGCTGTGAAGCGAGGCGATATACTTCTCATTGAGAGTAGGTGGTGTACCGTGGTGATCAGTTGGTCGAGATATATAACAAGTTTTTTCGGCAGATGTGACGGCCATCTTCGATCCAAAGACGTCTCCAATCATAACAGCCTCGCCATTCTTGAAATCTTCTTTAACCATCTGTTACCGAACAATGCCCTATTCCAGGGAAGATAGTCGTTTAAGGCCAGACCTGAGGTTAGGAAAGAGCGATGCATGTGTACGGAAGGTTGCTGTACTCGTTGCGTGGTTTCAAGACCTTGCCGGGCTCGATGTCGACTCCGGCGGCCGGTCGTAATCTACAAAGCGATATCATTTTTATTCGTGTCGTGGTCTGTCCTACTATATCATTCAAAATGTCTGTAGTTATCTGCATTTGGATTTCCTTTGTTCGTGCTGTATTTGAGAACGCCGCTGCTTTATACCTTTCCCTGCTTCTCCCGTTCCAAGTCGCGAAGCCATAAACTACCAAAAGCATCTATCTATATATCTTAAAAACACTGGATTGCAGTGCGATGCATACTCATAGCGGTTACGCATGTGAGTATAGCGCCAAGTGGCTATGCATGTAACACAGCATTATTGGTGTACCTGATTGACTTGTAATATATAAACTTCCAAACTTGCATCATTTTTCGCCTAACTCCTCCCTTTGCGAACAAGACCACACAACAATGTCAGATCCAGCGCCCGAAAGCCACGAGGTCCGCAGCACACAACCTCAGCCACCAGCGTCTGGATCCTACCACGTACGTGCCCCATACCCTTATCTTCCTGATCGCGAGTGTCTGATCGCGATGGATTATAGCCCGAATACCCTCCAAGTGTAAGCTCCAAGTCTTATCCCCGATGTTCATAGTAAATTCACATCGCAATATCAATCCGCCTTTTCCGCGGCCATCCCTGGACAACCAGGCTCAGGTACGTACATCATACACCTTCCCTAATTGCTTTCCACCGATGGCCACTGACTCGACTTTGCACCCGCTCTAGCCTCCTGCCGTAGTCCAACTGGGTACCTTCCCAACACCCACCGGTGTACCACCAGAGGGGCAAGCACACCCCCCGTATCCTACTCCTACTCCGGGGCTCGCACCCATCGGATTCGCACCCCACCTGTCCTATCAGCCTGCCTACTCCCAAGCACCTATTCCGAGGACGTTGTTCTACGCTGGGACAGAGGTCCCTAACCCTGATGCACCTCCCTGCGCCACACGGAACATCGAAAGTCCCAGGGTATGTCCCGGAGAAGGACTATGAAGTGCTCAAAGGAGCAAAGAAGAGTGGACTCATGGGGAGTGGATGGAATGAGGCTACTTGTGAGTGGCGCGATCTTCTTTTGAATCGTGTACAGTAGCGGGCACTGATTATTGTTTGTGGGTGTAGTATCGAAGCTCCTAGTTTCTTTGAATGTCTTTGAGATGGATGCGCTTTCAGACTATTTCTCTGCAAAGACAGGAAAGACCCTTGTGGATTATTTGCCTTCAAAGGGGAAACTTAACGGCTGGTTCTAGTGCGTTTCAACTTGGCACATCATGTTTTTGTTTAGACTGATGGTAACCATTAACAGTGAGGTCGTTCACGCATTGGCGCTTGGACCCTTGGGCTATGACGTCGAGTTGGCGAAACGGGCTACCGCAGGCGTTGGGTGGGTTTCAAATTTAAAAAACCTTGTGTGCCATCACCGTTTAATCGTGCGGTCGGGCTGATTGGTGCATCTAGAACAAACGAGTATATATTAATTGAGCTTCTTCTTAACCGGAGTAACCATGATATTGAGGTATTGAAGAGGGCGTACACGAAGAGATGGGGATCGAGTTTGACGGAAGATGTGAAAGGCGATGTTTCCAAAGCCACCAAAGCCAGTTAGTTTTTTTTTTTTTTGGGTTTCTGTCCTCGAGCTTATTTCGGTATTTTAGTGTTCAATATGGCGTTGATGGCGCAAAGACCCGTGAGTTTACCAGGAGGACATGTTGATCTCAATCAAGTAGAGAAGGATGTGGATGACCTTAACAACCATGGTGCTGCTAAAAACACAGTGCTTGATGAGGTGTGTGTATTCCGTTCCCTCGGGGGGGAGGATGCAAGTATGATTATTAAATGAGAACATGCAAGGTTTTGTTCTGCCAAGTGTTCATCAACCGCTCTGATGCCCACATTGCCGCTGTGTAAGCTAATTAAACCCGGGCCCTCATCTCAGTTTGGAGTTGCTGATGAATTAATTAAATTTCCAGTATTGATCGGTTCGGCCAGAAATACAAGAGCATTAGCAAGATCATTAAAGCTCATACAGACTTGTATGGTTTTTTTTTTTTCTCGTCATTTTCATTTCGCGTTTAACTGAAAGGGTTTTTCGTTCGCCCCTAGTTCGGCGGATATTCGAAAGGGCCTGTTGTACATTATCCACGGAGTCAAAGCGAAGCGTAACAAACAAGAACCTTATGGTACGTGGCGTGATGCCAAACTGTTCGAGAAAGCAATGGCGGGGATGGGCACAAACGACGAGGCACTTGTATACAGGTAAAGTTTGGAGATCAACAACCACACAAACGCTTGCTCGCGTGTTTTTTTTTTAATCATGAGGTTTTTTTTTTGGTTCAGGGTTGTCCGGGCTCATTGGAATCGACCGCGTATGGATGCCATCAAAGATTCGTTTTTGAGGCGGTACGGGAAAACGTTGGAGCGTCGTGTACAGAAGGAAACGAGCGGGTCTTACAAAGCCATTTTGACCGACCTGATTAACAAGAAGTAAAAGAAGAATACGATCGGGTTTTACTTGCCCGAGGTAAAGGGGTGATGATTATGGGCTGTTGTGACTCGGTGAATGTGCGATGTGCACACCCTTACTGTAATAGATACATGGAGAAATAGTTTTAAACAGGTTTCGGTTATAGGGTTCGCAATTAATTAGATATAGTATTCCGTACTATGAGAGTTCCGATGCTATGCGGACGTCCGACCGCTTTGAACAAGTAGCGAACTTTCCGTTCCGTAGATACTCCGTTCGAAGGATTATAAATGCTGAGCACGAGGATCTCGTACTGATATCGGACAATAAGATAGGTGGGGGCAGGGGGAGCGAAACTTGGAGGTGGAAGAGCGGAATAGGCAGGTTGACGTCAGGAAGGAGACAAGGTCAAAGAGTTTTGCCCATAACCCAGGGCTGGGGCCTTTTCGCCTATGCGCTTATCCAAATGTGGATAGGCTTCTGTAGAAACGCATGGACAACACGTGTTGCTGTTTTTTTTTTTGATGGGTTTAAGGTTGGCGGCGCATGTGCGCGGCCCTGTTGGTCCTGGTAAACAAAGAAATTGTCGATGCCTGTAGGAGGGGATTGAGGGAGGCGTGGAGAGGGAGTGTGTGGAAGAGAGAAGGGGGCCACCTGTGAGTGCGGAGAGGGAGGAGTACGGAAGCGGAGGACGGGAAGAAGGAGGGGAAATCAGGTGGAACGGGCAGATAGATCCGGCGGCGTCTAATGGGGCCGAGTGAATTGGTCGGAAAGAGGGATTTATTATGATCGCGCCCATGCATCACTTTTGCTCTTGCATTTTTCCTCCCCACCTACAGCACCCCATCATGAGCCTTTGAACATCTTCCCCGTTGTCCCCTACCTGCACGCTGTTTATCATCAATCTCACTATGCACTGCTATCTCTACTACCCGTAGATGCTCATCACACACTCCACGATGGTTGCCTCACTTGATATCCTGCCATATACCCTCACAAGTATCCCAACGAACCTGAACAACTAGACCGACTGCTACACCCCCCTACCCCCCACATTTACCACACAAAATCCCCCTACCAAAAAAAAAAAACACAACAACAATGTTATCCACTTCCGTACAAGCGATGCCGCTGTCCCCCAACCCCACCATGCACGAGCCAAGGACCCGGGCATCAGTATCGCATCCGCAGACAGCGGCTCTGGCCGCTTCTGGATCCTCATCATCAGCATCATCATCATCATCGTCCTCACTACCGTCCGCCTCTAGTGCATCTACCTCGGCGGCGGATGGGCTGACGTCGACGGCCCGCCCGTCTTTTAATTTACGCGATTTCATGGTTGACGATGATGGAGACCAGGCGTCCTTGGCGATGTTCAAGTTTATGGACGAGGAGGCCATCGTACGCGCACAGATTGAAGCACTCAAGGTGTTGAACGAGGCAGCACTTTCGCGGGCGTTGCGGGAGTCGGAGGAGACGGCCGCGCAGGAGGCGAAGCGGAGGAAGCAGGATTTGAAGCAGCAGGGTGAATTGAAGCCAGATGGTGCGGAGGCGGCTATGAATAGCGTCATGGATCAGCTCAAAAGAGAAGCAACGCATCTGCCAGGCCTTGGCGAGGACCACCACCGTTGTCGTGAAGACGAGGCCGCTGCTCGATTGTTGGCCAGAGAGTGGAAGGTTGCGTCGCTGCAGGGTGCTTTGTTCGAAAACCCAGACACGATGCCTCTGCTCTCGTCCCCTTCCCCCTTCACCTCGTCATCATCGTCATCATCGTCATCATCATCGTCTGCTGCTGCTGCTGCTGCCCGCAAGGCAACCCTCTCCTCATCCGCCCGCCCCACTCCCATCACCATCCCTGCCAAAGAATTTTATTCGAGATCGTCCCCTTCACACCATCGGAAGGCTTCCACGTCTCACTCTTCAACCTCCTCCAAGGGCTCACCCCCTCAAACCCCTCTTGTCGCTCCGGATCCCAAAGACAAGTCACAGCCCAGGCTCTACACGTCGGCGAGCTCGGCAGCAGCAGCTCAGGCGGCCTGCAGCCAAGGATAAAACTCGCTACCAGCCCCACCAAGGCTTCATTTGCACCCGTATATGCGCCATCTTCTCAGTCCCAGCAGCCTCCTTCGATCCAGACTCCATCAGTCTCTTCTGCCAAGGTATCGGACAGCTCCAAGCACGCATCGGCCGAAATCGCTCCTCTCCCCTCGCAAGTCAGCGTCTCCTGAACGAGCGCGGACGTCGAATGTGCCCGCGGCCGCGATCTCTGCCCCTGAACATGGGACCAACCCTGGACAGAAGGCGCATACGTCGACGTCGAGTAGCGCTTCTGGGGTCTCACAACTTCACACGACGTCCAAGGGTGTCTACTGCAGCAGAAGGTCCCCGTTCAATGTCAGGGCTTTCGCCTGGGAACACCACAATCCCCTTGATCACACCGCAGACCACTGTGATGACTTCGGCGTCCAAGGTCGCTGCGGCAGCAGAGAAGGAAAAGGCACGGAGCAAACAAGCATCGGCATCAGCGCCAGCCCTTGCTTCTACTTCTACTGCTTCCACTACGACGAGCCGTGCGTCAAGTTCTTCTCGCCCTGTCAGCCGCGAGGCACCGACTTCTCCCACTTCATCAGTGACACTACCCTCTCCCCAATCCCCCTCTCCCATCCCTGCCCCTGCCAAGCCTGTTCCCGCGACTGTTAGAGCGAGCGTTCCTGCCCCTGACGGAGAACTAGTATCACCCCATACACCCCAGAAAGAATGTGAGAACTCTATCGTTGTACCGATTTCATCGCTCTCGAACTTGGAAGACGATGCCGATGACAGCGATGTTGAAGATAGTCATGATAGTGACGAAGATGAAGATGAAGAGGAGGAGGAAGAGGAGGAGAACGATACCAACACTGAATCCATTCCTTTCCGATATCTCTATACAGCTAGCCGCAGCTGTTCAAAATGCGGAGAAAGTATACTATCACCTCGTAAAACAGTAAGTCCCTTTCTCAATCTCGCCTCCCTCGACGTTGTCCTCACAACTCTCTCTCTTATAGCTTACCATGCCTGCCGATCCATTTTCATTCCCGTTTATCGAGCTTTTACATATCTCCTGCACTAGTTGTGGAACTCTTCACTGCCGCGGCTGTTCTTCTCTTGCAAAGTGCCCCAAGAATTGCCTGGGTAGCAAGTCTTGCTCAGTTAAGGACTGCTGTCCCCAAGTCTGTGCGATCGCGATCTTCGAGGCACTCAGCGCATTTGACCACGAATTCTCGAAAGAGGCGGGCCTCTCCGGGACCCAAAAAAGCATGCGCGATGAATACATTCAGGCTATGATCTCCCGACCCACACCTCAGATGAAGAAACTCGAGCTGACCTTCCTTCGCACCATGCGCACGCTCACAGCACTTTTCCAGTCCTCTCGGGGTGTCGACCCCACTGTTGGCGAGATTTTCGAACGATCACTGATGCCCGAGGTTATTCATGGATTCTTGCGGAGCACGAACGTCAGAGATTGGATCGCCCATAGCGATACTTATTGCGCGCTATTGACGCTGCTGCGGTATATGGTTGAAGGCGGTTCAGGCGACGTCATGACTACACCGTTGAAGAGGATTGAGACGAGTTGTGGTTTGAAGGATTGGATGTGGGGTAAGGGTACAATCGTCTGGGCTTCTGTAGAAGACGGTGTCGGGCTCAGCAAGGAAGACCGCAGGGACCGGGAGACGTGCAAAGGCGAGCTGAAGGGTGGACCCGAGAAGCCCTTGGAAAGGGGGGAACAGGAGAAGGCCATGTCAAGTGCATCTACCGCGCCCTTAGGAAGCCTGATGAAACAATTAGAAGCACACCGAAGGCCCCTCTTGGCGTTGGCTTCGAAAGGTGCAGTTCCCTGCCACTGTAGAGAAGGTGAATGGACTTTGCGATGGGATTTCGTACTTGGTGCTCCAGCAGGTCCTGGGCTGCATCTAGTGCGAGGTATCCCTCTTTTCTCCACTCTTATTCACATGCTTTAATGCTGTTCATTGCTATCCTGCTTTCTCCTTCCTGCATTTTCATTGCATGCCGACATGATGATAACGATTCTTTATCTTTATCTTTACCCCCCTCCATGATGATCGGACGTTCCCATACGGCTCCTTCTCCCAATCAGCTGTTCTTCTATAGCATAGTACCCCCACACCCCTTCCTTGCATTGCACTCTCGTAGACTTTGCATTTTGATCTTACGTTCCCCCCATGGTTTTTTTTTTCTCTTTTATATTATTCTATGCTCTACCCGTTGATAAATATCTGCTGTTCCCCCAGCGGAATCGTTAGCTTAGTTTCTCCTTGTTGCCGAGTAATTACAATAATGAACGCTTTGTGATGGTTTTTTTTTTTGGTCGGAACCAAATGGATCACCCTGTCCGTTGCAACGTTCGCGGCTGCAAAGTTATAGGTTCCGCAAGGACCCCAAGTGGTAGTGCCAAGGGTAAAATTGATATATATTTGGCGCAACGGAAAAAAAGGACCCGAAGTCTATTTATGCTGGCTAAATTAAATTCCTGATAAGTACGCAAATATAACACATCCCTTGGGCGATCAGACAGGGCCTTCCTGTGCTATGATATCACTCCGCTGCGGACTTGGCGGTACAACAGATGGGTTTGCGCGCGGTGCCGGTGATTCCCCAACTTTTTTTTTGTTGAAAAAGAGAACCAAACCGTTTGGGTTGGCACATATAGGACTCACAAGACCAGTTATTCACTTTGAAATGACGTTTTTTGGGCGTGTGTGTTGAAAGTTGTTCGAGCTATTAGATTATCTGCGGCGGGAGGGGGGGAAGGGTCTAGGTCTGTCTAGGTCCCTGTTTTTGTTCCGAGAACTTGGTGCCTGTATGAAGCAGGGGTGGACAACTGGAGGGGGGGGCGGTGGAAGGGAACTCGTTGTTTTTTGATTTATCTCCATTGGTGGGTTGGGGTGTGTTCATTGATCATTTCGTCGGGTTTGTCCCCCCGCTCGTCAGTTTTCTTGTCGTTCGTGGGGTGGACGAGCGGGCGAGCGGGCTGGATTTGAGTTCGGGGTTGAGGTTGAGGTTTGCTAGAAGGGGGAAAAAGGCTTTCCGATCAGGGATTCGAGCGTCAAAAGTTGAACACTGCCTCCTCCTCCCCTTCTCCTTTTTTTACCCGCTAATCAGTTTACCGGGTGTGTTGTTGATTTTTTTTTTTATTTAGGTTGTCCGATGCCCGGCGGTGAGATCTAGGTGATCCAACGAACCCGCTGGTTAGCTTCTTCTTTTTTTTTTTTGTTGTCATTTTCGGGGTAGACGGCCGGGCGGGCTGGTTGAGTGAGGGGGAACGGGTTGTGTGTGTGTGGTTTGGCGCTGGATCTTAATCGGAAAGGATTGCTGCGCCCTGGGTTGGAGTTTAGTAAGCGGGCGGATACTAGATGACGAACTGAAAGGGAAAAGGGAAAGGGGGGCGTTGACGTTGATGTCGGTGTTCGGGTCGGAAGTGTTGAGATTGGATTGGCGCATTTGTTCAAGTTTTCACGCGACGATTCTGGCTGGGTTAGAGTAAAAAGTACTAAGTGGTTTGGTTTTTAAGGTTGTCGTTGGGTGTGGATCATGGGCTTGTTGTATGTACATAATATCTTTGTTAACCCCATTATGTCGCTTGTCCGCGAAGGTAGGTGTTCCCTACGGTGTTAACGTTTCATAAAAAGAAGTGGTTAGGGGCTGGGCCACAAAGCCACCCCCTTCCCCTTCGTTATTTCAGTTTCGCGAAACAGACAACGAGATCACACCGGGTCTCTCCCGTGTCACTCGGTGAATTAGACTTCCGACCCGTCCCTTGAGCGGGGAGGAGGTGATGATCGTTTTAATATCAATTTACCCATTTTTGAATCACAAATTCCGATGCTCTACCATTAGTAAACTCGTCTTTTCGAGAAAACTGGATAACCCGATCTAGGGGGTACCTAGTGAACCGGGAAAGGGGAGGAAAAGGGGGAAAGGGAGGAACAGGGTTCTAGCGGAGTAAATGGGTGACTCTTCCTTTGGCGCGTAAATCTGTATCAGGCGAGATGAGCTGAGAGCTCGATGACCTATGTAGAAAGAGAAGGGAAGGGAAGGGAGGTGAGAAGGGTGTGTGTGTGTGGTGTACCGGCTCGTTCACAAGGCCAAGTGAATTCGCGTTTGCCCCCATTTGTGCTTTGTGTAAACCTTCCAAAGCGCTCGTTTCGGGAAGAACCTGATCTGCAAAACTGTTACATTTAACCTTTATTTATATCACAGGTCATTTTGTTTTTGGGTTATTGCCTCAAATCTCTCTTCGTTTCTTGTTATTTCGTTATTTTATGTTATTCTAGTCCTTGGTATATGTTTACGGCAGTTCTTGCAAGTTCCGGACTTCGGTGATAACATTATCCAAGAGGCACAAAAAAGGACTAAGATTCGGGCGGTTAGATTAGGTTGGGGGCGGTCCAGACTGGTGGGTGTTGCACTGATATTTTGGTCCAAGAACTGATCAAAAGGTAATTTGAAGGATGAACTTGGGAATCTTTTTCACAAAGAAACGAATCATAGCCGGGGTTATCCCTTATTTCTGAAGGATCATATGAAGGCCTGGCTGGTTCTCGAATGAATTAGTTTGAGTTCCGGTTGGGTTCGCTGCTATGCGTGTGAGGGATCGAGGAAATAAACGAAGGAAAGGAACCCGGTCAGGGAAGCGTTTCAATTCAAAAACAAAGGGGGAGAAGAAGGGGAGAAGAGAAGGGGGGGGGGGGGGGGCGCATTACCAAGTTGTGTGGGTGTGTTGGTTTAGGAATGAGGGGGGGGGTTGGATGATTTTGATCGGCGTCTGTCCTTCAGATGTCTTCTCCATCATGTTATCATGTATCATGTGCTTGTGCGGTTTGGATTTTTTTTTTTTTTTCGAGAGAGAGGGGAAGCATGAGGCCAGAGATGGAAATTTCTATGAAACACCTGTCGTTACAGTTTATGGGCTGTCAACACTTGCCACTGGGTAACCCTTGAGGCTGGGTTTGCGCCACTGCCTGGGTTAGAACAAGTGACTTGGATACTAGCGAAGATCACTACTGTAAAAAGGCGGGAGACAGAGGGGGCGTGCGTGCTTATTGCCTCATGCTTCTTTGCGCCGCTCCCGAAGCGCAGCCTATGAACAATTCAAAAAGTTCCGTCACATGAGCATTGGGTTTTTAATCAGCACACCCCAAGTCATGGTCGGGAGAACACATGCACATATGTCTACCTTTTCATTCGGACTTTTGGAAACGACGATCAGAAGCTGAGATGTTATGCTAGATGCGATTGTAGACATGGCAAGCCACCATCCAGTTTGACCCAGGGGAGCGATTTGATCTTTTTTTTTTTGTATCAGGCACTTTTGGTCGTCAGCGGCGCTCATGTCCTCCCGTTGATGAATCATGTGAAGCAACGAGATGTCCGCAATAAAATAACGATAGGTCTCAAAAGTACAGATAGCAAGAATAGTAATGTACTTTGATCAGATTAAATGAATGCGTCATAGCCGGATGGGTCCCCCGTCTGTATTTCGTCCTCGAATTGCGGATATCCTGGCATCCCCACGGTTGAGTACATTGGGGGAATCAGTCGTTGGGCTCCCAACATCCGCAGGAGCAGATGGTGCTGCGGGAGCCACAGGGGTGGATGTGTCTTGTAGTTCTTCCCCGCCTTCGTCGTCATCTTCACCGAGTAAAAACTCCCGCTCCTCTCTCGTTGGAACATGACTACCAAGGTCGACGCGTCGCGGGATAAATTGTGAAAGGGACGGTTTGGGTGGCGGTGGCGGTGGCGAGCCTGAACTGGTTTGTGGTTCTTGGAGCTCGCGTTGGGCCTGCGTGTGATGGGAGACTGGATTTGTACTTTGGTGAGAAGGGCGACGAGTGGATGTTTGGGGTCGGACGAAAGTATCGCTCGTGTTTATGTTGGGATCTTCGTTGGTTTGGGTATGGTGGCTGACTGGGTTCGTTGCCATCGAGTTACGGGAGGCGTAAGGCAAGCCACCGCCAGTGCCGCCGACGTTGTACGCAGCAAGTATATCTTTAAGCCAGTCCATAGCCTCGCGGGCATGATATCTCATGCTCTCGAGAGAAAATTGAGGAATTTGGTCAAAACCGCGCAGCTGTAGGACGTAGCGGTTGTATAATGTGCCCAGCACGGTGTATGTCATGAGAAGAATCAGAGTGCTGAAGGGGGGCAGCGTTAAGATAATTTAGAGAGTGGCGGAGACAAGGGGCGTACAGAACAGCTATTACGGCAAAGAAGCCCCAGACGCCACTGTTTTCACTGGTAGGGCATGCAAACTATGAAAAGCTTATGAAGATTGGGAAGAGACCTGAACAAAGGAACATCTCACATGTGTCTTCCATTCAATGAAATATGCGCAGCCGAGTTCGTCGTCCCCAGGAGGAAGTTGTCCCAGAAGACGGGGTTGGCCTGAACCAAATATTGATGTATCGCAGACAAATTCGATAATAGTGGAAGCTCGTAGGTCGAGAGCCGATCCATCTGGTGTTGCTTTGCACTGCGATCCGCCAGAGAGTACAAGTCTTGGGTTTGAATCCACCACTGCAAGGGTGGTGTTTACCTTCCTGGAACAGAGATTAGTATTCGTTAACCATGAGGACCACACAGCCGAGGGTGCCTACCCGATTGAAAAGTGTCCGTGCGCCTTGCGTACAACGCCGGCGACCTCAGTCAGGCTTAATGTCGTCCTTGAGGCCGTAGGTTTCTGTTGTCACTGTCTTGCACACGTTTATAAACAGTGGAAGCCCTCCCGGAGTCTTCAGCTCGGCATCCTTTCTGGATGGGGTGAGAAACCATGATTCCTGGGCGTGATTGCAAAGTAATTACTCACTTGCCCTTGAGAGGGTTGAGATCGTAGTATTTTCCATCGCTGTGTGTTGTACATGGGGTCTCGTCCGCAGACACGAGCCCGACGATGGCCAGGACGAGAAGGAATATGAACCGTCGCATTGCCTGCCAGTATAGAGAGCGGAACCGCGCTGCTGTCACGCTCGACGCAGCAGAGGCGAGTCACGGTGCTGTCACACAGACCCGCCAGATTCCGAGAGCAGCGTTCAACGTCTTCCGCAACCACCATGGCCTCCGTCTTCCTGCGCTCGCTGGCGCGTGCGCCGAGGACCTCAGCCCTCATTACGGCCACTCCAACGTAGCATTGTCACCTCCAGCATCCGCCGGGCAGAACAGCACACGCAGGATGTCAAGACTTCCTTCGACTATCACACTGTGGAGGATTTGCACGGCATGTCTGCCCAGGAAATTTTAACAGAAACGGGGACGAGAGATGACGCTAAGATGAGGCACTTTACCGGTGCGTATTTTGCCCCCTATTTTCCCGCACAGTACTCTGACACGAATGTGGTAGTCAACTTTGGGTTCGTAACGTAGGATTCGTGATTCTAGGATTATCATCTCACATATGCTGCTAGTCCTCAACATCCCGCTGCCCATGGCGTGCTCCGGATGATTCTTGAGCTCAATGGCGAAGAAATCCTGCGGGCAGATCCTGTACGCCCTTTCGCCTTACTCCGGATAACGCGTATTGATGGCATCGCAGCATATTGGGCTTCTCCATCGTGGCACGGAAAAACTCATCGAATACAAGACATATACACAAGCACTTCCTTACTTTGATCGACTAGACTATGTATCAATGAGTAGGTGTGGAGTTACTTCGCGTCTGCAAACACCCTAATTATTTTCGCAGTGACCAACGAGTTGTGCTATTCCCTCGCCGTCGAAAAACTTCTGAATATTGAGGTGCCCGATCGTGCTAAATGGATACGAACTATGTTTGGCGAAATTACCCGCATCTTGAACCGTATTTCCCTTTGGTCTTTCGTGTGTTAACGCCTTTCTAAAGCCTTTCCAGATCTTATGGCCATATTGACTCATGTCATGGACGTTGGTGGTCTGACACCTTTCCTCTGGGGTTTCGAAGAACGCGAAAAGTTGATGGAGTTTTATGAACGTGTCTCCGGTGCTCGTCTTCATGCAGCTTACGTTCGCCCTGGTGGTGTCGCCTTTGATTTGCCCCACGGCCTCCTTGAAGATATCTTCAAGTGGGCAACACAATTCGGCAGCCGAGTAGATGAGATTGAAGAAGTCGTCACCTGGTAATCGTATCTGGAAAGAGCGGACTGTAGGAATTGGTCTTGTGACAGCGAAGCAAGCGCTGGATTATAGTTTCAGTGGTGTTATGTTGCGTGGAAGTGGTATTCCTTGGGACCTGCGGAAGACTTCCCCCTATGACTAAATACGACGAGGTGATTGTTCGTTTGTTGAATTCTGATACTGGATCTTACCCTGCCTAGGTAGAGTTCGATATTCCCGTCGGCCATAACGGTGACTGTTATGATCGGTACCTCTGTCGAGTACAAGAGATGAGAGAGAGTCTGAGCATTGTTTCACAAGTGCTGTACCTCTCTTCGCTCGTGTAAACAGCATACTAACAGTTCCGTTTACAGTGCTTGAACAAGATTACTCTTGGTGCCGTCAAAGTCGACGACTTTAAGTTGGTGCCACCACCACGTGCTTCTATGAAAGAAAGCATGGAGGCCCTAATTCATCATTTCAAAGTGAGCAGTGCTCTAAGTTTTTACGGATTGGCTAAATCTGCTCTGCAGCTCTTCAGCGAGGGTTACTCAGTGCCGCCTGGTGAAACTTATAGCGCTATTGAGGCACCCAAGGGAGAGATGGCTGTTTACCTGGTCTCGTGTGTTGCTTCCTTTACTTCCAACCCGTTCGATATTCATCATTTTGTCTAGTGATGGCACCAACCGACCATATCGATGCAGTATCCGAGCTCCAGGATTCGCTCACCTTGCTGGTTCAGATTTTATGATGAGACGTGCGTACTGAACGGCTATCTACTTGGTATTCCTCCCTGATGCCTTTCCCACAGATGTCAGATATTTTCAATCTTTCCGCAACACCTTTGCTAACTTGCTTCTGTTCTTAAGCACATGCTTGCAGATGCTGTCGCCATCATTGGTACCATGGTGAGTCAAGTCCGGGTTATCCTTGACACTAGTTCATGACTTTTTTTTTTCTTCGCTTTAGGACCTGGTGTTCGGGTATGTGCACTTTGTATTTTCGCCCAACACTTACTAACCTAGACTACCCTCTCCCCTAGCGAGGTGGATCGGTAAATTATGTAGAATTCCCCATTTGTTGTCGAGACGCCAGCATCAATTTATTCTTTTATCTCCGACTTGCTTGGAATCTTACGATTGCTCAGTCAGAGAGGGAAATCCAACTATTTGCCGATATTGAATCTGTTGCAACACAGTTTTTCTGGACTTATCCCGCATCTACAATCAACGCATCTTTCTGCTGCATTTCCCACGGATGGTCAACTCCAGCGACTCGCAAGAAATTTTAACGCCCTCACACTCATCTCTCCCAGTGCTCTGAATGGTTCTCCTGTGTCAAGATCTATATGTAGCTTTTGCTGAACAGACTCCCATGTTATGCCACGCGACCGCGGCCCTAGCTGAATCAGACACTCCAACTAGATGAGCGGCTGTGCTTCGATAGCGGGAACCCGAACACTGGAAGGACCTATCACTGCCAGCGCAACGAGCAGTGAGCCGGATTTCCTGTTAATGGTGCCCTAGGCGCACTGGCCTTCTGACACTCCAGAGAAGTCCGAGGAATCCGCGGACGTCTCCACGGCACGCGACCCCTACAGCCTCTTGGTATCTTATCACGAGCAAAGAGGTCATTCATGTCTATGTACCACTTTGCTGGAGCAAGTTACAAGCGGTTGTCGGAACTAGCTCCAGTCCTGCGCCACAGTGGCAGTACTTGACTGCCGCATTCAACTAGAACAAGTCGGGCGTCCCCCGCTTTTGTGATTCAAGTGAATGTATTGAACTGGTCTGTTACTTTTGTCAATCCCGAAGCAAGCCAATTCAAAGAGCTCTTCTTGCGCCGCATTTCTTCTCAAACTGTCGGCATGATTAATGAAATTCAAATATTTCCTTTATCCACGTATGTCTGTGATGCGTTAGAATTGCTGCTGTTCACGCGCTTTTTGAAACGTTTTCAAAAAGGCCAAGGAGTGATGCTGCCAAGTTTGAATTGTTTTACGGGGGTCGTGGCTGTTGAGTTTGAGCTGTCTTTCAGGCTTCTTTTGGAGAATGCGGTCCTGTTCCAGAACGGCTTTTGGGATGATCATAGGTAACATGAGGCATCGCTCGAGCTTGTTGGTTGTTTGCCCGTATGAGCTGAGCGCTAACCCAAAGATTGAATTGTCCGATTCATGGTAGGAAGATAAAAAAGGAGTGGGTGTTGAATCATCCTGGCGCTATGGGTTGAACGGTCGCACGAGAGCACACACAATGACGCAGGCCTCTCCCCGCCAGTCGGGGTGTTCTGGGCGCTTTGCTGCGGCTGATGTTTTTTTTTTAAGAAAACACCCACCTCCCTCATCAGCGGAAAGCTTTAACTCCGAACGTACAGGCGACCAGTTGGGTGTGATGTGCTGCTCGATGGAGAGAGTTGGTTCAAGAAGTAGAAGAGCGATTTCCTCGTGTCAAGAACCAGCAGGAACATTTGACAAACCCCCGCTGTCTCCGCTAGTGGAGTTCACCGGGCTCGCATCCCTGAGTTGATAACTTACCGATGACCAGAACATACCGTAAAGACGAGGCCCGGATTAAAGAAGATCTGCAGCTCTTCAAAAAGTATGCGTTCAAAAGCTGGCATCAAACACAACAAGTTGAATGATGTTGGTACCTGACCGTATTTACGAGAGGACGGACAAAAGCATTTGGCCACACAGGGTAACACGATCACAAACAACTGGCAGGAAACTCACGTTCAAACCCAGACCCATTACGAACGCAGTTCCTTTTCATCGCCGTCTCCCACAATGTCTAACGCTCTTCTCAGGCATGTTTGCCTTGCGATGGAAAAAATAGCACCGCTGCGCCTGGCGGAAAACTGGGATAATGTCAGTCTTTGTTTTTTTTTTTTTATTCCCTGGCCTGTCACCAGATCCCATCTCACGACGTTCAGGTTGGCCTGCTCTTAGGTATGTCCGTGTGCGCGTGTGTATGTGTATGTGCAGCGGCGCGCGCGCCAGGTAATAACAATATCTTACATTTTCTGATCTTTCCTTGTGGGTGGCTTGATCAGAATCTCCTGTCCTCAAACCGAACCGCAGACGAGTGTTATTGACGATCGAGTGGGTAATATTGCATTGCACTATACAGAAGGAGGCACATTTTCACTTGGGCCTTGTAGCCTGACTCCAGCAGTCTTATCAGAATCATTGGCTAAAGAAGCTTCGGTTATCGTGGCCTACCACCCTGCCATCTTCAAGGGCTTTCAATCATTTACGCTCGCGAATCCTTTACAGGCCTCCCTACTGAGGTGCACAGCAGAAGGTGTATCCGTCTACAGTCCCCATTCAGCGCTGGACTCGGTATGGGGAGGGATCAACGACTGGCTCGCCGAAGGGCTGATGGGAAGGAAGGGAAACGGGGAAGTCAAACACCTTGTGGGAGAAAAAATCCACCCTGTCAGCGGATTAAGTGAAGGTGGTGAGGGACGCCTGGTGTCGCTCCGTGAGCCGATTGGCTTCGACAAATTGGTGGAAAGGGTGAAATCGCATTTGAAGCTTTCGCAACGTTAGCCTTCTTTCCATGGTATTGGCTTTTTCCTTGTTCTGATGGGCTCTTACCTTGTCTTTTTACCGATGCCACGGCGCTGTGCGCTGCATCAGTTTCAGTTGGTTATCCAGCAACGACTGAATCCCGATCATCTCCTGTACGTACTATCGCCATTTGCGCTGGCTCGGGTGGGTCTATGCTGGCCGGGAAGCAAGCAGACGTATACCTCACGGGAGAAATGTCTCACGTAGGTCCTTCGACATTCACACCAACACGTTTCTTCATAAGACGCAACTTCGTGATCTCAGCACGAGGTTCTAGCTGCTGTGGCAGCTGGGAGGCACGTCATACTCTGTAAGCTGAACTACATAAATTTCACCTAATCATTACTCAGTCCTTGGGGCTATAGGTGGACATGACAATACCGAACGTGGATATCTTCCCGTCTTGGCCAGTAAACTGTTGGCTGAGCTTCGAAATGCGGGGCCTAATGGGCAAGGGCTTGCAGACGTAGAGGTTGTCGTCAGTGAGGCAGATACGCATCCTCTCCAGCTCGTATGATGAACACACAGTGCTTCCCATGAATTGAACCAGAACGATCTGCGCTTCACATTTTCGAGCTCGACGTCATTGTTGGATGATGCATCGCCTCTGACTGTAAATTTTCTATCAGCTTCAATCACCGAGCAGGCAGGAAGTGTTGATTAAGGATGATCCGTTCCGCAAGCACCTTCAGGCCTGGTCGGAGCTTCATTTTGCTGCCTGCCAGAGGACATACGCTAGTAACCGGCATAGCCATGGGCACAAGGGCAAAAATCAAAACGCCTGGGCACGAGAGAGACGTGTGGGGATTTGCCTGGGCAAGGGGGGGGGGGTCCCAGACCGGGTCGAACGTGTGGGGACTTCTTTCTCGAGCTCGGGTCGGTTTGGACGAACCCGACGAGTGGTTGCCCAACCCTGAGGCTCGAATCCCTGAAGCTTGTCGGGTTTTCCACCGCCTCTCTCGAGTTCTACCCTTGGCGGGCTGCAATAGTCGCCTGAGCAGACGTTTTTGGGCAGGACCGGCGTCTGGGGCTGTTGAATAGAATTCTGAACTCGCACAATCACGCGTCTTAAGCCCGCCCATTCGGGAAGATTGGATTTGAGTGATCATGACCATGCTTCGAAGAAGTAGGTTTCAACTCCGGCTTCAATGTGGTGATGATGCTATGAATCTTTCCAGAGTGCCTGAATATGGGGAAATAGATGCCGCTTACGATGCCGGGTTGGGGTTTGCGGATTGGGAAGGATGGATAGGGCATACTTGATAAGAAAGAAGCCTCGAGGAGCGAGTGGTATGGGGTTTATGACGATTTTGAACACTGAGCTTGAGCCTCGAGGAAGGGGGTGGAGCGGTTTCCCTCTGATACTTTTCTGAACGGCTGGAGGGTCACGGTCTACCTCTGTGTGCGACACCAGGAAGCCGGCGAAATATTGGGCTAGGCAAGAATCGCCGAATTGGAAATGGTTCTTGGATGCAAGATGGAAGCCAATCAGTACTGAGCATCTCTTCTTAGAGAAGACTGCCAGCTTTGCAGAAGACCCAGCCGCTGCGCCAGGCCTTTGGTATCATCGTGGACCTGGACCATGCACATACAGTTTCTGTTTTTGCTGTGGCGTTGCCTTGCATGATAGGCGTGGGTTCGAATAGCGAGACTTCAAGGTACACCCGTTGAACCCGTACATAGGTTTTGATTATCTATGTTACCAAAAAAAGATCAACAATCAGTCTGACATCAATGATTCTGCAAGGCGCGGGAGTATCGGAAAAGTGAGGCCAAATTCACTATTAGAGGACCATTCGGGTCTGGGAAAAAAAGAGAGCGTCGGGAAAGGGCGTCCGAGGCAATTTCCGAGCAGCCTGGACACGATGACCGGCGAGCTTCTTTCGCACCTCCCGAGATTTGCGGCGGGAATTTCTATGTAGGAGAATCGGAATCTAGAAACAAGGGAAGGTGGGTGGTAGGGAAAGGGAGTTGCTATCCCCGACGAGCACGCTCAAGCTCTGGGCCACGAACCAGCTAAAGAATCAACGAGTTGAAGGGCGGCCTGGGGGTCGGCTGGGGGTACGACCGTAGTAGTGGAATTGTTGCGGACCCAGCGAAGGCGGCGGAGATGTGAACGAGATCACAGACGATAGACGATAGGGCGGTCAGGAGTGGTTATTTCTCAACGATTGAGTACCCCATTGGAGCCACTGATATTTGGAATCAAATGACCACGTTATTTCTGTACACTGGCCATGTTGAGTTAGCCTGGAGAACCTTGGCTTACGGACGTAATTTTGCCGTGAAGGAGCGTGCATTCGGAGATAGCTGGTCGCATCAGATGGTAGTCTTCATGTCGTCTCGCTCTTGGTAAGATGACGTCGAAAAGCTGGTAAAGCCATTACCTTAGCAATTTGGAGCATGCTGCCATGTTGTAAACTGTTTACAGGTCGAGGGTGGGTACACCTTGGCAAGTGTATTGGCAGCCATTACGCAAGGAGGAGCTACTTATTTTTCACGCGGGTTAGTACACTGCTTTTGTGGACAACTAGTGGTATATATCAGACTCGGTCACGTGGTTCCCAGAGTGCCACCAACGACGCGTTTTTCGGCGTTTAGACACTGCACTGCACACGACAACGAGAATCCACAACATACGCAAGAACAGCGCCCGAGACACCTACTCGGATCCCTCTGTGCCATGCCGATGCAAGAAGACCTTAGCTTGCGACACCTGCCGGAGGTCTCCGAGGATTCCTGGTCGTTTCAGATCCCAACCTCTTCTATACCCAAAGGCGATGACCTTCTGGTCGACAACAGCAACTTCTTTGAGGGTGCAGATGCCTCCATTCTGGCCACACCCGCACCGGCTACTCAACAGACAAATCACACCCATTCACGCGTTGTTAGCCAATTCACGTCTAGACCATCAATATGGGAGTCTAGTCCTGCACATCAACCACAGCAACGAGGACACGTCGCTTCGCCGCCGTCACCAAGTACCTCATATGGGCATGCTCAAGCTCAGCGCTTTCCGATCACTCAAGGGCCTATATCGAGTAAAGAACTGGGAAGGCACAGTGCAGAAGACCCACATGAAGAAGCGAGGTGCCGCAATAATGAACGACAGGAACAGCCACTCCAACCGTCCACATCGACAACCTCATCTACCTCGTTGAATGACATAGCATCACCTCCATCCACGTTCGCCGAACGATCACCGCTGGAATCGCATCTGGAAGTTGGACACTCTGAGCCCGGCTTACGTGCAGCTGAGTCGCAGCCACAAGTCAGCACTGCTGCCACGGACGTGACGGAAAAGGAACGTCAAAGTGTTGGAAAGCTCCAAGGGAAACTGAAATCGCCTGGTGGGAAAAGGCTAAGTCGTGGAGCCCCGACGGAGGGCCAGCGATCGACAGCACTAACGAAAGCCCTCAGACGGGTAAGTTTTTTTTTTTTCTCGTCCGTCTGTCGAAATGTCAGATCATTGATGAGGACCTGATGCTTTTCTTGGTGCTATTCGCTTGCAATCCATGATCGAACACGTTTTTGTGTTTAATCAGCCAATCGTCGCCGGAGGCACAGTAAAGTGTCGGAATCGCCAAAAGACCGCAGCGACTTTGAGCGCCAGGTCTAAAACCGAGTCCATTGCTCCAATGGTCGCCCCTCTCACTGTTAAGACCCCGAGCGAAACCGAAGCTACTGGTGATGGCCTTATCAGTGATGAAACACATGGCCCTGATTTGAGCCTATCCTCATTCGTCTCGGATAGAGGCGTAGCCGGGCGGCTTATAGCGTATAGCCAACAACTCATGAGCAGGAAGAACACCATGCGGTGAGTTAGCGGCATCAATTAGAAATCAACGCGAGAATGCTAAATGACAGTGTCTATGATTATTGCGCGCTTAGCTCGACGGTACTCAATGCGGAGCCGAACTACCAGTCCGAGAACGACAAGGCACACCCAACTGTGCTACCTGCCCAGGATATCAAATTGAACATGGGAGATCAACCAGTTGACTTGTCTCGTGGAAGTGGCATTATCGACAGCGGTGTTGGGCACAGGAACGATGATCAAGATAATCCGCTTACGCTATCCCAACTTTCACCCCGCAAACGTAGAGCGGTACGATCGACAGCGGGCCCAGAACTTGAAGGAATGGCCTCATTCGCTCCGACATTACCGGTCCTAGAGCCAACTGGTTTGTCTTGTCCTACAAGCAAAAAGAGGCCAGCACCATCAATGTCTGCAAACTGTCACGATCAACGACAAATCCGAAAAAAAGGCAAAGACATGAATGCCATAAGCGCGGCGGAGGGTTCGGGTTTGGCGCAAGCTGTGCCTACCCCTACACCTGCGTTCGCTCCTGGAGATTCCTTGTTACACTCTGCTTCTGCTTCTTTGTCCGCAGTTTCGGAGGTCGGGTTTTGCAACAGTGGGACCGCGGTGAACGGTTCAGATATGGCTATAGAGGATGATGGCGATAAGGAGGGAGTGAATGTGGGGAAATCTGGACCTGCGAAGTCAACGAGCGCGTCGGCAATGATTTCGGAGACTGTACCCATGGGTAGTAAAGTGGGGAAGCAGTCAGGGTCGACGGCAAACCCGAAGAGAGTAGGGTAGTGGGCCGACTGGGATGGGGGCTCGAACACGGCTTCGAAGGGCGTCAAAAGCCTGTTCATCCATCAACGGAGGAAGAACGCTGCGCCCACGGTCTGTTTCTGCTTCCGCCTCTGTCCATGCGGGGGTGTTGCGTGCGAGCGAGCGGGGAAGAAGGATTGCACAAGCGCGGACGAGGAGAGAGGCGCGTGATAGAGGAAGAGAGAGGTCGATAGCGACGGATGCGGGCGCCGATGGTGATACAGGGAATTCAGGGTCGTCTGTCAACAGCGACCTCAAACGCGTGAGTACGACATCTGTCGATTGCTTTGTATATGATTTTCTCTCTTGTTTTTTTTTTTTTTTTCCTTTTGATCTAACCATTGAATATATTAGTCTGGGTTGACATATATGGCCAATTCTACGCGCCCTGTGGAGTTCAAATTTGCTTCGGATCTTCGTATTCAAGCTCGTAAAGGGGATGAGGAAACGATGACGAGATCGGCGTCAACAGTGTCGAGTGGTAGTGGTGAAGGTGGCTATACGGATCGACGTCTGCGCCCGATACCGGGTTTCAAGGTGAGACGTGGAGCACAAGCAAGCGAGGAGGCTCATTGGAAGGAGAACATACAACCTGTGATAACCCGGCCGTTCCACCTGATCACTGAGGAACGGATCAAAGAGCGAAGAAGGTTTGATGAGGCAGTGAAAGAGAAGGAGAGAGCGAAAGAGACGGAGGAGGAGGAGCGACGGAGGGAACGAGAGGAGGAGGAGGAGAGGGAGGTACGAGAGCTGAGGAAGAGGGCAATACCCAAGGCGAATGCCGTTCCAGAATGGTACAAGGGTGCCCCAAAGAAGAAAAAGGACGAGGAGAGGATAGACTCTGGGAGACGATGATGCACAGAGAGGCCTGACTGTATTGTTAGATTTGTAGGATATAGCGAATGAATTCGTGCCGAGCTCATTGTTGATCGGGTAGACAAGGGGTGGCACAGAACAACCCAGGATATTTTGTGGAGTTCGGCCTGTCAGGCTCATGCCATCAAACGTGTTTGTTCCTGTGACCCGAACTCAGATCTGGTTTCTTTGAAGCCGGACAGCACTCCGAGCCATCGGTGGCCCGCACTGGCTTGGCCTGGCTCGTTTCGTTGGGCGTCCAAGGGGTTATTTCCGTCATCTAAGTGCATAAAAGCCCCTCTGTTTTCCTCCAATGGCCAGTATCACATCCTCGTCTTGCCCAGTTTTACCATGGTTTCAACCACCCTCTTCTCTGCGTCCTGCCCAGTTGATGCCCGATGCTCAACATCATCATCTGCATCTCACCCATCACATCCCACACACCCGTTCTCCGACGCGATCCCTACCACCACCCATAGTAGCGCGCCCCAGTGCTGCCATTGTGGCTGGCGTGGGCAGCACTCGCCCACCTGCCCATTCCGATGATCTTCATCCCCCTCGACTTGACATATTTGCGTGCGTCCCATTCCGGTCCTTGCATGCTTTGTCAACAACAAACCACTTACTTTTTCAATAACAGACCCCTCTCTGCAAGTCATCTCTCCGACTTCAGCCCACCTATACCATCCATCATCCGCTTTCGTTTCTTGCTGCATCCATACACTTGTCTCTATGTTCGACTGCTATTTAATACGGCACCTTATCACTCGCCCAGACGGGGTTACTATTGCTGGAGAGGAGGAGAGGGGGGGGAAAGGCGAATGATATTGCTTGACAAGAATAATTGTGTAATAGTACTACCGCACCTTGTATACCTTCGTCACACTATCATTGCAGACCTCTGTAAGATAAAAGATATATTCAACATTTGTTGGCCCTCTACCTACCTTTTCTGCTAAGCGCGTCAACTTGCAAAGCAAAGAGCCCAGGTGATGGCATCAATTGCCTTGATGGGGGTCGGCCGGCAATATGTTTAACCGGGGCAAGGGCGGGACCGGTTGGCGAGGGACCCCAGGCTTTTCTCCAGGTTGAGTGTGAAGTTCCCCACATTTCCACATTGCAGTACCACCACGACCACCCAACGCTATGCCACCGACGCTCCAGCCACCCGCCCATTCCGATCAATTGAACGTTTCCTTTCTGGATGATCATGTTCTCTTGCTCACCCTCAACCGCCCGAAAAAATCTCAACGCAATGACGCCACAGATGACGGAAGACCTCCAACGCGTACTTGATTGGTTTGAGGACGAGCCCCAGCTATGGTAAGTCATCAAGTGGGGCTAAGGTTCGTGCTACTTACGACTCCCTTCATTTGCTGTACCATAGGGTTGCTATAGTGACAGGAGCAGGACGGCTCTTCTGTGCTGGTGCCGATTTGAAAGCGTATGTTTTTGCTTCATGAACAAATAACGCCCATCATTCATCATTTTCTAACCTATACGGCAGGTGGAACAAGCACCAACAAGCTGGCGTATCCGACGAACAAGCGAACGTTACAGCCAGCGACCTCGGTTTCGGATCCCTTTCTCGTAGACAATCAAACAAACCCATTGTTGCCGCCGTGAATGGCGGCGCCTACGGTGGTGGTGTTGAAATAATTTTGAATTGTGATATCGTCGTTGCCAGTCATGATGCCAAGTTTGCTCTGCCGGAAGTAAAGCGTGGCGTCGTCGCTGCGCAAGGAGGTGAGCCTGAACATCACATCACCCCCCTACTTACTTTTCCCCATTCTAAAAAATCCTTTTCCCCTTCTTTGCTCATTACGCGTTACAACACCATTCACCCCGCCTATCATTAAACCTTGTTATGCCGCCCTTTCTGTTCCTATTTTCAACATCTCACCAACGCTATCCTCGGACCGTCACGCTGACTACCTTGATCAATCTCCTTTCCGCGATATATACAGGGATCCCGCGCTTATCCCAAATAGCAGGTCATCAAGTGAGCCTGGATCTCCAATCCAGCTTTCCTTTTCTCCTTTTTCTCTCTCGCCTCCCTTTTTCGCTTTACCCGGCACGTCAACAAAGTAGAGCCATCAATCTCATATCTAGGAGCTATGATTATATCTTGATTAACATGAGGCCCCCCCCCCCCTTGGTCTTATGACGCGCTCCGTTGTCGTTGGCACCGAGCGCTGAACTGACTCTTGGCTTTCTTTTTGACAGCTTGCTTCCGAGCTGTTACTTACGGGAAGGACGATCACGGCTTCGGAGGCGTCGAATCGATTTGGATTGTGAGTCCCATCGCAAAAATAGCTTCCCGTCGTTCTATCTTACTGACAGACAAGCATAATTTGATCCCGCCCTCTCTATCGTCGATGCTTTTGGATTGCCCCAACCAAATTCGATGTCCGACATATGGGAAATCAGTGTGAACGTAGTTGCGCCAGCCACACAATTACTTCCCACAGCGCTCGGAATTGCTAAAGAAATTGTGGCTAATTCGCCCGATGCTGTTCAGAGCACGAAGCATGGATTGTTGCTGTCACAAAGGTTGCCCCATCGCGAGGCGTTTCTCGCGCATACTTGGAGTGACCTTAGCAAGCGTGTGTACGTGGGCGAAAATATCAAGGTAATACATATCAGTTTGTTGACAATGTGCTTATTCCGATAACAATGTTCCAATTTTCCAGGAAGGCCTCAAGGCATTTGTGGACGTAAGTCTTCACCTGTATTTCACACCCGGAGATAAATCATATACTAACCCAGTTCGGCTAGCGACGCGCGCCCAACTGGAAGAACCCTGCGAAACTCTGATTCCTCACTCTCGAACTCGTTCCTTTCGAATTTTCCCGGACTTTGGTTGGGGAACTCAGATAACACGGGAACTCCGGAACGACAAGTGTATGGTCGATGTTGGTTGTATTCAATGGCTGGCTGGCCCAACGCTCGGAACTAGAAGAACCAGCTGAAATGGAGGCTTATAGTTGCAGGAACACAAATATGATCTAAATTGGTAAAAAGCGTCTGAATACATGCGATAAGCGGACCCTGAGAGAATGGATCGCAAGTACAATGTCCGTGAGATGAATGACGTATGTGGGTGTGGGTGTGTGCTGTTGTGGAATGGAAAGGAACGACGACGCATGTTGCTGTTGTACGCACGCTTTGTTGTTGGTGTTGGTGTGTCGTTGTCCGAAGTTTCATTTTTTTCGTAATGCCGTTGGGTTAGTGGAGCGTTAAACCAGTTGGAAGAAGACGGATAACTCGGACCTTCGGAGCGTTACAGCGCGTCTCTATATCCGCACTCATCCATGTTGTACAGTTCGCCGTGATATTAAATGATGTATTCTGTTATAGCCATAAGTGGATATCCGCAAGTCTAATTCCTGCGCGATTTTGGCGTTCATAATTCATTAACTTGTTGAGTTTGCCGGCTCGTTTCTTATTTTGCGATTGCGTAAGTGGAAGGCCCCCCTCGCCTAGACCTCGCCAACCAGGCGGCTCACTCCAAATATCATGACAATGACGACAAAACAAAAATATTAGAAACACGGACCGCCCAATGACTCCGAGTGGTCTAATTAATGAAGCGGCTCGCCTTGTAACTCCAGGTCGAGGTGTGCCCCCTTTACCTCCCCCTAGTCCCGGTTCGATTCACACGGGACGCAACATGTTCGAAATTCGATTTTCTAATGTAAGTGTGTGTGTGTGTGGCCACCCCGGAGTTGGCATCCTTTATTGCTAAATTAGAATCTTCTACGTGTGCTCTCTTGGAAATTCCGCCGGGAGTTGAGGGGGAACCTTCGACTCGCGGCTATAGTACCAGTTGCGCGCCGCCACGCAACATGAGTCCAGCCCTCGAAATATTTGGGGGAATCACAAAATTGAAGCTGGCAAGGGCGCTTCTCTTCTATCTCTTCTATCTCACAATAGATACCGCGGGATTGTCCAGAATCAAGACTGACATAGATCATAGTGTAAGCAGCACAGCACGAGAATTAATGGATCGACGTCAGGGATGAATTAACGGTGAAGAGAGGTGATAAGCGATGCTCCCCGCTATCGTTTGAGGCTAATCAGATGCGTTCATCCTGTGGGGCTGCTATGGCTAGCGCTCAAAGCCCTGGCGGATCAAATCCCAAGCGTCATGTTTACGTGGTATTTGGGCGTGTTCGTGGAGGGGGTGGTTATTATTCTCGCTGCAAGGCTTCGGACGCCATGATCAGCCACAGAAACAAAAGTCTTGGCATAGATGTGGGTTACATCTGACATTTTGAGAGCGTTCTATTCTCGAAGTAGACAAGGAAAATTTAAGCGGTAATTTATGTCCCACGCCCGTAGCTATCGCAGCTCGCCCCGTGGCATCATCCCATTCTGCTTTAGCATTGCACGGATCTCTCCGATATTCGTGTAACAGTAGAAGTAGTAGAGTGCTGTTCCCGTCTTCGGATTCGAAAAAAAAAAAAAACACAAGTCTGCCGCCAATCCCAATTGATCAAATGATTCTGATATATCATAAATGCTGTAGTTCTTGGGTTCGATCACTTGTTTCTCGAACCCTTTGATTATCATCGGCAGTATCGAGGAATCGCTGATTACAGGACCGGGTAAGTGGTAGGCAAACCCTTCCTCTTTCCTATCTCCGGACAGAGTCGCCCACGTAGGTGAGATTCTCTGAGATTACTTAGCAAAGGGTGCTGATCACCCCCACCCAGAACATAGGGGAGGTGTCAATCGAAGTGTGGGGTAAAGTCATGTTCTAGAAAGACGGGACATCAGTGTGGGGAAGGGTCCTTTTGCCCGCACGACCAGGAGGTACGTTATATTGATGATGCCATGAACCAGTTGAGCATAGAGGGTCCAAACCATATCAGTGGTATCGACGGCCTCCGTAGCTATAGTTAGCCATTCAATATTCAGCACCCGTCACGTCAGCAGGATGTGTACTACTACTTTTTGCAGCTTTTATTGGTTAGGATGTGTTTCTGCTTCATGTACTGAATTGCATGCAGGGACGAGTCGTATCTTCTCTTATTTGAGGCATTCGGAACTTGAGGGTTCCAAGAATAACATATCACTACTGTGTAACACCCACTTGCCCCGGCGCCCTCGCGCTAACAACCCTTGGTTCGGTGTTCTTATTGACCGTCTGCCTCCGCTTTCGATCTCCCTGGGTTCACGAGCTAGGTTGTATTGATATAAGCATCTGACAGCAATTACCAGGCACCATACGTCCTCTATCCGTCCCCCTTGCAGGTTTGTGCTTCAGGCCAGTGACATGGGATTAGTAGTGCCGGCACCGATGTTTGGAAAAGAAGTTTATCGGTCCCTTCGGGCTTTTGTGACGAGTTGGAACGGGTGATTGTTCGATTGTCAGCCCGCGTACGTTAGGTTTGACGGATCGACTAATCCGCAGCAGTCGGATGAATGGGTAAAAAGCGTAAATGGCACTTCAGTGCTAACGTCAAAAGTAAGGGGGGAGCTTCAAGTGCTTTTATCAAGGGACTTGGCCCCATTCAACGCTGATGCAACAGTGACGCGTCGCGTACAGATGAGCTGGGGAGGAAAATTCATCCCGATGATGCACATGGAGACGCCCATAGTTCTCACAACCGTCATGTTCCATCGAGTTTGGCCCCGCAACACAAGACCTCAAAGTTTACGTGAAATGCAAAAAGCGGTCGCTATTGTGTGTGGTTCAGCCCCATGAGGCTTGGGTCGGGTCAGCTGGGAGGGATGCCAGGACGCGAAATATGGTTCGTTTGTAAAGATGGAGAGTTCCTTAACTTGGACAAGCTGATGATTGAGCTGGCAAAACGGCCATCGTGACCTTGTGCAATGTCGCTTGATGGGTTGTCCAGGAACCAAGATCTCTGGAGTGAGATATAGCGGACCCTGGCTACAAGAGCTTAACTGATAAGATGGCGCCCCGAGATTGCACAAGGTTCGGTATTTTGGCTTATTTATCGTCGACCTCTCGTTTTTCTTTTCTGGTCAAACGACACAATTATAGCACAGGTCCCACAGTTAAAGGTTGCAGTCCAGCTATCCACAATCGGTGCCTCGACAAAAATGTTCATGCGACGTTGCAAGTCTGCGAGGTTCTTTTCACACACCGGGACTGTTACCCCATATGCATATCTTTTCATAGCAGAACCGGAGATACGATGACATGACCACACGGAACCAGGAGGGCAAAATAGGGGAGCCTGATCAATCAGGTGGCGCAGCAGCACCTGGCGTAAGTAAATGCGTCGCTTTGTCCTAAATCATAGGACTTTCCGGTTGCCCAGGTCTTTCACAGGAGCTGCGACCTATATCCAATACATCATCAGTCGTCGACTTAGGTACGAGACCCACAGTGCATGTTACTGCGTCCAAAATTAACGATTTCTTCCTCACGATCGTAGTTCCAATTATAGGAAAACTACCGAACGTTCCAATTGAGGTATGTTGGTTCAAGAATCATCAGATTGGCTCCCATTGCAGACTCAGGAGTTCTGGGTACAGTGCGCCTCGAAGGTTGGAGTCGAGGGAATGAGCAGGCTTTTGGGCAGATGATAAAAACTTCCAAGGTATGTGCATCTTCCTCTTCAACAATTATCTATTTATTTTCCTTCCATCGGGAGGAGAGCCCTCAAGATGAATGAGTTGACTTGCAGACTGTGCTAAAACTACGTACTATATATATGAGTTAGGATAGACGGATGCGAGCTTTTCTGATAGGATATCCGCAGTAAACGAGCTTTCCTTTGGCTACATTCGCTCTTTCTTAGCCGAGAACCGATTGGTTGGCTATTCTGAGTCCAGGCGACTCGATAGCCGGCTAAAATAGCTCGCGTTTAAGCAGGCAGAATGTCAAAGGAAACTGATCGACCCATATAGCAAAATTATAAGCAAGTACAACACACAATATCATGACAACAGCACACGCCCACAATAGATAGAACGCAGATCATGTATGGTCAGGGCCAGCCGAATCCTGGCGAGGGAAGTGCGACGTCGAACAAAACCATATCCCGTGATCGTGCAGCATCAAAGAGCATCACGCTGTACTCAAGCTCCGGTACCACGTACAGACCGAAGCCATTACAGACCCTAAGTCCGATCCCGGTCTTTTGATCAGGTTTACTTTTCTTACCCTATAACACGAGGAGGTAGAACCCAGGATGCTTGGTGAATAAGGATGTATTGGCTTATTCCACGGGGAATGGGATGACGCTTGGTGACCTTGGCACTCGAATCTTTCGGGTCCAGCTTTCAGCAGCGGCGGAGAAACAAGTCTCCAATGTCAGAGCCCCTGACAGTACTGGTGGAGATATTCGAAGATAGATCGGCTGATGGCTTCATAGCTTTCGAATAGCTCGGGCTGACGCCTATCGAAACTTAAACCGCCGAAGACGCTCGCAGTGGTAAATTAAACATACTTAAACGCTTACCTATCTACTAATAAATATAACCGGGACGCCAAAGCCCTCAGGACTAGGCACCCTACACTAATGAAAGTTAATCTAACCAAGGCGATGGTAGCGATAGTTGATTAATATGCTATGCACCTTCGCTTTTTCATATCCATTCTGGGTAGAGTAAATGACCTTATCGCAAGTGGAGAGCCAACCAGTGGGTTCTGTCATGAAGCATATCATCCATACCGGCGGATCCGATGGTCGCCGCAAAGCTGAAGCATTACGCCCGCAGGGGACTCGCAGATATTAAAGATGTCACTCAATTGATCCTGTTCCAATCCGGACCGGTATCCTACAACGTCACTCGTCTGGGCAAGGGGGAAAGACTAATGAGCAGTGTACGGCACCCCCGGCACCAGAGAATCTGACTGTAACCTGGAACTCCCTGAAAGGCCCATGGTTGTTTGATGCTAGCGGGTCGTGCATGAGGGGGAAATAGGCAGCCTTTTGGAGGTAGAGCAAGGTTCATGGGCCCTTACAACGCCAGGGAGGTCGGAACTTGTTAGCGGAAGGATGGCGAGGGACGGCGACGAGGGGAGAGCGATTCTTCCCGCACCTCGAGTATCTTCCTCCATTTGCTTACCCCCCTCCCTCGTGGCTTACCAAGAGCAGATAAGGGTTTCGTGGGGAGCTGATTTGATGCCCCACCGTAAAACTTTGGATGCTCGACGGAAATTTTGTCACGCAATGGAGCTGTGTTGACAGTAGTGGTGTGCTTGGATAGATGAAATTTTTTCTTCTACTGGCACAGTGATGAGCCGTATCGTACACGCCTTGAGGCCCGGAGTAGATTGTTAATCTGCTACACAGCTTGAGGTTGGTTCTTTGGATGGCGCAGTGGTTCGTCGCCTACGTTCGTTCAAGGGTCCTGCTGGCGACCTTACATTCGAAGGTTCCAGGTGGACGGATGTATATGTATAACCCATATTGGTTATATATCTTGAGTGCAGGGATAATTGTATTGCTGTCATTCAATTTTTTTTTCTTTGATCAAACGGTAAGCACAGCACGATACAAAGCTTCCGCGAGCCCAGGCTCTGGGATATGCGGTCTCTTTATACCGGTATTCATGGGGGCGCGCTATATCTATTTCGAAGTTTTCCCCGAAACGCGTCATGGGTCTAGGCATCCAAACTACACTAGATACCCCTTAACGCCATCGGGACGTCAGTCAATGCCCTGATAATCAGGTGCTTGAAGGCATTCATCAGATGAAGCCACGAGTTTGGGTAAACCGGGTCAAAGTATAGTACCAACTCATCATCAACCATCTGCCCTCTAAGGAAAGTATGATAGTGGCCTGGGAAGCAAGTGCCTAGTCACTTGTTGGCAGCAGACAGAGGGAAGTCATGTCGGGTAAACAATTAGCTGTTGCAAGCGAATAGGAATGCGACAAGTCATAACTCAAGCATCAATGATCGTTTTCTGTTGGTTCGCGTTATAGGAGGGAGGACCGAGCACCGGTGACCCTGGAGGCAAGTTTCGGTTGGTCGTGTGTTGATGAAACCAAATGAAGAACCACTGATTGATGCGTGTTCAAGTGGTTCCTGAAAAATGAATGAAGAGTTGGATGGACGTGGGGGACACTCATCGCTTTCTCTAGCCTAATGTCAGGCAGCGAGCTATGTTATACAAGGCGTTGGCGTATCCGTGTTGTCAGGAGATCGCACAAAATTGCTCTAGCTGGTGCTACAACTTAAGGTACCCGATGATTCGATGATTGGTCAATTTGAAAGGATGATCGTGTGAAACTCGGTAAGTCTGCAAATTTGGAGTGCACAGCAGCCCGTGTTGTTCGATGAACGACGCTGGTAAAGCAGAACTGGTACAACTTGTAGGTGATATCGTATGATAGTGATGTATAACAATGACATGGTAGTATATATAAATAGTTGGGAATTACTTGTATTATTTTACTGGAAAGGATGATTTAAGCGTCGACATTGATCAATCAAGCCCACTGCAACGCATTTGTCACGTACTTATCATGTGATGTAATGTCACCAGAGTCCCACATGAGTTCTTCTACCTTCGTGATCGCTCACAACCCACACCTGCATTTGACGAGCCCTTCGCATGGTGGCATGACAAGAATCATACTCCTCACAATCCTTGGAGCCATGGATCAGTCAGAAGCTCCTCCGCAGTAGCGCGATCATCAGGATTCAGACGTAGGCATCGGCGCATAAAGTTGGCCATAGCCGGCAGTTCGTCATCGGGAACAAGCTTATGTTGGCCAATCAGGTGCTCCAGTGGCCATTCAATGACGGTTGGCTCCTTCTTCAATTGACCTGTAGATATCTGGTCGGTATGTTCATCCTTCGGGTAATGAGATGCAATGCATACAGTCCTCTTTGAAAAATTCACCGGCCAAGGGGCACACCCGAAGTTGTTTTGCACGGAAGACTTCGCCGGTGAACACCATCATTTGATACAGCATGTTCTCATCCTCCGATAAGTTAAATTTTTGATTGACTTTGTAACAGAAGAGTGGTCGAGAGATGACAAGCTCGTATATCTAGGGATAGACCTTGAGCAAGCAACACGCAGCAATCATTGGAGCAAACGTACCAAGCAACCAAAAGACCATATGTCGGCTGGCTTGTCCCACTTTCCAGCAAGGTATACCTCGGGTGCTCGCAACGGGACCGTGGTAATAACGCGAGTGTCATGTAAGGATAAGTTAGAAGGTTGTGCTAGGTGATGAATGAACATTACAGATATCCACACCATGCTGTGTCGTACTTACCACAGCCAAAGTCACCCAGCAGAAAGTTGGTGCGGAGTGCCTCCTCCTCAGAGGGAAGTTTCATGGGCTGCGATACGGCTGCTTGCACAATGCCGTCATGTGACTTCTCCGGAGGATGTCTCCGGGGAGGGTCTTCCGCTGTCCATTTCTCTATGTCTGCAGCACTGGCTTGGGTCTCAAAAAATATGTTGTCGTGCTTGATATCCGTATGGACCACGCCGCGCCCGTGGGCATGGGATATGCCACGAAGGAGGTGGAGGATAATGCGCTTTGATAGTGGAAGGGGGAGTGGGGTATCGCGGGAATTAACGAGGGCTTTGACATCGCCGCCATAGAGTGGCATTACGAAGCACAAATGAGAGCCGGCAGAGCCACGCCCCTGTATCGTAAAATCGTCCAATAGTTGTACGCAGTGCTCCGAGAGCGGGAGAGATGATAAGAGCCTGAGGGCATCCACTTCCCAGACAACGGAACTATCATACATCTGCGTCATGTGGCCAGTCAAAACTTTGACCGCCACATATTTATTGAGACTAGTATATGCGTCAGTGACGAGAAAAGCGCTATGCGCCAAAAACGCACATCTTGTCGCGAGCAAGCCAAGTGCTGGAGTGCATGCCCCAGCCCAGCTTGCGGATGATGGTGTACCGCTGGTCTTCTCCAATAGTATCGCCGAATTCAAACTGAACCCAGCCATAGCCATCGGCGGCGGGCATTCCTAGCGCCTCGGACTCAAATGAGAGGTTTTGCACCTCCCTACCCTCGGCGTCGATCAAAAGGTGCTCATTTGTGGGTTCCGGTAGAGTGGACATGACTCTCGAGGCAGGTAGGCGGGGCGTGCGATGTGCGGGTCGTAGCTTTGGCCAATGTTGGAAAGATCTAGGCGTGACTGCAGAAAGGAGGCGGCTTCGCGTGAACGGTCTGAGGCACATTTATTATTGTTGGTTTGGAATCATGTTGCGAGCGAATGGGAGTGCGAGGAGTTATGACTCGAACATGATCGTTTTCTGTGTGTTCGTGTTATAGGGCGGGAGCGGTCCGAACATCGGTGTGGGGGTAATATTATGATTTGTTGTGTGCGGATGAAGCCAAACGCAGAACTGATTGCTTGGCTGAAAAGATGATTGTGTGCAAGTTGGTAAATAGTACACAGCACCCGTGACGCATTGTGTGACATGTAAATACAGTAGAATATAAAAATTATTATTAACACCTGCTCTTTTTCATATGGCGGCATGACAAGACTCATATTCACCGCACTCCTTGGAGCCACGGATCAGTCAGGAGCTCTTCCACAGTAGCGCGGTCATCAGGATCAAGGCGTAGGCACCGACGCATGAAGTTGGCCATAACTGGCAGTTCATCATCAGGAACGATCTTGTGCTGGCCAATCAGATGCTCCAGTGGCCATTCAAAGACGGTTGGCTCCTTCTTCAATTGGCCTATGGGTGCCCAGTCAGTACGTTCATCCCTTTGGAGAACAAGACGTGATGCATACAGTCCTCTTTGAAGAATTTGCTGGCTAACGGGCATACCCGAAGTTGTTTTGCACGGAAGACTTCACCGGTAAACAACATCATTTGGTACAGCATATTCTCATCCTTCGACAAGTCAAATTTCTGGTTGACTTTATAACGGAAGAGTGATCGAGCAGTGACAAGCTCATATGTCTAGAAACAGACCATGAGCAAGTAACACAACAATTACTGGAACGAGTCTACCAGACAGCCAAACGACCACATATCGGCCGGCTTGTCCCACTTTCCGCCAAGGTAAACTTCAGGTGCTCGCAACAGGACTGTGGTTATGTTGCGATCGTCATGTAGATTAGAAGGCTGTGCTAAGTAATGAATGAACGTCGTACACATCTGCACCATAATGCATCGTACTTACCACAGCCAAAGTCAGCCAGCAGATAGGTAGCGCGGAGTGCTTCCTCCTCAGAGGGGAGCTTCATCGGCTGCGATACGGCCGCTTGCACGATGCCATCTAATGACTTCTCCGGAGGGTGCCTCCGGGGAGGGTCTTCCGTTATCCATTTCTCTATGTCTGCAGTGCTGGCGTGTGTCTCAAAAACGATGTTGTCGTGTTTGAGATCCGTATGGACCACGTCGCGCCCATGAGCATGAGATATGCCACGGAGAAGGTGGAGGAGAATACGCTTCGATAGTGGAAGAGGGAATGGGGAATTACGAGAAGTGATGAGAGCTTTGACATCGCCGCCGTAGAGTGGCATCACAAAACACCAATGCGAGCCAGCAGAACCACGCCCCGGTATCGTAAAATCATTCAATAGTCGCACGCAGTGCTTCGAAGGCGGGAGGTATGATAGAAGCCTGAGAGCATCCACTTCCCAGACGACAAACTTATCGTACATCTGCGTCATGTGGCCGGTCAGAACTTTGATTGCCACATATTTGTTGAGACTGGTGAAGGCATTAGTGACATAGGAAGCGCTATGCGTGAAAGACGTACACATTGTCATGAGCAAGCCAAGTGCTGGAGTGCATGCCCCAGCCCAACTTGCGGGTGATGGTGTATCGCTGGTCTTGTCCGATAGTATCGCCAAATTCAAACTGAGCCCAGCCATAGCCGTCGGCGGCGGGCATTCCTAGCGCCTCGGACTCAAACGAGAAATTGAGTACTTCCCTGCCCTCAGCATCGGCTGAAAGGTGCTGATTTGTGGGCTCCTGTAGGATAGACATGAATTTTTGGGCAGATATGCGGCGCGTGTGATGTGCAAGTCGCAGCTGTGGCCAGTGCTGGAAGGAGGACCTGATTGCAGAGAGGATTTGCGGCTTCGCATGAACAAGTCTGAGACAATATTATTTAGCTTGCTTTACTCTGATTGGGGCGTTCAAACCCCGACTCGGCATGACATCAAACCTCATTACCAAAAAAGGTGATCCCTGGTTAGGCGTGCGCGTGATGGCTCCCAGTAGCAGAATGCACAGTCAGAGGCATAAATATATTACCGTGTATCTATGAGGCGGACGTAACAAAGGTATGTATCATGAGGCAGGGGGGGAAAGGATTATTCGATTATAATTTATAAATATACTCGGCGTATTGTTATAATTAGTGCTTCCGCCTATAACCTGGTCTGAGCCTGAGCCAGGCCTGAGCCCTAGTAGGAAACCGCCTGATTTAAATTTTGTGTAGGCCTAAGCCTCAGTGGATTGGAGCCGGCCGATTGCTATACAGGAAAAAGATGCAGGATATATCATATTAGCGGATCTACTCAGACCATCAACAGTGCTTATGGATGCGTGGGTACACTACTGAACGGTGATTCAAAGGTCAGATAGGCGACAATGTCAGACGAAATTTTCTATCTCATCTTCCAGCACGATCGGTTTCATATGCTGTATATAGCTTCTCCTGTACGCCGCATCGCCCTGTTTGTAAGTTGCCAGGAAACATCAACTAAAATCTCGGAACTATCTCCCGCTGGGCTGCTACCGGATAGGAGTTCGACAGCAGATGCGTATATAATGGGTGTGTGCTCGTAGGTTGCCTTTAGCACCTAAATCATCTACATACAATCGTCTACAACCTTCCACTACTATGCATCGACTTTCTAGCGTTATCATGAAGCGCGGGGGATCTCTGGCCCAGACCGTCAAGTTGCGGGTCATGCACAGCGCCGACGTGTCCACCGTTGCTTTCAGCGACCCAAATGTCCTCAGTAGGCAAACAGCAATACGTCAACAGGCCTTCAAGGACACCGTGGCCTATGCCGCTATAGGTGGCTTGGACCTTGCTGGTGCAGAGAGCGTCATGCTCGCCTGAGTACATAGCCATATCAATGTGGAACAACGTCACTTACTACCCTTCAAATTATTTACAGCGGCGGTTATCATGCCGGTGGGTATGGGGTTGATCAGTTTGAACACCTAACGGGTGTAGTCTACGACGAGTCCGGCCAGCAGCTTTACTTCTACCGCCAATCGGACAAGACCTTCTGGGAGCGTATTCACTTCCCAAGGAGCACAGCTGCAAAAGGTATCCGGTGGGGGACGACTGGCGAAAGAACGGTGCTGGTGGGCTCGTAATGCTGTTATATCGATAAAGCTATTTAATACGTGAATCACGCTTTCAGACCAGAACGAGGTGGGATTGATAGTAAGAAATGTCAGAATATATAGCCCTTTAGAACCCTTCAACTCGTTCACCCCTGGTGGTTGCTCTTTCGTGAAAAGCTTCACTCCCGTCCACTCTCATTCCATTTGGCGTGTTTTGAGACAGTTAGCTGCAGGTCCACTTCTGTCCAAATTACATCATGGATATATGAAATCACCTCGCATCAGCGCCATCACCACTCAATTGAATCATCAGCCGGCCCGTGTCGGCACGGCGTGACAGAGTTGGTAACACGCGCCCTGATGGTGGACTCGAAGGGGATATGGTAAGGACATATTGGAGCCTTCAGTTAGCTGACAACTCACGGGCGTTGAAACGTTGAAACTTCACAACTTCGAAGCAAATGAATTGATGAGATGATGAGGCCCTGGTACGCAAGCTAGCATACTGTGTAAGGTGAGTATGACTTTAATATACCCACAGGGCGCGCTCGCAGGCGGAAGGACCCGATTCTATGACGAGTATACTTAGCACATACTAAAAATCTATTTCACTACCCAGGCATCAGCGGTCTCGCCTTTTTGTTTCTTGCAACCAAATGGATGTTGATGACGTATTCTCATGGAGTAGCGAATATTGATAGTATTTTGAATATAAGAGCAAAAGAGAGATCATCGGCTCCCTCCGTTGGAACAATTCGGCAATAAGCTAGAATTCCTATGTGCTCTTTTTGTATGGCGGCATAACGAGACTCATACTCATCACAATCCTTCAAGCCACGGATCAGTCAGGAGCTCTTCCACAGTAGCGCGGTCATCAGGATCAAGGCGTAGGCACCGACGCATGAAGTTGGCCATAACTGGCAGTTCATCATCAGGAACGATCTTGTGTTGGCCAATCAGATGCTCCAATGGCCATTCAAAGATGGTTGGCTCTTTCTTCAATTGGCCTATGGATGCCCAGTCAGTACGTTCATCCTTCAGGGAATGAGATGTAAGGCATACAGTCCTCTTTGAAGAATTTGCTGGCTAACGGGCATACCCGAAGTTGTTTTGCATGGAAGACTTCACCACTGAACACCATCATTTGGTACAGCATATTCTCAACCCTTGTTAAGCCAAATTTCTGATTGGCTTTCAATCTGAAGAGTGATCGAGCTGTGACAAGCTCGTAGATCTAGGAACGGACATCAGCAAGCAACATGCAACAATCACTAGAACACACTTACCAGACAGCCAAACGACCATATGTCGGCCGGCTTGTCCCACTTTCCGCCAAGGTAAACTTCGGGTGCTCGCAACAGGTTCGTGGTAATGGAGCGGTCGTTATGCAGATCAGAGGGTTGTGCTAAGTGATGAATAAACATTTTAGGAATCGACGCTATGCTGCATCGTGCTTACCACAGCCAAAGTCAGCTAGCAGATAGGTGGCACGGAGCGCCTCTTCCTCGGAGGGGAGCTTCATTGGTTGGGATACGGCCGCTTGCACAATGCCATCTAGTGACTTCTCAGGGGAGTGCCTCCGGGGAGGGTCTTCTGCTATCCACTTCTCTATGTCTGCCGCGCTGATGTGGGTCTCAAAAAAGATGTTGTCGTGTTTGAGATCCGTATGGACCACATCGCGCCCGTGGGCATGAGATATTCCACGGAGAAGGTGGGCGATGATACGTTTTGAGAGGGAAAGAGGGAAAGGGGAACCGCGAGAAGCAAGGAGAGATTTGACATCGCCGCCGTAGAGTGGCATCACAAAACACCAATGAGAGCCAGCAGAGCCATGCCCTGGTATCGTAAAATCATCCAATAGTTGCGCGCAGTGCTCGGAAGGCGGGAGATATGATAGGAGCCTGAAAGCATCCACTTCCCAGATGACAAAACTATTATACATTTGCGTCATGTAGCCGGTCAGAACTTTGATTGCCACATATTTGTTGAGACTGGTGAATGCATTAGTGACATGGAAAATGTCATATGCGATATACATACACGTTGTCGCGAGCAAGCCAAGTGCTGGAGTGCATACCCCAACCCAGTTTGCGGGTGATGGTGTAGCGCTGGTCTTCTCCGATGGTATCACCAAACTCAAACTGAGCCCAGCCATAACCGTCGGCGGTGGACATTCCTAGTGCCTCGGACTCAGACGGGAACTTGAACACTTCCGTACCCTTAGCATTGGCCGAAAGGTGCTGATTTGTGGGCTCCGGTGAGGTGGCCATGAATCTCGAGGCAGATAGGCGGAGCGTGCGATGTGCGAGTCGTAACTGTGGCCAACGCCGGAAGGAGGGCCTGATTGCAGAGAAGATGCGGCTTTGCATTAACGGTCTAAGACTGTATCATGTCGCATAATAAATATAATCTGCTGTGAGCAAATGGGAGGGAGGTCCGAGCATCGGCGTGGGGTAATATATAGGCATTTTTGGTTTGTCGTGTGCGGATGAAACCAAACACAGAAGGGACCGAAATCCAAAGGCACCAAGGCGGACTCAATGATCGGAAAGATGAGTCGTGGGAAAGTCGGGAAGTTTGCAAATTTGGAGTGTGCCGCAACCCGTGTTACTCAATGACCGACTCTGGTGCCTCTTCCTCCTCCTCCGACCCCCCGCAATTTACACCTGCATTTGAACGATGGCGACGGAAACTCATGTTGATCACTGGCATTGGTGTCACCGAGGAAGAGCGGCTGGCAGACCTGAGGGGGTACCAGACACGTCACTGTGAAAAAACCAAGGAATATCTTATGAACTACAGTCAGTAGCAGGGGGGGTCAACTCTGTTAAAGGTTCCGTCGCTGAGATATTTCCTTGCTCCTCAACAACAGGCCCTGCTGTTGTATTTATGCTCAAGCAGCTGAAGGAGATTGGCTGTCAAGTCCCCAAATCGAATGTTCTCTGTGCACCGTGCGACCGAACGCGCGCTGGTGGGTTCACACCAGACCCAGGCGCTGTAGTTTTGTGCTCAGGCCACTTCTTCAGCCAGTCGCATATGGAACACACGCTCGTACATGAGCTCATGCATATGTATGACCACTGCAGGTTCAAGGTAGACTGGAGCAATCTACGACATCACGCCTGCAGTGAGGTAAGTGGCAGCCTTCGAATCGCTTAATTGCCGAGGCATTCCTAACGACTTGCTACCCCTATATAGATTCGGGCGAATAACCTGAGTGGGGACTGTCGATATACACGCGAGTTGCGGCGAGGCTTTGTGTCGTTTTCGAAGCAACACCAGGTGAGGAGGAATGGCGGTTATGGTAGATAAATGAAAGGCTCATTGACGACCTTGTGACCAGGCGTGTGTCCGACGGCGGGCAGCGATATCCGTCGCCGCAAATCCGGCATGTCCCGACGCTGAGACAGCTGAGAGAATTGTCAACGAAGTGTGGGACAGCTGTTTTAACGATACCCGACCGTTTGACGAGGTTTGTATTTGCCCAGCAGGAACATTCTGGAATGCTGATCCTCCTCTGTCAGATTTATTGAGACGAGTAGTAGTCTGTATGTACGTAGAACGTTGAGAAGAATGCATCTCATCCCCGAGGGAACCACGTTCCGCCGCGTGTGAACGCCTTTGTTTGCTTGTGTTTGGTGCCCTTGTATAAAATTCTCTCTCACACGACCCCCAACACTTTCATTCCGCCTCACGACCACCTACTTACGCAAAAAAATGCTTTTCAAGCTCAGGTTAGTCCTCCCCGCTTTTCTATAGCCATTGGGCGCTTAGTATACTCCGTTTAGCACCTTTATTGCTCTCGTCGCTCCTTTGGTTTCGGCCCTAACAGTTTCGGCGCCCACTGATACTGTCAACAATGGCGGAGTGATGACTATCACTTGGCAAACCCAGTCTGGTGACCCGTAAGTTGGTTACGAGCTATTTGCATCCAGGTTCTAAATTGCTTCTAGCGCCAGCTTTTCTGTCTGGTTGACCAACCCCAGCTTCAACAGCCAATATGCTGTCGCAAACACCTGTCGACGCGTCTCTCGGGACTCTAACTATTGAAGTACCTGCTGTTCCCGAGAAGTGCGTGGCTATCTTTCTTCCTGCTTGACGAATGCCAATAGTCTTTGCAGCCAGCCATACACCGTCATACTCACTCCGAACAATGATGCTAACAACATTCTTGCTCAGTCGGGATCTTTCAATATCGGTGCTCAAGTATCTTCGTCCACCTCGGCCACTGCTGCCTCTACTTCTACGGTCAGGTCAGGCTCTGCCACAGGCAGGTCTACAACAAATGCAGGCACCACGTGAGTCCTATGTTTTGTTTTCCACTTGCTTATGCTAAGCATTTTTCGTAGCACATCCCGCACCTTACCTACAACCAGCAGCTTTGGCACCCTTGTCTCTGCCACTGCTCCCGCTTCTTCGGGCGCTGCTTCGACTTCGGCGGGTTCTGCTGCAGCTTCTGCCACGAACTCCAGCTCAGCTGCTCTTCCCATCCGCTTCAACATGAATATGGGCATTGTTGCTTCTATGGTCCTCTCTATCGTCGCCGGTGCAGCCGTTGTTTTCTAGTATTTGGACCGAAGGATACCCATCCCCTTGTTTCTCTTCTTGGAACTATTCTTTTCTCAGGTATAGCAGGACTTTAATGTGCTGTGCTATTACCTGTTGCCGCGTGCACAATCGAGGACTTTTCTGGACATGATGGTAGTCTTGCTCATTGCCGAACGTGTTGTTTCTTCTTCCATTCTTTACAGAGAAGTGTGTTGAGTATGGTGTAGTGGCCGACCTGGGTCCGTTAGCTTGTCCTCTCTTTCTTCTATTTGCTCAGCAACTACACTCTGTAAAAATAGATATGTGTTATTTTTATCCTGAGTGGACTGATGACATCTTGTTGTCAAGCAACATAGAACTCTGACTCTTCCACGATAGCCGGGAATGGGGTACACTCACTCGCGCCCAATCTCGAGGCAATCGCGCATGAACAACGACTAGGTTGTACAACTTGTGTTGGTTGTCTCGCTCTAATATTATCAAGCTTCATCGAGCGCGGTGAGGTGGATCTTGTCCGACATGGAGAACGAGGAAGCTGAGGTTTTATCTCACCATATCACTACTTGCATTTCGGAGAGATGGCCGCCCAACCATCGTAGGCAGTGAAGAAAATGCGCTCGAGCCTAATCGATATCTCGTTCGTGCAGAAAGGGTGGGTATCTTGGCGTAGAAGCCGAAGGGCACGAATCGCCGCTCTTGCACTGATAATAGTTCTGCGGGTCGTTGGGTCGAGGAAATATATTCCAAGATTCGAGATATCGCGTTGCTTGGATGTCGAGTGGGTCGGGGGCAGCAGCATCAGTGGTTACAATTAAAGGTGTCAGCGGTTTATGATTACTCATCGTCTGAGTGTGAAATCGTTCTCTGATCCGCTGGGGAAGGGGGGAAGTTGCCAATGAATCTAACGAGGAAAGGGAGTGGAGAATGATTTTTTTTTTTTTGACAAAGAGCCCATTCGCGCGATCCTCGCGCCAAGTTTCATTACGTGCGAATGGTATAGGCAGCCCGGGATCCTAGTGCATACCATGCTTGACAGGCCAAACAGACCGAATGAAGTTAAACGAGCGAAAAGAGTACCGCTTTGGTTGTCGCGGGTAGACGTCAAAAAAAAAGCCGTAAGCGAGAACAAAACCTCCCTGGGTCTGGCAAAACTACTCATCCGCTTGTCAAATTAAATGTTGTGTATTCAGCTCAGTTTCGCCTCGAGCTGCCTCGGGCCTGCGCTTCGTTATGTTGCTGACCCAATTTGTTTTTTAGAGCCGAGCATGATTAAAAGGATTACAATATAGGATGGAAACACACGTCAAAGAAGTGGCGGTGTGCTTTGCTGTGCACACTTTCGAAGGTGGAGCATCTTCAATATCAATTGACCTTTACTGGAGATAGAAACCATGGTGGATGGAACTAAACCGTTCATTTGGACCCGATCGGCCGGTTGGGAGCTGCGGAACTCGCAAAGTTGTGTGCTCGGTGTTACAAGGTGAAAAGAAGGACCGACCTCTCGACTTGCCCTTCGCAATACGCTTTTTTGCGTATCTCAATTGACCCTGACCGACCGACCTGCCCGCGCGCGGTTGCAAGCTGTTAATAAATGACCAAGCATAGAGGTGATAGGGGGTAATGGGTAATGATGAGAAGCGACGAAGCGGGGACCCCGCCGCTGACCGTGGCATTGGTGAGTTGCGGCCGTCCGAGCAATACGGAGCGTCAGCGGCAAACCTTGTGGGGGCTAGATATAAATTTAGAGATGCGGTGCCTCGCGACTCTCTCTTTGCCTTGTCCTGTTGTCACGAGAGGGAGGACTTCTATTATCTGAAATGGTATCAACTGAGCCGGTGCGAGGGGAACAACAAAGTGGACGTACTAGCAAATAGGACAGGTGCCGGTCCCCATGATCACAATGATGATGAAAGCAACCAGGCGGACCCGTCTGGCCGTTTTTCCCGTCTCTGCGCCTCTCGTCTGGAAAATCCTGACACCTGTCGAACTTGACTGAGAGACGCCCTGAGCTGGACTGAACTGGCTGTGCACAATTGATCTTTTTTACTTAACTGCATGTGAGTGGGGTTACGTGTGTCTGATGTGATGATGACACAAGATGGATTTACCTTTTGTCGATTGTGGCAATCATCAGTGAACAAAGCAAGATGGGAAAGTGGGCTGGTAGAGATGAGCGGTAGGGGAAGGATCACGAGGTGATCATTCATAGCTTGGCGACAAAAGGGATGGTAACCCTCTCCAGTGAAACCAGATTATCAAAAGTGCGGCGAAAGGGAGACGCGGATGAAGTCATCAGAACGGGTCATGTGGAGAAGTCTTTGGGCGACGACGCGGAAAAAAAGTAATATAATTCACCGGTTCGTAGGCGAGAATGCCGGCTCGGGGAGTATATGTCGTGTACGAAGCACAACTACGATAGTCAGCAGGAACTATATCAAGGTTCGTGCTCTCACAAGGCTCGCCCGCATTAGGATATCGTAGTAGACTCATCAAATTTTAGTAATAAACTAGATATACACGCCGTGAAAGGATTTATGAGTGAAGTGACCCCCAAGGGAAGTCAATGGTAGGGAGCTTTTTGGTCTGTTGTTAGGCGCTTCGCGAAAGCGGTCTTCACAACCGTTGGAACCAACTTCAGTAGTTCCATCCGCAGTTCCTTGTCCCCGATCGAGAAAAGTCATCGCATGTCGCCTGCCACAGGCTCTACCGGTTGAAAGTCGAAAACAGCTACGCGTGGACCATTGCAGGAACAATCTACTGTATATGTTCTTGGCGATGAGGGATTGATTTGGTAAGTACGTGGTTGACAAGATGGCAGATAGGCGCTCACCTCTCTCGTTCAGTGGTCAGCCTCGGTTGACAGCCGAGTACGTGACTGTGTGCGGCACGCCCCCTTTGGGCTGAAAACGTCATACCTGAGTGCACGAATCTCGTATGTGTCATGGGCGCTAGCGCTCGAGAAAAGAAAAATCAAAGGTCAAGGAACGCACAGCTGACGGCTGGAAGGTCCAGATGCAGCGGGAAACACGGGGAAGCAATATCCTGTCCCCCGGCCACGTTAAATTCTTGAGGTAAAAAGGCTAGAGTATCCGGAGCTCTCTCCCTCAATCACGTCGCAAGGGCCTGTCTAAGGCTGCCACGCCTGAGAAACATGAGATAAATATGGCTAGTGACTGGAATTATCTGCTTCGAGACAGGAGTCAAAGGGCTGAGCGATGATCAAAATACCGTCGCTCTGTTGTATTTCAGCCTGGAGTAGTCTATGATAAGAAACGTATAGTAGTACCGGGCTTCGATGATAGCTCTCACTTGGATCGTCGATCTCAATTCATCACCTGGCGGGAACGGCTGTTCGGTTGAGCCACCGATGACACACGATTGGTATATTTTTGGGAACATTTCTCTGGCCGGCTCGAATGGACGATACATCGCGGCAACGCTCGATTTTCTGGCGATTGTCAAACATATTTGAACACATCAAATGTCACGTCAGATAGCCTGGTCAAGTTGCCTGACTGACCACTGACCCAAGATCAACCTTATTGAAATCGTTTAAGGGTCGAAAGGCATCCCTTTCAAACAAAATACCTTTTGAAGACATCTTTTGAACATTCGAACATCCGAGAAAGGTGTCGCACAGGGGCCATGACAGTACTCTTTCTCCAAAGGGGATACACGAGAGTGGGCTCAAGCTCCTTCAAGCTCTTGCACTCGCGCATTGGGTCCGCCGTTAAGAGGTAACTCCGCCATTGATTATGTGGGCCCTTCCAGTCGTCAATAATTGTTGCACTCGGGGACCTTGATCCTAGGGGTCGGAATACCATTTTGGGACGTAGATCCTTCTGTGGTAGAATGATGAGGCCTCCAAAATCGTTTAGTCGGTCCCGGGCTACTGGGGGTCGCAAACTCTTCAAAATACCGTGAACAGCTTAGGTGAGTGCTAGCAGTTCAGGAGGGGGAATTATGTGCACGACAAGCTGGTGCATCAGAATTTCTATTTCTGCATCACAGGGCAGACTTCGACTGTCTATTATGTTGGGCACCAGTCAGGGACGACGTGGTGTTGCGGTCATGGACATACCCAACGGCGGCAGTACGCCGTCTTAGACGGGGAAAAATGTCGCATCATAAATCTTTGGCGAGGCCACGGATGTCGGGGGTCGGGCTATCAAAACGAACCGACTTTCATGCTTCTCACCACCCATGAGAGGAGGCTTTAGTCATTTAAATAACATACTACAAGAGTTGTCTATTGTAAGCGAATCGAGGCGATTTCCGAACCCGGCGGGGCCCCCTATTGCTAGACGTTCTCGTCTTACGACAACCAATGGTGATGGTGATGATGATGATGTTGATAATAATGATCAAAGTATTCGAGGATGGGAGTCCTCAAGTTCACTCACCAATCTATGCATCAATCTTCATACCCCTCTCCCCAGTGGATTGTTTTTAGCTGGAAGCGCCGACATGCGATACTATAGCGGAAGTATGAAAGAGCGAATAGACACACCCTGCTACGCATACGGGCGTATCGACGCATTCCTCCCGTCCGTAGAATATATGGAGACAATTATGTGCACTTGCCGCAATGCAAGTGCCGAGAGGGGATTGTACCAGGTTCGATTCAAAACATCCTAGGGCTCTGCCGGAAGCACACTTGGTCCGATCGGGCAAAGGAGGTAGGGGTTGGCAGAACGGTTCGCTTTTGTTGTGATGTTGGTGAGATGGTGTGGGGGTTTAGTTCCACGGTACTCCATGATTTCGGGGGTTCGGCCAGATTTCAGATAATATCAATGGCTGTGTACCAATTAGCGTATCATAGGCCGGGCTCGGGGGGCAAGTTTCTGCGCGCCTCGCCCTATTTTTTGATCTTTGAGGCTGACCCACAAGAAAACGGCGTGGTACAAACTATTCTGGTTGGGTGGTCATGCGTCTCGGTCAAAGGATTTCTTTGACCCGATGTCATCGTCGATATTGTAAACCCTGTGGCACACCTTTGCGTACAGTCGAGTTCGTCGCAAACGCAACGAACGAGATTCAAAAAGTTGCCCCTCGCCATGCGTACATTTTTCACTGAAACCCAACGTAAGAACGTAAAGCCAAGCATCTCAGTGGCGCACAAAACCAGACGTTTCTAAGTGCCTGATGAACAATCTAAAGATGTCTTACGGCAGGGGGATCTGTTCTAGGACGGATATAAGGCGTCGAAGAAGCACCTTGCAGATAAAGATAGGGATCTGACCTTTTGGGTATCAGCTGGGAAGTTCTGGGGATGGCTCGAACGTGTTGCGCGCGCATGGGTTTGAAACACGGTCACGAGCTGGAATTACCAGCTGGGTGAGTTGATTCGACCAAATGACGGGCAGCTGATTTGAGTGTATGATTTGCCACAGATCACGGAATGAATCACTTATAGCGTGGGGAGACAAGTCTTGTGAACGTGATAAGATGTGGTGGGACTTGCAGAGAGACGCTCGTTCGTGACTGACTCGGCTTCTTGGATGGATTTCGAAAGAGTTCTTCTGTCAAGTGCTTTCTCATGTTCAAACTCTCTTCAAGAACTTCTCGCTCAATTACTCTCCTGTCCGAAATTATTGGTAATCTATTTTTAGACAGACGGCGTTGGTAGAGCTAGTCAGGTACGACTGGCAGCTGGGTTGAGGAATAATTTGTACACAGCTCATAATAGACGGCAAACTTATCACCCAGAGCGGAAGCTCTGATTAGGTAGTGGCGCTACGCGCTTGAAATGAACAGGGCGTGCGTGGTAATCGTAAGGCTTTTGTCAGCGAGTTGGTAATGCTGAGTAAAGCCGGTAGATGCGCTGAAAGTTATTCCTTGAAATTTTATACGACAGAGTACTGTGAGTCAGTTGAGAAAGGTGAGTGCCCCATATGGCCTATGCTTTTCAAAATGGAGTATGGAGAAAAATTTCCAGAGGTTTAGGGTTTTTTGGGCACATGCGCGAATTCTATCGTGCTCAGGGGTGAGCCGATGCTAAAGGATACATCCTCTCTGTTTCATTGTGCCAAGTGAGTTTTTCTCCGCCCCACTTGGTTGGATGGATTATCACGTGCCACAAATCACGTGCGTATGGCAAAGTTGGGGGGGTCATTTTATTCTTGGGAGCTAGGATCAGATGATGATACCTCGCCTGCGCACTTATCTCACTTGGTTCACCATGGCGTCCTCGTCCAACCCTTCCCAGAGTCAACTCAAAGCAGCGTCTGTTAAAGAACTTGTTGATGTAGGTCACTGCATCATGTAACCTGTGGTTGAACACCAACCGATATCGTAACACCTATAGAGCATCATCGCAGACAACCAGGTTGCGATCTTTTCCAAGTCGTGGTGCTCCTTCAGTACAAAAGCCAAAAATCTTTTTCAAACTGAATATGCGGATGCCAAGACCAAAATATTAGAGTGAGAATATCACGAGGATTAGATGACGACAACCTGTGGGGCTCACGCTTCCTAAAGGTTGGACCAGCGGGATGATGGTGGGGAGATCCAGGACTATTTGGAAAAGAAGACAGGCCAAAGGACTGTGCCAAACGTCTTTGTTGGTTCGTACCTGTCTCATGGTTCGCATCCAGTAGCTCACAGATATCTTGTACTATGTGTAGCTGGAGAGCACATCGGGGGTGAGTGCTGGTCCCTGTGATTGGATCCTCGCTTATTGAACTGGTCACTGACAGGGTGCGATAATACGATCGCGGCCAACAAGGAGGGGAAACTGGCCAAGCTCCTCAAGGCGTAAGGTCCCCCCAGCAAGCTCACTCAGCAACGCGCGCCTACTAGTTGTATATTGTATTACGTTATTATGATTACCTGAGACAAATTATGATGGCCATCGCCACGTTGGCTTTCCAGCTGTTTTTCTCAATCGTTCTCTCATTGCATAGCAATGGCGCGTGCCCACCGCATTGCACTCGTTGTCGGTGTGCTTGCCGGTCTCTATGTCCTTCTGGTGCTGCAGTTTATCTCACTCCCTCTCCTGGACGCCAAAATCACGGAGCAGTTGTTGCCAGTCGTGAGCTTGTCTTGCTCCTTCCAATCCAATCGTGTCCTAACGGCATTCATCTTATCCTTGTCCGTGGCTCCTACGCATATGCATGTGGCGTTTCAATCCGTCCTGGTGTGATACCATATGTGAAACCATATGCGAACTCTGGATGGATCCTTTCGCGACCTGCCGTGCAGCTTCCTTGGTGGCTGCTTGTATCGTTGGGGTCTTATTCGCTCTGGTCACTCGGTTGGGGCCTATTCACATTTAGGGACTGTCCAGAAGCATATACTGAGCTACTTGGGGTGAGCTTTCATTCCTTTATGCTGCATACTCGACTCGTCTCGGCTTGATAATGCTGCTCAATTCGGTTCCCTGTTGGTTCATCCTTTTCCCAGTTCTTTCCACGTTTCTGGATGTGAGTAGGGAATCAGGTTCCATCATCAGCTGTCGCATCTAGGGCTACACTTTTCTACTGTGAAACTTCTTTTTTGCTTCCTATCATAACCCAAGTCTGTTGGCAACAGCTTTCCCCACTCCCGATGCCTCGTTGCAACGCCTTCCTGGGACTTCTCGGTTCTGGATAGGTCGCGGGAACTCTGATTCGTTCTCGGCACGCCCGCGCCGCCACGGGTACTGCATTCGTGCTTCCTGATCGACCTTCTACCTCCCTCTTTTCATTTCCCCGGTCCTGGTTCAATTCATTCTGAATCTACTTTCGTTCGACCTTGTTTATATTAGTGCACTTTGCTGATACGCCTCTTTTCCGACTCCGCAGGAAATTTCAGAAGCGAAGAACGATCTCAGAGCGAAGGGGGTCACCGTGGACTGATGCTTTCACTTTTGGCGCTGTAGATCAAACAGTGGAGGACATTTCGATATGGTTCCACTTTCATTTGTATCTGGATAGGAATGTTATCAATGACGCCCCTCGATAAGATATGCTCACAAACAATCAGACCTTCTACGAAGAACCTAGCGAATATAGGGTGTGATTGATGAAATGAAGTTCGCACTGACATTTGGTAGTTTCATGGGAAACCTGGGAGCGATTTTCTGGCTGGCGGTTCACTCGCGTGCAAATTTAGGAGGGGGTATCATTTTCTTTGGGGTGATCGTTGTCGCTTCCGCAAGAACTGCTTATACCGAAGCCAGCTACGCATTCAGTACAGGTCCCTTTTGCAAAATTTCAATCACTCTGCTGTGCTCGAACATAAAAGGTGAGCACGAGTTGCTATATCTGGCTAAACCACTTGGACTAATATATGCTATGATATTTATTGACGTATTCCCACCAGACCAGCTTCTGTGGCAATGGTGCCAAGACCACAGGCATTCCATCGCTGAGCGTATTTGGCCATAACATCCCTCTGTTCACCTGCCGCGAAGCCAGCTGCCAGGGAATGTCATGTAGTGGATCTTCAATCGGTTTGTACACAAGTAGCGAACTGAGCATAGCAGGTTACTGATCATCGATCGCCAAGCCGAATTGAACCCAGGCTCCAGCTCAATTGCAGACGCTCGCTTCTTAGTCGGCCAAATGCAAGATGCCTCACTGAACGCTTCTTTCTTCGAACTCAACATCGCGAAGTAGCTGGTTTGGAACAAACACTTGGCACTACCTTGCATCAGAGTGGCACAAGCTAGACTAGATTTGAGGTAACCGTTTTTTCGTTCTCGGGTTGTGAACTCTTCCACCGGATTCTCTCCGCCTCTGCCCGTCTCTTGACCCGTTTTAGATGTCTAGAGAGGGGGCATATGACTTGACCATCACGAGATCTCATCTCAATCTGCCTAACGCTCCCGAATGGCCATACCGTTCCGGAATGACAGACTCCACTCCTTGCGTTCACATCTATTTGGGCTCTGCGGCTCTTTAGACAGGTCGTCTTAATCATTTGGAAAATTTTCACCAATGACTAATGGAGTCACGGCTGGGGAGGAAGAGACAAATCGACGGGAACCATTGGGTGAATAAACCTTGTTCGTTCAGCCACACTGGCTCCTCGTGTTTACTCGTTTCATGCATGTACGGCTGCCAGGTTCTGACGGGCGGGCGCCGTGAAATCACTCGGTTCCCCTATCCTCCTCTACCCCAAATCCCGACCAGGAAGAGTCATCAATCGCCCACGTACTCACGCACCACCACCACCACCACCATCGCACCCACACCATGTCCATCCATCCATCCGTCCATCTCATCCAGCCACTCCTCTCCGCAAGTAATATTTAGCTCCTTTGAGTTAGAACAGCCAAGTTGGCGTGTCCGAACACTCCAAAAATTCTCTTACAAGCTGTACGCATGGCATCTGCCAGAAATAACATCCTGATCCGTTTCTGCTTTACGTGAAAAGCTTGTTCCAATGATTGATTTGAAAGGGAGAGTGAGCTTTCCGTATGTGGGCGTGGGCGAGCTGTCATGTCAGTCAACCTTAGTTTGGGCTTCTATGTTTTCTTGTTTGTTTTTTTTCCCTTTTTTTTTTTTGCTGGATATTTTTGGGGAGTGATCATATCGCTTTTTAATGAAGTCTTTCTAAGATGAGTTCCCTCCTCAGGGATCGGGGTAGAGGGAAATCGCGGCTTGACAGTTAATTTCAAGGATCCGTGTATCATCGTGTTTAGCGCAGTTCGCCATACCCCCTTTTTTTTTTTTTCCCTTTTCCCTTCCTGTCAACTATGCTCCGGGTTGTTTTCGGTGATGTGGAGAGAGTGAGAGTCATGTGGGACACGCAACCTCCGTCTTCTATGTATCTCGCGTTTAGAAAGTCCCCGACAAGATCCGCACATGATTATCCGGACTTTAAATGATAAGAGAAAAAAAACGCCGCTTTCCAGGCAAAAAAAGGTGTTTTTCGAAATTGAAATTGTCCTTCCTTAATGAACCCTCTTTTCATTGAAACACGGTGGCTGCACCTAAAACAGACGACGTTACCTGTGGGCAAGTCGTAAACCCTCTCCTTATGTTTATGTTTATGTCAAGATTCTTATCAGATGGATGCCGACGGTGTAAAAAAAAAACAAACTTGGCGCTGATGTTTCGGCAGTTGCTTCAGACGTCAGAGGAGAGAGGGGAGGGGGGGTGTTTTGTCGGCTGAACTGGCGTACTGTGTACCTTGCCCCTGGAGGGGAGTAAAATAGCTAATAAACGCCAGTCAGTCGGTAACGCCAAAGATCTTATCATATGATCAACGTCCTAAAGGCAGGTGATAGGTACATACTAGATGGTCCATAGGGTACTGTACGCGAAAGGAAACGAAACATGATGAGTAGTCCGACACAGGGAGAAAGCAAGTCCAATTAGTGACTGTCCCGTTTGAATACCAGCAAGGCGGTAGTAAAGAGAGAGAAAAAAAGTAACGCACAAAAAGCCCAACGAAAAGTAAGGGAGAAGTCAGTCGGAGAAAGGGAAAAGGGAGAAGAAAATCCGATATCTATCCTCCCAGCTTAATTAAGCCACCGGCCCCCGTCAAAATTATTTTAGAGTGGCGCTGGGATACTTAGAATATCTTCTCTCATTCTTGCCCACGTCCACGCGCGGTGACGCAGCGCGGCTACCTCCACCGCCGCGGCTCCTGACAGATCCATGGCCGGCAGGGTTCAACAGTGGCCCACTCGAATGCGACCTCGTCATCGATACTTGCATCTGACCAAGCTCCGAAACCAGACCACAAACAGACGACGGGCGGTACAACCTTTCCTTGACGCTCGAATTACTATTGTTGGATACATGGGGTACTTCTTTCCCATTAATTATAGGAGATGGCGGAAGGGGTCCCATCTTGCCGTTCACCGCGACCATGGGCGTGCTCGTGGCACCTGGTACACCCATACCAGGTATGATACACGGCATCATAGGCATTGGAGGAACCCCATACATCGGCATTGGGTGCACGGGCACCCCCGGGGTTCCCGGCATCCCTGGTGCTCCTATACCCATGGTCCAGCCTATATTCATATGGGTATTCGTGTTGTTCAGGTTAAGAATGGACAAAGCCTGCCCAAGGCCTGGGTTTCCCATCTTGCCTTTCTTGATACTGGGGACGCGAGTCCCGCTCGGATCAAGGAGCATCTGAAGTGCAAAGAGGCTCACGAAGGCTTCATTGCCTGCGTTAGAGAGCGTGCACTGGAGTATGTTCGAGCTTTTGGGAGAAGGAAGAGGGGGATCAGGTCCGTTTGGGGTAGAGCTGGCGTTAGGATTTGGATTAGCGTTGAGAGATGAAGAAGAGCCGGAGTTGGTCGATGAGGACTTCAAAAGCGGCAGAGAACTAAGGAGGTCCTCCAGAGCCAACGTGGTCCCTTGCGGCCGCGAGCCGCCCGTTTTCGGATCGACCATGACCCCATGTTCGCCTGTGGAATACAGCGACCGCTCAAAACTGCCGATATCGATCGTGAGCACGTTGTGAGGTATTTCTGGGGAAAGGTTTGCATCAGGCTCCACCGGTGTGGAAGACGCCCGCGGTTGGGCTAAGAAATGGGCTTACTGATTTTCATCTCTTCCAAACGGGCAAGCTGACCATGCAGGCCATATCCGACCAACACGACTGTATTTGAGCTAGTTTCGGAGTCTGGGCTGGTGAGGCTACTGCATGTGGTCGTCAGTACGGAGCTTGGAATTCGAAACACACACTAGACGCCCATTAGCACCATAGCACCATACAGCAACGTATGATAGTACGGTGATACAGCGCGGCAATCTTACCTTATCGTTGCTTGGATGATCTGAGGTAGCTTAGCCTTTGCTGTTAACTGACTTTCGCCAAACTGTAGGGTATGAATTGAGACTGGATTCGGCAATTGAATGAGGTAGCCTCAACACTTACTGCGTACTGTCAATGAAGCGTTTGGTCAGAAGGGTGGGGGATGGGTGGAGAATCAGACTCAGACTTACCTGCCAGGGGTGATTGGGTGGATGCTTGTTGACTACCTTGTCTGCGTACTCCTCAACGATGAAGTGACCCTTGCTAAGAAGTCACAGATCGCCATCAGTAAATGCTAAGACGGATAGAGGGAAAGAAAAGGCTCAGGCCGATACTCACCGATAGTTTGTATCTGGAATAGGAGGCCAATGCCCAGAGCTACGGTCCCGGAAGCCAAAAAAAAACACAAATGAGAATCATATCCACCCTGAGTAAACAAAGCGATTCAACTCACGCCTCCATATGCCCGCACCGAACCGCTGCGTATCCAAACTCTAAACAACTCTTCTCATTCCGCTCACTCCACACGAAGCTGAGAGCCAGAAACGTTTTCTCCCTCTTTGCCCATAGCTCCTTAATCGCCTTCGGTTCACCGGCTCGTACTCGCGTCCGCTGCGCCGCCAGTATTGCAGCAGGTAGAGTGGAATAGAGTTTCTTATATGTTGCATAGTCGGAGATTTTACGTAGGTGTCGTGCAGTGGTCTCGAAGGGAGTTACTTGCAGGATATTAGGTGCTTGAGGTAAGGTTTCGCCAAATCTGAGAAGGAAATCGGAATGACAGGGCCATGGAAGCGGTCGCGGACGTATGGACTGTGGAGTATGCACGCAGTAGGAGGCGGCACGATGCAGATATGTGACATTGTGGTCAGTACATACATATTCCTTGACTTGTTGCACATATTGGCCCATACCTTGTTTTGATCATCTTAAGAAATGCCCCAACCGAGTTGAGCCGCGTTACAATATGGGCTCTACCGGTATACGCATCGGTCACTGTAATGGCAGGCCATGAAAAAGCCAGAAACTCTTCGAAGGAAGTAAACAGATGCCCCCAGGTCCGCTCGAACCTTGAGACCACAAGATGCGTCAGACAGGTGCCAACGACATAGGCCGATGACTCACCACGGAATGTTGTGAACCTGGAAGTACCCAATGTAGGCAGAGTACACCTACGCATCCAAACAGAACGCCAGGTGGTCATGGCAGGAAGGGAGTCAGGGACGCAAGGGCAACATACCGAATGCAGATCGTATTCCCAGCCCTTAGGGTCCACCAAAGTGAAGTCTGTCATATTCTGCGGTTGTTTTGCTTGAAACGCCTGGGTCGTGGTCAGGTCGTCGGGGTCGTGGGCCGGTCGTAAACGGTGAGGTAGAAAAGACCCTGACACGTTCTAAAAGCGCTGGTATAGAGCACTGACCTAGGTGCTAAGCTGATTCGGGATGATCATCCAAAAAGGCTGAATAGTTGCCACTCCGAGCCGGGACCGAATATTAAATGTTCGGTCAAGCTTCGTGGTCAGAGAGGGGGGGATGACAGGGCAGGCGGCGTTGTGGCGGGCAGGGAGAGGAGGGTGATGAGCGATAGCGATGGCCGACAGGATCGCAGCGGGGATATCTGCCCTTCGGCTCTGCATCACTCCAGTTCCCGGTCTTCTTCATGCCTGCAGACGCGAGTACTACAAAGCGGGAAGCAAGCGTATTCATATTCGATTACTACTGCAACCTCGATCTATGAGAATACATGAAAGGGGGGAGCACATGCCATCCCAATCTAAGTCAATCCGATGAAGAGGGCTTCTTACGCCCAAGCCATGTGTTGTCGTCCTGCCTGCTCCATGTGGCGGTACCTGCAAAACGAAATGGATGCTTGCGATAGCTACATGTAAGACACGGGTACGTACTCGGTAAAATGCAAAGCCTTAGCGTCGGCATAAGCAACCCCCACCGATGAACAGCTTTGTACTCAAACGCAAGGTCCGCCAGCCCATATTTAAATGTGGGTTTGGACAGCAGTACAAGCTTTAATGTATGCAAACACTCGAACTTTTTCAATCCTTGCTCCAAAACCCCAAGGTATGCCTGCCACGCCGGAGTTAGTAAAAGATGTCCAGAGTTTCAAATCTGCAGATAGCGCACCTCCATCATTTCCCTTGTCACGGACGAACACACAATTCTAACCCGCAGACTCTGCATCCGGGGCATGTAGGTCCCAAACATTCCCAACAGCATAGGGTTCCACCCAGGATAAAAATTATCCATCTCCACAATCTCGCTTCTCGATAACAGTACATGTTTCACAATTTCTTCAGGTTGCTTAAACCCCGGCTCCCACCATACAGTCAAATGTTGCACTTGGCTTCGTGGTATCACATATGGGACCACCGTACGCGGCCCCGCGAATTTGACGAGCTCCGTAAGTTCTATCGGCTTCAGATGCGGAAGTAACGCTTCGGTTTGTTCGGGGGTTCGCGGCGGCAGCACAAAAACCATTCGAAGCGTATGCTTTTGTTGAAGGGAGGAAGGCTCCCAGGGCCGGGGTATAAGGGAGTCTTGCATCATGGAGGTGCGGGAAGGGTACGCCAACAAGGCGCGCCAGCAACGCGTTGCAATTTGAAATATCCAGCAGTGTAATGTTGACAGTGTGCCTCAGAGCAGCCACCGCGAGTCGGTAGAAGCTCTCAAAGAGGAACCGCTGAGGGCAATCACTAATCTCCGGGAGAGAACCATCCCAGGACCAACAGGCGCACACGGTGACACATAGAGAAGGACAAGACCCGAACTCGAATATTAATCTCAGCAATGATGATCGAGAGAAAAATCCCCTACATTACAATGGACTTTCACACAAGCTAGCCACTTCCTGTCTGGTAACCAACGTCCTGAAGCACAGTACTGTACATTTCGCGTCTTGCAGTATAATGCCTTGGTAGAGGAGCCGTGTGGCAGCATTTCCCATCTGTCGCGAAACTAAGCAGAGCGTTATTAGCTCGCTTGGATTGCAACGACTCGCAAATTCATCGACCAGTTCGTCCGGAAATTGCGAAAGAAACGACTGTGGCATGAGGGACAGAAGAAAAACAAATGAGCGATGATTCGGGTCTTTCTAGGGGGTGAAGACCTTTGAATGCCCAGTGACAACGTAACAAAATCTGTACGCAATTCGGTTTCAACTGAATACGCCGGTAACCCGGGACCTATTAACAGAACCGATCTTAGTAATTGTATATATCCACAAAGGTACCCACCATTGTACGTAGAATGTAGAATACAATGTCCTCCGTGGTGCCAAACTCTGTTACTAATTGCATGCTGGTCGGCAAGCATCACCACACACCCGAGTTCAAAGGATGAAAGACATGAGTCTCATACCCCCCCCTGCTCGCAACACGCTCCTGATTTATGCATATCCAATTTATCTTTCCTTGCATTGTTGCTCCAAGACTAAACATTACTGCAATGAGCCACTGTAACTTTAATGTTTATAGAATCTGATATTACTACAAAACAAAGAGACCCCCCATGCTTAGGATGGTTATTGAGAGGCTTTCGGTTCATACTACAACCCTGCAGCAGTTCGCACGAAATGTCCATCCAAACATTCAAATCCAACGTCGGTGGAGATCTTGAAATCCGGACTTGGTGAATACCTCCAAGACGTATGATCACAAGACAACCTACTGTGGTAGGATCACACATGACGTCAACTGGTGAACCTGTCTTGGTTTTAGCAAATATTTTTTCAGTGCGAATGTTTAGAGCTGAGTTGTGGCAAGTAAGATGGAGGTTTCATTCCGATAGCAGGGATACAGACCGGTATTCGGGTATAAATCGAATATGGCAACTTCCTTGCCCGTCGCATTGGGAACAAAGTACCTGCGAGAGAAGAAATGAGGTCAACCGACAATTTCAAGTATAGAAACTCACCAGCATGGGTCAGTGATGCAGGATCCCTCCACAAAGGGGGTACTACGAAACACACTTATGGTCAATTATCAAGCTAGGCCTTCCTTAGTCGTCGGAATCTCACTCCCTGATCTCGCCTACAAAACCCTCAAACAAGAAGTCTTGAATATGAGTATTATTTGGGCTTGTGACATTGGGACGAGGGCCAAGCTGGACAAGAATTGGAGAGCCACCTTGTTAAATGCGAATATAACACCCACCTCCTGATCCCAGTAGCTATGGCGTAATGAGTGAGAAACGATTTCTTTGGAGTAGCAAGCAAGCTCACTTTTGAGTGACATAAATCTGGAGAGAATGTTAGATTTACGGAAAGGGGGACGGTAGCTTGATGGTAACTCACCGGGAAGAGTACGTCATAGAATGCAATGTTTTTCCAAGTAATGCTCCAGAATATATCAGCAAAGGCTTAATCATTCGGATCTCATGAATTACTTGCGTGCTAGGCCGTTTCCACCTGTCCAGCTCTTGAAGCGCGCCGCATAGAGAGAGTTAACCTAATATCCCACAGATTCCTCTTAGTTGACATGCGGTAAGCCAAACGTATCAACAAACCATGATCATATTTTCGATCCTGAGGAGATGAGTCGTTGTTCTGCCACTAGAATACTAAACAGGACCCACAAAACGTTTTGAACGTCCGCGACTGAACCGCCTTTACCCAGCGAACCAATAGAAAGTCCGTGACCACCCTCACAGTAAGAGTCCCTGCGACTCAATCAAATCCTGTCCTTGCCTTTCGCAAACTGTGACTTAACTCACCGGAAGATGATGTCTTTGGCGCCACTCCCAACAGTCAAGCAGTCATCTCCATTTTGGATAAAGTTTTGTTCAAAGAGCATATTTGTTCCTCCAGCAGAAAAACCTTTAGAAATTCATGAGATAAGCTTGAGAAAGGAAATATGAGCTACTTACCGTCGCTATAACGAAGCAGAGCTCAGCTGATTAACTCGCCATGCAAAATGGGTTTCTAGCTTATGAACGCACGTGTTGAATGGAAATGACTGTAGAGGAATTAAGCCCCCAGAAGCCAAGAGACCACCCTAGGCCATAGTATCTGTACTTACATTGGTATCAGAGAGCGCATGAATGCGATTATTGAAAGCATGAAGGTTCATAGATCCGCTCGTACCAAAATTCCCACCGATGGGCTACAGTGTAATGGCAAATGTGAAATAAACGACTGTTGGCATGACATAGTTACACAACCGACCTTCCATATCTTGATATCTCGAATCACACCGTTTGTGATTTTGGCAAAGGATATTCCGGACGGACGATTGTTGAGGATCTCTGCGTCCCACCACTGATGAGGTGATAAGTAGCTGGACTATCATTTAGACCAGTCAAGACATACGGCTTGTCCATGGCCGTCGATCCAACCCCACTGAGGGTCGCTAGTGCCCCTTAAAGTAACGTTCTTACCTCCTGTGAACGTAAACCTATTTTTCCTACTTTAAGGCATAATATCAATGTAACGGTGAGTGAGTGAGACAAACCAGTGTCCTGGAAAGCTCTGGAATATTCCTCAGGGAGGTGCCAGGTAATAACAGCACAGATACATACAGAAGAACCAACGATGGCTACAGGAGTGTGAGGTCCAACCATGAGTCCGATCCAAAGTCTCACTCGTACCCTGTATAGTTGGGATATCCGTTGGATAGGTCAAATTTCCCTCAATCACGACTTCTACATTGTTGAACACAGGGAACTTGATCGGGGTGAATATGTTATATGTGATACCCTTCTGGAACACGATGCTTGTGTTGGCGGTCAAGGTGGGCAAAGCTTTCAGGAGTGCTGGAGTGTCATCTTGTCCTGGCAAGTGTGGGACCACAAATGTACTCCAAGCAATAACAACAGGAGCCGAATACAGAGCAGTTAGAAAGACAATTGAAGGGAACATGGCAAGAGCCAACGGAGGGGTCCCCTAAGATGAAAAAAAGTATTATGAGTTAATCTCGGGGAATCTCATGATACCATAGCCTTGGAATGACCAGGTGTAAATATGTCCAGCCGTCTCTCGCCGTTGAATCATCATATTCGTCAGATGAGGCTCGTGCGGTTTCATATCAAGGCGAGAGTTTCCCACTCGAATCAATTTGCCACACGCTGTGGGGGAATGAGGTCCCATGCGGCCCGTAAGACATTTTTATACCGTTCTTCCTTGTGCCATCGCACTTCCCTTCTAATTTACAGAATCTATGTTCCCATGATCTACAAGCCTTAGTTTTGGACTGAACCTTTGCATTGAGGAGTGGCCCGTCGGACTCATGTGATACGCCAAGTGGGATTTGGGAGAACGAATTCTCGTCACTTTCTCGAGTTACTGTGCATATCAAATAGAGTGTATCAAAATGATCAACCAGTGGGCAGATGGCAACGTCCGTCACTCAACTACACTACAGTGTCACTATAACAGCACTTCCAAAGGCCAAAACGATGGCCCCGGTCCAGTCCACCGAATTGCAAACCTCATTGTCCACCACAGCTGCTCATGGACTACCCACAACGCCTGGCCCCGTTGAACAGAGTCAGGATACTGTCAATTCACCCACAACCGAACACATTGTGTCTACCAGCAGTAGCCTATCAGGGACTGTGGTGAGCATTGCAAGGGATGTTAGCGAGCTTTGTGGAGGTATACCATGTGTGAGCGCATTCTCAGAAATCTTAGTCCAGATTATCAAAATTAGAGAGGTGCACTTTATAGGAAACTTGACGTCGCGCTGTCTGACTGCACAACAGGATATCCAAACCGAAAGGGATCGATCCCAGGAGCTTATCGACAAGATATTACGCAGGTCAAAGGTCATCCTTGAGGGCCTGCTGCAAGTCGCTGCATCACCAAACAAGGATCAGCTAAAGGACACAGAGGATAAATTAGGAGAATACAATCGGTACAACGCCCAACCTTTCCGTCAACGCATATTGCGTAGCTTACCCGCTACTTAGTCTCCTTCATGAAATTTTGGGCGTGCTCAAGGCAAAAGTTCCAAAGAGCATGCAGGACAGGTTGGACCAAGCTATAAACCGGAAATTGAGGACCGAAAATCTGGCCAAGTACAACCGTCTTGTCGATGATTTCAACACAAATTTCATTGTATGTTCAGAGGTCGCATTTCTTCTGCTGGCTCTCGTTCAATTTTATGTTTGTAGATAGACCTTATACTCAAACTTCGTATCGTTCAACCTGCTCAACCTGCTCCAGCGCCTCCAGGTCCTGCTAGGTAATGACCTTATCCTATCTACAACCAGAGTCCCCTAATATCCGTTGGCTCTATTTAGTGTTCTCTTCAAGCCATTCTGCGCCCTGATCATATGATCGGAAGAGACGAAGAAAAGTCCAAAGTCATCGAAATACTGCTCAACCATACACTCCCGCGGGTAGCGATACTAGGGGCAGGTGGGATGGGGAAAACCACACTCGCTCTCACAGCCTTGCACGATCGCGCGGTGATCGAGCGATACCCTTCACGGTATTTCGTCTCCTGCGAGGCAGTAATGTCACTATCCGGCTTGGCTTGGGAAATTGCCAATGCCCTTCGTATCCCACTTACTGAACGCAATGAACAATTGATCGACACCATTCTCTCTCGGATTCATGAAAGAAGTATCTTATGCTTGGACAACTTTGAAACTGTTTGGGAGGACGAGGCAATTCGATGGGATGCTGAGGAGTTCCTATCACATCTTGATGACGTGAATGGATGCGCCATCATGGTGACCATGCGAGGCGCACAGTGCCCGTCTGGGGTTTCATGGTCGAGTCCATTGCTTCCACCCTTGGAAGGACTGCGCGATGTTGACTCGAAATTGATATTTGAAAGATCCAGTATGCCAGCAAACGAATTCACCGAAAGTTTGCTTCAAGTGGCGAATGGGATACCTCTGGCAATTAAGCTTATCATCGCTCAAACACGAGACGGGGGCGAGAGGCCCGTATCCTTATGGGCCCGGTGGGAGAGGACACGGACGAGTGCCATAAGGACTGGTAGCAAGCATCGGCTATCCAATCTCAACACCTCCATCCATTTGTTTGTGTACAGTCCGCGTATGCAAGCAGATCCAAACACAATTCAGATTTTCGCCATGCTGTCGAGTCTTCCGGATGGATTCCCAGATCGACAGGAGGCTATTGATAGTCTCCAAAGCCACCTACCGCGCATTGTCTGTCTCCACGAGATATTTACAACCCTACGACTGGTTTCATTGATGTACATTCATGGAAGCGAGGGACAGACGAGATATCGAATGCTTGTGCCGATACGAGAATTCGGAATGAAGCTGGGGGCAGAGCGTTCCTTCGATGGCTGCTTAGCCGCTTTCTATATTGAGATGATAAATCGTTTCGCCAATTGTACGGCTCCTGCTGGCCATGAAATCATCCCACAAGAACTTCCCAATATACGCTTAATCTTCACCAGGGCGTTTCACAATGGTGAAATGAACGAAGAGCTCGTCGATGCTTCAATCAAGTATACTTTTTGGTCCACATATGTCGGCACTCCTACGGAGGAGCTCATGAACTTGGCAAAACAAAAAACAGTTGCAAGGCCAGACTTATGCGCACGATGCATTTCAGTATTGGGCTACGTATATTTGCAGCAGTATAAGCTAGATGAAGCAGAGGAGTCTTTCAAACAAGCCATTGAGCTTCATCGTCGGTACTCTGTGCCTGGCGAGGCCAATATTGTCCAGCGCCTAGGAGAAGTGCATTTACAACAGGGAAGGTTGGATGAAGCCGAGTCATCTTTCAAGGAAGCCTTTGAACTTCACCGCCAGTTGCGTAACGTGGCTGGTGAGGCCAATGGTATCCGTTTCCTGGGAGAATTGTATGTGGAGCGAGGGGAGCTGGACGAAGCTGAATCATCCTTCAAGAAGGCCCTTCAACTTCATCGTCAGGCGCGTGATGCCCTCGCTGAGGCCAATGATTTTCATCGCCTGGGAGTTGTGTTTTTGCGACAGGACAAGCTGCACGAGGCCGAGTCATCTCTTATAGAAGCCATCGAACTCCATCGTCAGTTGCATGATGTCCTTGGCGAGGCCAGCGATGTCCAGAGCCTGGGAGAACTGTATTTGCGACAAGATAGGCTTGATGAAGCCGAGTCGTCATTTAAGAATGCCATTGAACTTTATCGCCGGTCATGCTCTGTGATTGGTGAGGCCAATAATATTCAGAGCCTAGGATATGTGTATATGCAGCAGAACAAACTCGACAAGGCCGAGTCATTTTTCAAGGAGGCTATCAAACTTCACCGTCAATTGCCTCCTGGGCGCGCCTTGGCTAGTGAGCTCTACGACCTAGGGGAGTTGTATATGCAATGGGATAATCTGGATGGTGCCGAGCTGTCTTTCACCAAGGCCCTTGAGCTTTATCGCCAGGTGAATTACACGCTTGGCGAGGCTAGTAGTGTCCTGAGGCCTAGGACGAGTATATATGCGACGGGATAAGCTAGATGAAGCTGCGCAATTTCTGAACCAAGCCCTTCGTCTCACCGTCAATGTAAGGCAGTAGGCAACGAAGCAGTGGATGTGGATTTGCTCGAACAAATCCAGAAGCGCAGGGAGGAGCTACGCGCCAGATAACTGGACTCCTATATTTTCGGCACCCAATCCCTCGACATCATGTATATGTTCTTGCGTTTTGCATTTGACATCTACCAAATAATTGGCGATGTACACCCATCTGCACAACAAGGAACGCTTCCGTGATAATATATGTATCAGCCGAATACGGAGGCTCACCTCCACCCTCAACATGAGTAATCGTATTCCTTGCGCAACAAAAGTGATCTCAACGGGGAAGAACGCGGCAGCATTGTCTTCGCCAACCGTAAACATCAACGAACTCGATTTGCTACATCATCAGCAGTGAGCGCAGGAATTGACCAGGATATCGAGTGCGAAGATGGATCTAGTGACCATTCCCCGGAATGAGAAGAGACCGTGGGGTACGACCCATCACTGTGAGTCCAAATAAGAATACTGTCTTCTGAGAGTAAAGAAAGATGCATTCACTTACGGAAGAGGGACGGAGATCGCGGTATCGTAAAGTGTGATACTCTCATTTTCGAGTTCATACTCGATGCCGACTTCGACGGGTACCATCATTGGATGGGATTGGCCAGCAGTTAACTGGGAAAACAAAAGAAGAGTTCTAATCAGCAGCGGAATCGGCTTGAGTCATTAAAATAACTCACTTGACAGAGAGACATTGCTCTCATCCGTTCCTGCGTACCTCCATCTCAGCATAGCGAGAATCTGGCCGACAGGGGATTGATCAAGATGTGTCTTTGAGCGCAATGATACGCTCTTGACCAAGTTCTAACTTGGCTATATTCGGATGCTGCTTGAATTGCAAATTCTTGTCACCGAAACCTGTCGAGGGTAGCGTAAGAGCGATAGGACAAATGCGGGCTTGGGCTGTGTCGGATATCTAGATATTCACGTCGTCTGTTAATTCCATCGATTGAATGCTACCATCTCGGAGCAGTGAAAGCGATAAGTTGCTCTTTGATGATAATATGGACGCTAGACTTTGATCAGTCACTGAAGCCCGATCAAAGATATGAATACATACCTCTCCTCCTCGGCCTCAGGAAGGCTCCCCCGATCATCGCTTGTTTTCTGAGACACGGGCGGTTCAGGCACGGACGGTGTAACAGGGGCGGACAAATCTGCCGCAGCCCCACTCGAAGCTAGCACAAAATCGCCAAGTACATCCAATAACTCTGCTTGCTTGGTCTTCTTCGCCCCAAGTTTCATGCCAGAGCCTTTGAATGCAGGAGCACGAGAAAGGGTATTGGCAGAAGTGTTTCCAAGCGACGGCGTGCGCGAGACAGATTCTGGTGCTTCGTACCGCGGAATCGGTGAATATTCGGTGGTACCGCCTCCCAGGTAGCTGCTTGCACCACCGGCAGCGGCGCGAGGCTGCTGTTCTCTGTGCTGCATTTCAAGTTGCCCTCCCACGCCTCTTTAGTCCTTCCTTTACGTTGGCTTCTTTATTCTATGCACCGGGATTCTGTTTAATGCACGCGCCATCAGAGCGAGAGAGAAATTCTACACACCTTGGCGATGATTGTTGGTGGATGATGATGCAAGGTGGATCACGTGATACATCGCTCCATCCAATTTCCAAGGACACAATTATCGGCCCTTGCTATCAGTCTTCGAGAGTGCGACCTCAATGGTCGTCCCCAATGTATGAAAAAAGTCCAAAGCGAATACAAGGCCCCCAAAACCAAAAGAGAGTAACAGAAGAGCAAGCGTGGTGCTCTACTACTCCCCTTGCAACCCCCCATAAAACCATGAGGGCTATACGGCCCAAGTCAACCCAATGACCTTCCACCCTTGCCCCATGTCGGTGGCCAGCAACTCCCCACAGCGCGGAGACATTAGTCTACCCCTCCGCTCGAGACACGGTACCACAAACACCGCCCCAGGCCTCGCAACCCACAACCCCCCAACCCACAAAGCGGCGCAGAAGCAACTCAGACTACCACAGCCAGCCGAGGCAACGGCGGAAGCTATGCTCCCAAACCACATCGCCAGAGACTGACGACGTAGTGGACGGCCATCAGGGTACCCAGGCTTCCACGCACGCACTACAACGCCAGGAAGGGCACGCACCCCAACCCGAGGAGGACGCCCCCCCCCCCCCCCCCCCCCCCCCCCATGAGACGGGAGGAGATACGCGATCTGGCCAGCAACAGGCGCATCCTCTACCATAAGATAACGACTGACACCGGCTTAACATACACCGCCCTCCCACCAGGGGGATTCCTGATCCCGCAAATGACAAAACCAATCACTAAGGGCCTCGGCCAACATGCCATACGATCGGCTGAAGAAGCAAACCCCTACAAGATATGGATACGGCCCTGGCGCATGGTTTTCACGCCTCATCTCCAACTAGCGAGGAAGGCGATCAACACAGCCCTCCTGGACTTCCTCGAGCGCTCGACTCCCGTCGATCTCCTCCAGCCAGATGTCAAGGAAGACTCTTCAGCCGAACGAGACGGAAACCCGTGGCACTTCCTAGCCGCAGGCCTCACAAGGGGAGAATACGAGCTCACAATCAAGACTGGGGTAATTGCATCCCAGGTAATAATACTCTTCATTAGCCCCTTCCATCAACGCCTACCCAGCCTAGTCATAACACTACGCGCCATATCTTATGACAACGAAGAAGAGGGAGCTCGTATAGTCCAAGACACAGTAGTCAAGAAGCTCAGAGCAACGCCCACCCTTGAACAGGAGATCTTCGAGAGAACAGACCCCGGCACGCACAGCGACAGTATCCTGGAGGACTTTATCGACGGCTCCCTCATCAAAATCGGCCTAGTGCGTGAAGCCCTATGAAGCCTGGAACGTCTACTCACGTGCAATCCCCCCCCCTCCCGAGATATCGAAGCCTACAACGATTTCACTCCCACTCTCATATCCCCCAAGTTCCCCATGACGGGCTCTGGAACCGGCGTCGGGCTCACGGGCCTTGACAGGCTCTCGTGCTCTGGCTGCAAGGTTAAAGACCATATAATTAGCACCTGCCCCTTCCGCAAAGTCCCCGGCTGGATAACGTTGAAGGAGACATCCCTGGCTTCCGAAGAACAAGAAGAAACGGGGCAGTGGACGAGGTAGGGGTGCAAGGAGGGGAGGTGCCCTGAGAGGTCGAGGCTATATCTACGCGACCAACTGGAACGATTCTACTTAACACATATCTTAGCCCATATCCCATATGTTTTCCATTTCTTTCTCCCTTTTTATGAATACGTTATGCTACATGTGAATGGTGTGAGTCACTGCGTAATGGCGGGCTTGTGGAAGAGAAGACCCAGGCCTACAGAGGGAATTGAATGTTATTTACTTATTCGCCGCTGAAAGCTCAAGACATGAATACGAGTATGGTTTACATACATTTGAAGAACATAGTAGTACAATAGTAACGAATGTCCATCAAATCCAAACAAGCAGATATGTCTCCATAAAATTGCCTGACCCCCCAGTCCTTCACAAGGTTTGCAATGCTGGTACCCGTGTCCCCGTTTCCGCTGGAAAAACCACTTTTTCCGCCTCTAGCAGAACACCCTTCAATCCCAGGGGTTCCCGTCTTCGCCAATCCTGCAGAATACCGAGGGCGGCCATTGAGAAGACTTCAGCAGCAACCAAGGCAATGGCTACCCAAAACAATTGGATGTTGGTCGTCAATGCTTCAGCTGGCTCCTGTGTTGTTGCATTCACTGGTATTGTGTGGAATATATATGTCCCACCTTCAGGTCCACTGAGTGCCAGGCCATTTGTGAAGGCTTTTGCAGTAGAGCGGTAAAGTGTATTCATATTTGCTTCTATCTCTGCCAACGGGAGAGTGGAGGGGTTTTGCTGATATGGTGGGGCAAACATCGTTGCTAGTGTGATGTTGAGAAAGGTGGCAGCAGAGTTGTAGGTGACCATGGTGCGGTTGAATGGTATTCTCTCGCCCAACCCTAAGTAGTCAAGAAACACTTCTCGGTTCCCATATTGAAACATATATCCGACCTCTTCATCGAAGAAATTCCCGACTCGTTGAGAAGTGTTCAAACTTGATTTGATAATCTCAAGAGTTCCGTTGGGCCAGAGGATGACTTCCCCAGACAAAATTCGAAACTGAGGGTCGCAAATTAACAGTGTAGCAAGGGGAGCCGTGGTGTGGATTGGCATGTTGAAGGAAGCTCCATACATTGGAGGAAGAATAAACCCCGATGCATTATACATGGTAGGAAGGCCATCCAGGCGGAGAAAGCTGTCTCCACGGAACAACATGTCCTTGCCACTGTCAACGGTGCCGTTCCCTCCAAAGAAGAGAAATGCTGAAGACCCCAAAGCCTGATAGGAATCTAGGAAGACAGGGGTGACAACTTCAAGACATGAGGATGGAATATACACCTTAGTACCAAATGGACTCACCCCCTAAGAATGGCTGGCTCAAATACATGTCATCCCATGTGTTTGGGTCATCTAAAAAGGTCCAAGTAAGGCCACCATTATTTATTGTCGCAAAATCTGTGAAATTCGGAGCTTCCCAATGACACTTGAAGTCATAATACACGACGTCGGTGGGATATATGATGGGGTATTTATGTCCAATCCCTCCTGGTATGTGTGGCCACCCAACCACCCAGTTCTGCTGTGTATCGAATCCAAAGGGTGAATTTTCACGACCTTCTAATCGGACGACCATGGCAGCACGCCTAAACCCCAGCTCCCTACTACTCGTCGTGTGGAGCATCCCAGTTACGAGTTGGGCGACACTGATTGAAATGGGTGCGTCCAGCAGCACACTATTGAAAAAAATAGTACCAGGCAGCAGACCTTTGATTGCAAGCGAAATTACCAAGGCAATTAAGGAGAATCTAAATGCCCACGAGCAACCGCCACCGAAGAAATGTGGGATATAGTCGAAAAATCCCGAAACCTGAGTCGAGACGCGATCGGCTCTTGGAAAAATGTACCCTGCCCTCCGTGTGATATACTGCCATTCACTTGCAAATATATGTTGGATGATTGGATCAAGCAAAACGGTGGCAAGGAAGTGCCAGAGGATGAAGAGTGCAGTGAATAGGGCCTTCGAGTTCCCACTGGTCAGAATGACTGACAGCTCAACAGGAAGAGGTCGGCCAAGGGCGAGTCTTGCAAGGGCAAGAAAGCCGCCCTCGAGCAGGATGAATGCGGCCAGTCGGAGATAAAACTGGGTGCGAGAGAAGGGGTGGGTAGTCTCCCACTTGATTGCTGCGTACTGTGATTGACTTGGGTGCATCGGTGTTGGTGCTATCAGCAGAGGGTGTAGTGGCAACAGTCCAACCCCCAAAGAAGCTGTCGAATAGAAAAGATCATCCTGTCCTGGGATCTCCCGGGGAGATGAGCGTTTGAGTTGCCATCCGAGCGCTCCGTTGTGAATAAACTTATCAGAAACCTGGATTCTATTGATATGAGAAATATGAAGGGGCAGGTCGGCGACAGGATCCTTGGTTTATTATTGGTGAAAGCACTACCGTTATTAGTCATTACTTTGGTGCTGTGGCAGCTCAATCTCGCCAGTTCATGACCGCACATCAAGCCGCGACTGTTCTCCACTTGAAAGTCACCCCAATTTGTTGTTACCACCTGCTTACATGGTGGTGGGTGTGGAGAAAGGAATTTGGCTGTACGCGAAATCTGTTCCCACTAATTAGTTGTTTCTTTCACACACTTCTTGAGTGTTTAAGTAGCTACTTTTGTACTTGGATATTCGGCTCCTCACAATGAGGATGTCTCCGCTACTGTCACTAGAGACCTGTCAGGATTGGTTCACATCACAGGGGGTACAACAGAATTGCTTTAAGAACTAAATTCCTTTCTACATTTGGTACCCATCAAATAATTTAGCACAGAAGCTATAACAATAAAAAATTCTGTTCATGGTATGGACTCAATTCACAGATTTTGAACTGGTTGCAGGAGCCAAGACAATTAGACAATATCAAAGTTGCCTCAATCCCTGCAACTGATATAGAATTTGTGATGTAAATTGGTACTGTGAATGGAATTATTTATTGTTATAATTTCTTTACAAAATCCTTTGATGGGTACTGAGTTTACAGATGGATCTGCTCCTTATTACTAATCTGTTGTACCCCCTGTGCAGGGGACCGAGCCTGATTGGTCTGTAGTGTGTACAAGCCATGGCGTGACAATTCAAAAGCCTCCGAAGATTAGTCTCTCTTATTTTTCTGTTTCTTTCTCCCTCTCTCGTTCCGCCGGTTGCCCTTGCACCTGAAGAAATCTTGTAGCCTGATTGCTTGCCCTACATGGGGCTACTTAGATAGTTGAGATATAGACAAAAGAATGTGTGAGAGTTCCAGATACAAAAATCGAGCAAGAGAAGAGGAACGGAGTACTATTTCGTACTTCTCCCATCAAGATGTTGATGTATTTCGGGTTTCAGATCAACTAGTGTAGGATTTATACAACTTCGTACATAGCCCTGTACGAGTAGCACAGCATGGGTAGGGTTTGGGGGATTCTTAGCATCTTCTAGTATGACCATGACGGTCATGTGCAAAGCCGTTTGAATAATGCAAAAATGCATATAATAAACCGGCGCTGAATTATAGGCCGAGCGACTAAGCTGTCCTTTTACGCCGGGTAGGGTTCGTGTAGGGCAGTACTGCACAGTACTGCTCTGCAGAAGAAGGGACTTCCGGTCATCAAAACGAGATCGCAGTCTGGCATAGAAGATCAAAGATGATGGAGGAGCCAAGGGCTCTCGACACAGCAGCCGAGCCCTGAATGAGTAGTAGAGAGTGTGGGAATGGCTGTATCTAGATCGAAGCAGGCTGTTCGTCGAAGATTGAGATCCGAGAGATGTAGAGGGGACAGAGCGCCCCAGAGGACGATAGGAATGTGATATATTTTAGTGGCACACAATGAATACTCTCCTCAGCGAGGTCCAATGACTGTGTGAATCAGTGTCTAGGTGTTGAATTGAGCCAGAATAATTATAATGTCCCAAGCATGGATGATCATTCTAGAGCTACATTTCATCAGAGATGGAGATGTTGCTGGAGGTGTCGCTGCGTGCGGCCTGCAAAGCCCTTTGCCGGTCTGCTCCGTTCTCCACTGTGCCAATGAGGATAGGCTGAATGCAATGCCGGTGGTGGCACAACCTGAGGCGTGACGGGTCGATACGTATAATTCGGACGGTGGCTGCTCGCGATAGGCGATGGTGGTGAAAAGATAGAAACACTGCTTTGAGCTTATATGAGGAGCTGCATGATGCAAGTCTTGTAGAACGCTGAGCTTGTATGAGCTGTATGATCGTAGCAGTACTTTCTAGAGGCCGTGTTTGTCCTGGTTTGTGTGAATACTAGTCGACGATTCTCTTCTCTGCACGCAACGACGACAACAGTCTCCCACCCACTCTGCCTCTCTCTTCCCACGGAGTCCTCTGTTCTGCTCGTGGCCCTCTGTTGCATGTCAGCTCCTGTCGTCTCTCCATCACCGCCACACACGCCCCATTAGCACCCATTCCCCGGTACCGCTCCCCTTTTCTCGTGTTCTCCGACCCTCCTAGCATTCTCTCTGTCCTGGCACCAACTCCACGTGTCGCAGGAAGAACATTGGCTCCGCACGCAGCAGTCACACCCCCAGCTGACTGTCTCGTGCTCTCCACCCGCACCCCGCTTCGATAGCCAGTCTATCGATCCCCATTTCCCCTCTTGAAGCGCCCTGATCTCTTCCTGCTGATAACACACACCCCCGCTCTTGCCATGACCACCTTGGACCCCAACATCCACCGCCGCCCCCCTGTCCGTGTCGATGCCCAGGACGGCCCATGGAGTGTCAGTGTGGCAGAGACTCCGTATGATTCTCGTTCATACAGTCTTTACATTAAGAGTAAGTCATCAAAAAAAGCCTCCCTCCCTCGTCGCCCTTCACATGCATGCTCTCCACTCCTTCTCCATGCTATTTCCAACACGTTGCTGACGCTTTTTCTTGCCACCCCCTTCCCCCCCACACACACCCCTCCTCCATCAGCGCCCACTCACAACCTCACCCTCACTCGAACAGCCATGGAGATCGTCGACCTTGACCACAAACTCCGCGAAACCAATCCAGGTGTCAAAATCCCGCCCCTGCCCATCAATCCAGACGCCATTTCTCCGCCACCCAAACGTAAATCCACCTTTCTCAACACCCTCTCCCGCCTCGCCTCCCCCACCTCCAACAAAACGAGCCGCAGAAACACCAACCCGTCCCTCGGCTTTCATCTCCCCACTCCCCTTGCTTCTCCCGCCCGCGAGATCAACGACCCTTTTACCTCATTCAGCGCTAGCAACGTCAACTCCCCCTCTATCGCTGCCGCCCCTTCTGCTACCAGCACCAGCATTGCCGCTTACCTCACTACCATCTCCAACACCCCTGCCCTGCGCCAGGCCCGCGTCTGGAAACGCTTTGTACGCGTCCGTACAGATGATTTGGAGAGTGTTCGTGTAGAGAGAGCCATCAAACGTGTCAGATCAGATCTTGCTGCCCATGTTGGTGGTTTGCCAAAGGAGAAGGAAAGTAGTAGCAGAGCTCATCAGGATGCCGTCATCGGCAGCGGTTCCGCGACTCTCGGAGTCGACGGAGCTGTCCATGACAAGTCCGACGATGATGACGACGCAGTTGCCGCAACACCCATCGAGGATTCGTTACCAACTCCAGTCCAAACGCCAAAGGAGCTCGAGGAAGAGGAAGAGCAACCAGTTGCGGCGCATATTCCTCCCGAGGGCCCTAGTGCTGACGGCATAACAACACCAAAAGACCAAATTACTTTTGAAAAGCCGGGAGGTGCGCAGCCACGCGATCACCTGGCACCCAGCAACTCAATTCCCTCCACAGAATCTCATCCACTACCACCTCTTGCCACTACCGAGTCTGCGCCTGACGCTTCTCAAATAGCAACACCACCAGAGGATATGCCAGTACCCGCTACCCCTGTCGCAACAGAGGCACAAAGCCTCCCTGCACGCATACATCGTTCTCAGTCTGCCGATCCCGACAAGTCGACCCGACTGTCCCGTGCTTTTGCTCAGTCGGCGCCAGCAGGCCAACTCAACCAACAGGAGATGGATGGCGCATCGTCTGCCACGGGTGATGAGTCCTCCGTTTCCACCAATCAAGGCAGTAGCAGGAAGAAACGCTCGAGGTCCTCTGTTCCCCGCAAGGACAAGGAGCCGAAGAAGAGTCAGAGAAAGGTCATTATTAGTGATTTTGAGATGATGCGCGTGTTGGGGAAGGGTTGTGCTGGGAAGGTTCTATTGGTGAAACATAAAACTACTTCGGATCTATATGCGCTCAAAGCGATTACGAAGCGGCATGTGCTGGCGCATCAGGAGCTGCAGCACACGTTGACGGAGCAGGCTGTGTTGAAGAGGATGGCAGCGGAGGGCAAGGATCCCTTTGTGGTAAAGTTGTGGTGGAGTTTCCATGATAAGGAAAACTTGTTTTTAGTCATGGCAAGTTTTAATTCATTCATATCGATTTTACTTTTGTTTTTTGACGTAATAACAGGATTTTCACCCTGGAGGTGATCTCGCTACTCAACTTGCCCGCTGGGGCCGGCTTGGTCGCGATCGCGCGAGATTCTATGCGGCAGAGATCGTAGAAGGTGTCGAGGGTCTACACGCCGCCGGTGTCATATATCGCGATCTCAAACCCGAAAACATCCTTATTGGTGCGGATGGACACATTGTCTTGACGGACTTTGGGCTTTCCAAAGAGTTTCCTCGACCACCGACGACGAGTTCGGCGCCTTTGACGCCTACAGCAACGGAGTATAATGGGATGGCGGGGCCACCGCAGGCGAGTGCGGCGTGGATGAGGAATGGTGCGGGTGGCGGTGGTGGTAGTGGCAGTGATATTGCATTGGGATGGCCTGGACAGGCGTTGGGTCAGATGGACCAGACGACGACGTTTTGTGGGACGGCGGAGTATCTTGCGCCTGAGGTTATTCAGGGTTTGCCGTACAGCTATGAGGTGGATTGGTGGAGTTTTGGAACTATGCTTTATGAGATGTTGACTGGGATCGTAAGTGTTTTGGGCTTCTTTTTTTTTTGTTTGATGTGCGGCTTAATGTGTTTGGTTGCAGACACCGTTTTGGGCTAGCAACCACTCGGATATGTATGTTCGTGTGTTGCAGGATGAGTTGCAGTTCCCGGAGGATAGGGCTATTGATCAGGATACGAAGAGTTTGATACGTGGGGTGAGTGTTTGGGGTATCAAGTGTCTAACGGAAACAATTACTGAGTATTATTGTGACATTATAGCTCCTGCAAAGGAACCCCGTGCTGCGTATTTGCGAGCCTCGGATAAAACGCCATCCGTATTTCTCTATGATGTATGTTCTATGATTAATTAGGTCGCGGCAGAATTTTGACTGCTGTTTTACAGAGACTGGTCTCACGTGTACTACAAACGCTATATCCGTGAGTTATTTCAAGCTAGAGAACGTTTCCGAAATCTCAAACTTTTTCTCGCTTCTAGCCCCTTATATTCCTCCAATTGATCCCTCCAACGCGAGTGATACCCAAAACTTTGACGATACTTTCCTCGACATGGAACCCGTCCTAGACGAATACGTAGATGAACAAACGACTGATACTGACCAAGAAGGTCTTCACACTGATACTGATCGCACGGATGGTGAAGATGGCGGTACAAACACGACGCCGTCGCAATCACGGAGTTCATCCATTCGGCCACAGCAGCAGCGGGCGGAGGAGGATACTGTGGATGTGTTTGATGGGTATTCGTTCAAGGGGAGGCATTCGGTGTTGATTGATAGTGATGAGGAAGGGGAGGGTGAGGGGTCGGATGTGGGTACGGATGAGGAGGGTGATATTGCTTCTATTTTAGGGAGTCTTGCCCCGCAGGCGCAGCCACAACAGCCTGTCGTCGTCGTCGCAGGAGAATGGGGATGCTAGGTCGGATGCGATGGCGGAGGAGGAGGGTGCGGAGCCAAAGACACCCGAAGCTAGACCGGTTGTTCCTGTGCAGGAACCGGTGCCGACAGATATTGAGGAGATGCTTGGTGGGCAGGAAGAACTGGAGCCTGTGGAGCATAAGAAGGAACAAGAGGAGGTGGAGGAAGTGGAAGTGGTGGAAAGTGTACCAGAGCCGGAGACGCCTACTGAAGAGAAGCCGAGGAAGCATAGTGCAGAGTTTGCGGCAGCAGTGGTTTCCAAGGTTTCTGAGCCCTCTACTGTACCGCCGAGAGATAATAAAGCGGCGACTGCGGCGGCGACGACAGTTGTGGTTGCGACACCGCCGCCTAAAGCCTCAGCACCTCGTCCAGCTGCCAATCGCAATAAACGACGCGAACGGTCTGGGATCCCTGCACTTGACAAGGATATTCCGGATGAGGTTGGTGAAGATACCGAGGCTGCTGATTTGGACGAGGACGATGACTGGGACTTTATTGAGGCTGTAGATGGGGAGGAGAGGAATGGTGCAAAGGGAACGAGTTTGTTTGCGCGTGGCGTCGTTGATCGGTACAAATTGGCCGTGTTCCGGAAGGCTTCGACGCCGTCATCGAGGAGTGGTGCTACGACTCAGCAACGATCCGCTTCTGGGATGTCGAAAGCCTCAGATGTCACTGTTTCGGAGACGGGATCGCCGAGTCCTACTGCGCAGCGACGTGGACGGGCTGGGTTACCGTTCCGGAAGGGACCGAGGCCGTTTTTGCAGCCCAAGACGCCGCCGTCTGCGTATCCGCCCAAGAAATCGAGAAAGTCGTTTAGTTATTCGAGTTCGAGTAAGACGGCGTCTGCTGCGTCGACTGCGAGTACGGGGGGGTTGCTTACGCCGTCGTTGTCTATGGGGAGTGGTTCGATGATGATGTCGCCTTCGTTGAGGTCGAGGGAGTCTGCGGCGTCTGTTGGTGGGAGGAGTTTGTCGTCGGATCAGTCGGGTGGGAATGCGGGGGAGTCGCCGTTGTTGGTGGGTGGTGGTGGTGGTGGGGAGCTGTCGAGTGGTCAGCACCAGCAGCATGATGCTAATACTGTTAGAGGGACTACGCAATCGACGCCGGGTGAGGGACAGGAGAAGCATAAGACGAGAAAGTTGAAGAAGTATAAAGAGGGTGCGGAGAAGATGTTTTCGTTGTTTTCGTCTTCTTCTCCGCGTCAGTATCATGGGTCGTAAGAGAGTCCCTTACCCCCCTCCCCTTGCTACTTCTTTTATATGCATTGTTTCCTTTTTTTTCCCCTCGTTTGAAGCAAGAAAGAAATAATCTGACACATACATACACTTTTTTTTGCATCGTTATTCTCTCGCAAGCTTTCGGTTCTTTTGAGTGGTTGTTTGTTCTCTTTTTTCGTTATAGTCATTGCTTTCACGCTCCTTGAATACCCTCTTTTTTTTTACCTATCTAATTTCTTCCTATGATTCGATTGGAGGGTGGATGTTCGAACCCCCATCGCCATAAATTGCTCACTCTCGTTTTAAAGTCCTTTTTTTTTTTTTTTGCTATCTGCATGATCCCCCCTGACTGAATATCAATAGAGAATTTTTTATTAGCCAAGACATAGCTTAGCTGACGAGTGGATTCGTTGCTTTTTTTTTTTTTGATTTATATATTGTTCTTGCGCGTGCATGTGGAAAAAAGATGATTGTTGGTGCACTTTTTTTGACTTGGAGGGGTGTGCGCGGGGTTTGCGGAGTGTGGCGTTGTGGTTATAGGGTTTGTTTTGTGGGTGAATTACGGAATGAAATAGATCAGGGGAAAAAATACAAGTTATCTTTGTGATAACGTATACTTTGCAGTAACCCCTTTTTTTCTTATTATTATCGAACATAGCGTACGAGTGGGATTGCTGCTTTTGCTTTATGTTTTGTTTTTTTCCTGAGCACGTGGAAAAGATCATTTTTTGACTTTTAGGGGTGGGGCGGGGATTGTGGAGTTAGTGGTGTGGTAGGGTGTGGTGGTGATTAGAGCGCTTGTTGTGGGTAGAAATAGATGGGGGGGGAAATATCAATTCTATGCAACTTTTGCCGAGCGAGGGAGGGGACACCTCTGGATAAGTCAGGGGGGATATGAGCTTACAAGTCGTCTTTGTGATAACCTATATATATGGTCTGCGAGTAAGTCACGGGATTTTTGGGCCTCCCGAGTTGGTTGATGTGATATCTCATAGCTTTTCCCATACCTCCCCCCCGTAACCCATAGCTTCTCAAGGTTTTCTTAAAAAAAACAACCATAGCGCCGATGACCCACCACCCATCGGTGCTATGCATACATATATGGCAGGCTGACACTCGACGTTTGAGCGCGTCATAGTTTTGGAAGGGGTTGAAGTTTGACAGACATAACATGTTAGTCGACGTTCTTGAGAAGGGGCTTGTGTTTTTTTTAAAAAAAGTTTAATTTTAACCCATTATATTTACCTTCTATATAAGCTTAGGGACTCAGCCTCTGAACAATGCAATATATATATCTATTTAATCGTATTTTTGGGTCATTTTCGTAACCCATTAGCCCTGGCCTTCTCCGAACTACTATGGATTATCACGGGGACGGGTTTATTGTACGCAATTTGCTGTGCTGAAAGACACCTGAACAAGTCACAACAGTCTGCAAGCCGGAGCTGTCACGATTTCCCTTCATGTGGGACGTCGTCGCAATGACCCTTCGCATCAACTCATGCTGACAGACAAATGGGCGCTGTTTGTTTTCCGGCTGTGATCTGTATATTTAATATAAATCCTGCAATACTTTTCAAAGACATCACGGTTCAACGTCACGTCACTGTTACCTGGCAAGGGTTATATATTTTTTTCTATGTACTGCCGTTTCTTCGCTGTTGCTACCAACCTATAAATACCATGATGGGATCACGAGAAGGTCTGACAAGATGCTGACGGTTGACGGCACGGGCAGGCGTTTTTTTTCCCCAATCGGAGAGAGCCCTGGATGAATTCGACCTAGTTCCCCTCGACCGAACAAAGCCTCAAGGCCGTCCCTTGTCCCTTGCTTCCCCTTTCTCTGTCTTTCCCCCCACACCACTCACTACCCACTCATACCCAGGCACTGAGCAACGATATTTTCCACTCCACACACATAGCAAAACAACAATGCCGCGCGAGAATAGCTTTTCAGACTCTGAGGGCAGGTCGTTGACGCCCGACTTGGAGGACGACGAAGATTTCGAACCGAGGCCGAGTATTTCTTCATTGCCTGCAGTCTCTCCTACATATTCTTCTGTTCCGCCCTCCAAGGGCCTGCCACCCATTTCATCTTCCCCAACACCTGCGCAGAGGCCAGAACAGAAGCTGGACGCAGATGCGCATTTCGAGGCTGCCACCTCCATCTCACACTGGACAAAGCCGGCACCGAAAGAGCGGTTCCGGACCGCTGTGCGGAAAGTAATTTCGATGCACCGCGGGACGTCTTTTTTGGCGGCAGGGGTAGGAAGGGGAGGAGGAGGGGCGGGGGGGCGTGTGGGTGCGGAACCTGGTGTTGACCCCAGACGCGCTTCTGCGGAGTTGCAGTATGGTCGGATTCATCAAGAGTGTAAGATTGAGATTACGGATTATTCGTCGATTCGGTCATCGTTTCAGCGGTTGGATAATCAGGAGTTTATTGATATGGTGAGTGATGAGGTGGCGGGGAGAAGGCCGCCTTGGGTTAAGGGTGAGGTGGATCAATATCGGGGGGGTGAGCTGGGATGTGATCAAAGCGCTGTCGCTTAAATACAGTGTGTCTTGGCTGTCTGGTCTTTCAAGTGTGATTTGGAGACTTACAACCCGTGTTTTCTCAGATCTTCATCCCCTTGCACTGGAAGATGTCTTCCACGGGAACAACCAGAACCGGTCCAAGGCGGACTACTACATGAAGCACCTGTTCCTACGTGTGCTCTGTCATCAACTGACGGAATCGGAATCGGAAGAAGAGCCTCAGATTGTGCCGGAGATTCCTAGATCGGATTCTCCAGAGCCGCTTGAAGATGAATTCGACGATAAAACCCTTGCAAGAGACAGCCCTCCTATTATGCGGATTGGTACCTTGAAGAAAAAGAACAAGCGCCCCATTCTTCCGTTTCACAGGAATGAAGCCACGATAGAACCTGCCATGCCCACCAACTTGGTGCGACTTATCAGTGAGGAGGGTAATGTGAGTCTTTATTCCTCCTGATTTTTCCTGTACGTGAACTGATTGTAATATCAGAGACGCAGTGTGTATAACACGCGGCAGGACCCTCAGCTTGCGAAATTGGATGCGCTCAAGCAGGTGAGGCTGAAAAATAGTCCCTTGCGGAGCAACTTATTGAACTGGGTGATGGCTAGGGGGAACGCGTCAAGGTTGATGTATCTCCGATGTTCTTCTTTTTGTTTAGAGATGGTAAATGGCCACACGTTTTCTCTCCCTTAGACCACATCAATTCTTATCTCATGTTGTTGTTGTTTTTCATTAGGCACCGTCATCTCTATTCATCCAACGCCGAACCTCGGATTCACTGAACCCATCTCCCAACGGTTACGCCAGACAGACACTCTCCTTCGCCAATCCGCCGATCCGTCATTGCTTGTGCAGGCACTTCTTGATTTGAGTATGTTTTCTGCCTGTTTTAAAAAATAACCCAAATCTCAGATCTTTTCTAGTTGTTGACCAGGCGCTTCAAGTCGTGGATGCATATCACAAGAAAATCATCAAGTTTGAGCAGCAGATTCTACTGAAGCCGAAAAATAAGACTATACGAGCCCGTGAGTTCGTTCCCAGTAGAGCGAGGTGAAACCCTAGCTTAAATGCGTGTTTAGTCCATATTCTCTCTGGCGACTTGATCTTACATAAACGCACCCTCGAGCCTATCAAGACACTTGTTTACGGACTTCGCCGATATGATGTTGATCGTTGTGCGGCGCTTATTGATTCTTCTGATCCTGCAAACGCCAATGTTCGGGTTGTGGGTTTCATGAGTCACAAGTCGAAGATATATCCTGGTGCGTTCGTTAGTCGCTTTCAATAATGATATTTGAATTAGGTTGCTGATATAGTATGAAAAGGCGGATGTCTTCGATCATATGGAATATATCCTAACTAGTCTTGATATGTTCACGAGCATTGCGGAGAACCTGATCAACTTTTCCTTCAATGTATGCATCCGTGTCGACCATGATCCTTGAATATATGCTGACCCACCTCAACTTAGTCCGCTTCCTATGAGATGAACGTTACCTATGTAGGTTGATCCGCCTTGTTTCAGCAAAGTATCATCGTAACCGACTCCTGATACAGGCGACTCCTGCACGTTGTTCACCATCATCGGTCTTCCGCTTACCCTCCTCACGGGTTACTTTGTGAGTCCCGAGATTATGGACCCGCTGAGGATTTTGATACCAACCCTCACTCTAGGGTATGAACTTCACACCGATGTGGTCTGTCCAAGAGAACTCGGATCTATTGTAAAATCCCGCCATTGCTCCAATCATCTCGATTTTGGAACTCATAAACACATTTCAGGTTCTGGAAGATCGCGATACCGACATTTGTAGTGGTCGCGACTCTCGCGTTATGGCAAGACTTTACCCAGCTCTATCATCACTGGAATAAGAAATGGAACAAGAGAAACGGTCAACCGGTATGTGTATTTGTTTTGAGGCTTTTGCGCCTTGATACACAACTTTTTGCTTACGTCATGTTTGGGTTTTATTCAGAAAATCAAGACGCACTAACTTCGAGCTGACTTTTGAGCATCTCTGTCGGACCTGCATTCGCCTTCCAATGCTCTGATGTTATTCATACTGTCCTTTCTATATATTTTTGTTCCTTTGCCACGACTCTAATGGTCCCCCTCCCTTAGTTTCAGGTAAACAATCGTATTCGCTCATTATCTGTCATTTGTGTTATATTTATTGTTCAATGGATGATAATAGGGCCTTGGGGCCCGCATGGACACTCTTATTAATGCTCCCGTCACAAGGTTAATTGATCCACTCTTGAATCTGATGTTCGGATCCAAGGAGCTCCAGTAGTATGGTCTATATGGCTGATTTACTGGGTCGCACCAAAGCATCAAAGCTACAGTAATCCAGCTTTGTCCCCGACACGGCAAGTTTCTCAGGGTATGACAAGTTGAGGTTTCACCGATCGCACTTGATCCTTTGCATTTCTACGCGAGTTGGATCTGAAGGTAGTGAGAGGAAAGATAAATCAACGTGGCAAAAACTCCGGCTCCGAATAAGATACGAGATATTTGAGGTGATAATAGCTGTTACTGTATCGCGGCGCCGTACTAAGTCAGCGGCGTGACGCCGTTAGGCACTAGCGTTTCTGGTGGTCACGCCGCCGTGTTGCAGGAATCATCAAGAGACTCGGACTGCAAGAACCATAAATAGGAGGTAAAAACATTAGCATAATGAAAGCATGAATGCTAGATGAAAAAAAAATAAGCCAAGTCATGGACTTTTGGAAGGTATATTATGGTACAACCCGACTAGAGGTCAGACAACCTTTTATATCTCACCTTCCACTTGCTCAGTTTCCATAATATTTTGTATTTAGCCTCTTGTATGTATTTCCACATGTTTCCAATTGTTTTGAAGCAAAAGATAGAGTGGATATGGAGAAAGACTTTGTCACTCTGCCGAGAGGGGCCCGTCGGAGTTTCAATTCCATCTTGACAAGCGCAAGTCATTGCATCAGAGCCCCTATTGACATTGATGGCATCAGGCCAGAGAATGATCGGGTGGGAACGCAGTGACCGTCGGACCTCTAGTCTGATCCGACCTCCGCGAACCGATCATAGTATTGTGTGGCGTAACTAAACATTCAATGCTCCAGGAGTAACTAACAAAATATCTATATTGCTGCTGCTGAACGTTGTAGCTCGCTCAAGGTCCGGAGATACAAAGCAACTGTGGGCATTGTTGGTCTTTCATCTGGGTTGAAATTCCAGCAGCACTCGAGAAATGACCAGAGGCCGTCATATGATTCATTAATCATGCACTGTGGCCGAGGAGGGAGCTGCCGCTGAGAGATAGCGGTGATAAACCCGGTAATCGGAAAATTGTGGTAAGGATCGGTTCCGCAGAAAACCTGAGATCAAATGAGGATAGCTAGCGCCCACGAAATGGAATGACGTTTACTTACTTCCAGGACCGTCATGGCAAAACTCCAGACATCGCAAGCAGGCGTGTAGTGTGGTTCAGTTTCAACATCTGCATTTTCTCCTAGCAGTAGTTCAGGGGCACACCAATGTATGTTGGGACCAATATCTCGTGGACCAAAGAGCGCAATGTGTACCCCGATGTCAGGTCAGTTTAACCTCGCCCTCCTGAGTGACTAAGATATTTGACTTAAATAGTGACAGAATTAGAAGTTGTTAGTACCTGAAGACGATTAAGTACATACCCCTCTGACGTTCCCGTGAAGAATGATAGGGTCCTGATTGTGTAGGTATGCCAATGCTAAGGCGACATAATACATCTGGATGGTTGATGATATGCATTGAAGGAGGTGCTGGAAGTCTCATGAGTCTCACCAACAAAAATATGTCTGCATCTGGCCTCCTGCGTGAGGTACTCTGCGATATTTTCCTCGGACATGTGGCACTACAAGCATCGGAAAGACATTCTTTGGCACTGTAACAGAGTCCGAGCAAAGGGTAGGATGTTGGGGTGCGAGGCCCGAGCCTTCCAGTCCACAAGTGCCTTAAAAAACTGGGGTTGCGAATGTTGATCTAGGTTAAGATACTAGCACCATCGAGCTCATTTACTCACTTTCCGAGGAAATTCTTCATTGCATTGGGTGCGCTTTGGCCTGTATTGCTTGTAGAAGACAGGGGACTGCTCGATTATGACTCCAAAGAGGTCAGCCCTAGCCGACAACCGAATAGGGTAGGAGCTCTGATGGACAGGAAACGTGTTGAAGCCCATCATTTGGAGATTGCCACAAAGGCTTTCATCGGGCCCATGGCGCTTGGAAAGTAAAGAGCCAAATGGCTGACAAAATAGAGGGAGAAATTTCATGCCCTCTAACACGTACCAGATGAGGGTGTAGGTGAGATTGTAGCAGTGGTGGGAAGAGCGACTAGAATCAACTACCTCATGTTTTATACCCAGACACTCCAACCTCTCGGGTCGAGTCATTGCGAGTTTACCCAATGCTGTAGGTCATTTGTAGCATGCTACAGACATGAGGATGAAATTTTTACAATCAATCGAGATGAGTGGAATGGAGTGGAAGCAGGTTAGGGTCAAGATACCATGTTTGGGCAAGTCTAGGATCAAGATAGGCTCGCGACCAGCCTCTTTGTTTCAAACCAAATTCACCGAGGGTAAATATTTCTCTTTTCAAAGTTGGATAGCCTTTTTTAATAATTTACTCATTCTCATCACTGATGGCTTGATTGAGTTCACATCACACATGAGCTAAGGACTTTGAAAGATAACCAAATTCACCGAGGACAGGCGTTGCGAGTCTAGGTCAACCTCCCTATTATGTTGAAAGTATAAGCAGGTATGGTATTCAAATGTCCAACCTCGAACATGCACCACCGTCACAACTTGAGATTTGCTGGAGTCATGGTATGGGGGCAACTGCTCATGGCCGCCGGAGGCTGACCGGTGACCTTTGGCAACGAGGCCTGCAAAGACCCCAGCATGTGCCCAGGTAAGATTAGGGCATTTATGCCCGGTAGAAAATTCCCGTGGTCTTGTCCGCATCAAGATTTGATACACCTTTCGTGGACCTCTTGAGGCCACACTCGCGATGGGGCATCACTAGCGGCACAACTAAGGAAGGGGAAAAACGAAGAGATAAATTTGCCAGGTATGGAAGTTGAGGGTGGTGATACGGATTCGCCACTAGTAACAGTACCTTTCGACCATAGGTTCACACAAGCCGTAATATTGGCTGCCGAAGACAAATCGTAATATAAATTCCAAAAAAGGAAAGCAGAAAAAATTAACTCATGTTCTTCCGATAATGCTCGTTCACCAAACGGCTTCATGGATTTGCTTGCTTGATGGGAGCGCGCACAGCCGCCAGGTGTCATCTGGCTACCGTATTGGTTCCGCGGCAGCATGCTTAATCTTGCCATAGTGAACCTATTTATAGACCGTAATCCACAAGTGCAGGTCGTGAACCTAACGAGCAGCCCCGCAGCTGTCTTCTCAGGCACCTCCGAATACCCCGGCCACCCCCCAAAGGGATCTTAGACCTGGGAGCATATCCGGTGGTGCTCGACAGAATTCCGGTCCATCAGAACGTTTGTCCCTTCTATGAAACTTTTCGATGCAGAACTTCCCGATTCCTTCAACCTTTAATATGTCAACCTGCCCACTCATATTCTTAGTTACGTCAAAACTTCGGAGACGGACGTAGTACGGTTGCCGACCAGGGTCAGGATGGTTTCCCTCACGACAAGGCGAGAAAGGTGTCCTGGGTCCTGGGACTGCGTGACATTGACAGCCATATCTCCCCATTCCAAATGAAGACAAAGCCATGAGCGCACTACGTCATAAACTGGAAATCCAATCTTGTACAATTTGTCGTGACCACCACCAGACTACTACTGCTTGTGAATACCAATTGGAACCTTCTTTGAGTGCATGATTTTCTTGCAGAGCATGGTATTCAGTATATGTGAAAACATATTCAGGAGTACTCATAAGGTCCACTAACATTTGCTAGCACAAGCTCTGTCAAACATGCACAAAACGTCACGGTCCGGTTGGGAGTGTGGCAGATATGAAGGCCTTACCAGAGTTAGATATCTAGATACTGACAGCTTGTATTGGACCAGATGGATGTTGACCCAACCAAATGCCAAGGCCCCCGCTCCATTCGACACAAAATTACCAGCCGGATGGGACAGCACCTTACATGGGATTTTGTAACACAAACAGTGAAGACACACAATTCTGTGGGCTTTCAGCAATGCGATCCAGATGCAAAAGCGGATCCGAAATTTGTTGATTATTCGTGATGAGTTGGTGATCACTAATGATACTTTGTGAGCGCTTCAGCAAGCCTTGGGTGGGTCATCCTGACTGGTTAAACATATGTTTTAGAGCAGAATGTATGTAGTGAATTCATCTCACGTGCCTTACCTTTACTTTAGCTATGTTTATTTCGTCTCACCTTTCCACTAGAAAACACTATATAAAGACATATGTATCCTTCCTGTACGGTAGATTATCTTTCCCTTGCAATCGATAGAAAGTCCCTGTCGACCCCGCTTGTGTGAAAGAGCCATCTCTATCTTTTTTCGTGTGCCGTGACCCGCATTCCCGCGCTCCCGTCACAATTAAGCATCGCCAATTCGAGAATGCGTAGGCAAGACACAACGGCCAAATGCTATCTAGTGTGACAAGTGATCAGTAACGGGACCCCATCAATAGCGGGAGAACACCTCGAAGCTTGCAAGACGTTCATCAGTGAAGAAACCATCCTGACCCTGGTCGGCAACCGTACCGGACCCTACATCGAAATCTAGAGACCACCACCTTACTTCCGAATGGCGTGTCCGAAGGCAGAAATTACGTTGTGCACAGAACGTATAGCCAAAACGGGGAAGAGTTGGTCCACGATGTAACAGCGGACTGGGACGATGGCAATTCCATGTCGTGGCTGATGCGGATACCACTGTAATGGTAACACCCCCTCAAGAGAATAAGAAAGACCCACCTCGGAGAAGGGGATGGGGTAAGCTTGTTTCTTTGTTATCCTGCTATGCTTGAGTTAGCTAACTCTTCACCTAGCACGGCTAGACCTTGACGGTAATGAAATACCACTCGACGAGGAGGTGGTGGTGGAGCGTACCTGAACCGAGAGTCGAATACATGTATCACAACGCATTCAGGGACCGGCCCTTTCATCCATTGCCAAAATGTACTGTGGATATGACGACACCACTGTCACCGCCACGGCAATCCACCATCTATCAAACCACTAGGGTCGTTTTGAAGCACGACCCGTCACTATCTTGCCCAGCTGACTTTGTGAACTCCCTCCCAATGCCACTTTCTGAGATGATTGATCCAGGGGAGAACCCTCCAAAACGAAAATCAATGCTGTTGCCACGCTACACCGCGCGGCTGGTCGTTGAACCACTGCCCACCTGTCGACACTTTTTCAACGTGGATTAGAACCCTTGTTTTCACGCTATTGCTGCCCTCTTGTGAACCAATCCCAAGATAGGTCTCAATATCCGCGTCAATCGCCTCCACATCAATCCCCATACATTCCCGCAACGCGATTCCTTCTTGTCCTTCCCCTCTCGCACCCACGCCAACACACACTTCCGCTTCATCATCATCGTCACAGTACACGTCAGATACACGGTTCCCATTGCCGTACAAGTGCCCATAGTCAGACTCGTTCCCCTCGTCATCGTCCTTATAACACCCAGAGCGGTAGTGTACTTTAGATATTTCAACAGATTTGACGGTCTTTATTGCGCTCTCGCGCTAGGAACCCTTGGGAAATATAGATGACGTTCGTGTGAGTACGGATTTCGTCTTTGGCAGTACCGAGTGGGAGGTGTGCGGTGTGGGAGGGGCTAGTGTGTATGAAAAGGATGTGGAGCTAGCGGCACCACGTTGTGAAAGGGCGGGCGGCGCCGGTGCCGGCGGATGCGACATCGATAGCGGGACAGATGCAGTAGGACTTTCACCACCCCCATGTCCGCGCCAACTGCCGCGGCCATGAAGTTTTACAGAGGAACGGGCAGGAGACGCCGAAGGTGAAGTAGATGGGCGACGGAGTCTTGCTGTGAGCTGCGCATATGCTTGTAATCTTGCAGCTGCCGCAGTAGTTCCGCCAATGATGCTGCCAGAAGTGTGATGAGTTTTATCAAGTCTATGAAGTTAGGCGGGCGATGAATTCACCAAGCCATACTTGTATATATCTGGAGTGATGCCAACACCCCTTGGGATGGACAGAGTGTGGGAGGTGTGTCGAGGTGCGAACGCGAAGATGAGGATGAGTTGACGGTATTGGTCGTCGCTGACGTATGTTGATGTCGCTATACTGCATTCGGAAATAAGGGATGGCGTACGACCACGAGGGTCGCAGGTTCTGTAGGTTCTAATAGTTGAGCTGGAGGTCCCCGAGGGAGAGGCGGGCGAGGTGGACGTCGTCATAAAAGATGATGACGGGTTAGCTGTACCTGGGCCTTGGATTGGTATTGGTGGGGCAGAGGCAAATTTATCACGCCGTTGTCGTAGTCTATCTTTATCCTTTTGCTGTGGGAGTGGTGTTCTAGGTGGCAGCGATGATGTACCTGGGGGGTTTGGCTTGTAGCGCAGACCAGATAGTAGTGCCTGTGCTAACGCTGGTTGTCGTACTTGCATTACTTGGACATCTCTCAATACTTGGCGGGATAGTAATTCCGTTTGAGTCCGAGCTGGGGAGGCTCGAAGCTGAGGGGCCAAGGGCTCGACTCTTGAGCGGTGAGATGCGTATCGAGGAATACAATCGCAAGCTCGAGACGCTTGCACTTGCAGCGCGGCTCAGCCCGTTTGCACTTGAACAGATCGACATATATGTGAGGCCGTTTCCACTAGTTGGCCAATCGAAGAGAAAGATAAGCACAGGAGAGGAGGGCCTCGGAATCACGTGGGTACGGTACTGTCGCAGTTTGGAGCTTCGATCCTGCATGTAAGAAAGCGAGGGGGAGCATGAAGGTGGTGAACAAAGACCTGTGTCTGCTCAGGAGGGTGTGGGTCGCGAAGTGGGCGCCTATTACCACTGCTACTCGATGTTGATGTAGACAATGGCGGCCAAGGGGGTCCTGTCGCCGAATAATCATGTGGGGGGTATTTTGAGTGCAAGTGCTGCTGGGGGGGGTGGAAGGGGGAGCCATGGGATTTCAATGAGATTGAAGTGATGCAGCAGTTCTGGCCGTACCGAATGCGATGGGTCTTATAGAGTACAAAAAGGAAAAAATGCTTGCATGGGATTGGCCGAATGTTGTATAAATATACAGTAGCCAAAGCAGAGCAAGTATGAAATGGAGGGTAGTCGAGGTGTAGGCCGCTTCCAGACCCTCCGTCTTCCATGTTGCTCCCTGACGCAGCCTCTGGGAAGGCAGCCTGTAATTCAGAGGACGGCGCTTCCTATAATGCCAAATGCAGGTTTGAGAGACGCTTGAGGGGGAGGTGGTGAGCACCTAGTGCATAGTGGTTTTCGATCAGGGTGCTTGCAGAAAGCCAGGTAAGCTTGTCTATGGTGAGGGGAGATGGGGGAGGGAGAGGTAAGAAAGAGCGAGAAACCAGTTAGAAACGACCAGGGTCCAGTAGCAGCGATACAAAGAGGAGAAAAGGTGGTCTGAGTGACAACAACACCGGGCACTTATAGAGCAAAGAAGCGAGTTTATACTCGGAGAAGAAGATTTCCCAAGAGAGGGTGTCTACAGCACTTTACTTGCCCTTGGATTTTGTGGGGTGGAGGTGTTTCATCCCTAAGGACAATACCGCACGGTTCACTGCACGTGGTGAGGATGATGGGATTCTAGGTCAAATCACGTGACATGGTTATTGGAAATGTAGGCGTATGAACAAATAGATAAATACATGGAATGGGGAGGAGAGAGCTGGGGAGAGGCTATAGGACGGGTCTGTCGGCATGGAGCCCGCTCCAGATGCCGCTGGGAGACTCGGTGCTGCTTTCGACGATTCTCCGTTTGAGAGATTTTATTTTTGCACCAGAGGAGTTGAGGAGAAGCTGGAGTTTTTGCTGGATGCCAGTGACCTCCAGGCCGTTGAGAGGAATGACCATGTCGCGGCTATTGACTTGAGGAACCACGAGTGGTGGTTGATGAAATGGAAATGGGAGAGGGGGACATTCACCGTAAAGCCCATGGTTCCTTCCGATTGCGCTGCTTGACCACGATCTCAACGTGAGAGTTTGCGCGTGCGAGTTGCTGGAGCCGGACGAGGAGAAAGGTGAGATGAAAGACGAGTTTCCTGATATGGGGATCACGTGATACTTTGCATCATCCAAGTCCTTAGCTGTCCTTGGTCGTTCCTGCCCGAAATGGACCGTCAATGCATCACTCTCTGTGTCTCCTCTCCCTTAATCGTCCCCTGCTCCCGTCCTTTGCACTGCTCATGCATAAATGATAGCAGGTGCGGGTTCGCTGGATTTTCCCGAACGATGGAATGCATAGGCAGTGGGGCCGCGGCTGGTGCAGGCAGCAGCAGTAGGGGACTCGGAATCCGACTAGGGGTAGAACAGGGAGTGCTGCAGGACTGCAATTTTCTCACTTTGACAACTATTTGTATGTATTCTGCTGTTCCGTCCTCCAAAGGTCTACCACCCATTTCATCTTCCCCACCACCTACACAGAGACCAGAACAGAAGATGGACGCAGATCCGCATTTCGAGGCTACCACCTCGATCTCTCGCTGGACAAAGCCGGCACCGAAAGAGCGGTTCCGGGCTGATTTGCAGCAAGTGGTCCCGATGCACCACGGGACGTCTCTTTTGGCAGCAGGAGCGGGGGCAGGAGGTGCGAGGCAGGCGTCGTATCAGATTCGGTAATAATGGGGTACGCTCCCACGTTCAGTCAAGGGTACCGACATGGTGCCCCCTCCTACAAACAATCGCATATTCTGCATCCCTCTATGCCTTGCGTGGTAGATATACACTACGCGTATCAATACACAGCATTTATCCTCTGTGGTGAGGCAGCACCATGCCACCCATGAGTACCGAGACAATCATGTGTAATGGGCGTGGTGGGTGTACACCACGGCATTGAAGTCGGTAGCTGACCACTTGTGTGGGTGGTGGGTGTACACCACGCCGTCGAGACTGGCCGCTAACCACTACGGTTGGTGGTGACCGCCCACCACATCCTCGGTTAGGCTGCTGGGCTCAGGTTGGTGGTGACTGCACACCACTATGGGAAGGTACGCTGCGAGGCCGGTGGCGCACCGTCACCACCGGTGCTAGAGGCTTAGGTACGTGGTGATTGGACACCACATATTAATCGACAAGTTACTGGCCGTGTGGGTGGTGGCGCCACACCACGTATCAGTCGACCAGCTACGGTCTGTGTGGGTGGTGTCCCTGCACCACGTACCTAGCCCTATGTGATAACTACAAACCACGCCCTTAATTATCCACCTGTGGTGAGGCAACACTATGCCGTCGTGAGACAGCACTAGATAATGGTGTGGTGGGCACACACCACGCCCCCGGTCGGCTGCTAAGCTCAGACGGGTGGTGACCCTACATCACCCTACCCCTCCACTGCGTGCCCTCTGTGGTAGTTACACACCACGTCCCAGGTTGGCTCCTGCTCTCAGGCAGGTGGTGGCTCTACACCACCCTGGGCATCCCTGCGTCTTATATGGTAGCTACACACCACGCAATTAGATTCACAATAAATCATATAATGTGGTGGATGTGCACTACACTACACTCCTGGTCGCCTGGTGAACTCAGGTAGGTGGTGATCACACACCACAGTAAGGAGTTGGGAGGCCGGTGGTGGGTACATACTCGAGGTTCAGATAGGTGGTTTGCGGGCCTTAGGGGAGGTTCAATGTTTCTACAAGGGACATTAGTGGTGGTTATACACCATGTAGGGAGATGGACATTTGTGGTGATTCACTACTATGAGGAGAAGCTTTGTTAAACTTCGTCCAGGATATGGTGAGCAATCACCACCCGTGTCTCACCTCGGAAATGTAGTGAGAAATCACTACCTACCCCTCTTTCCAGATTGGTGGTGTACACTCACCACCGATAACCCTGAGTGGAGAAAATTTTTCAGTGGTATATCATCACCACCATGTTATTTTGGTAGCCCAGGCTGCGTGGTTTGTGGACACCACGCACCAGTTGAGACATGGTGAGCCATGTGGATGGTGAATCTACACTACCCCAGATGAGGGATGCTGGTGGTAACTATACACCACCGGTGCCTGATATGTATAATCACCCTTCATCAATTAGTAGTACCTAGAAAATCTCTGGGTTATATACAATTTTACAAACCTCAACGCCGCAGCCTAAGCATGCGTCGCATCTTCATTCTGTTACTAATTGACAAGAATACTTTTGTGTACATGATAGATCGACCTTGTCCCATGTAGCTCACCGCTTTTCTGATCCGTAAAATGACGCTGTTACCGCATTCCTGCTGCACTGGTATTGATCTCAGTGACATCAGGATCAATATTAGCATAAGTTGATGCAAAACATGCTGGTGCACATTTTGTGTGGTCTCGGGCATGAAAGTTATCAATGATGAAGTGAGTGTCTGCAAAGAAATCGGGTTCCCGCAGCAGGCAGTATGGCCCTAAGGCACACGCAAAGTCATAAATGACTCGCTTCAGTGCCTTAGGCCATCTGGTCACCATAGCCGAGAACACATCATTTCTCCCTTCGCTATCTGGTATACAGTGGAACCCATAGCTTATGCTATGGGTGCACCATGCAACCATAATTCCACCAGTCAGGCGTTTCTGACCATATGTGGAGTAATACTTGCCGCAAAGTGAATCTGTTGGTGCTTTCGAGCATTTTCCACCATGCTTCCCACCATTCTCCTTCTGTTGATCATGTTTCAAGCGTGGGTAGACTGGCCTATTTCGTATCTGAGGCATACTGTAATAACAGCCAGTCTAGAAGCCAGTTTCAATGAATATAATAAATGTTGGTAATCAAACAAATTCACCTTCTCCCAGCTATTGACATCCTTCTCAAAACTAAACCCACCACTGGGCATCCCAGCTTGCTGTATGAGATGATCCAAGACCATCTGAGCCCTATCATGGAGCCATTGACAGACCGAAATAATTTGAGGTGAGTACGATGAAGTGGTTGACAATTGCTGAAAGTGGTCGTAGTGAAGGAGCTCATATAAATGGGGTACAACAATCAAGCAAGATGCAGTTTTAGGGTGGGGATGAAGAATGAATGTCTTGAGGGCCTTGATTCCTTCTCGGTTTAACATCTGTAAGATCGATTCCTCGGCAGCAATCTGTTGAGGAAATTAGTATATTGATAATATCCTCCAGTAAGATAAACTCACTCACCTGGTAGAAAAATCGATGAACAGCAGATGGTACCTCTCTCCCCAGCTTGTATGCCACACTTCCAAAGTGTTGAAGAAATATCTGAGCAAAGCTCCTGTCAACCTTCTCTAGCTTATCTTCAAGTGTGTCGATGAGCTCAAAGTGGTCCTCTAAGCGATCTGCCGCAGATCTGCCAGTGTATTCAGAGGTGCACCTGCCTGACGAGCCTTCCTCTGCCTCAGATGGTCTCTTCAAAATACTCTCCAGGGATTCCATGGTGATCACTCGACAGATCATTTTTTGGAGTTCTCGATCTGGGAGTACTTGCTGATTGGGGTAATATTTGATGTTTGGGCGTATTGGAGGGTTGTCAACAATGACTGTAGGAGGCCAAATAGTTTCCACAAGGTGCTTTCGACTATATGCAAGTGTAACACCATCCCAGATAATGTTTTCTGGGAAGTCACCACAAACCGGACATGTGAAGTCACCATCAAATTGTTGTAAGCGCACGTAGGCAAACCAACATGAGCGAAATAGGTCATTTCCCATAAAATTTTTCCCCAAGTTTGCATAGCAGCGGTTGACTGCTTCTACCCACACATCGAATGGTGTCTCCAATAAAGTGTATGCACTCCTGTATTCATCCAGGAGGTCATGCGAAACAAGTGTTGAATTGTTCAAGTTGAATACTCCATGTTCTCGCAAATCAGGACCAATGTATCGACATCATGTCGGGGGGCAATTGGAGCATGTTTGGACTTCTAGGGTGCATGGAAAGGAATCGAACAATGTATACAGCGTTGCATTACAGCGATCAGTGGGTTGCAAATTGTTGTAGAACGAGTGGGAATCTGCTGAACACGGACAACTGGAAGATGCCTGGAGTTTGAATGTACATCCTGGTAGGATGACATGTACTGGTGCTGGATGCTTGTAGAGGAGTGTATCTGAAGGTATAGTGGCCCAAATTGGTGGGAGAATTGGTAGATGCGACACAGCCTTCTCATAGTTGAATTTGTAGATGAAAGATTCTGAGCCCCTGTACTGTCAGACCTGTCTGCAGCAAATGTCTAGGTTTTATCCACGTACCAGACTCAGTATCACCTAACAGATCTTCATCCAGATCATTTCCCAATGTTTGTGACAAGTCTGTGAGAGCCATTCTAATGTGCTAGCAGTGGCCATTCCTTGAGAGATATTCCTTTGAATCTTTTGAACACGACCAGCTGGCTCCTCTCCCTCCCTCATGTCCCTCATAAATCACAATAGCACAATTCGTTGGATTTGAGGAGTTTGTTGTTACTGAATATATGTATTTGTAAACCTCATTATCAATCTTCTCTTGACTGATCAAGAACACCTTAGGATCTTTAGGGACGTTTGCATCAAGATAAACTATAATGATGGTGGGTAATGTGCTCACTTGAAATACCATTGAGGCGGAATGAGTCAGCGAATTTCTCCTCAAAAAATTCTCGAAGATACTGCTCATGCACGCACTTGCTTGCAGGGCATTGACACGATATGCGAATAACATTTCCCATCTGCATGAACTGAAGGTGATACCACAGGTGCTGATGGGAATTATGATATGTTAGCGTCTGGCTGTAATATAAAAATCGCGATGCCTACTGTTGACTCTTTGCGCTTTGAATCCCAGCCTTGTACTGCGCAGACATCCCTTGAAATTTGGCAAAATCCCGCACAACCAGCCAAGGCGACCTCTAAATACGCTCCGAACTCCTGGTTACCAGATGGTAACTGATCCAAGTTTGTAATCTGGCTCTCAGGGGCCCATACTCCATCTGGCGCCTCAACTTCACCGATTTGAGGGTCGTCGTATGTGATTTTATCAACTCCAGGCATATTATCCTCAAATCTAGGCCCATTGTAAGTCACAAAGTTGTGGTATAACTCCTGAACTGAATACCCAATCATATGGGCTTCTGGCCACTTATCTCCTCCCTGAGCAGACTCATAGGCTTCTTGTCCTTTCCTGTAATGCGTCAACAAACGGATTATTCAGGTGCAAGTGGATAACATGCCTCAGCCTCTTGGAAGGTGTAGAAATCGCTTCATTGCTGTTTTTTCGTTTATGATTTTTTGTGTGTGTGGCTCGTTTTTTCTTATCCCTCTTCCGACCTTGTTTAACAGGACTCACAAAGATATTACAGTAAGGGACAAAACCCTTCCAATGATTTTTGTATTCTGACAAATTCATGAATAACTGGCCAACCAATGCAGCTACAAACTTCATATTTTAATTGGAAGTGGCCACGTGACCCATCTACCGCCTTGCCAAGTACCATTACATAAATTCCATTTCTGGTAACTCGGTGAATTAAGCAATATTTTATGCTCATTGGAAGGGTTTTGTCCATCATATCTCTAATCACATGATTTCATTTATTGCAATCAAATAAGTACAAATAAATGTCATGTGACTAGTTGGGATAATGTATAAATATAGCTGCTCACTTCCCCTACTCATCACAACCCCCCACACTTACTTCTGTTGGCATGCAATCTCTCTCTACTACTCAATGCAACTGCATTCTCTCTCTCTTGGATAGAGGTCACTCTGCTATCCAAATTGCCTCCATTACTGGTCTAGGCCTCAGTACTATCTCTTGCCTTTGCTCCAAACACTGCTCCACACTTTCCAAGTCAGTTGGAGGCCGTCCATCCAAGCTTTCTACTGCTAACATCAAATATGCCACCCATCTCATCATATCTCGCAAGGCTGAAAATGCCTCTCAGATTACCAGAGCCCTCCATACTGTAATCAACCATCCTCTATCCTCAAACACAGTTTGAAGGGCACTTAAAGGAGCTGGAATAAAGGCTGTGATGAAGTGGAAAAGGCCCAAACTCACTGTTGTGCATAGGAGGAAAAGACTGGAGTGGGCAGAGGCACATAAGCATTGGACAATGGAGGACTGGAAAAGGGTTGTCTGGTCAGATGAGTCCAAAATCAATTGTTTGGGGTCAGATGGGAGGATTTGGGTATGGAAAAAAGCAGGAGAGGGGCTCAGTGATAGGCTGGTGCAGGAGACCACCAAGTTTGGAGGAGATTCTATCATGGTTTGGGGCTGTATGCTGTGGGAGGGTCCAGGATTGGCAGTCAAAATTGATGGGAAAATGGATGCTGACCTTTTTGTCAGTATTTTGGAGGAAGATCTCACTGGGAGTTTGGACTAGTATGGCATAGAGGTGGAGGATATTGTCTTTCAGCAAGACAATGACCCCAAGCACAAGAGCAAGAAGGCCCAAAACTGGTTCCAAGATGCTGGAATGAAGGTTATGGTATGACCACCACAGTCTCCAGACCTCAATCCCATTGAACATCTCTGGACTCATCTCAAAACAAAGCTAGGAGAGTATGAAACTCCACCTGGGGGGATAGAAGAATTATGGAAGAGAACAGAGAAGGAATGGGACAGGATCCCAGCAGAAATCTGTCAAAATTTGATAGAAAGTATGCGTGATAGGGTTCAGGCTGTTTTAGATGCCAAGGGGGCCTATACCAAGTACTGAATGTCTAGTTTGTTATAATTTTTTTAGATGGACAAAACCCTTCCAATGAGCATAAAATATTGATTAATTCACCGAGTTACCAAAAATGGAAGTTATGTAATGGTACTTGGCAAGGCGGTAGATGGGTCACGTGGCCACTTCCAATTAAAATATGAAGTCTGTAGCTGCATTGGTTGGCCAGTTATTTATGAATTTGTCAGAATACAAAAATTATTGGAAGGGTTTTGTCCCTTACTGTATCTCCGTGGTCTGGTATAGCAAGGGAGAATAAAGGTTCCACAGAGTTGAGAACGGGTGATTTCGTGAGAGCGGGAAGCCTCTCGAATTCTTCTTCCCCCAGTGAGCCGTCAATACGCATTGGTCGGGTTATTCAGAACAACAGAGCATTGCCCCGTGACTGACCTGCATCCTCCAAACAGACACAAAATCTGAGCCGCAATGTGGTGGACCTGCACCATGGTCCAAGCCTTGCAAATTTACAACAAGTGATCGAAATGATAAGATCGCATTTTTAAAACTTTTATTCTTTGTCCCACCTTGGTCAGCCAACATAGGTAGATCATCCACCCGGAAGTTGAAGGGTTCTGTCCCGGTTGCTGCTACTGGCACAACCCCATCTCTTCGTAAAATGCAGTCTCGCAGCCCAGCCTCCACCCAGGTAGCTCAAGTCAAAGCTAAACAACAGGTCAGTACATCCCTTGCAATCGTTAGCTGTGAGCTTAACCTCGTTTGCTAGAGGAAAAATAACACGAAGTCCACACCCTTAGTGGAATCAACCAATGACCATGCTATCTCAGTAAGTGTCTTATCTCTTCCACATTCTTTTACTCTTTGAGCTAATGCGTATAAACTAGAACAAGAGTTGCCTTACAATTACCATCCCTGCCCTTCTGGCTCAGAGATCCATACAGCCGAACCAAGAGGTAATGGTAAGTTCATAGATGGCTCGATTTCCAATCGCTCAAGATTCTGACTCCAAAAAGGATAAAAATATTGACCCCCAGCTGCATAACTTGTCGGCCTCCAGAGATACAACAGTGAGTACTAGTAGCTACCATTGACTCAGTTGGCTCTCTGTTACTAATCCAATCTGAGTAGGATGAAAATATTGACCCTCGACTGCGTAATATGTCCACCAACAGCAGCAATGGAGATTTGATGGTACATTTGTGCAGTAATGATTTCGAATCCATTCATTCTCATCATGGATTCTCCCCAGGATATGGACACAGTACCTCAAGCACAAGCATCCACAAATAGTGAACCTGACACGGATCCGTCTAAAGGGGATAGCAGGCTCGATCAGGCCACTGACAAGTCCGATCCTGATGACAACGGGTCCGGCAATTCAGGCTCGGAGTCTGACAGCCAAACCATCTCTGGTGGGCTCATGGAGCAAAACATCGCTCCCACTGTTACCCGGGTTAGGGGTCCACTCCTGAGTCGCAAGGTTGGGATCACAAGGATGTCTATACAGACTTAGTCCTTGAGTCTTACTGCTTGACTTGGAGATGGGCTGGATAAATCTCTGATACCCTTTCAGGCGAACAAGAGGTTTAAGCAGAACAGTGTATAACACTAAGCTAAGGATACAGGTGACTGTAGCTAGGTTTATATACATATTGGTTATCTGCTATTTATAAGTACCCTGGGTAAGTACTTGTCAGAGCGAGTCATTGGAAGGTGGACCCAGGTAAAGAGAAGGCTTCCTGTGAGAAATAGAAGTTGAGTATGGGAGAAAGGAAGCGTAAGTGTGGGAGTATCAGTATTAAAGAAGAAAAAGAAGTATTCTACTGTCCATCAGGAAGGTGGCTAAAACCTAATTATAGTCCTTCTGAGGGTTCTGATAACATTACCCCGTTTTTATGATCATACTCCGTTATGATCTTGTGGTTCATTGTCGCTTGGATAAGCAGCTAAGAAGTCAACATCTTCGATGTATATTGCGGCTGGTATAACCGGGGAGAATGGTGGAGTCGGAGTTCGATGGATGTTAAGCTCCAGTGCGGTTTGGGGAGATGGTGGATCTGGAAAGAAGGCGTTCCAGAATCGTCTGTTTTGCTCGGGGCTAAAGGTAGTTGGGTCCGGCAGGTTCACCGGTGTTGTTGGCGTCGGCGGCATCGTCGATATAGTCGTCATAGTAGGTTCCCATATTTGGTGTGTAAGGTCCGGGGAACTGGTAGTCGGGGACGGGTGTATGTGGTTTGGCAACCTGAGGTTTGGGTTGATTCTTGGTAAAATAGGCCGTGATGTTCTTGGTAGGTTTGGTGCTGTCACATGCCAAACGCACAGCCACTGCCTAAGCGCGCGTACGCGCGCGAAGGCGCTGATCCGCGCAATCTCTGCTATTTTTGATATTCTATTTATAACCGTTGTTCCATCATTGCTCCCCTTCACATTGTGTGTCCTCTGTCAAAGCGTTCCGGTGAGTAGTTCTCTAGTCATCATTATATCGCTTATTGTCTCCATTCCTCTGTTACCCTTCTCCTCCTTACAAATCATGTATCTGGCTCGTAGTATAAAATGCGTTCGTTTGTATCGTAGTTACTCAGTCAGATAATCAACTAAGCTTGCCCTCTCTCCCTCTCCGTCGCTCTCGCGCGTTCGCGCGCTCGCAAATCGAGACTGTGGTATCGGAAGGGCGCAGCACATAAGCTGAAGCCAAAGTCTCTCCGTACGCTCTCCCTCTGGATCCTCCTTTCCCTTTTGCACGGCCATTTTCAGTAGCTTGACAGTATTATCTGACTGATCCTTCCATACCATTGCGCTTCTTTTCGCATTGCTCCTTTTCACTACATTATGTCAAAAACTGTGCGTACAGTCGTAAGACCTGCGCCTGCAGAACGCCCGAATCGCGATGAGCGTGCCGAAGTGCATCTCCAGCGTTTCGTTTCCTCTGCATCTTCTACACCAGCCGCCTTTGGCTCTTCTTCGCCGCGCTTTCCGCGTACTCATTTGCCCCGAGCTACCAACGACCCTCCCTCTGTGGACGGTGACGCTGATGGCAACGAGCAGGGCGATGAGCATTTTTCTGAAGCCCCAGAACGCCCGGAGTTTCGCCCCGATGGAGGTGATGCTCCTGGTGATGTCCCTAGACCTGCCCCGGGTGGATATCCCAGCGGCAATCCAGGTGGCGATCCTGGTGATGACCCTGACGGAGGTGATCCTGATGGCGATGACCCAGGCGAGGGTGGCCCTGGTGACGGCCGCGATGCTCCTGAACCTCAGGATCCTGGTGAACGTATGCAGAACCGTTTCCTGACTGCGCTCAATACACTTGCGCATAGTATTCAGATCCAAGCGCGTGCGCAGTCCCAGCCTGCCCCGGCTCCCGCTCCGCGCCCTGAGCAAATTAATGCAAAGGCGCCCGAGCAGTTTGACGGCTCAAAGCCCCACAAGGTCCAGGAATTTTTATTCCAGTGCCGCCTTTATTTCAATACCAATTATCATCAGTTCCAGTCGGAACAAACCAAAGTATCGTACGCACTTTCTTACCTTTCGGGTTCCGCACATCAGTGGTTTTGCACTCTGATGGAGGCCGAACCTGATTGGGACCAGCTCCTTTGGATTCATGATTTCGCACTTTTCGCACAGGAGCTGGAAGATAATTTTGGGAACCTTGATCCAGTTACGGAGGCTGCGGAAGAGATCGAGAATCTCGTGATGGCTTCCTCCTCACAGATTTCCAAGTACAACGTCGAGTTCGCACGACTCGCCGCTGTCTTGCGCTGGCCCGACTCAGTTCTGTGCCACCGCTATTATCGTGGACTTCCCGATCGCATCCAAGATGCGATTTGTATGCTTACGACGGGTAAACCGTCTACCTATTCTCGCATGCGCCTCACGGCCATGCAAATCGACAATCACTACTGGGAGCGTCAACGCGAGAAGACGCGCGCGACCACACGAACTTCCACGACCACATCCACCTCCACTACGAATTCCAATTCGAACCAGTCCCAGGGCAAGGGGAAGAAAAATCAAAACAATTCGTCGCAAAACAATGCTGGCTCCTCGCAAAACGCCAACAAGCAGAACGCGAAGCTGCAAAATCAAAACGCGTCCGTGCAGTCATCCTCCTCCAACACTCCCTCGCCCCAACTCCAGCATCGCCGACAAGTTAGGTCGCGATGGCAAGCTCAAGCCGGCGGAGCGACAACGCCGTATTGACAACAACCTCTGTTTGTTTTGTGGGTCCAATGCCCACGTCGTTTCAGGTTGCCCCAAACGAACAGCTAACAATAACGCTACGCCGGGTTCGGCTAACACAAATCAAGGGTCGTCTTCGCGCGCTTCAGGGCGCAAGGCTACCACTTCAGAATCGAGCAACGCAGCCGCTGCTTCTTCGAGCGCCCCCACGGACTCGAAAAAATAGCGCGCGATCCTCAGTACTCCACGCAGCCTGAGGATCGCGTTGAGCTCACCTGCGCCCCAGAGTTCTGTAGACTCAATGCATCCGCTCTTTCCGACCCTTCTGCACTTCATGTTCCACTTTCCGTTTCATTTCATGTTTCTGATCCTTCTCCTTCCACCGCCTCCTCTTCGCTTGACGTCTCCGCGCTTGTAGATAGTGGTTCAACCCATTGTTTCGTCGATTCCGCGCTTGTGCGTCGTTCTGGTATTCCCACACTTCCCATTTCTCCTCTCGAGTTACGTTTGTTTGACGGTTCTTCAAATTCCTTTATTTCCGAGATTGCAAAACTTCCTGTCACTTTCCCCACCGGTGAATGTATTCCCCTTGACTTCTATGTCACCAGGCTAGATCCTTCGACTACTATGGTTCTTGGTCACGATTGGCTCACCCGCTGCAATCCGTTGATTGATTGGGTCTCGGGCACAATAACTTTCCGTTCCTCGTTTTCTTCTGATCATTCTGCCTCCTCTGCACGTGCTTCCTCCTTCGCGCCGATCGCGCTTTCTGCGTTCGCGCCCTCTCCTGTTATACATTCCGTCGATGCTGACACCCCTAGGCCAGAAGTGCGTCTGATCGGCGCTGCTGCGTTTATGCGTGTTGCTCGCGCTTCGGGCACCTCTCCCTTTGCTCTCTCCCTCCACGCAGCTACGGCTACGGCCTCCGCGACCTCTGCAGAACCTGCCGACCTCTCCTCCATTCCCCCGGAATATCACAACTTCGCCGACGTTTTTAGCAAGTCTCACGCTGAAACGTTACCGCCTCACCGACCTTACGATCTCAAGATTGAACTCGACGAAGGTGCGACACCGCCTGTCGGGGTGATGTATTCGCTCTCTCAGGTAGAGCTCACGGCACTTCGCGAATTCATCGACGAGAATCTCGCCTCCGGCTTCATTCGTCAAACTGCTTCGCCCCATGGCGCGCCCGTTCTCTTTGTCAAGAAGAAGGATGGTTCCTTGCGCTTGTGCGTCGACTTTCGCGGCCTCAACCGTATAACCAAAAAGGACCGTTACCCACTTCCCCTCATTTCCGACTTGCTCGACTCTCCCCGCAAGGCTAGTATCTATACGAAGATCGACTTGCGTCACGCATACCATTTGGTACGCATCGCGGAGGGCGACGAGTGGAAGACCGCTTTTCACACTAGGTATGGCTCCTTTGAATGGTGTGTTATGCCATTCGGTCTCTCAAACGCTCCTGCCGCGTTCCAGCGCTTCATGAACGATGTATTCAAGGATCTCTTGGACGTGTGCGTAACCGTCTACCTTGATGATATCCTAATCTATTCCAATAGTCCCGCTGAGCATCGCAAGCATGTTCGCGAAGTGCTTAAACGCCTCCGCGCCCATGGCCTGTATGCAAAAGCGGAGAAGTGCGAATTCCACGCCGACACCGTGGAGTACCTTGGTTATATCCTCTCCCCAGGTGGCCTCAAGATGTCCGATGATAAAGTTCAAATCATTCGTGACTGGCCCGAACCGCGAAAGGTAAAGGACATCCAGAGTTTCCTTGGCTTTGCCAATTTCTATCGTCGCTTTGTGTATGGCTACTCCGATATTGTCGTTCCGCTCACGCGCCTAACGCGCAAGGATGCGCGATGGCATTTCGGCGACGAGGCGCGTTTCGTGTTTAACTCGTTGAAAGAAGCTTTTACCTCTGCGCCCTGCCTTACTCACTGGGTTCCTGACACACAGATCATCGTCGAGACCGACGCCTCCGACTACGCGCTTGCTGCAATCCTCTCCATTGTTTCCCCCAAAGGTGATGTACACCCTGTTGCTTTTCATTCTCGCACTTTCTCTTCTGCCGAATCGAATTACGATACCCACGACAAGGAACTGCTTGCGATTTTCGAAGCGTTCCGTATCTGGCGCCACTACCTGGAGGGTAGCGCGCTCTCTATCGACGTCGTCACAGATCACAAAAATCTCGAGTATTTTTGTACGATGAAGGTATTGACGCGACGGCAGGCCAGGTGGTCTGAGTATCTTTCACAATTCAACCTTGTTATTCGCTTTCGCCCAGGTCGCTTGGGAACCAAACTGGACGCGCTCACTAGACGGTGGGACGTCTACCCGAAAGGGGGGGATGGTGACTACACCCAGGTGAATCCGCATAATTTTCGCCCCATTTTCATGCATTCACAGTTGGCGCCTTCTTTGCGCGCTGACTATGCACATTTTCATCCACGTTCTTTCCATGCCGTCTTAACACGCGACACATTCGCCGCCTCCGTGCGCACGACTTCACTTCTCAATCCTGCGCTTTGCGCTTCCCTTATTATGGACAGTGCGCTCTTACATGCAGATATTCGCGCTGCCCTTCCTACTGATCCCCTAGCTTCCGAGCACCTTCCCACGCCTGAGGGACGTTGGACTCTCGAGTCTGACGGTCTTTTGCGCCTGGATGGTCATATCTATGTTCCCGACGCGCAGGGCCTACGGCTCCGCATATTGCAGTACCACCATGATCATCCGCTAGCTGGGCACTACGGTCAGAATAAGACCCTTGAGCTCGTGCAACGCGCGTATACATGGCCGGGCGTCCGCGACTATGTCAAAGACTACTGTAAGAGTTGTGTTACATGCATGCGATCTAAACCCCAGTGCCATCGCCCATATGGCCTCCTCAAACAACTCCCCATTCCCTCTCGACCATGGGATTCAATCTCCATGGACTTCATCGAGAAGCTCCCTCCTTCCTCCGGTTTCGACACCATCCTCGTCGTTGTGGACCACCTCTCGAAACAGTCGCTTTTCATCCCCACCCACAACACCATCACCTCCGCCGAGCTCGCGCGACTTTTCGTCATCCATGTCTTCTCCAAGCACGGTGTTCCGGCGCATGTCACTTCTGATCGCGGTTCCGAGTTTACGTCGCACTTCTTCCACTCGCTTGGCGATGCTCTCGACATGAAGTTGCACTTTACTTCGGGCTACCATCCAGAAGGCGACGGACAGACCAAGCGGACCAATCAGACGTTGGAGCAGTACATCCGCGTCTACTGCAATTATCAGCAGGACAATTGGGCCGAATTGCTTCCCCTCGCCGAGTTCGCCTACAACAACGCACCTAGTGCAACCACCGGTATCTCTCCCTTCTTCACTAACAAGGGATACCACCCCAATATCACAGTTCACCCGGAACGCGACCTCGCTTCGGCGTGCGCGCGCAACTTTGCGGTGGACCTTGATGATCTCCATACGGTCTTGAAATCCGAGATCGCGTCTGCTCAACGTCGCTATCAAACGGCGTCCGACGCGCGACGTCTCCCTGCTCCCGACTTCAAGGTCGGTGATAAGGTATTCGTCAAGGCGCAATTCTTCCGGACTACTCGACCTTCCAAAAAGCTCTCAGAGAAGTTTTTAGGACCTTATGATATTATCGCACAGCCTGGTACTCATTCATTTACCCTCCGTCTCCCGAGCTCCATGCACGCCGTTCATCCCGTCTTTCATGTCTCCATGCTGGAGCCCTACTCTCCCAACACAATTCCCGATCGCGTCGTCCCTCCGCCTCCACCAGTCATCATCGATGGCGAAACGGAATACGAGGTCGCGCGCATTTTGGATTCGCGAACACGCCGTCGCAAATTGCAATACCTCGTCGAATGGCTCGGTTACGAAGGCACCGACGAGGCAACCGATTGGGTTCCCTCTACCGACTTGGGTAACGCGTCAGAAATCGTCGCGGAGTATCACGCTCGATATCCAGATAAGCCTGGACCTCATTCTCTTCCTTCCTGACTATGGGCACTTATATAGTTTTCTCCTCTCAGTTCCTCTGTTTCAGTTCTCTTCCAATTTCCCTTATCGCTCTAGTATTGCGTGCTCGCGCGCTTCCAAACAATTTCACATTCAAAACAAACAAAACAAACAAAAAAGACACATAGCAAGTAGACGACAGACTAATTGTACATTTAGGAGCCGGACGCGACATGACACACCTTCACATTTCCCTTCCTTTTCCCTTATCCTTCCTTCCTCTCCTCCTCCTTTCCTCCCTCCTTTCATCCAACTCCTCTTCCTGCGCCCTGATCTCGCTCTCGGCCCCGCCATGGAGGCGTCCACGCATATACTCGTGTCGCAGCATACGCAACTGCTCCGCTGACTCCCACATGCTCTCCTCGAGAGCGCGATTGCTCACCTCCAGTCCCCTATTGCTCAGCGCCAGGTCGCGGTTTGTCTGCGCCAGGTCCTCATAGCTTCGCCGGGTCATACGCTGCTCCTGCACAACCAGTCAGTTCGAATCACGCACGGCCTCGTTCGAGACAACGACTTGCTGTAACGATTTCGCCAACTCCTCCACCGCGCTTGTGAACCTCGTCGTAGGCGACGCGGGCGACTACAGCCACATTAGTAAGCACCCCATCTTCATTGTGCTCAGCACTCACCGTCCTGATCGCGGGCGGCCCATACGGCTGTCGCGGAATGCGCAAGTCGCCCCCTCCATGCATCCCCTGCGACTTCTGGCTCCATGCCGACTGATATCCCATCCTGTCGCCACTCGCTCGTGACGAGTCTGAGGTAAAGCCCTGACTCGTCAATGGCGCCTGCGACATCGGCGGCGGCAGTGGAACACCCCCGCGCTTACTCCCGACGAGCGAGCACCCCTTCCTCGACCTCTTGCACCCATCGCACCTCCTACGCCCCTCCACAGTGCTAACGCATACAATCCTACGTTTCAAGCATTCGTCACATGCAGGCCAGTTTGGCGCCGGGCCGGTCGCAAATCCAGGGTCGTTGTACTCCATCATCAATTGCGTCCTCGGTGGCGTTCGCCCGATAAACTCGCCCGCAGACTGCGATCCCCCGCCGGTACCCCGGGTACCCCTCGATGCCCCTGGTGATGTCGCGATCGTCGCTGATCCGCCCCGATCGTCCCCCACGATCTCGCGCTGCTCCCCCCTCCTACGCTTACTGACCCTTGCCGTAACTGTCTCCTCGACCGCCGGCGAGATCGCCTCTTCCATCTCCGCATCCGCATTGCTCACGTACGCACTTGCCTGTCCACTTGCCTGTGCACTCGACTCCGCGCTCGCAGCCGCGCTTGCAGCAGTGCTCTTCTGGGCAGTCTCCTCTTCTGCGATCCTAGCCTTCATCAGCTCCAGGTCTGCCGCGCTCATCGTATTGAGCGATAATTCGCTCATGCCTTTTTTCGCAGGTCTGGCTTTGGGGGGCATTGTGGAGAAGAGCAAAGTTGAGGTTTCCACATTGAGTCCTCGAGGCTCGTCCTTAACGGGGGGATACTGTCACATGCCAAACGCACAGCCACTGCCTAAGCGCGCGTACGCGCGCGAAGGCGCCAATCCGCGCGATCTCCGCTATTTTTGATATTCTATTTATAACCGTTGTTCCATCATTGCTCCCCTTCACATTGTGTGTCCTCTGTCAAAGCGTTCCGGTGAGTAGTTCTCTAGTCATCATTATATCGCTTATTGTCTCCATTCCTCTGTTACCCTTCTCCTCCTTACAAATCATGTATCTGGCTCGTAGTATAAAATGCGTTCGTTTGTATCGTAGTTACTCAGTCAGATAATCAACTAAGCTTGCCCTCTCTCCCTCTCCGTTGCTCTTGCGCGTTCGCGCGCCCTCTTGCATCTCGCACCTCCTCCTCCCTCGTCGCAATCGCGAAAGTGCTCGTGCGCGCTTTCCATCGCGCGCTCACAAATCGAGACTGTGGTATCGGAAGGGCGCAGCACATAAGCTGAAGCCGAAGTCTCTCCGTACGCTCTCCCTCTGGATCCTCCTTTCCCTTTTGCACGGCCATTTTCAGTAGCTTGACAGGTGCCTCGTTTGGGGCAGGCCTGTCGTGGGTGTTTGGGTTCCCAGTTCTTGCAGTAGGGGCATCGATATTTGATGCAGTTGTAAGAGTAGTGTCCGGGAGCGTATAGTTTGCATCCCATACATTGGAAGTTGGGGCAGTCTGATGCCCAGTGTCCATGTCGTTTGCATTCAGGACAGATATACTTGGGGTCGGCTGGTTTGGTGGGGTTGGAGTCGGTTCGTGGGTGAACGGTTCGGGTGGGGTAAGGCTTGGGTCGACCCAAAGGGCCAGGTTTAGTGTTGTGAGCCAAGGGCTTGGCCACGTGTCGTTTAGATTGCTCCTCGTCGAGGGCCTTGAAGGCGGCCATGGCGGAGTTACTGGCGAAGGGGTTTCGGCTCTTAAGGTCGGGGGTAGGATTGGGATTGGGTCCGGAGGACTTGGTGGAGGACTGGGGTTGGATGACGGAGTCATCGATGGTGATGGGGTCCTGAAGGTTGGAGCCTGGGGGACCGTAGGATAGGTGCGCATACAGCGCGGACATGAGAGCCGGTCGATCTCGGCATGAGATCTCGAGTGATTCCATCCACTTTCATTGTTGTTCGAACGCTCTATTGAGAGCCTGAGTTTGTCGAACCATGTCGGCATAGTGGTTCCAGAAAGCTCTGTCGGAGCTTTGAATTGTAGGGTCGAGTAGTCTATCTCCAAAGGAGATGTCGGTTGCAATCTTCCTGAGATTGCTATCGCTAATTCGATTCGGTCCCAGTGGTCCAGTGCTAGTTGTTGCTGGTCCGGGATGTATAGTGATTGTTGCCTTAGGAAAGGCGGGGATTGGGGCAGGGGTTCCTGCGGGAGTGTCGTTGGGGTCGGGGGTTTCATCCCTGTCGGAGATGTCGGCAAAGGCGTTGGAGGGAGTGTAGGGAGACGGGGGCGGAATGGAAGCTCCCGAAAGTGAGTTCGTCGGAGATGGTGTGAATCCATCTATAATAACAATTGAGCTTGCAGTGTTGGAAGTGGAGTGAGAGGAGACAGAGGCAAGAGCTGATTGGGGGCGGATGATGGAAGACATTGTTGGAGAGTGGTTATAAGCGTTTGAGAGGCTGTTTGGCTTCTGCGTTTGGTAGGTTCTCGAAAGTTCCTGAGATTTCTTTCACATTTTGTGAGTTCTTTTATATTCTTGAAGGACTTCTTTGGCATTCTTTAAGAGTTCCTTTTCCGGTAGCCACTGGTTCTCAGTATGTGGGTATCCTTTCCATTTGATGTAGAAGTGGAGTTGATTGTGGCGTCGGCAATGATTGATAATCGCTTCTATTTCGTATTCTTCTTCATCGTTGATAATTATCGGCGGAGGTGGAGTTTGAGTTGCTCCATATGCTTCTGTTTCCTCGTATGGGGTTAGAAGATTTCGATGGAAGACCGGATGTATTTTCCAGTGTGTTGGGAGTGTCAATTCGTAGTTGATCGGTGATAGGACTTTCTTGATTTGGAAAGGTCCTAAACATTTCGGGGATATTTTGTTCGATAAGAATGGGAGTTTGAGGTTCTTGGCTTCTAGCCAGACATGTTGTTCTGTTGTGAACGGTTTGATTGATTTGTTATTTCGTTGTCGCACGATGTCAGCGGATAGTTGATGTGCTGCTTGTGCTTCTCTTCTGGCATGATCCAGAGTTCGAATTCTTTCATCAACTGATGGAAAGTCTGATGTTTCCATGATTGTGGGAATAGAGGGTGGGTTGTAACCCATAATGAGTTCGAATGGGGATTTTTGCCTTGAGGCATGAGTTCTTGAGTTGTGTGAGAACTCGGCAAGGGGTAGGGAGTCGACCCAGTGGAGGGGATTTCGGGTACAGTAGATGGAGAGATATGTTTCGATCTCTTGGTTGTATCGTTCTGTGGATCCATCTGTTTGAGGGTGGTAGGCTGTAGAGAAGGCCTGTTTGATGTTGAGGCGTTTAGCCAATTCTCGAAGGGATTTTGCGGCGAATCTAGGGTCGCGGTCGGATATGATTTTGTCGGGAAGACCAAATCTAGTGAATACTTTTTCAATGAGTAATCTTGCGATGTCATCGGCGGTTGATTTGTCGGAAGTAGGGATGAAAATTACCCCCTTCGTAAGGCCGTGGTCCACCACGGACAATATGGCATTAAAGCCGTCGGAGTTAGGGAGACCCGTGATGAGATCCCATGAAATCTGGGAGAAGGGGCGAAGCGTTTCCGAAGCCGATATTGGCTGAGGAGGGACTTTATCCGGACGTCGGATAATTTTGTATTGCTGACACTCGGGGCAGCCCTTGATGTAATTCTTGACAAATGTCGACATCCCTGGCCAATAGACGTCCTTTTTGGCCAATCGGTATGTTTCCTGTTCACCAGGGTGTCCTCTAGTGGGGTGGTTGTGGTACTTCGCTATTACTTCGCGGCGAAGTTCGAGGTCTTTGGGAATAATAACTTGGTTTTGGAAGGTGATAAGGTTGCCATTATCTGTGGGGACGAGTCCGAAGTTGGAGTCGGCGGATTTCGGGAGGTGATCCTTGATTTGTTGGATAGCTTCAGCGGTCTTAGGGTCGTATTTTGGAGAATTGATGACCCAGTTACATAGTGCCATATCAATGGCGGAAATAAACAGTTCTTCTGGAAGAACTGTGACGTCGGTATTATCCTGATCATCATCCAGATCATAATCAGGTCGGCGGGATAAGGCGTCTGGTGCCGGAATTTTAGTTCCAGGTACGTGTTCCAGCTTGAAGTTGTAGTCGGCCATAAGCTGGACCCAGCGAGCTTGGCGGCGGCTGATCTTTTGGGGTTTCCTCCAATAAGTCAGATTTTGATGATCAGTTTTGATGATCACTGGGTGAGGGGATCCGAGGAGATAATGTCTCCATTCTTCTAACGCGCGGATGATGGCGAGGAGTTCACGATCGTATATGTCGTAATTTCTTTCGGCTGGTGCGAAAGTTTTGGAGAAGAATGATACCGGTCTACGGTTACCATTGATGTCGTATTGATAGAGCACAGCTCCACTTGCCACTTTCGAGGCATCGGTTTCGATCTCGAAAGGTTTTTCTTGATTGGGCATGAGGAGTACCGGCTCCTTGAGAAATTCATTCTTGAGAGTCTCGAAAGACTCTTGTTGTTCTGTTTTCCATTCGAATTTGTTCTTTTTCGAGAGGAGGGTATTGAGAGGTTTTGTGAGATCTGAGTATTTACGGATAAATTTCCGATAGAAGTTACAAAACCCGATGAATTTTCGTACTTGATGGACGGTTTTGGGGATAGGCCAATCTTTGATGCCTTTGAGTTTCCCAGGATCCATTTTGATATTGTCAGGCGTGATTATCATGCCTAGGTATTCGAGTTGTTGTTTGTTGAACTCGCATTTTTCTCCTTTGAGGAAAAGGTCGTTTTCTTCAAGTATTTTTAATACTTGTTCGGTGATTTGATCGGTTTCCTCCTGGGTTTTACCGAAAATGAGTATATCATCCATATAGATGATAATTCCGCCTTTGTCGAGTTGTTCGGCAAAGATTGTATCCATCATGTGTTGGAATGTAGCAGGGGAGTTGCACAATCCAAAGAACATTACCGTGGGTTCGAATAGACCTTGCGGCGTTTTGAATGCGGCCTTCCATTGGTCGCCTTCTTTGATTCGGATGTTGTTATACCCGAGTCGGACGTCGAGTTTGGTAAAGTATTTGGCTCCTTTGAGTTTATCCATGATAGCAGAGATCATGGGGATTGGGTAAGCGTTCTTTACCGTATGTTCGTTGATGTAACGATAGTCTTGGCAAGGTCGGAGATCTCCTCCTTTCTTTGCCACAAAGAAAAATGGCGATGCCATTGGTGATTTCGAGGGTCGGATGTACCCTTTTCGCAAATTCTCGTCTATGAACTCTTTTAATGCTTTATTTTCAGCAGGCGCTAGGTGGTATGGTTTCATCGACTTTGGTTCGAAAGTCGGTTTTGTTTCGATGGCGTGATCGAAAGATCATGATGGCGGGAATCGTTCGGATGCTTTTTTATCGAATAATTTTGCCCATCGAGCGAAACGTCGAGGGATCTTGTTTTCTTCTTGTTTTTCGGGGAGTTTACCGCGGAGTTTTGATGTAAGTTTGGCGGCGGTGTTATGGAGTTGAGTAGCGAAAGTTGCTTTAGCATTTATTTCCATTGGTGTGAACAGCATGGGGTTCATTTCGTTCTCCATGGAGAATTCGTTGAGATTAATGTTGTCGATATCAAAGTATTCTGTTGGTGCTTCGTCGGTGGTAGTGGTATGTCCGGCCATGTAATCCATAGATATGGAATTGGCTTCTATCGGTCGGCAGAGAGTTTTGAGAAGTTGTGGGAATGCCGAGTGTTCGATTTGTGGTTTCCAAGAAAATGTCTTGGTTTTCCAGTTGATATCAGGGTTATGTTGTTCCAACCAGGGAAAACCCATTATGAAATCCTTTGCTCCGGTGTTGGTGACAAAGGCTTGTAATTTGCAATCGCAACTATTGATGATGGCGTCGATTGTGACATAATCTCGGATCATGCCATGTTGATTATTTGATCCATCCACATTGGTTAAGGCAATGGGATTGTCCAGGGATTGGCATTGATATCCGAGTCAGTCTACGACTTTGTTGGATATGAAATTTCCTTGAGCTCCTGAGTCAATCAGGGCGGTGATGGCCACGGGTTTTGACGATCGTTTGCTCCAGATCTCAATGGGGAGGAAAAGAGATCTTTTATTCGAGGACGTAGTTAATTGTACAGAATCGATCGTAAGGGGAGAAATTGTTTGTCCATTTTGGGAGTGTGCAGGGGCACATCGTTCGACATCACTCTGTTTTAAAAATCCTGGAAGGGACGCATTTGGGGGTCCTCTGCCAGTGCTGAATGTAGTTCTTCTTGGAGTTCCGGCTCCAAGGTGTCCACAAGTTGCTGCATTTGTGCGGCAACATCGGCAACCGCAAGTGAGTACTTGCGAGGGGTGGAAGTGGAAGGTTTAGGCCTGTTTGGGTTTCGAACCGGTCTAACCGGTTGAGTTCGGGCGCCAGGGAAGCAGCGGGTTGGTGCGGGCATAGGACATTCCGCAATGAAATGTTTTTCAGATCCGCATCTGAAACATTTGCGGTTCTGGTATTGTTTCATTTGCTGGCCAGTAAGGACAGCATCGATTTCGAGGGATCCGTCGCAATTGTCTTCGCAAGGGATATTGATTTCGTTGATTTCATGAGGTATTATGGGGTATGGGTCCTCATATTCTTCAGTTTGGAGATTGTCTATCTCCATGGCATAGGGGTCTCTAGGTGTGAACTTAGAAGCTGATCGGGTGTAGTAGTTCGCATAGGGAACTGTGTTGTTTTGTTTTTGCTTCGATTGGAAGCAGTTGTTATTGTTGAAGGAACGTGGTGTTCCGTAAAGAGCGTTTACTTGGCGGAAATTATCGTCAAGTCGGTTAGCCATTGTGTACCATCCTTGAATGGTTTGTGGTGGGTTCTCGGAAGTATCGATTTTGATCGCGATTCTGTGATCGATGGCTTTCCGGTAGAGATCAATGAGAGTTCGATCCTCGTGGATGTCCGCAAGTCGGACCATGTCTTTGAACTTCGAATTGAAGTCAGTCATAGGTTTACCTGCCTGTTTCATTGTTTGTAGGCAAGTATGGGCGTAAGCAGATTCATCTGCTGGTCAGAAATCTTGTCGAAGACGAGCTTTCATAGCGGCCCATGTTTTGTTGTAGAATCCATGGTACGGGGGTGTTTGTGCTAGTCCTGCAGCGTATTGTTCTGCAATGTATTGAGATGCCCAGGTTCAAGCTTCTCCTTTTTGCATAGATGTGAGTGCAAAGAGGCACTTGTCGTAATTTCGGGGGTAGACGAGGTCATTCCTGATAAGGTAGACATCGACGGCAAAAAGCCAGTCATCGAATTTGGTTCGGTCTCCGTCAAAGATGGGAGGTTTGATAAATCCGATTTCTTGGGGTGCTGGTGGCGCTGGAGCTGCTGGAGCTGGGGCGGCGGCTTGTGAACCCATAATTGTTTGTGGGTTGATTACAGGGGCGTATGTGGGGGAAGTTTGAATGGGTGACACTGGGGGTAGTGTTACCGGTTGCGGGGTTCGCGGAGTAAGAGAGCGAGGAGAAGGCTGAATTGAGAGAGGAGGCCTTCTTGGGTCTTGAGGTCGAGATGGTCCTGGTCCGCTAATTCGAGTCAGACAGGGTGGAATATTGGTTCTTTCGTAAGGATTACGAAAGGGTGAATCTTCTACTGGGGTAGAAGAAGTTGTCGGGGTTGGACCGGGGAATTGATGTCGGCGGGGGTCCAAGAAAGGGTATTCTTCGATCGCTTGTTGACGGAGTTGTTCTTCTTCGTCTGATTGGAGAGGTTGTTTGTCTGAAAAGTATTCTTCTTCAGACTGGGGATTGGGAGGAGGTTGTTCTTCGGAAATAGATTCTTCTTCTTCGGATGAAGAAGGGGGGCGGAGTTGGGGTGGTATCGTGGTATTTGATGAGGTGTGCGATTAGTTTGTAAATCGTGTAGCCAATGATAATTTTGAGAGTATAAGAGAGGAATTTTCTATACTCCAGTTTGTTGGATTAATTTGTCACGAAATATAAATGTATTTCGAGACGGAGGAAAGGTTGGTGAGGGGAATGATTGATGATATACCACGCGATGATTCTTCCTATCGCGTAGCCGGCGGCACAGATGATGATGTTGAGAAGGAGTCCTTTGAACTCCAGGACAATGACGGGGAGGGGAACACGTCGCAACTGGCGACACACATAGCAAGCGGCTACAACACGCGCCTAAAGAGGCACAAGGGAGGGGAACAGAGATAGCTTAGTGTTTTGTTACCCGAGTTAGGGGTCCACTCCTGAGTCGCAAGGTTGGGATCACAAGGATGTCTATACAGACTTGGTCCTTGAGTCTTACTACTTGACTTGGAGATGGGCTGGATAAATCTCTGATACCCTTTCAGGCGAACAAGAGGTTTAAGCAGAACAGTGTATAACACTAAGCTAAGGATACAGGTGACTGTAGCTAGGTTTATATACATATTGGTTATCTGCTATTTATAAGTACCCTGGGTAAGTACTTGTCAGAGCGAGTCATTGGAAGGTGGACCCAGGTAAAGAGAAGGCTTCCTGTGAGAAATAGAAGTTGGGCATGGGAGAAAGGAAGCGTAAGTGTGGGAGTATCAGTATTAAAGATAGAAAAGAAGTATTCTACTGTCCGTCAGGAAGGTGGCTAAAACCTAATTATAGTCCTTCTGAGGGTTCTGATAACAGAGAAGGGGGGTGAGGAGAGTGGTCCCACTGCCTATGTGGCGAGGACATGAAGGCCCGATGAGCTGATGATGCGTGTGCTTGGTTCGACCTCAGGGGAGAGGACTGTGCAACAGTCTAGAAAAACAAGTCATCAACTGACTGGTTCATCGAAAAAAAGCTTTACTGCTGAATCAAGGTGGTCTCGCCGCCCATGTGGCAACGACATAATGGTCCGATGACCCGGTAACGTGTATGACAGGTTTGATCTCAGAGGGGAGGACCGTACAACAGTCTATAGAAATATTTTCAATCAAATAGTTCAGCGAAAAAAAAAACACATACCACTGTTTCTGACACGCGAGGGGGTGGAACCTTGCTGAGTCTTGCTGACAAGGACTTGCTGGCTAATTCAGATGGCTTGGAAGTGGTTTTGTTGATGGTAATCTAGGTTTCTTAGGGTCAAGAAATTTTTATGAAGATGCAGACATTTACCTGAATATCTGAATGATGGTTGCGTTCTTCAACCAGAACCTCACGACCATCTCGGCGATCTTCCTTCTGCTTCAGCTTGTGCTTTTTTTCCTTGTGGCGAGCTGTCTCTTCTTGGCAAGCTCGCATTGCTTCTTCTAAATCATCCTCTGCAAATGAGGACTACTTAGTATCTATGGGGCTCAAGGCGTGAAGTTAACAAGTACTTACGCTGTTGCCTGACCTTTGAGGTTGCACGTCTCTCTCGTGGAGGGCGTGCCATCAAGTAGGCCGTGATTTTTGGAAGGGAGAGGCGTGTGGTGAAAGCAGAATTTTTTTTTTTTGACAAACGTGACCGATCAAGGTGGTGATCAAAAAGCACCACGGTCCCTAACACTCAGCCCAAGTCTCAGATTATTCAATTCCACCCACACACCTCTTTTTTGTATGGAACACCAATGTCCTTATTGCTACAAGAAACTCCCCAATGACGAAGCCGTGTCTCGGCATATTGGCGCTACATTCACCTGTCGCAAGCGTGAGGACGACAATTCATCAGTAATCTCTTCTTCAATCCACACAAAGAGTTCAAATACACCTACTCCTGAGTCCATCCCTCTAGCCGAAACTGGCCTTGATCTCGGTCTCAACTACTTTGACTTGGACTGGGGTATGGACATGCCGGAGGCCGTGCTGGACACCCTGGACACCTTTGAGCCAAGGACAGCTAAACAAAAAAAGCAAGATGACATACCAATCATTGCCGACGCTAACAACGGAGTTAGCGCCAACATCAGAAAAGCCCCAGAGCGGTTTGTCGAAGTATATCCAAACATGAGCAAGGCCGGTGAGGGGATCACACGAGGTGAATCAAGGTTTGAGCGGTGGAAGAGGAAGGGTATGGGGAGATGGGAGCCATTTCGCGATGTGGACGAGTGGGAGCTAGTCAAATGGTTGGCCCAGAATGTTGGCCATAATGCAACTGAGGAATTCCTCAGTCTCAAAGTGGTCAGTTCACGACAATGCTTGCAGAAGGGTTGTACTTACCAAGCACAATTCCAGGTCCAGACACGGATGAAGCTTTCCTTCCATAATAAACACTCGTTTATGCAGAGCCTGGATAAGCTACCCAATGGCACCGAGTGGACATGCGAATTGATGGACGTCATAGGGGATCAAGTGGGTGACGATGGGGCTATGAGACGCAAAGAGCTTGAACTGTGGCGTCGAGATCCTGTAGAGTGTATTGAAGAACTAATAAGCAATCCTGCCTTCAAGGATCACATTGCTTACGCACCAGAAAGAGTCTACACTGAGGCAAACGGCAACAGGAAGACACGACTGTGGGATGAGATGTGGACGGGGGATTGGTGGTGGAATGTCCAGGTAAACCATTTAGCACTAGTAAAACAATGGCTGACTTACTTCTGATAGGATCGACTTCCAAAGGGTGCAACTGTAGCGCCAGTCATCCTTGCATCCGATAAAATGAAACTCTCGCAGTTCCAAGGTGATAAGGAGGCCTGGCCGGTCTACCTTACGTTGGGAAATATATCTAAGGATGTTCGACGTCAGCCTTCAAGCCATGCAACGGTTCTGCTAGGATACCTACCAGTACCTAAGTTCGACTGCTTCAGTGACCGAACACGATCACTACACAAATACCGGTTCTTCCATTGATGTATGAGGCAACTCCTTGCTTCCATGATTGATGCAGGGAAGGATGGGGTCGAGATGGTGTGTGCGGATGGATGGATACGAACCATGTTCCCTATACTGGCGGCATATGTTGCGGATTTTCCGGAACAATGCCTAGTTGCGTGTTGTATGGAATCGCGCTGCCCAAAGTGTCTAGTGAAGGCCGATGAACGAGGGGACAACCAGGAGGAGCAGGCCCGGAGCATGCACTCGACAATACAGCTGCTCAATGAACACCGGGAAGGTAAAGACCCGTTAGCATTCATGGAACAGGGGTTACGAGCCGTTTACGCCCCTTTCTGGGAAGATCTCCCACATTGCGACATATTCCAGTCATTCACTCCCGATCTCCTTCACCAGATCCATAAGGGCGTCTTCAAGGATCATTTGGTGAGGTGGTGCCAGCAAATTGCAGGAGAAATTACACTTGATGACTGCTTCAAGAGGGTTACTGAGTTTGCCGGACTTCGTCGCTTCAAGAACGGGATATCGACCGTTTTGCAATGGACGGGGACCAAACACAAAGAGATGGAAAAGGTATTTCTAGGGGTAGTTGCTGGCACAGTACGAAATGAAGTGGTGGAAGCGGCACGAGCGCTGATGAACTTTGTTTATCTCGCTCAGTTCACTTCCCACACCCACGCTACTCTACAAATGATGCAACAGAGCCTTGACACTTTCCACGCTCATAAAACCATTTTCCTCACACTATCGATTTGCGCCCACTTCAACATCCCCAAACTGCATGTGCTTACTCACTATGTAGGTGCTATACAGCTGCTAGGAACACCGGACAGCTACAACACTGAGGCACCGGAGCGCCTACACATCGATTTCGCAAAAGCAGCCTACCGTGCCAGCAACCGCCGTGACTACGTTGAACAAATGGCTGTGTGGTTACAGCGCCGCGAGGGGATGTGGATACGGCAGGGATACATAGACTGGCTCGATGGCCTCCTGGCTCAAGAGATGGATGGACCCAGGTGTCGTTCAACGTGTGGAGATGCCGACAATCAAAATCCAAACAAGTCCGTATGTCTCAATAGCTCACAACCCACAGTGGCTCGCTCTACGGATCTTCCCCTATATTCCATTGCAAAATCTCCAGCGTTCCCGGGTGTATCGTGCGATACACTGGTTACTTCATATGGAGCCTCGGACTTCACACTTGCACTCACGGAATTCCTGCGAGGATGCACAGGATTCTCACAATTGGTTCCTAACAGGTATGACCGGTATGATATCTACAAACAAATTACAGTCACTATGCCATCGTCCCCCTTTGTTAAAGCGCACTCCACAACTCAACAAATCCGGACCCAGCCTGCTTCTAGCCCTAATGGCCGGCGAAGAGGATCTCCTGCTCTGTTTGACACAGTGTTGGTTGTTGAGGACCTGGAGAGATTTCGTGCTTATGGAGGATTGGCAGGTATGTCTTCTAATACTGGCATTTTCTGGTGATTTGATGGTGCTGATGTTAAAAATTGGGTATACTAGGGCTATGTGTTGCTCAAGTTCGAGTCATCTTCAAGCTGCCAACTCATTTCGGCTCTTATCCCCACCTGCTCGCCTACATTGAATGGTTTACAGGTTTGGACGGAACACCCGACCCAGCCTCAGGCATGAAGACTCTCAGACGGTCGGTGCAAAACGGTCGCAGGAATGCAGCTGTTGTCCCTGTGACGTGTATTGTAGCTGCATGTCATCTCATGGCGAAGGTCTCACGAAATATCAAGCCCACATGGGATAGCTTTGATGTTTTGGATAAAGCGGATCGATTCTGGTTTAACCCATATATAAATACTACTTTATTTGCATTGTCAATGGCATAACTTCACTCCATAGTACACATAGCACCTCATAGCTACTTTTGTTTGCCAGAGCCCTGATAGTGTACCTTGATTTTATCAATCAATATAGGGTTTGATGTGAAGCTATAATTGGCTGGTGATCAATATGTACCGACCCAATCATCTATCAGATCTATAAATGGATATCAATCAGCCATCAAAGGCTATGGCCGAATTCATTTGTTCCTGATGTGAGCTACACTCGTGTGGGTGGTGACCCCACACCATGCGATTAAACACAATTATTGCTTACAGTGGTGATCATGCAGTACTGGAGGCCGGTATATGAGGTGGGTGAGCACCATGGAGTCGATGAGCTACACTCCGTGTGGGTAGTGACCCCGCACCACCTATCATACCTTGTGTAGTAGCTACACACCATGCGATTAATATTCTCTACAGTGGTGACCACACACTACTAGTGCTGGAGGCTCACATATGTGGTGGGTGAGCACCACGTATCAGTCGATGAGCTACACTCCATGTGGATGGTGACCCCACACCACACGACTCATGAGCTATACTCTGTGTGGATGGTGACCCCACACCTCCTATCCTACCTTGTGTAGTAGCTACACACCACATGATTAAATATCCATTTATTGTCTACATATGGTGATGCACACCACCGGCGCTGGAGGCCAATATGTGTGGTGGGTGAGCACCACGTATCAGTTCATGAGCTCCGGTATGTGCGAGTGGTGACCTGGCACCACTGTACTAATGTAGTGTGGAAAAACATAGTAAGTGTGGTGGATACACACCATGTTCCCAGTCGGCTGTTGAGCTCAAGTGGGTGGTCATCTTGCACCACCCCAGGCACCCCTCCATGACCTTTCTGCTGTGGTAACCACACACCATGCTGTGCTAGTTTGACTAGAGAATGTGTTGCAACTTGCAAGTACCGAAGGAGACAAGCTTGGTGATTGTGGCTTGGATATGTGTGGGATTGATTTGAGAAAGTATAGCGGTTAGTTAGCTATTGGGAGCCCGGGGGGTGGTTGGATTTTCTGGGCCGGGAGGCCAGAGGGGGTCTAGTTGATCTTGAGCTTGAACTAGATTGGTTTTGAATCTACAAGCAGTGAACCTACGCCACCCTAGGCATCCCTCCTAGCTCCATGCCCTGTGTAGTCGCTACATGCCACGTGAATAAATATATGATAGATCATTATTTCCCACCTGTGGTGACGTAGCACTATGCCATGGACTCCATGTCCCATGTGGTAACCACACACCATGGTAGTTTGCATAGGATGGTGAATGTACACCATGTTCCTGGTCAGCTGCTGAGCTTGGATAGCCATGAGTGGTGAACGTGCACCACCAGTACCACCCTGGGACATCATTGGGCAGTGGTGATCGCACACCACGCAACTTGGTATCCCTAGCAAGCACTCAGTGAGTAGGCACTACATGGATGGTGGGGTCAAGCCATTTCCCTGTTCACATTCCTCGTTACATAGGGATAGCCCAAACTAGAGTATCTACAACATTCCAATGCTCAAATATTAGCAGCTTGAGAAGCCTCCCATTCATCCAGCCTTTCCTGCAGTACAGCAATTTGAGTCTTGAGTAAATCGCCATACGTCTGTGCCTTCCCCATTGCATCTTTTCGGAAGAACTGATCCAGATTTAACCCTGTCCACCACATGAAACTGCGAGCAAAGAAGCTTCGCTCGCGAGGCTTGAGAAGTTCTTGCTGCATGGTTTCTTCTTTCCCGGTTGCTGTGGACTTCAAAACCATCAGTTTGCGTAAAATGGCCTCGACCAAGACCTCGTCCTCTGTACAGCCACAGTGAAGATGTCCTGGCTGGCGCTCAGCCAAGCGATTACCCTTGGTAGCCGTGCGAGGAAAAGGAGTGCCTGTAAAGTTTCGCCAGCCACAGTCTTCACCTGGTGCACTGTCATGGACATCCTTATCTTTTTTGACATGAGCATGATATGCACATAACAAATTGCCATCATGTGTCGTATGGATATGAAGGGCGGTCCTGCGGCTCTTGAGCATGGCTCGGCCCATAATAGAAGCTTCATAACAGATCAAGAAGCGTCCGTTTGCACTAATCTGCAATCCCTTCGTGATATGATCATTAAGTTGATCTGCAAGCTGATCTGTATTTATAATCTATCAGAAATAGATTGAAAATATACTGAGGAGATATACTTACCTGCACAGGCATCCTTGTCAGCCTCAGCACAGAAAACAAAGCAATCCGCATCTGGTTCACCAGCTACAGTTTGATCAACCAGGATGCGGTTAAGATCCTGGATTGCTGCCAAGGGATCTGGGCCCAAAGCACCATGGGGTTGTTCAGTGGAGGTGTACGGAATCATAGGAGGAAACACCTTGGCTGGATTTGCTGACCCCTTTGACTTTCCAGCAATGATAGACTGAACTCTACTCTTGATTGATCGGAGAATTGAGGATTTCGGCTGAGAGTTCTCCTTCTTGCTCTTCTTAGCTTTAGGGGCTTTTGAAGCAGCCGACTTGTCTGAATCCGAATCTACCTCGGTGCCCCTCTGCCTTTTTGCAGAGACCAGAGGAGTAAAGGATACAAGTATTATATCCTGGTCAATAGTGTCAATAGCGGCGACGGTAGCATTGATGGCAGTGGCGGCCTTCGAGACATGGGTTGCAGAGGCAACGACAGTAGTAGCAGCCTTTGAGGCCTCAGTCGGGGGAGCAGGGACAGTAGAGGTAGCGGTAGTGGTGGCTTTTGGGGCCTTGATTGTGGGGGCAGGGACAGTGGTGGAGGTGACAGTAGCCTTCAAGCCCTCAGTCGGGGGGGTGGGGACAGCGGAGGCAGTGTTAGTAGCAGCTTGCAAGGCTTCAGTCACAGGAGCAGGGACAGTGGAAGTGGTAGTAGTGCCAGCCCCCAAGGTCCCAGTTACGGGAGCAGTGATGATGGTGGTGGCAGCAGTGGCAGCATTCAAGACCTCAGTTGCAGGGGTGGTGAAGATGGTGGTGACGGCAGTGGTGGCCTCTGAAGCCTCAGTTGCAGGAGCAACAGCGACATTAGCATCGACGGCACCACTGGTGTTTCCTGCTGGAGGGGTAGGGCTGGTGGAGGTGACGGTGGCTTGATTAGCAGTGTTTGCAGTGACATTGGTGTTCACATGTCCCCTGGCATATCCTAGTGGAAGGGAAGGGTCGGTGGTGGTAGTGGGGGTGATGACAGCAGTAGCCTCCATAGCCTCAGGAGCAGGGATGGCGGTGACTGTCCTGAGGGCCATAATCACTGCAATGGCAGGGACAGTAGTGGTGGCAACGGCAGTGGCAGCATCCTTCGAGACTGCTGTCACTGCAAGAGCAGGTACAGAGGTGGGATTAGCAGCAGCTGCACTTGAGGCTTCGGCTACTGGGGTTGGGGCAATGGCAATGGTGGCCTTTGGAATCTTGACAGCGGCGGTAGCTTGTGATGCTTGAGCTACTGTGGGTTTCTCGAGAGCAGAAGTTGCTCCGATAGAAGTCGTTATTGGAGTCCGAGTTTCTATGGGAGGTGTAGTTGTGGAGTTCATTACGGGGGTCGTTACAGGGGCCATTTTACTTGTAGCCTTGGGAACTGCTGATGTTGTTGGTGGCCATTGTATTGGAGGGAAATTATACTAAATGTGAGCTTACCCGCTTCAGAATGGAAAGACTTTCTGGGTACAGTTTTCTTCCCTTTTGCCTTTCCACTTAGATTCCTCTTTCCAGTAAATAGATGTGCTGATGGGTGCTGTAAAAACCTCGAAGTCCAAGGGTGAAAATGTCTGACATACCATAAGATTTGATGCGGATCTTCACCTCGAATTTTTTTTTCAGCCGGGCAACTTCTATCTGAGCAGCTTTTGCATTTTCCTTGAGAGCCATGTGTTTGTCAAAGACCTCGATATAGGCCTGCTCTGCTTCCTCGGCAGTCATACCTAGTAATGGAGCTACACACTCTGGAATAAGTTCTAACCAAAAAGTATGAACCGAAGGTAGTCAGATCCGCGGACCCTTGAAATCAAATGAATGAGATTTTAGGCATGTTGTAGAGGTAGCGATGCACCATTTATTAGCCTATATGCCCAAGATCCAGCAGCCTCCGAGTCGCTACAGAGTTTTCCAGCTTCCTCAAGGATCCTGTCATATTCCTCGATGGCCACCTGAAGTTCTTGGAAATGGATGAGAGCAGAATTCAGTAAAGTCCAAGGTAAATACTCACCTTGAGGTAATGTATTTGAAGACATACCACTTTAAGCTATACTATAAAAATGGCGGCAGGAATGGCGGTGGTCTTGCTTTGTTGCCCAGTAATGGGCAATAAACTGGAGATAAGGGTATGATGAGCGACAAGAGCACAATTCGTCAGTGGAGAATTCGTCTCTCAACAAATTTACTCACTGGGTGTGGCCAAAGCACAAGGGTGTGAAATCGGAGGGTTGAGATCGGAGCCGGATGCTCAATCGAGGGAAGACCACATGTGCATGTAGTGATATGTCCATGCCAGGCTGAAAGCGGAAAGAGTGCGAGGTATCGGAAGGGATTTGACCTGGAACAATGATCTGAAGGCTTGGAGTTCCAAATATGGGACTTACCACTCCAATCTTAATTTTCGGACCAACCAAGCCATGCTTGTTTTGTTATCACATAGCGTTTTTGGTGGAGAGGAAGGACAGTGATGATGGGAAGAAAGTAAGCTCACACCACGCTCAGGCAGCCCTTGGGCTCAGTTCATCACACTTCCCATCATGTGATTGAATATAGGTGCCTCAGTTTCATCCCACTGTCACAGATCCAATGACATTCACTTATCCACCTAGCTAACTCGAGTTACTCGATGATGAGCTGGGAACTACTCAATGCGATTAGATCACAGAGACTGCCCACTTAGAATGAAACGAGCTGGTGTCTCCATTTACAATTTCAAATTGCTGATTAGATTACCGAGGACCCACTGTCGTCTAGGCACAACATTGAAAATCCAAGTTTGATGTGTATTGGCTGCATACTGAAGCATTTTTTTTTGGATTCAAGCATAGACTACTGAGAGTTGTACCATCACCTTAAGTTGCTCTACTTCCCCACAATGCGACAGGCAAAGAAAACAAAGTCTACAAAACATGTCAAGCAGAATGCCTCACAGGCGAAGGTATCAGCAAGATGTCAGAAAAATCTCTCCAAGTGTGATCGATCCAATCGAGGGGAAGACAGCCTCACAAAAGATCAGCAACATTATTGCCTTCATAAGCTAAAGTGCACATCCCCCTTCCAAATATCTTTACACATAAAGCTCAGCCCCTTCAGGAAATCGAAGCAACATCTAGCTGAAAACCAGGCAGGCAATGATGTAGCTGAGGGGGATCCACCTAATACCCAGGTGGGCATTCAAGATGAACCTGATGGGTCAGTAAAACTTAAATCTCTGCGTCATCAACCCTAAGCTAATACTCATCATTCATGGAGGACCTCTCACATTGCCCCGGCCGCCTCCTTGTGTGGCGGTGGTGATACTGCTACCCCTTCAAGCCTAACAATACCTAGAAGTATCTTTGGTCTCGAGAACGACATTTCTCCTTGTGAGGTGACTCGCTTTAGTTCTCTGATCACGCGCACCATAAAATGGGTATCTAGATGGGGAGGGTTAGATAATTGGCCTCAGGCATTGCAGGACAGATATGAACTGGCAGCACGAAAGGGGACAGTGGATAGGGATGAGTGGTATGATGATGTCTGGGACCACGCTGAAGAGGGGAGGGTACTTCGGGCATATCTGGCTGAAATGCATGGCACTTTGCCCAACGTGCATGCCATAGTGAAAGAGCTATACTGTCAAGAGGTTGAGGCAATTGCATCACTTGCCAGGGGGATAACGATCATCGAGACTCGTGTTCCACTATTCAGTGATGTATGTGCTGTCCGAGCCTGGAGCCGACGTGAAATGGAGAGCTTGCTGCCAAGTAGTGACCCTGAACTCTCTGACTGAGTATATACCGGTTTTATTCTACATTTTGAATGTGTGGCAACCAAAAAAAAAAGTTTTTGTATTCTCTGCTATGGGTGCCAATGGAGTAATTGGTAAACTTGACCTATTGCCACAAAAGTGTAGAAGCAATGTGTAGAGCAACTCAACTGTGTTAGATGGTTGTTGGTTATAGGCATTTCTCCAAGCTCTTCCCATGGCATTGCTAGTGCGGCCAATCCCCAAGAGCATCCATTACTGAGAAGACTGAAGACTGCTAACAAGAGTCCCCTACATCATAACTGTTCTAATGCAAACAAAAATTAGACAAACAACAAGGATGACCGGTGAGCGCAGAAGGAGCTTGAGGCTCCCAAAGCTGGGGCCCAGGATTGTTAGGCAGGTGGCACCCGTACAAGAGGAGCCTGACAGAGAGGAAGGCGAAGATGGGAAAGTATTGTCTAGACAGTTGACTATAAGATTCATGCTAGGCTTTCTTTTGTATACCAGAATAAGAGTTTGGTTGTCAGTAATCTACACTTCAGGAGTGCTTTGCATACACTGGATTATGCATGTGTGTCCTCTGTAGGGTTGCCAGTGGTTGCCAAGTGGTCATGCAGGTAGTACAATATGGTCTCTCATCATTAATGTTGTGGTTTTAATTACCGCAAAGAATGTATCATGACTTAGGTAGTATTCCTTGATGAATAGAAACCCCTCCAAGGGCCAGCCATCGGTTGCTTAGCCCTGGTCAAGCTGAATCACCGGATGGTCGCCAGTGGTCGCATAGGTCGCACATGGTTGCCTATTCTCAATAATTGGCAACTAATTCCCTCTAAAGGCATCTTCTAAGCCACGGTACAGATATTTTGAGGCTTTATGTCAATACCAGGGCTCCTAAAACCCTACTTGGTAACCTGCTATCTCCAAGGAATTTTTGACAGCTATGATATACACGGTACACCCGACCCCAATGTCGCAAGAATACAACTTCATAAGTACATTTTCTACCTGCCCTTGTATCAGCCTAACATCAAACCGATTGTATTTGCATCGTTCAATACTATCACCAATGTCAAAGGTCGAGATATCATATACCAGAGGTTCTGCAACCACAAAGAACTTTTGACAGCTATGAACATACACAGCAAACCCGACCCCAACGTTGCAAGCACACAACTTCATAGGTACATTCGCTACCTGCTCTCATTTCAGTCTCTCTTTCTTTTAGTGTGCTCAGGACCATTTGACAAATGACTAGCTTAAAGCTACTCAGTCCCCATTTAACATACTCTTACACATGCAACACCTGTCACCTAGTTCCTGTTTCAGACACCGGAGGTCTTGTTGATAGACTTCATCATTTAACTATTAACTTGTATGTACAGTACTGTCAGTACAAGGTACGAAATCAAACTAGATGCCTCTTTCCATCTGAAGGCGCTTAATCTTGGCATCTTTCTCTCGAAGTAATTTCTCCTGTTCTGCAAGTTTTTGGCTGGTCATATTCAAGACCTCCTTTGCGGCCTCAAGCTCCATGTTTTTCTGTGTGACAGCAACTCGACAAGACTCAATCAACGAGTGCATCAGCTTGGACATGTAATTATGGATAACATCAAGTTGGCTGGACCCTTCGGCACGGAGACGTGGCAAAACATAGTGCATAAATGGGCTTTTGGTGGTTGTGTGCTGAGCTGCAACATAAACCCAACAGCCTGTTTGATGTGCCAGGGCTTCCAGCTAGTACCACAAATGAGACTACTATCTTGACATCATTAGACAGTTCAGATAACTCACACGAGCGATGATCAATGGGAAAGCACGACAAAAGCGATGAGACATCTTCTCAGAATTATCTATTGGGTCAGGGAGTGCCCGAGGTCGTTCTACCTTGGCTGAAAAGTGTCACAAAGTAAATTCTATCATCAATACAGACATTGGAGAAACAGCAAAATAAATGTACTCAATAACTGGTTACCCCTCATAATACCCTGTATGAAACCGTGGTCCTTTTTTCCCTTCTTCTTACTAACCGTCTCCATTTGGACTGAGCGGATAACAGGGGCTACAGTTTTCACTGATTGGGCCGAGGGTGCCATAGCCTCCAAAGTTGCAGTAGCTGCCGGAGTTGTGGGAGTTATGGAAGTCGTCTGCAGGGTGGGTGTTATCAGAACCCTCAGAAGGACTATAATTAGGTTTTAGCCACCTTCCTGATGGACAGTAGAATACTTCTTTTTCTTCTTTGATACTGATACTCCCACACTTACGCTTCCTTTCTCCCATACTCAACTTCTATTTCTCACAGGAAGCCTTCTCTTTACCTGGGTCCACCTTCCAATGACTCGCTCTGACAAGTACTTACCCAGGGTACTTATAAATAGCAGATAACCAATATGTATATAAACCTAGCTACAGTCACCTGTATCCTTAGCTTAGTGTTATACACTGTTCTGCTTAAACCTCTTGTTCGCCTGAAAGGGTATCAGAGATTTATCCAGCCCATCTCCAAGTCAAGCAGTAAGACTCAAGGACTAAGTCTGTATAGACATCCTTGTGATCCCAACCTTGCGACTCAGGAGTGGACCCCTAACCCGGGTAACAAAACACTAAGCTATCTCTGTTCCCCTCCCTTGTGTCTCTTTAGGCGCGTGTTGTAGCCGCTTGCTACGTGTTCCCCTCCCCGTCATCATCCTGGAGTTCAAAGGACTCCTTCTCAACATCATCATCTGTGCCGCCGGCTACGCGATAGGAAGAATCATCGCGTGGTATATCATCAATCATTCCCCTCACCAACCTTTCCTCCGTCTCGAAATACATTTATATTTCGTGACAAATTAATCCAACAAACTGGAGTATAGAAAATTCCTCTCTTATACTCTCAAAATTATCATTGGCTACGCGATTTACAAACTAATCGCACACCTCATCAAATACCACAATACCACCCCGACTCCGCCCCCCTTCTTCATCCGAAGAAGAAGAATCTATTTCCGAAGAACAACCTCCTCCCAATCCCCAGTCTGAAGAAGAATACTTCTCAGACGAACAACCTCTCCAATCAGACGAAGAAGAACAACTCTGTCAACAAGCGATCGAAGAATACCCTTTCTTGGACCCCCGCCAACATCAATTCCCCGGTCCAACTCCGACAACTTCTTCTACCCCAGTAGAAGATTCACCCTTTCGTAATCCTTACGAAAGAACCAATATTCCACCTCGTCCGACTCAAATTAGCGGACCAGGACCATCTCGACCTCAAGACCCAAGAAGGCCTCCTCTCTCAATTCAGCCTTCTCCTCGCTCTCTTACTCCGCGAACCCCGCAACCGGTAACACTACCCCCAGTGTCACCCATTCAAACTTCCCCCACATACGCCCCTGTAATCAACCCACAAACAATTATGGGTTCACAAGCCGCCGCCCCAGCTCCAGCAGCTCCAGCGCCACCAGCACCCCAAGAAATCGGATTTATCAAACCTCCCATCTTTGACGGAGACCGAACCAAATTCGATGACTGGCTTTTTGCCGTCGATGTCTACCTTATCAGGAATGACCTCGTCTACCCCCGAAATTACGACAAGTGCCTCTTTGCACTCACATCTATGCAAAAAGGAGAAGCTTGAACCTGGGCATCTCAATACATTGCAGAACAATACGCTGCAGGACTAGCACAAACACCCCCGTACCATGGATTCTACAACAAAACATGGGCCGCTATGAAAGCTCGTCTTCGACAAGATTTCTGACCAGCAGATGAATCTGCTTACGCCCATACTTGCCTACAAACAATGAAACAGGCAGGTAAACCTATGACTGACTTCAATTCGAAGTTCAAAGACATGGTCCGACTTGCGGACATCCACGAGGATCGAACTCTCATTGATCTCTACCGGAAAGCCATCGATCACAGAATCGCGATCAAAATCGATACTTCCGAGAACCCACCACAAACCATTCAAGGATGGTACACAATGGCTAACCGACTTGACGATAATTTCCGCCAAGTAAACGCTCTTTACGGAACACCACGTTCCTTCAACAATAACAACTGCTTCCAATCGAAGCAAAAACAAAACAACACAGTTCCCTATGCGAACTACTACACCCGATCAGCTTCTAAGTTCACACCTAGAGACCCCTATGCCATGGAGATAGACAATCTCCAAACTGAAGAATATGAGGACCCATACCCCATAATACCTCATGAAATCAACGAAATCAATATCCCTTGCGAAGACAATTGCGACGGATCCCTCGAAATCGATGCTGTCCTTACTGGCCAGCAAATGAAACAATACCAGAACCGCAAATGTTTCAGATGCGGATCTGAAAAACATTTCATTGCGGAATGTCCTATGCCCGCACCAACCCGCTGCTTCCCTGGCGCCCGAACTCAACCGGTTAGACCGGTTCGAAACCCAAACAGGCCTAAACCTTCCACTTCCACCCCTCGCAAGTACTCACTTGCGGTTGCCGATGTTGCCGCACAAATGCAGCAACTTGTGGACACCTTGGAGCCGGAACTCCAAGAAGAACTACATTCAGCACTGGCAGAGGACCCCCAAATGCGTCCCTTCCAGGATTTTTAAAACAGAGTGATGTCGAACGATGTGCCCCTGCACACTCCCAAAATGGACAAACAATTTCTCCCCTTACGATCGATTCTGTACAATTAACTACGTCCTCGAATAAAAGATCTCTTTTCCTCCCCATTGAGATCTGGAGCAAACGATCGTCAAAACCCGTGGCCATCACCGCCCTGATTGACTCAGGAGCTCAAGGAAATTTCATATCCAACAAAGTCGTAGACTGACTCGGATATCAATGCCAATCCCTGGACAATCCCATTGCCTTAACCAATGTGGATGGATCAAATAATCAACATGGCATGATCCGAGATTATGTCACAATCGACGCCATCATCAATAGTTGCGATTGCAAATTACAAGCCTTTGTCACCAACACCGGAGCAAAGGATTTCATAATGGGTTTTCCCTGGTTGGAACAACATAACCCTGATATCAACTGGAAAACCAAGACATTTTCTTGGAAACCACAAATCGAACACTCGGCATTCCCACAACTTCTCAAAACTCTCCGCCGACCGATAGAAGCCAATTCCACATCTATGGATTACATGGCCGGACATACCACTACCACCGACGAAGCACCAACAGAGTACTTCGATATCGATAACATTAATCTCGACGAATTCTCCATGGAGAACGAAATGAATCCTATGCTATTCACACCAATGGAAATAAATGCGAAAGCGACTTTCGCTACTCAACTCCATAACACCGCCGCCAAACTTACATCAAAACTTCGCGGTAAACTCCCCGAAAAACAAGAAGAAAACAAGATCCCTCGACGTTTCGCTCGATGGGCAAAACTATTCGACAAGAAAGCATCTGAACACTTCCCACCATCACGATCTTTCGATCACGCCATCGAAACAAAACCGACTTTCGAACCAAAGTCGATGAAACCATACCACCTAGCGCCTGCTGAAAATAAAGCGCTAAAAGAATTCATAGACGAAAATTTACGAAAAGGGTACATTCAACCCTCGAAATCACCAATGGCATCGCCATTTTTCTTTGTGGCAAAGAAAGGAGGAGATCTCCGACCTTGTCAAGACTATTGTTACATCAACGAACACACGGTAAAGAACGCTTACCCAATCCCCATGATCTCTGCTATCATGGATAAACTCAAAGGTGCAAAATACTTCACCAAACTCGATGTTCGACTCGGATATAACAACATCCGAATCAAAGAAGGCGACCAATGGAAGGCCGCATTCAAAACGCCACAGGGTCTATTCGAACCCACGGTAATGTTCTTTGGATTGTGCAACTCCCCTGCTACATTCCAACACATGATGGATACAATCTTTGCCGAACAACTCGACAAAGGCGGAATTATCATCTATATGGATGATATACTCATTTTCGGTAAAACCCAGGAGGAGACCGATCAAATCACCGAACAAGTACTGAAAATACTCGAAGCAAACGATCTCTACCTTAAAGGAGAAAAATGCGAATTCAATAAGCAACGACTCGAATATCTAGGCATGATTATCACACCTGATAATATCAAAATGGATCCCGGGAAACTTAAAGGTATCAAAGATTGGCCTATTCCCAAAACAGTCCGTCAAGTACAGAAATTCATCGGGTTTTGTAACTTCTATCGGAAGTTTATCCGTAAATATTCGGATCTCACAAAACCTCTCAACACCCTCCTCTCGAAAAAGAACAAATTCGAATGGAAGTCCGAACAACAAGAGTCATTTGAGACTCTCAAAAACAAATTCCTCAAGGAGCTGGTACTCCTCATGCCCGATCAAGAAAAACCTTTCGAAATCGAAACCGATGCCTCGAAAGTGGCAAGCAGAGCTGTGCTCTATCAATACGACATCAATGGTAACCATAGACTGGTATCATTCTCCAAAACTTTTGCACCAGCCGAAAGAAATTACGACATATACGATCGCGAACTTCTCGCTATTGTCCGCGCTCTGGAGGAATGGAGACACTATCTCCTAGGATCTCCTCACCCTGTGATCATCAAAACTGATCATCAAAACCTGACTTACTGGAGAAAACCCCAGAAGATCAGCCGTCGCCAAGCTCGCTGGGTCCAGCTCATGGCCGACTACAACTTCAAGCTGGAACACGTGCCTGGAGTTAAAATTCCGGCGCCGGACGCCTTATCCCGCCGACCTGATTATGATCTGGATGATGATCAGGATAATACCGACGTCACAGTTCTTCCAGAGGAACTGTTTATTTCCGCCATTGATGTGGCTCTACGAAACCGGGTTATCAATTCTCCAAAATACGACCCTAAAACTGCCAAGGCTATCCAACAAATCAAGAATCACCTCCCAAAATCCGCCGACTCCGACTTCGGACTCATCCCCACCAATAGTGGCAACCTTGTCACCTTCCAGAACCGGGTTATTATTCCCGAGGACCTCGAACTTCGCCGCGAAGTAATAGCAAAGTACCACGACCACCCCACCAGAGGACACCCTGGTGAACAAGAAACATACTGATTAGCCAAAAAGGACATCTACTGGCCAGGGATGTCGACATTCGTCAAGAACTATGTCAAAGGCTGCCCTGAGTGTCAGCAATACAAAATTATCCGACGTCCGGATAAAGTCCCTCCTCAGCCGATATCGGCTTCGGAAACGCTTCGCCCCTTTTCCCAAATCTCATGGGATCTCATCACGGGTCTCCCTAACTCCGACGGCTTTAATGCCATATTGTCCGTGGTGGACCACGGCCTTACAAAGGGGGTAATTTTCATCCCTACTTCCGACAAATCAACTGCTGATGACATCGCAAGATTACTCATTGAAAAAGTATTCACTAGATTTGGTCTTCCCGACAAAATCATATCCGACCGCGACCCTAGATTCGCCGCAAAATCCCTTCGAGAATTGGCTAAACGCCTCAACATCAAACAGGCCTTCTCTACAGCCTACCACCCTCAAACAGATGGATCCACAGAACGATACAACCAAGAGATCGAAACATATCTCTCCATCTACTGTACCTGAAATCCCCTCCACTGGGTCGACTCCCTACCTCTTGCCGAGTTCTCACACAACTCAAGAACTCATGCCTCAAGGCAAAAATCCCCATTCGAACTCATCATGGGTTACTGTTACCCGGGTTAAGGGTCCACTCCTGAGTCGCAAGTTTGGGATCACAAGGATGTCTATACAGACTTAGTCCTTGAGTCTTACTACTTGACTTGGAGATGGGCTGGATAAATCTCTGATACCCTTTCAGGCGAACAAGAGGTTTAAGCAGAACAGTGTATAACACTAAGCTAAAGGTACAGGTGGTTGTAGCTAGGTTTATATACATGTTGGTTGTCTGCTATTTATAAGTACCCTGGGTAAGTACTTATCAAGGCGAGTCATAAGAAGGTGGGCCCAGGTAAAAGAAGGCTTCCTGTGTGAAATAGAAGTTGTGTGTGAGAGAAAGGAAGCGTGAGTGTGAGAGTGTCAGTATTAAAGGGGAAAAGAAGTATGCTACTGTCCATCAGGAAGGTGGCTAAGACCTATGTATAGTCCTTCTTAGGGTTCTGATAACAGTTACAACCCACCCTCTATTCCCACAATCATGGAAACATCAGACTTCCCATCAGTCGATGAAAGAATCCAAACTCTGGATCACGCCAGAAGAGAAGCACAAGCAGCACATCAACTATCCGCTGACATCATGTGACAACAAAACAACAAATCATTCAAACCGTTCACAACGGAACAACGTGTCTGGCTAGAAGCCAAGAACCTCAAACTCCCATTCTTATCGAACAAAATATCCCCGAAACGTTTAGGACCTTTCCAAATCAAGAAAGTCCTATCACCGATCAACTACGAATTGACACTCCCAACACACTGGAAAATACATCCGGTCTTCCATCAAAATCTTCTAACCCCATACGAGGAAACAGAAGCATATGGAACAACCCAAACTCCACCTCTGCCGATAATCATCAATGATGAAGAAGAATACGAAATAGAAGCGATTATCAATCATTGCCGACACCACAATCAACTCCACTTCTACATCAAGTGGAAAGGATACCCACATACCGAGAATCAGTGGCTACCAGAAAAGGAACTCTTAAAAAACGCCAAAGAGATCCTTCAAGAATATAAAAGAACTCACAAAACGTGAAAGAAACCTCAGGAACTTTCGAGAATCTACCAAACACAGAAGCCAAACAGCCTCTCCAGCTTTTAAACAACCACTCTCAAAACATGTCTGCTATCATCCGCCCTCAATCCGCCCTTGCCTCTATCTCCTCTCACTCCTCCATCACTACAGACTCAATCGTAATCATTGATGGATTCACACCATCAAAGACGAATTCACTTTCAGGAGCTTCCATTCTGCCCCCGTCTCCCTACACTCCCTCCGACGCCTTTATCAACGTCTCCGACAGGGACGAAACCCCCGACCCCAACGACACTCCCGCAGGAACCCCTGCCCCAATCCCCGCCTTTCCTAAGGCAACAATCACTATACATCCCAGACCAGCAACAACTAGCACTGGACCACTGGGACCGAATCGAATTAGCGATAGCGATCTCAGGAAGATTGCAGCCGACGTCTCCTTTGGAGATAGATTACTCGACCCTACAATTCAAAGCTCCGACAGAGCTTTCTGGAACCACTATGCCGACATGGTCCGACAAACTCAGGCTCTCAATAGAGCGTTCCAACAACAACGAAAGTGGACGGAATCACTCGAAATCTCATGCCAAGATCGACCGACTCTCATGTCCGCGCTGTATGCGCACCTATCCTACGGTCCCCCGGGCTCAAACCTTCAGGACCCCATCACCATCGATGACTCCGTCATCCAACCCCAGTCCTCCACCAAGCCCTCTGGGCCCAATCCCAATTCTACCCCCGGCCCCAAGAGCTGAAACCCCTTCAACAACTCCGCCATGGCCGCTTTCAAGGCCCTCGACGAGGAACAATCTAGACAACACGTGGCCAAGCCCGTGGCTCACAACACTAAACCCGGCCCTTTGGGTCGACCCAAACCTTACCCCACCCGAACCGTTCACCCACGAACCGACTCCAACCCCACCAAGCCAGCCGACCCCAAGTATATCTGTCCTGAATGCAAATGACATGGACACTGGGCATCAGACTGCCCCAACTTCCAGTGTATGGGATGCAAACTATACGCTCCCGGACACTACTCTTACAACTGCATCAAATATCGATGCCCCTACTGCAAGAACTGGGAACCCAAACACCCACGACAGGCCTGCCCCAAACGAGGCACCAAACCCACCAAGAATATCACGGCCTACTTTACCAAGAATCAACCCAAACCTCGGGTTGCCAAACCACATACACCCATCCCCGACTACCAGTTCCCTGGACCTTACACACCAAATATGGGAACCTACTATGACGACTATATCGACGATGCCGCCGACGCCAACAACACCGGTGAACCTGCCGGACCCAACTACCTTTAGCCCCGAGCAAAACAGACGATTCTGGAATGCCTTCTTTCCAGATCCACCATCTCCCCAAACCGCACTGGAGCTTAACATCCATCAAACTCCGACTCCACCATTCTCCCCGGTTATACCGGCCGCACTATACATCGAAGATGTCAACTTCTTAGCCGCTTATCCAAGCGACGATGAACCACAAGATCATAACGGAGTATGATCATAAAAACGGGGTAATGTTATCAGAACCCTCAGAAGGACTATAATTAGGTTTTAGCCACCTTCCTGACGGACAGTAGAATACTTCTTTTCTATCTTTAATACTGATACTCCCACACTTACGCTTCCTTTCTCCCATGCCCAACTTCTATTTCTCACAGGAAGCCTTCTCTTTACCTGGGTCCACCTTCCAATGACTCGCTCTGACAAGTACTTACCCAGGGTACTTATAAATAGCAGATAACCAATATGTATATAAACCTAGCTACAGTCACCTGTATCCTTAGCTTAGTGTTATACACTGTTCTGCTTAAACCTCTTATTCGCCTGAAAGGGTATCAGAGATTTATCCAGCCCATCTCCAAGTCAAGTAGTAAGACTCAAGGACCAAGTCTGTATAGACATCCTTGTGATCCCAACCTTGTGACTCAGGAGTGGACCCCTAACTCGGGTAACATTCTCCCTGGGGTCGTCCACTGCCTCGAAGTCCTAGGGTTTCACATGCCTATAGCAAGTCTCCGGACACTCGAGGGCGTTCACTGCCTCAGGTTCCACCTGTACCATACAGTCGTGGCCGTTCCGCAACTCAACGCAGGCCATCCTTGTCCTGCACCCCTGTCGCCCGTCGTGACCTTGGGTCATCTCGTACGCCAACTTGGCATACACCAAGACATCATCAGGTATGTAATGCACCTTCTGCATCATCACCTTGAAGTCATGTTCATTACTCTCTGAAGACCCAGATTGATTCACCTTGCAGTCCCTTGCAGCGACGTTTACACCCCCGGGCTCAGGGTCATGCCATCTCAGTTTCACCTTCCCCAATCCAGAAGAAATGGCCTCGATCTCCAAGTAGGTCCCCTGTGAAGAAGGGAAATGACAAGTCTCCCGTGAAAAGGAAGAAGGCTCGTCCAACAGCCTCTGAATTCTCTCCCGAGACACAGCGGCTAATTGACCTTGCTAACTCCCAATTTCGTGCTCTTGTTGTCACTCAAGATGCTTTCCCTGGTCGCGCCGAAACAGTAGCTTTTGCACAAGAGTCCTGGGAGTATGCTTATAGGATTACCAAGCTCCCACTGCCTGATATATTACCCATATGCATCAGGAAATTGGTATGTTTTTTTTTTCAATAGTGGCCTCTATTAGATATGCTCATTATCTGAGGGTCATCCATAGATACAGTCGCGCACATCACAACTCCGAGGGGAGATCAAAACCAAAGTTCGTGCTCTCACAAAGTATCTATACAATTTCAAGGACTCTGGCAGGTCGCCGAAGAACCTCAAATGGAATCGTAAGCTATCTGAATTCCTCCGGAATGATGTGAGATATGCCTATGCAGTAAGTTATCTGCAAATTTACCTAAATTTATTCACCTCTCATTATGTTCCTTACCGCAGCAACCAGCCCATAAAACTGGCATCTATCAAAATCAAATTATATCCGATTCCCTTGTTGATACAGTGTTTAAGGATCTCAACGATGAAGGGATTGTCCATGCAGACCTGTTTGAGCATGCAGGCAGCCGCCCCATAGCTTTAATTCTGACAGCAGTGAGTATTCTTGAGTTCATGGACAGGATAAGATTAATTTACTAATGTAAAATGACTACGTTAGGTGCTATGTTGCCTAGACGAGTGGACCGAAGGAAAGCGCGGGGATGTTCACTTCAAGGCCTCCACTTATGCTCGCACATATAAAGACCATGTAACAGACCTCGAAAACCTTAATAAAGAGTCAGGGACAAATGCAATTGACAAGATCTGGCGCCGCATCTACAGAACAGGACAGTAAGTTATTGTTGCTATGGGTTTGAGCAAATTTAACACAGCAAAAATAGAGGAAATGCCGGTGTAATGGCAGAAGATGAACGTGGAGAGTCCCGATTGTCGAGTGTCGCCATCAAAGCTGCTTTGGAGGACCTTAAGAGATTGGCATCCAGTGATAGTGAATCTGACGATGCCAATTCTGAGGGAGGTGAGGAAAGGATTTTACAGCTCTTGTCCGATGACAGTGATGAGGAGGCTGGGGGTGATAGTGGGATGGGCTTGGGTGGTGGGATTGGTGATGGCTCTAAGGATAGTGATGAAATAGTAGATGAACGTGAATAAAGCTCAAATGAAATTTGTTTACCATTTATGTCTCAGATGCCAAAATTGATAGTGATTCATAGCATGCTATAGCTGCCATAGCACTTTTTCTATGGGAGCTATAGAGGTATTAATAGCATAGGTCTTGGTTGGATAGCACTTTATAGTATTATGTAATGCTATGGTTTACTATATATAGGGGGGGCATGCTATGGGTTCTATTGGCACTATAGAGACTATAATGTACTATGAATCCTTCTTGTTTTTTCCTGATGCATAGATTGATACATGGTGCTCAACCACCACATATATGAGTCCCCAGCACCGGTGGTGCATGGTCACCACCCACCAGTCTAACCGAGGACGTGGTGTACACCCACCACGCCCATTATACATGATTGTCTCGATACTCACGGGCGGCGTGGTGTTGCCTCACCACAGGGAATAAATGTTATGTATTGATGTGCGTAGTGTATATCTACCACACGAGGCGTAGAGGGATGCAGAATATGTGATTGTTTGTCGGAGGAGGCACCATGTCGGTACCCTCGACTGAACGTGGGAACGTACCCCATTATTAACAGATCTGATCCAACGCTTATCCGGGAGGTGCAGGAGGGCGTGTGGGCGCGGAAACTGGTGTTGACTCCAGACGCGCTTCTGCGGAGTTGCAGTATGATTGGATTCCTCAGGAGTGTAAGATTGAGATTACGGATTGTTTGTCAATTCGGTCATCGTTTCGGCGGTTGGATAATCAGGAGTTTATTGATATGATGAGCGACGAGGTGGCGGGGAGAAGGCCGCCTTGGGTTAGGGTGAGGTAGATCAATATTGGGGGGTTGAGCTGGGATGTGGTCAAGACTATGTTGCTTAAATATAGTGTGTCTTAATGTCTTTTCGAGTGTGGTTTTTGGGACTTATAACTTGTGTCTTTCTCAGGTCTTCGTCCGCTTGCGCTGGAAGATGTCTTCCACGGGAATAAACAGAGCCAGTCCGAGGCAGACTACTACACGAAGCACCTGTTCCTACGCGCACTTTGTTACCAACTGACAGAAACAGAGGAGTCCCAGGTTGTGCCGGAGATTTCTCAATCGGATTCTCCAGAGCCGCTCGAAGATGAATTCGACGATAAAACCCTTGCGAAGGACAGTCCTCCTGTTATGCAGATTGGTACCTTGAAGAAGAACAGGCGTCCCACTCTTCCGTTTTACAAGAATGAAGCCACGATAGAGCCTACCATGGCCACTAACTTGGTGCGACTTATTAGTGAGAAGGGCAATGTGAGTCTTCATTCTTACCTGGTTTTTTTTTCCCATACGTGGATTGATTGCAATACCAGCGATGCAGTGTGTACAACGCACGGCAAGACCCTCAGCTTGCGAAATCGGATGTGCTTAAGCAGGTGAGGCTGAAATAGTCTTTTGCCAACAGTTTATTGAGTTGGGTGATAGCTAAGAGGAACGTACCAAAGTTCATATATCCTTGACGTTTCTCTTTTTGTTTAGAGATGGTAAATGACTACACGTTCCCCCCCCCCCCAAATTACATCAATTCTTATCTCGCGTTTTTTTTCCACTAGGCACTGTTATTCTATTCACCCAACGCCGAACCTCGGATACACTGAACACATCTCCCAACGATTACGCCAGACATATACTCTCCTTCGTCAATCCGCCGATCCATCATTACTTATGCAGACACTTCTTGATTTGCGTATAATTTCTGCCTTTTTTTTTAGATAGCCCTAATCTCAGATCTTTTCTAGTCGCTGACCAGGCGCTTTAAGTCGTGGATGCATATCACAAGAAAATTGTTAGGTTTGAGCAACAGATTCTACTGAAGTCGAAAAATAAGACTATTCGAGCTCGTGAGTTTGTCTCTAGTAGAGCGAGATGACACCCTAACTTAAATGCGGGTCTAGTTCATATTCTTTCTGGTGATCTGATCTTACATAAACGCATTCTCGAGTCTATCAAAATACTTGTCTACGGACTTCACCGATATGATGCTGATCGTTGTGCGGCGCTTATTGATTCCTCTGATCCTGCAAACGCCAATGTTCGAGTTGTGGGTTTCATGAGCCATAAGTCAAAGATGTATCTAGTACGTTCGCTGGTACTTCAAATAATATTTGAATTAGGCTGCTGATATGGTATGAGAAGGCGGATGTCTTCGACCACATGGAATATATCCTGACTAGTCTTGATATGCCCACAAGCATTGCGGAGAACCTGATCAAAATTTCCTTCAATATATGCGTCGCTGTCGACCTTGATTCTTGAATATATACCGACCCATCTGAACTTAGTCCATTTCTGAACGTTACCAGGTAAGTTGACCGCCTTGTTTAGCAAAATTATCGCAACTGACGCCCGAAACAGGCGACTCCTGACATTGTTCACCATCATCAGTCTTTCGCTTACCCTTCTCATGGGTTACTTTGCAAGTCCCGAGATTACGGACCAGCCGAGGATGTTCGATACCAACTGTCACTCTAGGGTATGAATTTCACACCAATATGGTCTGTTCAAGAGAACTCGGATCTATTGTAAAATTCTGCTATTGCTCCAATCGCCTCGATTTTGGACTAATAGACATATTTCAGGTTCTGGAAGATCGCGATACCGCCATTTGTAGTGGTGACAACTCTCGCGCTGTGGCAATACTTTACCCAGCCTTACCACCACCGGAATAGAAACGGAATAAGAGAAACAATCAACCGGTATGAGCATTTTTTCTAAAGTTTTTTTACGGCTTGATATGCCGAATTTCTACCGATGTTATTTTTGGGGGTTTTTTTTAATCAAAAAACCAAGATCTACCAACTCCCCGCTGATCCCCATTGGACCTGCATTCGTCTTCCAATACTCTAGTGTCATTCATACTATTCTTTCTAGATATTCCTGTTTCTTTGCTATGACTCGAATAGTTCCCCTCCCCCTAGTTTCGGGTGAACAACCGTATTCGCTCGTTATCTGTCATTTTGTATATTTACTGTTCAATGGATAATAATAGGGCCTTGGCGTCTACATAGACACTCTCATTGATTCCCCTCACAAGGCTCATTGAACCACTTTGAATTCTTACCCTGGACCTGCAGCACAGTGATTCGCCCGTATCATTGGTCATATCGAAACATCAAAGTTATATCAGGACAAGCGCCCGCCGAATGTCATGTACGGGGAAGAGGACATAGATGTTCCTTTGCGCAAGGCCTAATTTGTCTTCAGACGCTTATAGCCATAAATTCGGTGTCACGGGACGCCGCTCATGTAACACCTTGCCATACTAGTAGTTTTTCCGACATTTTCAACAAGTTATAGGATGCTAAGCCCACCACTCGAGGTTATGTCCTGCAGATACACCCCCTGATTTATATATATATATATATTGCGACGTATACTACAGAAGCGAAACATCCAATGTCCGCGAAATTCGAATAGGAATGTAGTGTCTGGTCCGAGTTGATCTAGTAGTACTCTACATTATTGCTGTTTAACAGATATTTTCTCCCAAGCGCGAAAGGTGCTGAGATATCGCGACAATAAATGCACCAACCAATTGGGAAGCTATAGTATGGAGTGGTTCTGTGGTAAACTTGAGGTTAAACGGGGCTAACGAGGGGGAACATATAAGTTTCATTATTAATGTCTGTGAAGAGCCACGCAGTGTAACTAGGTAGCTGTCCGCGGATCATGGTGCAGGTATGGTGCAGGTTCAACTGCAGAGCTCAAGCGCTCAAGATCAATCATGACTCATTTTGGTTTAATTTTGCCTAGTTTCGGTATAGCACGATACAAAAGCGGGGTTTTTCAGACCCAGTTCAGCAACAGTGATAGCTGTGCCCTGCGCACATGGCCGCCGCTGGTGGCTGTACCAAATTCATTTCCGAATCAGTAGGCTCTACTATGCATGGATTTCTTGCGTACTCTCTTTTGCCTTCTAATTCCTGGCCACAGTTGCCGAGTTTTAGAGAATGTTTCTAATATTTTGAGATATCAGGAATATCACTTTAAATCGATAAACCTGAGCACCCGATTCCTCTGAGAACATTTTGGAAGCCCTTGAACCACGCGCCTTGCCACCGGAATCTATGTAGCCATTCTAAAGTACTCTTCTTCCCTCAAAGCTCGAAGTTGTAGTATGATTATAGCCATGGATGGCCTCTCACTCGGATCAAACCTCCAGCAACTCTCAAGAAATTGCCAGAGATTGTTGTACAAGTCCGCAACAAGACATTGAGGCCGGGTAGGAATTTGTTGGTTTTCCATGGCGAGCAGGACAGTGGCAATGTGAGGAATATTTTGATATGGTCTTGTTTTGCTGTATACCTGTTGATGTGTTGTTAACCCTTAACGTAGTGTGACTATCAAAAGAAACCACCTTACCTCCAAAAGTGCCATACCGAAGCTCCAGACATCAGAAGCAGGTGTATATTGTAAATCACCCCCAACTTCCCCACTTAGTAAGAGCTCAGGTGCGGACCACCTTGTACTCGAGTCAAGCCCCCTTTGAAGGAACTCCCTGTGTACTGCGACGTCAGATAGAAATACATGCCCCTCTTTGTCGATCAGGATGTTAGACTGAGTCATAAATATTTTTCTTAGTATTAGCAGGCCGATGTCACAGACATCCGAAACTCACCCCTTTGACGTTCCCATGTACAATTGCAGGCTGCTGGCGATGAAGGTGTTGCAACCCCAAAGCAACCTGGTACATCTGCGTTTGGATTAGTTCCATAACGGCGGGAATTACTGCCTTTTCCTCCACACCAGACACAGTATATCCGCAGTAGAATTATCTTCAAGGTACTCCACAATATTCCCACGCATGCGCGGGAGCACAAGGATTGGGAGTTCCATTGGTCGTCGTGACTCCAAAAGCCCAATAAAAGGCAAAATATTTGGGTGGGATACTCTCCCCCATCGTGATAATATCCGAATAAGCTTGAGGTAATTGTCAGCTGGGATAGAATAGCCGAGCTGCATTCGAATTTGGGCTGACCTTTGGAAGGTTCTCCCTGTCAAGTTGCGGCCTCCACCGCTTGAAAATAACAAGGGTGGATTCTATTTTCCCTTCATGCAGATCGGAAAGGCCAGAGAAGCTAGTGGGGTGAGGGTTCATGTGAACATTTTGGTGAATAGTATCTATCATAAATGGGTTCTCCGGCATATCCATTGAACAAAAGTTCCTAGACCAACGCGGAGGCGTTAGGAATCATAGAACTGTGCAACAGCAGAGAATAATTACAGTAGCGCGAAAGGCTTCTTTTTCAGCGCCGATATTGGGGGCGGAAAAGCTCTTGTGGTAAGGGTTTGCAGAAGGTGGCTGGGCAGGAGAGAGGTTGCAGCTTATCGAACCTTACGGTTCCCTGTCCTTTATACCAGCACTTAAATATGTGCAGGCCAGTGTGGATATCCCCTTGAGGGCGTCCCATGGAGTAAGGTTCTTAGAACATATACGCCCCGACACACTTGCAACAATGTTTTCAACATCCTAGACCCCGAATACCGTGCGCCTGCTACTAACTCCGCGTATAATCAACCAGGGCCGCAGGGGGTTCAGTAAGCGCTGTTCGATTCCATCAACAGCCCCGAATCAAGTGGAATAGTAGCTAGGAGATTAAATCTCAGGCTCCTGTAGTGGGGAAATCGAGTGCTCATTCTATATAAAGTCTGTGAAAACTATTGCCCAAACCAATGTCGCCACCTTCTGTGAAAGTTGACCTCTGATCCACCCTAGTCCTCAGATTTCTATATTTTATACTACATACATCATTTTGGATCGCATTCATCCCTTTAAGACAAGCTATTAGTTTCCAAATGTTGTTTGGGGCCAGGGCTGTCAGTCGGAATTCGGGCCCAATACGTAGACGTTACGCATGGACGCCGTAAGATTCAGCGCTGGAAAGTACCGCCGGGTATTAGCGTCATAAAATTCTACCCAACAGCAATTATCAAGATATCCAGGGCTGCTAAAACAGTGGCGGATGATACATCTGCGGGTGTGATAGGACTACAACCCTGTCACTGATCTCAATAACAATACGCGGTGGCCTCGCATGATACCGAGCTGGTTACAATGTGACAAACGGCATTGAGATGGGGAGGAAAAACAGGGAACAATGTACCGCTTCCCACTTTGAATAGCGATGAAAAAGTAAGGAAGCATGTGCACTAAGCTATGTAGCTGCTCATATAAGCCACGCTCAGAATATGCAATGGCTAGATATAGGCATAAACTCGTCTGTGCGATTATGGCTGTTCTGGTACAGTATCTTTGGCTGGGGCAAATCGGGTAGTAAAAATCTCTAATAACGACAAGTCATACCATAAGTACAACAATGCAATACCATTTCGTGACCAGGGTCTCTGCCAGTACGAATATGAAATTTGCACCCCCCAACATTTTTCGCAAAGGACGGTCTGACCTCATTTAATTTTAGTTGGCCTCTAGTCTCTTTGGGGATTTCTTTTGACCCTGCTGAAGGTTTGATCTGTTCGCTGAAGCAGGTGTGGCGTCAGAAACTCGCGAATAATGCTAGTGGATGGACCGACTCCCGAGAACATACAGTAGGCACCGCAAGAGGGTCAAGGATAAGGTCATTGATAATTGATGGTTGTTAGATTAATGACAGTAACTACAATTTCAGGCTACCTAAGGATGACTGTGTCCCTGGTTCTCAAACACGTGACTGAAATGAGATATCGGTCCTCGGGAGCTGTAGATCAGGTCCTTCGATGGTAGATAGATCAATTTACACAAGGTATCATGTAATTGAATATCCGGCTGCTGTGCCATGGGAAGGGACCGTGGCAGTGGACCATTTTATGCGGGGATTATGCTAGAATGTTCGGACGGGGATACGCAGTCCGGAGGGTACAGTACCCTGGAGTCGAGCGAGTGGTGGGACGAAGAGTCTCAGCGCTAAGCAGGGGACGAACGTTCCCGGTCACCTGACCTGTCCCAACTCGCGTGGCAGCGATCAACGGTGTGCTCCGCCGTCCGTCCGGAGGACCTGTGTTGAGTTGTGTCAACAAGAACACAAATCCACGATCTCCAACAAACCAATCCCTTCTGTTCTATCCCCACTCCTTTCACACCCTTCCCACCCCACCATCCCACCTTCTCCCACCCAACCATCCCAATCACCATGTCTGAACCCACAGCTAATGATCTCCTACCCCAGGACGTTGAGGCCCAGCAGGAGGATGCTGGCGAGCGCCCGGACCCCCTCGACGAACCCGAATACCCTGACGTCGCCGGCGAAGAAGAGGAAGAGGACGACGACTACGAGGATGACTACGACCCCGAGGTCAGTGCCATACACATTCTTTCCAGCCCGATGCGGGAACTAAAGGAATGATCACGGGGACAGGAGGATAAAGAGGTTGCCGATGAGGAGGAGGAGGAAGGGGCCGAGGAGGAAGAGGGAGAGAACGGCAAGCAGGTTCGCGCCATGTGACCCAGACTTATGTATCGCAACTGACCCCCTCGACAACCCAGAACCTGACTGAACTGTTGCTGGATCCTGTGAGTTGTGGGCGTTCCTTTCTGTGTGACACGCAAGTAACTCATCACGCGCCGTAGTCCAACGCTGCCGCCGACATCGACGACGATGAAAATGATGACCCGGAATACGTTGACGAGGAGGAGAGCACCCCTACTGCCACCACCAATAACAACAAAAAACGAGGCATCGACGAAGTCACCGAGGAGGGTGCTGAGAAGGACCCGAAGAAGCCCAAGGCATAAACCGCATTTGGCAGAAGACTCCAAATGGATTACCGTCCCTGTTTTAAGCTCATCGCTCGCCTTCAACTTCACCACACCCATTCTCGTCGGATGTTTGTATCTTGGGCTGTAACCTTTTCCTGTTGTGCTACCTAGATGTGTTATTCATATGTAACAGACCTGTTCAAAATTATTATTTTTTCTTTCGACCTATGGAACAACCTCCACCTCATCCCATCCACCTTCAACGGCCCTCGCAAATTTGAACCGCCTATTAGGAATGATTGCCATCGTCAAGTAGTCAACCTCACTCGGCTCAACCACGACCAACGCAAAATTCCCTAGCGCAAATTCCCAGTTCCTTTTCTTCTCCTCACTATCCCCCTCCTGGGGCTCCTCCACCGTCTCGGGCCATTTCTCATCGCCCCCGTCCTCTAGCGGGCTCCCAGGCGTAGGTCGACACCAACTCGCTCTCATATGGGCGCTCAATCCCTTGAAAACCTCAATCCTTTTCCTATCCCAATCATACTCCGCAGGCTTTATCTTAGCCAGACCGCCCTCGAAATCCGCTCTTGCATTGCTCAACAGCTGCTCCCGCGTGACCTGATACAGCTTATGATTAGGCGAAGTGACCATGCTCACCCGCCCGGTGATTCGGAACTGTTCTTTGGCGCCCTCGATCCACCACGCCACCTCCACATTGGGATTACTAAGAATCTGGTGGACTTTGGGCGTGCGTACGTCGGTGGAAGTGATGAGAAGAGGAAGTTCTGGGGCGTCAGGGCTGCCCAGGAATGAGCGGAATATATGTGAGCGCACGCGGGGGATCACTGCGCCAACATCGATCGTGGCAAGTTGAATGACTGTAGTAGCAAATACCCCGCCCGTTTGCAAGCACGCTCTCATTTTGCGTTGTATCTTACTGCTTACCTGTTGACCTTGGGTGCTGCTCGAGCGCTCTGTCGAGAATAATCTTCCAACGTGGAAAGGCAGCACGGGCTGCCATCTTTCCGGTTAAGATGATCTTTGTGTTTGCGGAAAGGACGAAGAGTCGGTGATGATTGGTATCCACCAAGGTCTTATATACTGTGGGAAGCGATATCGGGTAAAGCAATGATGCTTTAGGAGAGTACTTAAGTGTGGATCTGCCCAAGGCCTGATCATCAACTCATCAAATTAATCTTATCTTTTTCCACGTGACTAGGTTGCTGTTGGCCAGGGTGTGGGAATCTATTACGCACTCAAAAAGAAGGTCAGAAAAAAAAAAAGTCGCTTCGATCCACCTCGACCGCCAATTATTGTCCACATCTCACTATGTCTTGAACACAAATGCATCCATTGACGCAAGCGACGGCACAACATTCTGTCTATCAGTATACCAGAATAGCTAGATCAACAAATTAATCACCCCCCCTCTAGCTCACCATCGGAGAGAACGTCAGCCTCCATTGTCTAGCCTCGCTTGTTACACAACACCCCATGAACATAGTCAAGGCTCCAAGTCTCTCACACACTCGGAGCCTGTTACGTTCATGGAACATCAACCCTATCCCGAGCTACTCGCCGCGTGTCACCGTTTTGGTTTGGCATTTGGATTCACGAGGGGCTCTGGGTGGATCGTCTCCGTAGAGTTGGACACAGACCAGAGTAATTATCGTTATTCTTTCGAATTTGTGCTGTGTCCGTAGTTTGGAGACAGACATTTCTTTTTGTGCGCATGTTTTGTTTGATTCTCTATACAAGACTCTCAGGCTTTTCCTAGTTTTTGGTTCGGTTCTATTCGCCTTCAGCCCTTGACAAGAAGCAGATTTACGATCTTCTATCACGCCTTAGGGTGTCTCGGTCTCCTGGATGCTTCTCTTGATTGCAACAAAGCGGTTGGCGTTATTCCTTTCTGGCGTGATCCTTTGATATCATCGAACAACTCGTATTTAATTTATCTGTGCTTCTGCACATAACATCGATGGCCGTGTTTCGCCCTAGTAATCCAACCGATGCACACCATTCGCCAAGCCAACACGTTTGTTATTGGCTTATTGTGATTCCCCCTCTTTTTTTTCTTCGGCATTTTACCCACGGGCCCACATATGCTAACAATGCCCGTCCAGCCCGCCCGTGTAGGGGTAGATTGTAGTCGCAGAAATGCCCGCGATCACATGTGCCACTCTACCACCGGAGGCGAACACACCCAGGGCCCAGGCCCAATCGCCGTCCGAGAACCAAAGCCCCTTTTGCCCTGTGCAATAAACTTAATCAATAGAGTTATTTCAGAATTGATTTATCAAGCGAGCAGTTGCTAATTTACCTGATTGTGGAGATGGTTGGTCTGAAGAATAGTGGATTAGGTAGGAGTCATCTCACTCAAAGGCGCGCAGACTGAAGTCCGCGAGAAAGGTAAGGCGAGAACTCGGCTACGAGGTGTACGAAATGAGAGCGATGAAACGAGAACAACGATGGCTACCGTTGGTGAGCTTCAGTCTCATCTTCTTAGCGGGGGTGTGCCCCACTCGAGGCAAATTATACCGCATTCGAAGAGGGCAGATATTTGGCCAGGTATTCCGGGGTGTTGAAAGGCCACACACGATTCAAATAATTGGTGGTCAGCTCTGGGGCATAGTAGTGAAGCCGAGCAAGAATTTGTTGGATAAAATATATTGACTATCACGATCCGACAGATATGTATCGGTTATTTGGATGCTCCTTTGATTGCCGGAGCCGAACCTTCATCTTTTATAAATTGATAAATCTACTTCTGCATCAAACATTAGCTACCTCTTGCTTCTGTAATTTACACCGAGTTAGTAGACCCGCTATTTATATATTACTGGAGACTGATCCACTTTTTGTTAGTTTTTGCCACGGGCCCACTCGAGTAGTGCCCGCCCAGCCCGTCCAGGCTGAATTTCGATCACAGAACATCGACTCCCTGCAACCACGTATACCGCCCTACCGCCGAGGCGCTTCATCGAAATGACATCCCCAGCCTTGAAGCCTCTCTGCATCCCAACACTCCGCCAACGAGCCAGAACCCTCTCTTTTGTGTAAACCCATGTTTCTTTTGGTAACTGCAACATCAAATCGCGTATTGCCGGTCGGTTAGTGACTTCGGTCTGGGGTACGATGCTTCCATCGCCTTCCACAATGAAAACGAGACGATCATCGGAGTTATCTGACATGTGGTGAAAAGCACGATCTTATTAAACAAGTAGTTGCCGACCCACCTGATGTAAAGACAGTATGACCCGGAGGATAATGAATCAGCCGGGCTCCAGCATTCAAAAGCTTGTCCAAATCGGTTTGATGTCCAGCTTTTCCGATTCAGCAATGACATCGCCAGTGCTGTCACATAGGGGCTCTTCACCGACGAGCGCGGTTATTTGGAAACCGAATAAAGCACAGAATTTGTTATAGAGCCGAGACCGTGTATCTTCATCGGCTGCAATATCTGAAGAAAGGTCAATCGAGGAATAGGAGCTGTAGGTGGCTTCTTTCATACCTGACTCTTTTGAAGCTATCTGCCCCGTCTCCTGGCTGCGGCACCATTCCACTGCTTCAGCTCGGGTTCTAAAGCCAAGGACACCCTTCTCGTCCAACTTTTCTGCGTCAAAAAATATGGTGACCCCCGCACGCTTGAAATCCGAGTGAACACCGCCGCCTTGGCGTACACCGCAAAACACTATTCGGGTATTCCTGGGAAGTAGATCGCGCACAGCCCGATCGAAACACTGCGCTGCCGCAGTCTCCAACCGGTAAACAGTTGTCAGATCGATAATGACGAAAGCCGTGTGTTGCCTTTTGTCCAAGAGTTGCGTTTCTAGAGACGGTATACTAGCAAAAACTAAAGAAGCCCCAATAAGCGGCTAATGACTTCGCATGATGTAAATCAGAAAACTTACAGACATATCCTGTGAGAATGATCACCCGTGCGTTGATCTCACGTAAAGTCTCATTGACACTCGCTTGAGTCTGGACGAGGCTTCCGAGGCTGCCGGAGCTCTCGAGGTCGCTTGTGGATACAGATGGGGTATGGTTGAGAGGAGAGATGATCCTGGGAGCCGAGGTACCATCAGGTTGCCGGAACTGTTGGCTCTCATTCCATTCTTCCCACCGCAAAACCCTGGCCCGCTGGTAAAACCGCATGATCAGCCTCCAAACTCGTCTGAGCCCGACCGTGTGGCGGGTACGTACCGAGTCAACAATCCCATATGCTAAATATACTACGGCTGCTGCACCGATCCCTACTCCAAAACCTTCGGCGAAACCAAGGAAGGTACATGAAAATAACGTTCCCATAACAATGCACCACTCAAGGAGAACAAGGCTTTGAAAGGATTCCCACACAGCTTCGAACATGAGTTCAATGCCGAGGAACAGTACCAAGGCAGAGGCTAAAACCGTGGGAACGTAGGGTAGGAAGAAGGCTTGCGGTTAGGAAAAGGATGAAGGTGAGGATTGTAACAATGGCGCATTCAAACCGACCGCCATTAGCTCTTGTGATGAACACCGAATAGGAGTATTGCTGGTAGTGTAAGATCAGTACCCAAGCAAACAGGTGGAAGAGAGGTTTTATTTACCAGAATGCTAGGAACGGTTCCAGCCACACCAGCCAATATATTAGCAGCGCCTTGACCCAAAAACTCGTGGTCCATGTTGTAGGGAACATCCAGGGTGAAACCTAAGGCTGGAACGTATATGGGTAGGTTGAGGACGCCGATCACCACCAACAATACGATATTTGTGATAGCGTTCTTCATTGCCCGCCACTCTACCTGGGAGAAGTCGAACTCTTTCCAATATATCCATTGGCTACCGATACCGTGTTGACCTGAAGGCGTCTGGACACGGAAAAGCCAACCATTTGAAATGAGGGTTTCTTGAGGAATGTGCTTTGCCCCTGCGACAACCCAGAAGACGAAAGGTATTGCAATAAGGTAAGCTGGGACATAGTAAGCGCTATGAACAGCGCCTCGGGTCCAGCGATCAACGCGTCTCGATCGTTTTGTCACGGAGAGGACGAAAGGAGGGAGAAACGAAGCGGCGAGGATGGGTAGGTGAGACTTGCTGAACAAAACGGAGCCCGCAGAAGATAGAGTCAATGACGGAGAGGATTCAGGTAGAGGGAGACCTAGTCCCAGGATGAAGAGGGACAACCCAATGGCGCCGATGGCACCAGTCAAAACAGTCTGGGGGAAGTAGGCCACCTTGAGAGGAATTAGCTCCTATGTAGCATCAACATCATAGCAATGCCCCCATACCACGCTGCCTAATCTGAGAAGACCAAGGACGATAAAGACAAATCCTATCAGAAAGCTGGTCAAGGCATACGCTGCCATTACCGTCGGAACTAGGGCAGGGTGGTCCACCCCCAGAGCATTCCGAATATCACTACCGATACCCCGTAAAAATGGAAGAATCTCAATCAGCATAGCACCCAGAGCGCCCGGGAATCGAGACCCTCCTAAAGTCATTGCAACTTGGGAAAGCACGGTGCTGTGGTGAATGCGTCAATCAAGGTGTGTAGAACCCATGGGCCGATTATTCACCTCATAATGTACATCGATAAGCCTTGAATCTGCAAGTCTCTGAACTGCGTGGGTCCAGAACCCTCTTCTGCGGGGAATAGAAGCAGTCCTGTCGAGACTATTCGAGACAAATAAGATAAGAATGTTTTAGGGGCAAAATGTGCATGTAGAGTACCTGCATCAAGAATGTTGAACATGGTCCCAAGGATGACTGCAGGAACAGCACGGTAGAGACGACCTGGCGCATTTCTGACGATGCGAGTGGAATGAGCCTTGACCACGTTCATGGTGGATGAAGGGGAGAGAGATGTAGGATCAATTTTCTTTTCTCCTCGGCAAGCAATGAGAACGCCGGTATGGGTAATCAATACCCGCAAGGGGCTGTATGGATTGACAAGGAGCAAGCGCAATGAATGGAGTAATTGCACGCAGCAAACGTCCACCCGTGGGAGACGTTAGAAGACTCCAGCATGGGTGTTGTACTATGGTAGAGTCACTTGTACGTAGAGGAGCTGAAACGAGATGTAAGTTGATGGTTTAGTCGGCCATTAAGACCGGCCACGTTGTCGCAGGTGGTATATACGCGAGTTGCTCCATAAGTGGTGGAGCTGAGCGTTGATACATAGTGATCCATAGAAACTGCTGTTCTTATGTCAGCATCAGGGGGCCTTGGCCAATTTAAAATGCTCGTCTATTTTTAGTCATCTGCTTCTGGCCCCTCCGATATACCTGGTACGTCAAATTTCAAGACATATGAGAGGAGGTGGGAACAATACACATACACCCATTAATCGAGGTGGGGAGTAGACTACTCACAGCCTTTTCGCCTGGTCGTCTTGGCGAGTTGACAAGTTGTTAAACTGCTTACCGCCGAACCAGGCGAAAAACTTCCTTGCTCCATTCAACCTCACATGTAAATCTCAGTATAAAAGGACACAGATTTAGTCGTCGAGTCTATAATTCATCCCCACTGAGCTCAGCATGGCTACCACTCCTGCCTCCGTAGAAGCAGCCCAGGAACCACTCGTCGAGAACGATAATGCCTTCACGCAATTTGATGCCACAAAAACGACCACTGCCCTGCGAGAAGCCATCCTCATCACCAATAAACATAAAGGGCGCGACAACATGAAGGCAACCCTCGCCATTATCAATAACTTATATCACTTGCTTCGCTTGTGCCTCTGCGTGCGAGTTCATCCAACGAAGCTATCCCCAGAACCGTCCTCCTTTGGTGGGCAATTTACGCCACCGCCACACTCGTCATCGCTTCACGCCTCCGTGCATTCGAGAACTTTGTTCACGAGGCATCCCATAATAATCTCTTCACTGTCGCTCGACTTCATGATAAACTCGAATTTCTCTTCGCCTTTCCCGTCTTCCGCATCCTCAAAATCTATCGCACCCAACATATAGAGCACCACAAATATATCGGTGACCCAGTCCTCGATGCCGACGTTGCTCGACTTATGCACTACGGCTTTGGTATCAGATAAGCCCCTGGAGCCACGCCGATTCTGGTGGTTTGTCTATGGCCTCCCCTTGACGGGCTGGCTCCAATACGAGTATATCGCCACCACCTTCGCCGAATTCTGGATGACTCCTACATCATACCCCTCCAAATTTATCTACTGGGCCACCATCCTCTTAGCCATTCAATATTCTAACACTTGGAGAGGTTTCGCTCTCTACTTCGTGGTGCCCTGGATGGGCATTCTCCCAGTCACACGTTGGTGGGCAGAGATGAGCGAGCATCTCGGCCTCAACATGACCGACCATTTTGGCAACTCCAGGACCAACGATGGGTTCTGGCAGAAGTGGTGGATTCATCCTCTCAACGATGGTCTTCACGCCGCCCACCATTTGAATAGCCAAATCCCCTTTCATCGCTTACGTGACGCCCACGAGCAGCTTATGCGAGAAAGCAGTCGAGTACCGCACCAAAAACGTTATTTCCCATGGTCTCGGGGAAACTTTTCAACAGATTCTTGCGAGGCCAACCATCATTCGGTCCAAAGCCGTACAGGGCGTTCGGGCCGAGTGGAAAAATGGGCATCAGTTCTGGGCCAGCAATTCGGATTGAGTCTGCAATGCGGGTATAGATGTCCCAAGTCGTGTAGGTGACGGTAGTTGAGTTAGTTGTAGCTGAGAAAGAAGAACCCTTAACATTAGCCGAGCATGGTCGATCCACCTCGTACTTGCTAACGTATCTCGGTTGTCTGTTGAAGTCATAATACAAATTCATGCACTAATTAGTCAAAATATGATCGGCAATAACAAAGACTAGCCCGAACATGTTCAGGGCTTCCATCTACCTCGATCTGTTGTCAAGGGACTTCTAAAACAAAATGTAAGCGATCGCAATCCTATTAATGGCACATATTCTGACCCACCTGTTTATCCAGACCGCAACTCTGGGTGATATCCGACACTACGCTCACGTGTCCTAGTTCTATCATGAAAAGAGAAGATTTGGTTAACTGATGACCCGAAGGCTTTTCCACCATGTTCCATAGAGAGGTTTTTTGACAATCGAGCGCTCCGACATGCATTGGCAAACATGGCCAGTAAGGGTTCATGGCAGGGAGCCTGTCTGAGCCTTCAGGAATCTGAAGCGAAGAACTCAGGCCCTTGATGACGCACTGTCACAAAGTGTCAGCAAGGTGCATCATTTATTAAGGGGATCAAAGTAATCACAAAAACGCAGGCCTGAGACCTGAGGTAAACTTAAACAGATTAAGCAATTATACATATATAGACCCCGGTGATTATCCAATTTGCTTGTAGATCCATTACTTCCACCGGTTTTGGACTTCAGAAATGACCATCTCCGCTCCGCGATATATGGGTTTTCCATCACCCAAAGCATCTTGTAGCTAGCTTGCAACATCAAAAAATGAGCGCCCAATGCTGTTACGACTCCATGAGAGAACTCGTCTGCCAATGGCCTCGGTTCAGCAGCCGTCCCTCCGGGGTAACAATAACCACATCGCCCGAATTCACGGGGTCGTTCGAGGGTTCGAGGCGGTAGCCATTTGGAAGGAAATGATTGAATCCAGTGAGCAGTTGGTGATGACCAGCAAACAGTTCCGCCACTCGTTCAATTCACTTCCATGCGTTCCAAGCTGCAGCCCAATGATAAAACTCGCGTCAGCACTCACTGCACTACAGCCGCGGCCACAAAAAGACTAAAGGAGCAGCAGTCACTCACGATTGTTCTTTGAACCGCCTCATGACTTCCAGGAACGACTCGTAACTCTCTCGGTTGTGCAGGAACTGTGCTCTCACTAGTTTCAGGTATTCGTAGGCCTCTGATATCCTCGTTGGGTCGTTACGAGCCGGAGGAGGGTGCATAGAGCTCATCACCATCGCGTTGCAGATTGGGGCAATTGGAGTGAGCTGGGAGTTCTGTGAGGCGCCGGTCACGGATTGGGAAATTATTTAGCGCTCATGGCTGTGTTTTTGGGAATTTATTAACCGCTGATGGGCGCGTGGAGCTCGAAAAAACTCAAGCTCAGCAAGCTCAAGCAGGAAACAAAGAACAAGATGGGGAAGGTTTGTTATGCGTAGGAGTCACACCTTGATTGTCCTCATCATGTGCACGCGTCACATCGCGCTCATGAGCAATGGTCAGTGGGCGCATCATGACCGATTAGCGCCTGATAGAATATGCAAAGGCCAAGGACACAGATCAAGTATTGCATCAAATGGATATCTACATAAAGCATAATTCTAATCTGATCTACCAGCATTTCCACCAAGTCCGTTTGGAGTGCCTACTATCTTCTTCCACGACGTCATTCTCCCTAATAACCTTCAAAAACACGCTCTCCAACGACGCCTTCTCGACTGTATACTCCGCGAAGACACCGCTGCTGGACAAGGTGTGGAAGAGCTCCGCAAGAGAAATGCCCTCTGCAGACTCAATAGGTACCTTCGAATCGCGTGGCGACATCATCTGCCATCTTCGATCCAGGGATGCGCGTCATGAGTTCTCGGGCCTTGACTACTTCTTCACGTGTACGGCAGGTAAAATGAACTTCATAGGTTCCGTAACGAGCGGACAGAGATTCAGCGGTCCCGACAGCTGGCAGTTCATGTCAGCGTAACGTTTTAAAGGCAGAATGAGCATTGTACCTAGAACACGTTTAGCCAAGATGCCAACCCTAGTCGCCAAAGCAGACGCTTCCTCCATTGAATCTAAAGGTCACGATGAATCTGGCTAACTTGATACAGGAAAGAAGAATACACACGTGTAGTGATAACCACTGCTTTTCCGTGGGCCACGTTTCGAAGCGTCTTCCACATATCGCGCTTCATCTTGGCATCGATTCCGGTCGAGAATTCATCGATCAAGATCACGGAAGGATTGCCTTGGCGCGCAAAACTCAATCTCGGTTTAGAAGACTAGGTGAATCAATACATACCAATGAGAGCAATTGCCAGTGCCAACTTCCTCTGATTACCACCCGAGAGCCTGCTTGCTAGGCGATCCGCGTAAAGTTCCAGTGCTGTGCCCTTCAAGATAACGTTGACGCTCTCATCTAGCTCAGGACCTTTCATTAAGCCCTTCAGACGTCCATAGATGTAAAGATGTTCCCTGACAGTCAACTGCGAGTCTATGGCAGTAAACTGTGGACAAACGCCGAGGGCGAGTCTGGCGGTACGAGGTTTACGGATGACAGAAATGCCATTAATGAGGATGTCTCCGGAATCAGGGAACACGTCACCACCTGTAGAGATCCGCAGTCAGTAGCGAATCTCAGCAGCTCAGACAACGAAACTGACGAATCATGTTAAAAGTGGTAGTCTTTCCAGCCCCATTGGGTCCCAGCAAAGCAAACACCATGTCCCGCGAAACGCCAAGGCTAACGTCGTCCACCACTTTCTTCCCATTATAGGCTCTGGAGACACCGAGAACACGAAGGAGATCCGTCGAGTCCAAAGCTGCAGTCAGCTTCTGCAGCTACATCACTCTGATGTATATGACCCTCTTTCTCATTCGAAACCTCCACAGATCTGCGTTTACGAACCCTTCGAGGCAGTACCGATCCGGAGTCGACCCAGACGAGAATAAATAAGAGCACGAAAGCATAGACGAAGAGATATAGAATGGGTCCACCAAAGCGCAACAGGGACCCGAGTGACTTCGCCGTGACAGGTTCGTCACCGTTACAAAGCAGAGAGAAAAGATTGACGGAAACCAGAGCCGCACGGATCTACTTGCGGTTCAACCGAATAGTTCGTGTATGAGCGTGAGAAGGAACACATACCACACTGCAAACAGGTGCCACGATGGAAACGGTGAAGTGAATAATAGTTATCAAAGAGGGTGCATCCGCCGACTTGGCGTAAGTCAAGACTAAGAGGTATCCAGCGAGATACAGCTAAGGGGAAGGCCTCAAACCATGACCCATGAGTGACTGGAATGACACTTACGACAAATATGATAATCTGATATCCAGCGACAGCGGCGAAGGCAGCAAGTGGCGATGTCGTGATGAGTGACGCGCAGTACGCAAACAAAGCCCCCGTAATACCATAAAGGACCATAACAAACCACTGCCAAAAATCAGCTCGAGCCACTACATAGTAGAGGTATAACATACCAGTTCACCGAGGCCATGGAATTGATTTGACACTGTCGCGAATATGATCACGATAACGGTTGTCAGGATCACAACGAATATGGTATCAAACATGAGGTGTCCGAGCCACAATCCAAATGGATTTGCGAGTCCGTTGGACAATTGCATAGCTTGCACAGAAGACCTTCGCTCCCTGGATACATACAGCGCGAAGAACGCAGGATAGACCGACTAATCAAACGTGCCAAGCGTCAGGTCACTGAAGGATATAACATACAAAGGCGTCTTACCATAACAGCTGCGAAGAACGCAAGCCACTTCAGAGGAGACCAGCGTCCCAGCAGCAACCGGCGGGAACAACGAATAACTCGCTTTGAATAATCGTCGCTCCCGTCGTTGAGCCACCTTGAGTCTGGTTCAACGCTCGGTTATAGAGTATGTTGCTCGCCATATTGAGCATCGAAAGTCCCATGAGGCCCGGAGGCGTCCCCTCCCAAGCGATGAGCGTTTCTCCTCGGTCAAAGTCAAACGCAACACCTCCAACCGACAAATTTCTATAATTCTGATTGATGTTGTCGGTGAAAGCCGTGATATCAGGTTCATCCTGAATGCGGAGAAATCCGACACTGGAACCTAGGCTCCTGATGATACCAGGCGGCGAGTCAAATGCTCTCGACGAGGGTCCAAAAGTGAATGGAATGAGAGGCGAGTCCGGAAGGAAGAGAGGTACAGTCGTGGAATTTCTGAAACGTCGGCCGCATGACACAGGCCTGTCCGACATAAAGACTAGAGGTATACAAGCACCAGCGATGGCGATGAGAACGGTAAGAACCGGTGTGAGCCAGCTTCTTCGTGCAATGAGGGCACGTTTGTGGAAGATGGTGAAGGCCTGTCTGAATGCAGATACACGCCTTCCAGTTGCGAGTTTCATAGTGGATCCAGATTCCTTGATTTCCGGTGGTGTTGTCGTGGAAAGAGTATCTCTGGAGAGCCTCTCGCCATCTTTTGACTGAGTGGCTTCGTTTTTACTCATCAAGTCCAAGAATATATCCTCGATTGTTGTGCCTAAAATATCGTAGGAGGCGATTCCGTATGCCTCCCTTTGTGAATCGAGCAGGCGCAGGACCTGTTCGACTCGGCCATCATCTTTTGACTTAAGGGCATAGGATACTTGATGAGGGGAAGATGATGATGCGTGGGTATGGGGAGCGATGGTCCGAATGCGGTTGAATAGCTGCTCTCGTGGAGCCAAATCGACACCAGAACCTATAGTGGAGGAGTTGAAAGTCACTTGGATGGTATATCCTTCGCCAAGGTTCCGTTTGAGGGCAACAGGTGAGCCGGACGCAACTGTTTTACCAGGAGCGGCGAGAATTGTAATATGATCGGCCAGAAGGTCTGCTTCGTCAAGGAACTATAGGAGTGTTAGAAAAAAAACTCTGATCAGGCGGAGCAACGTCCACCTACATGAGTAGTGAACACTATAGCCCTATCATCCCTAAATGACGTCAACGTCCGCCACAAAGCACGACGACTGAGAGGATCAACGCCTGAAGTGCATTCGTCCACAAGGACGACTGAAATAACGTTATAAACCGAAGTAATTCTCAGTAGCATTACATGATACGTACTGCTCGAACCTCCAAGCAACCCTATCGCCAGCTGTAACTTTCTCCTCTGACCACCGCTCAGAGTAGCGGCGTTCGCATGTATTTTCTCTCCAAGGTTGCAGTCTCTCAACAACTGCTCCAGATCCTCATTCTTGTCTGATCGATTAGACCACTTGACCGCTCTCCACACACGAAGAGTTTGAAGGCATGATAGTTCCGGGAATAGCACGTTCTTTTGCGGGACGATACCCAATGTACCCCGAGGAGGACGAGCGGCACCACCTGAGAATCTGACGCTTCCACTAGTGAGGCCAAGAAGGCCCCCAATGACCGAAAGGGCTGTCGATTTTCCAGCTCTGCGAAAGAGAAAAAAATAAACAAAAGGGAGTGAGTTATACCTCACAAAGGATCCCCTCTCACTTACCCGTTCGATCCCAGAAGGACGAATATTCCGGTCTTCGGGATATCGAGACTGAGATCACCTATCGCAGTAACTGGATTTTTGGAGCCGAAAAGAGAGGTCTTGAACGTCTTGTTTAAGTGGCGAACGGAAATGGCAAGATCGTCGCTTATGGGCTCTAAAGTTTGGTTTTGACCTTTCTTCCAAAATTGCCACCAGGACTTTGAAGTCGAAGTAGGTGCATCGTATATCCTCCGCTCCAGGAGAACAGCAAAATAAGGCCAGATGAACACATCAATCTAAGTTACTTTGAGTTTTGTTGATCATCAGACTGGACCAAGGGAACGTACCAGAGCGACAATCAGGAGTGGCGCTAATCTCAGTCCATTATCAGGATCTCCTTTCAGAGCATTAGTCGGGAGCAGGTTATTCTCCCAACCAGCTAGCGTTCTAACAGCAAATATATAAAAGCCGGGTGGGAATATCAGGGTGAAAATCAGCGAAGCGCCATTGCCTGCTCTCGAGAAAACCAGAGCCACCACAGCAAATAAGATAGCCAAGAAGGTCGAGACTACAGCAGCCAACTGGGGGGACTTTCCGAAGGGAGCAGCGACGAAGAAGGACCACGATGCTAAGGAGATTGGTAGAAGGAGATGGACCGCCAAGATCAATAAGACGCTGGTTTTCGTGAAAATGCGGAAATGCCATATGAGGGCAACGATTATCCATGCAGGAAGATAAAGTAGAGATATACTAAGATGCCAGGAACTAGGCAGGCTTCAGCATGGAAGGAAGTTGACAAACGGGAACACGACGTACAATATTCGGGCTGAATCCCGTAGACCCATGGCTTTCATGTGAGATGTCAAGAGCCCTGCCCGCTCCCCTGCTACGGCTCCAGGGAGTTGATAAGCGATACCAATGTAGCAGACAAATCTAGAAGTCATGAGAATCCAATGGACGAGCAAGAGGGTTGAACCCACAAGGTCAAAACGAGTAAGTCTCGGAGTCCACGAACATAACCTAGAGATACCATCAGGGCCATGAGATGCACCAAGTCCTTAGCGACGTACTCAGCCGGGTATCAGTAGCCTGCTCCTCGTTTGTTTCTTTCGTATATGGCCATTCCAGGGGTGTCTGGGGCGATATACCCGTTTGCAGCTCGATGATAGCCTACAAACCAAGATAAGGTACCTAGAGCTGGAAATGAGCAACATGGCGTACCTTGTCAATCGCCCACTGCAACGGTAAAAGCCGCAGCTCATAGTCACTAGTATGTTTCTCCACGTCGATGAATAGCAGCCCTCCATCCGCTCTGATCGTATAATTGATGGAATGACCCCCACCAGCTGCAGGTATATCGTTAAAGGCGACAGCCGCGAAACAGGTTGAGCGAAGATTGAAATTTTGAGGACAGGCGGAGGGAATGTCGGATACGGAATCAACTTGACGCACACCCTTCTGCTGTGTCTCAGAGAACCCCGCCGTTATGCGTGATATGATAGCTTGAGGGGATGGATTACTGGTCCCGTTTGTCCCATCCGCCCAGATGAGTGCCTCGGACCCATCGAATTGATCAGTGAGGTTGTAGATAGGGACAGGTTGTCCTAGCCCGAACTAGTGAGAGTGAGGAGAAGTGATAGATAAGACAGGGAGAGTCATACGTTGTTGGGTTTATTGAAGAATATTTGAGCAGTCGCTAGAAAAGCACCATATGCTATAGGCAACACGAAACAACGCAAGAGATTAAGCTAAAATAGGTGAAATAAAGCTGTCAGACAAGACGGGGGGGCAACGGCGAATCCGACTCACAAACGAGTGTTTTGAAAGAACAATCCAATTTTTCCAAACCAGGGCCCGAAACTGGATCCAAAACAGGTTGGCCATAGACTAATAAGGCAGTCTAGAATACAAAGGGCAATTCACTGGGGGGTTGGATGGGTCAGAAGAGGCGCATAATAAGCACTCGCGGTGCAGGGGGAATGAACGGAGACAACCAAGGTGATGAGGCACGGATGCATGAGAAGATGCAAGCCGGAAATAGTTCTCCGCATTTGTGCACTGGACACGCGAGGTGTGATGTTTTTTCCAAGCGGCACTGCGGTTTCAGCGCTATCTACAGCTCTTTTCAGGCACGTGTTTTCCTTTTTGGGAACTTTGTGTCCCAAAATCCATGTTCTTGCCAACGCATCCTGCTTACGCGCCGGGCCCCGATTCCTTGAGCCTGCAGATAGATGTTCAGAGCACAGCCTACCCGCAGCTATTGGCCGGTGTCTTGTGTCCATCGTGGACAGACCTAGATCATCCTGTCAAACGCCAACAGGCACGTTCCAAATAATGATCTCAGAGGCTTGGCATATTTTTGCCAGAACAATGTTCGCAACACTATAGGTTATCCAGCCAGGGGCCTATTTCGTTGGGTGCCGACTTTGAGGCAGGCAAAGGAGAATAGCATGAATCGTCAAGGAATCGCGGATCGGAACGGTTTGCATCTAGTAGGGATGAGAGATCGCGACAAAACGAGCGTGTCCGCAAATAACAAGTCGACATCGCAAAGCCCGTGTGATAATTTTGTACTACACTCCCTCCCTACACCACCGTCATGACCTATCGACACACCGCCTACTAGTAAGGAGTGTTGAACCACAATCATGGCGAAGACGGAAAGACTCCTTGTGGCTAACTTAGAGAAGCCAGGCTCTTCCTATGAAGTCTCAGAGGTATACGCCGCCTTCTTGCCCACTATTATGGTTTTGCTACGAAAGGGATGGTAAATTTAAGCCTCCAAGACAATGGGTCTACCCCGTTCGTGAAGAGGCGGATGAGCATCTCCGTCGACCCAAACACTCTTGCCAATCATTGACATGTCGGTATTCTATGCTTTAACGGCCTCGGCCGGCTAAATGTATGCCTCAGCACCAACAGGACCTATAGGGGTAACTTTCGCGACACTCCCCATTGATGCTTATCCCCTCTCTCCAAAACCATGAAATTATGGCTCACTAGCAGAGTGTTAGAGGCCCCCAATCAAATACGAATCAGAGCCATAGAAGGGGCCCATGGCGGGGATTGCGTCATCTGCATACGATGATATAATTTAGCATGCCAGGACAGGAAAAGTCCTAGGCATGTTTGAGCCAGCTGCGTATCTGACCTACCATTTTTCTGTGACGCAAGTCTCTTCCTTCTTCAAGGACAGTGAGCGAGGCATTAAATAGTCGTTAATTTAAAATGGTCGTCCGTAAAACCCAATAGTCTATACTTCAGGAATACCAGTTGCTATGGATGCGGTGATGAATATATGTAGTCTTCTACTTGGTAACTCCCCAGTGCATTTATTGTGATCATCATGAACCTTGTCAGCCCGCATCAGTACACAGTGATCATGCGTAGAGCTGCGTTAACGCATCTAAGTGAACGCATACATGTCGCCACAGTGACCTTAACTCATGAAGAAGAAAAATAAATTAGGCCCCTTAGCTGGATCCTATATAACCCGCCCTTTGAGTTCACAAGAGCACCCAAAAGCCAAGGAGGTGCACTAAGAATAGCCGCCGTTAACTCAGACCGTCACCTTGCCAAACATCACCACCCCTTAAATCGCCATAGCCTCAATCAACGTGCAACCAACAATGTATGCTTCAACATCGACGGAGGTAACTCTCGTAACCCTACCCCCCCCTCCGGTTGATTCTAGACTTACTCTATGCTTAAGAAAACCCAAGCTCGCGCCGCCGCGCTCCAGGAAGAAATCAACTCACTTCAACAGGCGCTAGGGTGCCCATGACTTTAATCGGGTTTTCATGTTAGGCTGAGCGCATATAATCACCCAGTGAAAATGAAAACGCAGAGGCCATCGTAAAAGATCATATTCAGCTTCTCCATCGCTACAACGAGGCAAAAGATGCCACACAGGTATCTTTATCCCTCATCCCCCAAGTGAGAAACACGCCTAACCTTGTGCCAGATACTTATCGGACGGGTATGATCAAATACGCAAGCTCGGCCGCTTCTAAATGCTGACTTAGCTACTTAGCTTGCCTGCTTAAGGAACACAACAGTCCGGCAGATCCATGAGGACCATGATCTCAAAGATACGGACTGATGCGATCATTCCCCCGTCGAACGACGAGTTTAGGACTCCTAGATTCTTCTGGTATTATCTCGTACAACTGTAACATAAACGGATCGGACTCGGTTCCGCTAGCCATCAGTTAACATCAGTTGAAGGGTCCCTTTTACCCCCTGATGATGAATATGCGCGGCCCAAGTTCCGCTTTAGTAATGCTCATAGTTGTGGAAACATTGATCAATTGAAGAAGCCAACTACCGCCACTAGACCCAACACGGCCACGAAGTACATGCCACTTGAACACGCGGCAGCTGCTTTGCCTACATATGGCCGTGGGACCTCTGCACTCTTCTTAAACCCCACCTCATACCTCCCGGGACTGGTATATTCGGTTTCGACATGCCTTTACGAAGGTCGGGTTCCATCCTACGCGATTCCAGCAGTCGCACACAGAAAGTTCAATCCGACTCCGCCCCCTTTGACGAGCCAACTGTCCTCCACGAAATCATTCACCAAAAGCCGACTTGGGGCCAGTGACTATTTGCGGAAGATAAAGGAACACCTCCACCAGCCAGAGCTGTTCCTGGATTTCCTGGGAATAGTAAAAGACCTCAAGGATGGAATGTCAGTCCCATTGCGTTCATCAATGTCTTAAGCTCAGTGCCCGCCGGCCTTGTAGAACTGATCCCCCTAAGTTTATACTCAGAATTTCCGAGAACGTACAGATCACACCTGAACTCGTACTTGGATCAGTGGTTTTCCTTCCCTCAAACTATTCTCTAGAATCGGAGAGACAAAATGGAACCGGATCATTCCTCGTTACAATGAAGACACCCAGTGACACCGTGCCAATACGAATCGTTTGCAGGGCATCTGCTCCTAAAATTGGCTTCTTTGGCCACCCAGGACCCACACCAAAGCCATTGAAAATCTCGAATTCTACGAAATCGTCCTTTGAAGAGGCGTCGTTCAATGGGCGTAAATCAAGATTCTGCGGTTGACCCGGAGGTCGCAACTCAAGATCCATCCCTCCTAACGGTTCCAACTCGTTACTCGAAAGTACATCATCTTTTTTTATTCATCACAAATCATAGCTCAATGCGGAAGTTCAGAGGCTCCGAATCAGAAGGGAATCAGAAGTATCGCCTTCACTCGCACACACCCCGTCTCAAGTCACGACAAAGCCACAGAAGCTCACAGTTGCGGAAGTAATCCAGCTCTTCACTGAGGTGCTCTCTAGTCAAGAGAAGTATCGCCGCTTGCTCAAGTATAGAGGAGAAAAAGCGCAACTTGTCTTGGATACATTGCAAGCCGTAAGGCGTCTTTCACATTCCTAAAATAAAACTCCTATCATAAGATGGTTCACAGCTTCTAGACGTTCCGGATATCATACCAAAGTCGAGGCTGAAGCTCAAGAAAGCTGTAATCAAACTCTCTATTGAATCGTCACTCCCGCCTTCATGTTTTTCTTTGTATGGCCTCGAGATGGATGACTTTGCCCCTTCCGACGAGCCAGATGGCAACTTTGGCGAAATCTATAATGGACACTTCCACGAACAGCCCCTATGTATCAAAATTGTCAAGCTACGGCGGAAGTCCAATATGGACAAAGTTACAAAGGTAGGGCCAGAAGTGACAGTTGGCGTATAGGGTCTCAACACCTGCGTACTACATAGGCGTTCTTAAAAGAAGGTGTGATATGGAGCCAGATCAATCATCCTAATATCCTTCCATTCTACGGCATCTACCGTCTTCGGGATCGGTTTAATCGACTCAGTCTTGTATCACCCTGGCTAGCAAATGGAAATGTGTGCGCATATCTGGAGGCTCACCCCGGGGCCAACAGACTACTTTTGGTGAGTTGTTATCATCAGTCGACCTTCATGATCTATCATTTATCAATCATTACCAGATATTAGACATAATCCAAGGAATCGCATACTTGCATAACGAAGGATTTGTACACGGTGATATAAAAGGCGTCCGTATTCTTGCCACGATCAGCTTCCTCCGCGAATATGATACTGATATCAAATTCCAGCCGAATATACTGGTAACGAAGATAGGAAGAGCGTGTCTTGCAGATTTTGGCCTAGCAACGATGGTGTATGAGGCAGCCCCTAACTGGACATCATTGCGCAGTACCGACGCTATTGGAGGTACACTTCGCTGGCAGGCTCCCGAGATGCTAGAGTCTGAGATGAAGCCGACTGCAGAGGGAGATATATACTCCTTTGGGTGCGTTATGTACGAGGTGGGTATTCTGGTGGTAAAAGGATACATATATTGAATCCCGGACTGTCTTAGATCCTCACAGGCCAGGTCCCCTTTTGCGAATTTTCGCAGCAAATCAAGGTGATCAAAGAGGTGATGATTGGCGACAAACGGCCAGCACGACCTCCATCAACACATAAAGCTTGGACAGAGTGGGGACTGACGGAAGAAGTTTGGAAATTGATGGAACAATGTTGGAATAGAGATTTCGTGAAGCGGCCTCCAGCCAAGTTGTTGGTTAGGATCATCCCAAAATTGGGCTCGCAAGGTACGTTGGAGGACGAAAGAGCTGTTAAGAATGATGAATATTTGTCACCGTCGGCGTTTCGGCATGCTGTTCATGCGAAACTGAATCCGCTATCGGAAGAATCAATTACGAAGGTAGTACAGTGGTTACGTGAATGAGATACACGTTGGATGCTGCGACCCGCAGCAGTCGAATAGAGGGATGATGCTTGAAGGGATTTTCTCATGCGCTTCGTAGACCTGGCAAATTGGACGAACATGCCCATCAGAAAATCGGCCGCGTATTGCCTGCGATGACGTTCAGTTTCCAAGTATCTCGAGATGTGGATAGGAACCGTGACATAAAGAACAGCCTCACCAAAGAAAAATATAGTCAGCGAGTGATCAGAATCGCAGTTCGCAGATCCATCAGGTGTGCCGCAACATATCCAACTGGAACCATTGCCGGCCCACACACCGCGGACGGGATGAACCTGGATGCCCTTCGTACTTGGGACTGATGGCCACACCTTCACCGGGGTGGGTGAATCGGCCGTATGGCCGATACCCAAATTTCCGTGTTCGTTCCATCCCCATCCCCAAACTTCATCTTCCCCCCCATCACTCGACACGGAGATCAGGGAATGTTCACTTCCACAGACAAGGGCACCTATTGTAGTGCTATCCATGGCAGGTATTCCCTCGACATCAAGCGTTGGGGCGTCCTCTCTTCTACCCAATTGGCCATGGGAGTTGCTTCCTGTCGACAAGATACGAGGAGACTCGGAGGTTGTGAGGATGTAGGTCCCGTTCCAAGTACATTTAATGTCACGAGCATCCTGAAGACCATCTAGTCCATTTGTCTGATTTTTTCGGCTGGACCCTAGGTAAGATATGAGACCGGAAGCATGAAGGAAAACACTATGGTGGATCCCTAGAGAGTGCTCGATAACAAAGTCGGACCGTACAGTGGTAGACATGATAAGAACAGGGCGGGAATGCTGAGTAGGTTGCGCCAGGGCGCTGGGGGTTTTAGCTCTGGTAGGTCTAACTGGGGGTAGTCCGGAGGGGGGGATCTGGGACCCACCCAGCTGGCCGTGTCTAGAAGCACCCCATCCGAGTAACACCTGGACGGGATCCGTATCGACCCACTCTGCTTCAATGGACAGGATGATGTGTCTTTGGCCTGTTCGTATTCTTTCGACATGAATTTTTTGCGCTGTATTCAAGGGTTTCCCCTCGACCATAATACAGGAGAGATCCACGACGCAGACTCCGGTACCCTTCCCAACAGTCTTGCCACCAGGATCTACCCCAATACCAAGGTCACCGAACTCATTGGAACCGAACGACAGGACAACATCGTGCTGGTCTGGATGCGACAGCACTAAGTAAGATGTCTCCCATGTCGCACCGATAGCAGTGACTTTGTATCGCGAGAGCCCGAGCCGTACAAGTTCCGCCTCGAGGGCCAGATGCTGGAATAATGTTGTGAACTCTTGATCCGTGCAGCGCCGTTGGTATTCTGGCCCAAGTTGGCCCTTCCTCCCATCACCACAGCCCCATACCTCTGTCAACCTTTCACCATCAGTCGTTGCTAGTTTGAGGAGTGCGAGTGTATGATTGGAACCGGTGGCGATGTTCATAACGCTGATACAGTTGGGTGGGAGGGCCCCGGATGGTGCGCCAGCGAATGAGCAAGCCTGAAATGTGTGAGAGTCATCGACGGTCCCATTTCCAAGCTGCCCTTGCGCGTTAGAGCCCGCTGAGAGCAGGACGAGCATTTCCACCTGACCCTCAAAGGATAAACGAGAGAACACCACGGGACACAGCCACATCAAGTTCACTGGGTTTCCGCGTTCACGAGCTGTCAGGTTGACTCACTACGCGGCATCATATAATATGTTGCAAACATAACGATGATTGCTCAAAACCACCTTCCGCCGCCCTTTGAAAATCCCTATGGCGGCATCCTTGCAAAAAACGCATGGCACCTGGGCCCTAGTCGGACCTCTCGTTGACGAGATGGCTCATAAAGCCATCGAGGCCTTCCCCTATATTCAAGTCCCTCCAGCTAGCGCACAAATGCCATACCACATTACTCTCATCTCTAAGGATGAGCTTCGTAGCCTCCCGCTCCCTAATCTAGAACAAGCCGCTCTCAACCTAGATATCAGAAATGTTTTCGATGCTGGTGTTGGAGGTGGAAAGGCGGGGGTTTTCTTTGTTGTAGTTATATGGGCGACGGGTCAGCAGCTTCGAAAACGGCTCGGATTCCCCCCCAAACACTTTCATATTACCTTGACTCAATGCGACGACCATGAAATGGATAAGAGCGTCCGGTCGCTCCTCCTAAATCAATCAATCCAATCCAATCCAGAGTTTTTGGATCACCTTTCCTTCACATCCTTTGCCTTCTCGCACTACGATGACGCTAGAGTGTCTGCCATAAAGCTCATCGATACTTTGCCAGAGTCGCAGAAAGGGTTTCTCCGGCTCGCCGACGCGTCACTCGCATTGGGGTACTCCAAAGATGCTATGCTTGCCTATGCCCAAGCCTACGATAGAACGCATGAAGGTAAACTACAGAGGTATTGCCTCAAGAAATTAATTGAATGCTCTCAGACGACGGAATGGGGTGCTGTGATGCAAGAGCACGAGAAGGAAAGAGTCCCGTCGGATCTTCTGCTCAGGCCTTGGTCTCATTCTCTTCGAGAGGCTCTCAGCGATCTAACTCTAACCCCTTCCCTTCGCCTCGAGCCCCGAGACGCTCTATTCATTCCGGTCACTTCCTCTACGCTTTACAAGCTGCCTCGATTTTTCCGTTGGGTCATTCCATACCACCTGGCTGTGATGTCAACGCCCAAGAGGGAGGAAGATATCGATGCCCTTGCATCCCCTCACCTTGGCATCCGTCATATTTTGACTCTCACCGAGGAAACCCCACTCCCTGAATCTTGGTTCAGACACAAATCAATTTCTAATACTTTTTTACCTATTCCTAATTACCGCCCGCCGTCCATTGAGCAGATGGACATTGTGATGCAGCTGATGGAAGAGGAAAGCAATCTCCCTCTTTTGGTTCACTGTGGCGGGGGAAAAGGCAGAGCGGGTACAGTGGTGGCGTGCTACTTGGCTGCCTATGGATTTAAAAAGCCCAACCCACAGCAGGCCCAGCCCGAGCTAGCCGCGGCAGAAGCTGTTCAAGTTTTACGCTCCATCAGACCGGGGAGCATAGAAACAGCCCAGCAAGAGCAATTCGTTTCCAAGTGGTGTAGCACAATTTGGAAACGGCAATCGGTATCTCCCTCGCGACCTTCTGAACCGCCTCCTTGTCCTATGGAGGTGGAAGGAACGATCCGAACTGGTGCTAATCTCTTTGTACTTGTTGGCCTACCTGGATCTGGAAAATCGTGGCTCTCCAAGGCACTCGTTGTTCGCTCTCCAGAGTACTTCTGGACTGTCTGCCAGGATGAAATTGGGAGTCGTGCGGCGTGCGAGTCTGCAATCTCGAGAAAACCCGGATATGACTTTATTATACTAGATCGTTGTAACACATCGGACATAGACAGGAAGTTGTGGCTTAGCCTAGCCTCGAATTGGGCTGTCTCTCCCGTCTGTGTCTGGTTTGATTATGATCGCGAACTCTGTACATCGAGGGCTCAAATGCGAACAGGACATCCTACTCTCCTGCCCGGCAATCGCGTTCGTAATGCCATCTCTCAGATGCATCAGCAGTTCGTCAGACCTCAGCTGTCTGAAGGTTTTGGCGCGATCGTTAGGATTAAATCCTTTCGGGCTGCTCTGGAATTTGTTTGGAAATTGTGCCCCCCACCCGCTTTCATATTCAAGTTCCCCCGCACGACCCACTTGATCGACATCGGGGGTGCCACGCCTGACGATATCGTTTCTTGGGATTTTACTCTCAGACGGCAAGTCTTGGGCCGTGTGCTCATCACCGAAAAAATCGATGGTGCCAATATGGGGTTCTCACTCTCAGTCCGACCGCTCCAACATTCTTGTTCAAAACCGCTCGCACTTTGTTAACCCGGAAACTCATGAACAGTTCAAAAAGCTGGGCAAATGGGTTGAACGGCACCGTTCGGACTTGTATCACATTCTCTGACCGTGATCCGTATTACGCAGAGCGTTACATTTTATTTGGTGAATGGATGTATGCGACGCACTCCATTGCCTATACCCACCTTCCTGATCTTTTCATCGCCTTTGACCTGTATGACCGCAGCACTGCTCACTTTGTCGATCGATCTACTTTGGAAGCTGTACTACACGACACTTCCATCACAACGGTTCCCGTTTTGGATGAAGTGGAGAATGAAATGCCGTCAAGAGAGAAGCTTCTCGAATTGATTGAGTCGACGTCACAATTCTACGATGGAAGAGTAGAGGGAGTTTATATCAAAGTGGAAAATGGTGGGGTTGTGAGGGAAAGGGGGAAAGTGGTGCGTGGGGATTTTATTGCGGGGAATGAACACTGGTCGAAGGGACAACTCACCCTGAACGGAATTGTACTAAGTAGCGACTTTCCTGTTTGACATGTTATTCATTCGGGTCCACATCCAATGTTTAAGGTTTTGGCGCTTGACCTTGGGCATGGATCCGTGTCGCGCTGGGCTCAAGTGATGATTAATGAGCGTGAAACGCAGATACAGTCGATGGGTGGACAACCAAAATATACGTGGCGTAAATTCTAGAGTCCATGCAATGGAAGTTGGATTGTAGAAGGCCCAAGCTATGGCCAAATCGTCATCTAGCTATCTCTCCAGAATTGTCTATGCAAGTACTTACATTGAGCCTATTCCATGTATGTAGTTTGCTGTCGAGTCTACACGAGAGCACTATCACATGTATAGGCCTGGAACATGAATCTTCGACATCAGGGCACCTTCTGGCCAAAGCACTGACAGTGTCTTGGCACAGATTAAATGTCTCCTGGTTCTTATGCCTAGGCTTTGCGTCTATTCTCAGCTTTCCCCAGCGACAAGAGTTTGATGGTACCTTGGCGAGTTCCCAAGATCAAGCCTCAGTAAATATTATGAGCCTTCGCTCAAGCTTCTAATTCTCAGGGAGTCGACCATGCGTCCGAGGTGGTGACAGTTTACGTTTTCCCTGGGTGAATCGGCTATCCAGAGTGATCGCGAGTGAACCGACATTAAGTGCGAGTGAGTGGCCCACTTAGGCGATTGAGGCCTGAAAGAACGGGAGCCATAGATGCGGAGCATCCGAACCTGGGGGAGGTACTGGTTACGTTAGCTTCCTCATCCATTGTTCCAGAACATCATCTTCCATAGACCTTGTCACATCAGCTGTTCGCCGATGAAAACAGGGTTCTGATATCTTTCGCTTCATGGAAACGCCTCCCAGGACACAGCGATGGATTTATTGAGGTCCGCTGCGCGTCCTAGCCCTAGGATCTGTCAATACTGCTTCCAGTTGACTATAATCCCAGTGGAGTGGCATATACGCCAAAGTGCTGGAGTGGGATTTACGTCTTGTGTATTATCATTGATGGGGATTATGGTGCCTCGGGTTGACGTTTAGGGTTCTGAGCGTCGATGTTTTATTTTCGGCTCCCCCCCAAAGCCGACCGCACGGGCCTTGCCGTCTGTGGTTGTTGGAGACGCCGCACTCGTGTTTAGAGTTCTGTTGTGGATTCTCCCCTTCTATTCGGCTGCCTGCGTGTTTCGCCTATCCATGGACCATCGGAACCATTGCAGCTGTCACTCGAGGCGCCTACTTCCAGCTGTCGTCCCAAGATAAATACACCCTCTCACTGCTGACTCACTGTGGAGCATTGTGAAGAGGATGCTGTCCTCTCTCTTCTCAACCGTTCTTCAATTTATCCTCGCTTTTCAGGACCCAGCCATCCCTACAGTCTCATTAGGCAATGCGAGGGTCATTGGCATTGCCAACGAGGGTGGCATAACTCAGTCCTTCCTTGGTATCCCTTTCGCTGCGGCCCCTCGCTTCGACCTACCTCGACTTGTGAAGGCGTACAGTGGGGAGATCAGTGGCACCGCGTATGGACCAGCATGCATCCAGCACGATGTAATGACCACGGCTACTGAAAGTATGAAAACGGAAGTGGAGGAACTGGAGTTTAAAATACCCGGTTCCCGAACGCCAGAGCGAGGACTGTGTGTAGCATGTCCTCTCCAATCCCAACATCCCAGTCTAACATATATGTCGCCGCAGGTCTGTCTAGTCAACGTCATCAGGCCCGCAACTGCAACACCAAGGTCTCGACTGCCAGTAGCCGTCGTAAGTACTCCTAATAAGTAACCCACCACGACAAACGTTTGACAAAAAAGTGAATTTACCAGTGGTTTTATGGAGGTACTACCTTCACCAGCATCGTTAAACCGACGTTACCTAACACACGAACTCTTTAGATGGCTTTCTCATCGGTGATAGTCAGACGTGAGTTAGCACTCCCGTTTGCGAAGGCTAGGCTGACCTGTATCAGATATGATCGGATGGGTAAAGCTCTGGTCGAGAAATCAGTTGCAAATGGGGAAGACGTGATGTTTGTCTCATTCAACTATCGGTGCGTGCCTATCCGACTCCACTGTTGTTACGCATTCTAACTTAGTTTATCATGTATTTCAGTCTTTCTGGTATGTATGCTCCTATGCTCTTTTCATGGGGCTTGCTGACAGATGACGTAGCGTATGGCTTCCTTGCTGGAGAAGAAGTTCAAGATGGTGGTGTTGGGAACATCGGGTTGCGGGACCGTGAGTTTCACCCATCCGTCGACAAACGTATACGTATCTCAGGTGGATGTATGAAATGCAGAGAGAGAGGCTTTACGTTGGGTGCAGAAGTACATCGCATCCTTCGGCGGTGACCCTGGCAGGGTGGTTTTGTGAGTATCGGAATTCACAGCCGATTTGCCCATCGATGACGAGCTCTTATTTAGATGGGGTCAATCTGCTGGAGCTATTTCAGCATCTCTGCAGATGCTAGCTTACAATGGGGATGATTCTGGACTGTTCCACGGCGTTTTCGCTCAGTCAGGAGTTCCTATTCCTGTTGGTGATATTAAAAATGGACAAGTGAGTCCTTCTGGTATGAGAAGTGCGCTCTATTCATAACACGGTACTAGGCCTAGTTTTGATTTCCTTGTCGAAATGACTGGGTGTGGACATGAGGCCGACAAACTTTATTGCCTTCGTAATACCGACCTGGATAAACTCCGATACGCCGTCAATGCAACTGACAGCTTCTTTTCTAAAAAGGTCACATTGATCCTGCTCAGCGCCAAGGTACTCATGTATAGCTCACAACCTTATAGTCGTTAGTGTTCACTTGGACTCCCCGGGCTGATGGAGAATTCTTAACCGATAATCCATACAAACTGATCATGGATCGAAAGGTTTCTCCAGTTCCCCTCGTCACCTGGTATACTCAAACTTCTTGATCTATCCGAACTGGGCTGACGTCAGGGAATTGCATTTAGGAAATGTTGATGATGAAGGAACCTTGTTCTCTTTGGCCTGTTCTTGACCTGGTGTATGTTATTAGTACCTTCCACGAGTTTCACTTCATCTGATACCGGGTAAAGGTCCCCACCCCAGTTCCGGTCATGGATCAAGAACACTTGGATTCCAGATATCTCATGGCCTGAGCTCGAAGTGTTGACGGGTTTCTATCCTGGTATTCCCAGCAGAGGATCGCCGTTTGACACAGGAAGGAATAACACTCTTACGAAGGAGTACAAGCGGATCTCCGCGTTTCAAGGGGACATGGTTTTCCAAGCACCGCGTAGGTTCTTCACCGAGGAACTATCCATTGCCGGAAGGAATCCCATTTGGGTCTACCGTAAGCTATCACTTCGAAGCCGTCATTTCATTTACTGACCGGGTCCACCATCAGTGTCCAAACAATTCAAGGAGACAACGCCCCTTGGATCAGTGAGTGGGATTTAATGAAATACCATTGATCCTATCTTATGGGACCCTATCTTTTTCACCAGTTCCACGGCAGCGATGTCAGTGTTACATCCGACCGCTATTTGATGATTGATTATGCGGCCAAGTTTACCAGACACCTCAACCCAAATCTTGGAGGGACCGCCCCCCATTGGCCAGACTATATCTTCTATGATCCTTATTTGTATCTCTTCCCGGCTGGCGGCGGCTCTGGAAAACTACCGAGCCCAACAATTCGACCTGATGATCATCGGGACGCTCATTTCGCTTTCCTCACTGCACTGGCACATAGGTATCCTTTGTAGGATGCTGAGGGGGTTTTCGATCCTCTAGTACAAAAAAAAGCAGTAGTTACTGCAATAGTGGAACTGTATATTACTCTATCAAAACCACTGCGTCATACAATGCCAAAATTAAAAACAAACCACATTGGTCCAGGCTTTAATTTACATGATTGCGCGATGGTACATTGCATATCCCGTTTTCTCCTTTTTGTATGCAGCATACGTACTCGGTAAGAAGATGCGGTGTACCTGCTATATCAAGAAGATGGGCCCCAGTGAACATCTACATAGGTAAAAACCCGAAATAACCGTGGAGGTTACATGACACAACTCCCCCACCGCTGATCTAACCTTCGATTACCCAAGGTTCTGATAGACCGTGATCGCGCGATCACTTACCCTACTCTTCTGTTACAAGCCGATGCAAGTCCTCGATTTTTGTGAAACTGCTTCCTGTTGAGATGCCAGGAAGCGCAGAATTAGTGACTTGAGTGAGCCCTTCTCCGCCCTAACATTCCTTGGACCTCCGGACTTGGACATTCATTGTTTACCTGAATACATCATCCCTGATATCTGAGTTCTTGTCCCGAAGCAGTGCCGAGCAGCGTCAGGGCAAACTGAGGACATACGAGAGTGCCCAACGCGGTGGTGTAATCAAACTGAAAGACAGTACATGCAACTTGTTTATAAAATACACAGCAGATAGGACTGCAATCACTCCTAAAGTAGTATCTCCTGCCATATTGGGGAAATGAAACAGTCGTACTAGAGTCTCATAGCGCTGACAAAGACCTCAAGTTCCGCAACCTGCGTGAAGTACTCGTCCCTACCCTCGTTGGATTTATACGATTCATCGATTATAATTGTAATTTGAAATACCTGACTCAGGGAGGTTGTTCTTGATCACTAGAAAAAGGGAAACCATGACCCGTATCATCTGTGGCACGATTGAGGTGTGGATCAGATTGCTCTCATTTACATGGTTGGTGGTGGCCTCGGCCTACTTCAAATCAGACTCGACCAAGTCGCTCGTAGAAAGCGCCCCGATCGACACTCTGTTTAAGATGTCGAATGACAATTCTTTTCATTACCGAGAGAACGTTGCCTGGGTCGAGTGTGGGTTTGTCCCATGCACACCCACAGAGGAAGCCTCAAACAAATCGGTTGATGGGTTCAGGTACGCGGCATGCCCTGTGGTATTGGGAGGGACATTGCTGGGACATCCTTACCAAGGTTGTCTGTGATGTGCAGAATGGAATTAGAATACCCCTAAGTGGCCGGTAGAGCAAGAGTGAGAATACCATATCTATCATTTAATAGTCTTGATTGTTGGGACCCTTCAGCACCTATCAAATGTCGAGGACTAGAGGTCCGATAAAAGGTGCCTCTCATAATAATTATCCCTGAGGCGATTCGGCGGACCACCAAAGATCATGGAGTCGACAACCCCAGCCAAACAGCCGGGATCTTCTGTGTCCCACTAAGCACACCCCGAGCCTTACGGAAACATACAGAGGAAGCCGAGAAAGTGAGGTGTTGCGAAGGGAACTATATTGGGTAACTGTTGACTTTGATATGAAGCTACTCAAGGTCGTTCAGCTAAACTCGCTTGTATCGGGTGGGCCCTTGTCAAGGACGTGGTGCTGATAAGTTGGCAAAGTGCGTAGCAGGAAGGGGAAAGACTGTGGGGCCCTGATGAAAGCAATTCTAGGTCACTTAACTGACAAGGGCACCGTGGTGCTACATCGGATGGCTTCTTGAGGTTGGTAAAAATGCAGTAATTCATACCCCTGTACACAGCTAATACTCGGTAAGTCGTCCGTGGAGCTCTGGTGCCGTCTTCATCTAAAAATCCTCTTCGGGTCCGCCCATTCCCCCGCTCGAGCGCAGGCAACGAAACAGAAATTCTGGGTGGTTGTGATCGTTCCAACAGGGGCCTAGCTCAGTCCGTCCCGTACAGGTCCATATTAGCCTCAACATCCGCGGTATATGTGGATAAGATGTGGTGAGCGTGGTGCATACGCTGCTCGGCTCAGGAGCAGCGGCCATACTCTAGAATCGTCGCTTTCAGGAGAGGAAAGCGCTGAGCTATCCCGCAGCAGCCAAACAACTTAATGGGTACGTATGATCGCAAGGTCACTAACGTGAGTGACCTTCTAGAATGTATGCGTACAGTACACATGGGGAGACTCGATACATGGGGCCTTGAAAAGAGGTTAGAGTGGCAGCAGGTACGTCATGCCAGCTTTGTTCAATACACCTCAGAACGTCTCCCCCTGCTACTGTCACATAATTAGCAGTGAGAACAGAGTCTTGATATCCATTGCCTCATGCACACTACCCCAGACGTAGAAATGGCACCCTGTAAGCCTATTCGAATCGCTTATCCTCCTAGGATTACCAATACTGACCTGTTCCTCTATCCCCACATTGCTGGTGCTTGCTTTATTTCTACTCCAAGGATAGTAATCGTCAGCGCCCTCGACTAGGACAATTGTTTCCTTGTGGCCCTGTCAGCTACTGTTTCAAAGTGGCTGTCAGCCAGCATTAAATCTCGGCTCCTTTCAACCTCCCTCGAGGTCCGGCTGCCGGTGTTTTCTGGAATTTTTTCTGCAGGCTCTTCTCTTCTATTCGGTTGCTTGACTGTTGGGCTTATTAGAACCGTTCCAATTGTCACCCAAGCGATTACTTCCGATTTCCAGCGTTTCAGGCCTTGGCAGGATAAATAGACTCGCTAACCATGCCTAATCCTTAGAGCTGTGAAGCCATGTTCACATTCTCTTCTCTCTTCTCTCATGCGCTTCAACTCATCCTTACTTTTCGGGATCCCACCGTCTCGTTGGGGACCGCAACTGTCACCGGTGTCAACGACAACAGTGGTATAACCCAGTCCTTCCTTGGTATCCCTTTCGCGGCGGCTCCTCGGTTTGACCTACCTCAGCCTATAAAGGCATATACCGGGGAGATTGACGCTACCAAGTATGGACCAGTATGCATCCAGCAAGACATAATGACTACCGCCACTCTCACTATGAAAGTAATCTTGAAGCAGCTGAAATTGCCGCTACCAGTGCCAAAGCCCGAGAGCGAGGAGTGTGCGTAAAGGGTCATCGACTAACTATCAGAACCTGACACGATTTGTCGTATACACACATGTTATAGGCCTATCCATTAACATCATCAGGCCTGCGACTGCAACACCAAGCTCTCAATTACCAGTAGCTGCTGTAAGTATCCTTAATGATCTAGTGTGAAAATGTATCAAAAGATGAACGGATTCACTAGATGATTTACGGAGGTACCGCTGTCAACATTGCTGAGCTAACATTATCTGACGCTCAAGTTCTCCAGGTGGCTTTCTCTTTGGTGATAGTCAGACGTAGGTCCGCAAACCTCTTTATAAATATGTCCTAACTCCTACCCTACATCAGATGGGATGGGATGGGAAAAGCCATGGTCGAGAAATCAGTTGCAAATGGAGAAGACGTGATATTTGTCTCCTTTAATTATCGGTGCGTATATATGCAGCCTTACTAGCGTCACATAATTTGATTGTGGTTGTGCACTATACTCCAGAGTTTCCGGTATGTGTACATCTGTTCTTCTTTCACAGAGTTTACTGAAAGGTGAATAGCATATGGCTTCCTTGCTGGAAAGGAAGTTAGAGATGACGGTGTTGGCAATGTCGGGTTGCGGGACCGTAAGTCTTATCTATCTATTAAAAAGTGTTTGCCTGTCTCACGTGAAATGCAGAGCGAGAGGCTTTGCGCTGGGTGCAAAGATATATCAGGTACTTCGGCGGTGATCCTGGTAGGGTAATTATGTAAGTATTGGAATCTACGAGCAGTTTTATTCATTTGGCGGCTAATTGTGACCTAGATGGGGTCAGTCTGCTGGGGCCATGTCGGCGTCTCTGCAGATGTTAGCCCACGAGGGGGATAATGCTGGCTTGTTCCATGGTGTTTTCGCTCAGTCAGGGGCTCCACTTCCTGTTGGCGATATTGAAAATGGACAAGTAAGTTGCTTTGACATCGGAAATAGTCCGCTTTTGATAAGCCCGGTCTCAGGATAGTTTTGACCTCATTGCTGAAGCGACTGGCTGTGATCGCGAAGCAGACAAGCTCAGTTGTCTTCGCAATGTTGACCTGGACCGCCTCCGATACGCTGTCAATGCTACTGATAGTTTCTTTTCCAAAAAGGCCACTCCAATTTATATTGAGCGTAATAGTTTTCTGTAGAGCTGACCTTAATATAGTCTCTAGTGCTCACCTGGGCTCCAAGGGCTGACGGCGAATTCTTAACCGAGAACCCATACAGGTTGGTCAAGCAGGGGGAGAGTTGCTGATGTTCCCATCGTCACTGGTATGTCATATCCTCAAATACTTTGAGCAGAGGATCATGCTGGATTATTTGATTTTTAGGAAATGTTGATGATGAGGGAACGCTGTTCTCTTTGGCTGTTCTTTATCTCACTGTATGCGTCCCCTTTCACCTGTCCTAAATTCCGCTCATGATCTAACATCATGATAAAAGGTTTCCAATTCAGTTCAAGGCATGGATTAGGAATGTTTGGGCTCCGAAAATAACGATGGCCGAACTCAGAGAATTGGTTGAACACTATCCCAACATTCCTCGTGAAGGATCACCGTTCGACACAGGGAAGAATAACACCCTCACGGGAGAGTACAAGCGGATTTCTGCATTCCAGGGTGATATGGTCTTCCAAGCCCCTCGTCGCTTCTTCACTCAGGAACTATCAAAGGCTGGAAGGGATAATGTTTGGGTCTATTGTAAGCTCTTAATTTCGAGTGGTTGATTTTTGCTCACTGATAATCCCACAATTAGTGTCCAAACAATTCAAAGAGAAGGAACCACTCGGATCGGTGGGTATATCTAAAATGCTCGTCCTGCATCACAGTCTCTGACTCTTTACTAGTCTCATGGTAGTGACGTCGCTGTCTTAGACAACTATTATTTGATGACGGAGCATGTGGCCAAGTTTACCAAGTACCTCAACCCAAATATTGGAGGGGATGTCCCCGTTTGGCCAATTTACAATCACGATGATCCTCAACTATACCTTTTCCCCGCCGGTGATGGCTCTGGCAACTTTCCAGACCCTGAAGTCCACCCTGATAACCATCGGGAGGCCGGGTTCACTTTTCTCACTGAATTAGCACACAAATATCCTTTGTAGGGTAAACGTAGCTTTGTTGTCCAATGCGAGTTGTAACAGTGGAACTGTATACTACTCTATCCAAACCGTGGTATATGAAATGAAAACAACTGGTACCATTATAAGCGGAGGCAGGTTTATCCTCACGCTGAGCACCTCGGATGTTCTGCTGGAGCAAGTTGACATCCCATAATAGAGTGTGACCTGTATGCTGCTTGTCTCAGGGCCCATGGGCGGTGGTGCATGTGCCAGGATTATCACAAGCTGATTTCCAAGAGAGAAAAGTGTTGAACTATCCTGTATCAAGCAAATGCAGTGGGCACTGCATATACAATACCACAGTGCCTGGACAAAGTTGCCAATGTTTCTTGTTGAGATGTTTGGTGGGAGCTCAAACAGTTGATCAAGGGTGAATTGACATGACTACAAGTTCACTAACATGATTGCCCTTCTAGAATAGGCAACATACTGTACAAATGGGGAGGCTCAATACTGTCAAAAATTGTACATTTTGATGTCTCGGAGCATGTATCGGAGCTCCTTCAGAGCTCCATTCCATTGTCTTAGATACTATGTTATTGTCTCATAGGTAGTATTTAGGTAGGATAATTTGTATGTAGTTGCCAAGGCTCCTCATTCATCCTTCCATCATGTAGCTTGTGTGCACTATTGGCACCTGTCTGCTGCCCACATATTTTATGCTGTGACAAATACATGGGGCCTTGAGAAGAGATTAGGCTCTAGAGTTGCAGGTACTATATCATACCAGCTTTGTCCATACCTCAGAACACCTCTACCCCACTATTGTCACATTAGCAGTGAGAATGGAGTTCTGATATTGTTTGCTACACTATCCCATGTAAAAATGGTTCACTGTAAGGGGATCCCCAGCCCCAGCTGGTTTTCCCACTGCCTTCCACAGCTCCTCACGCCTCTACTCCCCAGTGGGTGCAAGCCCAAACTGGTGCACACAGCCATGCGTCTAAGTGCCCACATGCCATGCCTCAACATGTGCAGCCACACACTAAGTGCCTACTAGTGCATGCACAGTTGCTCTGACCTCTGCCACCTCCAAGTCTGCCATGTGTCACCACCCTCTCCCCTTGTCCCCCCACATTGTTTTCTTTTATGTAGATAGTCATTTGGCATCCCTTCTTGACCTTGTACCACCACCACTGGTTTTCAAATTGGTTTCTGGCTGGTCCATAGTGTTGTAGTTAGGTATCTAATTCGATTACCAGCTCTCCCACATCTATGCCACCAAAACCTAGTGCACATACAGCATCCGAGAGGTCGCCGGCCATGGCATGTTTTTTCACCCTGGGGGCCTTTGGCTCTGCCTTCCCCCCCTCTCCTTCCCCAGCCCCTGCTGCTGCTGACTCTGTCAATGTGGCACTGGCCAATGTCACTGCAAAGCATTTATGCTTTGAGGCTTCCCTGGCCCTCTTGTATGGGTCTACACCCTCCCCCCCTCCTGAGGAAGATTTTTCCCATCTTCCCGAATTGCTTTGACCACTACCTCCCAGAACTGCCACCATCAAACGGGACCCCACACTTGACTACAGCTCTTGGTTAGTGGGTACTGCCCTCCCCCATCTTGGTCCCTTGCTAGCCTCTGCGCCCCCAGACCTCAATTCTGCTCTTGCCCTTGCTGAAGGGGCCTACAAACTCTTGGATGCCATTCTGGCCTCCAAGTGGTCTCAGATCCCGGTCACCTCCCAGGACCAAAAAATCACATTCCATGAGTACTTCCATCGTTATGCAGTGCACCAGGCTCTGGCTCCCTCCCCCCCCCAACATGTGGACACCACATACCTGTTCCACAGAACTGCTGAGGTAAGCAGATCTGCAAAACCCTCTAACCAGCCCCCCACAGCCCCAGCCACTGCCCAAGCTGTGTCAGGGACTATCCCTACACAGCCAGGCACCGCCCAGGCTGCCCCTGTTCCCCCCCCCCCTCGCCCTGTGCACGAACCGACACTGGTCTTGCAACCAGCATCTGCAGTGCAGCTGTCAGCCATGTACCTGGCCTTGATCCAATCGGCCTGGAAGCGATGGCGCCAGAAGGGGCACTTCAGGCTGTTGGCAGTGTGTGACTTGCCGCAGTTGATGCACTTATGGGGGTGGGGGCACAGGGAGCCATCGGGGGTGGCAGGGACAGGGGGCTTGGCCTTGGGGTGGCCCTTGCAGCATCCAGCGTGAGACCGGTGTTCAGCCTCGGAGTGAGGCTCGGAGCAGATGGGGCAGCGCACAGAGCGCACGTGGCAAGTGTGGATGGTGTGGCCCCAGCACCAACACTGGGAGCAGCAGGGAGTGCTGGGATTAGCGCAGGCAGCTCTAACAAAACAGACAGTGCCTGCAAGAGGAACAGAATGCCCAATCACTGCCTTGGTGCGAGAACTGGACTGGGAGTCGTGAATGTCAAACCAGGCAGTGGCCATGGTCGACTTGGCCGAGTTGCAGACCACGTGGGGGGGTCCAGCAAGGGGGAGAGAGAGAGCAAGGGGGGACCGGCCAAGGGCCTGTGCAACCTTGGCAGAGGTGACCTGGTCCACAGTACCAGGCTGGAAGAGGGGAATGTTGACAAGCTTAAGGTAAGATCGCAACGTGGGGAGGGAGGCAGAGACCGGGGGAGCCTTGAGGTCCTTGCCAAGGGCAGTACCAACAGTCATCAGCTTGGAAGCCGATGATAAGCCGATTTTGGGTCTACACCTAAAATACACCATTTTACCCGATTTTATTACTATAAAATCAATGGCAATACATCTATGAACCTCAGAGCGGATTGGGACCTATCCCGAGGTTGCCAGTTTGACCATGTATAGGGTGTTTGTGCCCTAGCGTATGCCTAATGGTGTCTAAACTCACGTGAGAGATAGTCTTTATGACAGAACTCAGTAAAGGGCAGGCATTTCGGGCAACTACTAGGGGATTCCGGGCTGTACATAGCTTGCCAAACCAACCCAGGTCGCAATCAGGGAGGACTATGCATGAGATAAATTAAACTCAGAGACCGGGAGTGAGCCAAACCAGCTCGCGAGAACTGTAGAATATTCCAGAGACCTGAAATGAGGTTATGCAGACAGGCAAAACCCTTAGAAACAGAGCATGGACAACGGAACGAACTTCCTAGCATCGGAACAGCACCCCCGAGCGTCAGAATATTCCAAACGGATTATTGTGCACTAATTAGGTGTACTTTGTGGGTCCACAATGCTACAGAATCGCTTCCCGAGGGAGAGTTCAGCAGGCATGGAACAATGGGAACCATCTCCGAGACACAATCAGCATTTTGATCCGAGAGCTCAGGCATATGTCATCGAACGTCTGCATTCCTGATGACCTAGTAGCAATGGCCAGACTGCCGTTGACTCGAAAACATATTCCGAGTACTTCGGACACTTGCAGCAATGCAGAAGAACTTTCTAAAATATTCTATCCTTTTGTTTTACCACGGACCAAATTTCCTGTATTTCAAATCTCTCTGTTTCGTCTATTTTAGTTTTGTATCTCTCTCAATATAAAAATATGGCTGCAGACCTCTGAGAAGAGCAAGAAGGGCTTCACCCCAACTTCTCAGCAGAGTACTTCGCAGCCATGATCAAGAATGGTTTAGATCTATTTTGTGTGAATTGTTTAAGTGAAACTAGTCTTCAGGAGAGTTTAGAAAGAGTATTTGAAAGGAGAATCACCCTGAGCTCGCTTTTGTGTGATTTCCTAGAACCTAGAAAGCAGAGGGATCTGGACTTGAAGTTTCTTCAAAGTTCAATTCTAAATTAGAGACAGAACAGACTAAGCCAAGTGGGTCTTGAGCTTGAGTTTGTCCCCAGAGTCCAGAGGAGTTGTAATCAAGTGGGTCTTGGATTACACTCAATTTAGAGATCAGATTTTTGTACAGTTGTCCAGGGCTATTCTAGCCAGTAAACTGTGTCATTTGGAACTCTCTAAAATTGGTTACTTCGATTCTATCTGTCAGATCCGCACCCCCTCGAACTTGCCTTGGCAAACGATTACTCTTTGACATATCCTACCCTATACCTTTGCCCTAAGCTCTCATCCGAGTTTAGTGAATTGTGTTTGAAGTTTTGAGAGTTGAGTGTTGGGTTTAGTGTGAAAGCTACCCATCCTTGTCCCCTCAGTGTTTGCTTCCCCACCCTTGCCATCGAGTCCGTTTTCCAGTGTTTCACCGATGCAACAGCAGAGGTGGAGAGGGACAAGCCCCCAGAAGTAGGGCATGCTGACTCGACACGAAGTGCTGAGCTGGAGGCTGATAGCGCTGAGTTAACGACATGGGTAACATGAGGCAGAGACGCCTTGGACAGGGTGTCCGAGCTGGGGATCAAGATCTGGCGCCTGGAAGGGCCAGCAACCATGCAAGAGCACTTGGCCCTGGAGGCCGGAGTGCCGAGAACAGCCTTTTGGACAGCAATGACGCGGTCTGTTGGGAGAGTGGGGAATGCCTTGGCCACGTGGACCAAGGTAGGTGCTGCCTTGAGGGCACTGGCATAGGAAAGGGAGGGGGGAGGGGCCATGCCGGGTGGAACAAACTGAGGGCGCCAGGGGGAGCGTGCAGGGCAAGGGGGGGGGGGGGCGGTGAACGAGCAACACCAGCAACTGGTGCTGACCCTGCAGGAGTAGACTCCTGCACAGCCGGACCAGAAGCCGGCGCAGCAAGAGTCGCATTAGAGGGGCCAGAGGAACCGCTTACCTCAGCTGTTCCACGGAACGGGCATGTGGCGTCCACATGTTGGGGAGGGGAGGGGGGAGCCCAGTGTGCCGCATAGTGGCAAAAGTACTCTCTGAAAGAGACTTGTTGGCCCTGAGAAGAGACCTGGATATTGGACCACTCAGATGCTAAGATAGCATCTAAGAGGCAGTAAGAGCCCTCTACAAGGGCAAGGGCAGCTGCAGGGTCCGCTGGTGCAGAGGCAAGAAGGGGACCTAGGCAGGGGAGGGCGGTCTTGACCAGCCAGGAGCCGTAATCCAGAGCGGGGTCCCGTTGGACAGGGGCAGAGGAGAGGAGCTGGGCGTTGCGAGCAGTGAAGGCAGCCACTGCAGCAGCAATGGCATCCTCGGAGGGGGGGGAGGGAGTCAAGCCATAAGAAAGGGCCGGTGAAGCCTCAAAGTGTAAATGCTTTGCAGCAACATTGGCCAGAGCTGCGTCGACAGAGTCGGCAGGAGCTGGGGCCGGAGAGGGGGAAGGGGGTGAGGATGAACCAAAGGACCCCGGAGTGAAAAAACGTGCTGCAGCTGGCGACCTCTCAGAAGCCATGCATGCACTGGGTTTTGGTGGCATTGTTGTGGGGGAGCTAGAAATCGAGTTAGACACCTAACTACAATGCTATGAACCAGCCAGAGACCGATCCGAAAATTGGTGGTGGTGGTACAAGGTCAAGAAGGGATGTTCAATGAATTAATTGTGTACATATTTAACAGCCACTCCATCCTCTGTCATCTGAATGCACCCTGCACTGCCAACTGACTATTGGCATGTCTGGTTATCTTTGACAGCCTTACTTGGAACCGACATTCATTTTTCATTTCTCATATATACCTGTCTTGCTTTCTATAATTTGGGGGCTGGCAATTTTTTTTCTAATTCAATTTATTAACCACCTGGGTCCCAGCCAAATTGGCCACTGCACAGCCACTGCACAAAAGTAGTGATGACTAAGTGACCAGCACCATAGTCAAGTTGACTGAGACCACCCCCTCTTGTGCCCCACCAGGGGTTTGTGTTTTCTTGAATATCTCCACCCCCATCCATTTTCATTCTCTCATTTTTTGTATCCTCATTATTACTCTATGTAAGTACCATTTGGTGGTGTTTTGAGACAGTTAGCTGCAGTGCATCATGAGATATGTCTTTCTGCTCATGTCACACCTGCTGGAAGAGTGCCATGTCGGAGTAGGAAATTGGATCAAAGCTTTAACCATTTCTGTCCAAGTTACATCATGGACATTAGACTCGCAAGCCAGTCAGTCTGTGAATTTGGCTTGCTTTTTCAAAGTCCTCATGATGCAAACTTAATCATAGCATCACTGATGCCAACAGCTCAATTACTTAATAAGGATAGGCAGACTTTGAAACGCGAGCATGTGTTAAGAACAGGTGCTCAGTCGGGGAAATATAACGTGAAGAAAGATCAACCAAGGTCGACCGAGAATTCGGTTGGGTCGAAGGTCAGTTATAAAAGTAAGATCTTGGCTTCAGTGTATGTGCTGTGCTGTTCTGATACCGATGACCAATTTGTTGCCTTAAGCAATAGAATGAAAGGCTCTGAAGTGAAGGCTTGAAGATAAAAGACTACTAATCCAAAAGGACGATGGCCTGGAATAAGGGACACGAGCTCAACCAAAGCCTCGGTCGAGTCCGGTCGAGTGACAGTTGAGATAGTGCTAATGATCCTGTACTTGGGATCACTAACAGTAGTGAGGAGGGGCGGCCGAGGAACTTGGCCGGACGATGCTAGCAGAGTAGAGGAGCAGAGTTCTGGGTTGATATTAGACTGGCAATACAAATGGTTGTAGCTAGTCTTATATACTAACTGAAGTCAGGGATGGAACAATAAGAATAGTGAAACACATGGACATCTATGTAACTACACGAGGGTTGTGGGTCCTATGTAAAATGTATCACTAATCAAAATGATAATATGAAATGATGGAAGGGAATGATGGAACATGGAAAGGGAGCATGGAACATGGAAGGGGAACATGGAACATCAAAAGTTAAACATTGAAGAAGAACACTTGTCACCAGGCAACCAAAGTTTAAAGGCAAAGCTTAACCTCAAAATAGCCACGAGTTTCCTAAAATGGTATCCTGACAGCATGCTGGTCCTAGCAGCACTGATGCTCACACCCAGTCACCAGCCATTCAAGTATCTGCAGTTGCTGGTTCAACATCATTTACTACTGGAATAACAGACCCTGCAGTGATTGATGAAGAGGAGGAGCGACTTGAAGCAATCACAAGCTCATTCTTTTCTGAGATTAGTGATGTAGCTGAAGACCTTGTGCCACGTCTGGGGCTTGAGGATGCGTCATTTGATATGGACATGGTTGAGGTGAACTTTGCAGATGATGTATCAATTGATTCGGATGAGGGAGCTATAGTTCTATTGGCTTAAATTCGATAGCTTTGCAGTGCAACAGCACTTTTCTCCTAAATTTACCAAGTCCGCGCATGACAAGGCGTGACTCACCAAAATGGTGTCTGTTTATCCCAGCCCCTTCGTGAACGAAGGATGTGTAAGCAGTCAGAGTTCAAATCGAAGTGGCTGGTCGCGAGCCTACATGGACACGTCAACTTCAGCAACCCGACCAAACTCGGTCCCCAATCACCTCGCATCAGCGCCATCAGGCGCCATCACACTGACTCAATTGAACCATCACCCGGCTTGCATCGGCACAGCGTGACTAACGCGTGACCCACGAGACCCCGGGGGACACGAGAGGGGGGGGGCATAGTATAGCATCTTGGTCGGATGGAAGGCCAGCGAGCCAAGTCTCGGGGACAATAATAGCAAAGAACGTGAAGGAGACAGCATTAATCTTGTCTGAACATGGTATGGTGAAAGCAGCACTGAATCAGACATGGAGTCAATGATAATCTTCCGAGCCCGCCAGTTGCCCAAGTGAATGGCAGACAATCTAGAAGTAGAGATATGGGCGCCTGAGGGGGCAAATGAAGTAGATGAACCCGAGGCCTACGTGGCGAAGACGCCTGTCAATGAGCACTGACATATTCCTCTGTCCCCATGCCGCTACTGGGCTTGCTTCATTTCTACTCCAAAGGTAATACTATGGCCTGTTGGGAGCCCAGACATGACCAGAGGTCGGACAGTCGTATCAGTCACCACGTTCCCACTCAGCCATTCTCCAACCTGATGCCATCAATTTCAGCAGGGACTATGACACAACGTGTCTAGCCTGTGCTGGGATTAAAACTCTGATGAGCCCTTCTCGGATGAGTGATAAAGGGTGACACTGTCTTTCTCCACATCTACTTGATCTCTTTGCTTCGAAACGTTTGGAGATGCGTGGAAATACATACAGGAAGCTAATTATAAGAAGCAATGACAGACAAGCGAGCGGCAAATGAGACATCAATGTTCGTCCGTCCTCCCAACAGATCATAGTATTTGTCGACAGCTTCAATCAGAAGAACAATTACCTCCCTTAGACCGATACTTTACCGAGTTGTGGCCCTGTCAACCAGTATTAATTCTCGGCTCCTTTCAACCTCCCTTGAGGTTCAGCCGCCTGGGTTTTCGGGAATATTTTGCTACAGTCCCTCCTCTTCTATTCGGTTGCTTGGTTGTTGAGCTTATTAGAATCATTCCAATTGCTATCCAAGGCTACCGATTTCTGGCATTTCATGCCTTGGTGAGATAAATAGACCCGCTGACTATGTCTTATCCTTAGAGTTGTGAAGTCATGTGCATATTCTCTTCTCTCTTCTCTCATGCTCTTCAACTCATCCTCACGTCTCAGGATCCAACTGTCTCATTAGACACTGCAACTGTCATTGGTGTCAATAATGACGGTGGTATAACTCAGTCCTTCCTTGGTATCCCTTTTGCCGGGGCTCCTCGTTTTGACCTACCTCGGCCTATAAAGGCGTATGTTGGGCAGATCGATGCTATTGAGTATGGACCAGCATGTATCCAGCAAGATATAAAGACTACTGCCACCCACGCGATGAAAGTATTTATAGAGCAGCTAAAATTGCCGCTACCAGTGCCGAAACTATGAGAGTGAAGATTGTGCGTAAGGATCATTAACCAATTATCAGAGCCTAATACGATTCGTCCTATGTATGTTACAGGTCTATCCATTAACATCATCAGGCCCGCGACTGCAGCCCCAAGCTCTCGACTACCAGTAGCCGTTGTGAGTACCCTTAATGGCCTTGTACGACAAACATATCGAAGATGAATGAGTTTACTAGTTTATTTATGGAGGTACCATCACCGACATTGTCGAGCTAGCATTACCTGACGCCTCAGTTCTCCAGGTGGCTTTCTTATTGGCAACAGTAGGATGTAGGTCCACAAGCCCTCTGTAAAGCTGTGTTAACTCGTATCAGATGGGATCAGATGGGCAAAGCTATGGTCGAGAAATCAATCGCAAACGGAGAGGACGTGATATTCGTCTCCTTTAATTATCGGTGCGTGTATATGTAGTCTCACTGCCGTCACGTAATCTGATTGTGGTTGTACACTATATTCCAGAGTTTCTGGTATGTATACACCCGTTTTCTGCTCACGAAGCTTGCTGAAAGGTGAACAGCGTATGGCTTCCTTGCCGGAAAGGAAGTTAGAGCTGACGGCAGCTGGCAATGTCGGGTTGCGAGACCGTGGGTTTTTTCTATTTACTGATTTACTGAGAGACGTTCATTTGGCTCATGAAATGCAGAGCGAGAGGCCTTGCGTTGGGTACAGAGGTACATCAAATCTTTCGGCGGTAACCCTGATAAGGGTGGTCTTGTGAGTGTCGGGATCTGCAAGCGTTTTTCTATTCAGTAGCTAATTGCTGACCTAGATGGGGACAGTCTGCTGGAGCTGTCTCGGCGACTCTGCAGATGTTAGCCCACGACGGGGATAATGCTGGCTTGTTCCATGGTGTTTTCGCTCAATCAGGGGCTCCACTTGCCGTTGGTGAGATTGAAAACGGACAAGTCAGTTGTCTTGAAACCAGAAAATAGACGGCTTTTGATGAGCTCGGTCACAGCATAGTTTCGACTTCATTGCTAAAGCGATTGGTTGTGATGATGAAGCAGACAAGCTTAGTTGTCTTCGTAATATTGACCTGGACCGCCTCCGATACGCCGTCAATGCTACTGATAGCTACTTTTCTAGAAAGGTCATTCTGATTTGTGTCGAGCATATTAAGCTTCCAGTAAAGCTCACCTTTGTATAGTCTCTAGTGCTCACCTGGGCCCCTAGGGCTGATGGAGATTTCTTGACCGACAACCCATACAAGTTGATCGACCAAGGGAAAATTGCTAATGTTCCCTACTGTTACTGGTATATCGTATCTTCATATCCTTCGAGTTGTGGTTACACTGAGTTATTTAATTTTAGGAAACTGTTGATGATGAGGGAACTCTATTCTCTTTGGCAGTTCTCAATTTTGGGTATGTTGTCCCATTCACATTCCAAATTTCGCTCACGACCTGACACCGCGAGAAAAGGTCCCCATTCCGATTCAAGACCTGGGTTAGGAATGCTTGGGCTCCCAAAATAACAACAGCCGAAATTGACGAATTGGTTAAACACTACCCCCGTGCCCCCAGCGAAAGGATCACCATTTGGCACAGGGACAAATAACACCCTCACGCCAGAGTACAAGCAGATCTCTGCATTCCAGGGTGACATAGTATTCCAAGCTCCTCGTCGATTCTTCACCCAGGAACTGTCCAAGGCTGGAAGAAATAATGTTTGGGTCTATTGTAAGTTCTCAGCTTCTGATGACCAGTTTTGCTCACTGATAATCTGCTGCTAGTGTCCAAACAGTTCAAAGAAACGGAGTTCCTCGGATCGGTAGGTGTACTCAATACTGCTCGTCCTGTCGTCCTGCCACATCGATGCCTGACTCTTTACTAGTTTCATAGTAGCGATGTCGCTATCGGAGGCAACTATTATTTGATGACGGAACATGTGGCCAAATTTACCAAGTACCTCAACCCAAATCTCGGTGGGGCAGCCCCTATTTGGCCAGGTTTACAATCACGATGATCCGCAACTGTACCTCTTCCCTGCTGGTGATGGCTCTGGCACCTTCCCGGTCCCTGAAATTGGCCCTGATAATCATCGGGAGCGTGGCTTCACTTTCCTCACCAAACTAGCACATAAATATCCTTTGGTGGGTAAATGAAAGTAGCTTCATCATCCGGTACAAGTTATAGCGGTAGCAGAACTGTATAATACTCTATCTGACCTGTGGTATACGAAGTGAAATACAACAACTACTATTATATGCAAGAGTAGAAGATAAGTTCGCGCCTAATTATAGGCGCCTTATTCAAATCAGAGGTTCCATTGGAGCAAGTTTACATCCCATAATCCGGACTAAAGGAAACCTATTAGCAACCGGTCGATGGACAGGGGGGGAAAGGACAGCTTACTCGAACCATCAGGTTGACCGAGACCATACAGCATCTCAGTCGGATGGAAGGCCAGCGAGCCAAGTCTCGGGATGGACGGTGATGGCAAAGCACGTAAGGGTGGCAACATTAATCCCGTCTGAACGTGGTACGATGAAAGCGGCTCCGAATCAGACAAGGAGTTAATGATAATCTTCTGAGCCCGCCAGTTGCCTGAGTTAATAGCAGACGACCTAGAAGTAGGGATATAAGCGGGAGCCGAATGAAGCAGATGAATTCGAGGCTTACGTGGCAAAGACGCCCGTCAGAGGGTGAGCATCGAATGAAGAGAGTCCTTGGGCTTGAGTATACCACGTCTTGACGGGCATGGTATGGCCCCGCATATCCCACAGCTTGACTTGACCATCCAGGCTATGAACACAATAAGAGTCAACTTACATGCGTAAAATGAACTATTACTGACTGACCTTGCTGATAGGAACTGCAGCCCGACCCGTGGGTGCCAACGAACGTTCTGCACCCAACGCGTATGGTCAGAATACGTCCTCACAATGGAGTCCTCTTCCTCGATCCGTCGATCAAATATCTTGACCATACCATCCTGCAAAACTGGCGATAAACGTCTGGGAAGCACCCGTATCCGAAGCGATAGCGGTGACCGGACTCTCAGAATTAGTATCCATATCCTACAATGTACTTTCCTCAGCTCGGGTGCTATACTATATATGTGATAAGACTTACGAGTCCCTGTGTCTCTGTTTGCGCGTCCCATACTTTGATCACCCGGGAATCCCCACCAACGAGAAGGGTTCCAGCAGACTGTTTCCAATCAAGGATCATACCAGCTCCGTGTTGCAGCTGGACGATTTCGTTCAGTGCTCTGAACGCAGAGACCATTTGTACTGGCCCTTGCTCCAGCACGGGGTCGAAATTGCGATAAAGTCGAACGATACCCTCCGCTATACAAACACCTTCACTAGGGGTTTTTGGGGAGCAAAGGGGTTCATGTGCTTACACGAACCAACGAGAATAATACCACCGACGTCTTGGTTGATGATATGTAGAGATGTAATACTTGTGGTCCTGGGGTTACCATTGCACCATTGGCTTAACCGTTTACGCGTTGACCAATCATAGACACTGAGCGCGTATTAACAGGAAGTCCAGTCAATCTGGTTGTGTAATTATGACACACCTGATCATATCAGTTTCGTTCGCAACAACAACCTGCTGGTCGTAGGAATGGAAAGCCATTGTAAGGGGATATCCACCCGTTTGTATGGTCGCGACGGGTCTATCCCATCGACAGTACTCTGCGATGTCCTTTGATAACCCGTTCAAAATAAGTTATGTTATATACGCACCAGCATGATGTGCTTGCTCCTGTGTCTCACTATTAATCTGCTCATTCCTCTGCTGCCTCCACACCTGGTAATTATACTGGACACTTCCAGGTTCATCTGCTTCCGTTTGCTACAACAAACGCAAACGCAATATTCAGGAATCAAACAAGCAAACAAAGCAAAAGCGACACTTACTCTCATCTGTGGCTCCTTGAAATACTCACAACACCAATCATAAAACGTACTCCGCAAAGGCAGCACATCCCGTATCCCAGCACCAGTACCCAACCCCAAAATCACACTACTATCACTCGAATCTCGAGAAAAACTGCTATTACTGGGGCTCGGCATCGATCCCCCTCCAGTACCAGAACCGCTCGCATGCTGGTGATGATTTCGTTTCGGATACAGTCCCGCTCTCCGACGAGCCCGTAGCCGCTCCATATCCTCCTCCATCAATGCCTCCATAACGTGATAAGGCTGGAAATCATGCGCGTTGTAAGGAATGTCCTGGGATGATCGGGGGGAACTTGTGGGTTTCTTATCGGTGATTGGGCATTCAAAAGGTTCGGGGTAGGGCGACTCGTATTTTGCGCGGTACAGGTTAGGTGGTGGGGGTTTGGTAAGGTCTATTGTTTCTTGTTGGCTTGTTGATCCGGAGAGGGGAGGGGCCGGGGAGGACCTGCCATCGTCAGAAGAGGTGGAAGGGAAAGCGATAGATTTGATGAAAGAAGATGTGGCGTTGGCAAATGAAGATGTACGTTTAAGGGTCTTGGATAATGGGTGCGGGTGAGTTTCCGTCCGTGTTAGTAAGGGGCGTTCGGATATGGGCGAGGACGGCGATGCCACACCCGTTGTTGAAGCCGCCGAGGGAACACGGACCCGTTCCGTATTGATATATTGTGGAGCACGTTTCTCGTTGGGAACAGTAGGCGGGATGTCCCAAGTTGAGCTCTCGAGCTTCGTAAACGGCGATTCCAGTAGTAGTGCCATAATGTAATCCACGATTGTCTGCGCCATCGTCGCTACCTCGGTATATGGATCCACAGAGAGGTCGAGCAGAACCACGAAGATGGTAAAGAACGACGACAACAACACCCGATTCTCTTCCCTCAGAGTATCATCGACGAAGCTATCCAACCACTCCGCCACAGCCTGATTCGTCACGTCATCATCATGCACATGTGCCGTCACCCCCGCTCGCCACTTTCGATCCTCTTCCCAATATAACCAGGCACACACGACAAAATACCCCCTCCACTCCTTCACCAAACAGCTGATGACGACAAGTAACTCTTTCCTGCACATAGGGCTGGCATCGTCTTTAATCGCAAGCGTCGCGCCCGTCGCAACAGCAACCTCCATCCTGAAATGAATCCGTTCTTCCAATTGGTACATTGTCCCCGTTCCACCCCCGGCGAGCTTTGTCGGATCCGCAGATCCACCCGCTCCCATAAATGTCCCAAGCGCATAAAGAGCCGCCGAGCGCACTTCGGCCGAATCATCCGAAAGCATCGTGATCAACTTGTCTTGCGTCCCCCGATCCACACCATACACCTTGATCTCATCGTTCCCGGCCCACATCTGCGCTATACACAGCGCCGTCCACTGACGTAGCAGAAAGTCGGGTTCTTCTAGTCGGTCATAGCAATTATCGAACACGCGTTCCGCCCAGCACGCTGCTTGGCCGTGTGGAAAGTCTCGCGAGACGGCTGCGAGTATAAAAGAGCACATTGCTTTATGTTCAGAGCTGTTTGGTAGGATATCGTCGTTCTTGAGGCCTAGCACTGTCGAGAAATACTTGAATCCAGACGAATTGAAGAGATCTGCTTGCACGGACTGGTCAACGGCCAGGATACGAGCCCAGATGAAAATGAGAACAGGGCGAAGATCTTGTCCAGCAGCTTGGAGTAATTTGGAGATGTATGGAAAGATGCCGATGGTAAGTACAAGGTGTACTGCCCAAGGTCCGAGGTCAACGAATTGTGAGAGGAGAATGAGGGCGCGAAGGCGGTGGGGTTGAGAGAGGAGGACTTGGAGGACGATAGGTAGTTGATCGGGGGGTTTACGAGGAACGAGGTGTCGCTGGTCATTGATACCGTCGAGTTTAGGACGCATTTGTCTGATCTCGTCTGTAGTTCGCTTGGCAATGGTCTCCGTTTCGTTGAGCGGTCCATAAACTGCTGTCGCTGACTTGGTTTCTCCTTTCCCGTTGCTGAGTGCAGGTACAGGTGCAGGGACGATTTCTTGGGTCGTTACCCCCACTGGCAGTGCCATAGGGCCTCTTTTTGTTAGAGCGGATCCACCTCGAGAGATCCAAACTTCAAAGGCAGTGAGCTGGTCGGCAAAGAAACGATTGGGAACGTAGGCGTAAGGCTTCGCATCAGGCGGCTTGAATAGGCCACCTAGAGAGTCTTTGCCTATTTGATTTAGCTTATCAGGTGTAAGGCCGAGTTTTGCAAGATTACCACCTTTCAGCTCCGGGGGTCTATAGAGAAGATCGGGTAGTTGACGGAGGCAGGCATCAACAGCGAGATCCCATGTATCCCATAGAGGGTGTGTGTTAGTCGGCGGAAGTCGCGGTTCGGTCAGTGGTGAACAATGATAGTTCTTCATGATGCGTTCGGCCAGGAGGAAGTTGCGGAAAAGAGAAGCGATCAAGAGGTCAGACCGATACAACTTGACGAAGATGTCGCGAGGGAATGTTGTCCATGCTATGGAATCGGTTATTGCCGTAAAAATCCAGTTGAGTTCACCGAGAGGTGTCCGTCGGTCTTTGAGGTCCCCGGGGAGTTGAATCACCATGTCTATTGAGATACCGCTGGGAAGTTGATGGTTCATAATGAAGTAACGCAGAGCTATATCAATGGGAGAAGTGAGGCAGGCAGTGAAGACATCAGCGGGCAGTTCTGGACATGACGGCAATTGTTCGTTTGGGCCGCATGCAGCGAGTTGCAAAGAGTCAGTGAACGGATGAGCGCCTTCTGGGAATTCCCCATGTGTTGCCCTTGTCTCTTGATCACGTCGTCGAGCAAAGGTATTGAAGTTGTTGAGAAGGTGCCCCGCCGCCGAGCAGTCCCATATATAAACGCCAGGTGAGCCTATCCAACTCTGGACTTCTTGGAGGGAAATAGGAATATATTGCGTATAGTTGCGGTTGAAGCACCAGAGTTCACCACTGGAGGTTGGTTTAGGAACGCCGTGGCCGTTGTAATAGAAAAGGACAGCGTCATCCTTCGCCTGTCTGCGCAAAGTTTGACAGAAGCGGCGCAGATCTTCGAGGGAAGGATCTAGTATGGGTTTGTAGGCGATCTTGAGACTGAGCCCTTCGAATTGGTGTTGAAGATTTGATCCAATAGCCTCTAGTGCTTTGTGGGACGGCAAAGTATGTGGGTCAACCCAGCTTTCCAGGATGGCGCAGGGATTGGTCTTGACGATATCAGGGGGATCAACATCGATGTTCAGGCACAAAACGAGGGCCGCGTTGGCGGTCTTTAGTTTTCCAGGTGCGGAGCCGCGCCAGGGGACAAACTGCTGGGACCAAGGGGGCCCCGGGGTTGGGTTGCCGCATGTTAGATGTCGCTTGGCAGACCAGTAAGGTATTGGGGGTGCAGGGTCAGGTAGAGTTTCCATGGAGGGATTCGCGTTTTCTTCCGGACTCATGATACCATTCATCACGCTGTCTCTCTGGAGTCGTGCGGAGGGGTCTGAGAGTGAATTAGAGCGGTACTCGCGTTCGGTGTCGGAATCTGAGCTGTGCGTTTCTATTCTCGACGGGGAGGACTGGGGCCAGCGGCCGTCTATTTGCTGAAGTGAGGAACGAGTGACGTAGAGTGCGCCTTGACTCACTGCTAGCATACTTTGGCCCATTCTGCAGTCTCTGGGATGATCCGAACATCGCCTGCATGTCTGTCGACGTTCCCTGTTCCTAATCTGCACCTGGAATGTGAGCCAGACCGAGGGCCGGTTGTCGGTCAAAACCCGCAAAAACGTGGCAAAAAAAAAACGCACCTGGCAAGCGGTTGGATTGCTGGCGGCCAGTGTCGCGAGTAGGGGATGCGATGGGCAAGTGCTGTTGAGATGCCAGGAAGGGAGGGCGAAGGAGGAGGGTGTTGCGTGGTCACGTGTGCTGCGATGAACGCATTATCCCTCTTCTCTCATTCCACACAGTGCAGGAGTGAATGGACCCCCCCGTGGGCTCCATCGTGACTGTCCCGCAAGGCAAGGGCGTCGTGCGCTACTCTGGATCAACCCAGTTTGCAGTCGGAAAATGGATCGGCATCGAGCTCTACGAACCCAACGGAAAGAACGATGGCTCCGTCCAGGGCGTGGCGTACTTCAACTGCAGAGCCAACTACGGCGTTTTTGTGCGACAGAGCCAGATTAGAAATATCCATGGCATGGAAACAGAGCCCGTAGCAAGTATTCCAGTGGTGAAATACCTTTCATAAATAACTAATCTATCTCTAGCGACCACCACCGCCGACCACCGCTGCACGTCAGGCAGGTCATCAACGCACAAATAGCAGTGGGGGTCTCCTACGGACCAGCACATTGCGCCCAGGCCCAGGAAGCGCTTCCTCAGCCGCATCTTCTCCCCGCTCCCAGAGTCCTGCATCCAGACCCCAGCCAACTATCGCCCACCCGACACCCACAACCAACAGAATTATCCGCGCAACGGCCGCTTCCCCCACCAAACGAACACCATCCACAAATCCCCAGCCTCGTAGGTCTATTATCTTACGCCAGTCACCTGCATCGGATGCTCCAAGCGCCGCACCCGCTATCAAGGGACCAGTAGCAGCAGCAGGGCCTGGAGTGACAGCGCCTCGCACATCGTCCCCTCTTAGTCTCCCACCTGACCTACCTCGCCCTTCTCCTCCCCCTCTTTCCCCGCGGGCGCCAGCCCAAGTACGAGAATCGCCAGTCCAGCCACCGCAGGCCACTTCCCCAGTCGCCCTAGTACCTGTGCGTATTTTTGTATCCAGCCCTGAATTTAACTCAGATGTACACACACAACTAGCCCCAGCGTCCTCAAGACGATCAAGAGATACAAGAGCTTCGTGCTAAGATCCGTGTCCTCGAAGCCAAACGCACCGATGACGCACGACATGTCCGTGAACTTGAAAACCGTCTTGCAGACGCCGAATCTTTCGTCGCCCTTCGACCGAAACTACAAGCCAAGCTTAATCAGCTACAACAGGACCTCATCGCAACACGGCGAGAACTTGCAGATTCACAGCAGTTGGCTCAGTTGGCCGAGGGTCGCGTTGTGGATGCCCAAGAGCAGCTGGAGATGGCCATGTTGGATAAGGAGATGGCAGAGGAAAAGGCGGAAGCAGCAGAATCGGAGGTGGACGAGTTGAAGGAGAAATTGGCTGTGGTCGAAGTCGAAATGGGTGTATTGAAAAGTGGTGAAGGTGCGTTCATACCCTTTTGATCAAACATGTTGCCCGAATCGATGGGTCGGCTACTAGAGGGGGAAACTGGCGAGGCTCCTGCAAAAGGTTCACTGGCATATATCCAACTAGAGAAGCAGAATGAACGACTAAAAGAAGCTCTCATCAAGTGAGCCACTAACTACGATGGATGTTCTGGAGACTTAACATTTACTAGGCTACGTGACCTATCTCAAGAGACCGAGCACGAACAACGAAGGCAGATCCAAGAAATGGAGAATGACATTGAGACCCTTGACGAGCTGCAAGGTCAGTCACAATTATTCTCCTGTGTCTTTTGTCGCCCAACTTGCATTTAGTCCAGTACGATGAGACTCTGATCAAGCTCGCCAACGCGGAGACTGAAATCGAAGGCCTCAAGCTACAGCTCGACGATACCTTACATGCAGAGGATCTACTCGTCAAGCTAACGGAGCGTAACCTGGAGCTGGGCGAGGTAGGTTTTTTTTTTTCCTTTGAATTCCTGCACTTTTACACCTCCTATTCGTTTTTTTTTTCTTTAGAAAATCGAGGAGATGCGTATCACCATCGAGGATCTTGAAGCCCTAAAGGAGCTCAACGATGAGCTTGAAGAGAACCATGTTGAAACTGAGAAACAGCTACACGAGGATATCGGTGAGGCCCTTGCTCGGCTCGTCATATGTTCTATGCCCAACTCTCTCATTAGAGCAACGAGACACGCAAATAAGGGATCATCTCAGTAAAATATCTGCCCTTGAAGACGCCTATCAAGACCTTGAAGGGACAGTTGGACAGTTTAGGGAACTAGTTTTGCAACTACAGACGTACGATTTGGCATCCTTCCTGTTTCCACGACTCGTGCTAACTTTTAAGTAGCGAACTTGACGCTCTTCGTACGCAGACACAAACAGCACAAAGCGAATCAGCCACTGCTGCTTCTCAGGCTGCGGCAATGATTTCTCTCAACATGAAGCTTCAGTCTTCAGCTGCCAAGAACCAAGCGCGGAATATTGACCTTGAGATCAAGCGATTGGAGGCTAGAGAGTCGAAGGAGTTGCTGGCTATTGTTCAAGTGCGTCGGCTGCTTGTTTTTTGACTTTAATCCTATAGGACTGACCTCCAAACTCCCAGCCCTACCTCCCACAATTATACGTTCAATCCGATAGCGACGCAACAAACTGCTACCTCTTCTTCGCGCGGCTGGCTTACAAAACAGATCTTATCAACACCGTTGTGGCTCAGAAACATAATATACCGGAGTCCCTTAATGGGCCCGTCTCTGAGGTGCTTGTTGGTGTATGCGAGGTACGTCTTGTCATCTGCGCTTTCTTCCCAAGCAGTATCCAATGGACATAGATGAGGGGTCGTATCGCGGGACTATCAACGCTCTGCAAACGGTTTGCTGCAATCCTGAAACATTGCGATGTTGAGACGTTCCTTAATGTCGGACGCATATACCCCGAGATTGCGCCTCTCGAGAAACGCATTGATATGCATATTGATTTGCTGAGGAGGGATGAGTTTAGGGAGATGGAGTGTGTCAGTGATATTGCCAAGTCCGCCTTTTTCCGTTCCTCTGCTCAGTGCGCATACTCAATCGAACCTGTTTTCCTTGCACCGGCTGTAGGATTCACGCGCAGTTTGATCACCTCGCAGAAACATATCTCGGCGGCTTTGAACATGATCTTGCCGAGCGCGAGCTAGGATATGCATTTTCATTTGATTTAGACCTGGACATGTTTTCAGCATCAATTGCGTTGACGAAGACGTGTGCTGCCACTGTTGCAGAGGATCAAGGTATAATCATGTTAGTGTTTTTTTTAGGAGAGTGCTGACACTCTTGTAGATGTCGTGCTTGATTTTGGGCGGCTACCACGTCGAGACGGAGCTACTCGAGCCCCTACAAAAGTTGTTGGATCAATGCAAGAGCGCTAAAGTCTTGTCCAAGTAGGCTTTATGTTGCCCTTGTCGTTATTCGGTGTTCACCATCTAATTCAGGAAACTTACCAAACGTTTGGAAGATTTGACACAGGAATCTGCGGCTCTGAAAGCGCACATTATCCCTCAACTTAAAGCATTAAGCAACCCCGTCGCCGAGTTGGTTAATTTTGGTATCTCTGTACGTCAGAACTACATCTCAGGAAGTATGTCCCTAACCCAATGTTTGGAAATCATAGCTCGCTCAGCTCATCATGAGCCATACCAATGATGCAAGGAGCTCTAAATCCTCATTCCAACTGACGAAGGTACTTGGTTTCGTGAAGAACACAGCTACGAGTACTGTCGCCAAAGACCTCAAGCCCGGTGAATCGCCTTGGGACGCTGTTGGGACTGCCATTGCCCAGCTAGTAGAAGAAGGCACGAAACTGCTTCCGCTGGTTCTCGAAAATGAGAATGTGATTAAGAGTAAGAGTTTACTGCTATACATTTTTAGCTCTTGGTTGACCAGTGAGCTTATTTCAATCAGTTACGGGTACATCCCCTTGGGTTGTTCGTATCGAGGAGATCAAGGCGGCATTGGAGGTTAATGTTGAGGCGGAGGGGAAGGTCGCGAAGCTTAACGATGAAATGCAAGGGCTTGTGCGGACGCTGAAGAGTAAGGAGTTGAACATCCAAGAATCTTCTGTGAAGATTGAGTGGATGGACCGGCGGATAAAGGCGATGACGAAGCAAGCCGAAGTGATTGCGAGCCTGGAAAGCGAGCTGGCGGACGCGAAGAAGCAGAAGAGGGAGTATGAAGAGGCCACGGAGCAGCTCCAAGGGGAATTAGATAATCTGTATGAGGACAATTCCCGGCTGAAAGCTATGACCGCTGGGCAAGAGAAACAAGGTTTGGCTCTTCCTTTATTTCTATTCCATTGTCTGATTTGATTTAGCTCCCGGTGCTCAACCCATTGAAACTGAGAACGTGCCGATCGAAGGAAACTTGGAGACATCGTATCTATTGGAGCAGGTACGTGCCCTAAGCCGAGTCCTGCGTCGCGGGTGACCAACATGATTGTTTTAGATTGAGGCACTCCGTGGAACAGTCCGCTTCCTCCGAACCGAGAACTCGTATCTTAAAGGGCAGGATCTGCTCCGTGAAATTGAGGCCTTGCCTCCACTTCCAGTTCCTGCACCCCGTGCGCCGACGCCACCATTGGTGAAATCCGGACTGTCGGATACGGATACAGAGGACTCGGACGAGGATGTGCCGAGGACACCGCCGACTCTGCATGCACTTGCCACGGAGACCAAGTTGTTGTACAGGGACGTAATCCGGTTCTCGTCATCGCCCAGGGTCGTGGACCTTTCGGCGCTGGATGCGAGGCGAGCTGAAGCGAAGAATGGGAGTGGGAAGGTGTGGATGCCGAAGAAGAGGATGCCGGCGCACCAGGTATTAGAACGCAAAATGCAGACTGAACGGCTGGGGCGACGGGTGCAGGGCCTGCTGGAGAAGACGAGTGCACTGAGTGAGAGGTTGTGATTAGTATACATAATTTATTGCAGAGTTTAATTGTAACAAGAGATAGGACAGAGACGGGCGCCCGGCGGAGCGGGCCGAGAGGGAGTTAGTGGAAGGGTGTTTGAACATTTGGACGCGACGGCCAGGGACCTGGGCCAGACGCTCTTCCTGCCAACTCAGTATCGGCTTAGCTCAGTGCTCCTGGAAGGGCCGGAGGTGCTCAGGAATAGAGAGAGACAGCATGGTAAGAGCAGACGACCAAGTGTGTTTCTTTGTACCTACACTCTTCACCTCCACCCCATGTGCTGATCATTACTCCTCGTGTTTCCAGAGCAGCAGGAAGTCGGACGCAGCGACCGTCTCGCGAAGGCGGGTGGCGCATAGGGAGCCGTACGTTGCGCCGCTTTGGCCCTGTAAGATGAATGGGTGTGGTAAGAAGTTTGTGCGGGAGGCGGATTTGAAACGACACCAGAGGACGACAAAAACGCATTCCTTGCCAAGTTTGTATGTCGCTCGCTCGTTCGCTCTCTCTCCATTTCGTCTTTGCTTATACCCCCTCTGCTGCTAGTACGTGCCAGGAATGCGACGCCAGCTTCACGAGAGTACGTGCCCGAGAGGGTGTTGATTGATTGACCTACCCCCGTCCGTACTCACTTTGTTTTATAGACTGATGCTCTGAGACGACATCAAAAATCAAGGTGGGTGGGGGAAATTCGACTGACAAGTGAAGATGGGGATTCTACTCAGTTGTGGGTTTGTAGGCACCATGTGGATAGGCCTCCTCCCACTCGCAACAATGAAGGGAGTGAAGAGCCTGCGTCGGCGGGAGAGGCTAATGCAGCGAGCACCGCATCAACACGGAGTCGCAGCTCTTCGCCTGCCCGAGGGGGTAAAGGGAAGCGGCTCCGGGATAGGAGGGACCGCGAGCTCCCCCCGCTGGAGACGACGGGACCCTCGCGATATTACCGGCAACATACCGCACTGACTACGCGTACGTCAATACCCTCGTGCCCGTTCATAGCTGAATGTTTGACGGCTCATACAGCGCATGTACCATTACCACTACCACCGCTACCACCACCACCATCAACACCTCCTCCAGACCCACGGCCACTAACACACTCTTCCTCACTCAATGCGATATTAGCCTCACCCATCCCTACACCTCGCCTACATGCTGCCACATGGTCGTCGTATCCGGCTTCCTGGCGGAGCAGCAGTCCACGCACTGGACAACCCCACTATGTATCTCATTACAGATATCCCCCCGTGCCGAATATGGTACCACCACTACTTGCACCGATATACCCTCAACCCTCACCGGCCTCAACACCAGACTCGAGTCCCAACCACAGACAATCGGGGGCAGAAAAGTCCTCTTCCAGATGCACTAGGGGAGGATCCCCAGCGAGGGCATATACGACGACTACCACGCCCCCACCCTTTCCAGCTGGTCCTGGATCTGGATCTGGACCCGCACTTGAACCTGGTGACCTGCCCTCCTCACCGGAAACGGAAACAGACAGTCAAAAGATTACAGATATTGAGGCGTGTATTGATCCTGCTACAGGTATCACCGCGGAAGAAGTGAAAGCGGCTATGGCTGCTGTGCTAAAATCTGTGAGGCAAGAGCGGGCGAAGCAGGTGGAGGCAGAGGCCGGCGTGGGCGTGGGCGTGGGCTTGGGCTTGGGCTTGGGCTTGAGTGGTGGTAGTGGAGAAACGGTAGATGGGTCACCGTTTCTCAGTGAAATTCCGTCCTCTTCTCGGGCAGGTGTTGCCGCTCGAGGCGTTCCGAACGTGCACCAGAGCCCGGGGAGAGAGGAAGAGTCTTCTGAAGATGAAGAAGACTCTGATGTGGATATGGATGTCGATGAAAGGGGCAGTATGAAAGAGTTTGTTGGAGGTCGGAAGGTGAAGACGACCGGAGCTGATGAGCTGCACGAGTATGAATCCCCGCTAGATCAACCATCTTCCCCCATGGAGCATATCATGCACGAAGGCGACGAATCCATGCTTCATCCAGGTAGGATGTCCCGTCTATCCGGTCCATAGCGTCGCATTGACTTGCTGACTTCAATCTCAGCGGAGCTATTGACGCAGATAACGAAACCATGAAACCTCCATTCCAAATTACGAGCCAAAAACTCATTCCTGGGCGATCAAGAATCCCTTGCGACGCCGCCTTCACCGTAAAACGATGTTCAAGTCGGCCACATCCGATGACACATTATAACTTTGTTACAACCTCTTCTAATCATACACCGCTGTCGATTTATGCTTTCGCACCAGTTCGCTTGTCTCTTCCATTCCCTCTCCATGTGTCTGAGATCTCGCATCTTTACAAATGCTGTTTCTACCTTTATTCATATCGTTGAACCTGGATATAGTATAGTCTTGTTATATTTGTAGTTTACTCAACCGTTTCCCACCTCCTCTCTGGGCTTTGGGCTGGTCTAATCTTAGGTGCGCAACCCATCCTTTTCCAGAAACTTCTGTTCTACTGTCAAGAAACTAACGATGTCGCTTGTCTTTTCGTTAACAGTGTATCTGACATTCCAATAATGCGCCGACTACGCCAGACGTTAGTTTGGCTCTCTTACAGGAGATATATGACAATCTCCTTTTCCCACTATTTCACTTCCATTCCATCGAGCTTTGTCACGGACATTTGACACTGGATTTGCGCAATATACTCTCAAATCGGATATGGCCATATACATACGAACCTTTTTTTGCGGATATGATCCGGATAAGTTCAAGACTGGTGTTACACGTTTGGTTGAAAGCTAAATAGGGCATGGCTGTTGGAACGATTCCATACGTGCGTACTTGGGGGTCTGCGGATGCATTCAAATATTGTCCCCTTCTTTTTCTAAAGGATCTGAACTTTGGGCCACTTGTAGGTTGGACCGACCTAGAACCGGGGGGAAATATCAAATCAGTCTCATCACCTTGAAAGCTTGCTTCGGTACCAAATACGTACCAGTCCGACACACATCCCGCCAAGCTTATGTCCCGCAAGGACACAATCGTCCAAATTCTTACCCGCCACATACGCACCCAAAAAGCCACCCGTAAACGCATCACCGGCGCCGTTTGTATCCACAATCTCTTCATCCTTCAATGGGGTCACAGCGAATATCTTCGGTGTGTCGGGCTCATCGGCTGTGACGACACAAGTGGAATTAGCGCCCTGGGTGAAAATGACGGTGCGTGGGCGGCTGGAGTTGGCTTTGGGTGAGGTTGCGATGGCTTTGGCGATGCTGGCTAGATTCCTTTTTGTCGGTGTAGCCGGCGGCTTCGGCCCATGCTTCTGCTTCGGATTCGTTACTGATGAGGATATCGGTGTATGGGAGGACTTTTTTGACACTGTCGTGGAAGAATTGGGCAATGAAAGGGGCGGAGAGGTTGAGGGCGAAAACCTAAAAGAAAACAAAAAAAGAGTTAGCGCATTGATTTCTGCAAGGAACTTTTTTCCACACCTTTTTAGCTTCGGAGACCTTTTTGCTCAACGACTCGACGATGGATGTGCCATGTGTCAAGAAATACCCTTCGACGTAGAAAACCTCGGCAGCTTTGATGAGAGGTGCGACCTGGGGTGATTCGAGATACGACTCGTCGAATTTCTCGGCTACCCGAAGTGTCGTCACAAGAGATCTTTTAATTTTTTTATGTGTAAGCCCAACGATGATTTGTCTCTCTCCAATGAAATAGCCCACAACCCCCCCCTCCCTGGGTTGCACTTACCGATGATGACCAGTGATAATGACAGCACAAGCTCCTGTCTTTTCCCCCTTTTTGACTTGGTAGACTTGGTCGAGTCCTTCACGTTCGTTGGCGGTTTTGAGCTGTTCCGCGAGGTCGTCATCACCGACGCAACCAGTGTACACGACGGACTTTGCTGGGAGAACATACTTGAAGAAACCGAAACGAAACACGCACGGGTTTTAGTTAGTCTATAAAAAAAAAAGGGGGGGAGGGGGATTGTTAGGAACGCACGGCAGCTCCTCGGGCAGCATTTTGCGCAGCACCACCCGCCTACATAAGTCACTTTATGTTCTCTGACGAGTTCATCATAGCTTTTGTTTTATATTATGTTGAAAAGAGCTTTTTGATCTACACTTTTGTTCTCCCTTTCTCAAATCTATACAAAACGACTTACATGGGAGCATGTTTTCTCCGAAGCCAAGATCGCATCATTAGCCTTGAGTTCGTACTTTTCGAGGAGTTTCTCTCCATTGGTAACTTGCATATCGAGGAGAGGGTTTCCCATACAGAACAACTTGTAAATCGGTGCGGTCATTTTTTAGTTGGGGGGTTTCGTGTCTTGAGGGACAGGGGGGTTCGGGTTTATTGGACACAGTGTCTGTGTAGATGAGAGGGATGAGAGGCAAAACGAATTGGGGTTTAGGAACTTATCGTAGTAATTATCGATTATGATCTATCTTATCTAATCCATGGAGCCCATCGGCGACTTTGTCGTTCAATGCGGTCAAGTTCAGAAAAATGATAGCCAACTCTAACGGTCAGGAGTTACTCTCAAACGTCATGATATAACGTCACCCCCCTATTGGCTGGTAAAAATAGAGGGAAAAAAAAAAAAGAAAGAGGAGTTGTAGGAGTGTATTGAGGGTTACTAGCAACACACACAACAGGGACAGCAAGACTAATACTTTTGCGCTCTAGGGATATACACTAAAAAAAACCAAACATACAAAATAGGGAATATGTCTAAAAAAGCAGGCGGTGGGGAGAGAGGGGGGGGGGGGACTGACTAAAGATACGCAGGGATACCATACGTATATGACGGGAGCAACCAGTAAGACAACAGCGTGTATAGGACAAGGGGCGAAGGGGCAAATCCAAATTATGGACTAATTAGGAGAGAAAGAAAATGCGCATGACAAACATCCGGGGTTCGACTGGAAATATATGCCGATGACAAGTTGGGCCGGACAGATGTTAATAATTGGGTCTAGAGAGAGTCTCGGACACGGGATGTGGGTGGAGAGTGGGGTGGTAGTTCGGTACGGAGCGACGAGACCGCCATATTGGTCGTGAAAGATTCACAGGCAACCTCGAACCGGGTAGAGGACACATAAGTATCATAGATGACGGGGACGGCTATGGAGACTGTCGATTTGATCGGTGCTGTGTGAGGCACCTCTGAAATCTCCGAGTCTGAGACAGAGGAATCGGCCTCATGTTCATGATCCATTGCTGGCTCTGGCTCTGGCGTGGGTGAGAGTGATGCAGGGGAGAGTTTAAGAATCGGAAGAGGGTTCCCGTTTTCCTCGTTCTGGTTTTGCTTGTGCACCTTGAGGTGTTGAAGTAGGTTGTCGTGTCGATTGAAGAATTTGCCGCAAGAGGGATGGGTGCACTTGAAAGCTAGAGAAACGGATCTGATTCAGGAAGGGACTTTTAGGGTTTTTGACGAGGATGTCACTCACGCTTTTCGTGGGTGTGGATGGAGCGGATATGTCTCTTAAGGTGTTCTCCTCGATGGAAAGCATTTCCCACATCCCTCGACCTTGCAGACATATGTCCGTTTGTCCTTGGGGTCACTCTGCTCCTCGGCCGACTCCTGGGTAGGAACGCGCCGCCCTCTGCTTTTCTTGATCAGGTTCGGAACAGGGACGGGCAAGGTGGCGCGGGACCGGGGACCGCGACGCTCCGGAGCGTACCCAGGGGAGGCAGAGCTCTCCAGAAAGGTCAAAGGCGGGGTTGAGCTGAGCGGCGAGGAGCTGCGGGTTGTTGGCTGGGACACGTCCTGGGAGTCCATGGCAGGGGACTCCGTTCTAATTCCCTCCCCAGATTCACTGTCGGCCGGAGAGGAGGATTTTTTTGACGCGGGTCTTGGTTTCTTGCGGGGCACAGGGGTTTTCTGGGAGGACGATGGAGGGGATAGCATCTCTTCAGGCAGACGGCGTTTAGTAGTGCAACCAGTCTGTGAGCGCGTGCGGAGTCGAGGAGAATGGCGCGTTTCGAGAGGAGGTTGTTGGCCAGTTGTGCCCGACTCCGGGCCGCCGACGACCTGAGGTTGACGATAAGGTAAGCCTGGGCTGAGGGAAAGGAAGCTAGTGCTCACGTTGTCGTTGGGTTGTTGTGGATCTTCAGCCAAAGAACCATCCTTTGTCGAAGCCGAGTCGTGCGAGAAGACCATAGCTGCTGAGCTGGACGACACCCGGTGAGAAGCAAGGCGATGGGCGGGGGAGGAGTAGCGAGCAGTGGGCGAGAGGGGGACGTCTGGAGCGTCGGGCGTATAAGACGAGGGGGCAGCAGAGATAGGGGCAGCAGCGAGGGAAGGCCTTTTGCGGAGGACAGAGCCCCTAAGTGGATGCGCAAACTTTTGACCGAAGCCATGCCTCGAAAATTTGCACGTGTTCCCCATCACTGCTTACGTAACTCACCCACTGGTAGCCCCTCCCCCTCTTTCTTGCCCACTCGTCAAGCCGTGGCTCCCCTTCCCCCCCCCCCTCCCCTTTCGGATCTTACGCAATCCTGCTCTGGGGAACCATGGTCGCTTGTCTTCCTGCCCGTCGCGGTCCAGGGCTGTAGAGCTGGAGGATAGGGAATGGCATGTCGGCGCTCTCCCTGCGTGTTGGCCTCTCGTTCGAGAACACGGGCCTATACTTATATCACTTCTGCAGAAGCGAAAGAATCTCTTGCCCCATACAAGTCAACTGGTCCGTTTAACCGAGTTGATGTGGACATACGCTTCACCCCTTGGGTCCCATGATCCCAACTCGACTCAGTTCGCTTACCACACACCGGCCCCCGACGAACGGGTTCCTACTCTCCGGCAATCTCTCCGTCCCGTCATTATCATATCCGCTTCAAGCACAAACGACGGCTTCTTCCTCTCTTTTCTCCCTCAGGCTCAGCGCACAGCTACAACAGTTTTTCTTGTCTCCCTTTGATTCATCCTGACCCCTCCCACCCAATGTCTCAGCCAAACACAAACACCTTCGTCGGTCATCACCACTGTCTCCGTCAAGCCTTCTCCACCGACCTGTTCCGCAGTGTACAAATCTGGCACTGTGGGACCAGATGCCCTGTCTGACTGACATAGAGTAGGCGATAGATCCCTCCAACGGCTGCCGCCATCTTCAAGAATCTGGATCCTATTTTCTATTCTACAAGTCCACTGCTCTTTCTCCCAACCGCCTGACTTGTGATAATTCCATTTTCATTACGCCGCCTCCCAAAAAGGCGGTCCCTACCTTCCATGATTGCACCTCTGGTTCCCATGTCCGCCGGAGAAACTCCAAGTTAATTGCGATCACTTTACTCAAGAACGTGCGGTGGACCTGGCCGGTTGTAAACGCCAGACTCTCATCGGCACCAACGTATATGAACAACATTCGTATGGAGAAACTTCCATTGTTCTTTCTTTACCTTCCATCTTCTGGTCGAAGAACCCATGTTTCTATTTCTGTGACACCCAGTGTCGGTGACATGCCTCAAAATGTTCAACCAGGCCCTTTTCTGACTCGACTTGCGCCAAGCTGACGGAAGAATTTCCCTGCATCCCCATCATCCACCCTCTGGGAGCTCCGTCCCCGTGGGTAACCAACCCACTTTTTTTTTAACTTTTCAAAAACATCCTGAAAGTAGTTCTCATATGGCTTATATAGGACTTTCCCCCTCCTACAAGTTCGGATCGAGCTTTAGCAAATCCTGGTTATCAGTAATTTCTGGGGTAACAACAACGCTGCCGTCATCGTCCCTCTCTTCATTTGATTGCTCGGTTCAGTTTGGGAAGGAGATCTTGGTACGAAACCAATTATAATACCAACGCTTATATATGAAGTGGCGCATTCTATTTTGGTCGTGTCGTGACGGTCGCTCTCTTGAACTCTCAAGGTGTTACCCACCCATAGCGGTTGATTCTGCAAAATGAGAAAGGGAAGGCAATCTGGAAAGAGTGAAGCCAAGGATTTTTTGAGTTTATGAAATTCATCAAATCGCTACCGTGGTGCCGTTATGCCTCCCGACGGTGATCAAGAAATGGGGGGGCACGTTGGTCTGGGTTGTCATTGACATGATGATCCCTTGTAACTCCTCCATGTTATGGAGTTTTCCACACAACCCACATCCCCACTTCTCTCGTCACGCTATGTGTCCCGAATTGAACAGCACCCCCCGTGGCTCACTAGGTAAAGTTCCATCATCGTTCCGCGAATCGCCGCTTCACTCCCCTCCCCCCCCCCCCCTCCGGGCCGTTCCCTCGACGTGCCGCTGAACGTGAAACCGTTCCGGCAATGGACAAGCTTTTGAACTACAGGTGGAGCGACAGATATGCCTTTAATTAAACCATCGTCCCAGTTCAATGGCGATACCAGCACCGTGGAGAGAGGGATCCATTTCTGGGCAATGAATAAAGAGCTCTTCTCCTGATCCTTTAGAGTAAGCACCAATTCTACACACAAAGTCTGGATATTAAAAGCACATAACGACTGGTTCGGCTCATGCCGAACGAAAAAGGAAGATGGCGACTTACCTAAGGGCTCTGGATACCGCGCTGAGAGAAAAACAGGTGATTCTAGTTCTGGGTTGGGCTTCTATCAAGTGCTTCTTATGATCGAAAGCAAACGCTCCCATTTTGTGGAATGGGCTCCTTGACCCTGCCACGCTCGATTGGCTCTCGGTGCCTTATCTGGTTTTATTTCCTCTTTTGTCCGTGTCTGCTGACCTTTTGAGGCTTGAAGGTGCTTTTGATTGATGGGTCAAAACGGTCACACAAGAACCTTTGTTGACATGAAGCCCGCAATGATTATCGTTTTTTGTTTGAAAATAGAATCCTGTGCGGTGCAGACGCATCGCTTTTTTTTTTTGATGCTGGTGTTCTTCTTTTTAGTTGTCAAGGAGCCCTCTCCCCTGAGGGGGGGGGGGGGGGGAATTCAAAAGAGCTGTTACAGCTCGGAACCTCCAGAGCCTTGGAATAAAAGAACAAATAGTTTTGTTTGCTGTTCAACATTGCTGTTGTTACGTGTAATCGTCTTTGCTTTCCACATCAATTTATTAATGGGGTGGTGGGAGGGGGATCCTTTTCCGTTTATGTTGTGTGTGTAGCCCCCCGGCGTGTTCGAAAAGTTGGCGGGAATTAGACGATACAGTAACAGGTCCCAGATCAAGAAATGATGATGTGAATTGCCTTTTTCTTCTTCTTTTTTCCCTACCCCCCTCCCTCACCCACCCTCTTTTCATCTTTATGCCGGCTTTGCGACTGCGGAGTGATGATGATATGCCAAGAAGGTTATATAGGGCTTTTGACAATGAGCGCTATTCCCCCAAGGGCGGGGTTCACACCTCCGTTTGACCCCTCCATTCCCTTCTTCTTTTTTTGCTCCTCGGAATCCCGCAAGGAAACGGGGGAGGCTGTCCCCAAGAAGTCAGTTTCTTAACAACTCTTTCCCGTTCCTCCCTCCCACTTTGGACAAAAACTTCATTCTCCATCAGAATACTACATATCATGAATGGGTTGGAGGCGTTATATAATTGCTCTCTCCCCTCCTTCCCTTCCCTCCCATCACGGGCAATGATTGCCATCAAAGCGCTTGGGAGAACTATATTTTTTGCTTTTGCCCATGAAATGACTTGTTATGTGTGTGTAAGAACCAGTCAAACTCTCTATCTGATCTCCGACACTTTCAGCCTAGAACATTTTTTGATCTAGTATGAATCCAATTAGAAAATGTTAGACTGCTGGCTGCTGCTATTCAGAAATGATCGATACGTGTATACATCATCTTTTGATGAACTGAGCCGGGCAGACGGACATGCTATTATATCGTCATAACCACGAGGCACGAGGGGGTGGGTTGAAGGGGAGGGGGGGGGGGGAAGAAACCTCATTTCAGATCATGTTATTAATGATATTGAATGAAGTCGGAACCGTGACAAGTTTGAAAAAGTCTTGAACCAGCGGAAAGCTTTCTATAGACTCCCTCCCACTCGGGGAATCCCCCCCGCCCACGAGACCTGGCTTTTTGACAACTACCCTTTGCGGCAATCCATCATGCCGATTCGTTTGACGGATTTTGTTGCGACAGGTTCTGAGTTGTGACAGATTTTGTCATGTGTGTTGTGTTGTGTGCCCCCCACTGCCAAACCGTGGGTTCGGATGGAACACACACAAAATGTTAATCGATATCAAGTGTCGAGCTGTTGTGTGTGTGTGTGTGTGTGTGTGTACGTGTTTCTTTCTTTTTATTCTTCTCTGGAGAGGGGGGGGGAAATCCTGTGACACAAGCTGTGCAAGTGAGGCAGAGTTCGAGTTGGAGGACGAGGGACGAGAGCGGACGGGTGTTTGGGTTGTATGTATGTGTTCCCAATCCATCATCCCGCTGCATTGGGTCATCATCATTGTTTGAAGGGGGGGACCGGTAGAACTGAAAAATAAGAAAACTAAACTTTGTCAAGTGATCTCCCAAGGACTTGTTTTTTTTTGCGTCCTGGTTTGGCGCCGAGTTCGCAAGTTGGCGCTGGGAGGTCATCGGGGGCCCCACTCGTCATGTTGACAGAAAAACATTTTGTTAGGGAAACTCTTGCCCCCCCCAACTCTCCCCCGAATTAGAAAACGGCGGTGCTGGGAGATGTATATAAATTTGGCGAGGGTACGGGTGAAAGAGCCAAATTTGTTGATGGGCCTCGGGATTGGATCGTGGGCAACTTTTTTCTCTTCTCTCCTCTCTCTCTTCATTTTCGGCGGTTGGGAAGGGCACCCCCCTTTGCCTTGATTGGACGTTTTTATCCCAGCGCTGTAGCTCCGAAGTTGTAGGGGAATCGTTAGAGCGCTTACAAAGTTTCGACTTTACGAAGTCGGCTTATCAAGGTATGTTCCGAATCTAATTTGCACTGATTCGGGCAGGGGTGTCGACGGCCACAATGGCATTTGATTTGTAAATACACTGGGGCTGTGATGTAGATGATCTTACGTTGAACGGTCGAAGTAAGGGGGGGGGGGTGGACAAACCTCATCAGGCCTGAGCGCCTCCCTGCACCTGATTCAGCTTGACATAAGCCGCATCTTTCCAATCTATGTACACATGATACCAACAGTTTTCCCTTTTATATGTAGTGTAAACCCTCCCGAGAATTATACATAGTGACAGAAATCCGGGACTCCACTCGAGTCGACGCAATCTGCCACAGCCCGAGCTAGACCCTCTTCAAAGTCACCGAGGGAGCCCCTTGCTACCTTGATACCCTAGAGGCCGGGCTAGCCGAATCCCTCCCTGGTCGGAACGTTTGCTGACTGAGCTACGTTTGGTGGTGTTATCGGAGTGGGAGGGCAGACCCCCCCCCCCCCACCACCCCAAAAAATCGCAAACCTTCAATGCGCCCTGACTCCGATTGACTGAGGGTGCGGGTTTCAAAAACTGTGCCCTTCCCCAAAAAAGTTTCCTGTTCACCAACCAGGGTAAGCTGTTGCGGCTGTTGAGCGCCCGTAATGCGAAACCTGGAAGTCCGGGACAAGGTTTTTATTCACCGAACACACGGAATACTCAACGGCCTTGATCGTTCGATTGAAATGAAGCAGTCCGTTCGCGGTTTTCCCGCTTCAACAAATAACCTACCCTGTCCCAACATGAGCATTTATCTGGTCCAGTGATGCTGATATTTACCGGTACCGTGAACGGGGTTTCGTTGTGGAATCGCCATATGGGTCTTGTATGGCATTTGTGAAATGGAACCCTTTTAGCGTTGTATGGGCGGCGGTGCAGATCCTTAGGCAGCTATGTTTTGATTATCTCGAGATGATGCCCAGCATCACATCAGGTTGCAATCTCACGGAGCTCCCCGCAGAAAGGTGATGTTGCATGGATTAAAATCGTTTAATGAAACAGCCTCCCCCATATGTTGAGATGTTTCCAAAGGCATGAAACTTTTCCGTGGTCCAAATGTCTATGAACCACCCGAGTCAAACCACACAAACGTGAGAACAGAGGTGAACTCTTGATTCAAGAAAGAATCGAATCGAATCTGTCCCGTGTCACGGACGCGCAATCGCCCCTTGCCTCCCCCGTACACACGCACAACTTGCCTAAGGGCTTGGGCCTGCCTTTGGATGCCGAGAAAGCGGAGAATCAGTGTTTCAATTCCCGATCTTACCGCTGCCGGGCCGGAAATATGCGGAACTCAATTCTTCCCTCCCGATAGATCGCATTCCCCCATATGCTTCTTGCAAGGACAATACTTATCAATGTATGTAAAGGACCTTGCCGCCGCAAGGGATCATATCGCATACAGAAAAGCAGGCTTTCCTGCCCTTTGCGCGAGGCACACGCATGGCACACGGTTCGGGTAGAAGGCCAGCAGGCACCACAGTTTATCGTCTCCTTAGGTGGTTGGGAGCTCTTAGCTACGGGGTCTGCCAGATAGGTTCCCTTCGCGGGATCACGGGCTTTGAATGATCGTCTGGACAAATTCATGATTGTGGTCAGAAACGCGAGGGAGCCTCCCCTCACTCTCGAGCCGAGACAGAGCTCGTCCGTGTTTGGTGTTCACCTTCTTCTGCGTATGGAATTTGGGTCCATTATAATAAATCACAAAAGCTATTTAGTTCCCTTTGTTTACAGGTACTGCGCCAATTCTGGGAAGGTATCATGAACCTCGTGTCCATTATTTTACGTATGAGCTGTTCCTTGTACTCATCTGCGTGAGATTTGAGCCCATCACAAGTGCAAGGTGCGTCATACAAAAGGTCCACCCATACGCTCTCATATACATGAATGAACGAGATATGCTCGTCCTTATCATCTAGCGTCAATTGTGGTATTGCCAGACAAGCTCAAGGTACAGGGCACGACCCGTCTACTCTGACTATTTGGCGCCACGACAGGCTAAAGAACATGTGCTCAGAAGGCTCTGGCGAACCGGCGATGCGTGTGAGCCAAGATGGGTCAGGATCGGACATGTGTTCGCTCCGGGTTGATGGTTCCATTGAAAACCAGAAGAGAAAACGAACAAGAGAAAAATAAAGGCTGAGGTATTGGTGGAATGGATCATTCTCGGCACTGCCCAAGTTAGGATTTCATCGGAGTCGAGTGAAACCCCTGATGTTCAGGTTCCAGTTTGATTCCGAGCGGTTCTCTTATTGAATTAAAAGTAGGTTCAGATGCTCAATTTTGCTCAAAATCAACAGTTAGATGCGAGGAGTCCTAGGGGGCGTGGGCGAAGAGCGCGGCAGGAGCTCCACCCACTGATTTTCCCGCCAAACAGATCATCGTCCTATGATCGAGAACCCGCTTCGTTGTGACAATTCTATCACGCGGAGATGTTCTAGTCAATGTCTATCCAACCAGACGTCCCATATTTTCACTCATCAAAAACCCATGTAAGAATATTTTGCCTCAACTCTGATCAAGTATACGTCGAGCAAAGCAATGCTTACAAACACTTGACAATGATGGTTGATGGATAACTGAGTGGAGCGAATGGACTGCGGTTTTGGCGCGTCATATTGTACAAATCAGTATGTGGCACCCGTCCTGGGTGTTCGACACCACTGTCATCTGCGTATCACTAACTGCCTGACCACCAGGGTCAAGCAGATATGCGGGTTGTTGACTTTTATGAGCTTTTATGATTTCGAGTTGGGAATTGTGAGCCTCGTGCTGGTACACGTTGCTCTGAAGATCTATTATGGAAGGGTGACTTTGACAGTTGTACAAAAATAGAACAAGGTGATTTCTTATGACATGATTCCAGGTCCTGTGAGTTGTTTATACACTTGGTGAGCCTGTGCAGTTCCTTGATCCCTGTTTGCTGATCCCCCCGATTACTTAGGACTTGTGGTTGTGCATAGCATGTGCTGACTTCTCCGTACTTACACAGTTACACGGGTCCCTTGATAGCCGCAGGAGTCATTCTGAGTGGCCGTGAGTCTATTCTATCCGAATACATTCTCCATAGCTTCTAAATGCTGCGATGCGAGTGCATACTACGAACTTGTCGGCATCCAAAAATGCGGGGGGGTATTCAATATGCCAAGCCAGGGTTTGGCGAGAGAGAAACGATCACCTGTAAAGGAAGAACGCCAGCCCGAACGGTAGTTAATGTTGGCTCACTCCCATAGCGCTACGTGATGATGACTGGGAAGGACAGCTTGTCTCCGTTGTCTTCCCTCCGGATCGTCTTGACTGACCAACAAACCCTGCCTGTGGCTGTCGTAGTATTGTATATACATATTCCGGATAGGCGGGGATCAGAATCACTGGTTGCGAGGATAGGTCATCATCTGACACATCATTTGACCGCTCCGAGTCAGGTTCTTGAGGACGGAGGAAGTCGCAGGAAATTCCGGTCTCTTTTTTTCTCTTTTTCTTTTTCTGTTGCTATCAAATCGAGTGCAGCCTGGACCCTCCGCCGTCAACCTTGTCAATCATAGTCTCTATTTTTGGGATAACATGGGAACTTTTTTGTTCGTGCTATTACTCTCGAGGTAACGGAGTGTTCGACAGACATACGTTTAGGGTGCATTTCATTATACATGTGAATTTCTAGATAAATTAACTGAACTCATTATTCTTTTTATTTTCATCATACAAAAAGGAGTGGCGGTAACGGCAATGTCTGTCTGATTAGATTGGAAATCCACTAGAATTCGGTGGGCCACTTTAGTTAATTGCGGAGGTGTGTTCTCTCCGCCAGACCCGGGAGACTCCGTTCGCCATTCAGTGTTGCAGCATACCCTGTGGTGGTGGACATGATTTGTGCCTTGACCAAAAAAAAAAAAAAAAAAGACCAAGCTCGGGACGAACAGCGACTTGGATAAAGAGACGGTCTCGTACCCCAAATACCGGCCTCAACAGCCCTTTCCTTCTCTCATTCCGTTAGGAACTATCTAACTTGCTTCCGCACTGGAAAGGGAAAAATGAGCCCCCTGAGCTAAAGGAGTTCTCCAGAAAAAAAAAAAAAAGTAGTGCAGTCATCATGAAACGTGCAACGATGAGTCCCCCCCCCTTGTCGACTACCCTGAGTAAAATGAGTTGTTTAGACAGACAACCTCCTCAACGGAAAAAAATACATGGCTTCCATACCGCTTGGTGACGTCTGGCATTTGCGCTCCACACACAGATAATAACTCTGGATGTCTATGAACATCTGCTAGTGTGGGTTCTGTCTGTGGTAATAACACACTTCGGGTATGAGGGAAGTGGACGAAGCAGCCGAAGCGGCGTCGAGGTTTCTGACTCGACTATGTGGCGGTTGAGTTGGAGTGGGTATTCGCCCACTAGTGAGTTTTTTTTTTCTCTTCAGGAGAGGGGGGGGGACGGAATTATCACGGGTGAAACAGCAAAGTGGCTTCCCCTGGCCAAGACACTGGAGACATTGTGACAATTATGGAGGTGAGCATCGTGCTAGCAGGCGCTAGAGCCGCGGTTCATTTCATGTATATTGACGCATCGCATGGAGGAAATACATACTAGGGCATCGATCAGTTCCCGAGGGGATGGGGAGGGGTTCTGTATATGTGGCGAAGAAATAAAAAGAAGGGGCGGCGAATGATTTTATTTCCGTTTGAACTTTACTAATGGTACTCGAAGTTGACAAAGCTTAGATGATAGTCTTTGCGGTAGTGTTCGTCACTTGGTTGTCGCCATTCGCTGCCTTGGGTTCTGTGGCTGATATTAAAAAATTCATTTGATGAAAAGGAGAGCTTTACGGCTGAGATATCGGATGTTTCGGACAGTACGTCCTATTGGGGGCGGGGTTCGACGACCATTGGGTGCTTCCTTCGGGGGTTCTCGAGGCCATTATCTGCCCATCCTGGGTTAGGTAGGGGCACACTGTATGGTTCTCGGCTGTTTCTTGTTGGTTTCGTACCGAGGCTAAGAACAAGCGGATTTTTCGGACTATACTTCAAGGGGGGGGGGGGGGGGATTCTTGACACGTTCATGAAATAGAGAGGGGGGCATGGTAAGTTGGCGTGAATAACGTATCGAGTAAAGGGTGTGCAGGCACCAATGACATTGTTTTGTATGTACACGCACTTCGCAATGAACGAGGTGAGGACTTCTTCCTCTCACACCTGGGGAGGGCGCCATGTAACCCTGGAGATAAGACAGGAAATGAAACCGTTAGCGATATAGTCATAATTGCGACATTGATTTGAGACTGACAGACATAATTGTCGAGGACCTACGCCAACGTAGCCACTTGGGTACTGGATTCCAGAACTTTGTTAAAAATATCGGGGCTGTGAAGGGGATGGAGGAGCGATGGTGGGGTAGGTGGAGGTGCGAAAGGGAGGTAGGTGGGGACAAAGTGGTAAGGTGGCTCAAGGAATGAGGAGGAAGTCAGACGTTATCGTGACGGGCTAGCCAACCTCGACCCGTCCGTCGGCCAGTTGGAAAGGGGAGGAGGGGGGGGGGGAAGAGATCGAGATGGGTGAGATCTGAGATGGGGGGAGATCGGCGGGTGCACGGGTTTAGAGGACCCGATACCAGATTCAACGATCGAGTTCAGGTTGCGTGGAGTTTAAATTAGGTTGAAACCCCGCCTGCTGTCCGATTGATACTCCGCTGTCCCGGACCCAGGGACGGCGGGCTGAGCAGTGCAGTGCGGTGCCCGCGCTGGCAGTGTCCTCTGGTGGCCTCTGGCAAGGCAATGCTCGGGGTGTTGAGTTGTGCGAGGGTTGGTGGGTAGGGGGGAGGGGGGGAAGAGTGAAGTGGATGGGCGTGGGGTCGAGAAACGAACCGGTGTGACAGAAGGTTTGGAGTGGTGAATGGCGGGAATGAGCCGAGAAAGGCAGGAGGGAACCGTTGGCGTGGGGAGTGGCAGTTCGGGAGAGTTGCGCATTTAGCCAGGCCTTACAGGTAACGAGATTCGGGCTCGCAGCTATGAAGCAGTGACGCTTCGAATTTGCTTCGGCGCACCCTGCGTTACGGCCAGGCCAGACTTATTTGTGTCTTTCCCCCCCAAGGTGTCCTGGAAGATCTGGGAATGAAGCGGCGCTGGCAGATATGGATGCCGCTGCCCGAGAGATAGAATCAATTTCCTGCACAAACGTACTCTTCATGGCCTTGTCTCTTTCCGCCAGTCAGCTCTGTCATATTGCGTTCCTCTTCGATACTAATCCACAATCGGTCGCCCTATCTCTCTTCTCTCCCTTGAAATACCCCCCCACCCTGCCTCTGCAACTCTCCGGCTTCTCCTCTACCGGCCCCATCTCCCAGCTCTCTCTGGCCTCGTCATTCATATCCATACCCTATCGAGATCGATCTCGAGCCCCCTTGCCTTGCGGCTCTCTATAAGCCCACTCCCTGGTTTATTGCTTGGCCTCGTACACTCTTCTTCCCTCGCTCTCTCTCTCTGTGCCCACTTTCCCTCACCCGCTAGTCCATCGATCACTGCCGTGCCAAGCCTGCGTAAGTCCGTATTTGAAATATTTATCCGACCTAGTTTCAAGCTCAATTCATTGCAACTCTAGCGCCTCCTTCTGTTCTTTCAGGTTCGGGCACACATTTCGGCTTAGGGGGGGGGAGGGTCATATAATCAACCTCATTTCCCCAATCCAATCAACAATGGCCTCTATTCACCAGCTCCCCCTCTCATCCACTCTCTACTTCCACCAGCGAAATTCCCTCCAGAAGGGCATGTCCTCTCCATACTCTGTCCCGTCCCCTTTCTCCTCCGCTTCCAGCACGCTAAACGAGAACAGTCCCATCTCCGACAACATTCCAAGTCCTACAGATGCAATTAACAACGATGCTGATGTTGCTGTATTTCCTCCCAGCTCGGCTTCCATCCAGATCTTCACTTCACAGGGTGACATAGCCGCACCATATGCTTCCGATATTGATTACGATATGATGGCAGCTTTGTCCTCCGACCTCAAGAGGACACAGTTACCGTCCCTCCGTTCCCTTCCACCATCACAGCTATATAGTTCCTCTCACCACCATCCTCTTCCCCACCTACCCGATCCCCCCTTCCCCAAACCAATGCATGCTCTCTACATCCCACCCCCAATACCCCCCCACCGGCACAATCAACCCTCTCCACCGAGTGCTGTACGTCCTTCCTTCCCCGTCCATCCGATTCGATCGATCCACCGACGACAGCACCCACAGCGGCAATCCCAGTCACATCTACATGCACAGCAATCGCTTGCGCCGCCACTGGTCACTGCCAATGTCGGCAACGACGTCATGTTCGATGTCGATCTCGACGACTGGAGCACATCGCCCACTACTGCCGTGCACCCTCATGGTCACCCAAAGTAAGCTATCTCAAGCTCCATTTGTTTCGACTTGTCCCCCCCCCTTGTTCGCTGCTCTTATCAAACAAAGTCTGACCCGTTCTAATTTTAGCACACCCTATACCGCCCCGACTCTGGACTCGCAGCCGACGCCGCGACCGAAGCAGGACGGCCTCTTGTTCGACGGCACCATGGGTGGCTACCCTCCCGCCACCGCCGCCAACACACAGCATCAACCGCACGTCGAGGTGCAGAATCAGTTTTATGATGTGACTGGCCCCATCATCCCTCCGCACAATGCCGATTCTAATGGCCCCCTCCCTCAGGCACGCACAAGCTCTCGGTACTCCTTGTATCAACAGCATCAGCAACCTTCCCCTGGTTTCTACTCCCCTTCCCATTTCCCCCAGTCTCGGCTCCCATACAGCCACCAACAACACTTTGTCACCGTCCACCCAGCTGAGGTATCTCCTCTCGACTCCAACTCTCCGGCATCGGCCTTTCCCGACTTGGCTGCTACAGGGGCTGGAGCCGTTGGCACAGATGGCGGCGACCCAGGGGGGTACTTGGGCTCCTGTGGAGATTTCGAGAGCGCCCTCGGAATCGACCTGGGTCTAGGTCTAACTACCGTCATGCAGCCCAATTGGAGCAGCGAGAGAAAGGGCGTCGACGCTGATATGGGCGACCTTGATGCAGAAGGTGAAGATGAGGATCCTTCGGGCGCCGAGCAATCTCTCGGAAGTCACGGGCCCTCGGCAATGTCTGCCGACCCTGATGATGGCGAGGCTGGGGTTCTATTCGATGACACGGATGGCTCAAGGTTTAGCGAGGAGTCCTCCTCAGACTCGGATGACAGCGAGTTTGTCCCTGGGTCTATGCCGCGCCGTCGACGGCGCCCACGGCGAACCATGTCCTCTTCCTACCCTTCCTGCGCATACACCGAGGGCCGTGGTCTGCGTACACGTTCAGGGGCGAGGTATGCACCTTACCCTAGCGAATTTCTTACGGACAACAATGCAGAGTATATGGAACAACAATCATATGACGGGTCTCCGCAGAGCGGCCGCTCTCAGCGCTTCACCGGCTCTCCATCTCCTTCGACAATCACATCCGACCCAGCTGTGTTATCAGAGAGCTATCTCAACTTCACCACGCTTTCTACCACTACACCTAGCACTTCTCGTCGTCGACCTCGACCTACTAATACCCTCCCCATCCCGGTACCGATTCCACACCTCACGAAGAAGTCGAGGGGGCGAAGAGTTCCCACCGTTTCTTCGCTGGAAGATCTGAGGAGTGCAACAAGTGGCGCCGGCAGGAAGAGACAGACCGCTGGGAAAGGCGCAAGGATGTATCTGTGTGAGGTTGAGGGATGTGGAAAGTGCTTTGCAAGAGGAGAGCACTTGAAACGGCATGTGCGGAGTATCCACACGTACGAGAAGCGTAAGACATTCCTTTTCAGACTATTCCACGTGTAGGTGTCTAACTGGGTTTCCACTTTCATAGCCCACCGATGCCCGTACCCTGGATGTGGCAAGGAGTTCAGCAGACATGACAACCTTGGCCAGCATATGCGAGTACACAAGGACTACGCGCCTACCCCGAAGGCGTAAACAACCGCCCTTCGGTTCCTCCTTCCCTCCCCCGTCCTTCTTCTATGTTGTGGATGGATCTGACGAGAATGCCTCGTTGCAACCAATCTTTTGTTTGTTTAGGATGGAAGGATCTTATCGCCCTTTTATGTGCAACCTCTGTCTTCTCTGAGGTAATGTTGGGTGATGATCAAAAATGTCTATTTCCCCCGCCTTTATTCTCTCTTGTCAACTCATCTCAAGGACAATCCTCAATCACAAATGTTTTTTTTTTTTCGGTTCTACTGCTTTTGGCAACGAACAATAGCTCTCCACTCTCAGTCCCGTTATCTATCCATATATTCCACGACCACCCATCATCATGCCTTCACGTCTAGTATGTAGTGCGTTTATTTTTATGACACTTTGGTGCTCCATCGCGCTCATCTATCTTGGTTGGCCATTCCGAGTTTTTTTTTTTATTGTTCCTCTGCTATGCCCCTTGTACGACTTTGTATGATTGTTCCGCTGCCCCACCCCAGTTCTTTCTTTCCGGGGAATTTATGCTCTTGACTATCTCCTGTTGTAATGCCCACGTTCTATCATCTTGCATTCCATGGTTTTGGGACTTTTGGGAACTTCCGCATCATCAAAAACTATGTCCAATCCCCTCTACCTCTCTTCGGTTTCGGTATTATGATGCATTATCTCACCACTTATATGATCGTCTATGTAATACAGGTCCCTTCGCATCTCCCGTCTCATCGTCCCTACCATAGTCTTCCATTCCACCCTTCTTGTTAGTTTCCCAGTAGACTTCCCTCACTTAGTAGTCTTCCTTCCGCTTCTATCGACATCTTCGTGGCCCAGGATCCCATGTGGACTCCCAGCCTTCCTTCACCCTTCTTCTATCCCCAACAACTAATAGCCAAACCAAAAGCAAGATTTTTTCTTGCCTTGTGCCTTAGTTCCGTCTCTTCCAGTCTTGGGAACACTAGTCAGTAGATCGAATATAGATGTCTTATGGCCTTAAGTAAGCTTCAGGTGTTACCCTGTTAGGAAGGGGGCGTGTTCCCTAGTGTAAGAAGAGCAGCTCTAAATCAAAGGTTGCGTGTGGTTGACGAAGGCTTTTCGCTTAAAGAACGAAGGCTGCTGCGTAGCCATCTGATCTCTGAAGCGTTAATCTATCCGGGGGATACCCTGCCTTACGATATATACATAGGTCAAGAGTGTATAGCGCGCCTCAAACTGCGGGAGCCCCGAAGTCGGTCGTTTGGGACCTTGACTACTGGCATGTTTACTGTGGACTTGTCTCTTACTTGCTTGAAGAGGACCGGGGAGTTGGTCCATTTTGGGTTTCGATGGCGAGCGCGAATGGTGTTATCAAAGAACAAACACGAGGGAGGGGGGAGGGGAGCAAAGAAGGTCGGAGAGCTCCCTCACCCCCCTTCACCCCCGCGGCTATCGGTTGTTCATGTGCGCTGACATCCTTCGTTTTTGAATCTTAACATCAGACAGTTAATAATCAATAATTGTCGTGACTTGTGGTTGGGAGGGAAGGGGGGAAGGGGTGGGGAGAAGGGGAAAGGATCGTCACACGCTTCGCTGACCTTCGATTCTTCTCTTTTTTCCCCCTTCCCCCCCCCCACTCGCCACCCATCGACATCGTTTCTGTTTCTTTTTAAAGTAGTAGGTGGGCTTAGCACGGGTTCAAGGAGAGGGCCCAGTTGAACGATGCACACGTGCGTCATTGTGTTTCTTGTTTTCTTTGAGATTTGATGCCTGAGGTCTCATGGATGCGAAGCGCTTCTCTTTAGTGGAAACTTAGTAAGAGTGTTGGAGCTTCGGGGAGGAAGATCAGGCACCCCATGCGCTTGCGTTGCCCCCATTCGCTCTGTAAAAAAAAAAAAGTTGACTCCATCTCTCAATTTCAGTAAAGTGGGAAATGGACAGTTGTGGTGTGCGTGCCATCCCCACCGTTTGGGGGGGCGGGGGGCGGGGGGTGAACCCCATATACTCTTTTTTACTTTACACCCAACCAACCCCCATCGATTTCCAAGGGTTACGAAGGGAGACCGAATGCCCGGTTTGTCGTCGGGGTAAAGAGCTTTGACTACTACCTTTTGGATGAATGGAGCTGGCAGGTAAACGCCAAGACCCAAATGCTTTGATAAGAAACTTGTGGCTGAAAGGTCGAACGACAGCTTGTGTAGATTTCGGGGCTTGAGAATGCCAAAATTGCCATTCTTTCCAAATTTACCAACCCGCGCCCCGTTTTGTTTGCTTTTATGATGCAAGTGGCTTATTAGGCGAGTGTGATGAAAGCAGTAAAATTGCGCTGTTGTTGATTGTGACGACCGTTGTTACCCTGTTTTGGGCGCCTTTCTGAGAACAAAGCAGCCAAGTGGAAAAACGCTGGTGGTTGCAATGGTTTGCTGCAAGCGCTTGTTTCGTAACGTAATAGATGAAGGGAAAAGGATAGGTTGGGGCCTTTCATCTTGGAAAGGTCCGGTTGTGGCGCCGTATTCTACCAGTAAGAGCATAGTTTGCCAAATCTGCAAAGCATGCTAGTTGAGTGATGGGACTATCATATGGGTAAGGGCTGATGCAGGTTGTACATCGAGGTCACATCAAGCGTCTATCAGGTTTTACTTCATTACCTGTAGTTCTTGAGACATGAGTCGACGGTCCACGCGGGGAGGTGGCGGACAAATTAATTGATGCGTGGCTATTGGGCGAAATTACCGTATCGGCCGTTTTTTCTTTGATTATGGCCGGTCTGCTATCATCGGGTCAGGAGATACCGTGCTTCTCTGAGACAAATCATGGCTGCGGGGACCGAAAATCAGGATGGGCGGCATTGGTGGGGAAAGACGATGAGTGTCCCGTGTATATTTAGGGAAGGGTTGTGGGTGGGGAGTTAACAGCACAAGCTCAAGTCACTCAGTAACCCGGCTTGTGCGACTCTTGGAAGGCTGAAGCTCTAGAGCTTCCTCCTCGCTCAACGAGGATCTAATCTGAAGAACTCTCACTCATAGGATTTCTGGGCAGTTCATTTATGTAACTGTGTACTTACGGCCTCGGTGGTGTGCTTGTGTATAATTAGATGCAAAACAATCGAGCCAGTCGGTGCTGACGATTGCAGTACTACATTGTGATCAGGTCAACTGTTCCTATGAAATAATAGATACTGCGGCCAGCACCGCATTCTGAAAAGCTACTAAGGATTATGTACGGTAACAATGGACACTGCCATGAGAACTTGTTAAAGCTGCTATATCTGATATCAGCCCGTAACCCAGCCACGCATTTGTACAATCAAAGAATCCCAACGATCTTTATCCGCCCTTTACGCAGCAATGGGCAATTAGATCCGGATCCTTACCTTCTGAGATTGGGAAGCAAGCACACGACTTCATTCCCGCAAAGTAATTACAAGTAAGCTTTGTCTTGTACCTTTAAGTATTTTTCGACTCCAACTCGGGAAGGGATACGAATGAGTGGCCCGTGATAAAGCTACCACCCGGCTGAACCTCTTCCCGGAAGGTTGATTCCGGTTCATCATGGGTTTGTTAGATCTAACAGCTTCAAACAGGCTCAGATGATTCGGCCTATGAAAATTTCAGAACATTCCTGTGAGGATTCTAAGTGATGATCTCTACCGTGTGGTCGTCGGTGGACGCTGTTTCGGGTGGCTTTTCCTGGATACATACAATTCGGAAAACTGTTGGAATAGTCGGTATGAAACCCGTTCCGGGAGTTGGAAATCGGCGTCGCAAAACATATAGCAAAGGAGAAATGCTTAAAGGGGTTCTGGCTCTGTTGTCATTTGGAAAAGTTACCGGCGCGGCCATACAACTCGGATCCGGTTTCGTTCGTTGTGATGGACTCCCTTGGGTGTCGCAGGTAAAACCGTTCTCCAGGTATTTTTTTGTTGTACCAATTCTCTGGTCGATAGACTACAAGGCAGGGGCGAGTGCGTGCAACACTAGCGTGCCTCCCTGTCGGTCACTGCCCGCCCGGAGTGGGATCGAGATTGATAGATTATGTAGAAGCACGTGACACGTCATGTGTTAAAGTGGCTGTGCTCAGAGTTCTGAGCGCCCAGAATACAAATGGAGAACTTGTTTTATTTTTTGGCGGGACGTGGTTTGGAGTGTAATGCCAATAATCACATCAATGATGACTGCGCTGGTAGTGTCCACGGGTACGGTGCAGCAACCCCACTCGAGCCTGGCCCTCGAGTTGCCAAGTGTAGGGGCGTTGATCTGGAAGGTGATGATGCAGAATAAACAGAAGTCGAAATGAAAGAAGTACTGTATATCACTCGTGGCTGACCCATATTTTGGCGCATATTTTTACACGATAATCGCGGTGTCTGAGTCTCTCGGGCTGCGTGGGTGGAGGTGTTTAGGTCATGTGGGTCATGAGGCTGGGAGGTGATGGATCTGTCACTTGCTGGCCCTGTGCTTATTCGGCGTGCTACAAGAGGCATATCCCAAAATTTGAAGGATTCTTTCCGGCATGTAGGATGGTAGATGAGAACAATATTGAGCTCTGGCTTCGGGATGTGAAAAGTCCGAGGAACGAGACTCCTACCTGTCGAATCTGAGGACACGGTGTGAGTTCATGCGTTCAGCGTGTACCCGCATCTTACTCGCTATTAATCTAATTTTGTTTGTTCATTAATACATGATTCTGGCGCAGTGAGCTCGTGCACCACATCCAGCCATGAAGGGGCTATGTATTCCCTACATGTAGTCAAACGTTGGAGTCAAAGCATCGAGAAGGGGGATCGTACAAGAGATTAATTGAAGGGACCCGATAGCGTTATTAGTGAATACAAGTGACATCAACCAGCATACAACGAAAAGTCCTATACAAAAATGGGTGGATGCAGTGGGGTGGGGCGGCTGTTACGCGTCGTCCGTCATGATGGCAAAGAACTCTTGTTCATTTATCTCTCCGTCTTGGTCCAGGTCGAACTCGTCAATCATAGCTTGCCTTGGAATGAAGTTCAGTGCTAACTCGACCGGAGTGTTTGAGATTATACGTACAGTTCTTCATCTTCCAGTCGGTCACCAAACTGTTTCGCGACACGCCGCAAATTACGGAGTGAGATTTTGCCCGTGCGGTCATCGTCAAACAGCTGGAACGCTCGTCTGATTTCCTCCATTGGGTCGCGGGCCAATATACGCTCAGTCACTAGATGAAGAGTTAGACATGTATGATAGGGAAGAGGATATTGCGCATGTGGGGATGGGACAAACGTTACACAAGCAACTCACTGATTTTGGCAAAGTCTTCAAAATCCATCAGACCATGACCGTGACCCGTCTTATCATGATCCCGCAACAGCTTCAGGACCTCCGCCTTCTTCAGGTCAAAGCCCAATGCCCGCATTGCAACCTTGAGTTCGTGGTAGTCCACCGCGCCATCTTTATCTGCATCGAAAAGCTCAAAGGCTTCCTTAATTTCCTGCTTTTGTTCGTCGCTGAGCTCTGGACGCGTCTGTGACCGTCTTTTTGCTTTCTGAACGGCCGAGGAGGTATACATGATGACGGGGGAGAGACACGGTGTAAATTGGTGAGGTCTACGTGACAGGCATCACGGTTCGCGATTCACGTGACGTTACAAAGTGTTGTTCAATCACTGGTCAGGTCTCCCTTGCTATAAAGCAATTAGCGAGGCGCATCTTACGCGCCCCGTTATCGCGCCACGATCTTTCCCCGTCCATTCCATATATCATTACCTTTAGTCACAGCGTTTCGAGGCGCTGTGGTTGTATGCATGAATGGCTCCCCGAAAGGCTCAGTCAAAAGTGAGCGCTCCTTTCTCTTCGGTGGGTTGAAGGCGCCTGAATCCAAGCTGGAAGAGGAGCGGCGGCTCCTCTGACGAAGAGTATGATAAGTTGAATCCCGATAATGAGGCATTTTGGGATGCTGTGGCGGGTATACCCAGTTGGTTTGCCATTACGGCTACTTTACAGGTTCACTCAAAGATCCCACAGTTAAGCTCCTGGTGACACCCGGGAAGAAATTGGGTACGCGTACGGAGATTAGAAGTGGTTCATCAAGGGGCCAAGAACAGGGTGAGCTTGATGCGTACATTCTTGACTGGTCATTTATTGATTATTTGGATTTGCTGTAGGATCTAACCGCGGTCGCAGCCCAGTTTCGAAAGCCGTCCACTCAGTCGACCCTCCCGTACCAATGGTGGCACCCGATGCACTTGGGGCTCGTGGAAGCATGTCGAAAGGCAAGGGTTTACTCTCATCTATAAAACATTGAGCTAATGCTGGCCGCAGCCTTACTGCCCGCGATCAATCTCGGTTCCCCTCCAATAACGCCGAGGAAAAAGGCGCAGGCCACGCACGCACCATCTACTGAGAGGACGAGAGCTATTACTCAGGCATTGGGGAGCCTGAGGTTCTCTTCTCCAACGAGTTAGTGTCTATGGAAATTGTCTGTGTCCTTCTACTTATCATTGATAATGTGTTGTGCTCCTTTTAGAAAAAGAACGACGAGACCCCCCACCGCGCTCCTCGCGAACTAATGCAGGCCCTACGCCACAGGTATGTGCCTTTCGCTTTGCCTTATATTTTCATTTTAACCTTCTGTATTTACACAGCCAGCAAAAGCTGTATACATAGAGGTCTCCAGCGATGACGAGGAAGAGGAGAGAGGTCAGAGCCTTCCTGACTGGTTCTGGGCATTGTCAACTGACTTAAATTCGTGACCATTTCAGTGAACGACAGTGAGCAGATTTTTGGGTTCCGTACCTATAGGTTTTCAACAGATCAACAGTGCCCTTCGAGACTGATTCATCGCCTCCAACCCGACCAGGTTCTTTATTCGACTACTCTACCTCCCAAAGCTCCGGATTCCTGACCACCCCAGCTTCGTCCTGGTCTGTCGGTGACCGCGGAGGTCAGGGCCCGTGGAGCTCATCAGAAAGCGAGCCCACGACCAATGTCGCTGTCAAACAAAAACATCTGAGATCAAGTGACGCATCAGAAATTGAGATTCACAGGATCAACAATGGCTTTTCAGCCCCGGCCCTCGCCAATGACGTTTTTGCGACCCCTCGTATCTCGAAATTTCGAGATGCCGAAACTAGTTCATCTCAGAAGTTGCTTCCTTCGGCTCCGCCATCATCAGACGATATACCTTCAGCTGTCTCGGTGTTCTTCCACGGCACCCTCGGCACGGACCTCAAGCCGATTATAATTGCACATTGTGCGAAGGTCCAGGAGTTCATGGATAAACACAATATTGCTTGGGGTGTGCAATATGAATTTGCTCGTGGTGTTTCCCTCAAGCAGTGGACATGGGATGACGTCTTCAACGTGCTTCGAGTAAAATTAAATGAATTCGAGGGTTCGAACGCCGATACGGCCTATAAAGTGGGTCCAATTATGCGCCAACGTGAGGCTCGCAATGTGAACCTCACACTCTGGTATGTTTCCTCGACTCTGTGAAGTTTATAATCACAACATTCATCAGGCAAGAGTTGGACCGCGAGCAGGCAGCAATTCTCGAAAATAAGGGTAGAGGCCTCGGTCTGATGGGTCGTTGGCACGACCAAGACGACTGGTTCGGCGGACGCATCCAACAAATTGCTCGACTTTCCAAAGAGGGTACACAATATCGGGTTCACCTTGAGCCTATGGAGAAACGACGTTCCCATCGCTTTTCGCGATATCTTGGATCGCGCCGGATGCTGCAGCTTCGCATATCGAAAGACCTCATTATGAAGGAAAATACGCAGCTGAAGAAATTTTTACAGGGCAAGTTTATCTTGTGTGGACGAGTATATGTTCCTTTCCATGCAAAGGATCATAGTCTCTACATGGTAGAGACTAATGAGAACTGGGAGCGCAAAACGCGAGCGGAATCGGGTGATCAGTATCGTCACCCGTTTTCCGATTTTATTAATTGGCACAACCCGCCCGAACACAATCATAAACAGGCCAGTTTCCTGGTTTTATTTAATGTTACATTCATAGTAATATCCCAACAGGCGTTGAGCAAATACGTAACCCGTTACGCTCTTGGATTATCAACAAGCATACCGGTCCTCGAGTTTGAGGGGAACCACATCTACTTTGTCGATGATATCTGTACGTCCTATTTTCTCTTCTCATGTGTCTCTGACTCATGACGTCGCGCTCAGATGGTAGCCACTACAAGGGTGGTAAGGCCTCCGCCGAGGAGACGATGACGGACGGTTGTGGCTTCATCAATCAAGCAGCGCTGGTTGCCATTAACGCGAAGCTTAACAAGCAAAGCCTCCCTGTCGCGGTTCAAGGCCGCATTGCGGGTGCAAAAGGTCTTTGGCTTCTTCATCCGCATGACACAAGCTCGGAGTTCAAGATCTGGATTCGGGACTCTCAAAACAAAATCCACCTGCCAACTCTTGACCGCTCCCATAGGATTTTTGAACTGGTTTCTCCCTCAAGACCTTCCTTCTCGGTGTCACTCTCTCGTCAGAGTATTGTCAACCTGTCGTTCAACGGTGTTCCGGACAAAGTACTCATGGATTACCTGGAGAAGGGACTTGAGGAGGAGATTAGGCCACTTGTCGACTGGGATCGACCAAAGGCTTTGCTGCACCTGTGGCATGCTATCAACAATACTGGGAATGTGGCTAGATCCCGTGTTGAACGTGTGACCACCGGCATCAGTCGTGCCCTTGGATTGACAAGACGGGTATGGAATGAGACAGAGGAGAGTGTAGGTGATGGTGGAGACGCGTTTAATGAAGCAAACAGGACACACTCTGGACGAGAAGAGTACAGTCAGGGTGAGCAATCATATGACATAGCGGAGTACGGTGACCAAGGCTTATTTTGGTATCTAGCTCCAAATGCCGTGAACGAGTCCGCTCTTGAGCTCGTTCAAGCAGGGTTTCACCCCTCTCAACTGAAGTGTCTGCGAGATAAATTGAAATACATTATAGAAGGGGCCATCAAGAGCGTCATTGAGGGGTATCGTATCCCGCTGTCTGAATCCCTTTCGGGATTTGTTGTTCCAGGTGGAGCTCAGTTTTTTTATTTATTGGCGAATCTAATATTTATGTGCTCTCTCTCTAGATCCTCTTGGCGTTCTAGAGGAAGGTGAAATCTATTACCGATCTTCGCAGAGTCTTCTCGATCCTCGAACGCAGAGGACATTTGATATTTTGACCGGTGATGTGATTGTAAGTTGTCTCGCTGTCAGTGTCGTTCTATCTAATCAAAGTCTTTCAGGTCGGAAGGTACTTTCAACTTATTATTTTTGACGTGGGCTTTGTTCTTATCTGAGCTAGGTACCCTATTTTCCTCGCCTCAGATCTGCAGAAAGTCAGAGCCGTGAACATCTCGGAGCTTTACCAGTGGCCGGATGTCATTATTGCTTCGACGAAAGGGACTCGGAGTCTTGCAAGTCTGCTCAGCGGAGGAGGTGAGTTTCGATTGTATCTGGTTCTGTGACTCTCCTTGCTGGAGCCGATCTTGCAGACATGGATGGAGGTAACTCTAATGCGAAATGCGATTACCGGTTCGTCACTAACATTGAATGTAGACGAACTATTCATTCTACGTGAACCCGAACTTGTGGAGCCATTCCGCGGCACACCTTTTGTTTCCCCTCCCGACGATTTGAGCACCAATTTTAAGAAGCACGTCGAAACTGTGAATGAGTTCTGCGAACGTATCAAGCACGACCCCCCTACGCTCCAACAGACAGAATTACAGAGCGCCTTATTACTCAGTCTCAACGAAGACCAGAAAGGCCTCTACTCCACGTTCCACGACAATGCGGTCGAAAAGTATGGTTATAATCACCCCAAGACCGTTCGGCTTTCATACATGTGAGTTTCTGACGTGTATTTACAAAGCGCCTGGCAAATGACCGGGCTATGCACATAAGGTTTAATACACTTTTGGACGCAAGTAAATCGGGGCTAACGCTCCGAGATGGGATCTTCGAAATGGATAGGAAGGCATTTGGAAATGGGCCATTTATGGAAGACGAGTATTACGATGACCTGCAGTCGCCTTCGATACGCAGAACATGTCCACAGAATCCGGGGCAGATCTTTTCTATACTCACTAAACTTGTGATAGCTGGGGAAAGGAAAGGGGAGGAGCTCATGGCGGTGTATGCAAGTGCCGCGGGGCGCAGTACTAACCGACTTGATCAGGATTTGGCTGCACCATACGACAAGGCACTCGCTTTTGCTCATGCTGCTTACGGGAGGAAGAAGGAGTTGGCTTACCTCCTCGAGGACCTCTCCAAGATCCGCAAACATGTGGACGGTGCGCGCAACGTATGGGCTGAACTATGTTCAAAACCCAAGGGCAAGAAGAAAACCAGGAGTGGGAAACCGCTGTCGTCGTCATCGCCCACCGAACAGGCTATCACTGCGCAAGCGGCGAGGCTCTTTGCAGCTGAGGTAGAAGGTATCATAGCGACGCCCAACGTGGATGAAATTAAGGCGTCCTACGCCTACCGGGAGTGGCCAGATTCGCCATTTGCGTTTTCGATGGCATTCAGACAGCTGTGTGAGATCAAGGGTAGAGCGGCGAAAGGTGGACTTGCTCCCTGTATTAGGGAGATTGACGAAATGAAGACGATCTCGGGGTCCAATATCAGAGCCGTGGAGAGGAGTTATACCGATTAGGGTGTGTTTGGCTGGTTGCTGTGTCCCTTCTTGCTTTCCTAGCTTCATCTTGGTTTCCTTCTTGCTTTACTAGTTGCTGGTCTCATTGCTTTTTCACCTCTAATCGGCTCTTTGTACCATATTCGTAGCATCTTGCATTTTAACATTTTGGCATGGAGATCAAGGCGTGGGATTTTCTTCCGGAAGCCCCACAAGCGCCCAAAATGTTTGAACACCGACAGGGATTTTTGTACAGCTGACTTTCCAGACACTCACCACCATCGCCAGGGGCGCTGGTTGTATATCCTCCAGCGCTTTTGCAATGAACCAGACGCGCCTGCACGACGACGATAGTCCCTCTACCCCAGAATACACAGATGATCCTGCTACCGAAGTCTCAGAAGTATCCACGCCCGTAACATTCTCTGCAGATGGCTCTCCGAGTCTCCCTGAGCAACTTCTGCCCGCGGATCCTGCGACCGCTGCTCAGAAGAAGAAAAAGAAGAAGAAATCGAAGAAGTCTACCAAGGCCAAGGAGGCGCTCGCTGCTGCTGCTGCTCTCAAGGTGAAATCCCGGGCGGAGGAGGCCGACCTCGAGGATCGTCCACAGGTTCTCTGTATTAGCAGGAACAAGCATTGGCGTTACATTAGCTCTTATCATGTTCGTGTGATTCATCAGAGTCGCCATTCCCGGTCGCTCAATCTCTCATAGGGTCCTTGGCTCCAACTCCCCGTCGAGCTCTTGGAATCCCTCCTCCTTCTCAACCTCGACCCAGCCATGCACGTCACTTCTGATATTCGCACCCCGCATTCTCTCCCTACATCCCCCATCAGTCCATCTAGGGGGTTCCGTTCCTTTCCCAATCTCGAAGATTTCTCCCCGCCCCAATCCCCTCGTAATGCAATATCACCTCTCCCTCTCCCTCTTCATCCACCACTTATTTCCAGTAAACCCGCCCCTCCCCCTATCGATCCAGGGGTTCTACGTTCAGTGACTAGTATTCGGAAACTGATAGACGAGGCCGCAGAATTATCTGTTCGTGCGTCGTCCGGGTTATCTGCGGTCGAACTTGGGTCCATGCGAAGCGGTTCTTCCTATAATGGAAGCTCGTGGGCCGCTGCGCAGTCTCTGGGACTCAACCCCCTCGGTACGACCGGCGGAGGCAGGAGCGTTAGCATGTCTGCAAATCGGGTCTACAGATTACGCGCCCTCGCCGTGCAAAAGCTGGCCCAAGCGTACAAGACAGACGAAATAGCGTCTAGTGTCATGGTCATGCAAGGAGGAAGTGTCTTTGACGACGTGGCAGAACGAGTGCTAAAGCAAGGTGAGTCGTACCGCTTGATTGTGGAGTGTTGCACTAAGACCTGTGAAAGACCCAAACAACGCGGATGCGAAATACATTCACTTTTTCCATGAGAAGATACCATCGAGGTGTGCTGCATTCTACCCGTGTAGTTGTTCATCTGCTGTACTGATGTATCAAGTCATAGGCAGCTGGCCGAATCCACTACTACGAAGGTTCTGGATGAGCTGATAGCTGCTTTCCCGCACCGGCTAGAATATTACCGAACAAGGGGCATCGTCCATTGTTTTCGGGACGAATTTACGCAAGCAACCAAAGACTTTACATTCGCACTCAAGGAAGCTCGTGCCCAACGTAGAGCCAAAATGGCGCACCATAATAACGCTTCGCCGGGCGAACCACGTAATTCCAAGGGCAAGAAGCGGAAGGGTAGCGGTACCCACCCGCATACCAATGGGCAAGCCCCACCGGAGGGCACATCCACGATGGATGGTGTGTTTGAAGGAAATGATGCGGAACTTATTCCGCTACATCCTTCTATCCTCCCCGATGCCCCGGAACCCATCGAGACACAGCTTCTCTTCTTACGCGGCGCTGCTTATCTTCAACATGCGGTCTATCTTATTGAAAACGCGGTCCTCGAACTTGAAGGCGTTCAGAAACTCCCGTCTCCAGATGGCGCCGAGCTTCGGTTGTGCTATCTCGAAAACAGTCGCTACGGCGGTGTCGAGATTGGTAACCCGGATGGGCCTCTCGGTAACACTTTCGGACCCAAGGTGAAGGCATATCGTGAGGTTCTCGCACTGAGGTCCTTCAAGGAGCACATTAATAGTCTTCTGAGGAAGAGCATTCGCGACCACGAGAAATTTCTTACACATTTCGATGGCGGAGAGATGATGCTGCTTTTTCCGGGAGGCGACATAGCATCGCAAGTAGAATACGCCTTCCTCCTGTCGGAATCCGTCCGTCCGGGGAATCACAACAATCCTCCACCTCCTAATATTACCGAGGCACCATCACCTCTGACTACATACCACCCTCTCCTCATCGAGTCCCATTTTAGTGTGCTTATTTGTCACCTGCTCCTAGCTGACTTTACTGGCCTTTTACCGCTATTTGCCAAGACTGTCGCACTAGTCGATGGTGTTGACGGATATCCCATCTTCCTTCCTCCACGGTCGATGGGTCAAGCGGAGTTTATTGAGGTTCTGGAACGATTGGCTATGGGATGGAAGAATGGCATCCAGCCCCATTCACTCACGACTCAGCGAGGCAAGAGTAGACTGGCTATTGAGCCCCCGATGTTGGTTACCCCTTCCGTGTCCACCGCCTCTTCGACTATCTCGGCTATTACACCCCCTTCTCCTGGCGCCCTGTTGTCGAACGCGGTTACCGAGATTAATCTCGACATTTATCCTCCCCCTTCGCCCACCTGTGGGCTGCTCCAGCCAGATCATGCAGTGGACTATTATGCCCCTTCGACTTCCTCGGCTTCTGTATCGAGGAAAAATAGCCATAGCGCACTCCGTACTTCCTCTGTACTTGCTTCATCTCATTCCCAGCAACAGTCCCAGGGGGTCGTCGATAACCCGACCAACGGAGGAGGGAAGAGGATAGAGAACAGCGACAGCAATAACAGCCAGGAGTGTTGTTACAGAGCCGATGCTAGTCACGCCCTTGATTGTGCTAGGATCTTGCTTGCGCCGGTCGTTAAACGTCAGAGGGAAAGGGCAGAACAGGCTGCTGCGGAAAGGGCTGCTGGCACCAAGAAGAAATCTGTATCAATTAATATACCCTTACATGGGCCTCGTGTGGAGATAATATTGGCCTGGTTGGGCGCTGTCCATTTGCCAGAGCTTGAGGGTGCATAAGTGGGGGGGGGGGGTGTATAATCTGTAATAACCCTCTCGACGCGCCTCCCTTTTTGTCCAAGTCTTAGTGTACTTTGCCGTTTATTTGTGTCTTTTTTTACACCGATTCTCGTAAAAACCTGACATTATCATATACGGAAAGAGATAGATGTCCTACAGAAGATGAGGGAGGAACTTGATCATCCAACGACAGACAGGTTTGAAAGAGAAACTGGGGGAGTGAAATTGTATCTAAAGATCGTCCGAACTAGGAGAGAGCGCGGTGGAAATGATATCCAAGGTTGTATGTTAGAGTACCGATAAGAAGTCCAATGTACGAAGTTCAATATTAAGATATGTTTTTCCAGGATCCTCCAGGGGGGAAACAGAAGACAACGAAAAAAAAAGTCCAGAAAAATAATATCAAGCAACTCAGAGACGGTGGACAACGCCCAAGCTTCCAATAACAATCCCAACAATCCCTACTACGAAAGCATGCCAAACAGCAGGAGAGATCCGCACAACGTCACCATTGAACGCAACATAAGTAGCCGATGGCGAGCCGCTCTGTCCGAATGAACCACCAGTACCTCCACCAGTCAGGTTGGCACCGTTAGGCTGAAACAGAAAGAGGTTGAGTACCGCAGAGAGGAGGCACGTATCCAAAAAGTCAAAACTTACACCAATGGGGCGTGAATTATCAGCGAAGGCGCAAGTGTCCGAGGCGCAGATACATTGGCCCTTGATAGGATCCCAGAAAGGCGTTGAGCAGTTGGCAGGCACTGTCAATAGCGGTCAGATAAGTCTCAAGAAATCCCCCAACGGCGACTTACGGCGGACGCGGGCTTGCTGACCATCGGGAATTTGTTGGGGAGGGTTTGGGTTATCAGGGGAAGGCTGAACTTCGGGGCAGCCGTACTAGACGAAAAGGCCTAATTAATCGACACCAACATGATAAAAAAAAGGTAGACGTACGCAAGTATAGAACGGGAAATCAGGGAAGGCACAATGGGAAAGTATGCCTGCCTCATTCTGGGGCATACCATTGCAAATCTTCATCGAAGGATCTACTTGAGGAGTCGAACACCTCAACGAATTGATCTTATCAAGTTGAGAAGCAGGCACAGGGTTTCGGACCCATTCGAGCAGTTGCTCGTTGGAGACAATCCAGACTAAGGAAGGAGATAAGGTATTAAAACACCCCCTGTAGTCGTATCGAACATACCATTCTGCTGCTCTTGCGCCCAGTCCAAAAAGGCGTTAATCATATTGATCGTAGAGTTACTGACGTCAACACCAGGGTAAGTCGTCTATAACCGGTCAATCAGGCTGAGCTTATGGTGTCTGAAATGATTGCCATACTGAGAGATGGATGGGATGAGTATAAAGACCAATCGGTTGCCTCTTGTTATTGTAGTGGGCAGTAAACGTGTCCTTCATGTATTCCAACGTAGCTGTATCATTCGGTTTGGTTTCGCCATTAGCATTATCGCTACAACCCAGGGTGAGTGTGGTGTCCATTCATAGACGGAGCATGCTCACAGCCAAGGATCCATGAGATGAGGGCCAGTGATCCCGCCCTTGTCGAAGAAGGCATACATAGGAATTTCCCAGAATCCCGGCAATTTCGGTTCACCATTACAGGTACCTGGTACATCCGGGCAGTTATTCGCCATGCCAAAATCAAGAGTATACGGCCAAAAAGCGTCGGTATCAGGGTCTGTAACAGGCACGGCGGCGGTCGCACTGGAATCGTAAAGGAACTTGGAATTGTAGAGGATCTCCAATGTTTCTTTAGAATAGTTGAGGAAGGGTGCACGGAAACCCGTGATGCTACTCATCGGGATACCAGCCAAGGCATTGAGGGCAATAAGATTTCCGTTAACCTCGTCAACAGGTGGTGACCCAACGTGGGTCATACTTTATGGATGTTACCCAACGAGCACGGAACACAAATCCCAAAACACTCACGTGTGATCGGCAATCTCATTTCCTGCGACGTACCAATCTGGATGTCAAGGATATATACATGTTAGAACGCGGAAGGAGACGACGATAAAAAAGGAGACATACCCGTCACCAGAGTGTAGTTTGTGAAGTTGAGCGAGGTGAAATAGGTCATCTTGGGGGTGCAGCCGTTGGGATTCTTCCGATGAGCCAGGAACTGGTTGATAGCATCGAGCGTATACGATTGCACTGCGTCATCAGCGGTGAAGACCACAAACTGAGGCACGTCGGACTGCAGGGGGGGTCAGTAAGGACAATGATTATATTGTTGAAAAAGTATGGGTTGACGTACGGGTGACAGCCCTCCTGGCGGATCCGTGCTGGCACAGAGACAATTCGGCAGTTGGCACTTTGACGAGTCACAGTTATAGTTCGCGGCCTTTAAGCCCGATGCCTGAGGGACGCCTCCATCCTGGGCCGATGCCAGCAGGGGTAGTCAAGGCAGCGACCGAGAACGAGGGGCAACATGCGTGTAGTGGCGGAGGTGGACAACGACGGGCAGGAAAGGAAAGGAGGGGAAGAGGCTGCTTTTCCCAGAGCCGGGGCGAGGGGGGAAGGAGAAGAGGAAGAGGGAGCGTGTGGAGGTGAGAGCAACGAGAGAGGCTGGCAACTTGTTCCAATCAGCTGACTCAGCACGGCAGAACGGCGCCGCCATCGTTTGTTTTGGAGCTTGCGGTGCTAGTCCTCGGCGCAGAAACCGCGCACGGGTCTATGTTAAGAAACAACAGCGCATGGAAGCACACAAAGACTATAACAACCCACTAAACTAGTCAAGTTTCGCTTGTCACCGTCATCCTATTTCATATGCTCAAGCCTAAACATGCGAGTCAAGGTCAAGTGTCACCCAGTTTGGGGGCTACCACTATTTGAATGATTTGCAAGAATACTACAGACACGCTCGGCACTCGTATACACACGAGAACTGAGGGGAGCGGCATTAGCGAGTCTTAGAGGCTATATACTGAGTACATGGTCTGCAAGGTATGAAGACACGGTCATTAGATGTCACAGGCGAAAATGGAGGTGTACTTATAGGTAAGGTGTCTACATGTCTGTGAGCCCGGAGGTCGTGTGTGTTCCGAGGCTCAGGCATGCGTTTGCGGATTCCGACATGATTGACATTACTATTTTCTCTGATACGACTTTGCCCCGACTCTCCAGATTCGACCGCCTGTTGAGCGCGTTTCCGGTATCCGAGAAACTAGAAAGGCTCGTTCGGAGGCTGCAGTGCGGCCCATAAGCATACCACATTCCCGAGTAAATAGACTCCCTCATCTTCTCAAAGTTACCTTTGAGACAGTGTTCCCGCGACATTGCGTTCTTGAAAACAAGGCAGCAAGGCATTAATCCACCGCCCCCGTATTTTGGCAAAAGGCGGCCCCGAGAGACGGATATGTACATACTCTCGTAAGGGAACCCCATCCCAAAAATCGAGTAGAATGAAACCAAGTGATTTTGATTCCATGGGGTATTCGAGGTACGCCCCAGGTAGCTTATAGGGGTTGAGCTAAATGACATCAACCCATTAGTAAACACCCCTCATTAAGATAAACGAAAAAAGGGTTATACGGCTGTACCTGAAGGAAAGAGATACACAGCAAAACTGTTTATTCCCTTGCTTGGGGCATCATTAAGGTCGTGTTGTGAGAGCGCCTTTTTGATGAGAAGAACAAGTGGCTTGAGTGCTGGCATATTTTTCAAGGAATGGCTCTTTAGTTGTTGAATGGGAAGACCTGCCCCGCCTGGGTCCCTGCAGTGCTCCTGCTACATAACAACAGCTTTTTTACAAGGACAAAGGTTTATGTACGAAGCCAGAGGCTCTGCCATTTTGGGCGCTCAAATCTTCTGGACCCTTCTGGATCATCCTGTTCCCAAGATGTAGATCTCGAAGTCCAGATAAAGCACCATCCGGTCAGTGGCTATTCCAAGTTACCAACTTAGCTTGCGGGAAGTTTCGCTCAATAACCCATGCGTTTATTTAGATTTTAGGAGAGGCCTGTTGCGACAACCTTATGCTCGCACCCCCGAGCCCCCCGACGCTCCCTCGAGCTCTTAGGTCCCCCGCTCTCCTCCGTTCCCCCCGGCTCATGTGCCCCATGCAATGGTATGTCTACGCTATTTGCTTCTGTTTATTGTCGCCATACCTTCTATGTAGTTCCTGCGTGCCTCTGGGGTCACATTAAGTATCGAATAAACTTTGTTTTTGCACATCTTCGTACAAACCATGGCTTGCTTTAAAATCACTAGGGGTCCTGCATAAAGGATCAAATATCCATAAAATGACCTGGAAACAACCGGTGCACTGAGCCAGGAAAAAGCAGAATGGATACTGAAGCCTTGGTCGATCCATCGAACAGGTCACAAACAATGGAGATAACCGATGAAGAAATTAGCAGTGTTGTTTCGGCTGTACAGAATGCACGGGAAGAAGGGCGCATTAATGATGGGCACGATGATGTTAAAGATGACACATTGCGAGCAGCGTCCACCATCAGCCGGCATATTGAACACCTTGATGATCCGGTCGCACAATTTGCACACAAACTCGAAGTGGTCCTGGCCTTACTTGGGCACCAGATGCATTTGGAGAGGGCTCGGTTATTGGGCGTCACCCGTATCTCTGATTACTCCTATCATATACAATTATTATTATCCTAGAAATATGTCAGGTATCCCAGAGACATGGTATAATAGTTTTTGAAAAAACTCTGGTCTACTCTTAGTAACATCCTGTAATCCCATACGCTCTCATAACCCATAGCCTGGAGCGGTGATTAAAGGGTATGGGTTAAGAGGACGTTGACTGCAACACAGTTCCAAGACAATACACGAAATAACAGCACGTACGAACACATAAAATCATAACGACAGCAAAGATGCAACATAAAGACCGCAAATAATCAAGTTTCGTTTGTCACAGTGGAATTGACTTCAATAGCCATCTTCCTCGAGTGCCCAAGCCCAAAATCTGAGTCAAAGCTCAAGTCTTGTGAGATCTGGAGGCGAAACCTGCTTTGGTGGTGGTTGGTCTTGGCTGGATAATATTTTTGAATACACTTTTGGCAAACTCTCCGGATCGGCTCAGCTTTTGAACGTGTTTCCGATATTCGAGAAACTAGAAAGATTCTCAAAGACAACGAAACGTCCGGGCAAATACGGACTGACCTTGTCATCCACATACACCAAGTGTGATGCTTTGAGACAATGACCTCGCAACATTACGCCCTTGTAAACAAAACAACGAAATATTAGTTCATCGCCCTGAGCACGGAAAACTCCTACTAACGTGGATCACGAGGGCACTGAACAACCAACCGGCTTTGCTCGTACCAAGTTATCCAGCTCGCCCCAAGTTTTGGCAAAAGGCGCGCTTGAGATACAGATATGTACATGCGCTCATAAGAGAACCCTCGTGAGTACCATTTCAAGAAGCCGAGCAGAATGAAGCCAAGTGATTTTGATTCCATGGGGTTTTTGAAGTACGCCTCGGGTAGCTTATAGGGGTTGAGCTGAACAACGCCAACCCATTAGTAGCAGCCCCCTTTAACAAAAGAGAGGATTATATGGCTATACCTGAAGAAAAGAGATACACATGCAAATCACGGCAAAACTATTTATTCCCTTGTTCGGAGCATCATTAAGGTCGTGTTGTGAGAGCGTCTTCTTGATGAGAAGAACGAGTGGCTTGAGTGTCGGCATATTTTTCAAGGACTTCCTTGACAAACGCGCCGTTTCGCAGACCATCGGTGCTATTGATGCTGATATCAACCTTGATTGAACCTAAGGGCCAGTCGTAGATCATTCTTAAATTTTGAAACAAAAAGCAGGCACTTACCAAACTCCGGCTTAGTGGAGAAGGTGACGATAGGAACACGGGCCCCCGACAAAAATGAAACATCCTGGCACCACGTAGTCGATCTCATAGCTGTGCTAATATCGAAGAGCCGGAAAAACGTCATCGTATCATCTACATCCTCGTCTTGAATTATCAGATCAAGATCGCTAGTGTGTTCACGAAGTAAGCGGCAGAAAGTCGATCAAATGGATATTCATGACAAACGTACCTGCCTGGGAGTCGGAGTCCTGTCGCGGTGCTTCCGGAGGTATGTATCTCACACTTGCTCGACACAGTTCGGATAACAACACAAGCACATTTCTCAATGTAAGTCACCAAGATCTGCTCCTCAGCAGTTGGTGATAAGTATTTCACACACTCAAGGATCTCTTCGTGAAGCCTATACCAAGGATTGAGTACCGACCTGAGGAGTGACCTTCCTAGCTCAGGAGGAAGGACCTACCTCGCCTCTGCGGTACTATATTCCCGCTTGGGGATACGGGCTGACCAGGCGTCGTAATGACGGCCTCTTTCGTGCGGTCGCCGTCGAAGAAACCCGAGAGTTACCCCCAGCCCTGAGAGTCCCCTCAAGCCTTCCAGATGCACGAGTCGAGGACATAGTTTTACAAGTACAAGAGGAAAGGCTTCTGTGCGAAGTCAAAGGCTCCGACCGCCGTTGTGGGAGCCTCGGGTTTTCTTTTGGTCACCTATTCCCAAGATGTGGATCCCGGGGTCCAGATCAGGCACCACCCGATTAGCAGCTACACTAAGCTAATAGAGCTCTAATACAATACGTAATAGGCCCTGGTGCAGCAAAGCTGCCGCTGGGCTGGGGGCGGGCAGGGGTGCAAGTTGCCGTTTACTAAATCGATGCGATACTATGCGATACAACGCATGCACCTTTGAATTTCAAAAATCACCACCCGGTGTCTTTGGTCACAAAGGAATGATTTCGTACTCTCCAATACCTGCCTCACAGTGACAAGGGTAGAGAACTACCAAAAGCCCGGACAAGTACCGCGTATTACATACATGAGCACCAACATATGAACTTTTTTGCTAGGCCAATTGTCCTCAGTCTAATAGACCACATATATATCTGCCCACGTCTCCATAAGAGACCACCTCGTCCACGTGTTTCCGATATTCGAGAAACTAAAAAGATCCTCAAAGATGATGAAGCATCCGAACAAACATAAACTGACCTTGTCATCCACGTGCAGCAGGGACGAAAGGGCTCGTTCAGGGGCTGAAGTGGCACCCACGAGCAAATTATATTCTCTAGTAAACAGGGTCCTCATCTTCTCAAAGTTACTTTGAGACAGTGTCCCCGCGACATTGCGTTCTTAGAACACAAAGCAACAAGGCATTAGTCCATTGTAGTGAGCATGATGACTTGAACAAAACCCCTACTAACCTGGATCACAAGGGCATTGGATAACCAACCGGTCCTGCTCGTTCGAGCTTATCCAACTCGCTCCATATTTTGGGAAAAGGCGGCCGCGAGAGACGGATATATACTTACTCTCGTAAGGAAACTCCCGTGAATACCATCTCAAAAAATCGAGCAGAATGAAGCCAAGCGATTTGGAAACCATGGGGTATTTGAGGTATGCCCCAGGTCGCTTCATAGGGGTTGAGCTAAACGACGTCAACTCATTAGTAAACAGCTTCCCTTGATATATAAAAAAGGATTGTATGGCTATACCTGAAGGAAAGAGATACACATGCAAACCACAGCAAAACTGTTGATTCCTTTGTTCGGAGCATCATTAAGGTCATGGTGCGAGAGCGCTTTCTTAATGAGAAGAACAAGTGGTTTGAGTGCCGGCATATTTTTCAAGGACTCCTTGACAAATGCACCGTTTCGCAGACCAACGGTGTTATTGATGCTGATATCAACCTTGGTTGAGCCTTAGTAAAAACCAGTCATGGACTATTCCTAAATCTTGAAAAAACAACAGATACTTACCAAAGTTCGGCTTAGTGAGGAAGGTGACGATAGGAACGTGGGCTTTCCACAAAAATAAAACATTGTGGCACCATGAAGCCGACCTCAAAGCTGAACTAATGTCACGGAGCAGAAAAAATGCCGTCGTGTCATCCACGTCCTCGTCTTGAATTATCATATCAACGTCGCTGGCGTATTCACAGGTAAATGGCAGAAAAGCGACCAAACGGATAATTACGACAGACGTACCTATCTGGGAGTCGGAGTCCCGTCGCAGTGCTTCCGGCGATATGTATCTCACCCCTAGACGACTGGGTTCGGATAACATCACGGGTACACGCCTCAACCCAGTTAACCAAGATTTTCTCCTCGGCAGTCGATGACAAGCAGTTTACACACTCGAGGATTTCTTCGTGAAGCCTAGGCCAAATTTGAGTACCAGCCAAAGGAATGGCCTCTCTAGTTGTCGAGTGGGAAGACCTGCCTCGTCCTGGCCTCTGTTATGCTGTACTCCTGCTTGGGAATACTGGCTGACCAGGTGTTGTAATAAAAGCCATTCGAGAACATGACAACAGCTGTTTTACAAGGAGAAAAGGCTTACGTATTAAGTCAGAAGAAGTTCTATCGTTGTGGGTGCTCAAATTATTTTCTGGATTCTTCTGGATCATCCTGTTCCCAAAGCGTGAATCCCGAGGTCCAGATTGGGTACCATCCGATCAGTAACGGCGCTAGGCTAACAGAGGTCTAAGACAAATACATAAAGGTCCTGACGTACGCAGCGTGACAGGAACCATAATAATTTACAACACCAATTCGATTGGTTATTTCGTTTGCTTACGGGGCCTCCGTCTCTTCTTTGGTGGGCTATTATCACTCTTATTCTCGCCATCAGGGATTCCGATAGGAGCTCGGGTCGGGTGCTGGGTGGTGCGAGAGCTAGGCGAGGAAGGAGATGTTGCAGGCCCCTTGGTGAGAGAATTTGGTAGATCAGTGAGCACAGGAACAGCGGACGACCGTCTGCGTCTGCGTGACTGAGGAACCGTTCACCGATAGACCCCCGGCTGTGTTCGACGCCTGCGCCCTGGCTAAACTGCCAGATTGGACTAACCGTCGAATGTGTTCCCGGTAGTCGATGAACTAAGATAATTCTTAAAAAAAATGAAACATTGGGATACTTCGACCTACCTTGGTATCAACGAGTACCAGATTACCAAGGATATTCGTAGAGCCTGCAGTAGCTTTTCCAATAGCATCATGTGCTTGGATGAATAAAACTCTCATTTTTTCAAAATTCTTGTGAGACAGCGTTCTTGTAATATTGCGCTCTTCAATGAAAGAGGCCGATTAGCTACTGGGTCTAGAATTCTGGCAGAAGGGATGGACTCTTACGCGCATCACAAGGACACTGGATAACCAACGTACTCTGATCTTCTTGGCTTATCCAACTTGCGGTGTCTTTCGGCGCAAGACAGGGCTTGAGAGACAGATATATACCTGCTTTTGTAAGGGAAATCCCGCGAGTAGTACCCTAGGAAGTCGAACAGAATAAAACCGAGTGATTTGGATTCCACGGGATCAGCGAGGTGTTGTTCAGGCAGACCGTAAGGGTTTAGCTAAACTCGACTCGTTGATAATCAGTACCCCAAGCCAAACAGAGAGCGGCACACCTGAAGGAAAAATATACACATGCATATAACAGCAAAACTGCTGATCCCCGATTTCGAAGCATCATTAAGGCCGTTTTGTAAAAGCGCCTTCTTGATAACGAGAACAAGTGGTCGGAGCGCTGGCATCGTTTTCAAACAGTTCATGACAAACGCTCCAGTATGGAGGCCATTCACATTGTTGATACCAACGTCGAATTTGATTGAACCTTGAGAGAGAAGCAACCACGCTTAATGGGGGGATTCTGCGATTTTCTGGATGGAAACGGGTACACACCAAATTGGGGTGTAGTGGAGAAAGTAATAATAGGGACACGGGCTCGAGGCAAGGTGGTGACGCTTTGACACCACCCAGTGGATTTCACAGCGTCAGAAAGCTTAAGGAGTATTTTCTTTATATCGTACGTATCACTGGTCTCGATTATCAAATCAATGTCACTGGGGTTCGCGATAAGCACACGTTAAAAACAATCGAGGGGAGGAGGTTGTTGCACACGCACCTGCCCGGAAGCCGGAGTCCAGTCGCGGTACTTCCGAAAACATGCACCTGACACTGACTAAACGGCTTCTGAAGAACACCCCGAAAACAACTCTCAACAGATGTAACGACAGTTTGCTCTTCAGAGGTTGGAGCCATGTAGCTCACATAGGCGAGGATCTCGTCATGGAGCCTGTGGTCGCGGCTGAACATTGGACCTCTAATTCAATCAGGAGAAGAGTAGCGAGGGGAACCTGCCTTGTCTCTGCGGTACTGTATTCGCACTTTGGAACGAGATCTAACCATGGTGCATGACTAGGACGATCGCGGTGCTTCGCTTCAGTCGCCGAGAGGTTACTCCTGGTCTTCTCTGGCTTCCCCGTCGAATGACTCGCGGGCATAGCGACTGCCCTTGTCCTTTACTACGCCTGTGAAAAGCCCTTCCCCAAAGTAAGGGATCCGAAGAAAATGACTGTGTTGGGTGACTATGGGGCAATTACCATTTCTGGCTTCAAAGTTGCGTCTCCGGCGTTCGTCAAGTCAACCAGAAAAACTATTTAACAGCACAGCTCTTTGACATGCCAACACTCTGTCTTGCACACATCACTTTTTCCAATCCTGAGAAGAGCTCCGATTGGTGGAAATACCTCGCCAGAAATATTTACGACCAGCCAAGAAGCTAACTTGAGCAAGCGCAGTGAACGGCACACACACACACACACACTAATGCTATCAGTTGTCTACTTGTTTGTTATCAATCTGATCTCTCAAGTCGGCGAGCTCGACAAATGACGCATACTCCGCTCAAGCCCACCATCGTTCCCACTTGCAAGCTCTGCCGTTCGGCTGTAGCCGCAGTATCCCCCGGGCAAAGATACATGATATCTTCATGCTGCGCGAGTATGACAGTACACATGGATGAAAACATACCCACTCGACATCCGTTCATAGTCGGTGTTCAAGCTGGAAATTTCCCAAGAAGAACCATCAGAACCACCAGTCACAAGCGTGTGGAAAAACAAACGAGAAGGTCATGGGACCCATGCCCCAGCACGTGCGGAATACCCGATCAGCTCCATGGTATCGGCTCCAGAGGGCCACAGCTCTCCAAGTGAACCCACGACGACTGGCAATACTTAGGCTCTCGTACCAATCTCAGACGCATTGCAGAGGACCGAAATGCCCGATACTGTGTCTGTGCCACATCCCCCAGCAGGTATGTCCCCGCTGTTACCCTCTGTAAGCGTTGTCGTTGTTAAGACTAGCCCCAAAGTGAAAGTGGGCGGAAGGCGTCATTCAGTGTCGAACAGGCCCAAGGTACACACCAATGGGTAAGTGATCATGCATCATGCCTCAGATAAGATCGCCTCAATGTGTATAGGGGGGGCCAGTTAGGCGGAACCTGCCGAATCCGAGGATGCTGGGAATGGTGAAGCAGTTCCGGAGGACTATCCCAGGCCTGCTCCTCCCGGTGAGGGGCAGGCCAATCAACATGACACTCATCACAACCACCAAGATGAGGAACAGCCGAAAAGGGAAAGGAGGCACTCTTCCCATGAGAAAACGAAAGAGTATGCTCACTGGAAGACCGAGACGACCAGGCCCACTCGCGACGGCCAAGGAAACACAATGAAAGGGTGGGGGTCTGGGGGTCGCATCGTTCAACCTGCTGGAAAGGGGTTTGGACTTTGAAGCTTGAAGCTTGAAGATTCATTAATAAATACTGAACGTCTGTCGCTCCATGATCATTTATCAACTTGTAACTGTCACCTTGTAAAATACAATTTTTTTCTTGTCCCACACGCGGCTCACCCGCGCCGGCCATGGAACAGGCGTACTCTTATATTCTCATGGAATTGGCATGACCGAATATGTGCGGCTGACATAAAATCGAAAGCGAGAGACAACGGACATGTAAAGATGGAATTTTTTCATGACCGAGCTGCCTTGGCCTTCTTGCCCCTGAGCTTCTTGGGCGGGGGGGCTTTGTGTTCCTTTTGAGCGGCCTGGAGGGCGGACACACGGGCAAGGGCGGCCTATGGATACAGTGTTAGCATCGTAGTTCCAAAGATACAAGCCAAAAGCCAAGCAAATTGAAGGCAAGAGACGAAGCCCAGTTCCTGAGTATATATGTATGCGCCAAAGAGTCGGGCCTTCCGCGGGGTGCATCGAACGAGGCCCGATAGCGACATGGCGCGGTGGGGTTTGATCGGCCCCATTTCCATCTTGCAAACATGTCCACGCCCAGCCTTTCATTTGAAGATCCGGTGGGTTCTAACGAGAATGCGTTTTGATTCAAGGAACCGGGCGGTCCCATTGTCGCGCAAATATGTAGAAAAAAACAAGAGTTTGAAACCCACCTGACGAAGATCGGGGCGGTAGCCTCTCCTTGCAATACCAGCGACAACACCTAGAGCGCGGCGACCACCGGACCTCGGGCGGACGGAAGAGGTAGCATATGCAGAAGAAACGGCATATGGCGAAGCCTTCGATTTTCTGGTGATAAGCTGAATGTTGCCGTTATTTTCGCTGACATGGATCGTCTGTACTTGGTATGATCGATTATAAGTAAGATGCCATATATCACGACGAGTTGTCCGACCTTCTGGTTAGCCAAGCCGGAGTATTTGTGAGAGTGGAGGTTCCGGAGATTTCCCTGTATCATCGAACTTCAGTTGAGCTTGATTTTTTCATCATCTACGTTCGGAATGAATTACGATCACGCACGGGCTCCTTGGAGAATGTGGGCCCCTCCACCACCCGCTTTACAACGTAGGAGTTATGTTTCTAGAATTCGAGGGTTAAGTAAGACCGTAATGTATCACTATTGGGGCACTTACACGGAGCAGGAGCCACTGGAGGTCGGTGGACATGGCGTTATTGGAGGATGTGTTCTTTGGTCCTTAACGCCCGAGTCGTTGGGGGATTCGGCACAGGCGGGTGGCTGAGATAAACTGTACAGTTGCTCTGTCACACACGGTCACGCCGTCGCCACAACAAGACTAAACATCGCAGTTGAATGCGATTAACCCATTAGCCGCTCGAAGCCTGCGCGCGTGAGCCTAGGACATATTATATCTGACCTACTTTCCCTTGGTGGCTTCGACGTGGTATTGGAGTATTACTGTCCTTGCTCTTCTTATCACATTCATCTCTACCCTCGTACCTAGATAGCACCTTCCATATATTTGCGTCGTCACCCTCAGATCTTTTGACAAACCGATATCATGGCCACCCAGCCTCCGATCCAAAATTGAAATAGCTAGTGTTCATGACGTCCGCAATGGTCCGAGTTAAGTATTGAGCAACTCATCATTGAACACATCTACGCAAGTAACGAGCGATGCAAGTTTGTTAAACCCTTCTTGCGTAGTGCGGACCTCGAAAGCTTGACCTTTATTACTGTGCTAGACCTGCGCCTGTCCTTCTGAACTTGCTGTAGACTAGACTGGGAATGTCTCATCTTCTTTCTACGTACGCAAATACCCGTGGCTAATAGTTTTGACATGGAAACAGATGGATGCGGTCGAAGTGCAACAACAAGGCAGATGACAACCAATGAGGATGGAAGGTCATAAGTGATGATCCAGTATACCACTTGTACCGTGATCGACTAGATGGTGATTTGCTTCATTCCTAGGCAGAGTTACTCCGATAATTATGAAAATGATTTCCCCGCGAGGCTAGAAGGGGCCACGAGGCGCACGCATTGAAGCGAGCCGACTATAATTTTTACAGCAAGCTTGTTCCTCTTACCCCTCCCATCTCTTCTCTTACCACTAACGATTCGTTCACGACCGAGGATATTCGCAATGTCTCTTGCTTCTCCTCTCATCGAGGTCTTTCGCTACACGTTGACGCCTATTGCACCCCTCACTTGGTTTGGTATCGGCCTCAGTACACTCGATATCGTTGCCGCGTTTCGTTTGTGTGTCATTCTGAGGCAGGTGAGGGAGCAGTTGCAAACGAAACACGTGGCAACCAAAGGGAAGGCAGGCGTAGAGGAGCAGTCGTTTGTACGAACTCTGGCCACAACGTTGCTGGTTGTCTATGGCGGAGAGGCAATCACTGGTGAGTCTCCCAAGTCTGCCATAATAAGCATGCTCAGTCTGCTGTGCGCCGACCCTTAGCACCCTTCTTGGGTATTCCGCCTTCGTTTATGGTCTCCGGGGTTGTACCGGTCTTGTATGCCGTTGCTCAGGCGGCCGTAGAATACTTGCCCTACATACCACCTCTGTCCGGGCAGACTGAACTTCCGCTGTCAATCGTTGACGGGTTCACGCGTGCATATCTCTTGTGCAACCTTATTCCACCAGCCGTGACACAGAACAGTTCAACTATCATCGCCTCCTCACCATGGACCCTTCTCGTTACTTCGCTGGTGAGCGTCCGACTTGGAAGCTGCGGGTACAGCCCTTTTTTCAACTGACGCGCACACAAGATCACAGCCAACGGTGGATTTTTCATTACGAACATGTTCTCATTCCTTAGCCCTACTCCAATGGCAGTGCAGACGCCCCCGGAGCTGCAAGTGTATGGCTGGACAACGGTCGACGTGTGGTGTGCTCCGGCCCTGACCGGTCTCTACGCCTTTTTGACACATGCCCAACCATTCTGGGCTGATTTACATGGGTTGTTTGTAGGAGTTGCTAGGGGGTGCGGACTGCGGGGAAGATCGAGCCTGTTGATCAGGAGGTTGCCCGAGCCATTTGCACAGCCATTCTGACCGGGTTGTTTGTGTCGCGGACGACGGTGAACTTTGGACTGTGGAAGAAGCCTGTGCAGAAAAGTGAGTTGTTTTTTGCTCAGCTGAGGGAGGCGAGACTGATGGATATACAGAGGCCAAGACGCAGTAGACAGTAGAGATACCATTTATGTCATCGCACGTGGATCGCATTTGTCTTCCAAAGGCAGTGTCCTCCATCCAATAAATACGACCCTTCCCCGACTATCTGTTCCCTTTGTCTCCCACCATGCAGCCGTCTCCAGAGGCCTTTCTCCTTCTCAGCCTTCCTAACTGCTCTCTTTCTTCAGCAGCTTTCTCAGAAATCGGTGTACTTGGTCTCGAATGCGTTACCATCCCCCTTCCAGAGGCCTCCAGCGCCAATGACCGCGACTGTCTATCTCGTGCTCAGGCTGAACATGTCAGAGGATACCGATAGATCCAACGAGGGTCATCCAACGTTCCGATACACCCCACGCGAGAGTCTACACATTCTATAGCACCCCCGTCCGATCCCACCGAACTTGTACTCACCGTCCCCTTACCTCCAGGAGACCCCAAGTCGACCCACATCCACGAAGATCTAGATACCTTTGAAGGCATTCTAGAGCAATATGCTACCGACTTCCGCACCTCATCTCAAGCTCCTGCTGTGCCATCGGAGCCCCCTCCAGCTTATGCTAGCGAAAACACGGACCTCCGTGGTCATCTTGTCATGATCAATGAAGATACTGGTGAAGTCATGGGTGAGGTTGAAGATCGTTTCCGCATCAAGGAAGATCCTGTGATACACGAGAGGGGACACGAGAATGATCCTGTTATCATAGAGGTGTCCGATGAGATGGGCTTAAGGGAGTCTGATGCCAATGCCATGGAAGCATTTGCGCGGATCAGTTCCTCCTGACCAGCAGGACTGGATCACCAAGTCTGCCTCTGTCGTTAGGTACGCACTCGCTTAAGCGGCTTAGGATCTCTGATCTCAATTACTTTCAGCCATACTATCTCATTCACTACCAACCTTCTGCTCACCACTATTCACCACTGCTTCCAACTACTACGTTTCAAAATCTTCCCCGTCGCCGCACCATTCGTCCTCGAATTCTGGCCACCTAGGGACAGAGATGCTACCACCAACAACCCCAATTCGCCTCCACCCCTCCCGCCTCGTGCACTTGTCTTCCTCACCTCCGAACGCACCCGTAAAGGCTTGCGCAGTGTGCATACCGTCAGCGGCCAGGCTGTCAAGGTGAGCACCAAGACAGTCAGAACAATCGATAGCATGATTCGCAGAGCCATGGGTGCCAGACCCAAGCAAAACCGACTTGGGTATATTCCAGCGCCTCACGGCTCCCTCTCGCCTGTTCCCTCTGCATCTCCTCCTGGTGCCTATACCCCTACTCTGGCTCCCCCACCCATCTATCCTTCCCCCTCTTTCTCTCCAAATCAAGGGGGCGCCGACTCCAAACCCCCTCTTCCACCCCGTCGTTCACCATCCCCTCAGCCTCCAGCCTCCTTTTCCCGTAACATATCACCTCCAGCTCTCCCCCCACGTATACCCTCCCCCTCCCCACATTTTGCTAGCCCTCCTCCACTTACAAATCAAGGTCAACCTCGAAGCACACCACTCAACCCACTACCTCAACCCAAACTCTCCAAGACGTCTCCGTCTCCTCATCTCTGCCGACCTCATCCTTTCCACTATCGACGATTCTGCTCGTCGCCTTCTTGATACTGGCACAGAAAACATCGGTCGCGTTGTGCATCATAAATATGGTCCTGAGGCAGCGGAGAGTTCGCTTTTGGCTGCGGGAACGGCGCGGAACGTTGGGTTGGTGTATATTGATATGAAGGGGATTGGAAGGAGAGCGTTGTTGAGGAGGGCTGGTAAGAATTTCGTCAAGGGAAGGTTTCAGAGTGGGAGCGGGAGTGGGAGACCAGTGCCGCCCTGTACCCCATTCCTGGGCAACAGCAGCCATCACAACCGTACATGAAGCAATGAGGATGGTTTTTTTCGCATTGTGACCCGTGTTTTGTGTGGATTGGATTTCCGTTCTCTGGCCAGGTTGTCTCTATTAGTGTAGTATACTATACCTCGGAATGTCTGCTGAGATGATCGTGCCGTTTTGGACATCTGTGATATCCTTATCATCTCTGTCTTGGCTGGGTAAAATATTAATGTACATTTGGGTGCTATGTTACTATAAAGTACACCTTCACACGAAGACCAGAGTGGAAGGGGACCTTGAAATAAATAGAAGTCAACTAACCTTCTACTTACAAGACACATACCCCCTCTTTAACTCGCCCCTCCCCCCAACGTTCAAATCGGACCAATCGCCTTAATCTTATAAAAAGATAAATATACAGAGACCAAGTATAAGTCCCTCACCGCTGTCAACCAAGGCTGATCCCCGAGGAATAATGCTAATTCGGGCGTCGAAGCTTGGTCGAAGCACCTCGATGGTATGTGAGAAACGAACACAACCATGATCATCAAGATGTTGAGCATTCAGAATATATCTCCGAGGATTTCATTCACCCCCCTAAGGATCCCACTGAATCAAATACAGTGAATTTCCGATTGCACGTCACATCGCCTAGAACCATCCAGTACTTCCATTTTTTTTACAAAGAAGATACGCAGGAGAAGGTAATAAATGAAACTCGTTCGACCCGGTTTATCAACCAAGTACAAGATCATAGCTAGAGCATAGTTAGCATAAATATCAGAGAAGGCTTACGCAGGGGATTCTTACCGTGCTGGGACATTGCTTTGTGTCAAGTTGTTGAGGAAGACAGGGAATCCAGTGCTGGCCTTGGGTGGTGTTTGCCCTGGACAAGGATGTAGATATTAGACACGTTGATATAAATATCTTAACGGACTAGGTGGCGTTACCGAACGTCAGCATCAGTGTCGAAGATGTCCAAAACACCGAGCGAGATAATGTCGACGGGTAGCTAGAATGCCTTGTACCATAGGAGACGTTGGCAATCAAGCCCGAATTCTGGGTGCTCTTAGGGGAAACAATAAGACCTAGGGCTAGGGAATGTATGGTTGAATGCTATATATTTGGCGCCATTTACGCCGGCAGAGGTGTTGATTGATTCGATGGTAAATTCGATGGGGAGTGTGTTTGTGACTAAACGGGCTAGTGAATAACTTGTGGAAAGTGGCTTTGTTTTTTCTTTTTTAAGAGCTTACCATTAAATTCCACGCTGAAGAGGGTAAGTTTAACGGTTTTAGCGGTTAGGTATTCATATGGTTAGCTCGGAGGGCAAATACGTGGTTAGATTGGTAAAGAGTGAGTCAAGCTAGAGATAATGGGTGAGCATGACGATCAAAGCAAAATGTCTGTGCCTTACTCACGGTAATGATAACATGAATAAAGGGAACATTGACGATGTCGCCGCCGGGCCCGAGCTGGCGGCGCTCCTGGTCAACGGGCGTTGCGCAGACCGCGGCAAAGAGAAGTGCAATGATAGTGAAGAAGAAAGCACGATCCATGGTCTTTAAATGCCACTGGTAGCACCAAGCAGACACAGGGGAATAGTCATTCTGCATTCGGGGAATTTATACCTGGACCAGACGTGCACGAAGCCCGATAGAGAATTCCCTCGAAGCCCAATAAGCTGAACATGTTCAGGATAAGAATATTGGTCGTGGGACGCTATTCAATACATCTCCCGTGGCAGATGTTGTGGCTTTCGCGCCGCCGTGTGGAAGAGACATCGCAGCCAGAACATCATTTGATGTCAGAAAACCTCTCACAATATTGAAGGCACAGAAGGCGTTGAATATGACCCGAGCGCCGTAGTTTGTGCATGAGTACTATTAATGTATGTATATTCATGTGCTACATCAACAAACGTGCCTGGGATATCCCGGATGGGTGACGAACGATCACGAAGAGAAGATGATTGTGATATGATATGGATATGTTATAAATTAAACGTGATATAATTCCAATGGTTTCAATGAAACCGTGGTCGAGTTATAGTTGGTGTGTGTTGATTCAGTAGGAAGTGTTGTCTTCGCTCTAGTACGTAGGTAAATGTCCCGAAGGTGGGTTCTATGCATGTGTTCCCCGATCAAGGTGAAGAGATGATACTATTTATGAACAAGAGTTGAGTATACAATGCTCTGGTCTATATGGTCAACCGACCATTCACTTACGAGACACATGTTGCCAAGTCCCTTTCCAACTCATTCCCTCCAATACTAAAGACCAAAATACCTTGATGGCATATTGGACCTAAATACAACCATGAATACCTTTTTTATTGATTCAACAATTATTTGGCGTAGTGTGCAGTAGCAGTCCTGACAAAGCATACCGCTGGACTGGACGAAATGAGCGGCTGAAGTAGATATATTATGACACTGAGGCCCACAAAGCGAAGCTGGAGACCCCAGGTCTACAACTAACATCCTAAGTATTCATGGACATTCTACCTAAACGTCTGAGGCGACAAGAGAAAGACAGCATTATTCTACAAGACAGAGTTCATGTGCTACAGCAAGAATATCCTGTTTGAGGCTCCACATGCTGAGTGCGTAGCACCGTTGCATCGTGTGGTTTAGGTATATTTTCGTCAAGTCCACACCATGATCACCATCAAGATGTGGAGGACTAAAGTATTCACAATATATCTCTGAGGTTCTCATTCACCCCCCATATCACGCTGCAACCCGGGCACAAGGGAAGGCACGCTGAATCAAACACAGTGAATTCTCAATCATGTGTCACATCGCCTAGAACCACCCAGTACGTCCACTCTTTACAAAAGACAAATACTTCTGACAAAGGAATAAATGGAACTCGTTTAACTCAGTTTCAAACCCTCAAAACCAAGTAAAAGATCATATCTAGAACATATTTAACATAAATATTAGGGGAAGCTTATACAGAGACTTCTTACTTTGTTGGGACATTGCTTTGTGTCAAGTTGTTGAGAGAAACAGGGAATCCAAGCTGGCCTTGGGTGGTGTCCTCCCTGAACAAGGATATAGGTATTTAGACACGTTGATATAAATGCCTTAATAGCACGACTAGATGGACCTACTGAACTTCAGCATCAGTGTCAAGGATGTCCAAAAGACCGAGCGAGACAATGTTGAGGGAAGCTAGAATGCCCTGTACCATGGGGACGTTGGCAATCAAGCCCGAATCTTGGGTGCTCATAGGAGGAACAATAAGGCCAGGGCTGGCGAATATATGATTGAATATAATATATTCGGTGCCATGTACGCCGGCAGAGGTCCTGATTGATTTGATGGTGAATTCGGTAGGAGAAGTGTTTTTAACTGAACAGGCTCATGAATAACTTGTGGAAGTAAGTTTTGTATTTTTTTTAAGTGCTTACCGTTAAATTCCACGCTGAAGAGGGTAAGTTTAATGGTTAGATATTCATATAATTGACTCAGAGAGCAAATACGTGGTAAGATTGGTCAAGAGTGACTCGAACTAAAAGTAATGAGTGAACATGACGATCAAAGCAAAATGTCTGCGCCTCACTCACGGTAATGATAACATGGATACCCGCAACGTTAATGATACCGCCGTTAGGTCCGAACTGGCGACGCTCTTGGTCAACGGGTGTTGCGCAGACCACAGCAAAGAGAAGTGCGATGATAGCGAAGAAGAAAGTACGATCCATGGTCTTCAAATATCACTGGTAACGCCAAGCAGGCACAGGGGAATAATCGTTTTACATCCGGGGAATTTATACCTGGACCAGGCGTGCACGAAGCCCAATAAGTGAACATGCTCGGATAAGAATACTGGTCATGGGACAATAGTCAACACATCATTGGTGGCAGATGTTATGGCTTTCGCGTCGCCGTGTGGAACAGACAGCGTAGCTAGAGCTTCATCTGATTGTTGGAAAACCTTCCACAATAATAAGGGCACCGGGGCGTCAACTATGACCCAAGTGCCGTGGTTTGCGCACCAAAGAGTACTATAATGTATGTACATTCATGTGCCACATCAGTAAACAGGTCTAGGATAGCCTGGATGGGTGATGAGCGATGAGCGATCACCAAGGGAAGATGATTGTAATACGATATGTTGCAAGATAAGTTCACACAGGCTGACAACATTTGAAATTGATTACCCGCACTCTGTCCCGATCACAATGTGTACAACCCCTTCCCCATTAATTCCAATGCTTTCAACCAAACCATGATCGAGTTATAGTTGGTGTGTCTTGATTCAGCAGGAGGTGTTATCTTCTCTAGTACGTAGTAAATGCCCCTAAGGTTCTACGTATGTGTTCCACAATCGGGGTGAATGGATGGTACTCGTCATGAACAAGATTGAGTTTACAATGTTCCGGTCCACATGCTGATGTACGCTATGTCCAAAATATATCCTTGCATGAAGGCCAGGATAAACCAAAGAAAGTCAACCGACCGTTTACTTGCGAGATACGTGCCTCTGGGTCCCTTTCCAACTCTTCCCTTGCAAATATTCAAACCAGGCCAATTGTCTTGAATTTACAAAAAGTAAATATACTAAGACCAAGCAAAGTCATTCACCACCGTCGACTGAGAGGGCCGTACTGATTATCGTTACCGTAAAATGCTAAATCAGGCGTGAAAGCACTTTGATGGCATGTTGGGCACAAACAAAGCCAATCATCATCAAGATGTTGAGCACTAAAGTATTCACAATATATCTCCGAAGTTCTTATTCAAATCCTATATCACGCCGCAACTCGGACACAAGAGAAGGTACGCTAAATCAAGCACAATGAATTTTCGATCGCGCGTTACATCGCCTTAGAACAATCTAGTATTTCCGTTTTTTTTTGTAAAAAAAAAAAAAGCCGGAAAAAGGAACAGATGAAACCCGCTTAACCTGGTTTAAGAGCGACTAAACTTCGAGATCATAGCTAAAGCATAGTTAGCAAAAATATCAAAGGGAAGCCTGCGTATGGGGTTCTTACGTTGTTGGGACGTTGCTCTGTTTTAAGTCATCAAGGGGAACAGGGAATCCGAGATGGCCAAGGATGGTCGCCGCCCTGAGAGAAAGATGTAGATGTTTAGATATATTGATAAAAAAAAACCCAATGGCACATCTTATAAACTTACTGAATGTTAGCATCGGTGTCAAGGAGATCCAAAACCCCGAACGGGATAATGTCGAGAGAAGCTTCAATACCCTGTACCAGGAGGACGTTGTCAATCTGGCCCGAATTTTTGGTGCCCAGAGGGGGGACAACAAGACCAGGGCTCGGGAAAGTGTGGTCGAATGTGGCATATTCAGTACCGTTTAGGCCAGCAGAACTGCTGATCGATTTGATGGTCAACTCAATGGGGAGGGGGTTTTTAACTAAATGGGCTCATGAAAAACTCGTGGAAAGCAGTTTCATTCGTATGTGCTTACCGTCAAAGTTAACACTGAGGAGAGTAGGTTGGTTAGACATTCATACGATGCGCTTAAAGGGAAAATACCTGATCAAATTGTTAGAAAGTGACTCGGTCTAGAGATCATAAGTGAGCATAGTGATCAAAGCAAAATGCCCGTGACTCGCTTACTGTAATGATAGCATGGATATCTGTAACAAGACCGAATGCCGAGAGCGTTGATGATGTCACCAACGGAAAACTGGCGACGCTCCTGGTCAACGGGTGTTGCGCAGACCGCAGCAAAGAGAAAAGCGATGATAGTGAAGAAGAAAGCACGAGCCATGGTCCTCAAATGTCGGTGGCAGTACCAAGCGGACACAAGCGAATAAGAGTTCCACGTTTGGGGAATTTATACTCAAACGAAACGTGCACGAAGCCCGATAGAAACTCCTCCAAAGCCCAATCAGCGAACATGTTCGGATAAGAATACTGGTCGTGGGACGTTAGCCAACATCTCCGGTTGCAGATGCAACAACTTTCGCGTCGCCGTGTGGAACACAGCAGCCAGAGCATCATCTGATGTCGGAAAACCTCTCACAATATCGAGAGCGCAGAAGACGTTGATCCTATGACCCAGGTACCGTATTTTGCACAACAATGAGTACGAGAAATAATCACAAGCTTGGGCAGGAAGGCTTTTCTGGGTGCAGTGCTGGGAAATGAGGTCGAGTTGTGACAACTCGGCGGTCTCCAGTCACTCTCTCCAGGGCACCGCCTTGGCCGAGGACCCTGAATCACAGTCTTGAGCATCCACCCCTTCTTACTACTTTCATCTCTTTCTTCTTGCTCGGTTGACAGTCATGGGACGTTGGACACAGTACGATGAGGTTCGCCAACCATACCTGCTTCCCATCGCATCAGCTGACGTTCCTCACTGAAATTAGGACGAATATCGCCTCCCAGAAGGTATGAAGCGGGTTGGATATGATGCGGACACTGGCCGCTACTATTTCCGGGACCAAAACGGTGTTACCTGGCGGAGTGAAGAGGGGTCTGAGTATGGCGAATTGACAAGGGGTATGTGACGCATTTGCCAGGCCTACGCTTTGCGCTGACCCCTCACACCACACACACAGGATCGCTTCCTTCATCACTCGCTAGCACGAGCACTTCCAACCACCATGACGTAGAAGCCGCCCCTACCCATTCCAATGGCTACCAGCTTCTTGCTACCTGATCCGAACGTATGCCCTTTTCTCCCCCCTGGACTTTTCTCTCCTTGACAATTCGTCCATTGCATATAGTCAACTATGGCTCACAAGCCTCACATCAACATCAATACAGGCGCCTACAGGACCCTATTTCCTTTCTTCCTTCTCATATCGGTAGTTCTCCTCCTTGTATGGCGTCTCGTCCTCTCTCCCGGACTTTCCAGCCCCACGGAGAGCTGTCCTACGGGTACCCAAACGTACCTTGTTGAGCCGGGTGACTCTTGTTGGGATATCGCGAGAACACACGATATTTCCCTAGAGCAACTCCAAAGCTTAAACCCCAAACTCCAGTGTTCCCCTTTGACGCCTGGAACGACCGTCTGTCTACCACAGGAAGATTGATATATCATAGCCCCAGCGGAGGGCGACTACACCTCGACTATTGACCTGCATGGACAACTATGGACAACCTTCCCAGGTACTTGATAATTCTCATACATATCTTCTATTCTGTACTTTATCAGACGACTGGCTCCTTGAAAAAAAAACTGTTATTAATTGCACCAGAGTCCGATTCTCCGCCGCAAGTTTCGAAAAATATAATATCTCGACTACGCTATTATTATGGAATCATTTTGTTGGAGCCAAGAAACCGTACCTTGCTGGTGGCTGTGCACGAAGAGGAGTTTTCAAGACATTCCATGATCACTGTCAATGAAACCTTGGGAGTCAGACCTCCTATCCTCCATAATCAATATAAATTGGGGGTCATAGAAGAATGGCGAGCTTCTCTCGACAACGATGGCAAAAATCAGTTCACGAACGTTGTTCTGGTTTTCTCTCCTTCTGTGGGTACACATTGGTTCTACTCAGGACAGTAGCACGACATCCTCCGCCTCCCCTACATCCACGAACCCCACTGCTACCTTGGACTCGGCCACTGTCAACGGCGTCTCAACGTCCGGCGTACACAAATTCCTTGGAATTCCCTACGCTTCCCCACCCGTAGCCAGTCTAAGATACAGTGCTCCTGTAGCTCTGAGTTCTTACAATGGGACTATCAACGCGAGCCAATATGGGAACTCTTGTCCACAGCAAAATGTCTCGCTGGTATCGATGTACATAAATGGTTCCTAGGATCAGGGGAGACAATGGACGAATTGATGTCGATTCAAAGTTCATGGATGTTTCCCTGGGTGATAACAATAATAAAGGCCCCGCCTGAAAACGAGGACTGTAAGTGTCGTTATCAATTTTATCTGAAACGCCTACATTCTAGACTGAACCTCTGATGTTGATAGGTTTGAGTGTCAATGTCATACGACCGGATAATACGACGGAGTCTTCTAACCTCCCTGTACTTGTCGTGAGTCCCAGCAATTTTGCTGCTATTGGATAGGATTCTGATAGGTTGGATGCAGTGGATCTACGGCGGTAGGCTGTTCTCATATTAGACTTTGGATAGTGTACCAATGAAGCATTTTAGGTGGTTTCGAGGCGGGGAACCACCTATTCGTACTGTGAAAAATATCTGTTGCGACTGGCTTCTGACTAACACTGAGAGCACAGCTATGATGCTGACGCCGTCAGAATCGTTCAGCGGTCATACGAGCTGGGCCAGCCACTCGTCTATGTTTCCATGAATTACCGGTACGTATCCTTCACACAACTGCACAAACCATTTCAATTAATCGATCCTTTAGAGTCTCTGGTGCGCGCACTGGCATATCTACTGCTTGGTGCTCCATGTTCACCTCACTGAAACAGGCTGGGGATTCTTGGCTAGTCAAGAGGTCAAGGATGCCAATGCCGGTAACATTGGGTTACGAGATCGTAGGGCACCTATGGTTTCATCCTTTCTCCAAATGTTCACTTGCCTTTGTTACAGAACGCGTTGCACTCCAATGGATTAATAAGTATGTCAATAACTTTGGTGGGGACAGCACTCGCGTTGTCATGTATGTACCATGCATTCAACTCCTCGCCCTTGTCCAGCTAATTATTTATCTGTAGATGGGGTCAATCCGCCGGAGCGATCTCCGCATCCCTGCAAATGCTCGTTAACAATGGGAGCACTGATGGATTTGTTCCGTGGTGCTTTTATGCAGTCTGGTGCCCCTATTCCAGTCGGGAGTTACACCCAAGGACAGGTTAGCCGTAATTCGGTCTTCATCACTGGGCCTTTACTCATTCCGCTAAAGATTCATTACGATAACCTTGTTAATCAAACAGGGTGTGGGGACTCGAATGACACTTTGAACTGCTTGCGCGATGTCCCATATAGCCAACTGAAGACAGCGATCGATTCAACACCAAACTATTTCTCCTATACTTCTCTGGACCTCGTTTGGTCCCCAAGAGCGGATGGGGACTTTCTTGCCGATAATCCACAAAAACTAGTACAAAATGGGGCAGTTGCAAACATTCCGATAGTCACTGGTGAGCTCTTCCTGGCCGTCAGCGCCTGAAATGTGAATCGGGCCCGCTGAACAGAACGTGATCAGGGAACTGTGACGATGAAGGCACAGTATTCGCGCTTTCGTCGCTCAACGTGACTACCTGACGATCAATTCGCGGAGTTTCTCGATTTTACTTATCTCTCGGACGTTCCAGAGCAGAATGTTACCGACGTGTTGAACTTGTACCCGTCTGACCGGAGCGATGGCTCCCCGTTCAACACGTCCGTCTTCAATGCTATTACACCTCAGTACAAAAGGAGTGCTGCGTTCCAAGGGGATGTTGTTTTCCAAGCACCAAGGAGGTTCTTTATTCAACAGCGGGCAGGATCTCAGCAGGTGTGGAGCTATCGTGAGTTTTGACTTTCGATATATTTGCTGGGTGTAGACTAATAGCACTGATAGTGAGTACTCGAGGAAAAAACACACCATACCTCGGGGCCGTGAGTGTTATTTCGGGAAATCCAGGCAGGCGATTGACAAGTAATATATTTTAGTATCACGGTTCGGATCTGTCTCGACATGTTCTGGACGACTATCTGGTCCGTTTTGTAAACAATCTAGACCCCAATAATGGAACGGGACCAAATTGGCCACAGTATGACAATAGCTCGAGACAGCTCTACGCGTTCACAAACGATGACAGGTAATACGGGTGTGGGGATTACGACGGATGATTATAGGGCACCACAGATGGACTATTTGATGAACCTTAGTCTGGCGTACCCGCTGTAAATCGGCATTTAGTACAAGCCCTACGGCCCCTGTGAAACCCATAAGCGAGACTGAATCGAAGTACTTCCTTTATATGATATATACGACGGGTTTTACGAGATCTAGATAGGGACTTGACCGGGCCGCCTGTAGTTCTGATGTGCACAGGTATCCCGATACTGCTCCACATCGTTTACTGGGCAAGATTATTTGGAGGCCTAGTTGTAATATCAATACTTATGACACTATACTCGCATGCCCCTTAGATAGCCTTCATCTGCTTTAATTCCTTCGATTTACGTACACGTGGTCATTTAGTTGTAGGTTGGACGATATATCCGGTCTTCATTAAAAGTACGTATATGATGGCCGAATTGCTTAGCACTGAGCAATCTCCCCGGGCCGCAGGCACCGTCGGAGAAGGTCACCTTTCAGATCAGTTCAGAACGGGGCCAGAGGCAACTCTGGAATGCTTTCCATATCCGCACAGCACCTAGAACTTTACCACTCCAGAGTCAATGGGGATCATACAGTCCTGATATTCGCGCTGGACACTCCGACAGGGCACTCGGAGACGGTTCATTGCTCTGCAAGATTAGGTGGTACCCTATGAGCTCATTTTCAAAAATTTCTTGTATCTGTCGTTAAGTTTGCGTGCTCAGGATCGATAATCGCGTCATTACTTTTCAAGGACATCTGAGAGTATTGCTCCAATTACATTCTACTTCGTTTATACATCGTTTGTGTCTAGACGGCTAGATTCTGTCCGTAGCCTGTCAGCCTTGTCATTTATTTAGAACCTCCCCCAGAAGCTTTGAACGAGGCGACTTGTTCTGTGACCAAGGTCTAACCAGAGTGGAGCGTCAGGTGGGTGATGAGTGCAAGGAGTTGAGTGAATGACTGACGGTAAGTGCTGCGGGGTTGGCACCGACAAGCTCCCCAAGTTTTTCGCCTTTCCTATAGGCCACGAACGTAGGCATCTACATGTGATCATTTTGATCAACGTCTGGATGCAGTAGGAATACGAGATGGGCGTACAGCACGGATGCCAACCTCCTGCGAGATTTCGCCCTGAGCATCCACATCTACCTTGGCGAAGATGATATTCTCTGCGCCGACTTTCTTGGCAAGCTCCTCATAGACGGGACTAATGACGCGGCATGGCCCGCACCATGAGGCCCAGAAATCGAAGAACACAATGTCATCAGACTCAATCTGATGGCCGAAATAAGAAGTCATTTGAGAGGGTACAGCGAGAGATGGGGGTCAAATACGCACAAGTTTCTTGAACTGTGCAAGACTCTCGACGGCTAGAACCATGATGATGAAGTTGGGAGGGAAGTTGAGATGGTGGGGCAGAGCGCAGAACGGGGCTCTATATATATATGATAATCAGACCGAGTGGATTGGTGAGCCGGTCACATGATGGGATGTACAGCATGATTAACAGCATTTATTGTTATCTCCACAGCAGAAGGAACTGCGCTAGGCAAGAGCGCCAATCTTTGAACGCCTATCCGAACAAGGATGGTCATTCCCTAGCTGGAGCCTGGGCGTCCGTAGATTTCCCAGACCAGGCGCTCTTGAAGGATGAAGAAACACTTTTGGCCCCACTTGCGATTCCTGAGCTACTATTTGCGAGTGCATATACAGGCGCCAGCCCAATCATATGCTCCCCGACGACTTCGATGAGGAGTTCTCATCCCTCTAATAATCAGACTAGTGGATTGATGAGCATCTATTATTATCTCGACAGCTCAAATTCAGTCCGAGCCCGAATCTGATCCCAGGCTCGTCGTCTTGAACGGGCTTTGTCAGGTCATGAAGGGCATGCATGCAAAGGACGGGCTCACCCTCCGCAATATCATCAGCTGAGATCGTGTCACGTGCTTGGGCTTTGCGAATCAGTGGCCGGATTTCAGTGTCAGCTTCGGGCAGGATGTCGAGCACCGTGTTGCCGCGCTTATCTTTTATCCTGCATGTTAGGCCACAGTGAGCGGCGTACATTTCGGCAACAAGGATCGCCACATACGATGTGTCAGCACCGGCATCGAGCAGAGACTCAACTACCGCTCGACGAGTCTCCTTGTCCTCGAGCTGAATCGCATAGTGGAGGGGGGTTTCCCCCGTGATGGAGTTGACTGGATCGACGTCGCATTTATCATGAGCCAAGATGTGCTTCGAGAACTTCGTGGACTTGGATCGCTCCTAACGCTGAGAGGATGAGAAGAATCTGGTGAGCGAAAAAGAATCTGTAGAATGGGTTTAGAAGGTAGCGCACGCGAGATGGAGAGCTGAGATTGAGATGAGATGAGATTGTCTCAGTGTCTACGATGGAAAAAACATACGTGTGTTGCCCGCGCTTGGCAAGGATGTCAGCACTGGATGGGATGGAAAATAGGGGTGATGAGCGCACCCATCCTTGCAGTTAATATCTGCTTCGTCCTCTATCGCATCCAGGAGATTATCCTCGTCTCCGCTGCGCGCAGCACGAAGTAGCCGTTCGTCTAAAGTTGAGCATGAGCCACCCGGTCATGAGATTAAGCTGGTAATCTGACTAGGAGATGCGCCGTCTTGGTCCATGGTGGAAGAGAGCACTAAAGCTGGCAATATTTGACTTTGATGGGTCTTGACGTCCTCAGCCAGTCGCCCGCGTCCACCGTCTCCCTCAACGCCGACCTCAATGTCGTTCTCAAGTGCGCACATACCTCAAAGCGTCTAGCACCAGAACCCCACGACATCCGCAAAGAAATCCGCCTCCTTGCCACCCTCGGCCACCCAGGCATCATCACCCTCCTCGATTCCTTCGCTTATGCCAATGGCTGCCTCGCTTTCTCCATGCCCTATGTTCCTTCATCTCTCCTCGCGCTCCTCGAGTCCCCCGCCTTCTCCCCACATCCATTTCCCCCAGACACTCACGTTGATAACGCCTTGGCGTTGACCGAGCGCTTCACCGCTATCACCCGTGCAATTATCCTTCAATCGCTCTTCGCACTCGCCTATCTCCACGCTCAACACATCGCCCATCGCGATATCAAACCTGAAAACATCTTGATTAACCGTGATGGGTATACCAAGCTGATCGATTTTGGCATCGCCTACCAAGTTCACCCCTGATGGTGAACCTCGCCCTACAGACATCTGGTCAGAACCCCCGTACCAGGCTATATTTCGAGGTCTCTACTGGGTGCGCTTTATCTTTCTTCCGTTTCATATGTGTCCTCAACGCGCATATATCATCACAGGGCATATCGAGCGCCAGAGTTGCTTTTCGGCTCACGTACCTACGACCCCTACGTCATTGACCGGTGGTCCTTTGGCGCCACTCTAACTTCACTCTTCACCCCCCTTCGTTTTATCTCGAAACATAGTTACGATGACCACGACGACCCCCAATCACCAGCAGACGACACCCCTAAAAACCCATTCATCGCACCCAACGACCTCCCCGATCTCGGGAACTCGCACGGCCGCTGGTCGAGGGACACACTGTATGATGCCTCAAGAAGCGAAGTCGGTCTCGCCTGGAGCATCTTCAAAGTCCACGGCACACCCAATGATCGGTCCTGGCCTGAATGGGATAGTCTACCCCAAGCGCATACGCTCGTGTTTAATGAGGTGGAGGGTAGAGGGTTGACCAGGGATTTGCTCCCTCATCTCACCCCTGAGGACGAGAACAAAGGGACCAGCAATAAACCAGAACCAACGATTGTGGACCTTATGGGCCGATTCCTCCAATATCCATATAGAGCGCGTTTATCGTTTTCTAGTGCGCTTGCGCATCCGTGGTTCACTGGTGCTCAGGCTATTCTAGTCCCTCCCGGTTACAGGTCCGCTATCGAGAAGCATTGGGATGATGTTCTCTCTTCCCCTGGCGAATGTACTGATGCTCCGCGATCCAAGGTGGGAGAGGTCTGGGTACCAAAGGCCGAAGAAAAACTCACAGCGAGAAGGTCGCTAGAAATGAGTATGGTCGAAGTTTGGAGTGGTAAATCTCTGGCCCAGTGGTTCGGCGAGCTGTCAACGTCCAGGCTGTAGCATTAGTATACTCTATGCTTAACAGAAAATTCGTGTTTTTTCATCGTACAACCTTTGATGATGAAATGAATAAATATACACCCTTATGGTACGGTACAAGTGATAACGACACGCATGAAAAGAGAAGAGAAAAAATATCTAAGCCGTCATGCCGATCTAGGGATGAGGGCAGGTAGTTTCCTTTATGCTTGTGAGATCGCAGAAGTATTAAAATGTGCAGAGGTCGGTTTTTCGCTTTGACTTGGCCTCTGTTTTGCTCGTTTCTCACGTTCTTTGAGTAGAATGTGGTTGTCAATAGATATACCTAGGGAATTATAAGTTATCAGGGCTTTTGTATGCAGTAACATGGTACACACTTCTTGTGGCATTGGACGTCTTGTAGATACCAATGAGGCGATGACTGAGTTCGAACATATCATTTCTACCCTCACTCTCGTTAGCCACTACAGCAAGGGTTGGAGTAAGGGAAAGCGCACCTCAAAGAAATAATGATAAACTGGGCGTTCTTGGTTCTGTCCTTGATGTAATTAGCAACAATTGAAACGTTCCTAAAGTCCAGCGCGGCATCAATTTCGTCCATAAAGTACAACGGTGTGGGCTGCATGAGCATCAGCGTCTGTGGAACCCAAGAGCAGAAAAATACGAACCTTGAAGTGATGCAATGCAAACACCAGAGCGAGTGAACTAAGTGTTTTCTCGCCACCCGACAAATTCGAAATATTTTTCCAGCTCTTCTTGGGCGGCATCACACTGAAAATGATGCCTTCCGAGAAGGGGTCTAAACTATCAACGAGTTCGAGCTCGGCAGTTACCGCCTAATGTAATCATCTACATGTGCATCGTGTTAGGTGTTGAAGATAGGGAATGAACCAATCACTTGCCTGATACATCTCCTTCAATTTCAACGAAATCAGGTTAAATCCAGCCATGAATTCGTCCAGTCTCTGTTTTCGCAGCCCGTCATACAGTTTCTTCTGCTCATCCCTCTTCGTCGTAACCTCCTCCAAGGCTTTCACGCGATTATCAAACTCGGCTTCGCGTTTCTTGTATTCCTTGAGTACGCTGAGATCTGGCTTCGTGTTTTTAAGTCTCTCTGTTGGAAAGTAAAGTTAGCCCTGGGATAGAGTAGTGAAGTGGAAGATGACTTACCATCAAGCAGCTCAACGTCAGCCATGAGTTCTTTCTGCTTGAAGCGCGTTAGTTCCTCTGGATTATATTCATGTAGTTTGTATGAGGGCTGTTTAGGTGGAGCGTCTGGATCGGGTTTGATTTTTTCTTGACCATCGTTGCCCTTCGCCCTCACCCTCACCCTCGCCTTCGCCCACTACTTTCGAGGCGCCTTCATCTTCCTCATCGTTATCCTCATCATCGGAGCTGGGAAAAGTCAATTCCGAAGCCTAGGAGGTATAGCAAATAATAAGCTTACTCGATTTCTTCGAGCTCTAGTTTGTCGTGTTCTGATTGCCAGTGCTCGATCTTGTGTTCGTTCTCTTTGAGGTCTTTCTGGGTATCAGCTATGGCTTGCTCGAGGTCTTTCTGTGAATAGCCGAATAAAGTTAGCAAGCCAACCGTATTTCAGTGATTAAATTTGATATACCTTTTTTCTTCATAAACTCTGCGACTTGTTCCTCTTTCTCATCAAACTCCTTCTTGAGCTCGTCCAGATCGTCCTTGGAATTCTCCGCTGCCTGTTGCGCGGCCTCAACCTTCGTCCTCAATTTCCCAAGATAGGTTTGTAGCTCCTTCAGCGACTCATTCAATTCATCCACCTCGGCCTCGGCCTCTTGGGACACAGCCGCGTTGGCTTCAATCGCACTCTCTAGCTTGCCAGCATCCTTCTCCGCTTTGTTCTTCGCAACTTCAGCTTTGGTGATCTCGTCGTTAGCGAGATCAATTTGGAACCTGATGGAATCGACTTTAGACTTTTGCGCTAGGAGCTTGGAACCTCCGATATCGAGAATACGTTTCTCAAGGTCCTTGATAGCGCGCTCGATCTTGCCTGATTTTTCCTGGAGGTTCTCGAGTTCAGCATTCGTCGCCTCGATTTCAGCGTCGAGCTCGGAAATGCGTCTGAGGTCTCCTTGGTTTGGTTTGTTTTGTACCCTAGAAAAACAAAAGTCCTGCTAAGGGCAGGCGGCGATCTTGATGGAATTCGAAGCACTTACTTCAAGTCCCTAACCCGCTTCTCCGCCTCCAAAATCGATCTCTTCCCGGTCTCGATCTCCAGCCCCAATTTCTGGAACATCATCTCCAACTCTGGTCCCGAATTCCTCAGCTTCTCGAGCTCGGTCTCTGCCGCCCTCGCCTCTTCTGCAGCTTGCTGCAACTTCTTCATGGCATCCTCGTTGGTCCTTTCGTACTGTTGCATTACTTCGGGCCTCACGGCTTCTGCAGCAAATTTGGAGCTCATTCCTCCCCGCGATGGTTGCCCTCCACCACCAGACATAGGTTCCGGATGTCTCGAACATCTGTCCAGCGATCGTTACCACGCGCCATCGCTTGGGCTCCGTATGCAATGCGGTTAGGCTTGTTCCAGATCCTCTGCGACAAGGGTATCTCGAAGGGCTTTGTAGAATGCAGGAGCAAATCGGGGACTCTTTCGGCTTGATGAGGTCAAATAATCTAGGGGGCGTTTTCGGGTGTCTTGATTTTGTTCATCCCCCTATCCTCAGGAATCTTTTCGAGGACCATGAAGGTGGCGCGACCGATATTTTGAGTGCGGAGATATTCAATGCATTGCTGAGCTTGTTCCACTTTATCCACTACCAGATGATTGAGCTGCGAACAAGCGGTCGAGACTGCAATATCATATTTATCATCGATGGTACCCAAGCCTACCGAGCCGTCCCTATTCGTCATCAGTTTAGTGTAGAAACAACCAAGCAAAACCGTAAGAGCGTACATGGAAGCCTTGGATTTGGCCGCGGCTCTTCAGACGCTTGAAGGCTGTCGAGGACCTTGCCTTGCGATCTGTTCTCAGTTTGAGAAGCCTTTGCCTCTTCGACTTTCTGGCGTGCTGAAGCGGCTTTGCCACGACAATCTTGAAGTTGTGCCTGTGCGGCCTGTGCGAAGAGTATTTGAGCTGCGAGCTTCCCCGATCTATTGACGTATACGCTGACCTGGTGCCTTTTCTCGGTGGCTTTGATTTCCTGTTGCAGATTAGCCTTCTTGTGCCGTAGCTCCTCTTGTTGACTAATCTATAAAAGGGGTGAGCATGAGACGAGATTTCATACTATTATCGGTGTAACCTTGGCACTATGCTCCCCCTGCTTTGTTTGGAGGTTTTCCTCTGCTTCTCTTTCGGCAGCTTTGATAGCTTCAGCCTTTTGAGAAAGAGCGTCGCGCTCGCTCTTGGCGATATCGACGGCTACCTTCTTTTCGTTAATTTTCGTCGTCCAGGGCTGGAGTTCGTTTTGTTTGACTTCGATTTGATCGTGGAAGACTTGCGTTTTATCTAGGGTCGTTTAAGTAAGGATCAGAGTTTTAGGAGGGTCTCGAAAAAAAGAGGGAAGAACCTTTAAGGCTATCACGGATCCCTTCTAGGACCTTTTCTTCTTCTTTCAGATCGACCTCGAGCTCTTCCACCTTGTTTTTGCGCCTTTTAATCTTGTCGGCATTATCCTCAAAGTCGCGCTGAGCCTGATTCATCGCGGCCGTGTCCTGGTGGGAGAATATATTGTGTCTGTCTTGGCTCATAATATACCCAACATACCGTTTGAAGTTGTTTCTTCAACTTCTTGGCCTTGCCATTCGCATGCTTGAGGACGCTCCTGCAGATTGACCTCTTGTTTCTCTTTAGTTGTCAACTCCTTGCGTACGTCATCGGCAGCTTTGCGCACTTCCTGCTCAGCGGTGAGATTTACCCGGCGCAACGAAGAGAAGGATCAAATCGAACCTCGTATGTTTTTTCACGCTCTACATAGTGCTTTTGAAGCATCTCGAGATGTGTGATATCGTCTTTGTTCTTATGTGTCTCGGCGTCCAGCTCTTTCTGCAGTTTGGCCTAAAAGTGTTTTTCCACAATCATTATCAGGAGTCGATAGCATTGCGAAATTTTCTCTCACCTGTTGATCTTGGAACTTGTCTTCTGCTTGAAAGCATTTCCATAGAATCCACTGCCAGTATCTAGATTGTGCTTTCACAAACTCGTTCTTCAACCTCAGGTAATCCTCCGCCTCGCGTTTCTGATCCTCCAATGCAGCCTTTGTCGCGTTCAACGATTCGCAGTCTGTTCATCTTCGTCGCTCGCTCCTCCTGAAGAATTTCCATCTCTTTAAAAGCGTCGTCGATGGGTTGCTTGTACTTGGAGGTGCCAATGATATCCTCAAGGTATTCGAGCAGACCATCCTCGTGCTCCGAAGGGGCCTTGGGTTTCATCTGAGCGATGGATTCGACTTCGCCCTGCAGGGGAAATGAAAATATGCTGATAGGAGGAGAATACAACACGTACCTGAAGAATTAAGAATCGCTTATGATCAAGGTCGATACCCCTCCCTTTGAGGAGATTTCGAACATCAGAATAAGTACTCTGGCGCCCATTGACAGTATAGCGGCTGGAGTTATTTTTATCTGCCTGACGAGCAACAACAAGGTTTGAGTCAGGTATAACCCTATATGCATCGGGGCCAGGCTAGCGGTGTTGTTGTAAATGCGAAAGGTCGTAATGTACGGATAGAGCAACTTACCAGGTCGACTGATCTCACGGAAATGGACCTCTACGCTGCATTCATCCAAGTCAGGGTAACGAGCCGAGTTGTGGATGAGCTCGGATACTTTGGCTTGACGCATCTTCGAGGCACGGTATCCAAACACGAAAAGGAGCGCATCGATAGTGTTTGACTTCCCCGAACCGTTGGGCCCAACAATTGCCGAGAAGGACTGAAAGATATATTTATGTATACATATTTGAACAGAAAGGAATCGTTGAAGCTCACCTTATGGAAAGGACCAATTTCCTGACGCCCTGCATAGCTCTTGAAGTTGACGAGAACGATCTTGTGATAACGAGGCGTGCCTGAGGTCCAGATGGTTCTTGGGGCATTACCTGGGGAAGAGTTCCCGGTGCAGGCATAGGTACAGGGTCGAAAAGCGAACGTTCTTCCTCTTCCTCTTACGGCCGAAGTCGATGGCTTTGAGTTCGGGTTGTGCTGGCGGAGGTGCTTTCTGAGATGTGCGTACTGGAGTGGTCTCGATTTCGTCCTCCGAATCATCCCCTCGCTTGCCATGCAATCCTTCACTCGAGAATGAGACCTTTGAACCGCGCTTCTTCTGCGAACCTTTGGAGAGCTGTCTGTCCTCTCGCTCTTTCGTGTCATCGTTGTCGCTGGTTCGTTCGACCGCTTTCTTTAGCCTTCGACTACCACGAGCTGGAGGCTTGATGTCTTCCTGCTCTTCCTCTTCCCCTTGCGACTCCTCTTCATTGGCTTCTTCAACTACTGCTTTCTTTGCTGCTGCCACCCCGGCTGCGTCTGGTCGGAGCCCGTGGCCTTACAACAGCCTCATCCTCCTCATCAATCTCCATCTTTACAGCCACGCGATTTGACCTGCGAGTCCCTGACAGGCTTAACTGATTCTTCCGGCTCATCCCCCTCGTCTTGACTACCCTCTTCCACCTGCTTTGTTGCTGAAGACCTTGGCTTCTTTTTGGCCGGAGCTGACTCATCATCTGGCTCATCCTCTCCAGCACTTTCGTCGAGCTTTGGTAACGATGTTTTTGATCGAGATACGGTTCGCGTCCTTGTTGTCTGCCCCGAGGAGGATCTCCGAGATGAAGGAGGTTTAGCGGGATCTTGAGCGGGAGGTTCGACATGTTTGGCCGCGCTTCCGTTTGGCGGGCAGCGTCTCTGCAACTGCAGGGCTCCACGGATGCTCTTGTTGAGCGTGAGGACCGTCGAGGGGGCATTGCGTCAGGATTTGAAAGGAACTGGGACGGGTGGTTGATTGATTAACGCGTCGGTCACGTGCAACCGCGTCGAGCAATTCTCTTAATAATAATAGCATGCGTAATACAGATGTAGAGTCACAAGGAACATCGCAAGTGTCCCTGGCCTCTCCAGCAGACTAACTAAGCATGAAGCTCATCCCGTGAAATGACATCAAAAGCGATCATAGCGGTTTGGAAGGTAATTGTGTGAGCAAAACTCCACATCTCCTTTTAAGCGTCACACGATGCCGGGAGAACTTGTCGTCAGGCGAAAATCGTGCTAGAATGAGACTCCAGTAAACCCCCCAGATGAAAGGTACCTGAGAACGGCGTACCGGGATGTGCAGACTTCGTACGTCTTCCCTCTGGAGTAACTTTCTGTAAAAACCGTCACAATATGAAGATGGAATCATAGCCGACAACGTACGTTCAGCGTATACACTCTGTCACCATTCGCATTGAGAATGTACATAAGATGCATGGTGGACAGGTAGATGCCTCTTGGCCCACCATCGCGGAAAAACTGGATGCTTGCTTAGGTAAGCCTTTCCCAGGAGAAAAACACCATCGGAGCCGAGTCTCCAAAAGCTGATACTGTGTCGTACATATTAGTATCCCATCGCTTGCCCGCTTCTGATGCCCCGAAGGACAGATGATCAAGCGTTCATACCGAGCTACTTCAAGATGTGAATTGGCTCAGAGCGAACCTTGGGATCACTGCAACCCGCGACTCGCCCACAAGATCGCCTGTGCACTGGTCCAACATTTGTTCACAGTCGTCATCATGCAATACCAGGGCTCTTCTTATTGTGAAAGACATTTTTACACGCGTGATTCAACACGTGCGTTTATTATCTCGTGGCTGTGGGGTAACGGAACTACGAGAAGCAGATTTTTGGCAAACGTGAGTCCTCCCTCTACTAAAAACATCGATTTCTCAGATACGCCCATACTTGAATGATCATCGATCATACCCCTCGCCTGGTTGATATTTGGACCTTCCATGTGACTACAATGTATGCTTTCTCTCCTTATTTATAGACTTCTGCTTCACTGCATTACACAGGGATTACCCGTTCACACCCTCGCACGAATTTACCTATTTATGTGGCGCACAAGATGCAGGGGAACTCATGGGCTATTCAACAAAGACGCTCAGACACATGCAAGAGAAGTAGAGTATGATGAATTATACGAATCTAATTCTCACCTCTAGAAGCACCACTAGTTATAAAATGAGCGCACTGACGAGTGCTTCGAACCGAAGGGACTCCCGCCCGAGTAGCAACGCCCGACTCGCCCTGTTTCGCTCCCACTTCCTCACTATGCTGGTTCCTCGTGCTTTCTTCGCGGCCTTATTAGCCGTTGTCTCTGTCAACGCTGTTCCTGTTGAGCTTTCCAAGAGGCAGACCATTACAGCGTTAACAGCAGCGCAAATAACCGCGTTCACACCTTTTTCACGTTTCGCGAGCGCGGCATACTGTAACCCTAGTGTAACCAAGACGTGGACCTGCGGAGGTAGATGAATTACAACTATCATTATCTCATATCAGTGTTGACACCACCTGTCCCCTCAGCCAACTGCAATGCCAACCCGGATTTCATACCAGTTGCATCTGGTGGTGACGGTTCTTCCGTGCAGTTTTGTTCGTACCACCTAGCGGCATGTGGCGAACCACTCGTCTAACCATTAATATCCATAGGGTATGTTGGGTACTCGCCATCCCAGGCCTCCGTTATTGTAGCCCATCAGGGAACCGACACCAGCCAAATGTAGGTCCGAAGCTATCAAATATCAATCACTTGTTGACTTGGGCCACATTATCATAGTGAGGCTCTCCTCACCGATGCTGAGGCTATCCTTGGTACCCTCGATTCCTCTCTTTTCCCAGGCGTCTCTTCTTCCGTAGAGGTTCACGAAGGCTTCCGAAATGAGCAGGCCAAGTAAATATTCACCTAACTGATATCCGTATCAGAACCAATTCTGAAATGGCAACAGGACCGCAACGCAGATCTTGTCTGCTGTCCAGACTGCCATTGCACAGCATAGCTGCAACTCATGTAACGGTTGTTGGTCATTCACTTGGCGCCGCGATTGCTTTGCTGGATGGTATCTATCTCCCACTCCACATCAGTGGTGTTACCTTCCGCACAATTGGATATGGCATGCCTCGGGTAAGACACCCTCGCCTGTTCGAGGCGGCAGAAGGCTCACTGAGATGCGACTAGGTTGGGAATCAAGCGTTCGCAGACTATGTCGACTCGCACATCTCCCTTACACATGTTAACAACAAAAAGGATATTGTACCCATTCTCCCTGGTTCGTCCATTTCGCGCATCTTCTGATTAAAAATATCGATTTTTTTTTTAATTCCCCAGGCCGATTCTTGGGCTTCCATCATCCCTCGGGTGAAGTCCACATATCCGAGAACAATCAATGGCTCTCCTGCCCCGGCCAGGATAACACCAGCACTCAGTGTACAGTCGGTGATGTTCCTAACATATTTGTGGGCAGCACTGGGGATCATGCTGGTCCTTATAACGGTATCAATATGGGGTGCTAAGTATATAGTATCATTGAAAAATCGAAAAATAGCAATATGAACATATGGTTCATTCATGTGCTCGATTTTAAGACTTAGACGTATCCCAACAATATCTACGACCTCACTGAAACTCATGCTTGTCATACAACAATCAATCAGGATCAATCATCAAGAACACATCCCACAGCCAAATATGAAGATAGGGGCCGGCACCTGCGAACCACATTGCTCGGCCCCCGCCTCACAGAAGCACATGCTGCACAAATAAGTGCTGTTCCTGAGATTGCTTGCAGGGTAAAAAGTACAGCACTAACTCACATCTTACTCTGGCCTACTATGACGCTTATCCACTCCCAGTTATCCGTAGGCCAGGCAGCCACCGCAGCCAACGCACTTATAGCATTCGTCCAAACATCCCTCACCATGTTCCTTGTCGCCCTCTTTATCCATTTCATGCCTAAGTCGAATACCGCCCTCTCGTGGAGCTCCATTGCCAGGATGATACACTCTTCGTCCTGGCCCACGATCCTAGACACGGACTCGAATTTCGAGTGTCGGGGCAGACGCAATTACTAAAGCTCTATCACTCTTGATGACAGTCAACGTCATCCTTTGCGCCATAACAGGCGTCATATTACCACTCGGATTTCGCGAGGGACCCCTAACCCCAGCTAAATACCAGCAGGCAGATGCCAGATATGTCCCAGACTCCTCTGCCTTCGGCGTCGCGACATCACCAAAGCGAGATCAATTCTCAGTATTGTCGGCCGTGCGGGAATGATACCGTAAGGACCCGTTGTCCAGATGGACGCGATAGCATTGCATTCTCTCCGGATATCATCGAGATATTTAACAGCACTCCCCATGGTCCCTTTTCTATGCAATATCGGCGATTTTTTAATGACGAAGAAACACCTGGTTGCAGCGGCGGGTTCAGGAGCACAATCCAATCATTAATTACGCGCAGCGACTCCATATTTGTAGTGGAAGGTGTTGTTGTTGATATGTCATCAGAGCATCCTGGGATCGGATTCTGGAACCAAACGCTACCTACATTTGCCAACGGAGGGACATGGTCGCAGGACGTGCTCTGGTTGGAACCTATTACCGAATGCATCAGCACAAACCTGACCATCTCGTATTCGGCAGGGTGAAACGTTTATCGATGGGGTGCCGAATGACGATTTTAATATCACGGATCAAGGAGGGTTCATGGATACGACCCAGGGACCTTCCTTGTCAGGCAACGTGGGTCAACAAACGGATCTCGCTCTGAGCGCTCGCATGGGCGCGATAGCTTATAATCTCGCGGTGATGAGATTCTTTAATCTGACCCAGGTTCCGGAACATCCTGGGAGCATCTTTCATGTCTCCTCTGACATGCAAGAACTTGTTGATGACGCACTCCACTTCTCGTTGATAGGCTCAGAGCCGACCGCTGTTCAAATACTTCAGATCCCGGACTTGTCCGGCATATGCCAAAAAGTCTCTCCTAAATGCAACAATCGACATATCCAACATTCATACTTCTTGTGGCTTATTCCTTGGTCCCCCCGTCCGCTCAGACGGCGGCGATCCTCATGTCGCCGAAGATGGATCAATATGGACTCATGAATTGCACATGTGTGCGAGCGCGACGAGAGCTGGAATACAACGACTAACATTCAGTACGAACAACACTAACGATCTGAAGCTCATCCATATCTCCCGCAGGCCTATCCAGTCCGCTTTATTATGGGCCTGTAGAAAGCACGAGTGTGAGAACCGGAGATACTAATCCGATGTGGGGACGGGTTGATGAAAGTCATGAAAACAGTCCATCACTATCAACCATCCATAACTCCTCCTTTTACCTGCCTGCAGGTGTCGCCTCTACAACGATACTTTTCGATCCATCATTTCCAGCAGGACAGCCACATGCAGCTCACTCATACACCTGGTCTATCAATTATGGCTCTGCAGGTTCCCTGATTGTGGACTACAGCGGGGGGTCGGACTACGGCATGAGGGTCAGATTTGAATCCCTGCTTAAAAATAATTCAACCCGTGGCCAAGCTCAGATACGTAACCTCATTTGGACAGAGATTATGGCCAATAATCTTGTCGGCACCCCGACCAATTTCTCACTCATCGCTGCACCAAACATGAAGTCGCTCGAATACGACTTCCGATATGCAATCCCAGGCTTCATCCTTGTCGCCATTTGGGTGCCATCGTTTTTCGGAGCGATATTCCTTCTTGCTATTCAAATTATCACCTTCAAACGTATGAAGAAAGTGCTGAATCATATTGCAATCGGACGAGCTGTCGTAGGATCTTCTGCACTGCGCATCAAGGATACAAACAGATTGACGAAGTCTGATGATGACAACACCCACCACCCAACGCCTGTCGACCTCCAGGTTGATAACTTCGAGTTGAGCCATTCACGCCAAAACAAAAATGTTGAGAAGGCAGAAGGCAGTTCAGATACTCAACTTGTTTTCTGTCTTGATAAGACAATGGAGGGTGAAAGCTTGCTAGCATCTCCTGAGTGAGATTTTTTGGCGACTTTGTTAGTAAGGGTTCGTTCTTGTGTGCGAGATAATCTATTTGCCCTCTTGTAGCATTGCTGTGTCTCCCCCTCCGAGCCCAAAATATGTTTAATATGTAATCCTACCGATCTCCCAGCCCCGCTTTTTGAAACCGCACAAAGTTACTTCTGTCAATACCTTGAGGCACCTGTCGTCGTCTCATTGACATATCGCGAGGGCACCTCGGAATTGGCACTTAAAATTGATACTCCCCGTTAAAGCAGATAGAACAGGATGATATTAATATATATTCTGGTGATACTGGTCTAAAAACAGAATTATGCAGATGCCATCAGAGCCTCGGGAGGGGCAGTGTTGGCAAAACCTCGCAAACTCCCAATTTAAATACTTATTCACATGCCATCATGATGCGAGTATAAACTACTTCTATTAGCTGATTGACAATCCATGGAAAATATCTCATGGTCAGCAATAAGAATATAACATGCAAGCAAAGCGGAGTTAGCTACAGCGTTTTAAAAATCCTGCATTTTAGACCCTATGGTGATGGGTTATCCGAGTCCCTGTATGGACGTTGCAGCTCAAGTCCTTTCCCCAGAACATTGGGCAAAAGGCACGTATTACTCAACCCCGAACCCAGCATCACAAATTTATGACAACAGTAGTTCCTGAGGCTGTGACTCATGCTGTTGAAGTTCCGACGAATCGTTTTATTGTTCGAGCTCTGAGGGCCCACGTCTGTCACCAATTGTTGAGCCATCGCTTCGCCAACAGGTCTATTGGTCTGTCTACTAATTTTGGAATAATCACTCGTGTTGTATGATCATCAATCACGAGAACGGTGTGCCTTACAACTAGATATGAAGGCTGAGTCTAGGGGTGTGCAACGCGACGGCTTCGCTGAGCTCAAGTAAGTCTCACAGACCTTTGTCAAGTCATAGTGACCGGGATATTGACATACACATGCTATAGGTCATGACAATAATTATTACCCAACTGTCCGTGGGCCAGGCTGTCACCATAACCAACACCATAACATCTTATATCCAGATATCCCTCTCCTTGTCCCTTGTAGTCCTCTTCGTTCATTTCATGCCTAAGTCAAATCGCGCCTCTTCGTGGAGTTTTATTGCGAGGACATTACACTCATCACTTTGGCCTGCCATCCTAGGCGCAGATTCAAGCTCAAGCATTGGGACAGGCGCAATCACCAACGCCCTATCATTCTTAACAACGATTAATGTTATTCTTGCAGCTGTAGCTGGGATAACGTTGCCACTTGGGTTTCGAGAGGGACCTCGTGTCCCGACATCTTACCGACGGGTTGATGCTGTGTATGTCCCAGACTCACTGTCACTTCTCTACCTTGGTACAACACCGAGCCGGGATAATTTCTCATATAACCGACTATGTGGCCCTGAGCGCCATCAGGATCTGAATTGCCCAGGAGGTGGGCTCGGTACCACTGGTCTCTCCCCAGACCTCGTCGAGATGTTTAACAGTACTCCACACGGTCCATTCTCCATGCAATATCGACGATTCGTTTATCAGGGGGCACCTTACTACGGTAGCGCTGTAATCATGGAAACACCCCAACCCTTCATCCTACGCAATGACGTGTTCGTAACGGAAGGAGTAATTGTTGATATGTCATCGGAACACCCTGGGGTTGGATTCTGGAATCAAACACTACCTGTTTTTCCAGACGGGGGAACATGGTCGCAGGATGTGCTCTGGTTAGAACCGGCCACTGAATGCGCCAACACCAACCTGACAATAGATTATATGGTAGACCTTGAACCGGATGGGACGGGTCAATTGGCCAACACATTTAACCTTACGAACCACGGAGATTTTACGGATCCAAAGCAAGGTCCACTACCTCTTCCCCGTTATGATCAACAACTAGATCTTGCCCAACACGCTTACAATGGCGCAATAAACGCTACTCTTGTAATCATGACGACTTTCAACCTAACTCGTATCCCAGATTACCCTGGAGTGTCCTTTCAGTCATCCGATAAAGCCGGAATAGACCTTGCATTCGACATATATGGGGCGGACCCAGCTAGCGCTTGGCTTTCTGATACAGAGCCTCTTGCGGGAAATTCCTTGGCCGAAACAGCCAGCCTGTCGAACGTGCACATTACAAATGGATTATTCCTTGGCCCCCCATCCCGCTCGGATGGAGGTGATCCCACCGTTGCCACGAGAGGGTCGAAATGGAGCCACGAGTTGCTTGCGTGCGCAAGCGGAACAAGGGCCAGTATACAGAGCGTAACATTCTCCATGAACACAACCCACAGTTTGGCGCCCATACAGGTCACCCGCAAGTCCGTCGAGCCCACCCCATTGTGGGCGGTAGAAAATGTCGATATGATTGCCGCAGATATTAATCTGTTGTGGGGACGCGTGCACGACACTTATGAGAACCACCCATCATTGTCGACTATCCGTAGTGATACCCTTTATCTCCCAGCGGGCGCGGCCTCTCTCCCGGTTCAATCACCAGTAGTAGGGCAGCCACATGCTATTCATGCGCAAATCTGGCTTTATAGCTACCAGCCGATATTCTTTTTAGGTCCTGGTGAAGGGATATTCGATTACACCGGATCAGCTGAATATGCCCTTAGAATCAAATATCAAACCCTTAGTCCAGCCCAAATTCGCAATCTAATCTGGACAGACCTCATGGCAAATAGCCTGATTGGTACACAAACCAACTTCTCTATCATAGCGGCCCCAAATACGAGGACACTTGAATACAACTTTGCGTATGCGATCCCAGGGTTCATCCTCCTCGCCATTTGGGCACTGTCGTTCCTTGGAGTCGTATTTCTTTTCGCCAGCCGGCGCATCACGTTTGGATACATTGAAAATGTTCTCAACCACACTTCTGTCGGACGAGTTGTCGTCGGAACCTCTGCACTACAGTGTTGTAGCTCCAGCAGGTAGTGTCAATCCGCCATCTGCTGATTCGGACTTTGTAGACCTGCATTCCTCGGTTATGGATTCTAGGGACGAAAAGGGGGGGATCATCACTGCAACACAGGGCTAGTAAATATAGGAGTTGGGCAGAGACTTTGGGTAAGACTGAGGTCGTGTTGGATCTCGACAGGAAGAGCGGGGAAGGTGAGACTTGAATGGCGTAGGCTGAATCTGATTAAACCTGATTAAACCAGTGTATTGTCTGTAAGAATAGTATATTATGAGTACGAGCATGGACACATGTGTATAAGCTATTCATTCAGCCGTCGTGCGTACGAGTACTGAGTATTGGTGGACGTATTATGTCTGGACTGATTAGGTTGCTCTTGCGGCCTCGGAGCGCGCTTAGATTCCAACATTTCCGGTCTCAATTTTTTGTGAGTAAGTATATCTCTAACGATTAACCAAGGAACAGGTCCCTACCTAGCCTGACTCGTAACATAAGCAAGCCTTACAGTGCACCAGGCTCCTTCATCGCTTACGCAATGGATGAGGGAGCAAACAAACATAACCAGATAGGGAAGGAGTGTGTTTTCCTGAGTTGAAGATCCTGCACAACAATATCAAATACCCAATATCTCATCTCTCTCCCATGTGTGCCTCAATAAAAAATTCACATACGACCCAAGCTTCCCTCTGGAACACCTGAAAATAATCTGCTCATATCCCAAATCCACGTGGGTTTGTGATCCCAGAATCAGCTCAAGGTGGCAACAAGGCAGCATCTGCAAGCTGCAGTCCCAAGAGCAAAGGACGAGGGGGGGCGAGTTGACCGCGTGGAGATGCGGTTGGAAAGGCAGAATTGACAAAAGAGACAAAGAAGGCCACCAAGCCGGAGGAAGAGAGCGAGAACGAGAGCGATACCTAGTTTACTCAATGGGAGGGGTCTTTCCGCGATGGACTGCGCCTCATTGAAACTCCAGCATTAGTAGAACCCAATATACTTTATCAGCAGGGAAGTGTACACTCCAAACTAAGTGATGAACAAATTTAAGCATTCGCAACGCCCACAACCATTTCGCTAGCATTCTTGGGACCTGGTTTCCCAGTACGTGTGCCCTTGGTTCTCCAGCCCCGTATTGACAGGATAATTGCAGGATGTTGACTTGCCACAGTTCGCCACCATGGGGATGATCGCAACTGGAGAATTTGTGCTGGGAGAGGCGCGTCATATTGGTGATAGAAACTTGACAGCTTACGCGTTCATGGCTACACCACGGACGGAGTCCTCCCAAGCCAGCGCGCACGGCCAGCCTTGCCCAGGTTTCTGTTCTTCCACCAAAAAGGAGTAGAGTATGATTAAGTATGCGAAAACAGATTTTCAGTTCTAGAAGCACCACTAGTTGTAAGATGAGCGGAACGGGCACTTTGAACCAAAGAACTCCTGCTCAACTATCAACACCCAACTTGCTCCTGCTTCGCCCTCAGTTCCTCACCATACTGGTTTCTCGTGCCTTCCTCGCGGCCTCATTAGCCGTTGTCTCGGTCAACACTGTTCCTGTTGAGCTCTCCAAGAGATGGACCACTACAGCGCTGCGGCAGCACAAATAAGCAGGTTCACACCTTTTTCGCGTTTCGCAAGCACGGCGCCTTGCAACATAGTGTGACCAGGACGTGGGCCTGAGAAGGTAGGTGAATTCCAGCTATCACTATCTCCTATCAGCGTTGACACCACTTGTCTTCTCAGCCAACCGTAATGCCACCCGGATTTCGTGCCAGTTGCATCTGGTGGTAATAGTTCTTCTGCGCAGTTTTATTCGTATCCCCCAACAGCATGTGGTGAACCGCTTGTTTAACTATTAATTGGTATCTACAGGGTATGTTGGGTACTCGCATCCCAGGCCTCGCTATTGTAGCCCATCAGGGAACCGACAGCGACCAAATGTAGGTTCGGAGCTACCAGATTAATCACTTGTTGACTTGAGCCGCATTATCATAGCGAGGCTCTCCTTACCGATGCTGAGGTTGTCCTTGCTGCCCTCGATCCCTCTTTTCTCCTAGACGTCTCTTCTTCCGCAGAGGTCCACGGCAGTTTCTAAAACGAACAGGCCAAGTAAGTATCTCATCTAGCTGATGTTCTGCAAATATAACAACAGGGCCGCAACGGAAATCTTGTCTGCTGCCCAGACCGCCGCTGCACAACATAGTGCAACCCATGTAACAATCGTTGGTCGTTCACTTGATGCTGCTCTTGTTTTGCTGGACGGTATATACCTCTCGCTCCACATCAGTGGTGTTACCCTCCGCACAATCGGGCAAAGTATCCTCTTCACGCGTTTTCTGATTAAATCTCCTCCTTTTTCAGCTCCCCAAGCCGATTTCTGTGTTTCCATCGTCCCTTGAGCGAGGTCCGCATATCTGAAAACCATCAATGGCGCTCCTGCCACGACTAGGGTGGCACCAGCGCCCAGCGTACTGTCGACGATGCCCCCGATATCTTTGTGGATAACACCAGGAATCATGCTCAGGCTGGTCCTTACAATGGTATCAATATGGGGTACCAAGTATATAGTATCGTTGGAACCTCGAAAAATAACAATATAAGCATATGGCTCGTTCATGTGCTTAAGTTTAAGACTCCAGCGTGTCTTAACAATATATATATGTGAGCTCACTGAAAATTCATGCTCCTCATACGATGATCGATCAATAAGTCCATCTACCAGTACGTCTACCTGGGAAACGTATCTCAAGATTCAGTCATATGGGTATGTGAGAACCAACAAATTAATCGGGATCAATCAGAATCAAGAATGTCTCACAGCTTGCTCACAGCCATATGTGAAAATCGGAGCCTAGTGCCTGCGAACCCCATTGCTCGGCACCCGCCTCACAGAAGCACAGATAAGTGCTATTCCTGGGATTTCTTGCGGGGTGAAAAGTACAGCACTAAATCACATCTCACTCCAGCCTACCATGACGTTTATCCACTCCCAGTTATCCGTAGGCCAGGCAGCCACCGCAGCTAACGCATTTACAACATTCATCCAAACACCCCTCACCATGTTCCTCGTCGTCCTCTTTATTCATTTCATACCCAAATCAAATACCGCCCTCTCGTGGAGCTCTATCGCCAGGATGATACACACTTCATCCTGGCCTATGATCCTGAACACAGACTCGAACTCGAGTGTCGGTGGAGGCACAATCACCAAAATTCTGTCGCTTTTGACGACGGTTAATGTCATTCTTTGTGCCATAACGGGGGTCATATTACCACTCGGATTTCGCGAGGGACCCCTGACCCCAACCAGATACCAGCAGGCAGGCGCTAGATATGTCCCAGACTCCTCTGCCTTCGGCGTCGCGACATCACCAAAGCGAGATCGATTCTCATATTGTCGGCCGTGCGGAAATGATACTGTGAGGACGCGCTGTCCAGATGGACACGATAGCATTCCATTCTCTCCGGATATCATCGAGATATTTAATAGCACTCCTCATGGGCCCTTTTCCATGCAATATCGGCGATTTTTTAATGACGAAGAAACACCTAATTGCAGCGGCGGGTTCAGGAGCACAATCCAATCATTAATCACACGCGATTCCATATTTGTAGTGGAGGGTGCTGTTGTTGATATGTCATCAGAACATCCTGGGATCGGATTCTGGAACCAAACGCTACCTACATTTGCCAATGGAGGGACATGGTCGCAGGACATGCTCTGGTTGGAACCTGTTACTGAATGTGTCAGCACAAACCTGACAATCTCGTATTCAATGGATGAAACGGACAATATTTCAAACGACGATCATAATATTACGGATCGAGGGGGTTCATGGATACCACCCAGGGGCCTTCCTTACCAGGCAACGGGGGTCAACAAACCGATCTCGCTCTGAGCGCTCGCCTGGGCGCGATATCTTATAATATCGGGGTAATGAGATTCTTCAACCTGACCCAGATTCCGGAAAATCCTGGGAGCACCTTTCCTGTCTCTGGTACGCAAGGAGCTGAAGACGCACTCCACTTCAGGTTGATAGGTATAGATCCGACTACTGCTCAACTAGCTCAGACCAATGTGTCTGATGTATGCCGACGAGTCTCTCCTAACGCGACGGCTAATGTATCCAATATCTCTATTTCCTGTGGTTTATTCCTTGGCTCCCCCACCCGCCTGGACGGTGGCGATCCCGATGTCGTTGAGGTTGGATCAGTATGGAGTCACGAGCTGCTCATGTGTATGAGTGCAACAAGAGCTCGAATGCAGCGACTGATGTTCAGTACGAACAGCACCAGCGATCTAGGGTTTATCCGTATCTCCCGCAGACCTATCCAGTCCGCCCCATTGTGGGGAGTAGAGAGCACAGATGTGAGAATCGGAGGTACCGATCCGATGTGGGGAAGGGTTGATGAAAGTTACGGAAACAGTTCATTACTATCAACCACCCGTAGTTCCTTCCTCTACCTCCCTGCAGGCGTCGCCTCTACAACGACACTCCTCAACCCATCATTTCCTGCAGGGCAGCCATACGCAGCTCATGCGTACATTTGGGCTATCAGTTATAACTCCGCAACAGACCTCATCACGGGCTACAGCGGGGGGACGAATTATGGCATGGGAATCAGATTTGGATCCCTGCTTAAAAACAATTCAATCCGTGGCCAGGCCCGGATACGTAACCTCATCTGGACAGATATTATGGCCAATAATCTTGTTGGCACCCCAACCAATTTCTCGTTCATTGCTGCACCAAACATGAAGTCGCTCGAATATGACTTCAGATGTGCAATCCCGGGCTTCATTCTCGTCGCCATTTGGGTGCCATCTTTTTCCGGAGCGATATTCCTTCTTGCTACTCAAATGATTACATTCAAACATATGAAGAAAGTGCTAAATCATACTGCAATTGGACGAGCCGTCATAGGATCTTCCGCATTGCGTGTTGAGGATCACGACAAACTGATAATGTCTGATGATAGTACCAGCCACCCAGCTTCTGTTGATCCCCGGATTGGTAACTTCGAGTTGAGTTATTGGCACCGAACACCGTGGACCCAAATGGGTGGGAAATTAATACATTTATACACTAAAAGATTAAATTCCGACGTTTAAGGGGTGAATAATAAGTGGATGAATTGGGGTGGGGAATTCATCCACCGAAATTCTAACCCAACCGAATTAAATATCCACACCTATATCATTTATAGTAGACCAATTAAGCGAATGAAATTACCTTAATTTACAGCATGAAATATACATATTATTTTCATTCGCTATTCTTGTATGAAATTCAGGTAGGGGAAGGGGGAAATCAGAGGATGATTTTCATTCAATTTTTTTGTATGAATTTTGGGTAGGGGAGGGGGGGAATTGAGGGTAAATTTCATTCCTTACTAGTGTATAGAATTCATGCGGGGGAAGGGGGAAATTGGAGAGTAAATTTTCCAATATATGAATGCCTTTTCCTATGTTCGAAAAAGAAGTTCGCATGAAGACTCGAGAGAACGGGAGTTCCTTAAGGTGAGAATGTACGCCTGCACCAACTAATCCTGTTATGTATACCATCTAAGCCCCTCTGAACACCTTACATTATCACATAGGACGCTTGGTATTGGATACCTTGAAGTGCTCTAACAGGGTCTACAAACAACAGGCATTGATGTCCTTCTGGGGTATGTAGCTACTTTGTTATTTAGAGCTTGCTGAAGGGAGCTATAGCCGAGATGCAGATTTTGAGTCATCATGAAGATGGTCCCCGACTGCACATGGCTCCGGGGGGTCATTGCACCTGACTTCTGTGCTTCGCACTCTGTTGGAATCACCAGTTTCATCTTCACATTGAAAATGGGCGATCTGAATCAATCACAATTTAGATATGACTACTTAATCCACCGTGTATGGAAACAAGAGAGCTCGAATTATCTGAGGATAGCATGGTATGACAATTGATTACTGGACCAACGTACTATTATACCCACAGTTATTCTATTTGATCTGCTCGAGCTCTCTCCCTCAGCAGGACCGTGCTCGTTCATGAAAACCTGCATGCTATTTAGCGCGGGGTTATGCAACCAATCCGATGAGCATTAATGACGGCCACGGGACCTGCAGGTGTGGCAGGTTTCGTCAAAACAGAGGCTTGTTCCGGGAGGAGGTCGTCGGATCCTGGAGGTGATTGGATGGCCTCTACGAGTGGATCCCACTTCCCTGCGAGCTGACAATGGCGCTGGGATCCTTCCTCAAGCGACATCTTGGCATGATCAGACATGCTCATGGTGCGCTTCCGGGTGGCTGCGCCCTGGGGCTTATGCGAGACTTGTGTGAATTCAGTGCAAATAGCTGGGGGTGCTTGATGAAGATCGTCGACAGAGGTTCGAAAGTTGAGTAGCCGGTTCCAGACCACCATGCTCGAGCCACTCGAGGGCAAGATCTGGACGTCCAGCCTCAAGGGCAAATACAGTGGCTTCTCTCGAAATGTCATCAGTATAGGCGAGTTGCGAATAGCGTGTAGGAATGGGTTTGCTGATCCAGGAAAGTCGTGGAAGGAGATGGAGAGCACGAGAGTACGCAAGCAAGGTAGGCTGAGAGTCGTGTATGATTCGTAAGTGAGCGCACTGTCGAGATGCATGGAATTGGGTTAGCATTGAAAATTGAAAGTTGGATCATTCTAGTCACCTGGCATCCCTGTGCGCCCAAGCTGGCTATTGAATGAAGTTCGTGAGGTTATCGAACCGCGTTGGTTTGTCGGCGTAGCCATTGAGGGTGAGCGAAGTGGCCTGCTGAGGATCTGTGACGGCCTCTTCGATATCACTGAGGACCCCTGTGTGCTCAAACCGCCTCTGGAAGGGAATACAGAGGTCGTTGAGGTGTTTTGGTTTGATGGCGTGGCTATCGGGGCTGAGGAAAACAGCCTGCTGAATATTTTAATGGCCTCTTCAATATCGCTGGAGACCCCTATACACTAACCAGTGCAGAGCTCTAGTTAGCTCGCAGAAATCGCATCAGGATCTGTAGGCATACTGATTATTCATGCTGGCCGCTCGGACCTGCGAGACAAGTCATTCTACTGACTCCGGGGGTTTCTAGACACCGGGCACTGTTGTATTTTCATTTACAATAGTAAAGTACGAATCTATCTGTGAGAACAACAATCAGATAATCGTTCCCCAGCAGGGAATAGAATTGTACGAACCTAGGACTTGCGAATATGTCGTAGGGCGTAAACCTGGTCCCCTTCATTAGTGGCGACCATACCGCCCGTACAGAACCACTTCCGCTACCAGGAGGGTTTAGCGACTGCGGGCGTCCACGAATACTAACGGCTCACCTCTTTCTTCTGCCCCCGCCGCCCTGGGACCGCCAACAACTTGTAGTAGTATCTGAGGAACGTAGTGTTCCTCCAGCCATTGTCGTCGTAAAACTCCACTTGGTCTCCGCTCTGGGAACCATGCGTAAACATATACGGTGAAAGCTCTAAAGGGCACACTTACCTTGAATGGTTTGGGGTGGCGCTCAGTTCGTATGGGTGCCATCGTGGTTTGAGTGCAAGGTGGGAAGGGGTGGCAAGGTAGGTAGGCATCGCGTTCTGCTTGTGTGTACGTGCTTGGAGGCAAATACCTCGGCCTCAGGCTTACCTTTATAGACCGTTTCCCTCTCGCCGGCGAGTGAGATCGCACCCCAACCAAGCCTGCCCACAACCCCTCCTAGTATGTGCCTACTCCTGCCTTTATGCGCACGTCGTTGACATCCATCAGAAACATTTCGGAGCTCAAGGATATCCAGCACTCCTTGCTGCATGCACAGGACCTGCGGATGTCATCTCAGGCGGAATTGCGTCGCCCTCTCTCTCATGTTCCTCTTATAGATCTGTTGCCTCTCCTCCCAGACATCAATAGCGCCGCCCCCGCCCCCTCCTTTCTTCCTCCTTGACAGCTACACCCTCTCTCGCTATCTCCCTTTTTGCTGTCCCCCTTTGTTCAAGTCTTCGGTGGAATTTCCAGCTGCAATGCCACCTGTGGGACCGACGACTGCGATAGGGAGGATACGATGAGAGATGACAATGATTTGGACATACCAGGCCTGAGCTAAGGACGGGTGTCTCCCTCCTCTTCAATGCTCGCATGTTTTCCGCAGGATCACCCACTCCTCCACCTTGGCGCCCTCCACGCTGATCTCACTCGCTTCCAGGTAGCTTTGCCATTCACTCTTCCACTACTGATTCCCCAACAGAAAAACCCCATGCACCTGTAGTCGAGCACTAGTACCATGCCCTCGCAACCTCCTACACGTGCGAACATACCCTCTGCCTCGAGCGTAAGCTCTTCTCTCAATCAGAACTTGGATCGCACTCTCTAGCCTGGGGAGCATGCGTATAAACCAAGTTAAAGTATCAAAAGGATGCTTACCTTGGACAGTCTAGCGTGGGTTTTTCACTTGGTATTCTTGACGCCTTGGGTGCCATGGTGGACGATCGTGAGGTGTAGGGTGGAGAGAAGTTGAAAGATAAGATAGTAGAGTAAATGGGTGTCGTGTTGTTGGACTTTTCTTGTGGGCGCTTGCTTGGGCATGTCCGTCAGGACCAATGATGCTAACCTTTCTGGCTACCTTTGCCAATGACTACTACAGAGCCTGTCTGATAGAGTATTCACTCCCTAAGTTCTGTTCGACGCCCGCTTGAGCAGCCCATGTTCAGCCAGAGCCTGTTGGATAAGTCCCCCCAATGGAGGACGTGACAACATTCCATCCCGGGGGGGTTTACTCACCGCATGTATCTAGAAACTCAATTCCTCACGCGTATTCCAAAAAATATTGCTTACCTCGTTTATATCTCCAGCTTGATGATCCAGGAAGAGGATCACGTGCAAACTATTACTGGTTACCCCGGCGGGGCTACCCTCGCTGATAGATGGGTCACGGACGATTACTACGAGGTATAGTCCTCGCTAAAGTCACAACCAAATGTCTCCAAGCAGGCAAGAGGGGCATGTGGGTAAGATGATGAAATGGCGGCTGCAGGAAGCAATTGGAAGAATTTCGATGAGGTGCTCTTGGAGCATATGAGCCTTGTTCATATTTAATGTTTTGTAAGTGTGACCTACCCCTGACGCATACCTATCCCTGACAAGGCCATGAATTTCACGTAGGGTAGTCTCGAGTACAGCAGTGTCACTGAGAGCTTCCTCTACCACAGGTATGCCCTTTTGGTTCATCTAGACAGGACTAGAAGTAAAGGAGACGTCCCATGCAACAAGCTCGTTGAAAATTATTTGCGTCTCCTTGAGTGATTTAGATGTACAAGTCTGTTCTCCATGAGTGTCGTAGGGCAGGGGAGGTAGAAGGTGTACCTCCGAAGCGATATGTGAGGTCTGGTATTCTTTGGTGTTGAGTCTTCCCAGCGTGCGCCGGAACCATCTTGCAGAGCTGAGAAAGTCAAGTACTCGCTGGTAACATCTATATCATGTTTCGGCTACGAACTAGCGTGTGTCTGTACCAATGATTGATTCCAGTCGACAATAGCCCACCTATTGCCATCTCAAATCCGCCCAACGACGCATTTGACCTGGTTGAGGTCAACAATTTCTGTTTTCTGTTTAAAATCTTGGTAGTAGTTGATATTGTAAGGCTGAGTAGCTGAGCAGATAATCCTGGCCTCTTTGATAGTGGCGTAAATGAACAAATTGGCTTCAATCTTGTGTTTGGGTGAGGGAGGAACATTGACGATGATTATGCGAAGGAGTTCCCTGAAGAAAGATTGCAATTGGAATACCGGAGTCCGTTTGGGTCAGTGAGCGTATCTATCAACTTCAAGTTCATACTGAAACAGGAGTAGGTCAGGGTAATTTGGATGCACAGTCAAATAGATGTGCGTACGCGGACGAACAACATATCCCGACTATCGGGCCTGAGTGAAATAAGTTCAGAGGCATGCATTGTATCCCCACCGTCAGTTCGGCAGGCTCGACCATATTGAGTAAATTGAGTGTTCTCCGGTACAAGCTTGGCAATAACTGGTACAGGCTGTCCGAGGCGGGTTGATAGCGTCGCTAAGATCGACTTCCATAGGGAGGAAGGAACACTCGTCTTGGTCTTGACAGGCGGTGTCAAAATGTACAATGGGTCTAATATGCGATAAGTATGTCAAATGATTGATATTGCAAGCAACTCACACAAGGGAAGCCTGAAGTCACAATCGCGGTGATAAGCCGAATGTGGGTCTACACCTAAAATACACCATTTTTACCGATTTTATTACTATAAAATCAATGGCCATGCATCTATGAACCTCAGAGAGGATTGGGACCTATCCCGAGGTCGCCAGTTCGACCGTACATAGGGTGTTTGTGCCCTAGCGTATGTCTAATAGTGTCTAAACTCACGTGAGGGATAGTCTTTATGACAGAACCCAGTAAAGGGTGGGCATTTCGAGCAATTGCTAGGGGATTCCGGGCTGTACATAGCTTGCCAAACCAACCCAGGTCGCAATCAGGGAGGGCTATGCATGAGATAAATTAAACTCAGAGACCGGGGATGAGCCAAACCAGCTCGCAAGAACTTTAGAATATTCCAGAGACATGAAACGAGGTTATGCAGACAGGCAAACCCTTTAGAAACAGAGCATGGACAATGGAACGAGCTTCCTAACGTCGGAACGGCACCCCTGAGCGTCAGAATATTCCTAACGGATTATTGTGCACTAATTAGGTGTACTTTGTGGGTCCACAATGCTACGGAATCGCTCCCCGAGGAAGAGTTCAGCATGCACGGAACAATAGAAACCATCTCCGAGGCACGATCAGCATTTTGATCCGAGAGCTCAGGCATATGTCATCGAACGTCTGCATTCCTGATGACCTAGTAGCAACAGCCGGACTGCCGTTGACTCGAAAACATATTCCGAGTACTTCAGACACTTGCAGCAATGCAGAAGAACTTTCTAAAATATTCTATCCTTTTGTTTTATCACGGACCGAATTTCCTGTATTTCATATCTCTCTGTTTCGTCTATTTTAGTTTGTATCTCTCTCAATATAAAAATACGGCGGATGGCCTCTGAGAGGAGCAAGAAGGGCTTCACCCCAACTTCTCAGCAGAGTACTTCGCAGCCGTGATCAAGAACGGTTTAGATCTATTTTGTGTGAATTGTTTAAGTGAAACTAGTCTTCAGGAGAGTTCAGTCAGAGTTATTAAGAGGAGAATCACCTTGAGTTCGCTTTTGTGTGATTTCCTAGAGCCTAGAGAGCAGAGGGATTGGAACTTGAGATTTCTTCGAGTTCAATTCAAATTTAGAGACAGAATAGACTAAGCCAAGTGGGTCTTGAGCTTGAGTCTGTCCCCCAGAGTCCAGAGGAGTTGTAATCAAGTTAGTCTTGTATTACACTCAAGTTAGAGGTCAGATTGTGTACAGTTGTCCAGGACTATCTTAGTCAATAACTGTGTCATTTTGGAGCTCTATAAAATCGGTTTCTTCGATTCTGTCTGTCAGATCCGCACCCCCTCGAACTTGCCTTGGCAAACGATTACTCTTTGACATATCCTACCCCATACCTTTGCCCTAAGCTCCCACACGAGTTTAGTGATTGTGTTTGAATTTTGAGAGTTTGAGTGTTGGGTTTAGTGTGAAAGCTTCCCATCCTTGTTCCCTCAGTGTTGTGCTTCCCCACCCTTGCCATCGAGTCCGTTTTCCAGCATTTCAGCGGGAAGGTGGCTGGGGGTGAAGTGTCTCATGAAGATCATAAAGTAGCACAATTTGGGTCAAGTGAGCTTGAGAGGTGACAAACTTATTGATGCTCGCATAGGGATACCTACGGCTTCTGATGTTACGAAGGATATCGCCACAATAGCGCTCCATCGGAAAGGCCCAGTAAGCCCAGACTGGGCCAAGGGCTCTGATGCTTGGCGCAATGTGCAGCAATGCATGGATAGTGATCGGACAGCATGATACTCGGGCAGGATCATGTTTATAATACAATCTGTCAATGTGTTAACACAAGTCTAGCACGGTATGGAATACTTACAGCTCATAATCCTTGACCCACTGCTGAAAACCTGTCTCGATTTCGTGGAGCTCGTCCAACGTAATTTCGAGGTCGAAGCAAAGGGTAAGAAGTCGAACCAATTTGACAAAGTGATCGTAAAATCGTTCGCAGTTGAATTTACCTCGAAGAAGGACTGGAGCAAGGTATAATGTCCAGACTGAGTACGTTTCAGCTGTCATTTGCGCCCTCTCTGACACTATATTGGGAACCTTGGACCCAAATGCAGCAGGGACAGTCTTCCCTGCTGCAGCAGTTGCCGCTCCGATTGCTTCAAATACGGTTTTTCCCAAAAGATAGCCTTCATCGTCATGATCAAGGTCCTTAAATGACCCAGTCCAAAAAAGTATCAGATTGGGGATGAGATTGGACCAGATGAGGTGCATGAAGTCGTATGGGAATGATATGGGGAAGGACAGGGACCCTAAGGTGCTAAGCAGCGGAATACCCTTGATGCCATAGTTAGTTGCAAGTCGATCCGATGCTGCATCATTTGGAGCGAGTTGAACTTCCCTAGCCTGTTGCATGAAGGTAGCATGGTCTCGAAGAGGAAGCGTAGATGGGTCATACTGATCCTGTGAGCCCGGAAACCCATCGCGGCATAAGGGGACATAGTGTGTTGTTGAACGGGATGAAGGTGTACAAACTCCCTTTATCTCGCACATACAACAGGGGGAAAGGGCATTGTGACCTTTCATACGCATAACCATCGAAATTGCGGGTATGTCACCGAAGGCCAGAATCAGATATGCATGAAGAACGAAAATGGCCTGTGTGATAGCATCAAAGGCGGAGACACCGATCGCAAGCTGGAGGAGCTCCTGAACTAACGGCCATAAGAATGAATCTAGATCTCGAGGTTTCTTTGGCCCAGGAATCACTCCGATGGAAATGATATTCTTTTTCGAGAACCTTTCTTCCGGAGGGAGGTTATAATTGAGCAGAATGAGCGGCCATGCTGTCTTGGTACGATGTTTGAACGGCCCGAAACCATCCGTGGACAGACCAAGCGCGATATCACGGGGATCAGAGAAGAAGAACATAGGGAGTGCCTCACCTGCAGCCGTGACAAATGACTCTCGGAGTGAGCGGTAATGAGTTCCATCGAATATATCGGTTGTTCTCCTCGGGTCGTGGTGATGTTCAGACCGGTACTGCATCTTCCTTGCATAGGAGGAGTTTGCAACCATTGCGCGGAGACGAGGAATGATGGGGAGGTACTCGAAACATAGCTGGGGCTTTCCATCTGCTCTATAGCGTTCGGTCCCGCAGTGTGGACATCGTAATAGTGTTTCATATGGGCCTATTGTTACCCGGGTTAGGGGTCCGCTCTTGAGTCGCAAGGTTGGGATCACAAGGATGTCTATACAGACTTGGTCCAAGTGTCTTACTGCTTGACTTAGAGGCGGGCTGGATAAATCTCTGAAGCCCTTTCAGGCGAACAAGTGATTTAGGCAGAACAGTGTATAACACTAAGCTAAAGGTACAGGTGGTTGTAGCTAAGTTTATATACATATTGGTTGTCTGCTATTTATAAGTACCCTGGGTAAGTACTTGTCAAGGCGAGTCATAAGAAGGTGGACCCAGGTAAAAGAAGGCTTCCTGTGTGAAATAGAAGTTGTGTGTGAGAGAAAGGAAGCATGAGTGTGAGAGTGTCAGTATTAAAGGAGAAAAGAAGTATACTACTGTCCATCAGGAAGGTGGCTAAGACCTATGTATAGTCCTTCTTAGGGTTCTGATAACACCTATAAAGCATATGCACGAGGACAGACAGCAGTCGTAGCGGATGGGCTGGAAGCCAGAGAGAAACTGTACGTGTTTTGTTATCTTCTTTAATGTAGCCAGCGAAGCTTGAGGAAAAACAAAAGGCAGTTTGTTGAATGCTTTGTCTGTGAGACCCTCTTCAAGCTTAAAAGCATAGGCTCGCAGGAGTAACAAGTCGCTTTCATCGATAAATTTGCCTTCTAAAACAATATCATCAGTTTATTAGTAAGGGGATTAATCAAGTAGACATACCTATTTTTGCGGCCTCTTTCAGAAACCCTTCGCCAACGAGATCCCATACCGAAAGCCCCTCTTGCCCTGGCTCTGATGCCACCCATCCTTCATCACCCTCAAAGAAATCCTCCTCCTCAAGCTCGTCGTCAAAATACTCCTCACCCTCCGTAAACCCATCCCCTTTGTCGCTCTCCTCGTCCTCATCAGCTACAGCGTGATTGGATCCCCACTGCTCCCGGATAATTCGATTGACATGCTCTGCTATGTGACGGGAGTGTCGAAACGCTGACAAACCATAGCTCTCAGTGTTGGCGTCATTGCGCTCGTCTGACCACATCCTACTAGGCCTATCCTGGTCGAGCATCTGCAAAGGTTCTTCATATGAGGCTCCTGGCACATGGTCATTGGGTTCCGCAGTAGGAAGGGTTGCTGTGGGTCGTTGCGTTGCGGAAGAAACATGCCGGCCAACCAAGGTTTGTTTGGCAGAGGGTTGAGAAGACTTCTTCCGTTGGGTCTTGGTCCGCTTGCGATCTAGTTTCGGTCCTTGGTTCTGTGGAAGGATGCCCATCGAGGTGAAAAGCATCAGCCCTATTGCATCCTGATGCGACTTCTCAGTTCTCCTGGTAACAGTTTCCCCGCATCTGCATGTGCAGAAACGCTTTGGGTTAGACATAATTGAGAGAAGAAACAGAAATGCTCAGCTTTATATCTGGGGTGAGACCTAGTGCTATCAGTGATCCGGACATTTAAGTCTAGAGTGGCTAAGATCCGAGCCAGAGGGGTGAAAGGATCCATTGGAACCTGTTTGAAGACGTATCAATATTATATTCGGAACATGAGATATGAGAGTCACCTTGCTCGGGTCTAGTGGTGACTTTAAAGCATGACAGCACCTCGGGTGGGGATCTTAAATGACACAATAAAGTCAAGAAGATACTTCGATTGCATAGAATAAATGATGGCAATAAGGGAATGGTACAGGATGAAGAATCGGTGATGTGAACAACTCAAAGCATAGTGGGCATCCAGGAGCACTCAAGACGATTGGGGGAGGCGAGCAGGTATAATAGCAGCACGTCCAAAAAAGCGGAAGAAAGAATCGGTGTAAAAACGAGCTATGGTGTCCTCCAATAGCGTCGCCTCAGACTCTGTATAGCTCCCGGCGGATACTGGACCAGATTCAAATAAACCTGATGGCTTCTCGCCATTCCAGGCTTTCATTAAGAGCCGGAGTTTCAGCAGGATGGGCAACCGGGTACGCCAGTCATCAGAATACAGGCCTCTCCTTGCATCCTCAGAATACAGGCCTCTCCTTGCATCCTCAGGATCCACAACGATAAGTGATCCAACCTGAAGGCACTCTCGGATAGCCTCTTGACGGGTGGCTTTCTCCAGGTTGGTGGGCCCTGCACGCATGTCCAAAGCGAGGAGTTCAAAGCGGAAGTTCAGTTCAGTAAGCCGCCATAGAATTTGCTGGGCCTCGACCTCTTGAAGTGAGATGGGCGACGTCGTGTATGATCCGTCGTTGAGTTTGATACCCAAGTCATTGATAGCAGAGCCAAGAAGGCAGTGGGCACGCTCCCGCGCAAGGGCTGATGCTGAGGTTGGATTTTTCGACACAATATCGCTATTACGCCGAAAATCGAAGCATTGCTAAAATAGGCCATTATACCCCTATATACCCATGGCCCAGCAATAGCTACGATGTAATCATCTCGATATACCCATAACACCCCTACAATGACCCTAACCCGACTGGTATGTCATGTAAGGACCTCTATGAGGCTACAGGGCACCCCAGGAGTCAGCCAGTGGCTACTAAATAGCTACTGTATGGCTTCGAGAGTGGACAAAGGGTACAACAGGCGGCATCGCAGTTGTACACGCTCAGAGATGCACCAGGTATCGAGAACGTTGTCAGTAGGACTCCCTGATCACGAGGGAAGAGCTCACAGCCATATAATGGCCATCGAGATGACCTGAGAAGACTGAGGGCCCCTAACTCGACTATCTCAAAGGGGACATCGTGTAGCAGTCTAGCGCTGATTGAAACCTTCGAGAAGATCGTGTGACCGGCATCGAGACACTTGGTAGACGGATTTTCGAGATACCTCGATTAGTAACAAACAGTGTCCCTCACCTGAATAAATGGCATACAATGTACTAAGAGACAATGTACCGACTGCTATATTAAGGGCAGGGATGATGTTCTATCGAGAAGAGGGAGACTATGGCTATTGCCCGAGAAACACAGACAGAAAGCGTCGGCCGAGGAATGTACACCCGAAGCCGCATCAGCTTGTCTGATCGCGATACAATGATCGGAAGGACCGCCGATTGTCAGGAGGACCAATAGAGATGAGTGAGGAGTGGAACGAATAGAAAAACCTATTAAGCTACGGACGCATAAGCCTATCAGCCAGCCCCAAGGGGATAGCTATGGCAATCCAATACGTGCAATAGCATCTCAATGACCGATCGAGTACCTTGAAAAGCCTTGCAGGGTCCAGTAGCGGATCAGAGGACAAATGATGGAGTAGTTGGACTATCTCGGCCTATCTGCACGACGTGTAAGCAACGCGCAGCCAGTTCAAGATACTAGAAGGGTATATTAACAGTATACCAAAATGCCGGGTCGGGAGGAGACTAATAGGGTAGACGCGCGGCAGTAGAAAGTATGCGTATATGGGTAGAGGACCTCCCCGGGCATGCTGAAACAACCGCAGGCCGTTGCGATGACCCACGAAATGACACCAGCAGCATCTCGATGACTCGAAATGAGTCTACAACAGGCAGCCAGGACCAATACCGGGTGGAAAAGCGTTATTACGCAGGGGAATATCGGACCGATTGTGTATACTAGCATTACTCTCTCTAATACTTCCTTATTTACTCGGGCTGTTTCCTAGCTACCAAAAACATATAAATACAGCGTGGAGGAGAGGTGAAAGGCAAGCACTCGCTGCCCTAGCTTCGAGACCACGAGATTTGGGAATTAACGATTTCATTATCTTGTGCTATTGTGTGCATTAAGGCAAATTAAGTGAGAGCTTCGGTCCTAGACCACCCAGAAGACAGTAGAGACGAACTGTGATCGTCAAGAGAGCTTGTTGAGACTATTGTTTGAGTCCGGGAGACTCACAGAGAGATATTGAGGCTCAGGGGTAGTTTAGATTCCCCTTAGGCCTAGAGACACAGAGAGAGACTTAGTGGGGTAGTGCAGATTCCCCCAGGTTTCGAGATTAGAGATATTGAGAGTCAGAGACAGTAGCTACAAGTGGAGACTTGTCACTTCTACCCCAGAAACCACCCACAGAGTACACTTGGTGCCCTTGGGTATATTTTCGAGAAAACCCATTATATATTCATATTCCCCCAAAACCCCCTTTGTAAAGTTGAATCCCTCTCTTCGAGAACTGTCTCCGACGCCCCAGAATCGCATTTCGAGGTACTGGTTGATATAGGTAGTGGTTATCCGAGCCACACATTACATACCTACCCTACCAATACCATCACATTGCCAATGAGGATGTCACGCCATTCTTGATTTGACAGGGGCGGTGCCATAGAAGAGGAGAAGAGCCGATAGATACAAGCAGGTTCAATTGCTTGCCATGTTGCAAAATACCTCGCACGACGCATTTCATTTGCGGAGATAAAGATACCAGGCTCAGGGAATATGTATTTGCAGTCATGAGGCGACTGGAATCGAGGGTCCACCCGCGCTGGGTTCCGGTCCACTGCTGCCAAGGCTGTGCTCCATGAATTTATGGGCACTGGAGCAATAGAGCTGTTTACAACTGGTTGGAACTTATCACGGCTTGATAAATTATAGGGCTTCTGTTGATCTAGAATATTGTGAGGAATCAATAACGAAAGTGTGTGTGTGTGTAAACTTACGCTGTTTGCGCCCGCCTTTCGCCCGGTTTCTTTGAGAGTGGCCTTGTGACTTAGCCTCAGAGCGGATAGGCGGCGACTGGGTGCTAGGACCAGCCGCAGGCGCGTTGGCGTAAGACTGCGGAGCCGGGGCCGGCGGCAAGGGAACTACAGAGGCAGATGAGGGAGCTTGTTGAGCAACCGAACTGCTAAATGGGTCAGGGAAGCACAGAAATCCACAGGAATATTGATAGATACTATCGTATTTTCCAGGCGACGCTGCTGAACCGGTGAAAATGACAGGGTAGGGGAAGCGGTGTGGCCCGAGCACAAGCTGATCTTCAGGACGCAGAACATCAACGGATCGAAGAACATTTTGATCAGTGAACTCGGAAGATGGGCGGATCAGCCAGCAGGGGAGACCAGCCACAAAAAAGTCTTGCGCGACACGTATACTATGAGTAAATACGCCAATAGTATCAGCCACTTGAGCAGCTGCAGCGGCACGACCATCCATTCGGGGCTTGTAAATCTCCATATAATCGAGAACACCCCGGACTTCGAGCCAAACACGCTGTATATCCTGCACAATGAATTCAGTTTGGCGATATGTGGTGTAGACAGATCCTAATTGAGCAAGGCCATGTTCAAGCCACTTGGCTAGAGGCTGGAGATTCGGAGGCCGGCGTTCTGGAGGAGTGGCAGCTTCATACGCGCTCACACAATCAAGAAGAGAGGTGACAGATATCTTCAGGGTTACAAGTTTTGAAGCCGAAAGCTTTCCTATGCCACTAATTGGTGATGACGTAGATTCAAAATAAACAAAGTGTTCTTTGGTGGGGGTCCACCATATTATTTCGTGCAAGGACAAAGACTTTGGTCGAGGAATTGCTCCAAGATGGCTATGATACGCCAAGTACGGTTGAGGCCAAAGGATAGGATCATCATCGCCATATAAAGAGTCGGCTCGAAGCATTACTTGGCGGTGGTCACCAAGTGGAGGGTAAAATATACGTTCCTGGTTGGCCGATGTGATAAAGTAGCGGCCATCCTCTATTACGGCTCCAACTTTGCCATCGAGAGATCCGATATCACCTGACAATGGTAGTTAGCAACAACCCATGGGGTGAGATCAAGAAACGTACGACCGGGCCTACAGTGTTCAAGTAAAGTCGTATTATCAATGACCCTTGCCATTTCATAAACTAAGCTTTTACAATATAAGAAAAGAGAAACATGAGAAAATATGGCAGCTGACGCACCTAACCACGTGTGACGGAAAGAGAAAGGAACTGCAACAGAGGTATAGGCTAGCGACCAGAAGTAGAGAGGCTTCAGGTACCACCAGATAAAACCCAGTCAGCCGAATCTGTAAGCTGGAAACAGAGGTTGACCTTACCACTTGGCACTTGGAAAGTATATAAATCCACTATTGGCTGTGCGATAACCACCAACACCCCAACGTAAACTGACACCGAGTCAGATACAAGGAAGCGACAGACACCAAGTCTGACGCAGAGGGACACCAAGTCCACTCTTCAGAAATCCAAGGCCTGGTACGAGGCGCGGCCGGTATGACGACGGAACGGTTGCTGGCGGGGAAAGGAGTGTCGGGGGGAGATGGGGACAGAGGTTAAGATTAGAAAGGGTTTATTTACTCGAGTTTGGCATCAGTCAGTTGGACTTGTCAAATTTGGCAATCCAACTTCTCTGCCTCTCTCACTACCTCTCCGCCTCTCTCGCTATCTCTCTGCCACCTCCCAGCCCTTACCACCTCACGCCCTTCGCCATTCACTCTCCCGGTGTTATATTTTACTAGACTTGGTGTCTAGCTTTTGCCTCAGACTTGGTGTCTGCTGGCTCTGTATCCAACTTGGTGTCGGAGTACCCTTCGCTTGGTTTACCTGCTCGATCGATTAAAGTATCTGTGCATATCAGGCCACCCATCCACAACTCCCATTCCTGCCACTATACCGGAACCCCAAATACGCCTGCACGTCCCCAAGGCCTCATCCCTCGAATACCATTGTGACTCCCACCTCTTACCCCTCGCCATTCGCTATCCTAGATTTATGCCCTGCTAGACTTGGTGTATGCTGGCTTTGTGCCCGACTCGACGTCGGAGTACCTTCCGCTTGGTCTATTGGCTTGATCAATGTCTGTGTACGTAGGATCATGCACTTTTAATTCCTGCTAATCTTACTGCTATACTGGAGCAGGATCCATATACACTCACACACCCTCAAAGCCTCACTCCTCAAGTACGGTCATGACTCCCACCTCTTACTAGTTGCTAACCTAGGCTTCACCCTCTGCTGGGCTTGGTGTCCAGCCTTTGCCCTAGATTTGGTGTCTACTGGCGCTGTGCCTGACTTGGTGTCGGGGCACCTTATGCTTGGTTCATTGGCTTGATCGGTGAGAGGTTCTGCATATCTTTGTATATACTGAAGCAGAGCTACTATTTTCTAGCTCCATATGCTCCACTGCTGCTCACTTTCTATCTCTTGTGCCGCTTACAACATTCACCCTCCTTGCTACATCCTCTTTTTTTTATCCTGGCCCCTGCTAACTGGATGTTGAAATTGAAGATAGGGTTGACAAGACTCCCGCCGCTAATCTGAACCCCAACTGCAACACCGTCCTACAAGTCATGCGTAAGTCAAGGCGCATAACCAATCAAATGTTTACTTACCCTTTCGGCAGCTGCTTTCTCCTTGTTGCTTTCCAGAGTGGGGGCCGCTTCAATCTCATGGTCTTCATATGGCTTCATGGGAGACGTCTGGACCCCACAGTCCTTACGTTCAGGCTCTACTACATGCGTGTTCAACCCAAAGCATATTATTTATAACTGACACATACCTGTAGGTCTTGTATTGTCCACAACATATGGCGTGTTGTCATATAGGGGCTGTGCTTGTTCGAATGAGGGAGCTGATCGTATTTCGTAAAAAAAGCCCCCATCAGAGAGTTTGACAGAAGCCTCGTATTCATCGTCGTCCTCGGTGGCACTATCATCATCCTTGATAGCTGGAAAGCTCTCACCATCTGACTGGGAATTGGGGACAACGACCGTGAGCATGATGTACTTGACATCTTCAGCTTGTTCACCGCCGGCAGTTTATAAGCTTCTGATGCATTCATCATATTTTCTTCAGTCCAAGATCCGGTTTGTATATCCCGGAACATGTTTCTTGATATCTATATGCTAGTAACACTACTGACTGCATTTCCAGGCCCATAGTTCCCTTTGAATTTGCTGACCCTCATTACCTGTAAACACGAAGATCTTCTATCAAACTATGGTGTGTAACCTCATTTTTCAATCCTAAATCCTACCCCGATCCCCGCTGCGTAGTTTCCGTCATCATTCAAAGACCGCAGCCTTGCTATCTATATTCCGAGTTCTGCCTCGCGTCGTATGGCACTCTCCTGCATTTTTGTGCTAGAATGCATCTACGTAACAATTTCTAACGTTTGTTCTTGCAGATCACTCTAAGCTTGACCATTAAATCCCAAGTCCTGCACCCATTATCATACTCCAAGTTCCGTCTCTATTGTACGGAGCTTTCCTGTAATTTTTGTGCTGAAACACATCTACGTAATATCCTCTAATGCTCGCTCTTTCAGTTTAGCTCTAGGCCTGACCACTAAATTTGACATCATTTCAAGACCTGCGCTCACTATCGTACTCTAAGTTCCATCCTGCGCTGTTCTGTATCTTTGTACTAGAAAATGTCTACATAATGCTTTCTGATGCCTGTTCTTTCAGATCAACTCTAGGCCCGACTGCCGAATCCAACACTATCGCTCGCAACATATTCTGTTCCCTGAATATGCCTGGCTACGATATATAAAGGTAACATGTACAATCCTTTTCATCCAGCAGAGTCATCATGGCAAGAGCTACTACCACCTCTCGAACCAAGAGGAGCGCAAACGCCAGAGCCAGGTCGACCACTCCTGCAGAGACAATGAACACCGGCGCCGCCAATGTGCAACATAGAGCCATGCCAGCCACTCCTGCAGAGACGACATGCGCCGATGCTGTCAACATGTGACGTAGAGCTATGCCAACCACCTCTGCAGGGACAGCAAGTACTAATGCTGTCGATGCGCAACAAAGTCAGTACCCCCTCCCTCCTGCACTAAAACCGCTCATCATTTTGAACAGGCCCGTTCCGACCTGAAGATCTAGCCCTTATTATTGGGAGGCTTCAAGGTAAGCTTACTTTTGTACTCCTCCCATCCAAAACTCACATACATTGTCAGCCGAGAATGATGCATTATGCAGAGCAGCAACCCTGAGGGCTGAACGGGGCCCATTGATACCTCGCCCATCAGTGAAACCTGATACCCATATCCCTCTCCAGACATTAATGAAGCTTGATGGCAACCGTGAGCTCTATAAATCCCTACGTGTAAGTCCTCCAGCTATATTACTTTTTTCATACTCAACCTTGGTAGCGTTGTGTCCGACATCTTGTTTCACATGCAAAATTGGACATTTCAGTAGGTTGGCACCAACAACCGAAGGATGTAGTTGGGAAGATTATCCAACTGGTATATCTCTCTTGTATCTAGTTGTTGTTTGTCTTACTATTATGTCTAGGCTCGAAAGACCCAGCCCCACTTTAGGCAATATGCCCACGGTTGGCCTGTTGAGTTCTTTATGAAGGCTACTCTCAAGAATCAACGTCAATATGCACGTCATGAGGGCTATTTGGATAATCTAATCAGTGTAAGTGGCAGCCAGGATGGGGAGGAGGAGGAAGCTACTGGGTATGGGCTAGATGAGGATGATGAGGATGAGTAGAGCTTGTACTCTAATTACTACCAATAAGAGCCCATTACTGTGATATTTTGCTGTTGAAATCATAAGAAACTACCAACAAGAATGTATGAATATTCTACTTTGTAATATCTTAAAATCACTCACAAAATAGAGGAATATTCAGCCTTATAGTGTCTTAAATTTACTCAGATAAATAGAAGAATATTCAGCTCTTTAGTATCTTAAAATTACTTATACAAGTAGAGGAATATTTGACTCTATAGTGTCTTAAATTTACTCAGACAAATAGAAGAATATTCAGCTCTTTAGTATCTTAAAATTACTCATATAAGTAGAGGAATATTTGACTCTATAGTGTCTTAAATTTACTTACACAAATAGAAGAATATTCAGCTCTTTAATATCTTAAAATTACTCACACATATAGAAGAATATTCAACTCTTTAATATCTTAAAATTACTTACATAAGTAGAGGAATATTTAGCTCTATAGTGTCTTAAATTTACCCAGAAGATGTATGAATATCCTACCTTACAATATCTTGAAATTACCTACAAAAGTAGATGAATAACCATCTTATAGTGCTATAAAATCACCTCTGAAAAGGATATACTTTTGCCTCTAATAAAGTGATATTCTGCCTATGACAAGATGAATTTTATTCTTTTCAGGGGTATGAACTGGTACAAAAATGCGTATGAATTTCATTCTTTATCAGAAAGAAATTCACTCATTTTTTCCACCTGATAAAGGTAGAATTTATATCATAAAGTATATAATATTTTTCCCTTTACTGACATGCCAGAAAGAGGAAACCTGCCTCCAAAAGTATGATTTTGAATATATATCTGGTGAAAACAACATATGAATTTCCCACCCCGGTGGTCCCACGGTGGAAGCAAAGATGCTGAGAAGGCGGAAGGTGCTTCAGGTAATTGACTCATATTTTTTGGCTTGATAGAGGGGTCGTGGAGGGTGAGAGCCTGCTAGCATCTCCTGGGTGAGATTCTTCGGTAACTTGTAGAAATAGCCTTCATGTCTCAAATGCTATAATACATGAGAGTGACTTCGGTGGGGTGAATGCAGCAATTGACCCCTGACGCATTGCTCTTTGCCAGCCTTTGCCTCGCTGCCCGATTTATTTGGTGATTGGGAAAACCTACCTCTTTCGCGAGGGTTCAATGTCGTGTACAAGATAATCAACAGTGCTCTCTGGCATTTACGTGTCTCTGAGCCCAAACCACGTAGTAATATAACCCTGCCACCCTCCCGATCCACGTTTATAAACCCCATTAAGTTGCCCCCATCAGCACCCTGAGGAATTTGTTCCTGCCTTATTGACACATCACTGGAATTCACTTTTAAAACCTCACTCTCTATCGAAGTAGATAGAACAGCATGATATTAATATGTTTTCTGGCAATACCAGTCTGACAACAGGGTTGTGCAGAAGCTATCAGAGCCTCAGAGAGGCGGTGTTGGTAAAACTTCGCAAGCTCCCGATTTGAATACTTATTCACATCCCATGCTGATATGAGTATAATCTATCTTTATTTAGCTGACTTGACAATCCATGAAAAATATCTCGTGATCAGCAAAAAGAATATAACATACAAGCAAAGCTGAGTGGACCATAGTTTGAAAATTTGGATTTTAGACTTTACAACAGATTAATTAAATCTCGGTACGAAAACAGCTGCGCTTTCCACACTTGGAAAAAGGGGATGTATTCCCCAACCTCATAGATTTATGATAACAGTAGTTCCGAGGGCTGTGACTCGGATTGAAGTTCCTTGAGCTTCGAGAGCCCACGTCTGTCATCTATTGCGCCACAATCAACTCACGGACGGTTCTATTAGCCTGTCCATTAAAGATGGAACAGCCATTGGTACTGCGCGATTACGATGGTATGTTTCTCATTTAGATATGAAGGCAGAGCCTGGGGATGTGCAACGCGACGGCTTCACTGAGCTCAAGTAAGTCTCACAGACCTTTGCCAAGTCATACTGACCGCGATGTCGACACACGTATGCTAAAGGTCATGACGATAATTATTACCCAACTATCAGTGGGTGAGGTGGTTACCGCAGCCAACGCAATCACAACTTTCATCCAAATATCTCTCTCCTCATCCCTTGTAGTCCTTTTCATCTACTTTCATGCCCAGGTCAAACGCCACCCTTTCATGGAGCTCTATTGCAAGGATATTACATTCTTCACTCTGGCCTGCGATCCTGGGCACGGATTCAAACTCGAGTGTCGGGCCAGGGGCAATCATAAATACCCTATCATTCTTCACAATGATTAATGTTATCCTTGCAGCAGTGGCTGGGATAACGCTACCAATTGGGTTTCGAGAGGGACCTCTTATCCCGACATCTTACCAGCGGGTTGATGCTGTGTATGTCCCAGACTCACTGTCGCTTCTTCACCTTGGGACAACACGAAATCGGGATGAATTTTCATATGGCCAGGGATCTGGCCAGTATTGCCCGGGAAGTGGGTTCGGTACCACTACTCCGAGTCTCTCCCCGAACATTGTCGAGATATTTAACAGTACTCCGCATGGTCCATTCTCCATGCAATATCGACGGTTCTTTTATCGAGGAGCACCTTACTACAGCAGCTCCGTAAAAATACAAACACCCCAACCGCTCATCTTGCGCGACGACGTGTTTGTAACAGAAGGAGCCATTGTTGATATGTCATCGGAACATCCTGGGATTGGTTTCTGGAATCAAACATTACCTGTTTTCGCAGATGGGGGAACATGGTCGCAGGATGTGCTCTGGTTAGAACCAGCCACCGAATGCGTCAACACCAACCTGACAATAGATTATACGGTAGACCTTGAACCAGATGGGACGGGTCCCATTGCCGAAACATTTCACATTACCGATCGCGGAGGTTTTGTGGACCCAAAGCAAGGCCTACCACCCCTTCCTCGTCGTGATCAACAACTGGACCTCACCCAACACGCTTATAATGGCGCAAAAAGCATTAGTCTTGCGATCATGGCAGTTTTCAACCTAACTCGTATTCCAGATCACCCCGGGGAGTCTTTTCGGTTAGCACCCGACGATACCGTAACCCTTGGCGTCCAGATGGGTGGTACGGACCCGGCTGGAGCTTGGTTCTTTGGTGCGGGGCCCCAGGCTGCCGGGGATTTCTCGGCCCAAGCACCCGGCCTATCGAATGTTCACATCACAAGTGGATTGTTCATCGGCCCTCCATCCCGCTTGGATGGTGGTGACCTCACCATTGCTACGAGGGGATCGAGATGGAGCCACGAGTTGCTTACATGTGCAAGTGGAACGAAGGCCAGCGTACAGAGTATAACATTTTCATGAATACGACCCGCGATCTAGGGTCCATACGAGTCACCCGCAAGTTCATCGAGCCCACACCGTTGTGGGCGGTAGAGAACGCCAACTTTGCTATTGAGGGGGTTAACTTGTTGTGGGGACGTGTGCACGATAGTTATGAGAACTATCCGTCAGTGTCGACTATTCGTAGTGATATCCTCTATCTTCCGGCGGGCAATGGACCGTCAGACGCGGGGCAGCCATATGCCATCCATACACAAATCTGGTTCGATAGTTACCAGCCAGTAGTTCTTTTCAGACGCTGGTGAAGTCTTTGATTACACCGGATCGACCGAATATGCCCTAAGGATCAAATATCAAACCCTCCTCCAGAAGGGCCCAACCCTTGGTCAGGCCCAAATTCGCAATCTAATCTGGACAGACCTCATGGCAAATAACTTGATCGGCACGCAAACCAACTTCTCTATCTGTGGCGGCCCCAAATACGAGGACACTCGAATACAACTTTGTGTACTGCGATCCCAGGGTTCATCCTCCTCGCCATTTGGGCGCTATCGTTCCTTGGAGTGGTATTCCTTTTCGCCAGCCGTAATATCACGTTTGGATACATTGAAAATGTTCTCAACCATACTTCTGTCGGACGAGTTGTCGCAGGAGCCTCTGCACTACGTGTTGTAGCCCCAGCGGGTAGTGTTAATCCACCATCTACCGATGATGTTGTAGACCCGCATTCCTTGACTGTCGATTCTAGGGACAAAGAAGGGGGATCGTCACTTCAACAAAGGGCTAAGAAATGTGGGAGTTGGGCGGAGACTTTGGGTAAGACTGAGGTCGTGTTGGATCTCGACAGGAAGGACAGGAAAGATCAGGCTTTGGCGGCGTAGGCTGAATCTGGTTAGACGAGTGTATTTCTTATATGAATAGTACGCTGTGGTCATGAGCGTAGGTATGGACATACGTGTATATGCTATTCACCTTGGCAGTCACTTATATTAAGCACGAAGACGTTGCTCGTATCATTCCTAATGTCACCATAGGTCACCATCCTAGCCTCGGGATTGTATATCTCCAACGATCAACATTGTCAATACCCAAGCCTGGGCAGCCGATTTGCAACTCGCTGCAAAAACGATCGAGCTGAAGATCCCTGAACAACAACACCAAATACCCGATATCTCATCTCTCTCCCATGTCTGCCTCAATAAAAATCACATACAACCTCAAGCCTCCCTCCGGAACACCAGGAAAATAATCTGTCCACATCCAAATCGCATGAGTTTGTGATCCCAGAATCAGCTCAAGGTAGCGACAAAGCAGCATACTACGTCCGCTCTGCAAGCTACAATCGCCAAAGCAAGGGAATGAGGTGGGGGGTGAGTTGACCTGCATGGAGAGATGCGGTTGGGAAGGCGGAATTGACAAAAGAGGCAAAGGGGGGCGTCAAGCCGGAGGGCTGAGGAGGAAGAGGAAGAGGATGAGAGTGATACCTAGCTCGCCCAATGGTGAGGGGTATTTTGCGGTGGGCTGCGACCTCATTGAAATTCCAGCAGTAGTAGGATCGAAGATATTAGTGGGGAAATGTACACCCAAAAATAAGTGATAAACAAATCTAAGCACGACCACGCTTCTCGACGCCCCTTGGGCGTTCGCGAATAACCATTTTGTTACTGTTTTTGGGACCTTTGGGACCTGGTTTCCTCGTCCGCGTGCCCTTGGTTCCCCAACCCCAAATCGAGACAGGGTGTTTGTTGGATTTTGACTTGCCACGTCCACCACCGTGAGGATGATCGCAACTGGGAGAGTTTATGTTGAGAGAGGCGCGCCATACTGGTGATAGAAACACAACTTACGCGTTCATGGCTACACCGCGGACGGACGGTCCTCCTCCCGAGCCAGCGTGCACGACCAGCCTTGCCCAGGTTTCTATTCTTCCACAATGGGTTGCTGACCTTTCCAATGGTGGCGCAACAGTCCCGTAGCACTTTGCGCACCTCTCCGCTCTGTAGCTGCACCTGCACGTATCGTCCATTGGTTTCGTGTGTGACCACTTGGCCGTAGGAGCCAGCGGAACGAACAAGAATGCCAGGACCTTGAGGTTTGAGCGAAATATTATGGATGACAGTCCCTGATGGAATGAGTCTGAGGGGAAGGACATTTCCAGGTTTGAGAGTGAGGGTACGCAGGAGGCCCAAAGCAAGGGACTGGGCCGAATTCTCCGTTGAGCCGCCTTCTGTATTTTCGTCTAACTGCGAGGTCAAAGCCAGGGATGAATCCCTTTGGGATACCCTGCCTGAAGCTCTGCACCTGGTCGCCTGCCCTCATCCCTTCCGTCGCCAAAATATAAGCCCACTTCTTCGTGCCCTCCGCATCGGGATCCCGATTCCGCACCAAGGCAATGTGCGCTGACCGTCCGGGGTCGTACTCGATGCGCACAACATCATGGACCCCCGGCTCCTTCCGCATATAATCGATGATACGTATTCGCTGTCGGTGACCTCCACCGCGGTGGCGCACGGTAATATGGCCATGGGCATTGCGTCCACCCTTTTTCCGACGCGCAACGGTGAGCAACCGGACTGGCCGACCCTCCCAAATATGGGGGTTCAGAGGTCGTTTGAGGTGGCGAATGCCAGGGGTGATGGGTTTGTATGTCTTGTAGAGGGCTTCTGTGCGGGCAAAGGCAGCCTGTGCTTCGGTATTTGTAGTGTTTTTCCAGATCTCAGTTGCATAAGAGGCCGTGCGCGAGACGGTAGCTGGACGGAAAGAGAGGCGGGGAAGGACGGTGGCGAGGGAAGAGCGGAGGCTGCCCCGGACTGAGGCCAACATACGGACTTGGAAGATTTGGAGGGAGCCGGAAATGGAAGGAGCCAGAGGCAGTCTATTTGGCTCACACGCTCCAGCCAAACTAGCGACGCGTCGAGCAGAGCCGCACAAAATAATGGAACAGGGCGGCAGTCAGTCTATTCTCCAAACGCCATGCAGATAAACACAGGCACGTCGGAACTCCGCGATATCACAAAAATGGAGCGCATCGGTCAGTCGCCTGTCTATATGCGCATCTGTTCTCCACCTCAACCATCCCTTGCAGGCGCACACTCGCATATCCGCGGGCTGGGACTGGACGACAGATTAGAGCCTCGCACAAATTCTCAAGGCCTCGTCGGCCAGGGGAAGGCGCGAAAAGCAGCAGGGACTATTCTCAAAATGGTGCAGGAGGGTCGGATTGCTGGTCGCGCCATTCTTTTCGCAGGGCCACCTTCGACAGGAAAGACGGCTATTGCTATGGGTGAGCTCGCCCTACGCTATCTTCTTCTATCCGCTTGCTCAGATGGGCTGTCTACTTGACAGGCATGGCGCAGTCGCTAGGCTCTGATGTCCCTTTCACCACAATAGCCGCAAGCGAGGTCTTCTCACTCTCCATGTCGAAAACCGAAGCTTTGACACAAGCTTTCAGACGAAGCATCGGGGTGCGCATCAAGGAGGAGACGGAACTCATCGAGGGAGAGGTGGTTGAAATCCAAATCGATCGAAGTTTGACCGGGGTGCGTCGGACTATTCTTGCCCTCCTCACCCCTCCTCTGATTTCTCTGCAGGCCACAAAAACAGGAAAACTTACCATCAAAACAACGGATATGGAGACAATTTATGACCTCGGAACGAAAATGATTGACGCCCTCACAAAAGAAAAAGTTCTTGCGGGGGATGTCATTGCCATTGATAAAACCTCGGGCAAAGTCACGAAGCTCGGTCGCTCATTTGCTCGGTCGCGAGATTACGATGCTATGGGCGCAGATGTACGTATCCTTCGATTCCTTTCACCGAACAACCCGTCTTACAAGTCCCTTGTAGACCAAGTTCGTCCAGTGTCCCGAGGGCGAAATCCAAAAGCGAAAAGAAGTCGTGCATACAGTATCACTACACGAGATCGATGTCATCAATAGCCGAACGCAAGGCTTCCTTGCGCTTTTCGCTGGTGATACCGGCGAAATAAAGCCTGAGCTACGGAACCAGATTAACACCAAGGTGGCTGAATGGCGGGAAGAAGGCAAGGCCGAAATCATTCCTGGGGTGCGCATCGCAAATTTTCTGTCTTGAGATCCCTCTGCTTATCCAGCATCCAGGTTTTATTTATTGACGAAGTTCACATGCTCGACATCGAGTGTTTCTCATTCCTAAACCGTGCTCTCGAAAATGAACTGGCGCCACTCGTCATCATGGCCTCAAACCGTGGCATGTCTAGAATCAGAGGGACAAAATTCCGCAGTCCGCACGGCTTGCCTGTTGACCTTCTAGACCGTGTGCTCATCGTCAGCACTAAACCCTATTCGCCTGAAGAAATCCAGCAAATTATCGCAATAAGGTGCCAAGAAGAGGATACGCAGCTTAGCTCGGACGCGGTCTCCGTCTTGACGACTATGGCAACACAGACGACACTCCGTTACGCCCTCAACCTGATATCAACGGCACAGATCCTGGCGAAAAAGAGGAAAGCGGAAAAAGGTTGATGTAGAGGATTTGAGGAGGGCATATACCTACTTTATGGATGAGAAGAGGAGCGTACAGTGGTTAAAGGAGCAACAGGGAATGTTGGTATTCGATGAGGTGAAGCAAGGAGATGACGATGGGGATGACCCGATGGGTGGGTCATGAGTGAGAAAGAGGACCAGGGTTCTTTTGGAGTTTTGGTGGTTCAAAATGGTATGTGTCGACCTTTGGCTATTCTAGATGTTCAATTGCAGCTATTATCCTCGTCTATATGTAATTTGCTTCTTTTTTGGACATTTCCACTCCCTCCCACTATTTTGGCCGTTAATTTCGGGGATGCGAAGTTTCGGACTTGTTACTGGTGCTGCGCAGATTTTGGATGAATTCCAATCCGTCTCTTTGGTGATCGCTGTCACCCCACACTAAGCCTCGCCACCTCTGGCAAGTGAGAAACCAACTCGCACCCATTGAATCCCAGTCGGCCGATCCCTGCGTGCCGAGGATACGGATAACTGCAACATCGCGATATCAAAAAGAAAAAACATAGGCCCGCGAGTGCCGCGGCAGCTGTTATCACTGTGTTCCTTATGACAAGGACCTTAGTGTCACCAGACCAAGCATCCAATACTGCAGCCACGAGGGACGCAAGTGTGGGGGTGGGGTAATCCGTACGGGGGGGGGAAGGTTTTGTCATCTTCGATTTCTATCTTTGTTAACCTCGGACAATTGACAGTAGAACGAGATAAACAGTTACTCCCCGAGAACGTGTTTGCGAAACCCGAGTTTGAAATGCTTCTTCCTTCCCCCCTGATGATCACCGGCTTCTTGCCCCCGGGACAGCTGGCAGGTATGGGCTCCACAACCACCTGAAGACTCAAGTGTTCGAACCTATAAAAGTTATCTTTGGGGGGGTTGGTGTCACACACCATAACATCCGGCTCCCCTCACACACACTCCAACCAGTGATGTGTCCTCATTTTAGCACCCCGAGAAGCTGCCGAGGAGGGGAGACATCGGATCGAAAGGGCGGGGGAGAGTATGACATATGCGTTATGAAGCTCGGTATATATAGACCGGTTGTCCTTTCGGCACAGTCGTCTGGTCCTTTAAGTGCTTCCCCTCCGTTATAAAAAAAAAAAAAAGAGCTCAGTTCGTTCCGAGTCTGAGGGACTTAAAGCCACGGAGGATCATCCGATCAGGGACTGCTTCCTTTCCGAGTGCATATGTAGGGACTTCGGTGACCTGTTCCTGGATCAAGACGTTTCGACATGAGAGGGAGGAGGGAGGGCTCTGACGTTGGAGAGCACAAGTGGACATTATTCTTATCAAGGAGGAACTGCCAGAAGCTACACACCCACTTTCAATCTCCTACCCTCCAAACTCGGATATGGATGTGGCATGTCGTAAGCTGTACCCCCAACAAGAAGCACTTTTAACAAGCCCCCTGTCCAAGGTGTGATACATAACTCCCTGATCTGACCCGCAACCCTCCTTGCACAAGTCCCCACATCATGACTTCCTCTGTGAGTGCTACATCCCTTACCCTTCCCGAACGTAATGGCTTGTGGGACTAATGTGGTTTTGTGCTAGAGCACGGTGAAGCACTTGGTCCAAAAAGCCATCAGAGGGGGTCAGGTAGGGCTACCAAATATTTTCCTCAGGCCTAACCATTCACCTATATTCCTAGGATAAGAGACAATTCAAACCTGACGACTGCACCAGTTTCGACTCGGACGCTAAGACGCTGGTAAGAATGGATGGATAGAGGAACGTAAACCTCGACTCACAATGACCGTCAACTACCAAGGTCAACGTTCCGATTCGTTCTGCCTTGATTTCACCAAATGTTGCCGAGGTATAGGCGGAACTGTATTCAAAGATGTCACCACTGATCAAATATCTATCAGGAACCTGTCGACATCCGCTTCGTTGAGGACCTTGTGTGGGGACCTGCCCCCTCCTCATATGATGGGGAAAACCGAAATATCCTGAGCCTTTTCTCGCGTAGACGATAGAATATTCAACCTGGTAATCATGTTGGTGATGCCTTACTCCATGTCCTACATGCTGGCAAATATACGATAGAAGAACACCGAATAAAAGCCAGGAGAGCGGACTTGAGCAGGTCACGTTGACAATGTACGCCAAACTCCAACACAAGCACATGGACAATGCGCATCCATGACTGTAACTAACCGAACCGTTGCTTCGCTAACTGTTGGAACATGTCCATGGTAGCCTGCATAAGGACAGGGGTGAGAACGATTCATTCACATACCTAAACCTTAACATACCTTCTCCTTCTCTCTTATGGCATTCGCTCGTTCACGCATGGCCATCGTTTTTTCTTCGGTCTTCTGTTCCTGGCGTCTTTTGCCTGCATCCCTTCTTGCAATTCTGAAAACGGGAATAATGAGGCTCTGAGGAAGGCGGAGTAAGCACCAGAAATTTGATCATACCTATCCTGGAAGCTGTCCCCCCCACCCATGGTTGTTGATTCGTCTAGGTCAAGGCCGTCGTCCCCACGTTCCCTAAAAGCTCTATCGCCCTCCCGCCGCACTTGTTTCCTTTCGAGCATAGCTTCTCGTCCGACTGCCTTCGGTCCCACCATGTCCTCAACTCTATCTCTAGCTTCAGCTTTATCACGCCTGCGTTGGTAAACTCTGTCCTTTTCCTCTTCCTCAATAGCGTACTCCCGGGCAAGGGTGAAGTCGGATGCGGAGGGTAGAGTCGGTCCAAGTAAGCGTTTCCCTGTGCTACTGGAGCCTGGTATTGTAGCACGAGAAGGTTGCTCACGAATGTTGGTGGCTGCATCAATCTCCTCGCGGGCAGTTCGGAGAGCCTCTCCATCCGCACGACTCTGTTTTGATGTAAATGTCCATTTATAGGCAGTCAGATCGGAAGCCCGTGCTGCAGAAGAGTCTATGCCTTCATAGTATTTCCCTTGAAGAAGTGTCAGGAAGTATAAACATGGTGCTCGTGGTACCCACGGGAAAGTTTTCCCCGATTCCAAGTCTAGGTCATTCTAGATAATGAATGCCGGCTCAACTCCCGGGTGTAGTGGGACTTACTTTAACAAATTTGCGGAAGTAGCTGATTTTACAATGAGAGAACATTTTATATTAAAAGACGGGTCACCTGCCTCCTGGTTTTATCACTGGACAGTTCATTGATGTACTGAGGAGAGAGATAAGCACAGTTTTCTGCTATACCAGCTATATTGGCGACGGACCTTGCCCTTTTTCCTCCTTCAGCCATAGACGTAACTCGTCAAATTTCTTGAAATAGTCTGTTTCGCTGATAGGAGAAGCATTGTTGGGGAGGTCTATGCGACGTTCGGGAGAACGCGATCTCGAATGGTCCCTTGAACGGTCGCGCCCTCTTGAACTGTCGCGGCGCCGCGAGCGTCTTTCTCTTGAGCGAGACCGTGAGCGGCGAGAGGGCATGGGGTGAGATCAAAACAGCATGTCATGGATGGGTTAGGTTGATGTGTGTTCGTGTTGTCTCTTATTATCTCGACGACAGACAGCACCGCCGATACGGGGCACTGGAGCACAACTGCTCTTTCGATTTCTTTGTCTGAGCCAGCCCCGGTTCTCTGGTTTTAGTACATGGGCACATTATGTATCCACGCTGATCCCCATGAAAGTACCACTAGGTAGCATTCAGTAGTTCGCAGCCTGGTGACTTAATAATCACTGATAGCTTCGCAATCCTACATCCTCTCCGTTTTGGCATGGGTGCTTCTATCCAGAACTGCTTCACATTTACGCGCCCCCATGGATCAGCGTCTGCCTTGGACATAAAAACCTATAACAAGAACGTTCAGGCGCCATTGCTACCAGTACGGTTATGGTGAGGCCGGGTACAGCAGGCAGCCTCATGTATAAAAAATATTAACAGCCTTCCACTAGCGTAACGGCGTTTGTCAAGCCGTTGAACGCGGTGGTGCATATTCTGCGTTCCTGAATAATCCAAGTCGCGGAACGAGTGATTACAATGCGTTCTGTAAGCATGGCCACACAGACCGCCGGTTATGACCGCTACACCAAAAGGGATATAACTGAACAGCTTATGTGTTCAGCCACCGGTCTGTATATATGCACAGTAGAGGGACTGTAGTAAGCCCAGGCTTACACGTTCTTGATAAATCTACCATCTACATTGCCAGCGTCGGTGAACTACTCCAGATACATAACTCCCGGATTGCTAATGCCACTGTGGGCCTAAATGGGTGGGAAATTCATACACCACTTCCACCAGATAAGTACTAGAAATCATATATTTTTGGGCTGGATTTTCTCCCAACCCATACTCAGAAAGGTCAAATTATCATATATTTTATGGCATAAATTCCACCCTTACCAGGTGTAAGAGATGAATGAATTTCACTCATGAAAAGGTCAAAGTTCATACTTATTTTTGTATCAGTTCATACCCCCAAGAGTAATGAATTTCACATTTTAAACTGCAGAATTGCATTCTTTTTGAAGGTGATTTAACTATACCATCAGGTGGGTTTTCATAGATTTTTGTGAACAACTTCATGACATTATACAGTAAAATATTCCCCTCCCCCTCCTGCACGAAATTCATGCATAAATAATGAATAAAAATATATTGTATTTTGTAGTCTAACTTGACAAAACTACAGTTACTTAGTTTGTGTAATACAAGCAGGAAGGTGACACGGCCAACAAGATCCTTGGATTTTGAAGCAACCGCTGAGCGCGGCAGGATCTAAGTGGGCTCATTAGAAAGGTATGATACAACGCTTTAAAACGCGGGTACTTACGCGTTGAAGCGTTGAGAAACGGTCTTGGAATGGGGAGATGTGTGCAAAAGTAGTGACAAGCGGGTATATCGTGTTTTTCTCCACGGGAAATGCGTCAATCGAGTCGTCCAATGGCGCGTTGGAAAGCGGCTACAAATCTGCATTGAATGATGGTAGTATCGTGAGCAACAGCAGAGGTGGAGGCTGTGTAGCAGAGGGGTAGTGTTGAGAATGTTGATGGCAATGGCGGCGGAAGGAGCTGGTCAGTTGGGGCATGTAAGGGCGCGTTTGAGGGCTCTTGATAAGGGCTAGTGGATAGTGAAAACTGCCAGTCAATCTGTGCATTCGTTCCCTAGATACGGGTCAATCTTTCCCAAGCCTCCAGGAAAATTGCATAGAACTCACCAAAAATGGCTTCCTTGCCTTACAAAACACCAGAACAGGACCAGGGAAATGGCTAGACAACGAGGTAGGGGGTCTAAAATGAGATCAAGATCAGTAAGTGTGCCAAGTACCTCCCTCAAGATATGTGTTAGGCAGGCCACAGCCTAACACATACCTTGAGGGAGCACAAGCTCACAACCAGCGGGGGGCCAGGACCAGCTACTAATTAGGGGTTTAGAGCCTTGAGTCAGAGGGGGTGGTGTGGAACCAGTGAGAGGTTGAGACTCCGGGCTGGCTAGTGTGATCCTCAAGAGGTGGGTAACGGTTGAGACTGGACTGAAGGCAAAGCCTCGACAAGTTCAACTTCAACAAGTCCAGTGACTTTGTAAACAAGCACAAACACATGCTGCATTATTTCATACATTTTTGTGCAGAATTTCAAGACCTTATAGTGTAGGATATTCATACATTGTTAGGTAGAATATTTCCCTATCTCCTGCCCAAAATTCATACATAAATAACAAATGAAATTCACCCTCTGATTTCACCCCTCTCCTATCTGAAATTCATACACTGATAACTGGATGAAATTATCCACTGTATTTCATGTTATAAACTAATGAAATTTCATTCCCTTAATTCATAGAATATTAATGATAGCAAAGTGTATATTTAATCCAGTTATAGACAAAATTTTTGTGGATGAAATTTCCACCCCAATTCATACCTTTGCCATTCATCCACTAATAGGTGTGATTTAATCTTTTAGTACTTAAATGTATGAATTTCCCACTGATTTTGGCCCATAGTGTGCCAATCGACCAACGCCATGCTTCTAGCACTGTACGTACTGTGTGCACAGCCAGTCACAGATACACCACCTGCCCTTGAAATCAATAAATATTCTCTCCATCGGCGTCGCTCCGAGCCGAGCCTCGTAAATGAATTCTAGTATTGCTTTCTCGCTGATTATATCCGTCCCCCATCTGCATTGTACCCTGGCTGTGGCAAATCCAACGCCGAGGCGTGCAACCCTTAATTGCAATGACAACTGGGTATAGCTGCCATCACTGAAGCACAAGTAGCTAGCATGTATCAAAACTTGTGCATGACAAATGATTGGAAGAGATGAAACGTCCGTGAAGGTACTTCACCCTAACAGGTGAACATTGGTTATTTTAGGCGCCCATTGTCCATACGAAAGTGGAATGAGATCTCCTCACTGACGGTTCGAACACGCAGGTATTGATATAGATGGGAATAGGAATACCGGATAGCTTTCAATGGGCGCCTTACAAAAAACGGACCCTACTCGTGCCGGAATGTGGCCATGGTGAGCACTCGGAACAGATTCAAACCGGCGAGTGATAGTTCACTGAGTTACACGCATGTCCCTGCCCGACACAGATCTGGGAAAGATTGTACAAATGAAAAACGGGCAGTTATTTCCCTCTAGGAAATTCTAACATATAATGTCGAGGATACTCGCGATGGCATATCGCGCTCCCCACTGCCAAAGCATTCGACCATCCTTTCACGGACTCGATTTCAGATACGCTTTCCCTGCACATAGACTCAGCTGGAGTCGTGCCGCCCCCGCCCGTGGGTTTGACTAGAGAAAAGTCATCCTCGCCCGAGAATCCGGCTGAAGGCAAAGTCGCGCCCGAGCCGTATACTCCATCGAGGAATGATAGGCGTCTCGCTCGGGCCCTGATTTTCAATGCAGCCGCGGTCTTGACAACGTTCCCTTTGGCATTCTTCCCTTTGCACTATAAGGATATACAGGGAAGATTACCATTGGGCGGTATGCTCGCAATGTATATCCTCCCCCCTCTTTCAATTTTGTTGCATAGCATATTACGGTGAGATAATACCCCGTACAACGCGTAATCATGCCTGTGTTTTCATGATCACATTACCGCAGTTTATGGAATATAAAAAAATGGTGGCACCTACTTGACCTGCTCTGCTCGCTTATAGAGCTTGCTGGACGTGAGTCAAAGACTCTGCTGTCATCGATACTCATTCTTAGTATTTTTCAGTCATTGTTTCCGTGGTTCTTCCTATCAAGCTTGGCTATATCCACAATATCTGGGCCCCACCTGAGACTGATGCTTTGCACTTCCTCCTAACATTCGCTCTCACAATAACATTTACGATGGCAAACTGTAGGCGGCTCTGGAGCCTATGTAAATATTCCAAAGAAATAGACTCTCATTCGGGAAAGCCGTACAAGCGACTGCATCTCATATTTGGCATCTCACCGTGGAAGAAGCAATTCCAGTTTGTTTTTTCTCCCTTCCCAGCTTACAAACACTAACTTAGAGCACTGCATCCACCCCTTGTTTTCAGGTCAGAAGGACAATTTGTTCGATTGGCACGTGGTGTAACTGCCGTATCTTGTTTGCTTTTGCTCGCGGTGCTTGGATTTTATGCACTCGTCTTACGACCGGCATACTGTACACTTTTTCAACCTTTCATCGTACCCTCTTCAGGACATACTAGGAACTCTCATTGTGTGTCTATATTTGATTGGATTAGTCTACTGGTAATATTAGTACACTTTTTTTGGGGCAAGAACTGACATGGTTGATATCCTCAACTGCTAAAGCTACTTTTCTGTCTTGTACAAGGGTTTACATAACGCGGACAGCTATGGTCTTCCAGGACTTAATCGCTCATATAAGCCATAGCTCAAGTGACCTCACTTGACCTCACTGTGCCACGCCGATATTCAATGATACTAGGTTGTGTGCCCACAATAAATGCAATCGGCATGACTGTTATTTCCTGTGTGGCAAACACTTCCAGCTATGACGCTGAATCAGACCGCCCAGTTCAGGGGCAGGAGCGTCTTTTCACCGTTGATTTCTCCGGGCTCCCCAGCTCCCTTCCACTATCCTTTGCTTCTTTCTATGTTCGGGATAGAAGTACATATTATGATACTGGTATGCGGGACATGATGGGAGCGACAGAACCTATTGTCCTCTGGCCTGGGGCGCAGCTCATTGGGTTCCTTGTTCCATCGCTTCGGGAAGCCTTCTCGAATGTTGGAGCCGCAGCGTTTGGTATTCCACAGGTGCGTCTGGACCATTCTTCATATTAAAATTTCCGCTAATATACATGAATTATTCCAAAGCGTCACGTTTTTTGGGTTATGGGTATTCGTTCCTTGTTGCCCGATCCATCACCTCCCCTGCTGCCTAACAATCAAACTGCTTCGTTGCGCGTTTTCATCCCTCCAACACAGCCAAACCTGCTCATCGAACAGGAATATCCTGATAATACAGTGCTGGAAGGTTTCGCTTTCCTCGGTGGTGTTTGGACATTTGTTAATGGTATTTTTGCAACGACCTTTGGTACCACGCTGTTTCTGATCCTTTTTGGTGCGCAACCCTTATTAACTCATAATGAGCCTTGGATTTTAAACCACTACTAAACAGGTATCAAGCCGCTCTCTATTTACGGTCTCGTTCACTTGTGGGGCGGGAAGTACAAGCTTGATATTGAGGACATGCCCACTTTCGACGATAAATGGGTGAAGAAAACTGTTCGTACATTGCGCGTACACTTAATGGATGATGGCGAAGACGAAGACGAGCCACAGGGGGCAGCTGGGGCAAACTCTGGGACTCGAACACAAGAGCCGCTATTATCCCACACTTCCGTCTAGAATGATTTATCTGCAAAATCTTCAACTTTCTCACATCGCTCTCGTAGTTATTACGCTTTTTTGGTCAATATAAGGGCTGGTAACCGTTTAATATTACGATACACTTGGGCTGCAAGGCGTTCACGACCCAGTGAGCGATGCCGGATACCTATGGAACCCTCTAATGAGCGTTTGATTTCTTTTCCTCTTTCTCAGGTTAATGTCACAGCAAAAAGATACCTGAAGCTGGCGGAGGTTGGGAGGTTTTTAATTCGTGCTGGGGACAAGAGAAGTGGTACAAAGGACTCTGGAATTTTCCCATTATGCATTTTCTTTAAACCTCTGCTTCGCATGATGCTCCCTCTCCTCTTTTACAACTTGGTCTTCCCCCCTACCCTCACTCTTCTCTTCCCTCCATCTTTTATTCTAACTCTTTTCTTCATTGCCCTCTGCCTTGGTACCTGTATTTTCCTCTTCATCGGCGTTCTCAGATCTCTTCTTGCTGACTCTTCATCCTCGCTCCACTCTTTCATCTCAATTTCCTCCTCGTTCTCTTCTCTCTCAGTTCCCTCCTCCTCCCTGTCTCCTCTGCCCACCCGATCCCATCTATACCCATCCCATCCTTCTCCCTCACTCTCACTCTCTCCTCTCCTGTTCCTCCTAGTCTCACTGTTAACTCGTCGTTTCATGGGCGGAGTGAGGGAACGCGGAGCTTTGATACGTATATGTGCTGTGCATGGAAAGTAAAAATCAATATGATGTCAGCGTAAGGTTGCAACACTCACATCTACGGCGAGCCAATTGGACAACAGCATTGCCTGTACCTCCAGCAGAGTAGTCGTGTACGAGGATGGATCCACGGTTATACCGCGAAGATTGGTAGACGTCCGGTTGGGGAAGTTCAGAGGAGCTTGACGAGTTTCGTCGGCGGGGCCGCCTTGACGAGTGATGGCGCCGACGAGAGTGCCTGCGAGAGCGGTCAGGAGTACTTGAGCGGCTGTGCCGATGGCGGTGTCGACGGGATCGCCTAGGCGACCGTGAACGGTCACGGTGGTGGAAGCCCCGGCGTCTGTGTCGGTGACGGCGAGGGTAGACGATCACAGAGGACCTCGAACTGCTATCATCACTAGAGGACGAGCGGGGGATTTGTATGATAGTAGGTTGAACAGGGTGCGGAATAGGGGAAAAAGTGGGAACCGGACGAGTAGCTAGCTGGGTCGGTGCTGCGACGGGGCCCCGGACTGGGATGGTTGGAATGATAATGGGAGCCTGGCTCCGAGGCGGAGCTGTGGTGAGAACTGTGGGTGAAGAACTGTGTAAATGAGAGGTTAGACGACTAATAAGGGAGGGAGATCCCGAATGTTTGAAGAGTGAACGACCATTGAGAGTACTAGCAGCGGTGGACATAGCAGGCAAGTATCGGAGACATCCCTCACACTGACACCTGAATTGGTCTCCGTTCATTCCTTCATCCCATGCCTGGATGCGCTCTCGTACATGTTCCGGACCTCTCCTCTGGTTAGGATCCAACACGAGTATCAAGGAGATGAGCAGGTGCTGAAGGTGAATTAATCGGTGAAGTTTTCTGAACGGAAATGTACTCTCTGCTGGAGTCAAATAAGGCATTGGTGCCCCCACTGCTATGCAGGGGGGGAAGTCCTGAGCGATTGTTCTGAGCGATTCCAATCCGCTTTCGATCTGGTTGAACCAGGTTTGGAATGCCACTGGACTCTTGTCTTTTGGGGGAGAGCTGGGGGTTTCAGAGACAACAGCGGGATTGGAAATCCACTTTCCGAGAAAATCAGAGTATCCTATGCAAGCCGAGCCTCCGTTATTTTTGACTGACATGAGTTCTCCGATAGCAGTTTGCGTCCCGATGTAAATCCGGAAGGTTTCGTCGACATCAGGATCGTCCATTGTCCTGTGTATCCTATAGAGGATGTTCAGGACTTTGAGATCCTCATCACTGAGTTTATGGTGCTTGGTGGGTACATCGTTTTCAAGCGCCAAGCTCCATGTGAAAAACTGCCCGAACAGGAATAAGGTGAAGGAATAATCATACGACTGAGGCTCATTGACGTTTGTGGTGTCAATATCAACTTTTAGTAAGGGCTGCTGGCATAGCCCTCTTATCCGGGTCTGAAGACGCTCAGCTGCTCTGAGAAGAGGGTCGCGGTATCTTTGGGAGATGTCCAACTCCTCTCGGCGCCGTTTGAACTTTTCGATGCGGTGGGCCCACATTCCGGCACACAAAGTGCCCAAGACGGCGCCGCCTGCCGCGCACACGGCACCAATGATCGCAGCTGCTGCTGTTGAAATCATGAACTAAACGATTATTGGTGAGTAAGTATATATGGCATGGGGTTTAAAAGCATACCGAAGCGTGGGCAACCTTAAGTTGATCTTAGCAAATGTTGAACAGCTTGGGTAAGTTCGAACTTCGGTGAGAGCATTTATATATCGTGGGTGAACAATGAGAGCTCAAGGCAGTCGCGATTGGTGAGAGTGAGATCTGGATTACATTGTCACCGCCATGGTCGGCTAATTGGTCTCCAAGATTGCTAACTGAACGCCCTCGTGCAAAGGCAGGTACACCACTTGCCCCTTTGTTTTGTCACTGAGGCGCTTAGCATTTTGCCACTGGCGCCCTAATGCTGTGTACGAGGCTATGGCCTCGGAACCGCCTATACTAATCGGACCGCCTTCTAGGCTTCTTGATGAGTAAAATGGTGCATAGGCGCTAATACCTGGTTCCACGACTCTCGGCTGCACAGTACTAACGATGTTCAGCCTTCACCGCTTAGCCACCGCCACTTTCGAACAGCGTCTAATCAGGATCAGAAATTTTTCGACGTTGAAATGTCAGCAGACAGGTTACCTCAACGAATACCAGAAGTGGAGTACAAGTTGAACGAAAAGTGGACTGCTGTGTACGAAGACATAAAGCCACTTGTCCACCTTCTATTTTTTCTGCTTATAAGAGGTTTTACTCAAATGTCAGGTTAGGAGTTAGGAAGCACCATTCCACCACAGATCGTCAAGAACCTCCCGATCCTTGGGGTTCTTTAATCCCTCGAAACCCTACGATCACGAGTATTTCATCCTGTTGCTTCTTATCGGAGTAGCAGAAGAGATCAAGCCATCCCATGTCCTGGTCAAATTGATAACTTTAAAATCGGCCCAGAAAGGTTGTCGGTCCCGATCTTGGAAGCACATGTTTACAGAATCTATTTGCGAGGAGCTCCATTGATCCGATCGCGAGCCTTGAGTAATAGTGGTGGCTCTTGGACAATGCCAATTATCGATTGACTAAAAAGAGCACTGGAAATGTCAGCAACCTCACACGGTACTAGAAATCACAGGTTAGACAGTAGGCCAAAACACCAAAGAATTATACATCTTGAGTAGTCATAATGACAGGAGGGACACATGATTCACAAAATCTTTCAAGTACCCTCTTATATGAATCTTGCATGACATTGTCCACATCTCTGAGTGCGCCGAGCCCGCACAGACTACTATACTGCCATCCCCATCCCATTGTTCATAGTGTCCTCTCTCAATGATAACCCTTGGTAACCTTAGAAGAGTCCAGCAGGCACTGAAGGGTGGTGGCCTAGCAGGCAAAGGTGGTGGATTTTTACTGAGTCTAGTAGCATTGGTAGTGGTATGTACAGCACCCATAGGCTGATGTGTCCAGAAGGTGATCGGGCCCAAGCCAACGAGAGCCATATTGATGTAAGGAAATTATCGGCACGCGCAAAAATTTTCGGCGATTCGTGTCTGCATAGTATCGGCCCTCAGGTGATTTCTGAGGCCGATTCTATCCGCTTAGTGATCAATCACACCTGGGCATATGCCGGAGTCCTAGTGGAATATGTAAAGGATATGTAAATCATGTAATCATTTTTGAGCTATTAGTAGTTTAAAAGCTCAAAGTGTGCAATCATATTCAAGGATGACCCAGCTAGAACCTGTACGTCCCTGTAACCAGTGCCTAACACAACATGGTAGAGCTCTGGCGTACCTGGATTTGAAGGTCAGGAAGGGGCGGAAGAGACAGAAAATTAACTAACTAGGATGCCGCTTTCGGGGTCGATTTCTGCGGAAGTCGAGAATGATGTATTTATCAAGTCGCATCTCTGCGTATGGACCCGAGTCTAGAAAGCGAGGTGAGTGATCTTTAAGCCTGTCCCCATCCCGTGTTATCTCCACACCCCACTTCTTGCAAGGGATATAAAAGTCAATCCTCCCACTTGCATTTCCGAACTCAGGAAGTGTAAAAACAGACCCATTGGAGTGTTCAGCACAGCAACGGTAAAATTCATCCTGGAACTGTGCCTCTGGTGGGCGTTGTATATCTGAAACGCCAACTTGCCTTGGTGAGGAGAGTCGCAAGCAGGAGAAGCGTCGTATTACATTTATCGCGAACTCGGAAAGTGTTGGTTCTTGAATGACGGTAGGATCTAAAGTTAAGGTCCCGAGGTGGTACCCAATGAACCACTGGTGAAGCGGAGTCGCGAAGACATATTCAGTCTTCAGCGGGTCCTTAATCGGAGATAGGGCAGCATGTAGCCAACCACGGCTGAAGCACGTATCGAGGGCCGTTTTATCCTCGTCTGAGTCTCCCAGTCCTTCCCTTGTGACATGGTTATTGCTCAGCACTGTCCGAAATACTCGAGCAATTGGTGATTCCTGGAGACGATAAAGTGGTGGGAGCCCGCGTCGGAATATGCTGCCCCCGTTCGAGATTTGACCAGATTTTGTGGAGAGGAAATTCTCGTCGAAAGATTTCTAATGAGTACTCCCCATTGTTAACCCCGAGTGTACGGTATGACTTGGAGCAATTATCAACTAGGTGGATTATTATCATATGAATGCCGAAGACTTACATTGTCACTAAGGACCATTTGAAGTAAGTCATGGACCGCGCCTGCATGGCCAACAGTGACATAGTACACGTAATCGAGAAAGTCTTCCGTGAAACGGTATGCTGGAAGTCAACCTTCGGACCATATCGATGAATTCATCCGTCGTGAGAAAGAGCCCTGCTGAAGGAATACCGTCCTCGAGATCGATAGGCCTCAAATCTATTTGCTGAGCTTTGCCCAAAACCATTGGAGTAGTGTGCACGGTGTTCGTACTTGGGCTGCCGTAACTGACAAAGAAGATGAAACGGTTCCAGGAGATTTGGTGTAATCGATTTCAAAAGATGGCCCCAAAGGTCATCGTCCCAGTAGCTTGTTTGGGCGTCATCAAAGATGACGATATTTCCACCTCGAAGATTGTACCCGTGGGTCACCAGGTACGAGAACAAATTGGGATTAATGTTCAATTCATCCTTCGTACGCCAGCGAGTGATACTTATTAGGTGGGATGTCGGTTCCTCGGCGGCTATGTGGTGGGCCAATAGGCACGCAAGGGTGGTCTTGCCGCTGGCCGGTGTCCCACGAACCTGAGGTGGGATTAGGAGGTACTTGGAAACAACACAAGGCACTGCACCATAACAAGTTTATACTTGTTCAATCTCTTGTATAATGCATCGACTGTTAAGCTTCGTCGTGTGATGTCTGTCAGAGAAATGAGTTAGGAAGCCTCATCATGCCAGATTTGTTGACGAACTCTCAATACTTGGTAAGGGGGAATGAAATAAGGGGCGCGAATTTGGCACAATGCCAGCTGGGGGAGCTCGAAGCTGATGTAATAGTGAGTCAACTCAGACTAGCAAGATTGAGGGATAAAAGTGAAAGCGTACCAGGCCGCTGGACAAGTAATACTTCATCCTCAGAGAGTTCCAGCCTTTTCACTTGGTTCGCTATCGGTAAGTTCAACGACCTCGGGTTTTTCGCGGAGGTTGATCGCCTTGATCACTTCGCCAATTGCTTTGCCGCCCTGATTGGCAAACACCCTTGGTTTCGTGCATCGCCACACAGTGAGCTCGTACGATTCGTGGGCCTGTAGCATGATCGGGCTCCTCTCCTTGACCTTCTCCTTCAAGTCCGCGATATCGCCCTTATCGTTTTCGAACATACACCTTGAAGGTGCTTCCGAGGGGCCTGTCCTGATGGTCGATGAGGAGACACCAAACGGTGATGGTCGACATGGTGGTGGTGGCGGACGGAGAAACGGCAATGAGTGACCTGTGGTGCCCAAAACATGTCTCAGATTAGTCATGGGGAAGACCAGTGGTGTTGGGAGCACTTCATGCGCATTTATGTTGAGGACTCGTGCGAGTCCACGACGGGGGGAGCATCGCCGATGTTGGGAGGCAGGTGGGGAGAATAGTTTCCGAAGAGGTTGACGGCGACTATTAGTCCCAGATGAGGAACAACTAAGAAGAGAGACGATGTCAACGGTCCAGGATGTACAGGGGTATACACACAGAAGGGAAGATGAATCACCGAGGCTATCAACGGATTGTTCTGGATGCGTGAGCTCCTAGACCCCAAAGAAGACATCGACATGACCTTCTAAGCCGGAAGGGGACCGCGGAGGTCAAGGGAGCCATTGAAGAGGTACCTGCGGGTATCAGTATAGGAGTGGGCATGGGTGAGAAAGCAATTTAGAAGAGAGTTATGACTGAGAGTGTGTAGGGGACGTACTTGGGCATTGAGGATACGTTTGAAATGGTCGGCTGGAGGGTGGCTCGTTAGGAATAACCCAGAGGTTCTAGTACGTCAACGAAGGAGATGGTGTGGGGATCGGGCATTCTCTACGCAATGGCCACCTCGCGCCCTCTTCCCAAGGCTGATGAAGTATATTGGTTTAGAGGGATGACCATCAGGCGTAAGCCAGATAGCCTGCTGTTGATTCTCGATGGCCACTTCGAGGTCACTCAGCGTCCCTGTATGCCGAAATCGAATTTGAAAGGGGAGCCCGAAGCCGCTGAAGTACTTTGGTTTGGAGGGATGGCCAGTAGGTTATTCTCGATGGCTGTTTCGAGGTCACTTGGCAGCTCTGTGCGCTGAAATTGGCTCTCGAAAGAAGCTGCAAGATTGTTGAAATACATTGGTTTGGAGGGATGCCCATCGGGAGTAATCAAGACAGCCTCCTGTGGTTCGATAGGCCAGGGAGAAGTGCCAGCTGGATCGAGACCACCAAACCAAGTCCGGGGGGCACGGCTCAACAAAAAACATGATAAACCTGGAACCTACATATATATAATGCGACGCTTGTGTTCTGGGCCATTGTTTTGTGTCCCCGTCGATTCCCATGTCCCTCACTCAAGCGGATACTGGTGCCGCTCACATTTTTGTATTCGCCTTCACTTCCGTGAGTTCACTTTAACCAACTCAAAAACACCTGGTACTCACGGGGCCTCCTAGCCGAATACTCAACCTGTGTTTCTTAAGGGTTCCACTTGAAGATAGTCAGCTCAACTTTCGGGATGCACCAGAGTTCTACGAGCCCTTGAATTTCCCCATTGTCCAGTACAGCGTTTATGACGTACATTCAGGGGTATTCGCAGCCATTCCCGAGCTCTGGACCATGGCAGTAAAACCACAACTGCACCCATGGCTAGTTGTCCGGAGGTGTGATTTCTCCAATAACGTATGTTCTGGCATTGCGGAGCTCACTGATTTACAATATACCGCAGTCAACAGAACATACCTCACTATATGCCCATTGTCCCTCCTATGTACCCTGGGATGCGACGCCCTCGAGAGCCACACAGAGGCATGCAGGCATCGACATACACGACACGGAGACACTATGATGTACCTGGTAATAGTGGGTTTGGAATAGAAATAAAGATGATTGCGAGAATTACCAGCAAGAGGACGGCGCTGCAGGAGGAGGTCGATCTGACGGTGACTAGCATTATACTGGATGCATGTAGTATGTACTTACCGCTGTCTCTGCCATTAGTTTTGTGGTAATAAGGTTCTCCATGTTGTGGATGTCGTTCTCCTGGCAGCGTTCGTTTTGTGTATTAGGTCAGCGTATATCGTAGTACCAGCCGTGCATAGTGTTTGATGTGTTCATAGCTTCGTCTGGTTGCACGTTCGTCGGTTGGGTGGGCGTTACCTCAACTGTATGAGACAAGATAGCGTCGGAATAACGCTTCAAGACATCACAGTAATGACCATGTGGCAGGGAATAATCGTGCCTGTAGCAACTGGTGGGAATCGGATGTATCCGCGGCCGAGCACCAGCAAAATATTACACTATGTTGGTGAATCCCGTTGGAATGTATGATAATCATCTTCTTGGGTAGTTGAGCTTGGGAGGAAGGATACGTGTCGCCACCATGTCCGAGCCTTGAACCTTAAGCTTGAAGCCGTTATGGGAGGAGTGTACTGATTAGCGCCCAACATTGATGTGGCAACCGTTTTCTGATGTGAATTTCAAAGTGACATTCGGAACATGATGTGATGGCCTTCCGTCGGACCAGCTTACTCTTCTCTACTTATTTCCATGAGCCAACTCCGAAAACGGACAAAAGCAAAAGAAGATAGTACACGACACGCAAAGCCAACGCCCAAGGGAAATTCGCAGGTGCGACGCGAGTACCTTCAGTGTCTCAATTAGCCGACTCACTGCTCTATTAGCAGCAGGAACACGTCAGCGCTTGAACAGTATTCCAATTACCTCTGGGGAGGGATCGTCCTCGCCCTTGCAGTATATGCCTATCTAGTGCGCCTTGTTTTTTCAAGTCTCCCATAATCACTAAGACAGCAAACCACTTAGCAACCCCACGTAATATATAATGCTCTTAATGACTGGATAGGCTTCTCAGACCATTGGGATACAGCTCCTCGGGCAGATTCTCCAGTGGCAACGACGCTTCAGGCGGATTTGGATAGGCAGGGGGCCGTTGTTCGAGCTTTCAAGGTAAGCAGATCAGATTCCATCATAGCTATTTCTCTGACCGGTTTCTATAGCATGCCTGGCTGGCATACGGTACGACCACTGGAATAGGGCGCCCCGCATTCGACTTATGACCTTGCACAGAACGAGATGCTATGGGTGCAGATGAATATCACCCAATCAGCCACGAAGGCACCGACCTCACAGAAGCAGGCGGTATCGGCTACACTGTTATAGACTCTCTCGATACCATGCTCATAATGGGACTCGACGAAGAATATGGAAGAGCTAGGCATTGGGTAGAGCGAAAGCTATCGTTTAATAAGAATGCTTCATTCAGCACATTCGAGGTCCGTCTGTCATCGTTTCAGGTTAAAAGTAGTAATGTCTAATCAATAGTTTTCGAAAGACAACTATTCGGGTCCTTGGAGGACTCTTGTCTGCATACCACCTTACTGGAAACGATCCCCTCTTTCTCGACAAGGCTGTCAACCTGGCAGAACGAATTCTTCCTGTTTTCGAAACCTCCTCCGGCCTGCCTCTTCCTATCGTCAACTTGGCAGAGAAGAGAGGCCTCCACACCACAGATTTCCCGGGGTTGGTCAGTGTGGCAGAAGTAGGGACCCTACAGCTCGAATTCCGTTATCTGAGCGAGATCACGAAAAATCCAGTCTACTGGAACAAGGTTGAACGGGTGAGCTCACGCTTTGAAACGTGAATGCCTGAGTTCCGTCTGATAATTATATATGAAGATTATGGAAATCGTGCGGGAGGCTCGACTTCCCCATGGAATGGCTTCTATCTTCATGAGGTGAGAGTTTATCGCTTTAAGCGCGTCGCCGGCGTTCACTAATGGATGATATTGCTAGCGTTGATGAAGGGAAATATGTGACGTCGGCGGTCCGATTGGGCTCTAGAGCTGATTCTTTTTATGAATATCTGCTGTGCGTTGTCATTTTTTCTATCGCCACCCTAGGACTTACGATGTCATCAACGAGTAGAAAACAGTACATACAAACTGTAAGAGCTCTCCTCCTCGGAAAACGATCATCCGTTTATCAGCAATACTGGCTATAGGATTACACAGAAACTACCTACAAGGATGTAAGTCTCCAATCTCCCCTCAATGTCTAACAGGGTACTTAACGAATCTCCTTGATAGATGTACATCGACGCCATGACTTCCATCCAAGACCACCTCATCCAAAAGACACGAATCGGGGGCTACACTTACACTTCAGAACTCCAACCTGAGCAGAACGGCGATGGCGAAATGTGAGTTCCTCAAGCTTCACTTTCCTGAGAATCTGTGACTTACCCCTCCTTCCCAACTCCGACCTTTTGGCACACAAATACAGTTCATGGCGCCTTGTCCCGAAACAAGATCATCTTACATGTTTCCTTGCGGGCTCGCTGATGCTCGGCGCCGTAACCGCTAACCCGGAAGTTCCGAGGGCATCTATTTCCCGCCCACCTCGTCAAGGACAACTCTCCGCGCAAGGACTACGAGACTGGAAAACGGGTTCGGAGCTCTTGAAGACATGCTTGCATACCCACGATACCGCAACGTACGTTATTTCGTATTCCCCACAACTCTTGTGCTCTTCTGACTATGTTGGGATGGTAGCGGCCTGTCGCCTGAAATGGTGCACTTCAGGATTGCGAGTGATGGTATGGATGAGATGCCTAATGCTCCTCCGGACTGGTATATCAAAGGTGCTCGGTACGCCCTTATCCCCCCCTTACGAATTGTCTCCGACTACCTGACACGTATCAATAGCCCAGGGGAATTGCCACCATATGGCGCGCGTTACATGCTTCGGTGCGCAAACCCAAGACGTTCTCGAATCCTACCTCATGCTTTCCCCCAGTCCGGAAACTGTTGAATCCCTCTTCATCGCTTATCGTCTCACGGGAGAACAACGTTATAGAGACCACGGCTGGAAAATTTTCCAAGCCATCGAAAAACACTGTCGCGTCGAGACGGGTGGGTATGCTACTATTATCAATGTAGATGAGGCACCTGCAAGAAAGGAAGATAAAATGGAGACATTCTTCTTGGTGAGTAAGATAAAGTAAACCAGTAAAGGTGGCCTACTCAATGATGTACGCAGAGTGAAACTCTCAAGTACCTTTACCTTTTGTTCTCTGATGATTCGGCGATACCGCTCGACCGTAAGTTTCAACACTACTCAAATACTTCATCCTCACATTTGGTCCCTATAGTGTATGTCTTCAACACTGAAGCACACCCTTTGCCTATTTTTACCCGAAGCTGAGAACGGATAGTACACCGAATGTTCAACACCATATGTCTAAATCTTCTGAATGCATCATAAGCGTATATCTTTTTGGGGCGTTGTTATACGATATAAAACACGTATTCAGCGGGGGGGAGGTAAAGAAAACAAGGTGTGATATTGTTGCAAAAGTGCCAAAGGCCAAGGACGAAGCCACTGAGGGCCTGACATCCCACCAACCATCTTTGTCCCACCCACTCCGATACAGGAAGGGGACGCAGACGGATCGCCTACTCATCGTCACCATCCTCGTCAGCACCCTTGCTAGCAGCGGCAGCAGCGCGCTTGCGCTTGACACGGCCAGGACGACCACCCCCATATGGCGATGTAAGAGCGAAGTCGATGTGTTTTTGAGAGTCGAGACGGACAACAAAGGAGGGAACGTCGACAATTTGCCTCCCAACACTGTGTTCCATTAGTTGGTGGTCTAAATCCAAAAATCAAAGAGACTCACCGGATGTGCCGTTGCCTGATCAGCACCCTAGCATGGTGGATACTCTTGGCAAGACCGCTCTTGAACACCTGAGTCTGCAGCCTCCTCTCCAAGAAATCCTCAACCTTCAATGCCAACACGTAATCGAGGCGCATACGACTCTCATCGAGCACACCAATGCGGACCAACCGACGGATGAGGGCGTTACCTTCAAAGAGACGCTTCGGATCTTTGGCATCAAGCTTAAGCAGCTCACGGGCAGCACGACGAATTTTGGAAAGGGTGAGAGAAATGCGCCAGATTTCACGCTTGTTGCGAAGACCGTACTCGCCGGCGAGCTAGATCGAGTATCGGCATCATGCATTAAGAAGAGACGGGATAAAGATGGGGCACCTTGAGCTCGGAATCGAGGCGGGCGGATTCGTAAGGTCGACGGGGGACCTTGTAACTATATCATCCACGATTGCACACGAACCGCGGGTGGGTTCATTTATTGCGTATGAAGGCAAGCAAAGGCCATGTACGCAAGTGCAGGAGGACGGGATAGGGGTGCACGGATTGGCATGAAACAGGTCAGCACTGTGCACACACCCTCCACCAGAGGTGGATCTTGAGGCTGATTGTTACTCACGTCTTGCTGTGGTTCCTCGGGGCCCTAGAACAGAAGATCTGGTGAGTGCGACGGGGACAGTGTGCCGGGGGGACGTTACCTGGGCATTTTTGTTGTTTTTCTACCTTGGTAGGACGGACAGAAATCGCAGCGGACGTGACCAAACGCGGGTTTAGGGTTTGGGTCACAGCCACAACTGTACAGCTGGCGCCAAGCCACACGGGATTAGCCGTGTCCTCCCTCGCCCTGCTGCACAAGCCCTCGACAGAACACACGACACGACCCCGGTACCTCCGCCCAACGGTGAGCACAGGATCTATTTCAAACCTCGGACGGCGCTGACGGCGATCTACTTGTTTTTGTATACGGCACTTTCATTACGCTCTGCACTGCGCCGGTGACCACAGACTCTTAGCCCTTTCCTCAAGACAAGATGCCGCACTCGTTTGGTTATCGTGCGCGTACGCGCCACATGTTCAAGCGGGGCTTCAAAGGTGGGTGGATATTATGATATCTGGCGGAATAGTATCCAACAGGATGTGTGCACACAGAGCATGGCCCTATCAAACTCTCGACCTATCTAGTCAACTACTGCGTTGGCGATATCGTTGACATCAAGGCCAATGCTGCTCAGCAGAAGGGTATGCCCCACAAATTCTACCACGGGTACGATTAAGACTAGCAATCGAGAAGTGCATATTCTGATTCCAGAAACCCAGACGGACCGGTATCATCTACAATGTCACTCCATCAGCCGTCGGTGTCATCGTGTACAAGGTTGTGGGCAACCGCTACATTGAGAAGCGTGTCAATATCCGCGTTGAGCACATCAGGCACTCAAAGTGTCGCCAGGAGTTCCTTGACCGGGTGAAGGCAAATCACGATGCCCATGCTGCTGCGAAGGAGAAGGGCGGTAAGTCAACTACCCCCAATGATCTCCTGGGGTCACATTTAATTTGGCATTGTAGAGCGCATCAACCTTAAACGCAAACCTGTTGCACCTCGGGAGGCCCATGTTGTGTCGAGCACCAACAACGCACCTCAAACGATGAGACCTGTGCCATACGAGACGACGATCTAAAAGGAGTCAGCGGTGCCGTGCAGTGGTGGTCTGTTTGTCTTGTTAGCTACGCTTCTTCCCCTTTACCTATCCTGCATCCGTCCCCCATGCACAAAATATTGACATAATATGACCCGTATGCATGCATCGAAGAAAGATGATCGTGATGAGAGAGTCAGACAACAACAAGTGACGTCGGTTACGGGACCCACCCCGGATCTCCGTATATAAACACCGGCCTCACCTTCTCTCCGACACCCACCACCATGGCTATCGAGCTTGTGCCTCTGCCACTCCCCGTTTCCGCTGACCCCTCCAAGTTTGCTGATTTTGGACGCGAGGTCAAGGGCCTTCATCCGGGCAGATTAACTCCTGAACAGCTTAGGGAAGTCCAAGAGGCGCTTTACAAGGTAATGAATGTCGTCACCTCCCGTCATTCCCACTCTCTGCTCACTCGACTACTCAGCACGACGCCCTCCTCTTCCGCGGCGTTGTCGTTACTCCCGAGGAACAGTATGCACTCACCAAGGTTGGCTTTCTATGACCTCACTCAGCGCACTGGCAGCTAACCGGTAGTAGTACTTTGATCCCCAGTCCGAGTCATACGGGCACGGCAACAATAAGACAGAATCGACGAAGAAGTCGGTCCTCCATCCCGACCTCAAGACCATCCCCCGTGTTCCTCAGGTCCAACTAATCGGTAACGGCACCGTTTACAACCACGAAGGTCTTGCCGAAGCCAAGCTCAAACACCCCTCACACACCACCTTCCACAAGACCCGCATTCCACCCGAAGATGATCTCAAGGCGACCCGCTTTTATCGTTGGCACATTGATGCCGCACTCTACGACCTGAATCCGCCCAAGGTGACAACCCTCTATGGCCTCAAGGTCCCTGCTGGCCCACCGCAGACGTGCAGGTATGATGACGGGACTGGCGACGAGTTTCAGGTACCCCTCGGCACCACTGCTTTTGTCTCCGGACGGACCATGTTTGAGATCCTCCCGAAGGAATACAAGAGTCTTGCAGTGCGGTCCAGGGTCAAGTATGCTCCACATCCTTATATCTGGATGGCGCCTGCGCAGGCAATGCCAACTGGCTTGGGCATCGAGTCCGATGGTCTCGAGTTACCTTTAGAGGAGCTTCCGCCATGGGAGAATTCCAAGCTCAAAGTTTTTCCCGTTGTAAGTCCGCTCTTATCTATGGACAACAGCAGCGAACTAGAAGATCCTATTTTCGTGTCTAGCTCTGGAAGAATCCTGTCACTGGCAACCTCCACTTCCAAGTTCATCCCTGCGGCGTGATGGAACTTTATGTTGACCCTCTACCTGAAGGCGCGGACCGGGAAGGCGCACTCTACCCCGATGGCGCGCATATCACCGACCTCAAACAAGTCCGCAATATTATTTATAAGATGCAACGTCCCGCTATTGCTCCAGAGGTGAGGTCCACAATTTTCTGTATATACAATTTAAGCGCTGTATTCAACTCGGACCTTTTTAGCTTATCTATCCGCATGACTGGAAAGAAAACGACTTTGTTCTGTTCCATAATCGTGGCCTCTTGCACACTGTCGTTGGGTCTTTTACCCCTGACCAAGTCCGTGCTTTCCACCAGTGCAATTTGGCCGCTTCCGATGAACCTGCGGGCCCATCCGCGGAGGATGTCAAGAAATATGCCTAATCGCTCGCGCTTTCAAATCCATAAATGCGCAAATAGTGCATTGAGATGCTGTATCATACGGATGAACCAGCTCACAAATGTAAATTTGTCTGGTGCATTTTAGGCGAACCCAAGTCAAGTCTGGGTGCTGTACATATGAATGAATATATTTCACTTGATAGTACCGGGAGTGTTCAGAAGCAAGAAAACATAGGACAGATTTTGAGAAATGGAAGCATAGGGCGTAAATAAGTCATAACGGAAATAATCCCTAAGAGAAATACAAAACAAGAACAGGAAAAACCACGCCAGCGTCAGTATTCAATTCGCATAAGGGGAAAATCGATAAAGCTGAGATAAATCATGTCGCAACTGTACTAGGCTTGAAGCTCGACGGCGGTGGTCTCGCTACCCTCGGCGTTTTCTTTGCTGCCGCTGCCGCTGCCGCCGCAGCCTCAGCCTCCATCTTGGCAGCTCTCAACGCCGCACTCTTGTTCGTTCTCGGTGCGATTGTGGGTGGCAACACAACGCTACTCGGTCGTGGCCGTGGTTTTGACGCGACACTCGCTGGCCTGCTCGTCCCAGCTCCCGTACCATTGTTATTATCGTTGGCGGCGGGGGAAAGAGGGTCAACAGCTTCAGAATTGGTGGACGTGGAACTGCGAATGGCTAGTGCCGATATAGACCTTCGAGAGACTTGCGACTCAGTTCGTTGTGGCGCAGCGATTGACTGTCGTCTTGAAGCTGCGGTACCTGCCGACGTCGTTCGTGAAATGGCAGAAGGTGCGCGGACTAGGTTAATAACACCATCAACATCTAGACTTTAACATTTGATCTAATAAGGGACTCACAGGCGGCGGAAGGTGCTGGTCCACCAGCCTCCTTCTGCGACTGCCTCAACACTGCACTCTTATTGGACCTCGGAGCGACCGTGGGTGGCTTCACACTAGCCACACTTATCGTCTCACGTCTCTTGTGGCCCGGTACACCTTCAAATGTGGCCTGGGCCTTTGCCGCCGCCACGGCTCCATCGGTAACTGACCGCTTTTTCACAGGTGGCGAAGGTCTAGGACGAGCGGCAGCAGCAGCAGCCTCCTTTCCCAGCCTCAAAGACGCAGCTTTGGTCATCCTCGGTGCAATAACCGGTGGCGCCGTTGATGCAACTGCAATAGTCTCCCGTACGTTTGTGCCCTGGCACATTCTCAAACGTTTTGGCGAGCTGTGCTTTGGTCGGTGGCGCTCGGGGTTTGTTGGGTGATTTCTCGACGGGTGCGCCGATGCGGAGGGCTGCAGCACGAGACATGCGTGGTACGATGTCGGGTTGGGTGTTGGTAGCTGGGACGGGACGGGCTTTGAACGTTGGTTTGCCATTGCTTCCGCCGCCCACTGTCGAGGGGTTGGTGACGCTGCTGGGTGCATATCCTGCGTATCCCTGATCACTCTGGTCCGCGCGCAGGGCCTCGAGAACAGAGGAGGAGATGGAGCGTACGGAGCCGTAACGATCGCCCTCGGGCGGCAAATCGGTGGACGAGAAGAGGGGAGAAGAGGCGAATAGAGCGGCGATTTGGATTTCGGCGGTTTGGGTGTCTGGAGATCCCATGAGCGCGTTTTGTTGGTGTGAGATGCCGTAGAGGGCACGGAGGGAGTTGGGGACTTGGATGCGTGCGACTTCTGGGTCGCTGTCACCCATAAGCGTGTTCCATACTTCGACAGCACGCTTGCGCTCGAGAACGTAGACCCAAACGGGACCTCTGTGAAAACAAACAAGGGTGGAGGGGTCTGAGATTCTGGTGTTGTTTTGATACGTCTCGGAACTTACTCTGCTAGAGAGTCGGCGTCCTCACCAAACAAGTCGTACAGCGCATCCGGGTCTGTCTCGGTGTCGAACTCCATCTGCCTTTCCTTTACAATCTGTACAATGACAGAACGCGAGATTTAGTCGCGTTCGGGTTGATTTATCTACGCGTGCCGACAAAACGCACCTCAAAACGAGCCTCCTGGATCCGAGGCTCAATATCAAACCGATGGTGGAGAGCATGGTGCTTGATAATCGCGACGGTGCGAGTCACAGGTGTAGACCTGGTCATGGTCGAGGACGCGCTCAGGTCCTGCTCGAGCTGATGGTCCGAGCGAAGACCGTTGGGTGTGACGGAAGTTGATTCATGTAGAGCGGCCTCGTGGTCGAGTTCTTGTGCATCTTGCCGGTAATGATCGGTGGCAAGGACTCCGTCGGGGCCGTGCGCATGGACGATGTGTGTGGGCGCATCTGGACTAGGAATAGGGTGGGAGTGGCGCATCCATTCTTTCACGGAGGAAACGAAAGACGGGGACCTGGAAGAATGAACTAGGCTGTTTGGGGGAAAGAGATAAGATTAGAGGTGAGAGAGGGAAAAAAAAAACACAGAAAAAAAAGAGTTTCCGGAAGTACGAAGAGGGTCGATTGTGTGTTGAATTCCGGATTTCGTGCTGTCCTGCCACACATCCGCCACGGACCCCTGCCACCACAGTCGTTTATCATCTCATCACATTGTCTCGCAGCCATGGTAACCCAAATCCCTCAACAAAAAACACCAGTAGCTGCACTTTTCACTGCCCCAGAGAGGCTCGAACTCTCGATCTTCTGATTGTACTGTTTAACAGTCAGACGCCTTAACCATCTGGGCCATGGGGCACCTGTTTCTGAGCGCTCCCCGTGCAATGACGCCCTCTAAGCAATATCAGGTATAAGTACTCTTCGTAACATTGCAACAACAAGCGTACTGACGTCCTTTCGCTATGGTCAAGGTAAGAGGTGAATTATTCGCTAAATATACAGCTATATTCCTCGGGTTGGAGACCACCGAACCCAACCATGCCTTTTCAAACTGCGCTGAATCACCCCCCTAACATTGCGAACTTAGAGTCGCGAAACACCTAAATGATGAAACCTCGTTTGAAAAATTCCCAAGTTCGGCTACGTATCCCTTCACTTCAGAAGTGGGGCCGTTGCAACCGTAGTCGCTTCAAACGAAACCTGTCAGTGCCGCCCTAAAAAGGAGCCTAATACTAATAAAACATACCGGTACAGAATACAATGCTGACCACCCCCCTTAGTAGCAACACTCGTCACAATGTTATCCCACTCGAGCGGAAGCTCCATACACTCAAGATCATCCCAGAGTATTGAAATGCAAGGCGACGTAAGCCTCGGATTAGCACATAGTAGGAGGGAATTGGACGCAGTTGACTGGGATGTTTTCGACGCCTCCGCGTATCCCGTAGCCTTGTTCTATATTCCAAAGGTAACGGTGGTCAGGCCTGGGAGCTATAGAGAAAAAAAATAGGGTCGACGAACTTGCTGGGTTGAGGTGCCACCAACTCCGCATAAACCAAAGGTGATCCTGCAGAATATGACACAAAGGGCAAAATAACGCTGCATGACTATAGCAAAGGGAAAGGAAATTTCTCTTGCTGTTGCTAGGCTCCCTCGCTATATCTACGCTTAACACCCTCAGAGCACCTCGTGTGCAGGTAATTTACGTAGGAGAAGCAGAGGAAGCTAGCAACTCACTTCATTCCAACCGGGCTTTCGTAGCGTGTCCATCGGTCATGGTGGGGCAACCAACTCCTCCTGAAATAGATGTCACCATTTTAAGTGTACGCAGAATATCGACCAGCCAAAAGGAAAAGAACATGGGTTTATGATGTAGCAGTCAACGTACAGTACACAAGCTTATACTACGTCATACTTCGGGTGTCAGTTTAAATATGGAGCCCTTCACGACCAAGTGGGTCAAGAGGAGGCCTACTGTTATGGGACTAGAAAAAGGGCATTAAAAAGGGTAGAAACGGCCAATGCTGTAGGCTCACCGGGGGCGTCGGCTTGTTAGCTAAAATCTGTTCGATCCTCTCCATAATCTCTGGAGTCAATTTGGGCACGACTTCAAGGGCCTTCAAGTTTTCGCGCAACTGGTCAACGCTTGTCACACCCAAGAGGACGGTGGAAGTGTTGGGATTCCTTGCAACCCAAGCGAGAGCAAGGGCTTGGGTGGTCGTATCCAATTCTAGAATGTAGTCAATAGTGATTCCGCCTGTCCAGTGGCAGTGGCACTAACCTTCTGCAAGCTTCGTCAACTCCTTAACTTTCCTTATCTTCTCTTGGCCCTCTGGTTTCTTAAGGGACTCGATGGAGTGTGAGAAAAAGGTCGAGTGAGTATCATAACGAGAGCCAGAGGGAATACCGTCGTTGTACTACAGGGAGCCGATGAGTAATGCTCAACTTTAGTCCGACTCGGATACACTCACCTTCCCAGTCAAGAGACCACCTGCCAAGCAGGACCACGGGGTGGTCCCCATACCATACTTCCTGTACAGCGGACTAGAAGAGATGTAAGATCATGCATTCCAACGTCTATCCGATTATCCTCACTCATATTCGATCTCCGGCCTTTCGCGATGGAACATACTGGAGTATATAAAGTAAGAACGCTGTATTTGTTTGTCAACCCTTCGTAGTTTTCACTCACTTGTGTTGACATTGTTCAGCAACGGGCCCTATAAGGCCAAGCTTATCCGCAATGTCTGTCGTATTTCATAGCGTTAGTGGCAGGGTCAACTTGGCCTTTGTGATTGCTCACGCCAAGCCTCTTCAATTTGGCGGGCATTCCACTCAGATGTTCCCCAGTAGAGAGCCTTGTTTTATCATCAGCGCATTGGTGACAGAGGTATTTCCGAACCCTACCCATCCTTGATCGATGATCCAATTGAATGCTCGGACGATCTCGTCCATGGGGACTGTACGTGCCCGGCGTCCATGATCAGCCAAATCGTCATGTGTAAAAAAGAAACATACCCGTAATATCACAGCGATGAGCAAAAATAATGTCAACGTAATCCAATCCCATACGCTGCAAGCTCTCCCTTGCCCCCTCAATGATACTAAAGATTCGATGAGCTAATTTTTCTCTGGATGACGGAGCAAATAGTGGCTCAACTGTTTTCGAGACAATCCCTTATCATTAGGACCATCCCTTGGGCCCCAGAAAATCTTAGTTGTGACGATGATATCCGTGCGACGAAAACCAAGTTCTTTGATCACTCTCCCCCTACACGACAGTGTCATAGCGCTCTATGAATATCGAGGTCTCCCGAAGCCGAAATTGACAACCTACATTTCAGTCTCGGATTTACCCTTGGCATAAGATTCAGCAGTATCAAATAGATTGATCCCGGCTTCAAAGGCGGTCTTGATAATTTCCTAAGTGACAAGTCAGATACAACACGATCTTGGATCGGAATGCACAAGTCATAGGTGCACCTTGGCTGGATCGCCTACGACCGTGCCCCCCAGGGTGAGCCCTAAACGATGGTATGAACGTTTATTGTATTGATAGCAGCTATCATTCTCACTGACATCCTCCGAGAGAAAACAGGGGCACGCGAAGTCCACTACAGCCTAATCGCCTGAATGGCATATTCTTCGAGTTAAACTCAACTTTCACGTCCGCTCCGCTGGCCATGTTGGAGTGTGTTATGTGAGTGTCAAAAAGGGGAATAGGAGTGAAAACGATTTATGGGAAAATTAGCTACGTTTATATGATCTCCTTATTATTGAGCATACCAATAATAGCTCATGTGTGGGGAATGATTAACGAGTGACGATAAGTCTAGAATAACATGCCGTAGGGGAATCACACGGCTCATGATTTCTCAAAATGCGATTTGTGGAGAGGTCGCAGACCAGTCAGTCGGCTTCATTCGGCTACGGAGGTCCGCTAATCCGCACGACACGGCTCGGTATTACCTTGGTGGAGCTCAGCTATGCATACCCCAGTAAAAGCAAGAATCCCAGTTCATATGTCTTTTGCACAATTCATACTATGTTCTGCGTTCGCTATCACTTTATACGTGAAGTCCCGGACGGCCAAGTGCATCGAGGGGAGGCCTGCTGTAGGAGGGCTATAACAAGGTATTAGCAAAGGCGAACAACTACGCAGTGACTCGACCCACGGGGCTCGCTGGCTTATTAGCTAAAATTTGCTCAATCTTCTCCATGATCTCTGGCGTTAACTTGGGCATAACTTCAATTGCCTTCAGATTCTCATATAATTGATCGACACTCGTCACTCCTAAGAGAATAGTAGCAGTATTGGTATTCTTTGCGACCCAAGCGAGGGCAAGTGCTTGAACAGTCGTTTTTAATTCTATGGCGAAGTCAGCAACGAGTCGGGATTTGTCTTTGGGCGGCAGTGGTACCTTCCGCTAGCTTCGTCAACTCTTTAACTTTCCTGATTTTCTCTTGGCCCTCTGGCGTCTTGAGCGCCTCAACGGACTTCGAGAAGGCAGTTGCATGAGTATCATAGCGAGAGCCAGAGGGGATACCATCGTTGTACTACACGGGGTTAATGAGGAAGATACTCTTCAGTTTCACTCAAATATACCCACTTTTCCGGTAAGAAGACCACCTGCCAAGCAGGAGAATGCGGTAGTTGCGAGGCCATATTTCGCATACAACGGACTGGGAAGGATATGAGATTAACCATTGCGTCCATCCAAATTTACTCACGCGTATTCACTCTCCGGCCTTTCTCGGTGGAACATACTATGTAAGAAAAGGGTTAACGTTTCATGCAAGCTTCCGTGCCATTCGACTCACTGGTGTAGACATTGTTCGGCGACAGGCCCCATGAGGCCTAGTTTGTCTGCGACGTCTGATCCCGTTCACGGAGTTAGTGGCAAGTTCATTCGGTAAGCTTCTTTGCTTACGCCAGGCCTCTTCAATTTGTCGAGCACTCCATTCGGACGTTCCCCAGTAGAAAGCCTTGCTTTACCATCAGTACATTATTGATATAAGTATTTTTGGACCTTACCCATCCTTTGTTGATGACCCAGTTAAATGCTCGGACAACCTCTTCCATGGGGACTGCACGAGCCAACAACATCAGCCGAATAGTCAGACATAATATATAAAGATGTACCTGTCATATCGGGGCGGTGGGCAAAGACAACATCTACATAATCCAGTCCCAAACGCTCCAAACTTTCCTTTGTCCCTTCAATGACACTAAGATTCGGTGAACAAGTGCTGCTTCAATGTCGCAGCTTAATGACTCAACTGTTTTCGGGATAATCCAGTGTCATTAGGGCCACCTCTTGGACCCCAGTAAATCTTGGTCGTGACGATGAGATCCGTACGACGGAACCCAAGTTCTTTGATCACCCTTCCCCTATGGCAAAATGTGAGATGAAGTATCGGGGAATCCAGGGCTAGACCTACATTTCAATCTCGGATTTACCACCAGTGTATTCCTCAGCTGTGTCGAATAGGTTTATTCCAGCTTCAAAGGCTGCTTTCATGATTTCCTTACTAGGAGGTTAGACATAACACGGTGTAAGATCAGAGGGTATAAATCAGTGAAGTACCTTGGCCGGATCGCCGACGACCGTGCCTCCCAGAGTAAGCCCTAAACGATGGTGTAAATACCTATCAAGTTGGAGTGATTATCACCTTCACTGACATCCTCCGACCGATAATAGGGGCACGCGAAGGCCACTGCACCCCAGCCTTCGGAAAGGCATATTTTTTGCATTAAACTCAAGCTTCACATCAGCGCCGCTGGCCATGTCTGAATGCGATCGTTATCGTGAGTGTCGGGAAAGGAGAAAGTTTATGGGAAAACAAGCCTTGAGCGCGTGGGTTTTTTTGTTTGGTATGTGAGGCCATTGCTAATGTTAGCTCGTGCGTGAGGAGTAATGACGAGAAGCTCACGAGGACTTACCAGGAGATCAATCGATCACTTCGACCGAACGATTACCTGAAATACACCCAAAGCGGGTTGTCTGAACTTTCAAGGTTGAGTCATCAGGCTAGTTACTCATTGTGCGTACTGTGAGAAAAGAGCTCTCGCGATTGAGGCGAATATTGCAGAGGGTCCATGGAGCCGAAAGGATATCTCATAACGTCAAACTCTTGTTGTGGCGTCCATATACACACGAATATGGACCACAAATGTACGTAGGGCCCATCTTGTATTTTGCTTGGGCACGCGTAGCCTGGAATATGGGCCGGGCAGATAATGATTGGACAGGAACGAAATATTAGGCTGGCCACTGCCCCTGGAGTTGTGCATCGCCGTTGGGCGATGGCTTGTTCAGCAGCGAAGATATAACAGCATCAGAAGGGATTTATTGGTAATTTAATTTTCTGCTAAAGCTTCTAAGATCGCATTTGAAGATGGGATTTCCCTGTGAGCAGGACCACTAGTTGGTGCGTGGAGGCAGTTGACTAAAATCGGTTTACTTGGACCGGAAGTTGCCGGAGAACTCCGTTGTCGCTCGAGCTCCTGAGGGACTCATCTGCACCATGAAGCTCCAACGCCTTTCGTTCCTCCTTCTCTCCTCCTTATCCATCGCATTTGCCTCAACTGAGGAGCAAATCGTTATGGAACACGGCGACGAGCCCTTCGTGCCTCAAACCCGTACCCAGCCCACGTTGTCCGACCTCCTCACACTCGAATCATCCGTCTCCATCTTCTACTCCTATGCCCGCGAACTCAAGCTCAGCAAGATTTTCGAGGAAAAGGATGTTAACCTGACTCTCCTTGCACCAACAAACAAGGCAGTCATGGCTCTTGCGAGGAAACCGTATGTCTCATTCGTTCAAATCTTCGCCTACCTCAAAGCTAACTATTTCGGATCTAGTCACCTAGGACAAGGACCTGACACCACTCTTGACAGCGAAGTCGAAATTTCCGAAGAGGAGTTTGATAAACTGTCTCGAGCCAATGTTGAGCGCTGGGTTTCAGCCCACATCATTCCGGTACATACAGCACTCAATTGGCCCTTCTATTTTATCAAACTTCATTGTAAAGGAGTCTCCCATTCGCCTTGAATCGAAGGAATACCAGACCCTGTTACAAGGGAAATCAGTGTCGTTCAGGCTCAACAGCGACAACGGTGACAATGGTCCGGAATGGTCTCATGCTACCCTTGAGGGGAAGATTCACATCGTTGGTATGAAGAAGGTACGTGTCTGAGATCTGCCGAAGACTAGGTCCCCAATCTGATTCAATCGAATACCTAGGCTTCGAATGGAGTTCTCTACCGAATCGATGGAGCCATTTCGGTGGATTAACACTCTCATAATTTTACAAGTTCCTGCTTTCATTTATACATGGTAAGCTCTCTGCTCTTATGAGCCTTATGCTATGCTCAACGAGCGAACTAGTCATTATACCTTTGTACTGATTTAATACATGCATGCATTACCCAACATATGACGAATGACCGGTTCAACATAAACCAGCGACAGAACTGCCGCATCCAATTTGCTGTAGCAATTTATACGACACAGCGAATTCATCGGGCATAGCTGCATCACCCTCCCTTGGCGCCAGTTAAACCAAGATCATTAATGGTCGGCGCTCTGGGTGGCCCCTTCATGTGTCAGCGTGACACAACTAATTTGGTGTTAACCTATACAAAATTAATCAGATCGGTGCCCTCTCATTGTACGAGAACTCCTTGAAATAACAGCAGCGAGCGTTCGAAGCGGCTTCAATGACACCTGTTGCTACTCTCGTCGCCGAGTTTCTTGCGGTAAAAACTGCCAATGCGTTGTCAGTAATGAAGACGCTGTACAAGTAACATGCTACGACCACAGCTCGGGAAGCATGAACTCACCGCGGTCTCGGAGTTGCCAGCCGCACGATTCGGCCAGTGACCGGAAATAGGGGCTCTGGCGGGCACAGTCTGTTCTGCTCGTCGTTTCGTACACATCTTGGCCAGAACCTCGCACACTTGAGGCTACTCCGAATTCATATCTTTCAACAGCCTCGTCCTTCCGCAGCCTAGCCATTTTAGTCAGATCTACAGTAGTGTTGACCCTGACGTCAATGTCCACCAGAAGCGGTACCATCCAAATTGCCCAGATGTTTCCCTGAACTGACAGATACAAGTCCCGGTGCAAGGGAAGGCTGCTACGATCAATCACTGTAACCTATTTTTTTAAAAATCGCCATGGCCCAAAATTCAGCAATATTTAATTAAGTTATATCTGCTGGACCATCCAACTTGCCCCTGAACGCTGCAACTACGGTCACGAAAAAGAATGAAAGTCCGACCTGCCTGGCTCGAACAGGCGACATTGAGATAAACAGGATTTATCCAATTACAGTCTCACGCTCTTCCAACTGAGCTAAGGTCGGTTATACTTAAGTGGATCATCAGGCTATAAATTCACCTTGTACCCGGGTGGCAATTGTATCAGTCATCCCTATAGCGATACGAGAGGGAAAAAGAGCATAAAACTCGGCTGTGTTCAACGCCTTACCCAGGCTATTGATTTCTCCGGCCGTATTACTCTCAGCTGATAAAACACAGCATACAGGGCGCTGAGTTCGTTCCCCGCAAACTCGGGGCCTCCTAAGCCCTCATTAAGCCAAAGGCGCCGGCAAGCACGTGCTCCTTACGAAGCGACTATCGCACCAAGTAGGCACTTCGCCCTATCGCCCCGCATTCACCAAAAACGTTCGTCACCGTGGTTAGTAACTCGATAGCCCAGCCAGGGGTGTTCTGCGTGTCTCTGTGGGAAAACGTTCGACAATCATAATGTTCCCCAGATAAGCAACGCACGGGGGGTAACTGGGATACCCCCTTCCGTTATCATTGGCATTGCTCGGGGCGTTCTGATAGGTTTGGCCACTAGTGCCATGGATCAATTCTAGTCGCTCCGTTACTATCGTCACTCAGTCGTACCACTCTTAAATCAGCCTCTGAGCTGGCAGCGGACCCTTTGTCTCCCTTTATCTACCTCGTCTACACACCAACACAACCACTACGTACGCGATTATGCCCCTCCCCTCCAAGTCGTTCAAGGCCCGCCAGGCTCTGCACAAGGAAGCTGGGCATTCCACTGCCTCTTCTGAGTACCCGACCGTAACTTCCAGCAACGCGCTTGGGGAAGTAGATAAGGCACAGCCGACGGCGGTCTCAGTTCCGTCCCCATCTTCCAACCCCCTCAAGGACACAAGAGCATACGAGCACGAGCGGCAGCGTCTCAAGAAAGCTGCCGACTTTGTCAAGATGAGGGCTCGGAAAGCTAAGCAGGGGGCTGGGTGGGGTGGCGGCAAGGCTCTCGACCATACTGAATCAAAGAAGAGCTCTGGATCTGCAACGCCGTCAGGGAAGGGAGATCGACTTCTTGGAGAGGAGGGGGATGATGTAGAGGGGCTGGTCTCCTCCGAGAATTATTTCAAAGAGGTGAACTCGGGCATAGGAGTGGTAAACATGGACCGAGTGCGTTATGAAGTCAGGTTAGCCGACCTAATTCAGGCCGGGAGACTTCGCAAGCCCAAAGGTACGCTGTGCATCCCCGCCACGAAAACAACATCTATTTACCGTACAGCAGGAGAGGCTGACTTTGAAGTCATACCACATATACGCTCGGTCATTGTATTGGATGATAATACCCCTAACGCACTGGATCTTGATGAACCATGGGAGCATGTTGACACTCCTGAATGCGATGTTACCAAGGAACTTTCTTACGCTCAAGTCGTCGTTCTTTCTCAGTGACCCTCTTCTTATGGACAATTTCTTGTACCATATGTTATATTTCGCCCTGCGTCTCTGATGCTTGGATACCATTCATAACACCCACAGCCATACATAAATAATAAATACCAAGGTAGCTATTCCTCGAGATGATGTGACGTGGATACTGTACTGTATAATATAATATCTATGGAGGTGAAACATTGTAGCAGGAGTAGACGAAAAGGTTATCGTGCGGCCAATGTCGCCCCAGGGCTTTCACGCCCGAATTGCACGCTTACCAGACTTGGCGGATTGTGCTGACAAGTTTCAGAGCTAGATGACCCTGAGGCGTCGATCCACTGACTCGACACCCCTGGTTGGCCGTAGCAGGTGGTATGATACAGCATGACACAGTTGACTCTGTCATAAGTGTCATTGCCAACATGTGCAAAGCTACCGAGATTGATCTCCTCCACTGGCAGACATCCGGAGGTAAGCAAGTGCGCATTCTGATCCGCGCTTGGCACTTCCGGGTGAGAAAATTATCGGGACACCCTCTCTAAGTTGGATGACACAATGCCATCTACCGTGGTTTGGTCGAAAACTTGTTCCAAGAGACAGAAAAAGCCATGCGTTGGACCCAAGCCCATATCATCCAATACTTCGCTCATGCATTCTCCGGTGTCGGTCCGGTGTCGCGACCGCTTGAGTCGATTATTATTATTATTATTTATAGTGTTTGTGCCAGTACTCTGAGACATGCAGCGGGAATCAGACCTGCCGATTACCCAGATGAGAATTTGAAAATTTTTACTAATCAAAATTCTCCCAGGTTCCGTACGGGTACTTATGTGAAAAAATTTTAGTGGTCTGTCTCAAGTGTCTGTCGCTAGCACCGATATCGTTCCTCTACTCCAACATGTCAATAACTCCCAAGGCTGAAGGCAGGATCGACATCATTCGGCGGGAAGTATATCAAATCGATGAAGCGATACGTTCACTCCCCGAAAAACGTGCAGCACTGCTTCGAGAGCTCAACGATCTACAGGCATCGACCCGACTTCTTCCCCCAGAAATCCTTTGCATTCTATTTCAACATTTTTCCGAATTTATCTGGGATTACCATGGGAAGAAAAGGATTTACCTAGCGTTGACCCTCGGCCATGTCTCGTGGTTCTGGCGCCAGCTTGCTTGGTCAATGCCTCAACTATGGAATGATATGTCCATCAGGCTTAGCGAGAGCAATGCACATGGCATTCCCCCCCTCCTCCGTCTGCACTTTCAGAATGTTGGGAACTCTCCGCTCAGTCTTACACTTAGCCTCCCATCCGATGCACCTCCACGCGATTCGCTCAATCGAGATCTTGCTCTTTGATGACCAAAATGCCGGCAAGATAGGAGACCTCTCTTTCTACAGACCCATCCCATCGGAATGGCGGCACCCTATCTCGTCAAAATTTTCTCAACTCACGTACTTCAGTGTAGAAAACAGGCATGTACAGGATCGCGATCTCCTCCTCCACGGTGTCCCTCATCTACGCCATGTCTCTTTGTCGCATTTGCGCACAAATGTTTCGCTCCCTTGGCTATCAATAACTGATCTCGATCTTACCTCTGTCGCCATCGATATCTGCGTCAAATTGCTCACTCATTGCCCTAACCTTACTCGCTTTGCATCTTACACTCCCGATGATCCTTTAGATGGGACAGCTCCATTAACTATCCCTGATTCAACTATCACCCTTCACCATATGGAGGCATTCGAGTGGGGGTACCACGAAAGTGGATGGTGTTCGGCGATACAGCACGTTCAATTTCCTGCTCTCCGTGAATTCACTTGGTCACAGAGAGCTGACCCAGCTGACACCGTGGAGCCTGTCGTGCGGGCATTGCTCCCCAATCTAGCAGACACTTTGCGAACACTCAATCTGAGCGAAGTCATCACTAGCTGGACACTTCCCCTCATCAGACGTGTATTCAGCCACGTTCGCCATCTTCACAAACTCTATATAGGATTTTGTGACAGGAGGACTATGTATAGGGCCCTCTGCGCACTATGTCCTGGTTGGGAAGGAGATGAGACAGTGTATTTGCCTGCTCTCAGATCTTTGGTTATTTCAGAACTAGGAATTTATGATGAAGAGGACGAGAATCGTCATAGGGATCGGGACAGAATGTCAGAACCGACGCTCAACCATGACTTCTCCTACCGAATTTTGGGGATCTGCAAGGCAAAAATTGCCAACGGACTGGGTGATGATTGGTTTGAGCTCCAAATCAGACACCTAGAAGTCAATTGGGCTCCAGGGGTGCAGGAGGAGTTGGGCGCGATGGTTCAAGGTGGATTCAAGTTGAGGATCCAAGATGCGAAAAGAAAGATTGAGTAGCAGAAAAGGGAGAGGATATGTGACGGCGGGGCATGAAGCATTGGGGGGGGATGATCTTGACCTATGTTTGGTAATAGTAATGTTGCCAAGATGAGAACGAGGATATATGAACGGACAGAATGGTCCACAGATGTGAGTTCGGAACGAGGTAAGTCATCGAGTAACATTAATGAGGATTGAGACTGATTTCCAACCGCCAATCTTCGGTCTTCCCGGGCAGGAGTGCGTTCCACAGGAAGCTTAAACAGACCAGACACAATGACGGAGAGGGCCCCGTGATTAACGAGAGACTAACGCCCAATCATCGAAGTGCTCGGGCCACAAAGCTGAACTATTTGTGAGAGCGCTTTCAGGTCTACACTACCTCAAATATGTCCAAACGTTCTTCTTGACATTCTCGAAAGGGAGCTTGCTTAATTCGAACGCCATTTTTACCCTCGAAAAGCACGAAGTTAATTTTTAGCCGATCGATTATTTTCATAACCCCCCTGTATATACAATGTAATTAGAATGACAAACGTTCCATCAGTAAACTTGAAGGGTATGATTGTGTGCAGTTCTACCGGAATATCTCCTTGTCTTGAGATGATGCACTCATTGACAGGAAGATTTTTCCTCGAGGATTTTCCGAAGTTGTCACGGTGGAGCTGTATTAGATTGTCACCATGCAGCGGATGTAAAACATTCGTTGGGGGGACGTCAAACCGCTATAGTTTTCCAACAATCTAGTTCGGGAATTAAAGTGGGATTTTATATCGATATAAACCTCACTTTATGGTTGAAGTGATCTCAGATATACGTACATACATACAAGGGCAATAAAGTCCTAACAATCGGTTGAAGTTCATAGGAGCACCAACAACCGACTCAATATGGTCCAGGATTGAAAAAAAAAATTGGAGCATAGAAGTGATCTTTAGGCGGTTAGCACAGGTTTACAACCACTGAAGCCTAGGAAAAGGATGGATGGTTGACGGAAAAGGTCCCAGACAGTGGATTACTGTCATAATACCGAAAAATAAACCCTGATATTGGCAGGTGCAGGTGAGAAAGTGGGACAAACTAAATACCAATGCCGTTACAAGGTACCTTGGCACCGCTGCACTGACCCCCTTCCTGACTGCTTGTAACGAGGATGCTGTACTTAGGGCAGAGATCCCGTGTATTCCTTGTAGTTCAAGTAGAAATCGATTAATCCCTCCTAAAAGCCTTTTTGTTTTGTTTGGGCTAGCGCAATAGCTTTCACTACCCACAGCTACTTACCACGTTCTCATAAGTGAGCATAGCCACTGTCACGTGGCAGTGCACCTTCGCGCCTCTGCCACTCAAATCAGTATTGCATGCGTTTGGCGGGAGTCAGATTGGCGCTTCCGGGCGCGGCATCCTGACGGTAGTCATCATGATTCATCTGCCATACAAACCAGGTCGACATGGGATCAAGCCACTTGCGCTTATATTTCGTTCACGATAGAATTGGGGGCACCTCACTCTCCACCCCCCCGTTGTGCTACGGCCGGGTCACACACTCCCAAAGCCGTCTACTCATCGGCACATCCATCCAAAAGCATCTTCACCAAAGACCCCTAATCATGCCTTCCGTCCCTCTGGATCTTAATCGGCTCTCCGCCCAAGTCTATGACCTTGCAGTCCTTTCGGAAAGGTAATGGAAACACTGCCCGCCTCTGGCCCATCTAACCCCGCTCATGATTCCGCAGTACTGACGTGGAATGTATAAATGTCAATGAAGTAAGATTGCCCCTTATATCAATTAGCCATAGACACTAATTTGAACAACGCAGTTGATTAATGTGGAAGACCATCTGGTGGAAGCACTGGCCTACGTGCGGTCACTGCAAAACACCTTCTCGCCCCTGAACCGTTTACCCCCGGAGGTCCTGGCCAACATTATTTCGTTCCTTCAACCCGACCTACCAACTTTTTCACCTTTCCCACTTCCACCGACATTCCACGCATGGGCCGAGTCGTTGATGGTGTGCAGACATTGGCGGAGAACTGCGATATCTACACCATCATTATGGGACCGTATACACCTCGACGACGATTCCGCCGAGCGCGCAGCTGTTTGGTTCAGCCGTTCGCAAGATGTCCCCTTCAAGTTTTATTATACGGGCAGCTTCCCTTGGGAGTTGACGGACTCTACCCAGCCGAGTATTCTATCCGATGTCTTTACCCAAGTCTCTCGACTGCAAGAGTTGCATATATCTAGCACCTGGGCACGCGATGGCGCGTTTTGGGGGTTGCTTGACAGGCCCGCACCAATCATGGAGTCGCTCTCTTGGGACGTCAAGGGCCCTGGTGCTATCCTTCCATGCATTTTCAAGGATGACATGCCCAGACTCAGAAGCGTCGCCCTAAGCAACGTCTCCTCCTGGCCACATAATCGCTTCTGCAACCTAACGCGCTTCTCGTTGCGTGATCAGCCAGAAACCTGCGGGCCAAGTCTTTCTGAATTCATAGCGTTCCTCTCTGGGTCGCCGAACCTGCAAGAGCTGGTTCTTGTTGGAGCCGGCCCGACAGGGGACAATCAAGAAGATTTAGAAGATGTTGACAAGTCAACACCTGTGGCTGTTTTGCAGTCGCTCCGTCATCTTGAAATTGGTAGCTTCTGCCAAAATTCCACATACAGTAAGCATTTACGGATGCTCTTAAAACACCTCGACATGCCGACTACGACTATACGATGCTTTTGGGAAAAGCAGCCGTACATCTCCCCTGCGAAGTACTTCACGCAGAGAGAACAAGATGAGGAAATTCTCCTCCGGGATGCCAAAAAGATCGTCATGACGTCCTACTCTACCGAATCGAACCACCAATACTTTGTCGGCTTCAAGAACTCGACGCTGTATGCCAATTTCGTGCACTCAACACCATTTTTGGGGTTACCTTCGAATATGCCGCTCTTGGCTAACATCGAGGAGTTGACTTATGCGCCAGCGTCTTCTTGGGAAACTGGATACTTCAGGGTACTTCTACAGTCGCTTCCGTCTCTTCGCATAATCAAAATCTCGGGAGAGTTGTGGCTGAGGCCCTACCAAGTCTGTGAGGCTCTTCTGGAGCTAAACCGCCCAAGCTCTGGCGCCAAAACGAGATTTAAATATGCTCCAAAACTCGAAGAGCTGCACATCTATCCACCGGACGAGGAAAATGGGGTCCAATCGGACGAAGGGGTTGATGTTTTGATCATGGTCATCAATGTTCGTGCAAATAACGGGCATCCATTAAGGGCGATCAAAGTAGATCAATTCCGTGATGAGAGTGTCCAGCAATTGCAGGAGTATCTTGATGGTATTGTTCTGTGTGGTGAGGGATACGCAGCTGGGTTCTCGAGGGACGATGTGCTTAGTGGTTTCGGAGTTTCCATAGTCGACCCAAGCTCTTGTTAATGATATGTGCTTAAGCGTGTGTCGTGATTGCCATGAATTGATGCTGATCGAATATTCTGTGTGATAGCATGTAGATAAAAGAGTGATAGAACGAAAGCTTGTTAGTAGATATGAAAAGGCACTGATAGGCGCTCCTCTTGGCACAAAGGTGTGTGTTGAGCGCTTGTCGCTATGTTGTTGCGTCTAGCAGCGCCGTGGCCCACGCACCCTTTTTTGCCCACATCAGAATCGCCTCATCGCTTCTTCCTCTCGAACCAACTGGTCGCTTCGGACCCAATTTCGACCAAAACACCCAGTTCTGTGGGATTGGCGAGGCACAGGCCTCCTATCACACAGCTTCAGTAACAACAGACGTAAAAAGACGCGCGCAACGGCACAGCGAATATTATTGGTTGATCCTTAGTGGCTAGAAGTTGGGCGCGGGTGATGGCGCCAGGGTTCCTATCACGAATAGTCAAGGGGGGCTCGCCCGCAGCGAACGGGCGGGAGCGCTCCAGTTCGCCTCGAAACAGCGACCAGCGAACGAGAACATCGTCATCGGCGCAGCCGGGAGATGTTTCATCTCAGAAAGTGCCAGTGCACCATCCAACCGACACAGCAAATCCACAAATCTCACCCACGATCACCATCAACCCAACCGCAGCTCCCAGTACAGCGTCGCTCACCACCTCGGATTCCACGTCGAGCTCGCACCCCAACGTTACCGTGGTCCCCCCATCGCCTCGCTCAGGACATTCTGACCATAACTCAACCGACAATCCGGACCGGCATACTGATGTGAATTGGGAGGACGGAGACGCCGGCGAATTGTCTAGTTTGGGTCGTACGACATCTGTCAACCATTCCAAGTCTGCGGAGGACGTTACTCCTACCCCTACATCCATTGTCCCTCCCGTGCCTCTACCTCTGCCAACCCCGAAACCAGCCTCCCATTCAAGACCCGCGACACCGTCCTCGTCTGTCGTAAACGTTCCAGCAGCCGATAGCCAAGAGGGTGGGAATACGTCATCAGCCATGCCCAAAGCCCTTGATGTACCTTCTAATGAAGTCCGACGTTCTGCATCCAACAAGTCACTCAATGTTAATACTAACCACGTACGTGCTGCCACAGCTCCCGAAACGACTCGGGACACAGGACACGGAGAGTCCGGGAGCATTATTACGATGACACCCATCGTGGAGTCTCCTACAGGCCTGCGGGCGCCAGATTTCCCCTCAATACAACAGTCATCTCTTCCCGAATCCGGAAACAGTGGTGGAACATTATTCGTACCCCGAGATTCCGACGCCGTTTCCCTCATGTCCGCCACGACAAATGGCAGTACAAAAGAGAAGAAACGTCCCTGGAGGAAGTCTACAACTCGCAAGCCAACTGGCCTCGCAGGTGCCATTGCTGCGACTGGCATGGCTATGGCCCACCCCACTCTATCTGCCGCCCATCAAGCTTCGTTCAGTCCCGCGGTTATCCATGCGCAACAAAACAACAATTCATCGACAGCAGGGAAGACCTCGACCGCTGGGCCGCTCTCTCGTTCGCCTCCCGGATCACTGAACCATGCTAAAGGAAGATCAGTAGATCTGTCCCCGAATGCCGCCAAGGCAAAACGCCCAGCATCGACACAATCAGGGGCTAGGCGGACATCGCTCTCAGTACAGAGTGATAATACGTCAGAGTACTATCCAGAAGATAAGCCTGACTATTACTCTGGCTTGGATGCGAGCTCGGATGAGGATGATGATGACGATTCGAGTGGTTTGGGGCTAGACTTGGAAATGGAGGATATCCCAGTCACTGGGTTTGCAGTTGCCAGCAATAAGCGGAATGCTGATTTCCATGAGTTGTTCCGAAACATACCTGAAGGCGATTACTTGATTGAAGGTAGGTATCCCGCCTCTGTCGAGTGCTACGGGCCTTTAACGATACTTCAGATTACGGGTGTGCACTCCAGCGAGAAATCCTCATACAAGGTCGACTATATATCTCGGAAAATCATATTTGCTTCCACGCTAATATTTTTGGCTGGATCACTGATGTGCGTACCACATCATGTCGCCTAGATATGTATGCTCATCTGCCTGCTAGCTCTCGATCCCCATGTACGAAATAACTCACCTAGAAAAGAAGATGACAGCCTTGATTATCCCAAACGCCATCATGATCACAACCAGACAGGCAAAGTACACCTTTGCCTCTTTTCTTTCCCGGGATACGACCTACGACGTAATTTACAATATTTGGCGGCTAGCACGCCCCGATGAAGGGATACCCAGCGGTCGGCCATCATTGGACACCGCATCGATCGTTCCCCTCGTAAATGCCATCGCAACACAAGAATCACTTGCAGTTACTGGTATCAAAATACAGCAGGCAACTGAATGCGCATGCGGGAAGGAAGGTCATTTTAGTGAGACGGCTCTCGATTGTGTGCTTCCCGGCACCCCTGAGCGAATAAACAATTTGGTGTTCGCGAGCGGGTTCATCAAGGAATTCATGGCTGTGGATCAAAAGCTGACTGGTATGTGCTTTCTTTTGCGTGTACCATACTCTCGAGACTTATTCTATAACTCCCAGATATTCAAATATCGGATTGGCAACCTGTAACACCTGGTTCTAACCTCCTCACACGCAATATGTCCTATATAAAACCACTTAACGCCAGCCTTGGGCCAAAGTCAACAAAATGCGAGATAAAAGACGAGATGGTACACAATGATAGCGAACACTATATCTCCACCGTAACGACAACAAGAACTCCCGACGTGCCTAGCGGTGGGGTTTTCTCCGTCAAGACGAAAACATGCGTCATGTGGGCAAGCTCAGTATCTACCAGACTCCTCGTCACTACCCAGGTGGAGTGGACTGGTCGTAGCTTTATCAGATGTGAGTGGGCCTAGTTTTGTCTTCACCTTCCAAGTTCTCACCGGCTTGTTACTAGCAATAATTGAAAGGTCTGCTATCGATGGCCAGAGGGTGTTTCATAATGAGCTCGAAGCGGCAATGCGAAAGTACATCCAAGAACACCAGTCTGAATTTATACCCGACGGCATCGACGCGTCCATCCTTGTTACTACAGAAGCGGTGACGAGTCCGAATCTGCCTCCCGTCCCTCCGGCATCCGATGACCAACTCACGTCAGAGGAGGCGCACAAACGACGTGAACAGGAGCGAAACCAGCGCGGGTTGCAATGGGCATGGGACACTTTCGAGGGTGCATCGCAAGTTGCAATGCGGAGTACGAAAGGTGCTTTGGAACTCATCCGCGATGCTTGGGAGCAGTCGTCAAGTATAACGATCATGTGGTTCGTTATCGTTGCGCTCGTTCTAAGTAATCTCTGGACATTTATGTTGATGGGGTCGAGGGAGGAAGTTGGGAGGCGAAAGGAGATGAAGAAGATGGAGGAGAGGGAGAAGTGGGTGCAAGGGGTTGTTACGACGCTATGGGATGAAATGGGGAACAAGCAAAAGGAAGCGGCATTGCGGAGTTGGTCAGTGCCATCGAGTCCCGGCACATGGAAGAAGGAGGTGGGTGATATGCAGGATATGTTGGAGCAGCTCGAACAGAGAGTGAAGGTCCTCAAAGAGTCATTGGGGGAGCTACGGCCAGAGAAAATTGATCAAATGGATTAAGGGGAAAGGAGTTGGTGGTCCGATTATCTCTGTGTTTTCTGTGTGGCTAATGTGGGCAATGAAAAGCATAACATATCTGGGTTCACTGTTGTCGTAATTGTTTATGTTTTCACGGCATTCTACTCACGAATTATGACTAATTATCTAATTTATTCGGCTCGACAACGATCACGATTATTGTTACGAGACAATTAAATGGTATCTACAACTCTATCAAGATTGATTCAGCAACCAGTTTATTAGAACCTACCCTTGGGATTAATTAGTTTCCAACAGATCGTACTCTTTTATGAACGTTCGTTCATGAATCCCTGCATGAGAACGTTTCAGACTGGGGCCCCTGTTCGGCTTCCTCGTTCCCATAGCAGGACGGCGCAACCCGGCGCAACAGAAATTATCAGCCGGCATAAATCGTCCCTTCCCGTACGTCTTTAGTAACTTGCCTTGACTAAGATGGAGGCTCCAGTAAAACTCAATCGAACAAAAGTGGCTGATCGCTTTGAACGCTTGTTGGGATTTCCACGTAGAGACTATTTCATCAACATATAAACACATGTTCGTACAAGATTTTCATTACATTTCGGACGTCAGTTTAGCAATGGCACACATCCCCATTCTGCGTATCGAAGGCTGGCTTGCTAAGGGAGTCTTGAGCACTCGGAACATCCATACTTGGATTAGCTCTAAAGAACGACACCGGCTTCAGCGTCACGCTTAGACTCTCCACGGGCATCCTAAAAATCTTGAGATCAGCGACCAACAACTTATGTGAGCCCAAGAAGAAGCTTACACAGGCCAATCTTCCGGCCTTGGTATATGTGTCGTCCCAATATTGAAAAATACCAAGATATCTTCTCCATCCACATTCTCCTTATCCTTCACCCAATTTCCAATTGAATCCGCCGACGTGTCCCTCGTTTGCGGCATATATCTCCCCGCAGCGTACATCCTCTCCGAGGTACCTTTTTCGCCCTCAACATCCCTACACACCCACAAAGTATTCTTCAAGAAGGGAGCCCTCTTCGCGACCCAACTATCATCCTTTACCAAGTTCGGCACCACACCCCCCTTGAGAGCAATGCTATATCCGGCTTCTTTTCCACTACTGTAATGATGCCTCTGTGGGTTAACAATGCGCCACCTGCGTTCTTTCTCGTGGTCGTAAGGACGCCCAGTTTCGATTGTTAATCGAGTATCCTTCGAAAGGAAGCCGTTCCCTGCAAAGTTCTCTTTAGAGCCTGTGGGCGCGTCGAGGCAGACGACATCAGATTCGATGACGGTATTCTTGATCCCATCGATCATGGAATCAAGGCGGAAACAGAAGAGGTGTTGGTGATAGTGTGCATTAATATTGGGCGCAAGGGTTGTTCCGTGAAGATTCGGTTCATTGTCAGCACCAATAGAAACCTGGAGTATTCCGGTCAAACGAATCTCGAGTTCCATGGAACCGTCTTGATAGAAATGGTAGTTCCAGATGTATTCTACGATGGACATCAGGTGGTTGCGATATATTCAAACGGAAGACTTGAGAACTAACCGTAGTTTGCCAGAGTACACACCATACTGATAACTAGCCTCCTGCGCCGGACGGCTCGCGACCGTCCGCCAATCCTATAATCTGTATGTTTCCAAAGTATGCCAGAATCTTCTTCATGAATACAAATTACATTGTCGATCACAATGGGGCTTCCGTCGTGTGCCGCGAAGCACCCGGGCTATTTTCACATCGTCATCATCAGCTTTATATGTAAGAAGGTATGTATGTCGAAAAGAATGCACCAAGTAATGGATCTGTCCAACACAATCACACCCTAAGGATAGATTGTTCGCCATCATACCCATACCATATTCACCTCTGAGAGAAGGCCTTCATAAATAGACCAACCGCTGAGCTAATATGCACTCACTCATCGAAGGCGAATTTCCTTGGATGGGGGTGTTCTGGTGCCCCATAGGGGACAACCATTTCGGATAAAGCCAGCCTATAAAACAGGGGCCTGATCTCTCCATGATCGTTGTACGTAACAGTCGATAAAACAATGCCTTCTCTATGGCCAAAGCCTGTACAAAGTCAATGCTGGCTAGTTTCACAAATACGCGGACCTACCAACATGCACTTTCCAATTTTGCCATTCCACGACATTACCATCCACCTTGAAGCTAACACCCTCAGGTTGGACGATATGCAAGGGTTTGAGGTCTTTCCTGAATTCGAAACCCCCTTCCTCCGTTTGCTCCATGAGGTCGGGGAGAAAATCCCAGGCACGCCTGGGGGGTGGGATGCGGTCCCTGTTAGACGCATCCAAAGGCGAGGCGTCGAGCGGTGGTGGGGCGGTAGAAGACACACTAAGCTCTGCACCACCAGAGCTGGTTTTCTTGTAGCAAGGGGGGAAATCTAAAACAACGATGGGAAGGGCACTATAGGGAAACAGAAGCGAACGAACCGATATGCAGGAGTTCTCCAGTGTTGGCGTCGACTACCGGGATGAAATCCTGATTTCAGATTCAGACGTGCTGAACGCGCTATAATGTAGAAACAACATACCATTGGATGGGCATATAGATTATCATGTTGTGAAAATCGCGCAAAAACTAAGGCCTGCTGTATCCTTTTACTCTGTGGGAATCGGTCATCGTAGCCAATAGACCAGCCATCACAGAAGATTTGATCGGGAGTGATGCCTGAGGCAGTGGTATAGCTAACAGACTCGCGAGGCAGGGGCAGAGCACATACCGACTTCCGCAGCTAGCTCTTGAACGCGCTTAGAGCCCTTGACAATCTTCTCGCAATTAATAAGCTCTTCAACTGAGATCTGTGGTTGGACCCCTTCGGCTAGTTGTATCATCTTCTCTACTTCCCACTGTCCATCGTCGTTGAGTAGCACGACCACATTATACGAGCATCTAATATGCTATCAGCGATATCCCCATTCGAATATCGGTAGTCAATACTTGCCCGTTTACGACGTCGTGGAACTAGGTAGTGTTCAGAACGTCACTGTTCTAATACGGGCCGGGCAACTCACATCTACTTCTGCCTTCCTCCTGACGGGTTTCGGCTCTTCGGGCTTGGCGCCAGGTTCGAGAGGGATACCGAGATAAGCTAATACTGCGCGCTTCGGCGGGGGGAGAAGGTTGCAGATGATGAATTTGATGGCTTTGATGGGTGTCTTTGTCGCGATGTATTGACGGACGACAAAAGACACAGCAGTGATCTAAGAAACACCAGATTGCGGTGAGCAACACTCGATGTCTCTGAGGCTTTGATCGAGCGGACCTCATCAGGGGTAAGAGGATCGAGGGGGTGTCTAGATGGCGCTGGTATCTTCCCAGGCTGAGCTCCAGTTCCGAGGGTGCTCTTTGCAGCTGTAGCGCCTGGAATGACCATGCTTTAACTCAATGCGATGAAGTCAAGGTCAGAGAAAGAGTGCCCAAGACGGATCTAAGTCATTGGGGTGTGAGACTATATACATATATATATATATTCGTGGGTTGGCGCTTAAAGGATCAGTCAGGTGGTAGCTTTTATGGGTATCAACTCGGCTGGAGTCTCCAGATAATTATCAGATCGCCGTAATTTATAGTAGCTGACGTCTCCTTGTTGTTATTAAGTTGACTCCAGGAAGTGAATACGATTCGACATTGCGCTACCGCTCAGCGCTCAACTGTGATATATGATACGTGAATGTCAAATGAGCGTGGGCGTGAGAATATCACGTATAGTCCTGCTTGGCTTCTCCCAGACAATTTTGCCTCCTATTGTCATGGGTGCGACGCTAGAACACGGCCGAGTCGTTGCATTATTCCCCTTCACCGCAGACAGTTTGCATGTGAATGCCACATTTGTGCACAAACGCTTGCTCTTAGCTAGGCAGTGTGTGCATTTGCCTATATATTGGCTGGCTTTCTTTATTCTCGATTCTGGCATTCCGTACCTTTCATTTCTGCTGGAGGAATGAACATAAATGGGGAACAAGGACACGTCAACCGAGTACGAACCTCAAGGTGGCAAAGGGGTTTGATCGCAGTTTCCCAAACTCTGGGCTCGCAACTCAAGCTAGCTAATACCATCAATTCATGATTGGTGACCAACAAGCTCGACCGTATCATCGGATGATTTCAAGCACAAGAGTCCTTGCCTCATCAGCGCCAGTGATCTTGTCCAATGTCCTCTGCAGAGGGGATTTCAGGGATGCAAGAGTGCGGGTGCAAGGGGGGACATTCGGGAGGCGCTAGGCTTGCCCTGCCACAGATTAAACGCGTGCACGTGACTTCGCGTCGCGACGCCTGGCCAAATTGGGGCATAAAGTTTGGTTCTCATCAAAATGTAGGATCATGTTACATAAATAAGTCCGTGACGGTTTTTCCCAACTCCTTGCTCTGTTCCCTCCCTCTGCCCTCGCCATGGACCACCACTATGCCCACTCCTCTTTTGCTCCAGGTCTCTCTCGCACCTCCAGCACCGCCAGCATATCCTCCGACGAAACAGTTTCCAATAACAACGTCAATCCTACTACGTCGCGTCGCACCAGGAAGCGGTTCACAAATGTCCAGCTCATGATGCTCGAAAACCTCTTCCACCAAAACTCGCATCCGTCCAGAGAGGACCGTGAAGCAGTTGCTAAAGCTGGAGGAATGTAAGGAAACATGTTTCTCAGCCCTCACCCTCCCAGCCCCTTTCGCAATTTTCTCACTTCAGCCCACCGTTTGATTAATTAGGGAAATTAAGTCGGTCACAATATGGTTCCAGAACAAACGTCAGACCGAACGCAAGTCTGCAGCAAGTAACCATAGCTCGTTGAACACCCCTCTCTTAACCCACCAACCCACCGCTCGTCGCACATCATCCCCAACATTCTCGAACCGCAGTACAACCTCGATGGGATCAAATACATCGTCTAGGCCGTCACTCGATCGTGTCGCCTCACGATCAGAACTTCGTGCTCCAGCTCCCCGTACACCCTCCAAGCGGCATGACCCCAATGCAACACTTTGGGACAATATGCCCTCGTCCCCAATCGCTGACCCCAATAGTCCGCCAGCACGGGAATACGTCGAGTTTGGTAAAAAGCGTCGTACGCTTGAATGGGCCTGTGCTGCCGCACGCCTTGCTGAGAAAGACGGAGGGCGGGCACCTGGCTCCGCGTCTGTGCCTGCCTCGCGACCTAGCTCACGCGCCCGCATAAGGGAACGGCAGCCGAGCAAGCTCGACTCAGAGGTCACGGATGACGAGGCGGACGAGCTGGTTACCCCTCCAAGTACGTGGGGTAAAGACGACTCGAGGTGGACATCAGACCCTCGAGGTGACTCATGGACTAGGAACGTCGACGACGATGAAATTATGAAGGCTGCGCTGGCGCTCTGCGGACTCCAAAGCCGCCGTTCGTTATGACAGGTGACGACTTGACACGACTGTATATACACTACTATCGGCTACCTTCCAAAGACCTTTCTTACCCCTACCCCTCCCCCGATTGCACAAGGTCTTTCTACAAAAAAAAAAGTTAGATGATGCTGGCTATTCCCTTTCGATTCATCTGTGAGAATAATTTATACTGCATGCAATTCGTCGGTGTATATACCCATTATTTCGACCTAGTTGTGTTATGGCCTCTAATTGTCTGTTGTGGTTGAATGCTAAATGAGTTCTTTTGTCCACTAATTACGGGCTTCGCGAAAACTTCTTCACCCTGACGTGGCTGTCAGACCTGATTGGAGCTAAATCACATTGAGGTTCGACCCTAATCTTCAATAATAATTAAACCACAAAGAACTATTCTATAAGGAGATAGGCGCCTGACCTCGAGTATTAGAGCACCTGGAAATACAATTTTTGAATGATATGTATCGTTGATTTCGGTGATGTGGTGATTATGATGCATGATGGAAAGTGCTGGCTATGTGGATGTGGATGATGGTCAATGGACGATATTTATACAACAGTTCTTCCCAGGAATTCAGGTACTTCCGGGTGTCGATGTACGTGGAGACAGTGTGCGATGTGAACCCGGACGAAGAGGGGAACCAGGAGTCTATATACTTTCTCTAGTTTTGAGTCCCAATGAGCAAGGATTGTAACTTGTTCTTGGCCAACAATCCAAGGGCTTCCTTCGGCTCGCGAGTTTGGGGCATCATATTCTGTAATGGTCGCGTGGTCGTAAATCTAGATGGGATCGACCTATATATATACACCCAACTTTCCAAAGTGACTGACTGACAGCTTGGGGCCCGTTTCACTGCTGAGATCTTGGCACTCGACCCCCGCCGACGGGTAAGCCCAATTCCAATGAAAAAAAAAAAAATCCCGCTTTTCGAAAACTCCCAGCGGAAGTCCGGCACGCACGTTTTTGAATTTCTATGTTCTCGAACCGCCCTTGGATCAATCAGCCAATCAACTCATTCATCTGTTGCCGGGAGTTCTATGTATTGAACGGAAACGAAAAGGACCCTGACTGGGAAAGCCAATTCGCCTTGTTCGGTTGACGAATGTAACGTTATGCACATAAATTGAGCGTTCCGGGGGGGGGAAGGGGGGCACATACAAATACGTTTTCGGTAATAAACATTCTGGCCCTTTTGTCGCTTTGAGTGAGATGAATGATTTGTTCTTTGATCAGCCGCGAGCTGGACAAAATGGTCGTGGAGCAGTTTCGGAAAAGAAAATACCCTTAATATCCTTGGACCAGGGAATTGGCGCACAATCACAACAGCAGAGGAACATTGGTTTTTTTTTTAATAGCGCCTCGGGAAAATAGCGTACGCTGCAACAACTTTCTCAGCGGAGATTGGATAGAAATCCAAATAGTTCAAGCGAGACCACATACTAGTGGTGTACAAGTGACGACCATTTCGGCTCTTGTGCATACGAGGGTGCGACGTGTACGCACACCGAGACGATACATATACGTTTAGGAAGATTGGAACATGGAATGCGACTCGGGACTTTCCGGGGGATAAAATAGCTCCCTTGGGTACTTGATGCAACCTCATCGCACTTCATCCCTCCCCCCCCCAACCATATTTCCTACTTCTTCGAATAATAGTAACAAGTGTCGATACCGCGTTTATCTAGGTACCGGCTGCAGTGTGCACCACACCTCCCCGTCGCCTCGGTTCCTGTCTTTATGGTGACTAAGTATCTCCGGTTTCAACTCCCTGCCATATTCCCGACGCAGCGAGGGCCTTTTTTTGTTAAAGCGCTCGAGCCAAAGGGGTGGTCCTTATGGCGACGTGTTTTATAGGCTTCATAGTAGGTCCTCAGTTTAGTCCCTGGATTGCCATCGCAGTATTCTCTTAGATACCACTTGGTAGTAATCCCCATTCTGGTTGGGACTGCTATATCTGACGTATCAGATTGGCTAGTCCGACACCTGAAATTCGCTCATCCTGTATTTACTAAAATAGTGTTTACCGCAAGTTACGGCAGGTCCTGACGTGCCGCCAACCTCAGGTCTTACAGCTACGCTTTTGTTCCCCCATCGGGGGTTCAACGGAATGTTTGTATTCTCACAACCCCTTGATGTTCAGATGTTACATCTTGTTTATTATTAATGACACGAACCCCACAATCCGAAACTCGTGTACGGCTTATAGACGGTGGTTGTGGGTTCCAGTGCTACCCTCCAGGTATATTATTACTATGACGCAACTATGTTTTTTTTTTTAGTCGGCACTGCCACTCTTCTACGTCTTCCAAGCCCAGTTTATTATACCCCCAACTGATAACTTGTACATTCCAGCGACGCGCCCCATTACCTTGACTACTGTACGCAAGAGATAATATTAATCCAAGTCCCGTCATATACCCCCAATGAACCTGAATATACGAATATCCTTCATCGCATTCCCTAACAAGAACCCCCCCAAAAAAGTCAACGTCAATTTCTCAAACCCAATAAAACACACAACTTCACCTTGACAGCTCTACCAGCTTTCCACCTCCTTGAAACATACTTTGCAAGATGCTTCAAATCATGAAACATGAACAGCGGAACCACAATAGCCATCACCACGGCTGCAATTTTCCAAAACCTAGAAAAAAAATTCAACAATTTGTCTTTTATAGCCTTAGAGAGACCCGATTAAGAGGGTACACACAGTATTTCGGTGTGGCCTTCAAGACCTAGGAAGGGACTGAAATTCATTCCCTTGGATTAACTTGATTAACGAAAGAAAGAGTACTGCGTGTTGGTTTTGTGACTCACGAAGTATCCTGTTAGGAGGGTTAGAGGTAAGAAGATGATTGTAACGACTGTTAGGCGGTTCCTGAGGGGTAGGTCCTTGATTAGAGGGGCTTGTAAATTCGTTGTTATAGTGGAGAGACCTACATGGCTTGATTCATTCGATACTGAGGCCATCTGAGAGCTCGGGCGTTAGTCGAAATGTATTGTAAACACTCTAGCAAACCACTTACATTGAACGCATAATCTATTAAATTCTCAGAAACACCCGCAAACATATCCAGCCTCGTCAGAGCGAAACCCATGTGGTCGCAAACATCACCCTACACAATCATTTTCGAACGATATGAGGGGGGGGAGGGATCGAGGAACAAAACAAACGCACGAGATACACTTTGGAAGTATAACTCAAATAACCCTTGGGAACACCTCCAGGACCATATCGCTGTGACCTGCTCCCACCGTAATTTCTCAGCCTTCTCAGCTTCTCTTTTCTTCCTATTCTTTTGAACCTTTAGCCTCTTTGCTTTGAGTCTTTCTCTTGCAAGTCCAGGAGTCACATCCGCGGGTGGCTGATGAGATTCTCCATCTTCGTCCGTATGATTGCTCTGCGATTGTTTGTAGTTCCCCGCTCCAAGGTCAGAATCCGATCCATTCGAGGAAGAAGAATCTGCATCGGCTTTGAAATGGTTGGCCATGGCGATACACCTATCTGTGTCGTATCTGTATAAAAACAAAAACAAATAGTCGAGTCAGAGAAAGAGAGGGGCGGATATTGGTCATCGACGACCCCGCACCTTCGCAGATTGTAAATCATAGTTTTGATCGGCTCAAGTGTCAGTTTATGCATAATGAGATCACCGGAAAGGACATGAACTGGTCGAGACCCAAAGTTATGTACTTCGGAGGGGAGCTAATGGTGAAATACATGTTGTTGAACTTACGACTGCGCACGCTGTCCATGCTAGGACTCAACATGATGTCGTGTTCGATCTTGTGAATCTTCATCTGGTACTCGTCTATGACTTCCAGGATTCGGTCGACGACTATAAGTACGACATTAATTTCTACGGGCGGGTGGACGCGTCTGCAAAGGAAGTTGCTTACCGAGGTCGAGTAAAGCTTGTAATAACAAAGAGGCATCTTCTGATGTTCGCAAGACTGATTGAGCGTGCTGCAACCGCTCAGCGATCGGTGCAGTGAAGTTTAAGTCCGGAGTCGGAACAATTGAAATAACAGTGCCTGTTTTGATTTCAGGAAAAAGGAAGGAAGAGAAAGATATTGCGGAGAATAGTACCGTCACGGAAGAGGAAGATGGACAGCGGCTCGTGTCTGACATTAACTCGATCACCTATGGTCAATGCTCGTAATTTCAAGATTTGTTGTTGATCACTCTGGGCTGAAATGAAGGACTACGTGTGATAGAAGAGAGGTTGAGATACGTACCGATCGCCACCATCCACTTAGCCCCGTAGAGCGGGCCCCTATCTCCGAAGAGTGTAACCAGGGCAAACTCAAACGGTGTTTAAGCTCTTGGTTTGCTGAGGCGGGTGGTTTTTGAGGGTAGGACCTGTCAAAGGGGACAGTAGAAGAGGAGGGGATGTTCTTTGAACCTTGATCGTAGGTATGCTTGATGCTATTATTATCTCCGAGTTCGATGTCTGCTTTCTGGTTGCTAAAACCGCCCCCTTCGGTTACGCGTGGACTGGTACTGGTCTTGTAAGGGGGAGGTGCAGAACCTGATCTGTGATGGAAGTGGCATCGTAAATCTGAGCCTGTCTGGTGGTGGGGAGCCTCAAGGTCGTCTTGGGGAGAAACGGAGTGGCAGAGAGCACGGACAAACAAGTGATCTGGGTAATAATCGGCCTTGGATTGGATGTCGCCTTGTTCCTGGAGGACGTCCTCAAGTGCGAGGGAATGAATGTCTTGTTGACCTCGTAATGTGCTAATGAGACTTTCAGGGGTTAGCAAGGGACTTACGGTATCTGAGAGTGATGGCGCTCAACACATCCCAGTCGATGCCGCCAATATTAATCCACCTGACTGCCTTGGGGTGATGATCGGGGTCGCCTTTAGTACCTTTCTCGTAGCTGAGGTTTATCATTTTGATAAAGTCGGCATTCCCGAGTCTCTCAAAGGATGTGCCGTCCGAGTCGTAGTCGATCACATCGATGACGCAATCCTGCTTGAAGTGACTATTTTTCTTGAAAGAAGACTCGTGATGGGGATTGACACCTGGTTCTGCGCCGGCTCTGGAGGGGTGACGTTCCAAGAGCGAGTCGGCCGGTTGGTATGGGAGGGATGTAGTATTGGCTGAGTGGGGGTGCCGTGGGGAAGAAGAGATAGGCGGACGCATTGAGGAAACTGAGCGACGCGTAGGACTAAGCGCCTCGGTTAGAGCGGCGAGCAGGATATTTGGGGGATGGTGTAGACGAGATTCGGCCAATTTAAGAGCGTGGTGGACGGCAGTAGTGAGGGGACTGTGCAGCATGTTTGCAGTGGGGGGGGGGGGATCGTGTTGTGCGTCAGACTCCACGGTCTTGTGACGGCGATGGGATAAGTTATCTTGGGCTGGGATTACGTTGTTCATTGGGCATCCATATGGGAATACGGAGGCACATGAAAATTTGTTGTCTGTTCAGGAGCTTAATCACAAGAGAAGGAGTGTGTGTGTGGGGGATATCCCGTAACGAGCGGGGTTGTTGTTGGGTGTCGAAGTGTAACACGTGCCAACTTTCATCCCCCCCCGTGCTGTCACCCACTCCTCACTTCTCTCTCGCGCCCTCTTCTTCTCTTCCTACGCGACGCTGCGTGTCCACACACCAGACACCTTGGTCCCAGCGAACAGCACCCGCACCCTGCACGCACCCTCCCCCCAATGCCACTGCTTGGCGGGCTTTTTGGCAAGAAAAACAAGTCCTCCTCAGGCAGCAATCGTGGTGGCGTCTTCGCTGGCTCCTCTGCTGCTGCTGCCTCCGACTTGGAGTCCACCCTCTCCTCCCCGACAAACTCGTATGTTGCCGCAGACAAGTCGCTCCCCTCTAGTCCCAATGGCAAGAGTTATCTCCATCCCGACGCTGACCGTGATGCCTCGAGCAGCATCTATCCCTCTATTGCGAGCATGAGCCCGGCTCCCTCATCGAGCAAACTCCGCATGCCATTCCGTCGCAAAAAATCTGCTGCCCCTGTTTCCCCTCCCCGCCCATCGTTCTCCGCTTCTACAGACATGAACTTCATGACCCCCCCACGTCCGTCCTTCACGCAGCATCTGAGCTCGAGTGCAGCCTCAGACACCGAGGCTCCTGACATGCGCCGCCTCCGTCCGCCACCCTCGAAATCTGCCATCTTTGCAGCTTATGCTGATCCTAACAATGCCCTCTCCACGCGTTCTTTGCCGAACGATTCCACCCCTTCCTACTCTTCTATGCAGATTCCACCGGGTCCATCATTACCAGTCAAAGAAAAACGCCCATCACTATTCTCCTGGACAAAGTCTACCGCCAGTTCTTCCAAGCATACAACAACCCCTGATCTCAACCCAACTACCCCTTTCGATGTGCCCCCTCCACTGGCACCAGATTCTCCTTCGTCCTTCAACTTGAGATCGTTCAGACACGTACGACCTCCTTCGCCCGACACACCCAACACTTCCCTCGTCGTTCCCCCTGCTCGTCCTCGTGGAGCAAGTGTCAACTCGGATTCTTCTCAACGAATTTCAGTGGCAGCCTTTCGCGAAGCCCAGGCCCGTCGGAGCACGGCCGGTTCTCCCGCTCCATCCTTCCGATCGCCCTCGCCTTCCTTGCCGCCACCTACATTTCCACAGGATGGCCAGCGTGGGAGAGCAAGCCCACGCCCCCAACATAGCGCTCATTCCTCACCCCAAATATCTTCCAGAGATCAGAGGAGGCGTTCTTCCAGTATTGCTGTCGGATACTCATCGGAATCTGACGATTCTTCAACATCTTCGTCGGACGAGTCCGATGATGGGGCGCCCGGTGGTAGCGGTACCCGTGGGGTTCGCCGGAATGGTACCATCACCCAGCGGACGCGCCCTCTGATTGGCAAGCGTCAGGCCAAATCAGAAATGGGTCATGGCAGCTCTAATGATTCCTCATTTCGAAAGGATGCCAACTTTCTGACAACGCGATCACAGCTCGGGCATGGGCAAGTGGACACGAATGTGAGACAAAGCAGTTACGTGGGAAATACCAACAGCTCTCCTGTCCATGTTCCGCCCCGCTCACAGTCGAGTTTGGGCGTTTATGGAAGTCGGCCAAGAGCTAGTGCTTCTACTAGCGCTCTTTCGCCCACTGCAGCTGCCAAACGGGCCAGCATACTGGTCAATGCAAACTCTGGTCTTAACCAAGGTAAGAAGCCTTCATTGCTATCTATCGAAACACTATTGATACCTATATTTGATAGATCCATTAGCCTCACTAAAGCAGACCACTCGGCATTTCCGTGATTCCTCGACCTATTCCAACCCTTCCCAACCCACAAAAAAACCTGCCGACTCTGACACGTCCGAATCAGAATCTGACGACGATAACGCCCCCCTTGCCTCCCTCGTTCCTCCACGTCGTCCTGGTAGTGCAATGTCATCAGCCTCCAACGCCAGTCTACGTACCAATGGCACCAGGGGCCCTGTACGGGCAGCGACCAAGCCCCTTATTGATATTGCCGCGCTCACGTCAAAGAAGCCTTCAGTTGGGCCACATCGGGATGATAGCGACGGCTTTACGAAAGGTGGGCTGCTGGCTAGTCAGTTGACTAACCAGCAGTCTGTGGTTGTTGAGAGCCCAACCTCGATTAGTCCTCCCTCTCCGAGTATAGTGACAAGTAAAATTCCGCCGGGTTTCACCAACTTTGTGCCACCCACCTCGCCGCCGAAGGAGGTCCAAGCATACTTGAGTCTGGATAGTAGGCTCGCGAATACTTCGGCACCAACATCTCCCGCGGTTACTGGGCGGAAGGATGTCAGTCCGGAGAGCAGGAGAGATGTGGTGGCTGAAAGATTGGCAAGACTCGCAAAGGGGAAGGAGAAGGAAAGGGAGAACGAGGGTGATGAATTTAAAGGAAGGAAATCCATGAGTTCCCCTCCGACCTCTCCGCGTTCACCACCGACGCTAATCCAACCAACATCTCCCTCGAAGCAGTCCATCAAGGGGGGAGAGGTGAAACCTCCTGCCGTCGTCAGACCTGCAGTTTCTGGAATTCTCAAACCGAGTCCGCCAGATAAAGAACTTATTGATGTTGTGGATGATAGCATCCTTCGACTGATTTCTCGCACTGGTGAATCAGAACCGGAGGTTGCATCAGATTCAGAATCGGATTCAGATGATGGTTATGGGGCCCCAGAGGGGGACAAGAGGTCGCAGAACAGGAGAAGCCGGTGCAAGTAGCTGCACCGCCTCACCGGCCTAGTCAAGACAAGGATAGGATTGCGCCGATACCCATCAAGCAGCGGGCACCCCCTCCGGCATTTAGCGTCATGTCAAGGCCTCCTATACAGAAGCAACCTGAGCCGAGTAGCGGAGCTAAGAGTGTCGACCGGGGCACGAGCTTGAGTCCGACTATTAGTGCTAGTCCGGGCAGCAGCGCCAGAAGTCCAACTGTTGCAGAGTCACCGTCCCTCCCCAATCTCACGAGACCCCGGAGTAGCACACTAATACCCTCTCCGACATCCTCGTCCTTTGGGACCTCTACATCCTCTTTTGCAAAGGTCAATTCACGCCCGGCATCGAACAATACTTTGTCCACAGTAAACGGGAGCAGCACGAGCGTGAATACAGCCGGTTCCCGAATCAATTCGGCGAATATGGATCGCGCAATTGCGTTGAAGACGGTAACGGGCGTTAATGGTCGCACGACAACACCTGCGTCGTCCAACTCGAGTTCAAGTATTCAGCAACAGTCGCAACCGAGGCAGCGGAGCTCAACGCTCTTACCAACAATGTCTGGACAGGGTCAGACCAAAATGCTTACGACTGTTGCGCCTGCGATGCCTGTGAAGCCTTTTGCGGTTAGGAGGGACAGTCCAGCGAGTTCGACGGGTGATTCGAGTAGTGGGCGTGCTCCGTTGACACCGAAAGATGGAAGTGATATTGGAGTTTCGTCATCGAAAGAGGAATGGAGTAGTGGTGTTAGTGGACTTGGGACGAGCAGTACGAAGGGGATAGCTAGGCATGTGAAGAGGCGGAGTGTGAGTTTTGATGATGATGTCAAGGAGGACGCTAGCCGGAAGACGAGGGATGTAGAAGCTAGTGATCCTGAAGCCAGGAGAAGGGAGAGAAGAAGGGGTGAGGCCAAGGCTGCGATTGAGGTTCGTTATCTTCTTTTTTATGTTCCTTTTTTTTTGCATCTAACTCGGTGTTGTCAGCTTGGGAATGTCATCAATGGGCCTGGTCCTATTGTATCGGATGATGAAGACGACGACTTGCCGATTAATCAAGCCATGCACTCGAGGATGCCAGCCATGAATCCGATGATGGGTATGGGCAATCCTATGCAAATGCAGATGCCGTTTGGCACTCCTAATGGACTTAATGGGTGGTCGGGCATGCCTGGGTGGCCTCAGCAGGGAGGGGCGCCACAGATGCTTCTCTCCCGCGCAGTTCTTGGCTCCGCCCCCAGCAGATCCGGGCTTCATTGCAGCGCATCAGCAAGCGATGATGTTTGCGAAGCAGGCGTACCAGATGGCCGTGGCTCAACAGGCCATGGCTGCTGCTGCGGACGAGTGGGATCGCAGTTCGGTAATGGGAGGGAGTGTTTATGGTGGTGGTGCGTCGAATCCATCGGCGATGATGGGTCCGCCGCCTCTTGGGATGATGGGTATGGGTGGTATGGGTATGGGGAATGGTTGGTCTACGGGCTCTGTGGTATTCCCGAATAGTCCACGGTCTATGTATGGTGGTGGTGGAATGAGCAGCTCGAGGAGTGAGTATGGTGGCGGTGGTGGCGGTGGAATGGGTGGAGGCGGTAATTGGAGTTCTGCGAGGAGTAGCTATGGCGACTCGTTTGGTCCCTCGGATCGCTCGAGGCCTGGAGTGGGTGGTAGGAACAGGGGTTCGGGAATGGGGAGGGATTCGGGGTATTTTCCACCTGTGCCCCCAATACCGCAGAGTCAGAGCGGGGGTTCGTCGTCGGCTGGGGCGAAGGGGCGAGGAAGGACGACTAGTCAGCCTGCTTCACCGGGTCGAAGTGCAATGAGGAAAGCGCCTCCGCCTTCGAGCTGGAAAGCGGGCGTTTAAGGGGTGAGTGGGTGCGCTTTTTTAAACGTTTCTGGGTCCCCCGCCCCCTCCTCCTACCTGTCATGCCGGTGGGCTTCTGCACTCCACCTTCCCCCCTACCTGCCTCCCATATTATGAACACGCGCCTCCTTTGTGTTTCAATTCCTTTTTGACAACCTTGTTCGGTTGGCTACTATTCTGTCTTTTCCGTGTCGCTCGGCCCGGGTTCGACGATTTGTGCGTTGAATTGTCAGACTCATCTTTTGCATGACAGAATGCTTGATATGGATGGCAATCACTGGTCCAGCTTGACTTTCTTAGGGGGGGGGGGAGGTTGCTTAACCCGTCCCATGCACACATTCCGCACACTCATCCTAACTTCTCAAAAAAGTAGAAATAAGATTTTTAAATCCGACATTCACGATACGTAAAAACCACAATTTTATTTATCATCCGCATGCAATCCGCCCAGAACTTGGGGACAATTTTTTTTTTTTTTTTACCTATATTTCCACTCTCCTTTTCTCCTAATGATAAGCAGTACATCCTTCCCCTCCCTTGCATTGTTTTTTTTTTTTTTTGGACTACTCTTTTTATCTACTTATGATCACTCCTACTTGAACGTCCCTTCATTTTGTTGTGTTTTTTTTTTCTTTCTATTATTTAAATTTTCCTGATCACCAACGCTCGCTAAATTGCATGTTGAGACACAGAGATTAATTGTAAACCCTCCCTCTTCCAAGTCTTGGCGCCTCAACTTTTTTCTTTCTCCTTTTCCATCCACACCGAAGGTACATAATAGATATCTTGGAATAAATACCATTTTTCCACTCCCTCCATCTCCCTGTTGCATCAGATGATTTATATACCTATGATACACATTACTCTATAGTAAACGACCACAAAGATCGAAGTATAGCAAAAACATTCAACGGGCCAAGGGGGTCGACTTGCAAAATAGCAAAGTCTCATTAAGCAGCCAAAGCAGGGGAAACCGCCTGTAACCCAAGGTTGTCCCGTCTCATCACTTCCACCAAGCCCACTCTTGTCATGACCGACACCATCACCCTCGTCGTCTCCCAACGTCGTTCTCGTCTCTTCTCCAGATGATACACTAGCTGTACTGCTCGAGCTTGACGGCGTCGTTGCTTCCGCTATTTCTGGTTCCGACCCGAACGATGACGACGGTGATGGAGATAATGACGCTTGTGATGATACCCGCGTGCCATCTGGTGCGATTCCACAAGCGCTATGTGTTTTACGATTATTGCCGAGAAAGTTTTGATATATCCGGTTGGGGGCGGTTAATAAAAGAGAACCCGGGGTGAAAAGATTTCGAGTCAGCAAATTGAAAGATTGAGGGCTGTTGTTTTTTCTTACGTCACTATCTGATCCCAATAACTATCTGCCTTGAACTCGAAAGCGTATTCACCACCAAAGTCGGCGTCGAGGTGGGATGCCGGAATGAGTTCGAGAAGGTCTGGGTTGAAGCGCATCTTTGTTTCGTTTTTGTTTTTAGGGTGTACGTAAGAAAAGAACAGTTTTGGAGTTTGAAATTGGCCGAAGGGGACGAGTAAGCGTTGTTTTTTTTTTTTTTGTGCCGCATGAGGTTTACGGCGTGTTTGGGTTCGGCAACGTACGTACCTTGTCGCGTGTGACTGGATCCAAAAAGGGAGAGATTCCCTTGTAGAAAAAGTTGAGAAGCATGGGGAGGTTGACGACAATTGCACGGCCTAGAGTCTCAACATAGTGTTGTTGGAGGATATGGAGGACCTATGCAAAGCGTGTCAAGCGTAGGTACCATGGGCAATATATATAGCTTACCTTGCGAGCGACAGAAATAGAGGGGTTGGTGCGGAGTGTGGTGGATTTGTAGTCTACAATGATGACGAGAGATTCTTGGCCGGGTGGCATGAGATCTTTTGCCCGCTCTCTATACAGCAAGTCAGCCATTCGGAACGCAAGGGGCTACCGTATAACTCACAGACACCATACCAAATGGCGTAGTTGGCGAGGGCTGGTCTCTGTATTCTCTCTACCGGGGCGCATATATATGATAGGCCTACCATCCTTGTCAAATCCCGTGATGATACTGCGGGACCCTCGCATCAGTACGCTGGGATGGGTTGAAGGTTGCAGGGAGGGAGGTACGAACATTTTCCCGGTCTCGCTCTCTACCTTGACCTCGTCGGGTGGGATAAGATCGGGTTTATACTGTCGCCTCCATTCCATCGTCGCGGCAATCCTCTTTTGTGCATCTGAGAGGCTCCACTTGGCGGCACGCATGTAGCGAGGCATGGTGTCTGGCCTCTGAAGCCAGCCCAGTTCTCGTGGATAGTACGAGTCATCTTCTGGGAGTAGATAGCTGTGTGCGTACTAAGTAGGGTGCGAAGATGTTATATAGTAGTCAACGTGGGAGAGAGACAGTTGGACACACCTTTCGCAGGGCCTCAATTTGAGTTTTTTGGGTCTCGGAGTAGTTGTGAATAGGGGAGACGACCGTGCCCGGAGCGGGCTTGGTGAGGACTTTGTGTGTTTTCTGAAGGCCTGGGTGTGACATTTGGGATGAGGTGGTGGACAAGACGAGCTGAGCGGTGGCAGCGTGGCGGGAGAGAAGTAAAAGAAGAAGCGGCTAGTGGGTCGGACTCGGGAGGGTGATGACATAGTCTTGGTATGATAATGTAATTGTAAGCCAAGAACTGCGATGGCCTTTGAATGGGTACAAATGAACTTGTTAACGCCGACTCAGCCGGGAATCGGCACCGCCCCTGGCCTTGGCTGACTCGGACTGTGGTTATCGCTCTAGCAGCCAGCGTACTATACGCTGCATTGCAACTTGCAGCCCAGAAGAGGAGGTAGTAGTTGTATATCAAACGTTTTGTCCGAAAACAGGGACTAGTCGCGATGGTTGGGTGCGTGTACTTCGTGCATATACACACATACACACAAGTCCATGGGTGCAATACGCTGCCGCTCTTTGTCCCGGGTGGTTGTCAAGTGCATGGTGTATGAACGGACAAGAAGAGAGTGGATAGGAGCAACTGATCGACCATCACTCGTAAAGGTAGTTCTAGAGCTTGAAGAGAACAAAGGTTAGATAGGAGCCAGCCCCATTTGAGTCGGGGGGTACGGATCAGAGCCCCCGATGAGCGTGTGCACAGGCAAAGCTCTGGGCCAACGTGTGTGGCGTGTTAATGAAGGACGAGAATAGCCGCAGACTGGGTCACAAGCCGTGCGGATGACTGATGCATCCGATGACGCTGTCGGCTAATGGTCACACAGACCTGGAGTGCAATTTCTCCCACACAGTGATGAGGTGCATGGGGTGGAGTCTACGGGGGTGGTAGCCATGTAGTAACTAGGGCAGTTCTTATGAAGCCCATCCGTAATATGAGCCAGAGAAGTGGAAAACCAACGAGGTGTGACATGTAACATTGTGGTAGTGTGACCCCTCACTGTCAGACAACTGGCTCTCTGTTCTTGTGAAAGCGGCGGACTGCTGGTCCTCCTCAAAGCCTCTCCTTCGCTCCTTTCTCTCCTTGTCTTCTTTCCTCGTCCTCTCCCCTGCCCGAGTCCTCGCCTCTTGCTTCCCCTCTCCCCTCCCCCTCCCCCCTTCCCCCTTCCCCCTCCCCCATGGACGGCCAGAGGCCCCCACGCTCCGTACGCCCCCAGTCGCTGCAGCCTACCCCCAGATCCCCCGCCCCCCAGTACAGCGACGCAACCGCACAACAGTCTCCTCGCCCCACCCTCGCCAACTCGGACTCCAGAGGTAATGTCTCCTTCCAGAATATAGAACGCGGCGACCGCCATTCTACCCTTGACGCACACCGTGAACGCACCCTCCCCTCTGCGTACCAGAGCCACATCCCCCATTCCAGCGATCCAGAAGCCCCCGACTACATCGACCCCTCACGTGTGGGCCGCAAGAAGAGTCTTGTCCGCCCCGACCGTGAAAAAATAGAACCCGGTCACCGTCAATGGCATTATCGCACCCATGTCGCTCAGCTCGAGCAAGAGGGCAATAGCCGTGTTGGCATTATGCCGTCCAGTGCGTAGTCACATTCTCTCCTCTTCTTTTTTTTTTTTTTTTGCTGATCTTGCCGCCCGCATTGCTGCGTCCCCGATCTATATCAACTCACAGCAACGGGCAATTACCCCCAGCGAGAAACACTTCGACGAGGTCGCTCCTTGCTGGGTCGTGAGGAGGATGTACACGAATCTGGGCTGGCTCTTTTCAAACGCACAACCCTCCGCCGGAAGCGGCCTCAATCAGCGCCCGGTCCTACTCCATCTCCTCCCCAAGAGAAGAAGAGGGGGTGCTGGAAGGGTCCAGGCCCTACTGGTCCTTGGATGCTCTATTGCTACTTCCTCACCTATTTGGATCCCGCCTTGGTTCATGCGACAATGCGGTATGTTCTCCATCTCTCCCCCCCCCCCCCCCCCCACTCTCCTACCATGACCCATCACCAAATATATCTCTTTTCTCCCACCAGGCCTCCACAGTCCGGAACAACAACGTGCTTGGCGGGAGAAGATGGGTCTCGTCAGCATCATTCTCAGTCTCATGGCCGGCGTAGGCTTCCTCACCTTTGGCTTCACCGAAAGTGTCTGCGGGACACCCCCAAACAGATTCCATGGCGGTGCAATCGATGCCGAACATATTGGCAACAGCTCAGTCGTTATTCATGGCTACAACTATGATTTTTCAAATTTTAAGCATCCCGCCGCTGGTTCCACTTTTAATGGCTCCACAAATCCTGTTCTCACCGGCGGCTGGAATCTTGGTGGAAACGATGCCTCATTCCTTTTCCAAAAAGTCAACCAGAACTGTCTCGGGCTCGTCATCAAGTCCTCAAGTTCTAGCATCACTGGCCAAAGCAACTTCCTCGATTGGTATTTCCCTTGCAACGTCTTCAGCCAGTACGGTGCCACCGGGCCAAACATAACCGGCTACGAAACCGGAACCAGCTGTCACACCTCTACTCGAGCACGATCATTGTTCAATCAAATAAGACCAAAGGGTCAGGTCTATTATACGTGGGATGATGTAAAGAATCCGAAGCGCAACTTGGCCGTTTATGAGTCGTATGTCCAATCACTCTTTGGCATCTCATCGACTTTTTTTTTTTTTATTAAACCTTTATTTCCATGCAGAAACGTCCTCGACCTTAACCTTCTTCAATGGCTGAGCCGTGCCCAAGTCAATTACCCAACCATCTTTGATGCCATGAAACAGGCCAACGGCACTTTCAACAGTAAAGATCTGACGATGATGTTCATGCGAACCAATCAAAGGAACATTGGACATTGCCTCCAGGACCTCACTACCATCGGTTTTATTGATACCAACTCTATTGGCTGTGTCGCATCCGAAGTCGTGCTTTACCTTTCATTGGTCTTTATTATCGGTGTCGTCGCTATCCGATTCGTCATGGCCGTCATGTTCCAGTGGTTCTTCTCATGGAAGCTAGGCGGCTTCCCCCGCGAGACTTATGAGCAGCGCATGCAGCGTTCAGCGGAAATTGAGAATTGGTCAAATGATATCTATCGCGCTGCTCCCAGTGAGTATCGCCCCAATGTTGGCAAAAATGGACTGCGCTCGAACAAGGCCAACCGCAAAACATTCCTCCCAAGCCACTCGCGTTTTACGCCCGCCGAGAGTTTCCTCAAAGGAGCAGGGGGCCGTCCAATGACCATGCTTGATTCTTCATCAACGGCGAACTGGAAGCGCTCAACCTTATACTCTCCTTCTTCCAAAACCGGCAAGGGTACGCCACCTGATTCACCCAGTTACAGGCAATCGAGGAGCACGATGTCCTTGGCGGATGGTTCTTCGCCCCGTGGTGCTTTTGCCGACAACCCATGTCCCTTCCCCCTCGTCAATGTTGTCCCCCAACCCCCTCCTGACTACGAGCCATTCAATTTCCCGCTGGCTCATACTATTTGTTTGGTTACCGCGTATTCCGAGTCTGTCGAAGGCTTGCGGACTACTTTGGACTCGCTGGCGACGACAGATTATCCCAATAGCCACAAGCTCATCCTTGTTATTGCCGATGGTATGGTTAAGGGCGCTGGAAACCAGCTCACGACCCCCGAGATTTGCCTTTCCATGATGACAGATCTTATTGTCTCCCCGCATGAAGTTGAACCCCACTCCTACGTTGCTATTGCAGATGGTCATAAACGACACAACATGGCCAAGGTCTACGCCGGCTTCTACCACTACGATAATGCGACGGTGGAAAGGTCGAAACAACAACGTGTGCCGATCGTGCTCGTGGCCAAGTGCGGTAATCCACTGGAAAGAACCGACTCCAAGCCGGGGAATCGTGGCAAGCGGGACAGTCAAATTGTTCTGATGGCGTTCTTGCAAAAAGTTATGTTTGATGAACGGATGACGACATTCGAATACGAATTTTTCAATTCCATCTGGAGGGTGACTGGCGTTAGTCCGGATCGGTACGAGTTGGTCTTGTGTGTGGATGCCGATACAAAGGTGTTCCCGGATTCCTTGACGAGGATGGTTAGCTGCATGGTGCATGATGAGGAAATTATGGGGCTTTGTGGCGAAACGAAGATTGCGAACAAGGCAGAGACATTTGTTACGATGATGCAAGGTGTGTATGGTTATTTTTCTTTGCGTGGATAGAGTGCTGATTTTTGTAATAGTCTTTGAATATTATATCTCTCATCATATGACGAAGGCCTTCGAGTCCATGTTCGGAGGCGTTACCTGTTTACCAGGCTGTTTCAGCATGTACCGCATCAAGGCTCCCAAGGGCGATACGGGCTACTGGGTACCCATTCTAGCCAATCCGGATATTGTGGAACACTATTCGGAAAACGTGGTCGACACCCTCCACAAGAAGAACCTCTTGCTACTTGGTGAAGATCGATACCTCACGACGCTTATGCTCAAGACCTTCCCGAAACGAAAGAATATGTTCTGTCCCCAAGCTGTTTGCAAGACTGTGGTTCCCGATACCTTCCGCGTGCTCTTATCCCAACGGCGTCGATGGATCAACTCAACAATTCATAATCTGGCTGAATTATTATTGGTCAGGGATCTTTGCGGAACCTTTTGCTTCTCGATGCAATTCGTCGTCGGCATGGAACTCGCTGGCACGCTCGTATTGCCCGCTGCCATTGCGTTTACGATATACCTCATCGTCATTTCCATCATACCCGGAGGAACGAATACTACCATTCCTCTCATCCTGCTTGCCATTGTTCTCGGCCTACCTGGTATACTTATCGTCGTTACTTCAAGAAAGGTTGCATATGTCGGGTGGATGTTGGTTTACTTGCTCTCTTTGCCCATTTGGAACGGAATTTTACCTGCATATGCGTTCTGGCATTTCGACGACTTTTCGTGGGGACAAACGCGTGTTGTTGCTGGAGACAAGGGAGGAGCGCATGGCGACAAGGAGGGAGAGTTTGATTCATCGCATATTGTTATGAAGAGGTGGGCTGAATTCGAGAGGGACAGAAGGTGGAAGAGTGGGTCCCAGTCAAGGGACTCGACATATTACGAGAAAAAGTGAGAGTTTTTGATTTGCTTCCGCTAATGAAAGTGATTTACCAGTGATCTCTTGTTCAGCGGTAATCGGTACTCGATGGCCTCAAACTCGGATATCGCACACCAACCGCCTCCACCTTTTGACGCTAGCACTATGGATTCGTCGAATGCCACCCCCCAGAGGCCGAGGCACGACAGTAGCGCACTGCTTATGCTACCTGCGCCGCTCTCCGCTAACCGATCGATGATGGCATCATCGTCGACGGTCGGGATGTCGCGGTCAAGCGAGGACAACTACATGTCGGACACAGCTTCTGGCTCTAATCAGCGGCTAGTTGCAACACCACAATCACCGGAGTATTACCCTGAATCCTATGATTCCTCCCCTGGTCAACGGCTTCTGTCGCCCGCGTCCCCATATGACGGTCCGGCAAGCGTGCCGAGGGCGTATAACAGCCCCGCCACAAGAAGGGCGCCAAGCCCTCAGCCGTATCCGGGTGTGAATGACCAGAATAACCCATTTAGGTCGATGACGACGAGTCCGACGAATTATGATGAGGGAGCGTCGGGGTATGCGATGAGTGTGGGTGAGAGTGAGGAGGGTGGGATCCGGGGCTCAAGGACTGGTTTCCGGTTGACGGATAGTGGGCCTGTGCCTGGTCCCGAGGGTGTGAGAAGGGTGTCGAGACAGGGACGGAGACCGACATCACAAACCCCTCAGCAGAATAGGTACTCAAGGACATCGACGGTGTTTAGCTTGCCTCCTGGGGCAGCGCCACCGCAGCCTGGTGGCGGTGGGACGGGGACGGCGATGTGAGAGGTATAGATTTTTTGGATTGGTTATGCCCCTTTCTGCTCCCCCTTTTACGGTTCGTTCTCGTACTGCATGCCCCCCCCCCTTGTTTCAAATCACGCATAATGCAGAACTCTTTCTTCTCTAGCTTCCTAGGTTACCCCCCCCCCTTTCTTTTTCTACATTTTGCCATTTACATAACGAGACAGAACGACCATGACGGGATAATCACAGTATATATACCGATTTTTTAGTATAGCACAAGTGGACTTTTTATTTTTTTTTTCTATATCATTATAAGATACATAGGCGTTGTTTGGCACGAGCGCCAAGACAAACACCAGTCCCCCATGTGGGGTGCTCGTGTCAAGTCGTCGTCACAAACTAGAAACGCGCAACTGCAAGGCTTTGTACTCGCCTCTCTTCATCGCTTTGATTGCACAGGGGAAGTCAAGTGTGTGACTTTTTGGAAGACAGAGACCGTTGTCACTCGGCACACCCACGGCTCGTCATATCCATAAACAAGTTCAACCCAGGGCGGCAACCCGTACACAAACCACGGTAACAAGGCATTAGGAGAGAACCAAACGAAGAACAAGAAAAAAAAGCATGGCAGCCGCCCCACCGTTACCCAATAACTCGCCTATTACGCAGGTGCAGCAGGTGCAGATGCCTGCTCATGCGGGGCTGCAGCCGCAACTCCTCACGCGGCTGTTCCTCGAATTGAGGGGGAGGAGGTTTGAGGTGGACAGGGAGACGATTATGAATTTGCCGGAGAGTGTGCTTTTGTGTTTGTTTCCGAATGGGTTGGTGTTGAGCAGGCAGAGTGTGGCGATGTCGGAGGGGGGGGAGGGGGAGGAGGAAGAGGAGGTGTATGCTATTGATGTGAGTGTCTCTCTTACCCTGTGTTATTGCGGTGGGGGCTTAATTTCTTTACTAGTTCGACCCGGATTGTTTCCAGTATGTCTTGACGTTTTTCAGGAATGCGTCAGAGGCTTTTTATGGGAACGCGAACAATCCGGGGCTGTACAATGCCCAGCAACACTTGATGTTTGAGGTGAATACCGAGTATGCGCACCCGGGTTCACAGAATCCGCTCTTGTCGAAACAGGCGATTATTGTGCTGAGGGAGGAGTTGGAGTATTTCTCGATACCACCCAAGGATGCGGGTGCTGCGACGGATGCGAATGGGATTGCGAATGAGGAGATGTTGGACGTCAAGAGGCGGTCTGGCGACTATCTGATGGAGAAGAAGAATATATTTACGGCGCTGCAGAGGAATGTGAACAAGGAGAACAACATCGCGGAACAGCATTTGATTGATATGCTTTGTATGAGGTGTGCAAGCGCTATTTTGTTTTTTTTTTTGTTGATCTCAGATGCTGAGTTTGTGTGGGGGTTAATCAAAACAGTGGTTTCAACCGGGAAGACGAGTGGGGATACCGCGCATTGGAGCCTATGCGGTGTTGTATTTCGTCAATCGCGCTCGTCTTGCTCAAGACAGGGATTATACACCACCCCAATGGGGAGCGACCTGTGGAGGTTGATTATACTCAGATGACAACGGCGCAGAAGCTGCTGTTATTCTGGAGAAAGCCTGCTGTATGTGTTGTTAAACGCCATGGCTGTTTAGAAATTGATTGATGTGTTTTTTTGGCTAGCGTAAATGCTGGTGGGATGGACTTGATGTCGAGTTACCTGCTGACAGGAGAGTCTGCCTGCCAGGACTGTGAAGCTGTGGGCACGGCGGGTGTGGACCTTGGAGCTTAGCCTGGTGCGTGGACCTGTGGGATCTATTGTGGATCTTGATGAATGATGTGTGTGTGTGTGTAGGTGTGATGGATAAGTACAACGACGTTTGTTCAGCGTAAATAGAGGTGTGTTGTGTGTAGCTAGTGACGAGATGTGTGAGATGGGAGACTCGGGAGATGGCAGTGGCCGTGGCCCCGACAGTGCCAAGTTTAGCGTGATCTCAATTTGAAGTGTCCAGTGGCGCGCGCGCGCACCCCTTCCCTCCATTTCTCTCCACACTTCCTCCTCCTCACCCCCACACACACACACACCCCTCTCTTTCATGCATTCTCCCTCATCGACATCCTCGGCCAAGAAAACTAAATCATCCTCAGACAGCCACACTCTCCAAGACACTCGCTCCGTCAAGAGCAAATCCTCAGAGCTTTCATCCGCATCTACACAGCATGCTATCGATATTCTCAAGGCACTCTCTGGAAACAGTGTCCGCCGCTCAAGGTGCCGGCCAGAGTTCCTGGAGGAGCTGGCCAAGGGAGTGGCTCTAGCTGCGCTGGACAAGCACGTTGCGGAGAGACTCAAGATTATTGCTGGGGCTGAGGGTGTTGCGTTCTTTCGCAAGTTTCTAGGGTGTGTGTTGTGCATGTCTTGTTTGCGTGTCCTCGTGTTTTCGCATTATTATTGTTATCGAGAGGAGTGGGCTTTTGCTGACCGTTGGCTGGTTGCTGTAGGGAGAGCACTGGTGCTGGATCACCTGAGGCTGAACATAAGGGTGAAGGAGAGCTCAAGAAGAACTCATCGACGCCGGTCGTTTTTGCTGTTAGTGCTATCGATGCCGGGAGGAAGGTTGTGGATTATTATATGACATGGAAAGGAAAGACGGTCAGCTCTCTTTTTTTGCTTTCATCCTTGGCAACGATCGTCTCATGATATTCTCGTTATCGCTAGAGGGCCAAGCATCTCAAAGGTGAGCAGGTTGCTTTTTCATTCGCGTTGAAATCTTTGTCTGATGTCATGTGTGCGTGTGTGCGTGTGTGTGTGTGGGTAGGTTCTGACCGGCGAAGTAGCTTGCTCGACGACGAGTTCCGCAGGGTCGCGAGGACGTTGGACAGAGAGTACAAACGTGTTTCGTCCGTCCCTCATGCCTTCTCTTTGATCCACACTTGGGTCCCTGACACGTTGTTTCCACAGACTGTTGAGCTCAAACGACGACATGGACGTACCACGTTCCCATAAATCCGACAGAGCTGAAAGCACCAAGTCTAGGAAAAGGCGCTCCTCCCCCTCCCTACGAACTCGGACCCCTCCTCCCAATATTATTATATCCCCTCCGGATCCCGGTGAGTTTCAAGGTCCCGTCCCCTTCTGCGACGAGTTTAGCACCCTGACCCGCATACACAAGTGACCGATGGCCCTTCTCCGATATTCACCCGGCTATCGTAAGAGAGCATAACCCCCCCTGAATACGAAACGTCCGCTAAATGTTATGCTTACCCCGTGGCAGAACTGCAAATGACAGTGTCATCTCTCTTCCCTTTCTCAATATGATACGCAACGTGCCCCTAGGCAACAGAGGTAAGCACCCCAAATGCATTTATCTATCTATACCCCCCCCACCCCGCATCACGCCCCCTGACCGTGCTCTCCCGTCAGTTCCGTTGCGGGTCACGAACCCAGACACCATCTCCATTCTTTCTACCGACGTCCATGAAGAGCCCACCCAAGTGCCCAACAATACCTCCCTCGAAACTCTTGTCGAAGCAGCAGAAGGCGCCGAGAAATGTACGTGTTTGACACCCGTGTTGCAGCCGCATCTGATGACCGATTATTCTTGGTAGCACCTGGAGACCCTGAGCGGCAAGCTAGTGTTGATACTCTTGTTCAAGCTAGCGACGCGGATCAACAACGGTGGGCCATTGCCTGATTTGTTTTTGTTGTTGGCCACTTGACTAAACTCGGCCGTTCACAAGGCTCGGACCCCCGAAAAAGGAGAGATCGCACAAAGGCGACGCTGCGAGCGTCTCCTCGTCCGGTAGCCGGTCTAGTCGGTCGTCCAAGTCGAGCCGGTCGAGCCGTCATGGGAGTCGGAGTCGGAAAGGACAGCTCGGGATCGTCGACCCGGAGGAAACATCACGAGCCGTCCTCTAGGAGCAAATCTGACAAGAAGGAGCACAGCCATCGTCATCCGTCTTCGTCCTCCAGACGGAAGGATCATGATGGAGAGGGTGGTAGTTCTAGTCGGAAATATGGGCATCATGGGTCTTCAGGACGCCATGATGAGAAGAAGGGGGAGGATGATGATCGGTCAAGCCGCAAGTCGGACAGGAGCTCATCGAGCTCGAAGAAGTCCCGTTCGGATGATATCTCATCAGACTTCTTGATCGTCTTGCTGGACACCGACAAGGTAGACAAAGACCCTTTCTCTTGGCATGGGTGAGTGTCCCTTGACTGTATTCTGATTAATTGTTCATTCACTGAACCTGTGCATAGATTGGGTCGTAGCGTTTCAACACGAAGCGCAACCAAAACACCTCCAGCCCGTACAACACCCTGGAGTGGACCTCTCGTCCGTCCGTCAGACGGTGGCAACCACATCCACCCACCACACCACTACCACTACCACCATCCATCAGGCTCGCCATATGATTCTGACAACGAAAGCTCATCAGATGATGAGTGGAAAGATTCCCCCGTGATACCCCTTAAGTCTTATGTGGAGGTAATGAACATGGGGATGCTATGCATCCGACACATTATCTCTCCAACCACGCGCCGTGATTCCACCAATGCCACCTGTTGGGGTACCTATCCCAGTAACCTCATACGTACCATCTGCTGCTTCGATCAACTCGTACACCTCAACTGCGCATGGCGGGTATACACCATCAGGCGTTCCAGGAATTACGATCTCGCTTGCAACCTCTGTAGCCTCGAGTGCGCACACAGCAACGAATGGTAGTGGGAGTCCTTACTTGTATTCAAGTCCAAGACCGGTGGGATCACCCTACGTCCCAGCTTGGATCTCACCTCAATCACCCGGTAGTATCCAGCTACCTCTTGTAATGGCACCGCCAAGGCCGGCTTCTGGAGGCTCGGTATACCCCGGTGGGTATGTCCAGAGTGCAAGAAGCACGCCACCGTTTTAGGAAGTGCTGCTTGCATTCTGTGCCTCTCTTGTCCCTGATGTTCTTTGCGTTGCTGTTTTGCTGTTCTGTTTTCGGGTCTAATTCTCTTTCGTTGTGTTGGATTTTGTGTTTTTTGTTCTCTTTTTCCTCCTCCATGCCTCCCCTTTGTTCCGCTTCCGTCTCGAACGCATCGATAATACTCCACGGACATATGTATATTTCAAGCTCGCATCGCCTGCAAGCTGTACCATTCTCCATAATCCGAGTTCGCCTGCACTCTTGACTATTCTTGATATCGATCATATGCATAACCACCACCTCGTTTACCCCCGCCGTTCTTTCATTTGTCTTTATCGTTAATCGTTATAGCTGATAATCGCCGACTTAACGTAAATGAGGTCTCTTTGCCAAGGACTTCTTTTTAATAGGCTACCGCTTCTATTAGCCCTGTTTTGTATTTTATGTTTGTGGTTTCGGAAGAACCACGCTAGTGATTGGCTGGCCATTCGGGGTTGGTGGGAATTGGGGGGGGGGGGCGCTGTTTTTAGTGTCGAGCCCCTATTCGAAGGAGGGGTGTTGTTGTAAGTAGCATACCGCGCAGCGTGTACTAAACAGAAACGTTGTAATTTGCAAAAGAACTCGATAATTTCAGATCGACCACCCCTTTTCCCCTGCCCCGGGTGTTATGTGTATACGTATGGGCTTCGTAATGGGTATACCTCTCGTCCCCTCCATCAGCGCCGCGTCCCCCAGGCCCCACCAAGTCATGACGAGAGGTGGATTGAAAGTTGGGTGGGTGTGGGTTAAGGTGGATATATGTAAGTATATCGGGTTGGAGGGCACGATTCTATTATCGCGTCAATATGACATCGAGCTTGGAAGGTGTCTTTCAACGTCATGTCATCGAAAATGACATCTGTTGCTCCCACCTCTTGGCGACATTTCTACTTGTGCTGGCGCAAATCAGAGATGCACAGTTTATTGATAACCTGCACCTTTGCCCGCGATGCCAAGCAATGGGCACGCACACGCATATATATATTATATATGAGGAGGCATTTTTGCTAGAAGAGGTTGTCGACCATGGAACAATGACGTCATCAATCAGGCGCCTAATTGCAAAATTTGTTGTAAAACTTTTGGGAATTCGTGTGAGGAACTTGGGACCTCACGGCTGGGGGATGTTCCCGTCTTTTGAGTATCATAACTGCATTCTCTTTGACGCTCGTCTGTTTTCCCTCACCGGTACCGTCAACCCGCCGTGCGATGCAATCGATCATACAATCTACAGGGTACAGGTCCCCCACCCTCAAGACTCGGTGGCTGTTTGTCCCCCTTACTATATGGTCTCGCCCGGGTTTGGATCCGACGAGGCAAGGCTGGCCCATGATGTAGGCAGAGTTCATCAATTGTCTCCTTCCATACCACACACGAGATCATGGTGCCAACGGATGAATCCATTTCCAATTCAAGAATCATATTTCTGGAACCCTCCACGCGAAGTCAGCAACCCAGAAACCCCCCGTGTGGTGATTCGATTAGCGCCGGGGGGGAACAACATGGCTGCCCCTTCGCCCTGCCAGATATGTCCATATGGATGGGTGTCAGTGAACGTTCGTGGGCTGTGAACGCAACCCCGGATGGTTATCAGTGCACATGTTGATACAAGCTCAAGCTTCAGACGCACCCCGGTGGTTGTGTTACTTTTGCTATCGAGGATATCAGATCGACAGGCTATGATTGAAGTTCAGATTTACTCGGATAGCGAAGTGATTACCCTCCTAATCGATGAAGTGCTAGGGGGGGGGGCTGAGGGTTATTTGGCCGGGTCGATGGAGCGCGTGGTCTAAGGTTATGTCTCGTGGCCGCGAAGAGATAGTGGGTACCCCGGACAACCTTGGGCACTATGAACGCGTAGGTTGAAATAGACGGGTTGTGACGTCACCAGCGCACCCTGTGCATATTCGCGGGATGGACTAGGACAGCAGAAACCATTTTGTCTCAACTATCCTGCAGTGGTGACTCTTAACTATTTTTTCTCACATGCAATATGGGGGCCTCCCTTTGATTTTCTGCCTGAGAAAGTACTCTGACCTAACCTACTAGTATTGTTCCCAAAGTCTTAGTTCCGGGGTACTTGCAAGAAACTTCGCGATCACTTGGTCAGTCCTTTCTTGATAACTCTCCTCTGATACCAGTTGAACGCGGCTTTCACGTTTCGTGATAATAAAATAAGCCGCCCCGGCATGCCAAACGTTTAACTCACGAGTAACTTTAGAGCACTAAAGGGCTTAGGGGACTTGTGGACAAAAATGGCCCACAAGCAGCTAGGGACTATAAAGCGAGACACTCAACTGCCGTTCGACAAAGGCCCAACTGAGAACAAGCGGGAAAAAAAATGGCCAACGTCCAACTCATCGAAGCAGTACACGGAGCCGATAAGAAACCGCGTACGACGCAACAATGGGAGGAAATTGCGAGGTTGAATACACAGAAGATTACACACGCCGGGAGTAATGTTCCTTTGGCATGGGTATGGTTTTGAACTTACTTGTGGACGCAATCTTCAAGACCTGATTTATTTTAATACCTCAGGTCCTTGTCCATGGCAAGAACATCCCACCTAATGCTATCATTGCTGGTGAGGATAGAAGACGACCTTTGTTTATCGCAAGAACGTTCTGGGAGGTGAGTAAAGCAGCGTCTTCTGCTTTGGCATTCAGCACTAACTGAGGGGCGATCACTACATGTAGGGTGGTGTCCGTGGGTAACCTGTTACATGGGATATACAATTAGACCCTCACGCATAGTATGCCAGTTATCGGCCAGGCTGGCCAGCACCTAGACAGGGGCGCCACTTTCGCCTACAACGGAAGGGAAATACAGGTACCTGAAATCCTAGTCGGTGATGTTGCCGCTACAAAGACTTATTAACCGTGTGTACTTGACCCCAGGTCGACACTTATGAAGTTTTGGTCCCATTGATGCAGACGATCAGATATAGCATTTCTGATGGCTACTCTTTGCCTGCCATTCCTCGCATTGCTCGATTCGATGATACACCTGTCGATGCTACTCTTGTGCAGAAGTTACGGTAAGAAGCTGCTGACCGCATTTTGGCTTACATGCAACTTGACGGACAATTTCTCCTGAACTAGGGCTGTTCAAATTGTCATGGTCATTGATGATTCGATGTCGGTAAGTGCCCCAATGCCACAGATCGCTCCCCGATCCATCTAAACATCACCTTGCAGATGGCAGGACTCCTTTGGTCGCAGGCTAGATCGGTAGGCATATTCATCATACCAGAAATGCTCGTCTTCAGATCATTCCCTAGGCGCTGATAGGGCTCATTTCCCTCATCGAGCAAGACTTTAACGCTAAAGGTATCGATCTCTGTTTCTTGAACAACCTGACTTTTGAGTCGAACGTCAAGGTTAATTCGTACCCCCGACTGACTCGGTTAATAGAGCTGACCAGTTTGTTCAGGATCGGCACCGCATCCAGAGGGTATTTGATTCAGTCAACCCAGAGGGTAAGGGCGTCCGCTGATTTCAAAATTCGATCCATTTCGCTTATGCTAGTCTTTGCTTTAGGGACAACGCCCACAGGCCAGAAGTTGGGAGAGCTATTCGAAAAATACCTTCCCTTGGTCGAAGACCCACTTCCGGATACCCGTCCAATCATCGTTGTCGTCATCACCGATGGTGTACCAAGTAGGTGACATTCATATTTCACTCGCTCGGAAGCCAGATAAAACTGAGCGTATCTCGTTAGCCGATGACCCGACCCCCGTTATCATCAATGCCGCTCGTCGCCTTGACCGCAAAGACGTTCCTCGCCACCGTTTCGGAATTTCGTTCGTCCAGATTGGCAATGATGAAGATGCTGCAGAGTATTTGAGGGAACTAGACGACGACATTGGCCCTCAGCATGGATGTCGTGTGAGTATCGCTTTCCGTCGCCCGACTGTCTGTTCGATTCCACTGACAAAAACCTGACAAATACCGATGCTTTAGGACATGGTCGATACTACCCCTTACGATCCTAACGTCCCTGATTTTACGCGCGAGACACTTCTGAAATGTATCCTCGGAGCCATTGATCCGTTCTATGATGGGATGGTTAATCTCAATAGCCCCAGCGAGAAGTTCCTCTATACGCCATCTATGCCATCCATCTTGTCCCCGCTTCCGGCTGCATCGATCTTGTCGCCACCCATGCCACCACCCATGCCAATGGCTAGGACGAACTGAATAGGGGAGGGCCAAAACACGAAAAATTGTACAGTTACAGCAGAGTACATGATTGAACGTACATAGTCATTAAGCACAAGTCATTCTAAGCATTCTCAACGATTTGCACTCCAGACAGCAGGAGTGGGACTCTCCTCAACGCCAGCGTATGGACCAGTTCCAGTCATATCGTCAAGCATATCCTGACCAAGCATCCGCAATGGTTGTGGCCGTCGCTGTTCTGCTTGGAGCCGCTGTCCAGGTGGGACCCCAAACAGTGTTTCTGTCTGAACGCCGTCGTCTTGCTGGTAATCATCGAACGAATCCTCATCGTCGTCGGACCCCGTATCTTCAATTCCACCAGCAAAGGGATGAACAGGGACAGCCCCTGCAAGATGAGCCTCCTCGTCGTTCAGAGAGTCACTTGATTGATCAGACGATCCGAAGGAGTCATCCTCAGATGCTCTTATTCCTTGTGTAGCCATGAGGAATGCTGCAGAAGGATGAACAGTAGCGTTGAAGTCGTCGAGAGAGTCATCAGAGTCTAGATCGTCGTAGACGGGAATCCCGCCATCATCGACAATCCCTGCCAGATTCGACTGCTCAGGAATGGAAGTCGTAGGTACCTCAAGTCCAACACGACGCATCATACTATCAAAGCTGGGATCGGTCATGCTATCTGTGATGTCTGGCGGAGCACGTTCTTGATATTGGGAAAAGGAAGGTGGAGTAGGCATTGTACTGAGGCTAGATTCACTGGTACCATGGATGACTCCAAATTGGCGATCCTTTTGCACACTCCGTAAAATGGCTTGTGTGATCCGTGCAGACGCGTTTTTCGAGGGCGTCGGTGCGAGGATAGTATGATCCGCTGCTTTGGAGAGGCGCACAGGGGACATCATGACCGGAGGTGACATGCCAGGTGGTAGTCCGTCGAAATCATCATCGTCTGAGTCTGGTTTGGGAGTTGCTGCTGGCTTGCGAGATGACGAAGGGCGGAGAAGGCGGGAACGGGATGGTGTGGAAAGGGAAGGATCACGAAGGTCAACAACACCACTCCATTTACTAGAACCCACAGCAAAAGGATTGAGGTGTGCTGGTATAGGCGTTTTTGGCTTTCCTCGAGGTTTGAGAGGTGATATAGTGTTGGATATGGCGGCTATGGACGACATATCACTAGCTGAGTATAGTTGGTGTCGCAACAGGTTTTCGCGGAGGGGCGTGTTCTTTCCTTTGCGTGTTGAGTGTTGACTGGGTTTTGGTTTCGCTGCAGGGGTCGGTTCTTCGTGACGAAGTGTGGATTCGTGGGTCATGGATGGTGCGAAAGGGGACTTTTCATCCGTAAGGGTAAAGTTCTTGACTTCACTGCTCAACCGGTCGAATGGTGATTCCAGTGAAGTCGACCATGATGGGAGTCCCTGCTCCTTGGGCAGTATTATCATATGTACGCGGAATCCGAGCCGTGGCAGGAGTGGAGGAGAAGGCATCTTGGTTGGGGTGAAATGAAGACTCGGTGGGGGCGATGCTGGCTTCCTCCGGCATATCGACGGTGGGTTCTTGTAATGTGTCTCGTTCCTGCTTCGATTTCGGTCGTATCTTGCACTGTATTCTCTGAGGTAGTTCCAGAGTAGTCGTGTTCGGACGGGAATTCAGTTGACTGTTGAATGGTCATCTGAAGTAGGTATGCGAATTTGTGCCGCCTGCTCATAGAACGATGTCCAGAACTTTATGTATAGAGATGAGGAAACAAGAAGACCAGAAACAAAGAAGGGAGCGCATGCCTTTGCTGCTTCTCGTACGGGTTCCGTTCCAACGGCGTAACGCTTTACAGCTGGTAGGAGCTTGTTGGAAAGAACATGATGTATTCTCGAAAAATTCTCATCGATGTTCTAGAGACTTCATGTGTCAAGTCATTTGCTTTGGTGGACGGTACGAGCTACTGACTTGTAGCTTGATTGTGATAAGTTGCTCAATCTGCTCAATCTGATCGTGAACAGGCGCGGTAGTAGTCCAGCCCCGGAATATGGATGGAGGCTGGATTGGAATTTGGTTTCCAGCGAGGCGGGTTGGGTGTTATGGGTGCTCGGGAACTGGACATGGCGCTCTCGTTCGTGGTGATCATGGAAAATCAGGAGCGCGGTGTGACGCGTGACACACGCGTCGTTTATATTCTGAGATGTGTGTGCTCTATATACCAGTCATGTTCGAGATTGGGCCGCAGCCACAAAATCAAGCGGCCAGGCGAAGACACTCGAACACTCCATCGTCTTGGGGAGACCTTCACGCAGTGTTTCCCTCTATGTCGTCCATCACACTCCCCGACCCTATACCTGCGTCGCTTTGATGTTCAAGTCACGTCGTCTTTGGGGCCGTAGTACGCGAATTCAATTCTTCCAGCGCTTGATTCGACGTGTCTACAAGGGCCTGATAGCCGATTGCCTTTTGCCTGGTTCGCGCTGCGTACGAAGAGTTCCTTGGCCTTGTTAATATCTCCGCCAATCTAAATGCATACGATTAGAAGTGTATACAAGAATGACGCTAGCTGGATGAACTTACTGCTCTCAAGGAGGCCATGTTGAAGAGCTGCACCGCATACGCCACCTTCACACATGCCTATTGGGTGTGGCGATGCCTTGCGAGTCGCCACCACGACTTCTAAACCTTTCATAGCCCATTGTTCTGCCTGTTGCACACTTTCTTGTGATAGTTTGTCTCGGACTATCATCTCAGATATACTTGTCATGAGCTGGGCACCTGAACATTTGTGTTAGTAGGTCACATCCGTGCCGTTATTTCTTCAACCCACTACTAACCTCGACATCGATCTTCCGGTGTACTCTCCTGCGGTGGGGGCGGTACAAGAATCGATGCAGGCTCGCAGCATCAATGGCATAGCAAAGCTATACGTCCTGCTCAGTAACTAGGCAAAATGGAAATCAGGCTCGACTTACTCGAGCTTCCCGGCTCGTGAATAGAACGTCCCCAAAGCCTCCAATGGCGCTGCGACATCCACCGTCGACACCCAATCCGGCAGGCTTAGCTCTGTAATAATAGCCTGGTGTTCACCCTCGTACGAAGCAGCTTGCGCTTCTGCCGGCCACCGGAACCTCTAAAACGTGCTTCAACACCGTCTCGACAGCAAAAGTCAGCCGTTGCTCTTGTTCCTCCTTGGGCTTCTCCAGCACCTCGCAAAGCTCGCCCAGCTTATATGCGAGTGCTACTTGCACGCATCTTCTCAGGGCCAGTCATATCTTTGATCCCGGCCTCTTGGAGGTGTTTGAGTGCATCGGCATAGACGTCATAGGCATCGGATTTTTTGTCTGCGCCTTCGAGAACTTCGCCTAGGCAAATAGCAATGCCTGAGATTTTGAGGTAGGGCTGCGTTTTGAAGAGGTCTACCGGAGTGGTCTTGGCGGTTTCCCATGCTCTGTTAGGAACCTGGTTAACATACGAATCCCAAGATATAAAAGGTGTACGTTTCCAAAAGACGACTCGTCTCCTGAAGTAGTCAAGTGGGATAAGAAAATGCACATACCGCTGCAAATAGGCGGCACTTGTACTCAAGTCATCCTTATGCTTGGCTTTGAGGGCCTCGCGAAGGTCGTCGCGTACCTCTTGCGGCCACATTGTCAGAGTGGCATACATTTCATATCTAAAATCAAGAAAATAGCGTCAGTGATCCACATAAGAAGCTATATGAGCAGCACGCACACTCCGTAGCCGGTCGCAGCAACACCAAAAAGAAGTAGAGCAGTGAACAGAGGTGACCAGAGGCCTGCTGTCCGCGAAGAGCCCTCCGAGCTGTACGATCTTCTTCCTACTCTAGCTGCATGCGTCATGGGGGCATGACGTGTCGCACACAGTGTCGGCCTCGGTGTTGACTGGACCATTGTCAAGGTTCTAAGCCTGCTTGTGTGCGAAGTAGCATAGTTTCGGGAAAAGCTAGTTCGGAGTTGAGGAAAAAGACGTGTGACATTCATTTTCAGATGGTCCAGAGGGTTAGAGGAGCAGCAAATTGGTGGGCATGCAAGCGGACGACGGGGGCGGAACGGGGTGGCTGTGGCATTTTTACATTGGCCGTGAGAAAAACAATCCTTGTCACTGCGCTACAGCAAAGTATGTGCAATCGCAAAGCCGGTTGCAAATACACCTCCGTGTCCTAAATCTCATATTTTACGTTTCAAGGACTACACTCGACTTCTTCTTTTCGCTTTCACGCTCCTATGCTGGTACATTACGACTACCCTCTGAATTTTTACGACCGATTTATCACATGTAGAACATGCCGATAAGCCCTGGATAGCATTACTGTGCACATGCTTCCTCTCATCCTCAAGCTGCTCGTCCCTGCGCTCTCAGAATTAAGCGTGAGCGCCCTCTTTCAGTTCCTTTTTCTTCTACGTGGCTCGAGGAATGCTCGCGCACTAAACTTAGTATAAAAGTCAACCAGGCTTAAACTTTGTTATTGCTCCCCCAGTGCTACAGAGAGATGCGATGTCCAATCATCTCTCCATCTATTTGGGGCCTCGGACAAGGGGAACTCGGATCAACGTGTGCTTTCGTACACAGTGTTTACGAACCGAGAGTAATGATGCCGAGGGTTTGATATGTGCTTTCCCCTGGAGGAGTTCGGGTGACGGGGGAAACGCACACATAAAACCTCTGGCTGCGATCCCGCGACACGCCTCTCGGCATAACAGCCACTCGGTTAAATCCTCGCCCGGCCCACAGGACACACGCTTTGTCCGTTGTTCCTAGCTTTATCAACATTGTGATCAAATTCCAGTCTACTCGGGAACTACTAGAACATGTGTGGTGAATACTACCCTTCATTCGCTCAAAATATCCATTCCACCAGAAGTGCCGCCTCTCGCATGGTACAATTGCGGGAGTAGGTGACTCTGGAGATACGCGGATGACTGGCTACAGAATCAGAAACCTTGTGTCTGTAGTGCGATCCCCCTAGGGCCCTCCAGTCCCCCAGTGAAAACTCACAAGTAATTGCTTGCACCTTCAGGAAAGAGCCCTTCCCAGTCCTCTCCTCCCTCAAAAACACGAGCAACGGTTCAAAGTTTTGGAAACATCATTCGCCCTCAAGGTTTTTTGTGCCTGTAAGGGGCCGTTCCTTTTGGACGCAAGACCGACAAATTGACAGCTTGGAACCACGAGGGGCTTGAACGCCGCCCCATTCTATATTCGGATCGGCATTAGTGATCTTTATGTCTCAAGTTACGTGCTGACTTGCCATTGCTGTCATCGACGTGTAGTTGCTAACCGAACAGAATATGGGATTCACATGTGAATGTAGTAACCATAATGCAAAACTGATTTGCTCGTGCTTCCCGGTGGAACTACCCGCCATACAACCACCGCCTCTGGGCAGTACTTTTGTCCTATCCTGTGCCGAAGGGACAATGCTCTCTGCTCACCATGGAACATAAGCGGGCCCGCTGTCAACAGAGAGGTACCTCGGCACTGCCTCGGGCACTTCTCTCTTGTTGTCAGCGTCTACAATATAATACACTGATCCTCAGTGCCGAAGTCTGGAGACAAATCTTGTAGCATGGGGACAGGACGAACCAAGAAGACCATTGCGGATGCTCTCTCTTACGTCGGGTGAGCTCTACTTATTCCTGCCTGAGGCGAATTTCTGATAATATAACCACCGTCCGTATCTTTCTTTGAACAACTTCTATTCATGATACTTTGTCTCAATCGAGCCAGTGCACTCGTGAACCCTTACGTTCCCCACCAACAGCCAATCATCCAGTAAGATAAACATCACGCCCATTCCGCAGCTAATTAAGGACTCACTCGTGGTCGTCAACCTAGTCCCTCCGCAGCTGAGTTCGTTGTTTCGCCCACATAGACATTCTCGTATGAGAGTTTAACTTCTTCCTTCTTTCAAAACCCCCTCTAAACTAGTTGGAGAATCCGTGGAGAGCCGCCTGCAGGAGTACAGACTAAGTACCCCACGGGCGCGGACGTTCAAGGACCCACCCATCAAGCTATGTAACGTAGCAGTGCTACCGTCATATATATTGCGAAGAGGCAATAGTTTCCCACCAATGCCTCTAGTTTATCCTCTCGTTATCCTTGTTGTTCAGCAAATTCCTTGCCTTCCCTTGCCTTCGATCCCTCTCTAGCAGATCCCACTGTTCTATGTTTCTTGCCTGTTGTTACGCTATTTTCCTGACAATTTTTGGAGTTGCTCTCGAACGTCGTACGCATTTCGATATATTGGTATCGGACATTCCTGCTACTCGAAGAACCTGGAAGTTCACCGATTTGCTTGTTGTACTCTAGTGAACAATTTGTTATATTGAACAGGGGCAACAGTCGCCCGCCACCCAGCAATCGGCTTCTGAGCTCGAGAGTGAAGAAGGTACGGTACTGTGTATAATTGCCTTGTAATCAGGGCTTCCCAGTTCTAGGTTTTGCGAGAATCAGCGGCCCTCCGTAAGTGTGAAGCGTCGACGAAGTTTGATAGTCGTGTGAGAATTTACCTTGGATCGGTATCTGTAAGAATAGGTCCTCGTAAAAAAAAGGCCGGCTGTACCTCCCAGTGCTCCCACGTATGCTTATAAAGGGCTCGTGAAATCTCGTGAATGATGCTCATATGTTTTCTGGATTGCAGTACGTTCCGAGCAGTGATAATTATCCGCGCTGCCAGCAGTGCAGAACCCGGAGGCAAGAATAGATAGGACCTACTGGTCATCATGGAAGGGACTTCGTGCGAAGATCAGCGATGAAAAGCCGGATCTACACTGTCTTTCAGAACATTTGAGATCCTAAGTGACGGGCCGCTTCGTCTTCTTGTAGTGTATAGTAGTCAGTAACGGTCCGCCATCAAAGGAAGCTCTGGGCAAAAGACACTTGGATTTGCAAAGGGGGTACATTTTCTGTCGTTCTGAAGTATCGCTGGTTCGGTTGTGAGGGGCTCTGTTTCCTCGGGGCTCGACTATAAATGAAGAAGCGATTTGCGTGAGCGAAACAGTGGAAGTCAAAAAATCCTTCGCCGTCAAAATTAGCCCGGAAAGGGCCGAGATACTACACAACAGGCTTATAAGGACTCCCATCCACACACCCTCGCTGGCAGCCGTGTCCCACTCGACATTGTCATGAACGCAGCTTTATTTATATCACCACATGTCTCCCTGTCATGAGGCTCCCGGGAAGGGATGGAGCAAATGGTCACCAGGTCATGACTTTCACTGGCGCAAAAGGTCTTCCATGAACCATCCAAACACTTTAAAGTGCCACGCACACTGGCGGCGTTTCTCGTCAAGCATCAGCAAAGATGAGGTTCTTGAAAGCAGCCTGTTTACTTCCGCTTTTCTTTGCTTTTGCCGGCGCTCAGCTCGGCCTAAGCGATGGCTTCGTCTCGTTCAGCACGTCAGCTTTCTCGCTCCAGCTGGTCAAGGATTCTCAGACCCTGTTCTCCTTGAAGCCAACCGGCTCTAGCTTCGACTTTATCCCTGGTGACATGATGTCTGCGCGCGAAGCTAATGGTCACTATCACTTGGGAGACATCACCTTCAGGGCCCGTCGCGTAGGCACTACTGCCTGGATCAGCGGTGATACTTCGACAGTTCGCAAAAAGTTGACTCCATTGGCTGTCTCTGGGACCACCCTCGCAGCAGCCAATCTCGCCCCCACTCTCCCGACGAGCTCACTTCTTAATATCACGCGACGCTGGGTCAACTCCAATGGGCAACTCCAGCTTCTCTTCGATGTCACTAACTCTCAAACATCTGCGGTCGAAATTGGTTCGCTTGGGGTCCCTCTGGAATTCAACAACGTAAGTTATTTTCATTTTATAATGTATCCCCGGTCTTACCCATCTGCGTCAGATTTTCACCGGTCGCTCAGCCGCCGATACGAACAACAAGTGTAGTCTTTTCGACCCGTACATCGGACAGGACGCCTGGCTTCGTGCAAGTTAACCCTCTCTTGGGAACACTTCCGCCCTTGGTTGTGATCCCGGTTGGGAAGTCCCCGCTCGAAGGCTGGAGATTCCTTCCCGAATCAACATCCGCTTCGCCATTCTACCAGTCCCAAACTTTCGAAGGGCTGTACGAATGGCAGTTCCACACTTTGGCATGGGCGCAGAACGAATGGGCGCATGTCACCCCATGGAATGCCGCGACATCGTTTACCCTTCAGCCTGGTCAGACGCGTACCTACGGAGTCGAGTTCCGGGTGGCACCATCTATCCGAGCCATTGAAACGACGTTACAGAATGCCAATCGTCCTGTGGCGGTCGGCATCCCTGGATATATTCCTTCCAGTCGACCAAGTCGGGAAATTGTTCCTTCATAACTACTGCAACTATACAGTCGATGAGCGTCACACCCGCAGGCGCATTGACATGGGCAAGCAACTCGGACTGCTAAGACCGCTGGATGGGTGGGATTCAATATCACACCTCATACATGGGGCCGCAGTCGCTTGTCTATCACTTATAGTGATGGTTCTATTCAAACGGTCCACTATCATGTGGCGCATGCTGCGACACAGACCATTGGAGACCTCGGAAATTTCTTAACTACTGCTCAGTGGTTCAACGTTCCATCCGATCCTTTCAAGCGTTCTCCTTCAGTTATTAGTTACGACCGCGAAGTCAACGCTGTAGTGAAGGATGATCCTCGAGCTTGGATTCCGGGGCTGAGCGACGAAGCCGGTGCAGGGTCCTGGCTGGCTGCAACAATGAAACAATACGCCCAGCCGAACGCGGCTGAGGTCACGAAATTGGAGCAGTTTGTTAGCACGGTCCTCTGGGGCTCGATTCAGAATACTGATGGTGAGAATCTATTAACCGACGTTTGGTGGATTCACGTCTCTAATTGCTCGTATAGGAACTGTTAAGAAGGTGGGTTAATGCGATATCTTTTGGGTACAGTGTGACTAAATAGAGCAACAACCCCAGTCCGTGTACTTCTATCAGCCGACACTATTAACCACCTATCCTTACCCCACGAGCATCTTCTGGGGCAATTGGTGGTCCTGGAACCAGGCTGCTTCATTTGCCATTGATCGCGGCTACGATTATGTCCATGTCATAGCGGCATATTGGGCCATGTATCGTGTTGCCCGAAACTACCCCACTCTTGTCCACACGCACGACTGGCATTGGTACATCAACCAAGCTGTTATCACCTGTCTCAGCTATGACGAGTAGTCGAGTTGGCTTCAGCAATGACGGATTGATGGGCGAAACAGTCATCACCCTTCTTTTGAATGATCTTCAGAGGGAGGGCTTAACCGCAAATGCCACGTTCGTGGAGGGTAAGATGAAGACTCGAGCTACGAGATGGGCTGGGGAACAATTCCCGTAAGTCGGCCTCCCTCTGCGTAAGCATTACCCCCTGGCGCTGAACTCTCTGTTAGGTATGGGTCAGAAATGGCATGGGACTCCACCGGTCAAGAAGGCGTTTATGCTTGGAGTAAACACTTTAACAATACGGCAACAGCGACCAACTCGCTGAACTCTATTATTGCGTATCAGCCTCTCATTCCCCACTGGGGCTACAATGGGAACGCGAGACGTTACTGGTCCGTCAAGGAATTAATCATTATAGATATATTGGGATCTGACTCTTCACGGACTTAATAGGGATAACATCTACGGGGGCAAACTCCAACGTATTGAGCGACAAATCCACCATTACGGGAGTGGTCTCAACGCCCTTCCTCTGATCACCGAATTCCAGTCGTCGCCGTCGGATATCTTCCTTCTCCGCGTTGGCTTCGGCGGTTTGAGCGGACCACTTTCCAACATCGACGAAGGTGGATTCGCGTCTGCTTCTTTCCATTCCTTCGCCGATACACTTAAATGGGACGGTTACTCTGGAGACTATGGCCCGAACTTCTCGGGCCATAGTATGGGTATGGGAACGTTCATTATCAACCATCCCGATTTCGGATGGCAAGCATTTGGAGGAAACGTCGTATCTACTTCACCAACGGTTCAGGTCCAGGTCAAAGATTCGATCCGCCGACGGGTTTATATCGCACCTCTCGGAACGTTGTTGACCTTGGATGCTGGTGCATTCTCGGTGGTGGCGTTTAATCCCACCACTCGCCAAGTTGATGTGACGATTACTGCTGTCCCTGATGGCGTCAGTGGTGCCGCAGCTGCACCTAACGGCCGCCTCGTGCTCCAGCAGAAGGCTACCGTATCTGGATTCAGCGGTCTAAAACCATCTACTACCCTTTCCACTGATGCTGGAGCTTTCGTCATTCCGTTCTCGTCTGGTCAGGGACATGTCACACTTGTTCCTGCCTAGGTCGTTTCTAGGTTGATGAAAGAAGTTTGTTCAGATCAAGATAGTACACGAAAGCGCAGTCGCAGAAAAAAGTAATTGTTTGAGAGCTGTAAACTTTTTGAATCATCGTTTATCAAGCGGACCCTTCGGTCCCTTTCTCGTCAGATCGGTTTTCGTCAGATTCACGGACTTTAGCTCCCTCTGTCCTCTTGTGGAGCTCATCGGTAAGGTGCGGTTGCCATCCAGCCTGAGTTCCAGGGTTTAACTCCGGAGCGATACAACTCGTCAACCTGTGACAGAAAGAGGGGGAATAATAATCAGCGAAATGCTTCGAGAGAGAAACAAGGGGAAAATAGTACTTCTTCTAAGCTAAGGCCCTTGGTCTCAGGCACAAATAGGTAGACGTAGATGTATCCGAATAGGAGCATTCCGAAGAATATCAATAAGATGAGAGGCCCGATCCTGATTAATGATTTATCGATTATCACATCAGCATTCGGAGACACGAGGCAGCGAGCGTGATACACATGCATCGCATGGGGGAGACACAAGGGTAAAGGAGGTTAGACGCACCTCGCCGCGATTCGAGGAGCAAAAAAGGAAAGTAGGAAATTCCAGAGCCTAGGGAAAATTAGGTTAATTCCGACCCAGTACCCATTTTTCTCACCAATTTGTGGCACTACCCAATGCAATGCTCTTCGGACGAACTCGGAGAGGGAAGGATTCTCCGAGATAAACCCATCTATGCACTACGATCAGAATTCAAACAAGCTAGAAGGAACGGTAACGCACGGGGTTGGGCCCCAGAAGATCGCGAATGAGAAGACATGCAAGACCGCAAAGGCAATGAGGGTGTCACCTAAGGATCAAGGTCTATCCAGAGCTGATGATACGTCCGTGGAAAGAGCTCACCTCCCCGCTTGTTGCGTGTCGTAAGGAGCCCCCTGTCCGTGTGGGGCGGTGCTAGGGTGAAATGACCGACGAGACCCGCCTACAGTGACGTTAATAGCGGTAACACAAAGGGGAAAACCCAAAGAATGGACAAACTATAATGGAGCACCCGGCTTCGAGTAGTGCACCAGTGAGCAATGACTGACAGAGATGCACAGTCAGCAGCTGAAGCAAATGAAAAAAATGAAATACTATGCGAGCTTACCCTTCGTCTTCCCCAAGCCTCGATAAGGTACTAAGGAAAAATCATTATAAATGATCGGTGGACGTGGCAGGAAATCATACCAATGCAGGGACGGTACCAGCTACAGAAACGGCGCCCAAAATAACCTGAATCACGTATGGCGACAATCTTCGGAGAAGGATAGACAAACGTTATTCAAAGTCCCACCGACACGTAGTCAGGGATGATAGGTAGGGAAGAATGGGGAAAAAAAATTGAGCCCACTTACTCAGTCCCTGCACTCTGGAAGAACGTGTCCCCGTAATAGTCTATAGCACCGATGAGCCCTAAGGCAACCAGAGAGGCAACGAGGTCACGGCGGACATACAGTAAAAGTTCTGCCCATTCAATTGTTGAATAAATTGCAGCATCATTCCATTCCCCGTTCGTTTCCACAAATTATTTCGCGTGGAGAAACATTCCAGCCAAGTTGCTTTACCACCTTCGTTCTCAGCCCTGATACCGAATTCCAGTTCCTCAATAACCTCTTCAACAAGTGGGTCATCTACCGGCACTCCATTCAGCTGTGCAATTACACCTCTGGCTTCCTCCTGCCTCTTGGTCCCGAGCAAATGGCGCCTAAACGATGGGCGATGAGAAATGCTTCATATTGATGATGTACACATTTATCGATAAGGAATGGACGCACGGTGATTCGGGCAGGAAGAAGATGCCCGATAGTAGGATCACGCCCCACACGAGCTGGAGGCCCACAGGAATCCGCCAGGATGCAGAGCTGCTAAGGCTATGTGTAGCGAGGTCCAAGACGTAACTCAAGAACAACCTAAGAGTGTGGGCAATAGGTTACCGTACCATCCCTCAGGCACCCTGTAACTCCCACCTACCCAATGATGATTTGGAGTTGATATAACACGAGAAGGGTACCTCTCAATGCTTTTGGGGCAGTCTCACCATTATAAAGGCTGACAATTCGTTCGACTTACTGGCAATGCGAACATAGAACCAACGGCTACTCACGGGACAATAGCTAAAATGTCCTCCAGAGTAAGCTTGTCGGCCCTCACAACCAGGTAAAGGACCCTCACCTGATAGAGCACCTACACCAAGTCCAGAAATGAACCTCCCGATAGTGATCTGCACCACGGAGAACTCGGTCCCAGTTTGTACCGCTACTCCGATAGGTGAAAATTCCCGCCCAAATCAAGATTGAACCTCGACGGCCGAAACGGTCTGAGGTAAAGGCCTGAGCCAGAGCGCCACTATCGAAGCACATTTAGAATAACAGTTTGCCGTCGACGTGCAGGACATACACAAATGTCCTATGATAAGAGTGATTAGTAAATGCAGCATAGCCCGGGGAGTAGTTGTGAAAAGGTCGCACCCAGCGGACAGAAGAGAGGTGATGATCGACGTTCTACTACTTGTTAGAACGAAACCTCCATTTCCATCCGGCTCTCCGAACCGACGAATGAAATCTGGCATGATTAGACATCCCTACCAAACATTTCATAGCCTTTAGTGCAAAGCTAATACATATGGACTATGGCACCCACCGAGATAACACCAATATCATAACCGAACAGAAACCCTGTTCAAAGAGATGCTTTACCTTACTAGATAGAGCCCGATATTAGTCAATGAGCTATTCCATATCCGATAGACGGACTCACACGAGAGGGTCAAATTACCCTTACAAGGGCACTTACCTCCTATGAAGCCGAGTGAGACCAGCTGATTGGCATGTAGCGTCAAGGGAAGACGAACCAAAAGCAATGAAGACGGCTAGGGTAATCGCATAACGATTCGTAGGCACCGCCCTGGTCTTAGTATTGGCCATGACTGGACTGCACCGAGTCAAAACTCGCTTCGAGTTGGATACACGAGAAAGGCAGCAGGCGAGAAGCACGTCCCCGTGGAAGACTCCAAAAAACCATACTGTGCCCACTTCGAAATATATCGGACCCAGGAGGTAGTCGGATGGGAGAAAACCCTGTCAGCTGACCTGTGCAGGCGGACCGCATGTCGGACCGTGGGTTCTAAACATTGTTATTAGCGTAAATATACTGATTGCTGTGGATGCGATGGGATACTCTTAGTACAAGGTGGAGAAAGGTCGGTTGGATGAGGACCCATGCAGACACGGTCTCCTCCATGGGGATGGCCCACGCGCATTTCTGTTTAGTGCGTCGCGGCTTCACAACTTCTGGGGCTTCCTTCTAGTCATGTGAGCGTGACATTGCAAACTACTTCCGAGCGCCGACCCACTGACCAGCTTATTTCACACTTCAGTCTTGATTTATGAATATAGATACCAGAATACCCACCGGTGTATCAGCAATAGCCCGTACAGTGCATATATCTGCGACAAGTCAAAGCATCCTCTGTCACTGTTCTCCTTCGGCTATAAACACGTTTGGACCCAGTGACCAGGCCGCCGCTTCTCAAGCAATCGCACCCACTATTCCAACGTCAGCGCTCGCTACCTCTAGGTCGAAACACAACTATTCAGAAGAAATTTTGAGAACAAGCAAGACTCAAGGCTGCCCTATACGGCGAGCGTACGAACCCCCGGAGGTACTGCCTAGCGGACAAAGCGGATGCATACTCCTCCCACAGCCCCTTCGGCTGCGTCGCCCAGAAGATGGGAGAATGGGCATGACCTTTGGATCAACAGTGCCGTTTCGGCAATCGATCCCATGCGACATTAATACACTTCCTCCGCACGTCTGTCTGAATTCCCGTCCTAACTGGAGGCGAGGTATGAGAGGCAATCGGCAAGGTTCTAAGCCGCTTCCGCACGTCATACAAAGCCCCCAGCTTTTGATTTCTGACCCCTTGATGGAATCAGCCTCTTGGCGCAAGAACATATTATTCCGATCAGCTTTTGCGTGGACGTGATGGCGATGTGGGATTGATGCAATGGTAGCCATCGGCTGATGAAACATCCGACTCTGGGGTAAAATGTTACTCTAAGAAACATTACAAAGTACTTGATCTGGACGTGCAGAACCAACACCGTTTACAACGGCTCCACCTCTTCTACTGTCTCATAAAATTCCTTGATGATCCTACGCTGCGCATCTCTTCCGGTTTCTTCCTGTTCGCTTGGTTATAAAACGTCCATACGCAATAAGAAAGTCCACCTACTGGCGAATCGGCGATAGCTCTTACGACGATATATTTACGGCCAGTTAAGATATCCTCAGTTACATCTCCGAAACCTTGTCCTTCCGCTGTTTCGGAGAACGCACTGTCTGGAGCCAGTGACCAAGCCACCAGCTTCTTCGGCAATAACAATTCCTGCGCACACGTCCCAGGGCCAACACCCAATCTCCCTAACAAGAGTTACGTCACCACGTTGAAGAAATCACAGGTACAAATGAAAAAATACCAGTAGATATCAAGTCCACCTTGTGCCACCATGGCATAATTCATGGCAGCGCTGCCCAGTGAGCGGAGTGAATGCGCATTCTTACCCCCTACGATACCCCCTGCTGCGTCGCCCGCAAGGCGGGAGAATGAGCTAGCTTTCGAGTCGATGGTACTCTTTCGACGATCAGATCCCCACTCAACACCTGTAAAGGAAGGTGATTAATTAATATATTCCGTTTTATACTTGCGTGGATTCGTGCCCCACCGATTAGAGCCTTTTGGAGACTGGGCAGAGGGCGGGGAGGCGCGAGGGGGAGTTTAAGAGGTTTCGAGTTGATTCCACGGGTCAGGTACGACCCCTCGCCCTTGAGCCCTGAGTACTTCGTGAGGTTAGCTCTAACGTAGGAGTGCAACCGAAGTAATTTGTTACGAGTTGATCAAGAAAAGGGTTGTAGATGACCCCGAGAACCGGACGGCGCTTATAGATCAGGCCTAGGGAAATACAGGCATAGGGGAATCCATGTACGAAGTTGGTTGTTCCATCTAAACTTAGAGTTAATCCTTGGATCCGACGACAGTAGATATACCCTCGCCTATCGGATCGACGCAGTACGTAGGCTCATCTGTGAGCGGCTGATGAATGCCCTTGGAATAAGATTCTTCTCCGACACTTCAAATCAAAGCTCAGATGCCCAATCTGAGCGAAACATAGAGAACAGTGCGGATGCTTACAATTTGAATCCAGGGTACTTCTCTGCTATCCGTTTCTTTACCAATTCTTCGACGGCAACGTCGTATTTGGTGACCAGGTCCACGGCGTTCAACTTCTCGTCGACCGAAGATCCTGCTTTCTGAATCTCTTGGGAACCTTCGAGCATCAGATCACCTGCTTCCCGAGCGAGTAAGGTCGTGAAGTGGAGGATGTTTTGTAGGTCGGCGGCAGACAGCTCCTGAGAGGTGGACATGGTTGGTGGTGGTTGTAGTACAAGTGAATGATTATCTACGATCGATTAAAATGAATAAAGTACACGCCGACGTGCTCCACTATACGTCCCAAACATGGGGAAATCCTACTTGTCCTTTCTTTTTTCTTGGAACGTGCACTGGTGCGTTCACGCACATGGCTGGAGACAACTGACGCAGCCAAGGAAAGATAAGATAAGATGGACAATCGTAAATTGGCATTGTTCCCACGGCGTGAACACGCGTCGGGGAGCACACGCAAGCCAGACTCATATCTCAACCTCCCTCCACTATAATCATGTTCTTGACGCGCTCAGAGTACGGTGGGTAGTATAACGTCGGAAGGATCGATACGCTCAACCTATCCCCAACCAGATCGTGGTGTCAACACATTCTCGCCAGAGGGCCGTCTGTTCCAAGGTGCGCATAATGATCACAAACGCAGAGTCCTTCTCCTGATGCAGCGAACTCCAGTCGAATATGCAATCGAAGCGATTAAAGTGCGTTACATACTATGATGTCGAAACGACTCCTCTCATTATCGGATAGCTCGGCTCAACAACCGTCGGTATCCGCACTCCGGACGGTGTCGTCCTCGGGGTCGAAAAGCGCGTTCAATCACCACTCCTCGAGGCCTCCTCCATAGAAAAAATCATGGAAATTGATACACACCTCGGTTGTGCCATGTCCGGTCTCACCGCCGACGCACGCACCATGATCGACCACGCTCGGGTCACCGCCCAGAATCACGCATTCACATACGACGAGCGCATCAAAGTGGAGAGTGTCACTCAGGCCGTGTGTGACCTTGCCTTGCGCTTTGGTGAGAGTGTTCATGATGAGGAAGCGATGATGAGTCGACCGTTTGGCGTTGCGTTGTTAATTGCCGGCATTGATGAGCATGGTCCGCAGCTGTGTGTCCTTTTTTTTTTTTTCCCGGTTGTGCTGTAATGCTCTGGGAATCTAGAGGTGACTGACGCCTGATGCAGATACCATACCGATCCTTCGGGTACCTTTGTGCGATATGAGGCCAAGGCCATTGGATCGGGTTCTGAGGCGGCCCAGAGCGAGCTGCAGGACAAATGGCATAAAGTAAATCCAGTCATCTCGGTTATCTTTTTACAGCACAGGCGCTTATCGATTACGCAGCAAATGACACTCAGAGAAGCACAGATACTGACGTTGCGCGTGTTGAAGCAAGTAATGGAAGGAAAAGCTCGATCAACACAATGTACAATTAGCTCAGGTAACAGCATCGGCGTTCTTCCATCTCAGCACATCACGTCAACTGACCATGCCAAATCTAGGTCACAAAAGAGAAAGGGTTTGAGATTCTAGACGAGGCACAGCTACAAGAAGTAATTGAAGATATGTAAAGTAGAATATCACGCAAGAGCATGACTTCCACGCGTGTCGAGTTCCTCTATCTTTATGACAAACGCCTCTTGTTGCGGCATTAACAAAAATAAGCCCTTCTTCTCCCGCCGTCAACTCTCAAGTCCCCCACGGCAAGGAACAAGTGTCACGAGAAAAAAAAAAATCACATCCAACTCCGGACAACCGTCGGCCTACGCGCTAGGCCAAACTGGAAAATTCACAGGTCCAAATCAGTTTTTGTGTCCTGAACTACACGCTATTTCCGCGCGAATGAGATAGCGACTCACCTTGCGATGGCTTCAACTTCGACGAGTACGTCTTTTGGAAGTCTTGCTACTTCAACTGCGGATCGGGCGGGCTTGTGATCCCCAAAGAAGCTGGCGTAAACACCGTTCACGGCGACAAAATCATCCATGTTCTTCAGGAAAACCTGTAACAGGCATCCCAAGTATACAGATTTGGCAAGTGGAAAGGGAAAGCATAATGAGCACATGATTTGCGGCACACAATATGACACCCCCAAGGGCTAATAATACTTTGCCCCAGTGGGAGAAACAAGCAACTCACCGTTGTCTTTACCACCCTGCCCAACTCGGATCCCGAAGCCTCTACGACGGCTCTAAGATTTTTGAGAGCCTGCTCGGTCTGCCGTTCGACACCACCCTCGACGACCTGCATCGTCTCTGGGTCGAGGGGAATACAGCCCGAACAAAAGACAAGGGAGCCGGCTTGGATGGCTTGGGAATAAGGGCCGATCGCTGCGGGTGCCTCTGCAGTTGTGTTGAGATTGTTGCAAATGTCCAGGATATTCGGTTTAGCGTTCAGTATAGCATTGATGGGTTAGTGGCGGACAGCGAGCGTGGTGGGACGCGTGATCCGGGTAGCATAGGGAGCACATGCGATTTGGGGTATATGCGAAGCGAGTGAATAGAGTGGACGGGCGTAAGGTGCCAGTTGCCGATGCCAAGTCGAACAAATGCCGAAGAGGAGACGATCAGCAGGAAGGTCAGGCTGGGTCTGCACGGAAAAGACACTCACGGGTGGTGGTGACCACTTGAAGACTTGGATGGGTCGCAGGCCTACTGGTGGTCATATTTCGATGGTTGCTCGGGTGGAGAAGGTTGGGTCGAGGTGAAATGCCAGCGAGGAAGGCTTGGGGGGAACGTAGCAGGCCTGACACATGACATCGTCGTTCTGTTATCAACCCAAATCGATTCGATCTCCCCCCACCGGCTCGGCATACCCGTACACTAGTCGTAAACATTCTGGCTTCCTGACCTTGCGCAACTTGGTGGCTACTCGCTCAAGGCTGCGGGGGGGTAGAGGACAAGGTGTGCTGTCACCGGCCGGACCTCGCCTTCGGGTCTTTACGCCGAATTTATTCAAACCGTTCGTACTAATCGACCCATCCTACAACGGAGGCTGAGAACTTGTGGGTTGTATGTATTATGTGTGAATAGTGAGAAGAATAACAACAATACGGTATTGCAGTGTACAAGGCCAAATGCGGTATTCAAAGTAATGTGGTTGCAGAAAGAAAATTAAGAAATAGAGCAAGTGAACAATGTGTGACTAGTCAGAACATATGTATGAGCAATAAAAAAACTGGTAGCCATGGTGTTGAAGAATAGCAAAGTGCGCCAGGTAAATCCGAGACTGTAGCAGGTGAGCAGGGTTATTATGACAATTGAGAAAATTATCAGTTTAGGGAGCGGGTCGCACAGAGAGATCAGAGATATCGTCGGTGGTAATTGGACATTAAACGGACGTTATACGAGTCGCATCGTTCGGAGGTTGCTTTTGATGATTATATCTCGGACTAGGGTTCCCGATTGGAAATTGATCACCTCAGTGGGGGAAGATTTGCCTACCTGAAGATATGATGGTTGCCGTTCTTCTCGTATCGGTAACAGCGGTGAAATGGACTAGAGATCTCGTCAACGGAATGTTCTCACTGCCGAGATGCCAGTCACACTCACTATACAATTCTCTCTCCTTGTTCGGCGTGTAAGAGTGGTGCAGGGCTCCAAATTTGTTGCGGAAATCTTGAAATAAAGTATTAATAGAATCCCTGACAAATGGAGATACGACGCACATTTGGACACCGATTCGTAGTCATTTGGTCGGTCGCCATATGAATACATGTGGTGACTCAGACGTACACCGGTATCCAGTTTAGCCTGCACAATAGAATTTATGTCGACAGATGTGCACATGGTGAGAAGGAATTACTTACCTGAAGCAAGTCGCACTTGTTCAAAAATAGCACGATGTTGACCTTCGCTAGTAGTGGATTTGACACCAGCGATTTCCACAGCAACAGCGAATCTTCCAGGCGATTGATACGGGGATCCTGAAGTTTATATCAGTAACGGCACCGGCCAGACCTATCGATGGGCCATTTGTACCTCTGCAAGAACCTATTCAGGGCAGGAAAGCGTTGAGTATATCTACATATAGGTGATAGAGCGGCAAAGTACCTGGTCGAAAGCCGATATGGGCGCAAGGAAGAGGATAGCGTTAACTGTGTAGATAACGTCAGCAAGGTACACCATGGGTAGGTTTGTTTGGCATGATTGACCATCTTCAAAGTAGGGGGCCCATGCTTGCCGTTGGTTCCTGGCTCCTCCAACATCATAAATGCGCCACTGAACGCCTTTATTATTCCCGGTACTGATCATGAACGTATGTTCCACGACACCAGTAGTCTTCAGTCGCGCTTTGAGAACATCCGCTTAAAAAGCGCCAGGAAATCAGCCGTCATCGCCATAGTTGCAGGGGGGGAAATTATATCACACCATTGGTGGGGATATACTTCTTGGCAGTTATTCGAGGAATCTCGTCGAGATAGCTAGTAGAGGAGTAAATTGAGATCTGGTTGAACTGGGCGGAAAAAAAAAAAAGATAGCGAACTTACAATCCACTGCTCTCTTCTAATCGCAGCCGCTTCTCCTCCAATCTTTGCCTGACTTCCTTATCCCTCCATAAGTCTAGCATTGCAGGGGCACATGCGTTCAAAGCATGAACAGGGTCTTCAGGATCTTCCCACCATCCTTCAATTTCCCCCGACTTCGGCGTTTTTGGACTTTTAGATTTGCCACCAAGCTGGAGTTGGAATGCCTGCTTCCATTTGCTAGACCGCACGGCAACCTCCTTCGCACGTGGTTCGTGACCACCTGCTGAGAGGGATCGCGAAACATGGATTTGTCTATATGGAATGGTGATTGTTGGTGTTGGGCGACCATGGAAGCCATTGATTGTCAGGGGTGAGATATTTTCGTCGCGATAGTTGAGATAGCTGTCCCAGCTGGGGCGAGGCAGTGCAAAGTGGGTAGGCTCATCCTCGTCAGGGGTCGAGAGTAGGGAGCTGAGACGATCTTCGAGCTCGACAAGGGGGGCAAGGCGTTGGCGATAGTGTTCAACGTTAGTGACGCGTGTGCCTAGGATGGCGGAAGGAGGACGGCCGTTGGAGGAGATAATAATGTCAGTCTCCGCCTCCGTGGAGTCTAAATCATCATGGTCGTCGAGCGCATCTGATTCAGGGGCAAGTGCTTCCAGGATCCTACGGCCATGGAATGAATGGAAGGTCGCTCTATATGCGCATATACGCCCATACCTTCTGACAGACCTGACCAGATTTAGGTATATTACAGCCCGCCATGCAATTCTCTCGGCGTGAAAGGCAGCGGGTGAGTAAAGGAGCTGAAATTCTGGAAAACGAGTTAGATTTTTCGAAAAGTGTGATCTGGGTGTGCATGTCAAGTGACTATAAAGAATCTGGGCTGGGCAGATAAGGCTGCTTTTACGGGCGCCAGTGCGCGGGATCATCCCCCCTCATACGAGTACATTGGACTGGGCGAAGCCTGTGAGTGTCGCCGAAAACAAATACAGAAATGGAGACTCACGATAGATCCTTCTAAATGGAGCTTGACGTAAGGAGACCCACACAGGCCAACACAACCGATATGCATGCCCGAGCCGACCACAGGCGAGGACGACAGGACAAACGCCGACGACTGCACATCCAGGAAAGAGGGACTCACGTTTGAGAGTGGTGCTCTTTCCCGACTCCGACTGGCCAAGGAGGAGGACGTTGACCTCTGGACGGGCCTTCTTCTTCTCTAGCCTCTCCAGCTGCAGCATCTCATCTATATCATCGCTGACCCGTTTGGCGTCGTTTTCGGCCTGGATGCGAAGACTGCGCTCTTCGGGAGACTCGTTGGCGGGGGGGAGGATGGCGGCGGTGAGGGGGTCGGAGAATGTGCGAGGGCGGACGGGTGGGCTCTTTACCTTGCGCATAGCTATGGGGGGGAGGACAAGGGGGATTATGGAGAGAGATATGGGAGGAACATATAAAATATACGCGAAGAGAGAGGGGAAGAAGTGAAATGGGGGAAAGTTCCATTACAGTTCGCGTGGGAGACTATATACCACGTGAGGAGATAGCCAGGCGCTCCTGCAACGGGGGCTTCTCTGACCGTCTCCTAGATCGGTAGATTCCCTCCACGAATCTTGGTTTTCTTATGCACTGAATATACGGGTCATCCCCTGGCCCCCCACCCCCTCCCAGATCGATTTTCCCAAAGTCCGCCGGCTAGCATTGCAGCAGCGCTACGACAACCAAGGGACGAGGCTCAACAAGGAAACGCACTACTACGTACACGAGTGCTGTAATCGTTCTCAAATTTCCTTGACCCCACGCTTGACGCGTCTTCCTCCTGCCCCCAAATGCGTCCATTATCAACGTCCTGTCCATGACGCCTGCTCCGTTGTTCTTGGAAGCGCAAATCGGGAAACCGGCTGTCTCCGGTCCCTTCGCACACCCGTGCACGTCCGTCCTTTCGTGGCGCTGCCTGCAAGCCCAGCTGGCCGCTCCACGTTCTCGCACGAAGAAGTCGAGCTACGAACCCACAAGGTGGCTAAATATGTCCGCGTTCTAAATGCACACCCCCCTCCACTCTGCCCTGCGCACCCGTGCCTACTTATCCGCAATTTCGGCTATCCACTTTTGCTCCTTCTTCGGCTCTTTGCGCAGACCCAGCCCATGCGTTCTTTCCCAAGACGTGCAAGGTATCAATATTTTTTCCTCCCGTCCTCCGGCCTCTTCTTTCCGACTTACCCCCCCCCCCCCTCCCAACATAGTGCCCGTTCCTCCAGGGCCGCCGTCCACATGGCATTATCTGGCCAGCACATATGTACACTATACACCAGTGTTGTTTCCATGAGATTCAGACGACTCCGTCGTCCCATGGACATCATTCTGATGTTCTATACATAGTCTAAATTTTGTATGTCCACTCTTGCCCGTGTCTCCATCTGCCATCAATGACATTCTTGGCTCAGGTTCGGTGTCTCCGCCCCCCTTACCTACCTACTGCCTCTCAGTAATCCCCCCTCCCCATCAACAAGGATGGCGGATTGAGATGCCGTTTCTAGCCGCTGAGTCACCTCAGGCGTGCCTTGTGGTCCCTCGTTCCCGTCCATGATCCTGAGGCAGAGCCTTCTGTCATTGTTGCCAAGGTATTATTTTCCATCATCATCAGGTTGCCTCTATTTGGATATCAACCTAGGCTTCTCTAACAATCTAAACGAGCGAACAGTCAAAGAGCCAGAGTCTCAGCACACGCTGCTGTGGACACTGGGCACTGCATGGCTGATCACATCTATCATACTGGCAGGACCGTACTTTGACCTAAAGGCACTTGGTCTGCGACCGTCACCTTCTTTTCTTTTCTCTTATTTCTATTTCTCCCTTTCTTTCGCATTCCTCCCCTCTCTCTCCTTTCCTTGTTCCTAATGGCCCCTCTAGTGGGCGGCCAACTGTCCTGGAGACAAGTAAATCCCGAGGGAAAGGTAACCATGATCAGCCGCAGTGAGTAACAACAGTCCCTTTCGGCACGAAGCTCCTGTGCAGGCGTGCTAAACCTTCCCTCAGCTGATTCCAGTGCATCGAACGGTAGTTCTGACCCCAGTCATTCGTTGAAACAGGCAAGAGGTTCAGGCGGAAAGTCCTCAGCATCGGCACCCCCATCTCAGGGTGACGCGAGTACGCCTATATTCTCCCTTACCCATTTGTCCACCGGCTGAACTATAGGACCTCGACAGAATCAGGTAGCACCTCTCAGAATGGATCGTCGGGAGGTGGTGCTAGCGCTAGTGCCAACAGTAAATCATCAGCGCAGGCAAACAGTTCAAACGGGCCTGCCAAATCTGATGCCACCGGGGCCGGCGCTGGAGGCGGCGGTGGTTCTTCTTCCAGTGCTCAGAGTGATTCCGGGCAGTCGAAGTCATCCTCAAAGCAGTCGTCCCAATCTCCTCAGGGCGATGGGTCGTCGCGAGCTGGTGCCAGTAATTCAGGAAACGCCGGTAACACCCCACCTCAGGCGCCGCAACCGTCATCATCAAAGCCAGAAATAGACTCATCCTCCAAAGTTTCTGATACTCAGCGCGCTCAAACTGATGGGGCGAACAGAGCTGCTGCCGGAGGTTCCTCCCAGGGGGGGAACTCTAACAGTAACAGTAAGCCATCACAGGACCCGCCCTCTTCATCGCCTCAGCAAGGGGGAGGAGGAACGAAGCAATCTCAACAACAGCAACAGTCCTCTAACGGAGGACAGCCTCCACCAGCGTCGAAGGGCTCCCCGGATCAGAAGAGTTCAAATCAACAACCTCAACAACCCGCTTCCAACAATGATCCTAAGGGCGCCACAGGGGACGGTACGTTGACTCCTCGTGTGATCTTTGCCCTGTGCCGTGCTCATTCGGTTGTCATGATGATCAAGGCGGCAAAGATCAGTCTCAAGGAAACAACAGCAATGGGTCGCCGGCTGCAGGGTCACCTCAACCTCAGTCTCAAGGCCAGCCCCAGCAAAGTAACCCCTCAGGTGGCAACAACAACTCGAACGGCGGGAGCGCCCCACAAATCCAGAAGCAGAACCCTGTTTCTCATTCTGGTGGTAGTGGGGGCGGTGGTGCTGACCGCAATCAGGACAACACTCGGAAGCCATCAGTGCCATCTTCGAACCAGCCAGGTCAGAATGGAGGTTTCGATAGACAGAACCCCTCTGCACAACCCCAACAACAGCCTTCGCCTGGAGATAACAGCAACAATAATGGTCCTTCAAAAGGTCAGAATAAAGGTGGTAAGTCATACCCTCCCGGGATTGCGATCGAGGCATATGCCAACGAAAAATTGCACAGGAACCCAGACAAACGGAAATCAGGGCTCACCTAGCGCAGCTGGGAACTCTTCCCCGCAGAACTCTTCCTCCCAGCAGAACCCCTCCCAGCAGCACTCTCCCCAAGCTCATCCTGACCCTGGTACCGGCACTGATGGTGGCCCCCAGAACCAAGATGGTGGTAACGACCGTAATACAGGGAACAACAATAACCACGGTCCCCCGAAGGATGGCCAAACTCCTCCATCGGGTGGGCAGAATGATCAGCAGAGTAATACTGGGAGCCAGAACAAGGATACGCCTGTGACCAAGGACAGCCAAAAGAACAACGGTGGTGGACTTTTTGGCGGCGGTGGACTCCTTGGATCTGCCGGGGGTGTCGTGAAAGATGCTGGAGGCGCTGTTGGAGCAACCGTTGGCCAGGTCACTGGCGGCGAGAACGGTGATAATCGTGGCGACCCCAATAATAATCCAAAGCCGGACAACAAAGGTCAAGGAGGAGACGAGAGCAGTGGCAGAGGGAATGCGAATAATGGCGCAGCTATCAACGGCGGAAGTACGACTGGAACCGTCGCCAACGGCGCCTCTGATGGCGGGAAAGGTGGCAAGGCCAAGGACCAGGGGAAAGATAGCAAGGGCAGTACCGAAGGTGGTGGCGCGGGCAAGAACGGGGCGCAGAATAATAACAATGAGAACAGTGGTGGGAACAGCCAAAATGGGAATGGCAGCGGGGTTATAAGCATTGGCAAGAACGTCCTCGGGGGCCTCACTGGAAGCAACGGTGGAGCCAAGCCTCCCGAAGGTGGACCCGAGCCTCCCAAAGGTGGACCCGAGCCTCCCAAAGGTGGACCCAAGCCTCCCAAAGGTGGACCCAAGCCTCCCAAAGGTGGACCCAAGCCTCCCAAAGGTGGACCCAAGCCTCCCGAAGGTGGACCCGAGCCTCCCAAAGGTGGACCCGAGCCTCCCAAAGGTGGACCCAAGCCTCCCAAAGGTGGACCCAAGCCTCCCAAAGGTGGACCCAAGCCTCCCAAAGGTGGACCCAAGCCTCCCGAAGGTGGACCCGAGCCTCCCAAAGGTGGACCTAAGCCTCCCAAAGGTGGACCCAGCAGTGATAACAACCAGGATCACGGCGGGCATAATAACGGGCAGGGCGGCGGGCCCCTCGGCCCTATCGGGCATGCAGTCGGAAACACCGTCAAACAACTCAGCCCCGGAAGCAATGGTGGAATCCACCTTCCTGTAGGCAATGATAAAAACCAGGGCGGAGGCAGCGGGAAGAATGGTGGGAAAGATGGTGGGAACGGTGATGGGAATAACGGGAACAGCGGCGGGAAAGACGGCGGGGACAGTAACGGGAACAGCGGCAACAAGGACGGTGGGGACAGTAACGGGAACAACGGGAACAACGGGAACAGCGGGAACAGCGGTGACCAGGATGACAGTAATGGGAACAGCGGGGACAGCGGCGGCGGGAAGAATGATAAAAATGGGAGTGACGGAAACAGCGGCGGCGGGAAGAATGACAATAATGGGAACGACGGGAACAGTGGCGGCGGGAAGAATGTCAATAATGGGAACGACGGGAACGGCGGCGGCAGGAAGAATGTCAATAATGGGAACGACGAGAACAGTGGCAGCAAGGATAACAGTAATGGGAACAGTGGGAACCACGACGGAAAGAATGACGGGAAAGACGGCGGGAACAGTAATGGGAGCAGCGGGAACAATAGTGGAAACACTGACGGGGACAACGGGAACGACAAAAACAACGGCGGGGACAAGAGCGACGGAAACAACGGTGGGGACAAGAGCGACGGAAACAACGACGGGGACAACAAGAACGGCGGAAAGGGCGGCGGGAACAACGACGGAAATGGTGGGAACAACAACAACGGGAGTGGCAAGGAACCTACCCCCGACTCACCCGCTAAAACGAATCCTCCGCCTAAGTCAACCCCAGGCCAGCAACCGGATCCTCCTAAACCAAACCCTCCTCAGGGGCCCGTGGATGGTAGCGAAGACGGGAAGGGAAAAAAGGACGGTAGTGGCGGCGGCAATGGAAAGGGGCAAACCCCCAACCTACCCGTTACACCGACTACGCCCAAGCCAACTCAAGACCAGCCGAAACCTCCTCCACCTCCTCCACCTCAACAAACTCCAGACCAGCCGAAAAAAGCGCAGAAGCCCCCCAAGACACAACCTTCCCCAGAACCCGTAGTCACAACGACGGTTCCCGAAGCTGCGCCACCCCATCTGTCCACCCGACCATTAAATACGCCCGAGCAAACCGCTACAGCTGCTCTTCCGCCGGCGACTCAGGCGACACAAACTCATACCATCATGTCCCAGCAGCCATCGACGACAAGCCCCGCCGATAACTCAGCATTACCCGACGAAGCCCCGTACGTGCATCACGTTCTTCCTCTAGTTTCGCACTGAACTTAACCTGGAGCAGTAATTCCGCTGTCGCGAATTCGAATTCTGCAATCCGTGCGAACGGCGATGGTAAAATTGGTGACGCAGCAAAGGCATTTACCACTGAGGAGATCGCGACAACGATTGTCACCGAAGGTGTTTTCACCATTTCCACGACCGAGATATTGCCCAATGGTCAAACCAAGGTCGCCACTTTCACATCGTCAGGCACCCGGACGCTCACCACGACCACCGAGGTAGTCACTCAGATTGGCACAGTCAGGTTCGGTCGAAAACTCACTAAATGATTCTGACCTCTGACTCCATCCTAGCTCAAATACTGGTCCGCCTACGGCGATCATCGGAGGAGTGATTGGAGCAACAGTTATTGTGATATTGGCTCTCCTCGCGTTCTGTATTCTTAGGCGCAAGCGCCGTCGCCAGAAGATCATCCTAACCTCGATTTCAGACCCCTCCCAATCATTCCCGCCATCTCAACGCGTCTCAGAAGTTAGCGTTGCTCGCCGAGTCCCCGTGTCAGCGGCACCAGCTGAGACTCACCGCGGAAATGGTACATCTGATGAGGCGTCTATCGAACGTAGCTCGTCTGTAGCATCAGCGGACAGTGGGACCACGGGCTCGAAACTGGTAGTACGTAAGAAACCGGTCCCTTACTTGGACGACCCACTCAAGGATTCATCTACTGAACCACTCCCATCCACTTCTTTGGCGTCCTCCACAAGCTCTTCGTTGCTCGGGTCGCAACAAAGGAGCACCACTGACGACCCTTACTGGCAGGGACTGCTGGTTGACCTTAGGCCCGAGAGTTCGCAACCCTCCCGTTCCAGTACAACCGCATCCAGCGATATTGTTGTCGAAGTCGAGCAAAACCCCTTTGCGGATCCAAAGATCCCCTTAGTCGATCCTCAGAAACCCTCCTCCGACCCTTTCTCCGACCCCAAGGATAAACGTCTCTCCACGCATAGCGGCCTTTCCTGCGCCTCCCTGACGCCCTCACAAATTAATCGACACATGGAAAGCGTTGACTCCCTTTCCAAGCATCTATCCATTAAGAGTGGACTATCATACGCGTCGTTGACTCCCTCTCAAGTTCAACGCCGAGTGGACTATGTTTCCTCAGGCTCTAACTCAGAAATGAACTCTGATCGGTTGTCCGTACGGAGCGGCACCTCCATCACTTCAACATCAACTGTTCACACTGTTAAGGGCAGTGAAGTTGGCAAGAGTTCCCATGATCTTCCACCTGCCGTGCGGACATCTACCACAGGATCTACAATGAATGTAAGTTGCTATGACCTCACTCATAAAAGACTTGGTATCTGACACCCTGTTAAGATCGGCTTTGCAGTTTAAATTATCTATCACTCAATCCCTCGATACGGATACCCGCGGGCCGTCGCTGTCTTTACGTGGTCTCACTTTCATGCTTCGTGTTCGATAATGGACTTGTGTATATATTTGGAGTCGGGGGTTACTCCTCATCTGATACTAATACATCTTTCTTGCATTTGCTCTAATGATTCGTGACATTGATGCTCGGGTTGATCCAAATGAGGCCGCAGGATGCAACCATCATCAAAGGACAAAACCATCGACATCGACATCATTAAGGTGCCAAGGATTCTGCCGTGCCTCTATTTCCGTCTGATAAGAACGCTCCTGCCTCAATGCTCCTGCTAGACTTGTATCCCATTCTAGAAACAAAACTTGGCCAAAATAATATCATTATCAACAACCCAAAAAGACCCTGGATTCATCAAGTGTCCAAATACCACTATAACAACTCTGGTAACCGCATTATTCCTCCGCATTTGGGGTCGTCAAGAGATGAGACCAAGAATTACAAGAACTTTGATGCCTCTTGGGTATCCAAGTAGAAAGTGATTTCGTCTATTTTGAACCGTGGGTCATTATCAGGGAGCAAACACCATTCTTATGCAATTCTGCATCCGGGTACCATCGAAGGCGTACATTTTATATTACTCTAGGTGTTTTATATAGGTTTCCTCCAGACCTCGATCCCGTTCCCTCCTTTCTTTACCTGTGTAGCCCATTATACCCGTCTTTGTTCACTGTCAACTTCTTGATCAATGTGCTGAAGCTAAAGCCAACTTTGAAAATGATGATTCTTCGCTGATCGCCGTGATAGCGAGATCTCTGTCTCACGAGCATGCAGATACTCCGTACCGTTTTACCTCTGAAATCGTGAGTTTTGGACCCGCCAGTGCTGGCTGGATGAGGCAGGTCAAAAAGCCTTGGCAGAACTAACGCAGCTGGCGCCAACGTTAAGTGAAGTATTGTACATTGCGTCCTAGTTAGGTGAACCTCGACGACAAATTGCAACAATACAACTGCGGGCACAACTTTGCTAAATTGCCCGGGCGCCACAGATAAAGTGAGCTCGTCCAAGATACTGTTACAGGCCGTGACATCACCATTCTTTGTTTGGTAATAAACGCAACTGAACTGACTGTTGGACATTCCAAAGTTTGTTGTACCACACTTGTCAGCCCACGACCAACCAGCAACTCTGCTTTATTCCATCCTCATCATATATTGTGCGACCAATATACCCACGTCAGACGCTTTCTTTCCGCAACTCGTGACCTTTGCTGCAAGCCATCAGTCCAACTTTGCTGGCATCGTGGCATCAGCATACCCCCGGCCAGTCACTATCGGAACGGCGGTATCATACCTGTAGTACCGGAACATGTGCAGCGTACCATGGCGCTGGAGAAAGCAGTACTTCAAGCCCGTAAAAATCTCTTACTCAGGATCTTTTGGACTAATAGATGATATCACAGATACTCGGAATCGACCATGAGAAGCCTGATGAACAGAACTTTCGGATTGACACTCTTTCGAACAGCCAAAGATACACCGCCTGATCCATATATCAATCACTGAGCCCAGATGGCGGTCCAAGGAAGCATACAAATCACCCCGACCTGACTGCTGTAAAGTCCTCCCACTACCTCTACCCTAGCCCTCCCCCTGGAGCCGACTGAACCTGCTCAGTTTGTTCATTCACAAAGTCCTTCTCATGTACAAGAAATTCGCATTCCGAGAAGTGCTTTCCGTCCGTGCACCCGGGGGGGCGGCCACCACTGGCGGAGAGAAGCCATCGACCACCAGCCCGGTTACTACAAGGTATTTTGTCCATCCTTTCCCGTGTGCAGAAACTGAGTAAAATCTCTTCATCGCCCCAAAGAACTACTACAACCCCTGAAACCACTTCTACACATTCTTTAAGTACGGCGAAACCATCCCCACCCCCACCTGGCTCAACCAAGATTCCAGCCCCGACGGTTACCACACTGGTCCCCCACCCCCCAGCAACTATAACAACAGTCTCCCATCCTGCAGCAGCTACTCCAATAGTTTCCCACTCTTCAGCGGCTACCACACCGTCCTCCCGTCCTTCACCGGTTATTGCATCGGTCTCTCACTCTTCAGCAACTTCTACACTGGTCTCCCGTATTTCAACAACTACTGCACCGGCCTCCTATACTTCATCAGCTGCTGCGCCGACCTCTCATACTTCAGTACCTGCTGCGTTGACCTCTCATGCTTCAGTACCTGCTGCGTCGACCTCTCATACTTCAGTACCTGCTGCGTTGACCTCTCATGCTTCAGTACCTGCTGCGTCGACCTCTCATACTTCAGTACCTGCTGCGTCGACCTCTCATACTTCAGTACCTGCTGCATCGGCCTCTCATACCCCAGCACCTACCAGCCATACGACGGAGCCCACGGAACCCCCTTCCAGCCAATCGGGAACAGATATTGTCTCTGTGCCAGGTCCTATAACTACAACAGCTCCGGGACCTACCACTACAAGCCCTACAAGCCCTATCAGTCCTATAGGTCAGACAAGTAAAACTCCAATCACAAAGGTGACTCCTAGTGTCCCTGTCACAACATCACAGGATGCACCTTCGAGACCAACTCAAGAGGAGTCTTCACATTCTCAAAGCGCAAGTGGTGCATCACCCACTACTTTTGTTACACCAACAACGTCGTCGATAATTCCTGAATCGACTGAATCAATAACTTCAACACCAGGTGAGGTTGGCCTTGTCATCCAAAGCTCGATAGCCTCGTACGTGCCACCCCATACTCAGTCGTCTCACTAAAATAATTGTATTTCCAAGTGCGTCGCCACTAGGAGATACAAACACCGATGCTAGCTCTTTGACTACTCTGGGATTCATTACAACGACTTTCCTCACTACTGGAGTCGCTGAGATAACATCCCTGACCACTTTGCCCTTTGGTTCGGTCAGCACAGTTACTGGACATTCAACGTTCACAAGCACGATGACCTCGACCTCGGCAATTGTGTCTACTATGCCAGCATCAGTTCGGTGAGACTTCCAATCCTTAACCATCGTTCGTATTTTGATGCGGGGATTACACAGGTCAAATGCCAGGGATAATGTAGGAACGATTGTTGGAGGTGTTATATCTAGTGCCCTTGGTCTCCTCGCGGTCCTCGCGTTTGTTTTCTGCCTCCTGCGTAGGCGCAGGCGTAGGAATATTCAGGGTCCTCCTTACAGTCCCGTTGAACCGGGAGATTCTTCATATCCTCTCGGGGGACAAATGGAAACTGGCCAAATTTTCAACGTTGGGGTAACCTCACCATCCGCCTTGTCACATCATGTATCGTACCTGCCTGACCGCCGTTCTATGGTCTCCGATGATGACATCAGTGTCGTCGAGCCGCTGCAATTGCGAGTGAACATACCGACGCCCTCACTTTTCCCCATTGCACAAGGTGATCGTCCCAGGCTAATTGACGCTGCCTCGGTTGAATCGGCACCGAGCACTCGTTCACATAACCCCTTCGAGGACAGTGGCAGATATTGGTCAAGGAACTCAGGCGGTTCCCTTGATGCCGCATATCCTGAATCCGAAGTGTTGCATGAGCTCGGGGAGGACGCTAACCGAGCATCGTCAGCAACCATAGTAACGGAGCAGGCACCTCCTCACGACCCGAAACGCTTGTCTATGACCAGCGATTTCGCTTACCCTATACTTGAACCGGATCAACAGCAGACCTCTGTGAGGCGCTTATCCGTCAATAACGGGCTCCTCCATCCTCCTTTCGCGCCTGGACAGGACACGAAGTTAGCTCGTCGGCTCTCTAGGGCTTCATCGTCTTCTAGTGTCGCGAATGTAAGCGTTTGCTTCAGTCGATCACGCACATATATTTACTAATCCACGCACTCTCAAACAGATTGGCATTGCGTTTTGATACCGTACCCTGCGCCGTATTTATGGACTCCGTGGACTATACAATTAGTTTTGGACTTGATGATGCTGGGCCGCTATGTGCCCATACTATTGGATTGCGATAAACATGTAGCAGCGAACTCGGAGGAATCCAATGTTGGCTCTGCTACGTTTTTTTCGAATACCCTCGGACAATTGGCGTTTGGTCAGTGTAAGTCGAGGTCGATATTTCGGGTGGTTAAGCATTTGCTTTTGGCCTTGCCTGATCAACCGAGCGGGACACACCATTCCCTACGCAGTAGATTATAAAACGCTCCGTGGAATTTGGGCAGCATTCTATCTCCTGCGCATACTCTCGCTCAACGCCCCGCCCGATCGAATGGCGGCACTGGTTCTTAAGATTCCAACACTAGCATCAGTTCGTTCGATCGTCGACAGGCAACAATCTGCATCAGAATTTGAATCAAACACAGGCTAGGACGAACATAAAGAGAGTCAGTTCAGGAGCTGTCCCATTAGTAGCCGGCTGCCACATACACTCGTTTCCATATCCATTTTTTCACTTTCTCGGATTATCTCCCCTCGTTTTTCCTGCAGTGAAGGTATTCTTCGATGGCTCCTCTGGAAGGGCTTCAACTGTCAAACAGAGGCGTAAGTTGACTGACACTATGCCCTATGATCTTTAGAAACTCATAATGAAATAGATCAAGTTCCTTGGCACTAGACTACCAGATGCAAGGCTCAATGCAACTGAGCTTGTTTCTGAAGGAATAAAACCCCATGCTACAGATTCACCTCCCTGGGCCGCAGCTATTGACCGTCGTGAGATAACGACTGTAACGGAATTAGTGTATGGTTTCTTCAGCAGCGCTAAAGGATGAACGGACTGATGTCATTGGTTATTCAGAGTCTCTACAGTGGCACCCACATTTCTAGTGGGGGATCTGAGAACGTGACCATTCTTACCACATTGGGCTCTCGGTCCTGCGACTCACATGCTGGCGCTTTTAGGAATCATCCGCCAGTAACCATGCCCTTGTTAACCATTAATACACCCGAGCACCCTAAGAATGTTTGGCCAACCGCCCAAATACAAACTACCATATTTCCACTGGTGACTCAGGCGACACAAACTCATACCATTACATCCCAGCAGCCATTGATGACAAGCCTCACCGACAATAACTCGGCATTACACGACGAAGCCCCGTACGTGCATCACTTTCTTCCTCCAGTTTCGCACATAACTTACCCCGTAGCAATAGTTCCGCTCCCTCTCCTTCTGCAATCCGTGTGAACGGCGGTGGTGATGTTGGTGACGCATTGAAGGCATTTACCACTAAGGAGGTCACGACAACGCTCGTCACCGACGGTATTTTCACCACGGCCACGACCGCGACATTGGCCAATGGTCAGACCAAGGTCGCCACTTTCACAACGTCGGGCACCCGGACGTCCACCACGACCACCGAGGTCGCCACTCAGATTGGCACAGTCAGGTTCGGTCGAAAAACCACTAAGTGGTTCTCACTTCTGACTTCCACCTAGCTCAAGTACTGGGCCGCCTACAGCGATCATCGGAGGAGTCATCGGAGCAACAGTTGTTGTGATATTGGCTCTCCTCCCATTTTGCATTCTTCGACGCAAGCGCCGGCAGACAAGTGCAATCACTCGAGTCCTTGCTCGCCCTTTTCGTGATAGTATCCCAGCCCAACACCACCCATCCTTTCCTAAACAGCGGTCAGGGGAAGGGGTACCTTCGTCTGCTCAACCGGACTCTGCTCAACATGAAATCGAGAACCGCAGAGGATCGGCGGATCGCCCTAATGACCCTTTCCGCGATCCCGAAATTCCTGAACCAAGAGTGCAGGATCCTAGGACTACCTTGAGCAACATTCAAGAATTGACAGCACAGCTGGAGGCGGAACTCGGCAGGCTAAGTGCCTCAGCTCGTTTGGGCCAACTCTCGGATGCCGATCGCGCTCGATTGGACGAAATCAGACACATATTCTCGACTGTACCCCCAGATCCAAGGCTCGAGCGTGCGCTATCCATTTTAAGTACAACCACATCCTACTCGAACCCTCCTCCTTCATATAGGGAGTGGCCAACTGTATAGGTGAACATCTAGTCTAGTTAGCGATGTATTGATACAATGTATATATCCACAACGGTCGATACATTAGTAGGTTGACTACCACCGGAAATGGAGCCCCCAATAATTGAACAACAGTCTGGCATGTTTAACTTTTCCATTAGACCTCATCTGAGTCGAATAGGGTTTAGGAATGGGCTCGGAAAAACCATAATAAAATGGAATGTCAGAACTCACAGCAAAGCAGCAGGCACCTCTTCATGATTCAAACCATTGTCTGTGACCAGCGATTTCGCCTACCATGTATGTACATACTCGAACAGATCAACAGCAGACCTCTGTGGGATGTTTGTCCGTTAAGAACAGGCTTCTCCATCCTCCTTTCGTACTTGGACAGGACACGAAGTCAACACATCAGCTCTCTAGGTCTTTGTCGTTTCCTAGTGTTGCAACCGTATGCGCTTACCCCCGATTGGATATGCATATATGCCTACTACCCATGCATTTTCAAACATACTGGCGTTGCGCTTTTGGAATTGGCATAGTACTACCTCTATTTATGGACTTGGTGCTATTGAGCCGCTACTGAATTGTGATAAATACGTAGCGGCGAACTCGGAAGAATCCAGGGTTGGCTCTGCTGCGTTTTCGAACAATCCTCGAAGAGCTGGTTTTTATTAAATGTAATCGAGGTCAATATTTCGGGTAGTTGAGTATTGCCTTTGGCCCTACCTGATTGACCGAGCGGGACATGCCATCCCCTACTGTGCACTAGATTATAGAATACTCCATGGAATTTGTGCACCATTCTGCCGTTTGTCCATATCCTCATTGTCCTGCCCAATCAAATAATAGTGCTAGTTCTTATGGTTCCAACATCCAAAACATCAAACTCAACAGTTTGATCGTTCGTCGACAAGCAACAATCTACACACTAGAACTCGAATCAAGCACAGGCCGGGATGAAGTGATTTATTCTCCAATATAAGAATGATTCGCAGAAAAAGAATTGGCTCAAGAACTGTCTCATTGGTAGCCGGCTGCCATATCATATTCCACACCATTTGCTTCACTTTCTTGGGCTGACTCCCCTTTTTCTTCTCCCTGTTTTTTCTTTTCCTGCAGTAAAGATCTCCTAAATGGCACCCTTAGAAGAATTTCAGCTGTCAAACCAAGGTGTGAGTAGACTGGTGTGATGTTCTATGATTCTTAGGAATTCACAATGAAGTAGACCCAATTATTTGGTGCCGGTCTATCGAATCCAAAGCCCAATGCAACTGAGCTTATCCCTTCTGGAATAAGTCCCCCTGCTATAAATTCGCTTCTCTGGGCTTTTAAACGCCGTGAGGTAACGACTATAATAGGACACAAGTATAGCTTCTCCAGCAGCAAAGTTGAAGTATAATTGGACTAATATTACTGGTTATTCAGAGTCTCAACAACAACATTCACGCTTCTAGCGAGGGATCTGAGAACACGAGGGTGATCTCTTTATCATATTGAGTTCTTGTGCCAGCGCTCACATACCTGCTCACGCCTTCAGGAATCACCCGACAAAGGTGATCTCTAGTGTCCCTGTTACAACGTCACAGGACGCACCTCCGAGATCAACTCAAGAGGAGTCCCCTCATTCTCAGAGCACAAGTGAACCAAACGACGGCAGTGCTTCATCCACTACTTTTGCTACACCGACAGCATCGTCGATAATTCCTGAATCGACTGGATCAATAACTTCAACCCCGGGTGAGGTTGGCCTTATCATCCAAAGCTCACCGGTACCCCCGTACGTGCCACCCCATCCTCAGCCGTCTCACTAAAATAATTGTGTTTCCAAGTGTGTCGCCACTAGGAGGCACAAACACCGATGCTAGCTCTTTGACTACTCTGGGATTCATTACAACGACTTTCCTCACTACTGGAGTCGCTGAGATAACATCCTTGACCACTTTGCCCTTTGGTTCTGTCAGCATAGTTACTGGACATTCAACGTTCACAAGCACGATGACCTCGACCTCGGCAATTGTGACTACTGTGCCAACCGCATCGGTTCGGTGAGACATTCAACCCCTAACCACTGTTCATATTTTGACGCAGGAATTACATAGGTCAGATGCCAGGGATAATGTGGGAACGATTGCTGGGGGTGTTATATCTAGTGCCCTTGGTCTCCTTGCGGTCCTTGCGGTCGTTTTCTATCTCCGGTGTAGGCGCCGGCGTAGAAAAATGCAGGGCCCTTTCCTGATTCAATACGATCCGTCCTTTATCAGGCAACAGTCAAGGGAAGGGGTACCGTTGTTTGATCAACCGGACTCTGCTCAATATGAAACTGGGAACTCTAGAGAATCGGCAGAGGACCCTAATGACCCTTTTCACGACCCCGAAACTCCTGAACCAAGAATGCATGGCCTTAGGACTACATTGGATAATATTCAAGAATTGACAGTAGAGCTGGAAGCGGAACTCGGCAGGCTAGGTGCTTCAGCTCGCTCAGACCAGCTCTCGGATGTCGATCGTGCTCGATTGGACAGAATTAGGCACATATTCTCGACCGTACCCCCAGATCCAAGGCTCGAGCGTGCGCTATCCATTTCGAGTACAACCACGTCCTACCCGAGCCCTCCACCTTCGTATAGAGAGTAGTTAGCTGCGCAGAAGAACATCTTGTCTGCGGTGTAGCAATGCATTGAGAACTTGACAAGTCGAGAGGAGCTGCAGGCAGATGATCTTGGATGCACGCTAGGCCACCAGCATTTTTTTCTAATGGGCCCACCACCCAGACCATCCAACAGTGATGACTGGCTCCCTTCCAATGAACTGAGGCAGAGTTTCTAGTGCTTAGAGGATTGCGCATGAGAGTAAATTTGGTGTTGCTTAACAAAGTCCACACATGGACGTTCGTCTTGTGCCAAGGCTGAGCTGATCTCCAAGATCACTTGTGAAGAGGAGAGTCCCGGATAGTCCCTAAATATGTCGGTCACAAATCTGAACATGCAACCGGAAATAGTGCCCTTGGTGACTGAACAATAGTCTGTCATGTTAATTTAGATCTCATCCGAGTCAGATAGGACCCAGGAATGGGCTCAGGAAAGCCATAATTTTATTGGGCCATCTCTCATAATTGGCAGTCAGTGGAATAGAATTGAACATTATCAGGAACCACAGCGGAGCAGCAGTACCTCTCTGGCATCACTCAAAACATTTGTCTATGACCGGCGATCTTGCTTACCATGTACTGTACGTACATGCCTGAACCGGATTAATAGCAGACCTCTGTGAGATGTTTATCCGTCAAGAATCGGCTTCTCCATCCTCCTTACACGATGCCAGCGATCGGCTCTCTAGGGTTTGGTCATTTTCTGTTGTCGTGAGTGTAGTATGCGCCTGCTCCCAGTTGCATATACACATACATTTACTGATTTATACAATTTTAAACAGACTGACGTTGCATTTTGACACTGTATTATCTGTATTTATGGACTTCGCGGACTATACGATCGCTTTCGGACTTGATGATATTGGGCCACTACCTGCCTACTAGTAGTATACAGGCTATAAGTACTACTGCATTATGATAAACATGTAGCAGCAAACTCGGAGGAATTCAAAGCTGGCTCTACATTTTTTTGAATAATCCTCAAAGAGTTGGTGTTTCATCAAATGCAAGCTGGGGTCAATAGTTCGGGTAGGTAAGTGTCGCCTTTGGCATTACCTGGTTAACCGGGCGGGATCATATGCCATTCCCTAGTATGTGATAGAACTTTGTTATGTAGTACATAACAAAGTTCTGTGGAATTTGGGCACCATTCTACCTTTTGAATATATTCTCGTTGTTTTACCCGATCAAATAACAGTGCTAGTTCTTATGATCTCAACCCCAACATCCAACTCAACAGTTTGATCGTTCGTTGACAAGTAACGATCTGGTAACCAGAACTCGAATCAGAACAGGTTGGGATGAAGTGATTGGTTTTCCAATGTAAGTACAATTCTCATAAAAAGCATTGGATCCAGACCCGTCTCGTTGGTAGCCGGCTGCCGCACCCACTCGTTCCACACCTTGCTTCATTTTCTCAGATTGTCTGCCCCTTCAAGTTTTATTCTCTTTTTTTCCTGTAGCAAAGGTTCCGTTAATGGCACCCTTGGAAAGGTTTCAGCTACCAAACAGAGATGTAAGTAGGTTGGTGTTATGTCCTATAATCTTAGGGAATTCACAATGAAATAGACCCAATTTCTCGGTGCTGGGCTATCAGATGCAAGGCCCAATGCAACTGAGCTCGCTCCAGCGGGAATAAAACCCACCGCCATAGATTTCCCCTTCCGGGTCACAGCTATTGACCGCCGTGAGATAACGACTGTGACAGAATTAAAGTATGGCTTCAATTTCAGCAGCGCTGAAGGATAAACGGACTGACGTCACTGGCTATTCAGAGTCTTTACAGTAGCGCCCACGTTTCTAGTGGGAGATCCGAGAACGTAATCATTTTCTTACCACGTTGAGCTCGTGCCAGCAACTCATGTACCTTCTAACGCTTTTAGGAATTGTCCGTGGGTGACCAAACCCTTAACTATCACTACACCCAAGTATACCGTTTTTCCATTGGTGACCCAGGCAACGCGAACCCATACCACCACATATCCACAGCCATGGGCAACAAGCTCGGTATTATACGACAAAACCCCGTACGTGCATCACTTTCCTCCTCACATTTGCACTGAACTTACCCTGGAGCAGTAATTCCATTGTCGCGAATCAGAATTCTGCAATCCGTGCGAACGGCGATGGTAAAATCGGTGACGCAGCAAAGGCATTTACCACTGAGGAGGTCGCGACAACGCTTGTCACCGACGGCATTTTCACCACGACCACAACCGAGACATTACCCGATGGTCAGACTAAGGTCGCCACTTTCACAACGTCGGGCACCCAGATGCTCACCGCGGCCACCGAGGTGGTCACTCAGATTGGTACAATTAGGTTCGGTCGAAACCCTACTGAATGATCTCAATTCTAATTTCACTTTAGCTCAAGTACCGGGCCACCTAAGGCAATTATCGGAGGAGTCATTGGAGCAATAACTATTATGATATTGGCTCTCCTCGCATTTTGCATTATCCGACGCAAGCTCCGGCGGGCAAATGCGATTTCTCGGGTCCTTATCCACCCTTTTCTTGGCAGCGTCCCGGCCCAGCACAATCTATCCCTTGCCAAGCAACCGTCGGGGGAAGGGGTACCTTTGTCTGGTCAAACGGACTCTGCTCAACATGAAACCGAGAGCCACAGAGGCAATGGATCGGCAGAAGACCCTAACGACCCTTTTCGCGATCCTGAAATTCCTGAATCAAGAGTACAGAACCCTAGGGAAACATTGGACAACATTCAAGCATTGACGGCACAGCTGGAGGCGGAACTCGGCAGGTTAAGTACTTCAGCTCGTTCGGGCCAGCTCTCGGATGCCGATCGTGCTCGGTTGGACGAAATCAGGCATATTTTCTCGACCGTACCCCCAGATTCGAGGCCCGAGCGTGTACTATCCGTTTTGAGTATGGTCACATCCTACGCAAGCCCTCCTCCATCGTATAGAGAGTAGTCAGCTGTGCAGACGAATATCCACTCTGTGGTGTAGCGATGCAACGAGAGCTTGACAAGCCCGAGAGGGTGCTATACCTTCCAATTATTTACGTGCGGCCGACTGGTGGTTGTGTGGTTCAACATTCAACGATACTCTCATCCAACCGGGTCACCGAATTCCCGGTTTGGCCACAACGCATTACAATCGCTTAATCCACCTCTGCCTGCCGACAATGGTCTACTGCTATATTGTCAGAGAATATTTTAGGACTGCTACAAGGGATTTTCGTTGATCGGGATTAAGTAGGATTGTAGGTACTCACAACTTTGGTCTGATGTTGGAAGGGGTTTACTGTGACATTCAGAGGGTTCGTCACAATCCCCAGTCCAAGTATCCACCTGACATACTACGATCCACAACCTAAGCTATAAATCAGCAACGTTTGACGTTGATACGTTGGCGGAAACATCATGGGCGGTGTAGGTCAGTAAGGAACTATCCACCTACGTTAGCTCGGAGTGATCCGAGTGAGGGTGACCTCTAGTATAAATATATGGTTTTTATGGTCGAATCAGCCATGGAAGTTGCACGGAAGTGCACCACGGACAACTAGGCGTTACACACATGACGAGAGGCAGAGCGCAGGGGGTTCCAGAATTTACCGCTACCGCTACTGCACTACCCGCTACACTACCGTACGCTACCGATACACTGCCGCACCCCTACCGCTACACTGCTGCTACACTGCCACTTCATTAAGGTCGCCTTTAAGGTGTCAAATTGGAGTCTAACAGGCCTCAATTAGTCTCATAGACTCTAAAATACAAATATGAACAATGTGTCTACATTTAATCAGACTTTGTACCTGATGATGAGCCCAATTGTACTTCAGTGTTATTAAAGTCTCTCTCCCCTATTAGAATTTCATAGTAGTACATGATGAATCCTACTTCTGTTGCAATATTTGAGTTAGAATCAGGAAGGAAAATGATAGAAATCAACTTCTTCACCTTTGTGTAGCGTTACTGTAGCACCTACGTAGCGGGGGTGTAGCGGGGGTGTAGCGGGGATGTAGCGGGGGTGTAGCAAGGGTGTAGCGGGGTGTAGCAGGGGTGTAGCAGCTGCGTAGTGGGTATGTAGCGGCACGTAGTGGGTATGTAGCGGGTGTGTAGCGGGTGTGTAGCGGCACATAGTGATGCTGTAGCAGTACCGTAGCAGGAGCAACAATGTATAGTTGGTTTGAACTAAAGATATTACAACCCATAAGCTAAGCTTGATGTGCCCTACGCTTCCTGTTTTTCTTACCACTACTCTTTAGTTCCTCTTCTCCATGACTATTCAGTCCCTGTTCTCGAAAGAATATATCAAGGGCTGCACAGCTTGCTACATCAACCTCAGGCAGCCATTCATTTTCGCTCTCAGGGAAGCCTACCCATTTTATGAGGTACTGCCAGCTGCCCTTTATCTTCTTTCGTTTGATAATCTTCTCAATTTTGACTTCTTGTTATCAGAACCCTCACAAGGACTATACTTAGGTCTTAGCCACCTTCCTGATGAACAATAGAATACTTCTTTTTCTATCTTTAATACTGATACTCCCACACTCACGCTTCCTTTCTCCCATACTCAACTTCTATTTCTCACAGGAAGCCTTCTCTTTACCTGGGTCCACTTTCCAATGACTCGCTTTGACAAGTACTTACCCAGGGTACTTATAAATAGCAGATAGCCAATATGTATATAAACCTAGCTACAGTCACCTGTATCCTTAGCTTAGTGTTATACACTGTTCTGCTTAAATCCCCAGTTCGCCTGAAAGGGCTTCAGAGATTTATCCAGCCCGCCTCTAAGTCAAGTAGTAAGACACTTGGACCAAGTCTGTATAGACATCCTTGTGATCCCAACCTTGCAACTCAAGAGCGGACCCCTAACCCGGGTAACAAAACACTAAGCTAATCTCTGTTCCCCGTCCTGTGTCTCTTTAGACGCGTGTTGTAGCCATTGCTACATGTGTCGCCAATTGCGACGTGTTATTCCCCCGACATCCTGGAGTTCAAAGGACTCCTTCTTAATATTGTCATCTGCGCCGCCGGCTACGCAATTGGAAGAATCATTGCGTGGTACATAATCCATCGACCCTTCCCTCCTTTTCCCAATCCGCCTCCTTTCCCTCATCAACCCTTCATCCGCCTCGAAATACATTTGTATTTCCTAACCACAAACTAATCTAACAAACTGGAGTTCATAAAACTCCTCAAATACATCCTCATCATCACTCTCGGCTACGTGATTTACAAATCAATCACTCGCCTTATCAAATACCACAATACCACCCCGACTCCACCCTCCTTCTTCATCCGAAGAAGAAGAATCTATTTCCAAAGAACAACCTCCTCCCAATCCTGTTACATCCATAACTATTACGTCTTCAGCTCTCCGCTATCTCCGCTTCGGATCAATCCCGTTCCTTTACCTTTCCTTTTCAGTCTTGTATTCATTCTTGTTTCATGTTTATATTGTTGTAATACCTACAGCCTTCTCCGTTCCCATAGTTCCCCGCGTTCCCTGCACATATTATGTAGACCATAGTTACTATTCTTGACACTTTGTATATAAGCTGTAGGTACTCCAGTTTGTAACCTCAGTCTGAATATCGACTTAGTTCTCCCCTCCTACTCTCTGTCCGATCTCCACTCTTCTCCGATAACTTGGTTCTTTGAAATATAGGATTGCGGTAGCACGAGGGCACAACACATATGTTGAGGCCAAAGATCCACTCCACACCAAGTCCACCACCTCCGTCTAGAGTCTGTGCTAACATAGTACACGACCTCCGCATTTAGCCGCCCGTACTCCGCCCCCGCCCCATAACTTAACAGTATATTCAGACTCAAACTCTCGCTACCGTTCATTTATCATTAATCATGGTTACTAAAACTAGGACCAAGACAACCTCCGCCACCCAGTCCACGACAGATGTCAGGCAAAGTACGCGCCCGACAAAGCTGTCCCTCAAAGCCCGCGAGGTAAAGGCACAGGCTGGTCCATCGAGAGTCCGCAGCTCTCGCATGGCCAGTACTCCCACTGCCTCCGAGCACTCCCAACGAACCCAACCCCCCTCAGACCGTCAGGCTACGCCTGCACGATCATTTCTGACCCCCCGTGCTCCTGGAGCATACCCCTCGAACCCTCCGTCACCTAATCCCTCTGATCCCTCAGACCCCTCAGACCCCTCGGAGCCAGAAGACAACGATGATGATGATGGTAATGATGGTGATAATAGTGAACCTGATAATAATCCAGGTCCGCCCCCGGGCAATAATCCGCCTCCACCACCACCACCGGGGAATATGAATCCATCTGCACCTCCTCGTTGTCCCCGTCCTGCTGCTCCCAACACCAACGACCTCCTAGCCCATGCCCTTGGCCGCCTTGCCGATCAGCTTGACGGTCGAGCTCAGTCACATCCGCCAACTCCGCCTCGGGCCCCTCACACCAAAGCACGCAAACCCGAAACCTTCGATGGGTCTGACCCCACCAAGCTCAAGCCTTTCCTGTTCCAGTGCAGGTTATACTTTCGCACCAACCCCAACCAGTTCGCCAACTCCGCAACCAAGGTCAATTTCGCATTGACTTATCTTTCGGGCACTGCCCAGCAGTATTTCGAGATCGGCCTTGACTAGGCTGATCACGACGGTATTATCCATGACTGGCTGGATGATTGGGATGAATTCACGCTTGAGTTACAGACTCATTTCGGCCCCGCGGATCCCACCGGTGAAGCCGCCGAACAACTCGATAATCTCCACATGTGCTCGGACGAGAAAATCGCCGTCTACAACGTCGAGTTTCTCCGCTTAGCCGGGCAACTCAAGTGGGGTGACGAAGTTTTGTGTCACCGCTACTACAAGGGACTTCCTGATCGCATTCAGGATATCCTCTCCAATCGGGCTGATGGTAAGCCCACCACATTCGTCTTGATGCGTGACGCAGCACAAAAGGTCGACGCTCGTTATTGGGAATGCCAACGAGAAAAAGCCCGCGCGAAGTCCGCATCGGAGCAACAAGCCTCCAAGAAATCAGGAGGTAATCAGTCCACTCAGCCCTCATCCTCCGCCAATCAGTCCTCTGCTGTCAAGAGCAGCAACAACAACAACTCCAACAACAACCGTGGTGGTTCTGGTGGCCACGGCTCCTCGTCCAACAAACCCTCCCAACCCACTTCCAACCAGAAGTCCTCAGCCCCCAAGCCTGACCTGTCCGACAAGCTTACCAAAGATGGTAAGTTGACGACCGAAGAGCGTCAACGTCGCATGGACAACAACCTGTGCCTCTTCTGCGGAGGGGCCAATCACAAGGTCAGCAAATGCAAGAAACGGGCTGCATCGGACAACAAAGCCAAGGGGCGTCAAGCCCAAGTCACAGAGCCGGATAGCTCTACCGCTGCAGATGTGCAGTCGGAAAAATAGAGTGCGGTCCTCAGGCCTCTGCACAGACTGAGGATCGCATTGAGCTCATCTGTGCTCCCGAGGTTCCCCGCCTCAATGCGTCCGCTCTTTCCGATCCGAATTCCCTTCATGTAGAATTAACTTCATCCCTCGTTTTCTCTTCTTCCCCTATTGTAGTTAAATCCATTCCCACCATTTCCGACATCTCCGATCCATCTCAGAAACCTGTAAATAATTCTCTCCTGAACTCTCCTTCCATCTCCCCAATTCCCTTCAAAGCCTTGGTAGATAGTGGTTCCACCCATTGCTTCGTAGATACTCGCTTCGTCCGTACTCATTCCATTCCTACCTCCCCCATCACAGCAGTCGAGTTACGGTTATTCGATGGGTCATCAAAATCCTATATTTCGGAGCTTGCACACATCCCCGTTATTTTTCCTACCGGTGAATCTTTCTCTCTGGACCTCTACGTCACTCAGCTCGATTCCTCCTGTTCCATGGTTCTAGGACACAACTGGCTCACCCGCTACAATCCGTTGATTGACTGGGTCACAAGCAGTATCATATTCCGACCATCTCTACTCGAGTCTCCTGCTACTCCCTCCGTTCGCGCACCCGCAGATTCTCCGCATTCTGCACCTCCTGTCGATTCCGGTATGGATTCCGTTTCCGTCTCTGAGGCTTCTCCGCCCCTCTCCGGTGCTCCGCACATTTCACTCATCAATGCAGCCGCATTCATGAAAGCTTGCAAGCTCCAGGGTTCCCAGCAATTCCGTATCAACCTCACTGCTCCCTCCGTCTCCGCTGCCTCTGCCTCCGTGTCTACCGAACCAGTAGACCTCTCTTCAGTTCCAGAGGAATATCACGAGTACGCCGATGTCTTCAGTAAATCATGTGCTGACACACTTGCCCCCCATCGCCCTTACGATCTCAAGATTGAACTTGAGGAAGGGGCAGGGCCTCCTGTCGGTACAGTCTATTCATTATCACAGTCCGAGCTGAAGACACTCCGCGAGTTCATTGACGAACACCTCTCCATCGGCTTCATTCGCCCATCCTCCTCTCCTCATGGAGCTCCTGTCCTCTTCATCAAGAAGAAAGATGGCTCCCTTCGCCTATGCGTTGACTTCCGGGGTCTCAATCGCATCACTAAAAAGGATCGCTACCCTCTCCCACTCATCTCCGATCTCCTCGACACTTCCCGCAAAGCCCGCATTTATACCAAGATAGATCTCCGACATGCTTACCACCTTGTCCGCATCACTGAAGGTGATGAATGGAAAACCGCATTCAGGACCCGTTATGGCTCCTTCGAATGGTTGGTAATGCCCTTTGGTCTCACTAACGCGCCAGCTACGTTCCAACGGTTCATGAATGATATATTCAAGGACATGCTGGATATTTGCGTTATCATCTATCTTGACGACATCCTAATCTATTCCGACGACATGAATGTTCATCGCAGTCAAGTCAAGGAAGTATTGAAGCGGCTTCGTCAACACGGCTTGTACGCCAAACCCGAAAAGTGCGAGTTCCACTCTTCCACAGTGGAGTATCTAGGGTATATCCTTTCCCCCGAGGGTCTCCGCATGGACCCCGCAAAAGTCAAGATCATCGAGGACTGGCCAGAACCTCGGAAAGTCAAGGACATACAGTCCTTCCTTGGTTTCGCCAACTTCTATCGTCGATTCATTCACGGTTATTCTGATATCGTCGTGCCACTGACACGACTCACTCGCAAGGATACCGCATGGAATTTCACTGACGATTGTAGAGCCTCCTTCAACTTCCTGAAGAAGGCCTTCATCTCCGCACCAGTCCTCACCCCATGGTCCCCCGACTCCCAGATCATCGTCGAAACCGACGCCTCCGATTATGCCCTTGCAGCCATCCTGTCCATACAGGCTGTTGACGGTGAAGTCCACCCCGTTGCATTCCATTCCCGCACATTCAGTAGTACTGAGCTCAACTATGACACTCATGACAAGGAGCTCCTCGCTATATTCGAGGCCTTCCGTATCTGGCGACACTACCTTGAAGGTGCTCCTTTACCAGTTGACGTGGTCACTGATCACAAGAACCTGGAATACTTCTGCACCACCAAGGTCCTTTCCCACCGCCAAGTCCGCTGGTCTGAGTATCTGTCCCAGTTCAACCTCATTATCCGCTTCCGTCCCGGTCGCCTCGGTACTAAGCCTGACGCCCTTACTAGACGTTGGGACGTCTACCTTAAAGAGGGGAATAGGGACTATGCAACGGTCAATCCTCACAATTTCCGTCCAGTCTTTACTCACGAGCAGCTTGCAGCATCTGCTCGCGCTACATCATTATACTCCCCAGTCCTCCGTGCAGCTGTTACCATTGATGTGGAACAGCTTCACAATGACATCCTCGCTGCACTCCCCGTGGACCCCGTCGGCTCTGCACACCTTGCCAGTCCTGAAGGACGCTGGTCAGTTGACAATAAAGGTTTTCTCCTCCTCGACAATCGCATCTATGTCCCCAACTCCGACAATCTCCGACTCCGCGTTCTCCAGTACAAGCATGACCACCCACTTTCTGGCCATTTTGGTCAGAATAAGACACTGGAACTCATTCGCCGGGACTATACATGGCCCGAAATCCGGACATTTGTCAAGGACTTTTGTAAGTCCTGCGTTACTTGCATGAGGTCTAAACCACAGCGCCATCGTCCCTACAGACTACTCAAGCAACTCCCCATCCCCGAGCAACCATGGAATTCCATTTCTATGGATTTCATTGAGAAGCTCCCAAAATCTGCTGACTACGATACCATCCTAGTCATCGTCGACAGACTCACCAAACAATCCATCTTCATCCCCACCTACGATACCATCACTTCAGCACAGCTAGCCCGCCTCTTCGTCCTCCATGTATTCTCAAAACACGGTGTCCCAGAGCACGTCACCTCCAATCGCGGCTCCGAATTCGTATCCCACTTCTTCCGCTCACTCGGAGAAGCCCTCGACATGCGACTTCACTTCACCTCCGGTTACCACCCCGAAGGTGATGGTCAAACTGAACGCACCAACCAGACACTTGAGCAATACCTTCGCATCTACTGCAATTACCAACAGGACAATTGGGCGGAACTCTTACCCCTAGCTGAGTTCGCATACAATAATGCCCCTAGTGCCACCACTGGTATCTCTCTGTTCTTCACTAACAAGGGATATCACCCGAAGATCACAGTCCACCCCAAGCGCGATCTTGCCTCCGCACGGGCCCGAGATTTCGCTGTCGACCTTGACGACCTCCATACCACCTTGAAGTCCGAGATAGCACTGGCTCAACAGCGCTATCAAACCTCCGCGGATGTCCGCAGATTGCCGGCACCTGATTTCCAAGTCAGTCAGAAGGTATTTGTTAAAGCTCAGTTCTTCCGTACCACCCGTCCCTCCAAAAAACTCTCCGAAAAATTCTTAGGACCCTACGAGATCATAGCCCAGCCAGGCTCACACTCCTTCACCCTTCGACTTCCCGATTCCATGAGAGCGGTGCACCCAGTCTTCCACGTCTCTATGATTGAACCCTCCACTCCCAACTCAATACCTAACTGCACCGAGCCACCTCCGGCACCAGTCGTAATTGACGGCGAGCTTGAATACGAAGTTTCTCGTGTTCTTGATTCCCGCATAGACCGCCGGCGCCGACGCGGATTTCAGCTCCAATATTTGGTCAAGTGGAAGGGCTATGAAGGCACCCCTGATGAGACGTCATGGGTCATGGCCCAAGAAGTAGAGAACTCACAAGAGCTCATGGATGATTTCCATGCTGCTAATCCCGATAAGCCTGGCCCCCTGTCTACATTATAATTGCTCACGCCTTACACTCCAAGGGACCAAGAAAAAATATATTGTTGACCTATACTAAGTCAACAGCCATTTCCGCGTTCTCCGCATCCGCCACCATTTTTCCCTTGCCCTTGTCCACACGGCTCCTCTTCCTGTCCCTTTCCTCTTCCATCTCCACATCACTATCATCACTCCCCTCCGCGCTCTCCGTATTCTCCGTTTCTCTCGCTTCTGCCTCCTTCTTCTTAATGCACGCCAACTCCTCCGGGGTCACGTCATTCCACATCTCCACTTCCTCCCGCATCACCTCCACTTGCCTTACTCCTGGGTCGACCTCACCCTCAGCCTCCTCAAGCTGGCGGTCGATCTCCGTCTCCGCTGTCACCTCCCGTTCCATGTAGGGCTCCTCGGTGTCGAAATACCACTGGAGGTGGTCCGCGAACTGCTGGTCAAGTCGCTTCTCGGCCCTGGCGATTCGCTTGTTCACCTGGGCCATTCCCTGCTTCATCTCCGCCCGAAGTCCAGACATCTCCGCCTTGAGGTCCTGGTGGACCTCGCGTATCATCTTCTTGATCTCTGCGCAAGTCCCCTTCTTATCAACCATTTCGTCGATAAGCACATTTGCTCACCTTCAAACTGCCCAGTGGACAGTGACAGCTCCGCCGCGTCGCCCACCTCACCCGCACCGCACTTGCGTTTCCCCACCATGCAGTTCTTGCAACTGCGGTGTTTCCTAAGTCATGATTAGCTTCATTCTGTACGGAGGATTTGTTATACTTACCCCCCAGCTACCTCACAAGATAAATTGTATTCCTTGCACCTCCCGCAAGGATTATCCCCTCCGAACTTCTCCCCTGTTCTCCGCAGAATCTTCCGCGCCTTGCCCTTACCCTTTCCTTTCTTACCCACCACATCTTCCCCGTCAGTCCCATCCTGCTCTGTCCCCGACTTTTCTTCCCAGGCGGAACCCTCAGCAACCTCCAAGTCCATCCTGGCCTGCAATCTCCTCATATCTGCTTCACGAGCGCTCGCCGACGTTCCCGCTCCGGACTGCACTGCGGCCAAGATTTCAGCGTTAGCTTGAGCCATTACCGCCCTCAGAGCCTCCTTACGTTGTCATTCCAGCGTTGCGGCCATGGCCAACTCCCTCTTCTTCATCTCCGCCTTCTTCTTGTCCGCCTCTGCCTTCGCCGCGGCAGCCAGTCGCACCTTCTCCGCCTCTGCCTTCGCGGCAGCCAATCGTGCCTTCTCCACCTTCTCCGCCCTCCTCCTTGCTGCGGCCTCCTTTTTGGCTTTCTCCGCCGCAGCCCGCTTCGCTTCCTCGGCAGCCTTCCTCGCCCTTTCCTCCTCGACACGCTGCTCCTCCTCCAGCTGCCTTAGTTCCTCCGCCTCCGCTTCCATTGCCGCCAGCCGCTGCCTCTCCAGCTCTTCCCGCATCCTCCGTTCGTTCTCCTCCCGTTCCAGCCGTTTGGCGTTGAGTTGCGCGATGCGCTCTTGGGTGGTAGTCGTATTTTGGGACATGGTGGTGGTTCTGGGTTAGGAAGCTCCCGCCATCAGCGCGCCCTCTTATACCCATCCGAAGGACTCCGAAGTGAAGTTTAATAGTTATCGGGGTCCTAGGCCTCGTGGGCTCGGCCTTAAGGGAAGGGCACTGTTACATCCGTAACTATTACGTCTTCAGCTCTCCGCTATCTCCGCTTCGGATCAATCCTGTTCCTTTACCTTTCCTTTTCAGTCTTGTATTCATTCTTGTTTCATGTTTATATTGTTGTAATACCTACAGCCTTCTCCATTCCCATAGTTCCCCGCGTTCCCCGCACATATTATGTAGACCATAGTTACTATTCTTGACACTTCGTATATAAGCTGTAGGTACTCCAGTTTGTAACCTCAGTCTGAATATCGACTTAGTTCTCCCCTCCTACTCTCTGTCCGATCTCCACTCTTCTCCGATAACTTGGTTCTTTGAAATATAGGATCGCGGTAGCACGAGGGCACAACACATATGTTGAGGCCAAAGATCCACTCCGCACCAAGTCCACCACCTCCGTCTAGAGTCTGTGCTAACATAGTACACGACCTCCACATTTAGCCGCCCGTACTCCGCCCCCGCCCCATAACTTAACAAATCCCCAGTCTGAAGAAGAATATTTCTCAGACGAACAACCTCTTCAATCAGACGAAGAAGAACAACTCCGTCAACAAGCAATCGAAGAATACCCTTTCTTGGACCCCCGCCGACATCAATTCCCCAGTCCAACTCCGACAACTTCTTCTACCCCAGTAGAAGATTCACCCTTTCATAATCCTTACGAAAGAACCAATATTCCACCTCGTCTGACTCAAATTAGCGGACCAGGACCATCTCGACCTCAAGACCCAAGAAGGCCTCCTCTCTCAATTCAGCCTTCTCCTCGCTCTCTTACTCCGCGAACCCCGCAACCGGTAACCCTACCTCTAGCATCACCCATTCAAACTTCCCCCACACACGCCCCTGTAATCAACCCACAAACAATTATGGGTTCACAAGCCGCTGCCCCAGCTCCAGCAGCTCCAGCGCCACCAGCACCCCGAGAAATCGGATTTATCAAACCTCCCATCTTTGACGGAGACTGAACCAAATTCGACGACTGGCTTTTTGCCGTTGACGTCTACCTTATTGGAAATGACCTCGTCTACCCCCGAAATTATGACAAGTGCCTCTTTGCACTCACATCCATGCAAAAAGGAGAAGCTCGAACCTGGGCATCTCAATACATTGCAGAACGATACGCTGCAGGACTAGTGCAGACACCCCCGTACCATGGATTCTACAATGAAACATGGGCTGCTATGAAAGCTCGTCTTCGACAAGACTTCCGACCAGCAGATGAATCTGCTTACGCCCATACTTGCCTACAAACAATGAAACAGGCAGGTAAACCTATGACCAACTTCAATTCGAAGTTCAAAGACATGGTCCGACTTGCGGACATCCACGAGGATCGAACTCTCATCGATCTCTACCGGAAAGCCATTGATTGCAGAATCGCGATCAAAATCGACACTTCCGAAAACCCGCCACAAACCATTCAAGGATGGTACACAATGGCCAACCGACTCGACGACAACTTCCGCCGAGTAAACGCTCTTTACGGAACACCATGTTCCTTTAATAATAACAACCGCTTCCAACCAAAGCAAAAACAAAACAACACAGTTCCCTACGCGAACTACTACGCCCGATCAACCCCTAGGTTTACACCTAAAGATCCCTACGCTATGGAGATGGACAATCTCCAAACTGAAGAATACGAGGATCCATATCCTATAATTCCTCACGAAATCAATGAAATTAACATCCCTTGCGAAGACAATTGCGACGGATCCCTCGAAATCGACGCTGTCCTTACCGGCCAGCAAATGAAACAATACCAGAACCGCAAATGTTTCAGATGCGGATCTGAGAAACATTTTATTGCGGAATGTCCCATGCCCGCACCAACTCGCCGCTTCCCCGGCGCCTGAACTCAACCGGTTTGACCGGTTCGAAACCCAAACAGGCCTAAACCTTCCACTTCCACCCCTCGCAAGTATTCACTTGCGGTTGCCGATGTTGCCGCACAAATGCAGCAACTTGTGGACACCTTGGAGCCGGAACTCCAAGAAGAACTACATTCAGCACTGGCTGAGGACCCCCAAATGCGTCCTTTCCAGGATTTTTAAAACAGAGTGATGTCGAACGATGTGCCCCTGCACACTCCCAAAATGGACAAACAATTTCTCCTCTTACAATCGATTCTGTACAATTAACTACGTCCTTGAATAAAAGATCTCTTTTCCTCCCCATTGAGATCTGGAGCGAACAATTGTCGAAACCCGTGGCCATCACCGCCCTGATTGACTCAGGAGCTCAAGGAAATTTCATATCCAACAAAGTCGTAGACCGACTCGGATATCAATGCCAATCCCTGGACAATCCCATTGCCTTAACCAATGTGGATGGATCAAATAATCAACATGGCATGATCCGAGATTATGTCACAATCGACGCCATCATCGATAGTCGCGATTGCAAATTGCAAGCCTTTGTCACCAATACCAGAGCAAAGGATTTCATAATGGGTTTTCCCTGGTTGGAACAACACAACCCTGATATCAACTGGAAAACCAAAACATTTTCTTGGAAACCACAAATCGAACACTCGGCGTTCCCACAACTTCTCAAAACTCTCCGCCGACCGATAGAAGCCAATTCCATATCCATGGATTATATGGCCGGACATACCACTACCACCGACGAAGCACCAACAGAGTACTTCGATATCGACAACATAAATCTTGACGAATTCTCCATGGAGAACGAAATGAACCCTATGCTGTTTACACCAATGGAAATAAACGCGAAAGCAACCTTCGCTACTCAACTCCATAATACCGCCGCCAAACTTACATCCAAACTCCGCGGTAAACTCCCCGAAAAACAAGACAAAAACAAGATCCCTCGATGCTTCGCTCGATGGGCAAAACTATTCGATAAGAAAGCATCTGAATGCTTCCCACCATCACGATCTTTCGATCACGCCATCGAAACAAAACCGACGTTCGAACCAAAGTCGATGAAACCATACCACCTAGCGCCTGCTGAAAATAAAGTGCTAAAAGAATTCATAGACGAAAATTTACGAAAAGGGTACATTTGACCCTCGAAATCACCAATGGCATCGCCATTTTTCTTTGTGGCAAAGAAAGGAGGAGATCTCCGACCTTGCCAAGACTATCGTTACATCAACGAACATACGGTAAAGAACGCTTACCCAATTCCCATGATCTCCGCTATCATGGATAAACTCAAAGGAGCCAAATACTTCACCAAACTCGATGTCCGACTCGGATATAACAACATCCGAATCAAAGAAGGCGACCAATGGAAGGCCGCATTCAAAACGCCACAGGGTCTATTCGAACCCACGGTAATGTTCTTTGGATTGTGCAACTCCCCTGCTACATTCCAACACATGATGGATACAATCTTTGCCGAACAACTCGACAAAGGCGGAATTATCATCTATATGGATGATATACTCATTTTCGGTAAAACCCAGGAGGAAACCGATCAAATCACTGAACAAGTACTGAAAATACTCGAAGCAAACGATCTCTACCTTAAAGGAGAAAAATGCGAATTCAATAAGCAACGACTCGAATATCTAGGCATGATTATCACACCTGATAATATCAAAATGGATCCCGGGAAACTTAAAGGTATCAAAGATTGGCCTATCCCCAAAACTGTTATCAGAACCCTCAGAAGGACTATAATTAGGTTTTAGCCACCTTCCTGATGGACAGTAGAATACTTCTTTTCTATCTTTAATACTGATACTCCCACACTTACGCTTCCTTTCTCCCATACTCAACTTCTATTTCTCACAGGAAGCCTTCTCTTTACCTGGGTCCACCTTCCAATGACTCGCTCTGACAAGTACTTACCCAGGGTACTTATAAATAGCAGATAGCCAATATGTATATAAACCTAGCTACAGTCACCTGTATCCTTAGCTTAGTGTTATACACTGTTCTGCTTAAACCTCTTGTTCGCCTGAAAGGGTATCAGAGATTTATCCAGCCCATCTCCAAGTCAAGCAGTAAGACTCAAGGACCAAGTCTGTATAGACATCCTTGTGATCCCAACCTTGCGACTCAGGAGTGGACCCCTAACCCGGGTAACAAAAACAGTCCGTCAAGTACGGAAATTCATCGGGTTTTGTAACTTCTATCGGAAGTTTATCCGCAAATACTCGGATCTCACAAAACCTCTCAACACCCTCCTTTCGAAAAAGAACAAATTCGAATGGAAAACGGAACAACAAGAATCTTTTGAAACTCTCAAAAACGAATTCCTCAAAGAGCCGGTACTCCTCATGCCCGATCAAGAAAAACCTTTCGAAATCGAAACCGATGCCTCAAAAGTAGCAAGTGGAGCTGTGCTCTATCAATACGACATCAATGGTAACCGTAGACCGGTATCATTCTTCTCCAAAACTTTCGCACCAGCCGAAAGAAATTACGACATATACGATCGCGAACTCCTCGCCATCATCCACGCATTAGAAGAATGGAGACATTATCTCCTAGGATCCCCTCACCCGGTGATCATTAAAACTGATCATCAAAATCTGACTTATTGGAGGAAACCCCAAAAGATCAGCCGCCGCCAAGCTCGCTGGGTCCAGCTCATGGCCAACTACAACTTCAAGCTAGAACACGTGCCTGGAGTTAAAATTCTGGCGCCGGACGCCTTATCCCGCCGACCTGATTATGATCTGGATGATGATCAGGATAATACCGACGTCACAGTTCTTCCAGAAGAACTGTTTATTTCCGTCATTGATGTGGCACTACGTAACTGGGTCATCAATTCTCCAAAATACGACCCTAAAACTGCCGAGGCTATCCAACAAATCAAGGATCACCTCCCGAAATCCACCGACTCCGACTTCAGGACTTGTCTCCACTGATAGTGGCAACCTTATCACCTTCCAAAATCGGGTTATCATCCCCGAAGACCTCGAACTTTGCCGCGAAGTAATAGCAAAATATCACGACCACCCCACCAGAGGTCACCCTGGTGAGCAAGAAACATACCGACTGGCCAAGAAAGACGTTTACTGGCCTGGCATGTCAACTTTCGTCAAATATTACGTCAAAGGCTGCCCCGAGTGTCAGCAATACAAAATTATCCGTCGACCGGATAAAATCCCTCCTCAACCAATATCGGCTTCGGAGACGCTTCGCCCCTTCTCCCAAATTTCATGGGATCTCATCACGGGTCTCCCTAACTCTGACAGGCTTTAATGCCATATTGTCCGTGGTGGACCACAGCCTTACGAAGGGGGTAATTTTCATCCCTACTTCCAACAAATCAACCGCTGATGACATCGCAAGATTACTCATCGAAAAAGTATTCACTAGATTTGGTCTTCCTGACAAAATCATATCCGACCGCGACCCTAGATTCGCCGCAAAATCCCTTCGAGAATTGGCTAAACGCCTCAACATCAAACAGGCCTTCTCTACAGCCTACCACCCTCAAACAGATGGATCCACAGAACGATACAACCAAGAGATTGAAACATATCTCTCCATCTATTGCACCCGAAATCCCCTCCACTGGGTCGACTCTCTACCCCTTGCCGAGTTCTCACACAACTCAAGAACTCATGCCTCAAGGCAAAAATCCCCATTCGAACTCATCATGGGATACAACCCACCCTCTATTCCCACAATCATGGAAACATCAGACTTTCCATCAGTCGATGAAAGGATTCGAACCCTGGATCACGCCAGAAGAGAAGCACAAGCAGCACATCAACTATCCGCCGACATTGTGCGACAACGAAACAACAAATCATTCAAACCGTTCACAACAGAACAACGTGTCTGGCTAGAAGCCAAGAACCTCAAACTCCCATTCTTATCAAACAAAATATCCCCGAAACGTTTAGGACCTTTCCAAATCAAGAAAGTCCTATCACCGATCAACTACGAATTGACACTCCCAACACACTGGAAAATACATCCGGTCTTCCATCGAAATCTTCTAACCCCATACGAGGAAACAGAAGCATATGGAGCAACCCAAACTCCGCCTCCGCCGATAATCATCAATGATGAAGAAGAATACGAAATAGAAGCGATCATCAATCACCGCCGACGTCACAACCAACTCCACTTCTACATCAAGTGGAAAGGATACCCACATACCGAGAACCAGTGGCTACCGGAAAAGGAACTCTTAAAGAATGCCAAGGAGATCCTCCAAGAATATAAAAGAACTCACAAAACATGAAAGAAACCTCAGGAACTTTCGAGAACCTACCAAACGCAGAAGCCAAACAGCCTCTCAAACATTTATAACCACCCTCTAACAATGTCTTCCATCGTCCGCCCCCAATCAGCTCTTGCCTCTATCTCCTCTCACTCCACTTCCAACACTGCGAGCTCAATTGTTATCATAGATGGATTCACACCATCTCCGAAGAACTCACTTTCTGGAGCTTCCATTCCGCCCCCATCTCCCTACACTCCCTCCGACGCCTTTATCAACGACTCCGACAGGGACGAAATCCCCGACCCCAACGACACTCCCGCAGGAACCCCTGCCCCATTCCCTGCCTTTCCTAAGGCAACAATCACTATACATCCTGGACCAGCAACAACTAGCACTGGACCACTGGGACCGAATCGAATTAGCGATAGCGATCTCAGGAAGATTGCAGCTGACGTCTCCTTTGGAGATAGATTACTCGACCCTACAATTCAAAGCTCCGACAGAGCTTTCTGGAACCACTATGCCGACATGGTTCGACAAACTCAGGCTCTCAATAGAGCGTTCCAACAACAACAAAAATGGACAGAATCACTCGAGATCTCATGCCGAGATCGACCGACTCTCATGTCCGCGCTGTATGCGCATCTATCCTACGGTCCCCCGGGCTCAAACCTTCAGGACCCCATCACCATCGATGACTCCGTCATCCAACCCCAGTCCTCCACCAAGCCCTCCAGGCCCAATCCCAATCCTACCCCCGGCCCCAAGAGCCGAAACCCCTTCAACAACCCCGCCATGGCCGCTTTCAAGGCCCTCGACGAGGAACAATCTAGACGACACGTGGCCAAGCCCGTGGCTCACAACGCTAAACCCGGCCCTTTGGGTCGACCCAAACATTACCCCACCCGAACCGTTCACCCACGAACCGACTCCAACCCCACCAAACCAGCCGACCCCAAGTATATCTGTCCTGAATGCAAACGACATGGACACTGGGCATCAGAATGCCCCAATTTCCAGTGTATGGGATGCAAACTATACGCTCCCGGACACTACTCCTACAACTGCATCAAATACCGATGCCCCTACTGCAAGAATTGGGAACCCAAACACCCACAACAGGCCTGCCCCAAACGAGGCACCAAACCTACCAAGAATATCACGGCCTACTTTACCAACAATCAACCCAAACCTCGGGTTACCAAACCACATACACCCATCCCCGACTACCAGTTCCCTGGACCCTACACACCAAATATGGGGACCTACTACGACGACTATATTGACGATGCCGCCGACGCCAACAACACCGGTGAACCTGCCGGACCCAACTACCTTTAGCCCCGAACAAAACAGACGATTCTGGAACGCTTTCTTTCCAGATCCACCATTCCCCCAAACAGCATTCGAGCTTAACATTCATCGAACTCCAACTCCACCATTCTCCCCGGTCATACCGGCCACAATATACATCGAAGATGCCGACTTCTTAGCCGCTTATCCAAGCGACGACGAACCACAAGATCATAACGGAGTATGATCATAAAAACGGGGTAATGTTATCAGAACCCTCACAAGGACTATACTTAGGTCTTAGCCACCTTCCTGATGAACAATAGAATACTTCTTTTTCTATCTTTAATACTGATACTCCCACACTCATGCTTCCTTTCTCCCATACTCAACTTCTATTTCTCACAGGAAGCCTTCTCTTTACCTGGGTCCACTTTCCAATGACTCGCTTTGACAAGTACTTACCCAGGGTACTTATAAATAGCAGATAGCCAATATGTATATAAACCTAGCTACAGTCACCTGTATCCTTAGCTTAGTGTTATACACTGTTCTGCTTAAATCCCCAGTTCGCCTGAAAGGGCTTCAGAGATTTATCCAGCCCGCCTCTAAGTCAAGTAGTAAGACACTTGGACCAAGTCTGTATAGACATCCTTGTGATCCCAACCTTGCAACTCAAGAGCGGACCCCTAACCCAGGTAACACTTCTTCTCCTTCCATCTCCGGGAGCCTTTCCAAATCTTCTTCATCTGACTTGGTCTCCTCCACTTTTTTATGCTTGCTAGAATTCTCCTCCATTCTAGTTTTAGACAGTTGTCGTTCTGTTCGACTCTCATGATCTGGAGAAAACATATTAGCTCAATTTCGTTAATAACCAAGTTGATATAAAAGATCTGCTCACCTTTTTGTACTGTCAAATGTCTATCAGTGACATTTTCCCTTGTAGACTTTCTCATCTTCACATCCCCAAGATCCCACTCGTCAGGCATATATGCATATGGATCCCAAAAGCCCTGGTGACCATTGGTGTTTTGTTCCCATTTACGATCCCCTGCAGCTCCTGCCCTCTCTGATCGCTCAAACATCAACATTTCCAAGTCACGTATAGATTCCAAGTCTATGTCCCTCTCAGTTTGACTCCGGTTGTACACCTGAGTCATCCATGCCATTGCCAATGAACCCTTATCATGACCCAATTTCCTCCGATGAGCAATGAGGAGGGTTCCTGCATGATGTTGCACACTTTGATCAACCCACTTTGTCCTCAGCGTCTCGTCTGAATCACAAAGCACAACGTGAATCCAGTCAGATATTTGTGCAACGTCATCTGCTGTTAAAGTTCCCCATCGGCCCTTCTTCTCAATGACATTGCAGGCTTTCTCCTTTGGCCATGACTCCGGGTTATTCAAGAGGATGGACAGCTCATCTTGATACTGTCGAAGTACCTCGTTTATTTCTTTACCAAACTTCACCAACGATGGACTTCTGACAGCCAATTCAATAGTCAGTTCCTGACTTGACCAGGCAGGAGTCCATTTTCCTAGCTGTTTGAATTTTGTCAACGAGCTGGATAACAAATTGCAAGGCACATACCGGGGTGTCCATACGGCCTACTATGTCTTTCCACATAGATGTCCGCAAATCTCCACTGTCTATCTCACATATTGAACCCGGCCAAATGTCCTCATTCTCAAAAATATTTCCCCTCCACCATTTAATAAGCCACTTCCCGTTGTCGATGTTCTTGACCAAGCGAGCTGGATAGAAATAATTGCCTGCCTTTCCTAATAGCCCCTGCCCATCCCTATCATTTTTCCATTAGTAAGGTACATTATATCAGTCAGCTATTGCACTTACGCCAACCCATATATACTAGATCCTGCCTTCTCAACCTCCTGTATCCGAGTTCTGAATCACAATGCTGGTAAACTTTTAGTGATGTGCAGGAAAGAGATACTTACAATCTAGCTGCTTCGGCAGACTCTGACATGGGAATGGCACATTGGTGACATGAGAACTTGCCTTTCTCAATAGCCGTTCGTAGTGCTGGTGTCTGTTGGCATGCAACATGGCAGCAACGCTTGCACTGTCGACATTCAACAAGTGTTCCTGGAAATCTCTCCCTTATTGTCTCCATATTGCCTCTCAATCCACATCGACATCTCACCCTCACTGCGCAGGTCCTATCTTCCGCCTCAGAGGATGTGCTCCATTGCCACTCACATTCAATCATGGGCTTCGACTCTGTTTGTCCCATGCCCTGACCCTTTGTAGGCATGCTGCTCTCCACCTGTTTGGTCGATATCTGGCTAGTTGAATCATTATTATTGTCCTTTGCTTCAATAAACTCATGCTTGATCAGAAATTGTAGCTTCTTGGGAAGAAAGGGCGGCTTGGAAACTAGGCTCTCATGAGCCCATTCCTTGAATTTCTCTCTTCCTGAAATGCAAGCAGCTGACCAAACTCGCCACTTGGTTGGTATTTGTGCAAAACAAGAGTTGTTCACAAAGAAGTGAGGAATGCCATGACAGAGGTTCTGTTCGGCTGTTTCTAGAGAAAACTGCTTTTCTAGGGCCTTGAGTCGAGATTGATAGAATGATTTTTGTGTCTCCAGTCCCCCCCGAAGCCGATAAAAGACATTTGTTATGAAACAGCCATCTGGTACATGAGACAGTCTCACTCCTGCAAGACTCTTGGCTGTTGTTGCATGTGAAGACACCCGAACACATCGTCCATTGTGGTGAAGCCCATCGTATCGGTAAATTGAATGATCAAGGGGATTGTGATATATGGCGAGATAGTGATTTCTGGAAGGGTCTTTCAATGCAAAGCCAACCAAGTCGTATTCGGTAATATTGTGGCTCTCAAGGGAAAGCGTGGCTGGAATATCCCAGCTCTTTGGCTCGTGTTCATCCTGAGCTAACTCCACAAAGAGGACAACCGGAGCATTTAGCATAATGTGATGGAAATCATCTCGAGTGCCTGAGCAAATCTGAATTGTTTCGGCACCAAGTTTGTAGTGGCGCCAGCACCCGTGTGTGTTTCGCTGAGGACCTGGAAACATCTGATAATCAGAAAACCACGCCTTGAGGTTTCCCTGAAAAAATTCATGGTCACTGGTGGTTGCAATTAGCTCATCTCGGAGATTGGGGGCTGAGCGGTGCATGATGTGTGTCTTAGTGGAGTTAGGAGTGATCCACTGTTCTTGAGGGGCCTTAACGGTGCTGGGTGAGCAACTGGAGTAATCGAGTTCCATTAGCCAGAAGAATGCGCTTGGGGTAATGCGAAGATGGGGATTGTTGAGGTACTGGTCTTCCAATACTCGCAGACTTCTAACAAGCCATTCCTGAATCAATGATAGTCAGAATTGATTGTTACCAGTGATAGTCAGAGTCATACCAAAAGATTATCCTCCTTATTCAGCTCAGTCACAATGCCACTGTCTCTCAGCTCTATCCTAAGCTCGTCTCGTGCTTTCCGTAACCAGCTAGAGTCATAAGAACCCCAAGAACGAGCAAGAAAGTGCTTCAATATCGCAGCAATGATAGTATCCTTCTTCGTATCTTTGTACACCTCTTCTATGTCGCCCATAATAGGGAGTATGCATGCATATATCAGCTGGAGGGAAGTATCGAGCCAACAGGACTGCTTATGCCATGGATATCCCAGCTCTCCAAACGTCTCCTCCATTATTCTCTCTGATGCTTTCATTTGTGCACGCTTTTTGGGAGACACCTTGATCTTCTCTCCATCCCCTTCCTTGTCTACTTTATCTTCCTTTGCAATTTTCCTTGCTTTCTTTGTGTTTATCTTCTCCTCTTCGTCATTCAACCACCGCCTTTTAGGAGGACTGCTTTGATTCCTGCCCGCCCTCATCCTCATCCTCATCCTTGTCAATCCGGACCTTCACTTGCTTCCCAAACTGATGTTTCTGCCTTCTTCTTGGGATTAACTGTGTACCGGTATCCTTTGGTTGCCCATCATTAGGGAAGTGCTTTGTGCGAGTGCCCTGTGATCGTTTTGTTGGTAAAGCGGATTCAGAATTGTTTCGTTTACGCTTCCTGTTCTGTGGTGTGCACGGCATAGACATAGCAAACTCCAGATCTTCTCGTTCCTTTTTTGAACAATTAGTTAACTTGGCCTTTCCGTAATCATTGTTAATACCCACTGTTGGAGATCAGAGAGCGTTAGTATAGGTAAGGAACATTAATAATGTTGCTTACATCGCATACTCTTGTATCAATCCTCAAACATTACAGCCCACTGGTGTAGAGTAGCCAATCCCTCGAAGAAATGATGATGTCGTCCACCAGACCATGTGTATATCTGGGCATGTAGAGATTCTGATGCATTGCTGGTTGACTGTAGTCGATGCCACGTTTCGTCAGTCATAACCTTGCAAACAGGGAATATAAGGGGTGCATGTTTTCGTCGAAGCCACCAATCAAGCCATTGTGTTGCCAGTTCAAATTCATGTCGTAGTTCTGCCACCATATTCAAGAATACGTCAATATCCCTAGTCTTCATGAGACCTAATGCTAACTCCTCAAATTTCTCTTTTTTATCTGGATGAACTACACCTGTGATCCGGGCAACACGTTTGACAGACCGATGGTAGTGCTCTGCATGTTACCCGGGTTAGGGGTCCACTCCTGAGTTGCAAGGTTGGGATCACAAGGATGTCTATACAGACTTGGTCCTTGAGTCTTACTACTTGACTTGGAGATGGGCTGGATAAATCTCTGATACCCTTTCAGGCGAACAAGAGGTTTAAGCAGAACAGTGTATAACACTAAGCTAAGGATACAGGTGACTGTAGCTAGGTTTATATACATATTGGTTATCTGCTATTTATAAGTACCCTGGGTAAGTACTTGTCAGAGCGAGTCATTGGAAGGTGGACCCAGGTAAAGAGAAGGCTTCCTGTGAGAAATAGAAGTTGAGTATGGGAGAAAGGAAGCGTAAGTGTGGGAGTATCAGTATTAAAGATAGAAAAGAAGTATTCTACTGTCCGTCAGGAAGGTGGCTAAAACCTAATTATAGTCCTTCTGAGGGTTCTGATAACACTGCACAGCCTTTCACAAGAGTTTCCGCAGCTGCACGTAGCTCATCCTCATGACGTGGATCATGCCTTCCTTTATAGAAACTGATGAAGGCCTCGACAAATCCTTCTCTTTGAGCATCACTAAAATCCATTACCTGTATGATGATCAGAGAGAGACTTCATCTTGGAGTTCAGAACAACCACTCACCGTTGCAAATATATCATCCTTGACCATACCATTGTTATTCTCAATCTCAGCGGCAATTGACTGAAACAACGTGATAAAGTGAGCACGATAATGCTCAGAGGTTCCACCGCCCAGGAATGTCATGAGGATAGGCATCCAGCACTTTAGAGTGCCCGAATAAGCTGATGACACCATCAGTGCCCAACGATTGTCAGACCAAAACTTGTGAGTGGCATCTGCCACCATCCCTGGCATTCGATCTTCCACCATCTCAGCTACAAGGTTTGTAGTGCCGTCAGCCTCCAAGTGAATGATCTGAGACTGCATAAAGGGTGTCTGCAAGCACAGCACCCGCTCGGGAACTTCTCTTGAATATTTGACAAAGTTTGGATGGTCCTGGTTGAACTTCTGCATCGCATCGAATACAGCAGTTGGATCAGGAGGTGCATGTTTCTTTCGGGCTCGGTTGCGTTCATAGGTAACACGACCTCGGTTATGTAGTGCAGGAGAGATTTCCTTGATGGATTTTCCAGGACCTGTGAGAGTTCAGGACACCAAACTGAAGGTTGGATGGCCCCGCTGTAGGGTTGTTGATCACCATCTCCTCAATCTCATCTCTTTCCTGAGGGAGAAGATGTGCCGGGTAAGGTGGTTGTGGATGTCGATGTACTCCGCAGTGAATGAAATAAAGGCCTCCTTGCCACCTATATTGATAGAACTTGACACTGCAGCCAATCCACTTCAGCTTTCCTCCGCATCGACATTTTTGATACTGGAAGCCATGAGGGACATCTTCATCTGCCGTTGCTACAACCTTGTCCTCTGAGTCTGTGCTGCCTTCATCAGATAACTCCTCTGAAGAATCACGATCTGATTCTCCCAAACTATTGCCACTGGTCTCCGACACTGTTCTCCTTCTCCGTTGCTGGCCCTTTGACTGTTGCCCCTTCCGAGTCCAATTTTTCTTCTTCCTTTTCTGTGCTTTAACTGGAACAGGCTCCAAATATTGTTCAATTCGGGCAGCTCGGTCGGTTTTTGGTCTCAAGCCAAACCCGCAACTGGAATTACTGCACCGAATAACCCCAATACACTGTCGCAAGCTTAAGTGACCTCCTGTGGGATTCAACGCAGTACGGCTCCCTTTGGCATGCTGATTTCTCCCACCCAAGTTTTCTGCAGCCCAATGGATCAGTGCTGTTTGCTTGTTAAAGAGCTCGTCAACAGTGAAGTTCCTCCTGCAAAGGCCCTGAGGCCATACGCCCATTTCATCAACCTCTGGAATTGTTTCTTCATCTACCTTTGGGATCCGACCAAGAGGAAATGTCTCCATTGGGATTATGATATCTTCATAACGGCCCTCGTTCTCTTTCACCTTAGCCTTTTGTGATGTACCTGAGGCTGTCTCTTTTTGTTGACCATTTGATGAAGAAGCAGCCGGTGCTATGGGAGATGACGCTGCAACAACTGCAGTCTGAGGGGAAGTTGAGGTATTGTTCGTGGCTGTTGCTGTCATCCCACCAACAAGCTGTTGAAGTACGGGCAGTACTTTAACAATAATTCAGGATGGGAAAGTCAGTAATAAATAGAATCACATACAAGCTTCCAGGGCCAACGTCTGCTGAGCAAGTGGTGAAGGAAACTGAGGCTGAAGTGTAGGAGCTGAAGCTGTGGGGGGTTGTTGGGATAACTGGGGATGGTACATGGGAGGAGGGTAGTAGCCGAGCCATGGATAACCATTTGGTGCATAAGCATAAGGAGGTAGCGGAGCCCGGTGGCCATCAGAGGTTGGCGGTATAGGAGGGGGGTTACTGCTTGTATTGTTCATGTTTGATGTCGTATATTGGCGAAGAAAATCAATAACGCGTTTTGCAAAGCCCTGGTAAAGGACAATTAGCCTCTCTACGACGAGGAGATGTCCAGTATCACTCACAGATGCCATAGCTCACCTGCACTGTGCGGGGGGCTTAACGCTCAATTTTTTCTGATAGTTTTTATTTGCATTTGTCCTGATCCCATCACCGGGACTAATTCCCGTGGCAACAGCCGCCCCCCTCCCAGTTATTTAGGGACTTAAGTGAGTATGGTACTATAGCATGTATGCAGCAGGTATGTAGCGAGCGTGTAGCAGGTGTGTAGCGGGTATGTAGCGAGTGTGTAGTGGGCATGTAGCAGGAGCGGCGCAGGTACATAATGGCAGATATATGGCAGTAGCGTGGTGGGACCACAAATATTATTGGGGTTTGTGTTGTTCCAAACCAAATATCCTTGAACTGAACCACTAATTAACTCAGAGCCGAGGCTCTACATTGATATTTGTAGGGCAATTAATTGTTCAAAACAAACCTAGAATGGCCATCATAGCAATTATGTAGCGACACTGTAGCGACACTGTAGCGGGGATGTTTCGGTAAGGTGCGACACTGTAGCACTAGGGTGCGGTAGCGGTAGCGGTAAATTATCGATACCCAGAGCGCAGGTGAGAGGTTTGTATGTATTTTGGGGCTGAAGCCCAGACGGACGAACTATTAGTACACGATATAAGTACATAAAATAGACCATACCTGAAGCCCAGACAAACGAACTAGGGCAGGGAGCGGAGAAGCTACATAAATACTGATACATATTGGAAATAGTAAGACATAGACTTGGAGAAAAAACGGATCAAAGGGAGCAGAAGTTTTGTACTTGCTCCACACGGTCAAGTTTGTTCATCATATGCAGCATCCCACCGTAAAGAGGCTGTCGTAAGGCTAAGTCTCTGTCCGTACTGATATGTATTAGATTCAGTATTATCGTGCGATATTTTAGTATTTATTCCTACCGAGTGTGTCGCCATCACACATGACAAAAAAGGCATACTCAGGAGTCTGACTCACGCCATTTCCTTCGAATTTTACTTTGAGGTTTTAATGATTTATCTAACGCAAACGTTACACTATAGTTACTGAGCTCCTTCACTATGAAATCAAACTTCTCCCAGTTCTGCCTTGGGCTACTCGACCTTTCCGTGCCAGCTCCAGTCTAGTTTTGGGATGCCTAAATAGCAACTGGCAGTGGATTCGCAACGTCGTTCTCACAGACTGAAAGATGAGAAGATACTTAATTCGGAACAATCGTGAGTTTATGACTTTGAAATTGAATCTTAATTCCGGGCGTATAGCTGCTCAAGCGCCATCTCCAACCGCATTTAAAGCTGATAGTGAATAGTGGAACTGGAAGTGGACCCTCGACGACTGAATAACAGTCTGGCGCGTTCAACTTTTCCGGACCTCATCCGAGCCGGATAAGGGCCCATGGATGAGCTCAAAGGAAACTATAATTTTATTGAATCATCTCTCACACATCGGCAGTCAGTAGAACGGCCATCTCGTCTCGTTTTGGTTGATAGATCATTAATATATGGAGCCAACAATTTCAGTTAAATGCCCAAGTGCTCAGTTTCGTATTGGGCCTACAGTAAATATACACCATCACTAGTACAACAAGCGTCGCAGTTCGGACCACGAACTACGAAGAAACTACAGTCTTTCTGATGTATAGACCGGAAATTATGCCACCATCACGTCTCGGAGCATTAACTTTTACCCCTGCAGCGAGTAATCATAAAAACCAAGTTGCTACTGAGCCCTGAGATTCTTCCTCACCTCGGTTCCACTGCTCATCAGAAATCTGTTACATCATATCCTTCCTTCTGAGTACTAATAATCGTTTTTACCGGAAAAACATATAGTCCAAGTCTTTTCGGCCTTGGTTGATATCTACTTTTAGAATTGCTTACCCACAAGTGGTAGGAGTTCACACTTGAACCAGAGCAAAAGTCCACACTAAGTGCATTACTCGGTCCGGGAGAAGCCTTGCTATCCGTTCAAACCCGAGTGTTACGAGCTTGGAAAGGTGTTGATAGGTTGACTCGGTGCTTTGAGATGCGGGGGAGTTGGCCGCCTCGGTCTGTTTCCTGACGTGGGTGACTCTGGATATAAACACATATACACTGTACTAAATGCAAAGATGATCCAAAAGATGTCATGTCCAGGCGCGCCATTGGTTAAGGGATGCCTTAAAAATTCCGTGATCATGTTCCATATAACGCGCGTGAGCATCGGTGAATGCGCACTTGCCTCTCAACTATTGATCATGCCTGAATCCGGGACTGACAGGCACTGCTCTTGATCCTGTTCATCTATCCAAATTTTTGGTGCTCAGTTCCACTTTCTCTGGGCAACAATCTGTTTATCAGAAGCTGCATCAACCAATAAAGTAATCAACTCTGCTACTGAAATATATATAACACAGGCGCCAGTTGACCTGGGCAGTTTACCACCAGGTAGTCCGCTGCTACGTCCACTCGTTTATACTCACTCATTCTTTTGCATTTTCTTTCTTTTTTGGAAATTTCTTGATGGCACCCTCGAGAACGTTTCAGCTACTGAACGGAAGGGTGAGCGGTCAGGGCTGTGTCCCATATACCTGTAATCTTATAGTTGAGTAGGTGACATCCTATGATACTCGCGAATCATGTCTCGAAGCCAGGGCGACCGAGTTGCGCTTTGAGCAGGTGAAGCCAGCACCGGATGTGCTTCCTGGACCCACCACCCCCATATTAAAGTCCCTTTGCCCGAGTTCCCCCACAAAAATTGACCCATTCAAGTGGGAGGAAGAAAGTAACAACAAAGGAGGCTCCAAAGTTCAGAACACTGAGGCAGGAGGGAATGTTGGCGGAAAGCCAACTACAATGCCGAACGTTAGACCACAAAAATCCCCTCTCGAGAGTCCTGCTAAAGGTGACCCACTCAACGGAGGAAGCGGCAAAGGAAAAGGGAACGACAGCGACCAGGAAAAGGGCAATGGAGTGTTGGGTAAAACACCTGGAAATGGTTCGCAGAAGCCATCTGAGAGCCCTCCTGCTGATATTGACCCTCCTAATGGGAAAGGGAACGATGGGGGTGACAGTCGGGAAGGCGACGAGGCGGATAATGACAGCATTCTTGGAGCTTCTGCTAGCCCGCAGAAACACACTCCCGGCGGTCCTGCCAGTATAGAGAACCCATCTGAAGGAGACGATGGCAAAGAGGGCGACGACGACGATACAGGTGACAAGGCAATTGACAGTACTGGGGATAAGATAGCGGATGAAGCGACCCTTAAGGGGATCGGGAGCGCTACCAAGGCCATCGCTGGTGGGGTTTCTGATGACAGTAAATCCAATGATGATGGTAAAGGGGGAGGCAACGCGAAGAGGGAAACAGACCATAGCTCGGGCCTTCTTCCAACATCCCTATCCAGTTCAACTGATCTCACCCGCTCCCCAACAACGAAATCAGGCGGACCGACCCAATCATTTGCTTCCCCCAAGTCAAAAGTTGCCAGCCAAGCATCGGTTCAAAGCGCGGTACCTTCGTCCTCGATCCCTGTCTTCTCCATCCGGCCGGTTTCAAAGTTTATCTCTAAAACCAAAGCGCCGCCGATATGTACTCGGAAAACGCCTCCCCGACCGTCGAGTACGCCCAGGCCGACGCCAACCATTAAATCAGTGAATACGCACACACCAACTACGATTCTCCAGCCAGCAAACCCAACTATACCAACTGTGCAACCAACGAAAACGCGCAGACCAACTACCGTTCCAAACGGTCCAGTGATATTTCCGACGACGCCCGCTGGTCCCATTATATCCCAGCCAGCGCCGACAAGCCCGGTCAACACAGATAAGCCGTTACCAGACGAAGCGCCGTAGGTGTAACGTTCTTACATTCCGTTGTGGTTTTAACATTTGCTGTAGTTCTATCATCCCCTCTGTTTCTGCAGTACGCGCGGGCGGTGATCACAGTGTCGGCGATGCCTCTGCGGGGTTCACCACTATTGAGGTTGGAACGACGATTGTCACCAACGGCATCTTCACAACGCTCTCTACTAGTACATTGCCCAACGGTTCGATTCTGGTCACCGGCATCGTAACATCAGGCACTCGGACGATCACTACGACCACCGAGGTTGCCACTCAGATTGGTACTACCAGGTCTGCTTCATGTTTTCCCAGAGATGTTGCCGCCCCTAACCTTTAGGGCAGTACGAATACCAAACCACACAAGGCGGTAATCGGTGGAGTCGTAGGTGCCGTTGTGACCATTCTGGTCCTGGCCCTAGTGCTCTCCTGCCTTGTAGTTAGGCGAAAGAGACCCCGAGGAGCGAGCCGAGGCGTTCAGTTGCCTGGTCCAGTCAGCTTTTCCCCCAGAATTCGTGCTGTTTTAAGCGACTCTCCCACCGGAGGACATGTACTTTTGTTCAACCCTCCGCATTTTCTTGACCAAGGGCCAGGAAATGATAATCTACTGACAGAAGATCCTTTCCGTGACCCTGAAATTCCCGTTGAACCAATGATGCAGGAAGCCAGGAATTTCCAGGGTTTAACGGTGCCATTGGATACGGAGCCGCGCGGGCTTACGGCCTTGGCTCGAACAGACAAGCTGTCGGGTGCTAATCCAGCCCGAAAGAACGGACCTTCAAAAAGGCCGCTGGATGGAGCTTCTGGTCGGCCGTTCTCCGCGAGTACGGCCACAACGTACACAACTTACACAACCCCCCCTCCTTCATATAAAGAATATCAGTCGTATGACAGATAAATGTTTGGTGATTTGGTGATTAGTCTCGACAGGCTCGTACCGCGAATTGATTATATATAGTTTTTGACTTCTCTGTCCTCCTGGCGGCTGGGATGATCCAAAGGGGGCCTAGACGTGTCATCTCGTATGATGTGAATACCCCATTTCTTTGCCGCGAATATATCAACGGTAATTGCGATAGTTATAATCCCGATGTTCCACATGAATGCCCGCCGCCATGTGTAGCTGGATCCAGGGCCATAAAAGAGGGCAATAAGATCGAGAATCATGCAGAGTCCCAAGGTGGGATCAGGTCCTGACGCAACGGTCTTCCACGGAATATAAGAACGGGGGTTGTGTATGGGTGATACGACTAACCAGGAGAAGGCATATCACAGCACTTTGAATCAGCTCGGAATCCGGGGGTGTCAGGTTATTCTGATAAGAAGGAATAAGACCCCTGATCAGCTGTAAATTTGACAGGCTCACGTCAATAATTCCCCAGCCCTTCCACACATACAATATCCCTAGGCCAGTGAACGACTTGGCGACTATATGCGTGAGGAGGTTCCTTCTGGACATGCTGTACCGCCCAAAGTTGCTGAAGAGAACAAAGACCGCATATAGCTGAGAGGCCATGCCACAGATGAGCAACACCTGCGATCCCGCAAATCGCCCGTACATCCAGAACTCGCTAGCACATGCTGTGTGCATGCGGGTGAAGATTCCGCCGCTCGAGAATTATATGAAAGTGGCTTACCTAGGAAGATGTTCGTAGCAATGTAGAACGGGATATATGCCATCTGAGCAGAATTAACGATCACCTCCTGTGGAGGCACTTCTGGAGGGCCAAGGGCAATTTCTTCGTCTCCGACGCAAAGTAGGGCGGGATTGCTCTGTGGGATTGGTTGGCTAAGAAATAATTTACGGAGCCAGGATGCCTGTAGGAGAGCTTGTGCAATAAAAAACAAAAAGAGGGCGACAGGGTGAGGGCAGTATGGTTCTTCATCAAGCTGACGACCATTCCGAGTCGTTTGCACGTGGAGTTGTGTGCCAACATAGAAAAGGAATGAGACAAGACATGAGCGCGTGATAAGTCGAAAAGCTTTTTCGGCGACGAGAACCATGAGGTTGGAAAGGGGAGAGCGACACCCTCGAGAGTTAAATACGCTTAAACAAGACCGTTCAGGGGCATGTCGCTTGGATCCCGAAAGCGTGTCCCATAAACTTTTGGTTGAGCCGGTGCCAAAATTCTGGCAATTATATTTCCAAAACGGGGTAAGAGGTTCTTTTCTGTGAAGGCCCCCTTTGTCGTCCCTATCTAGAGGCCCGCCGAAAGTGCCAGAAGGGAAATGGCTCTCGCATGTAGAATATTGTACCCATTCTCGTCGCGACACTACAACAGACAGCTAGAGCGGGCAAGGAGCTTGCAGTTATCGCGACGCCGTAGGGGTTGCGCGCCAGAAATAGGGACGGGGCGAGCAGGGAAGCTTGGGCCGTGGCAGAAGCAACGTAGGAGCTATATTGAGTAAAATTGCGATACATTTCACCGGCAGATATACAAAGGTAAAATGAGGGGCGTGTCGCGGAGAGTTCCAGCAACGAAAGGTCCGGTACAGCTCGACATGACTTGTCAGCTAAATTGTATCGAAGACGGGAGTAGAAAGTCAAGGTGAGCTGCTGACATAAGCAGTCCAGGTCGCGCTTGACAAGGGTTCACAGATTGATGATGAGGGTCAAGGTAAGTCACAAGCCAATTCGCCTCGCAGATCTGGAATGACCCCCTTTGCACAGGAAAATGGAGGAAATACCAAAGGTTGTCGCGTCTCGTCTAGCAGAGGTATCACCTCTGGTCGACATCCTTACTGAACAACAACCTTCACCTCATCTCCTTGCCACTCCTGCCTCGAGAGGTTACCTATCACACCTTGCCACCCTCCCGCTCACGGAACTGCTTCAAGAGCCAATATCACTACAAACACAGTCCCATCATCTCACCTCCAGCCTAACGACCCTCACACACACCTCTTATCCAGTCTTCGTCTCCCTCCACAATACTACCACCGCCCTCACCTCTTCCCTCGAGTCCCTTTCTTCGTCTCTCAGTAACCTGCTCGACTCGAGCATTCCCACACTTGAAGACAGCACAAGTGCATGGAAGGAATGCACCGGAGCTGTCCTACGCGAACGGAACAAGGCACGCGTCGTGCTGGAGCAACACGAGAAGATCAGGGATCTCCTCGACATACCTGTCCTTATCGACACCTGCGTGCGGAACGGCTACTTTGGAGAGGCGCTCTCCCTTGCATCACATGTCGCCACACTGGCCTCGTCCTTTCACAAGATCAACGACGACAAGAGCAAAGACAAGTCTTCACCTCCCGCCATTCTGACATCCGTTCTCTCCGAAGTACAACACTCGATTACCCAGATGCACTTGTCGCTACTTGCAACGTTGTATGAGCCCAACCGAAAGCTACCTGCGTTGTGGAAGGCTGTAAATTTCCTTAGAAAAATGGACGCCTTTGGTTCGGGAAATATTGGGCCCCTTTTTGTTCAGCATCACCACAGACCATCTTCGCATGTTCATCAAGTCACTCCTACGAGAAGTCGGTGTGAGGAGCCTTCAAGTGAGGAGCAACTTGCACTAGCGTTTCTTGTTGGCAGAGAATCTTGCTTGAAGACAATTTTGGAGCCGGGCGGGAGGGATCTTCAGCGCCTCGTAAAACAGGTTACCGCCAATGAAACTGGTGGTGATACCCAGGAAGATGGTGGAGTGGGGAGTTCACAAAAGGGAATCAAGGCGAAGGGGAAAGGGAGAGAACTAGATGATCGGGAAAAGGAGGACATGGCTCGCTATCTCAAAAAGTATATCGATGCGTGGCGAGAGTGTGTTTACGACGTCATAACCCAGTATTCGACAATATTCCTCGAGCGCAGCTCAACTTCTTCAGTATCTGAAACCTCCAACGATCCTCATGACGAGGATCAACTCTCTCGGCTCCATACACTGCTACGATCCTATTCAACACGCGCACTCACGACCCACCTCTTTGCTGTTCTCAGGCCATCCATACCCCTCTTGACGCTGTCTCACCTACCCTCTCTTTTGACTCAACTCACTTATTGCTCTAATGCATTTGCACGACTCGGGTTGGACTTTCGGTGTACTCTTTTGGGTGGTGGTGGAATATTTTCCTCCGCTATTCTGGCAATAGTACAACGTGATTTTGAGAGTGCGATCGAGAAGTGGGTAGGTAGGATAGAAAAGGCCCGCGGAACAACAGCCAAGAATGGGATCAAAACTGTGTCGGCCTCCTCAACCAGGGCTACCGCAGCGCCCGCGGAATTGCCGTCCAAGTGGCTCATTTTACCATCACTTGTCACATCACCACCCGCTCCATCCTCGAAACAGCAAGTGTCCAGTGGACCGCCTCATATCCCTCCTCAAATACTCGCCTCATACCCACCTATTGCGGAGCTAACGAATGCAGTACTGGGGGTGCTGAATGGTCTACGGTTGGTTGTTCCCAGAAGCCCCCAAGCCACAAAGGCGACTACCAATGGAAATGCTGCAAGTATGAACGGCAGCGTTGATGTGAAGCCGAATGCAGAAGGAGTCAACGAACTGCTGAGGATGTTGGACGAGGTTGTGTTGGGCCGAGGTGCAGCGGGGTTGTTGAGTTATCTCAAGGTCGTCGTCACATTATTAATGAACGAGGATGGTGTAGGGGGCGAGAAAGAAAAAGAAAGGAAGAGGGAAGGGAAAGTGGTTGTGGCCATCGGACGTGCGTTCTTTGAGATATTCGGACCGTTCTTAAGGAGGGCCTTGCTTGAGGGAGTATATGGAGTGAGAATTGGTGATTCAGCGCAAGATGAAAAATGGCTGGAGTCGAAAGTGGAGTTTGAGAAATTCCAGAAATTGCTGGACGAGGACGAAGAAAACGAGGAGGAGGAGGAGGAAGAGGCGGAGGAGAGCGAAGAGGAGTGAATCGCAGCACAATCTCCAGGGTGCAGCGCAAAAGTTATCTCAACTTTGCAATTGATATTGTTTCCTTGTGGTAAATTTAGAATCACCCAAGATGGTCGAGGGCGGACACTGCCGACAAAAGATACAAAACGAGGCCAAGTCCGCGTCCCCCATTTAAACCAGATCAAAGCGGACGATCATGTTTTTTCGGATTTCCTTGCGGAGCTATATAAATTCCGTATTCACGAGATTTTCGGGGCGCCACCCTCTGTTGCTGCCATATGTATTGGTGGGAGGAACTCGGGAAAGTGCGTTGAATTCGGTGACAGAACAAACACTCAAGCCCATAAAGCATGCCAAAGTTGGGTGCATGCGAGATTTTCTCGGAGCGGCCTACTGCGAAGAGGCGATGGTCTTTCCGATGACGTTACCTCTTCCAATAAAGAGACTTTTGAGTCAACTATCATTCCCAACTCTATGACGATATTCCCACCTCTCAAAGCTTGAGAAAAGTCTGGTATTAGATTCAGGGGCAGTGTCCACGATACCAGGGTGCCTTGCCTACGTACAGTGTTTCACTAATCAATTGGTTATTTTTGCCTCGGGATAGGAACATATGCGTAACATTCAGGTACGGTTGTTAGCGACTCGAGCGTGGGCGCAGGTTCGTTGTCAGTGCGTCGGTATTATCACTGCACTGAAACCCGAAGCCGGTGCCGAGTATATACATATATTGATACAGTATTTTTGCCCATTGTTTACAGCAAAGAAGGCTGGTGAAAGCGCGTGAATATTGTCAACGCGTCCACCATACCATTAAGTAGTTGTATTCGACTGTCATGCGCAGAACAAGATATTAACGTGTAAGAAGGCGAACGTAACAATATCACTACAGAACGAACTTATGCAAGGTTGAATATGGATAAGGACATGGGTGTCATGATTTTCTATTAAATGAATAAATTGCAATGGAGTTGATTGGGGATGATGATGTGATTGGCGAAAAGCAGAAAAATATTAACAAAATGAAAAAAAAAAATGAAGCAGGGGACGAGGATCTCAAATTCTCTCCCAGTCAGATTTCTACGAGTGACTATTAGTTATGTGCGGTCAGATGCCAAGGAGATAGACCTACAATCATAGCCTTATAATCATCCATCCTATTCACACTCTTCAACTCGACACCATTAATAGCACACGCCATCTTCAGCGACCCCCAGAGCCTCAATTTCTGCTTCAAGCCATCCTCCCAGAGACATACAACAAGTGACTTCAAGCCCTCCTTATTCCTCACAAACTCGATAAGTGGTGAAAATGCCGTACTCCTGTCCACACAGATATACATTTGCTCCAGCGGTGGCTGCCGAGCACTCACAAGGAGATGAGCGAACACCGCGGAAGTCACATTAGGGGTGCAAAATGCAACGGACTGCAAACCCGTGCACCGCTGAAAGTGCTTGAGTCCCGTTGGAGTTGTGCAGGAGGGTAAAACAAGAGATCGAAGTGTAGAACCATACGTCGCCGTAATGTGATCCAACAACCCAATGGAGGCGTCCGAGTCGGAAAGACGCTGGATGTCAAGCGCTTTAAATGTATCTGACGAGTTGTCAAGTAGCCATTTGAGGAACTCGACGGAAGGGGATTGCTGGAAATTGATGCGCAGATGAGTCAAATTTAAGCTGCACCCAGGGAAGATGGTCGCCGGGGCGGGGGGCGGGGTGCCGGCAATAGACAAGAGTTTGATTGTAGGTAGTGAGGCGAGGAGGGGTACGAGGGAATGAGAGCTTGAGGACCAATTGTTGAGGTGGAATGAGGTGATCGGTGAGTTGTCGAGCGCTTCGGCAAGTAAGGAGCTTTCGGGGCGCCGGAGGATCGGGGGAAGCGGAACAGCCATGCCGAGTCTCGAAGTGTCCGAGTCAATGATCCCGCTGTTGATGATGTTCTTGTTGCTGTGTTCGTCGTTGAGCAAGTCATTTCCGAAGACCGACAGCGCAATGCTGTCCAGCCTGGGACAGAGTGTAACTGCAGAGGCCAAGTGGTATTGACGAAGGCCACCGGGCTGGTTGTTGTCGAGAATGACACGAAGCGTGCGGACGGCATTGGGTAACGAGGAATCGGAAGGGAGGCTGGAGAAGGAGTGAAAGTCACGTTCGGAACGGAGGACGACGTTTGTAAAAAGGAGGCGTTGAGCTGGTGTCGACCATGCGCGACAGACGAGGCTGCATGATCTCAGAAAGGATCGGTCAGGTTCGCCGGAGGAGACGCGATAGTCGGCCCCAAGAATGGCATGGACGAGCTCGAGGGGCAGAGAGCTGGCGAGTGACATTAGGAGAGAGGCAAGGGGGAGGACATAGCGTAGCGGAGTGGACTTTATATATATACAATCTCATAGGAATGAAACAAGGGACCAATCAAGACACAGGGACGGGCGGATGGACTGGAATGCAGAGGAGACTTATTCCATTATTGTTCCCTCGGATATCGGGCTCGTTTCGTATGACACATTCCCTCCTCATTTCACGGGGCTTAACCTTGAACTTATCCTCTCGCGGCAGCCCGTCGCCACAGATCCAGTTTACGACCGCAAAATTCTTAGCCTAAAGCCAATCGTGACTCTGCCTCGCACTCTCCGGCTACCCTGATTTCGTGTCCCGCCCTCCCGCCTATCTATCCTCTACTCCCCTAGAACCTGGACGTAACCTTACGAAACCCCAGGTGTCGACACGGGGATGTGGTGTGCTCAGGTGCTTTGTCCACCCAGCCGGGACACACTCATATTGACTCCTCGCTATAGCCGCCGTCGATACCCGTGCCTCCTAGCTCAGCATAAAGGGAAATTTGGCTTGAATCACTCCAGCGTCAAAAGTCTATTTTCTTTTTGTCTTTGGTCTTTTCCCACCAACCGCTTTGCCTTGCCTTCCTCCATTCTCGGCGACCATCCATCAGTCCAGCACTCGGACCAGCAGCAAGATCTTCTCACATGGATGAAGTGTGAGCAGTACAAAACTACAACTGACTCAATTCATTTCCGTTGACAACAAGCAGGTGTTTATATGACAGATACGTTTTTCATTTGTCATGATGCACCCCCCATCATAGAGGTCATGTAAGGCTGTCAGAGATTTGAATGTTCCACCGTGCCATTGATGACGATGATGATAGAAGGGGTTAAGCCGGCCCTTTCCAGCTGTCGGAAGAACCCCTCTCGATGTTGTATATACATGCCACGCTCCCGAGCGCGCTCAATATGCGTCGTGCAACCCCCCTCGAGCATTTACGTGAGCAGCAGGCTCTGCGCAATTCTCGGGCTGTGCCCCTGCATTAGCTTAGCGTGGGGCTGTGGGGGTTGTGTTATTTTTGTTTTCCTCAACATTGATGGCTGGCACAGGACACGTACCGAGTGCAATGTGTGTGTATGGGCTCAACTGACGTTGATCATGGCTGTCGCCGTGGGCTAGTTGACCTGCTGCAGATGGGAGATGCTAACCGGGGTATTTTCCGAACATGGATGATCAACGGTGCTAGACAATCCACTGGCCAGCTGTTCCGTCCTGTTCGCGTCGTCGGGCCGTAAGCAAAACGAGTGACACATTCTCTGAATAGTCCATATAGGACACACAAAAGCCACTGATAAGATGCGTAGCTAACAATAACACGAAAGACGATTGACACCATTTAAAGACTCGACCGCCGAGGTCCCACTCCAAAGTTTTTTGTTCTCAAATCCTTGGATCCGAAAAATAACATCATCACGTCTTTGGCTTCCAATCCCTCCCAGTCCAAACAATGTATCACACCTGAAATATGACGATAGTAAACAAAAGAGAACATTGTGTCCAACCTGGCAGGCCACATGTACCACGGCATATTGTACTGAAGATGTTGAGCCCAAAATATCTTGACGCATCAGTTTCACACTGGCGGAGGCTATCTGACGGCAATATCTAGAAGAACCGGATACTTTAGAATAAGGGTCCTTTCAATTTACAAGATCACCGATCCCTGGCATCGAGGGCGCAGAAGTCTCTGCTGTAGTTATATTATGAGCGCCGTCGAAGGCAAACCACGAGTGCAGAGGACTCGAGTACTATAATATTCTGGGGTGTTGACGGGCCGGGTTCAATAACTAGCTATTAAATCACCGAATTTCCAGAAGGACATGGGAAGGACAAGGAGATAAGGAATGCGGTATAAAGTAATCGCCGCAACTGGGGTTGGCGGCAACCCCGATAAGTTCGACCTTCTGTGCTGCGTGTTCAGATTTGCTTGTGTCAAGCTCGAGGTCACCGTGAGGCATTGTTGTACGGCACTTGTGAACGCAACACTGTAACTCCAAGGGTGGTTCCAAAAAATACAATGTTTTCCGTGAGTGTGGGTGATAGCGGCAAACACGCGCAAACACGATCCAAGCATCCGTGGCACAAGTCAACTCCAAAGTCCAATTCGACGCCCCCTGGACATGTCGTCCTCTTCCTCAGCCAACACCAACACAAAACCATCAAGTTCGAATGCCAACAACACCCTTTCCTCTGTTGTCTCCAATCTCGTTCGCGCATCCATGGGCACCTCCCTCTCACCTACCGTGACCGACGAAGACCTCGACAGGCACGTAGCAGAACTCATACTCAGGGAGGCCAAGAAGAAGGCGGAAAAGTACGGCCACCAGGGCATCCGAGCCTACATTTCCAGTAACCTGTGTGTCTATACCCATTCTTCAATTTCCCTAGGTCGACTAAAATACCTTGTCATAGACAAGATTCAAATGCCCCAAGAACAAACAAACGGTTCCTGTCGTCTATCATCCGGAGCACTGATGATCACAATAAAGCGATTCTTCGTGCACAAGCGCAGGCCGCAGAGGAAATCAAACATGCAAGACGGGAAGAAGAGAAGAGGGAACGGAGAGCACGAGCGGAAGAAGCTGTCCGAGCGAGAAAGGCGAGCGGGAAGTCCAGACACTCACGCGCTTCGTCGTCGCACTCCCACTCGAGGTCTTGGAGAGAGGAGAGGGAAGGGGAGAGGGAAGATGGCTGGGACCGGTGGAACGGGCGGACCGCGGATCGGGAGAAGGAGAGACAGAAGAGAAAGGTTAGGAGCTGGGAGGCTTGGGATAAAGGAAATGCATCGGGGAATGAAAGCGAAGAGGATAGGAAGAAGAAGAGAAGATCTCAGGAGAAGGGGAAAGATAGGGAGCAAGAAAGGAGCTGGAGCTGGAGCCGCGAGGAAGCGGTTCAGCGGAGGGATGGTAACGGCGATGAACGCAAGGGCGAAGAAGCTCAAAGGCGACGACAGCGAAGAGACAGGAGTTCATCTTTAAGACGCGGAAAAGATGATCTAAACGAGGATGGCCATAGGCGACGCCGACGACGCAGTCAAAGTCACAGTCGTAGAGACTCTTCTAGGCGGAGGCACTCAAGTTCCCGTCACCGTCGACGTCGGTCCCATTCGCCGAGAACATTGGTTGATAACAAAAACGAGACGAAGTATGCACTAGATGATCTACGCGAAGAAAATGACCGGCAAGACGACACGGGGACGCGTGAGGCCGAATTGCGGCGGAAACTCAAATCATCGGCTACAACGAAGGCGGACGGCCTCCCCACTGAGAAATCATCCTCACAAACACCAACTCAGTACGACAGAGACCGGGGTCGAAGTGAAAATGGAGCCCGAAGCTCGCCTCGGAGTAGGAGTAGAAGTGAAAGCCGGAGCCACCGCACTCGTAGTATCAGCCCAACACCCCCCCGAGGCAAACCCACTGGTCTCACAATACCCCCCTCTCGCAGCTCCTCTCACACACGGAGTATGTGTCCCTCGCCGCGCTCCTCTTCGCCACTTCCAGGGCCCTCACCGCCACCACCTAATTTACCCTCTAAAATGGACAAGTATTTTGAAGAGCATTATGACCCCCGATTGGACGTTGCACCCCTCAGCGTAATGCCCAATGTTCCCGCAACGGGGCTTATCAATGATGCTGAGTTTGAAGGCTGGGACGCGATGCTCGAGCTGATCAGACTGAGGAAGCAAGACAAGGAGGATAGGAAGAGGCTGGAGCGATTGGGTTTACTGGATAAAAAGGACAAAAAAGGGAAAGGCAAGGAGAAGGAGAAAAGTAGCATCATTAGCGCAAGCGGGGGTAGTCTTATGGAGATTGAGTATACGAAGCGTGGAGCAGTCAGGGAGTGGGATTTAGGCAAGGACGGAGTAGATTTATCATTTTAAATGTAGTTTGTATGTATGGTAGCCACATAATACGCTTGATGATGGGTACTGTCGGCAGAATAATGGAACACCACAAGTAAAAGCTCACGATAACGAACGCCGATTCTAGATATGGATGTCCCCGAGAGTAACTCCAAAGCGCACGGATATTTCCATCGAGCAAGTCTAACCGTACAAAAGCAGAAACATCTCGATAAGATATGTATGAAATTTGAATGCTGGAGCAAACCGACAAAATCCGCATTTCTCCAGCGAAAAGGCCATTAGGGTCGATCAATTCGGTTACTCGACTAGGGGATATAGCAGGATATAGCCCCCCTAGGTGCGATCAGACCCTACGAGCTTCAAAAAACGCCAAATGGGGGCAACATAATATGGCCCGTCCCATCAATGCACCAATAACTGTCCACTAACGACTGGACCAACGACCCAGTGGCTGAATTTGTCACGGCTGTTAATTTGCACGCAAGCGAAAGGTAATCAAATTTAACGTGGTCCCCCGTAACAGTGGTGGCCGGATAGACCTGTAATAGCACCTGGGCCTGAACGGCGAACACACCGCCGCCTCATAAACGAGCCAACATCTTGCGAACCGTCTGTTATGGGTCACCCCTGTAGGTTCTTGTCCCAAGTTCTGAAAGAAAGGACCTAGAGCTTTGAACGTACTACTGGCACTAATGGGTGACGTGAGTAGCTGGGGCAGCAATTAAATGTTGGGTACCATCTCGAGCGGTAGGCCCAACTACCTTGCAAGCTTTTCGCGTAGTGTTACGGCTATCCGACGAGTTTCCGTGGTCCAAATGCTGACCGAAACATTTATTTACTTTTGGGAGCTTTACTGAGGGCCGGGCCTCTACATACCAGTTCTGAGCAAGTGCCAGGTCGGACAACCTGAGCCTACTTTCTTTCAGACCTGGGTCCAGCATTAATATTACCTCGTTTATAATAAGAATGCTGCAAATCCTCCTCGTACCAGTGTTGAATTGAAAAAGGGTTTGCTGAATAGGTACACAAAGGGTTCACATAACAAAGGAGCGAAAGTTACAGAGCAGAAGGCCTATTCTAGCCAGGATAAAAGTCCGGAGTACAACAGTGTGTAGCACTAGACAGGGAAAAAACATGTCCATCGAGATGCATTAACCATGTGCTACCAGATGCCCGAAGGTGAAAGTTCTCCCCACCCACCACATGCATTCATCCACACACCCCAGTCGTCATCAATAGCCCACTCGCGAATAAAATCCTGATGAACTTTGTTGCGCCACTCCAGGACGAGGCTAGGTACACGAGCTTTGAGGTCGATCAGTATCTCCAATGAGAGCTCTTTGTCTGAAGGCTGTTCTATGAATGTCCTTATTGGCTCAAAATCGAAGTAATCCACAGGTTCGGGTATTTGCTCGACACCGGGAAGTTGGGCATTCTTATATCCACTAAACAGCATAGAGACGATGCGTCTCCGTCTATGCACGAGTTGCTGACGTTCGCGGGAGAGCCTCTTGGCACGTATGGACTCCATGTGCTTAATCAGTGACACTTTGATATTCGCCCAAACTTACGAGGCGAGGGGTCAGATGTACTACTGTAAGGGTATCAAATATACTCACTGCGATGGGTTAACCTGTGTGGTTGTTTGACAAGGGGATGATCCAAGAGGGAGTCTGGAAACTGAATTTTCTCAATCTCTTCGCCCCACCCGAGTTCTTGAAGCTTGTGAACAATCCTAGAAACCAAAGTATAATTCGCAGAACTAACTTAATAGCTCTAGTATAGGGACTTACGCGTCTTGTCTTTCCTTTTTTAAGCGGGTCAGTTCTTGCGACCGATCAAGGGCCTGTTCACGAGACCATTTCTCACAAAGGGCGGCATGCTGGACCCATTCGGTTTTTAGTTGTTACACCGCAAGGGAAACGGGGATACCTCTGCTTGATCTCTGACTCGCTGTCTTCGCTCCTTTACAAAAGCTTCGGTGTGCGTGGGGTTCAACCTTTGAAGCTGCTCATCCACCCGGTCATATTGAGACTTAAGGAAGAACACCCTAGGCTTGCGGGCACTATCTGAAAAAGAAAAGAATACATCAGTACATACGTGGATACAAATGTCATCATGCTTACATGCTGTCTTTGTCGGAATGAGGGTGTGGCTGGGTTTTTGCCACAGGTGGGAGAGCCCGACTTGTTCAATCCTATTCTACCCATCAACCTACACTTATTCCGTCGAAACGAGAGATCAACTGCTTACACAGTCTTGGTGCAGGAAGCACAAGTACGCACTCTGAGCTCCCAGTCGATGTTCCGGATGTTGGGACATAGGCAGAACTAGGCGATATTCGAGTCCAATACAGCATTCATGAAAGGTCTATACTCGCATGGCAATGTGGCGAAAAGGCAAGGTTGGCGTACGCAGGCTCGCTCATGTCTTTTGGGCAGTCCGGTAGACCTACGACATTTGTCCGCGCTTGTATCCAGACTGTGATGGATGAGCGACTCATCAGGACCTGACGGAAGGTCTTTGTGACCCGAGCAAGCTTTAGGAGATCATAGGGGGTGAGATGCCCCAAAATCTGACACCGCCGAGTCACTAAGAATGCATGAATAGACATTCCCCAGCCTACCTCAAATAATACGTCTACCGGCAAACCCATCAATGAAGCGAGTTTGCCTTGTTTCCGCCGCTTCGTCCTTGGGCCATGATTGGCAAGCAGGGCCGAGGTGTGAGGGGCGACCTCGACTATCGTGGTATCAGAAGTCCTAGGCCGCTTCCTGCTCTGTGCCAAAGCCTCAGAGCGCTCTACTTGGGCCATGATGCGTGAGAGTGCTGAAAAGGGGTGAGGAACTCTCAAGGAGACATATATAAGTGAAGTCCCATCAATTTGTCCCTGCTTAGCCTGCCGTCGGGATTCTTTCGAGCTCGTTCCGACACAGAGGCTGATAGTGGGGTTCCGAAGAAAGGTACGTGCATTTTTTTTTCACGAGGATCGTGTTTTGTACCAATAGCCATTCAAGATGAAGCGCTCGTCGGTGTGAGGTCTTGTTTTGGAATGCCTCTTTTGGGCATTCCAATAAATCTGCGCGACTGCACGTGCGGCACCTTTGACGATGGCCTCCACAGCTCAAATTTCTGAAGTTCTCTCGGCTACGCTCAATTCTGATACCAATACTCGTGTCGAGGCAGAGCTGAAGCTCGCGGAAGCCTTTGGAAATACCAGTATGTGTTTCACTGGGAGTGGCTTCTAGGTACGGCTGACGCGTGATAAGATACTGGCCTCGCGTTGGCCCAAATCATCCTCGCTCAAGATGCAGAGATCTCTTTGAGACAGATATGTGATCTAGTTTGGATCTTCATTCAGCGTGCTTCCCTCTTATCTGTGGGACCAGCACTCGGCCAGTATTGCCCTACGCAAATATGTGAAAGAGCGGTGGTCGCCCTACTTTCCTACTTTCCGAGGCTCTGCGCCGCCACCTGAGGTGAATCTATCTCAAACCAGTTATTTCCTTTAGTTTATACTAGTGACACAGATTAAAGGCCAGGTTCGCCAAGCTGTGTTCCAGGGACTGTCTGACCCCCATCGTCGCATCCGGTCGCTTTGTGTTCGTCCAGATCCTACGTGTTTCTACTGGATCAATATGACCAACATACATCGTCCTACCAGGCTCATACCTTATCTTCCATAGCTAATTGCGATTGGCCCGATGAGTATCCTGATCTGCTTGCCGCACTCATCAACCTACTTTCATCAGGCTCCCCTGACTCTATTCATGGAGCAATGCAAGTCTTCACGGAGTTCATTAAGGCGGACCTGACGGAGGATCAGATTTTGCCTGTGCTTCGTCAGCTCCTTCCTGTTCTCTTATCAATTCTAGGGGCAATTGATGTAGGTACTCAAACAAATCTGCTGCGGAAGATGGAATAACAGCTACCTAGTCACATTCACCTCTAACAAGAGCCCGTACTATATCCGTCTTTCGCCAATGCCTCACTGCCCTTTTCATGGTCAAGGACCAACACCCGCAGTCTGTGAAGGAGGCTACCGGGACGGTTCTGCCCATCTGGTTAGATGCTTTCAACGTCCTCCTAAACATCGATCCCGTTTTGGACGTCTCCAATGGGCAAAACTGGGATGGACTCGCTGTCAGGATTCAAATATTCAAGGTGGGTTTATTGTAGTGGGCACATTGTCTAACCTCACACCTCTTAGACCTTATCGACCATCTATGCCTCATTCCCCCGCGCCATCTCTCAACCACTTTTGACCGGGCTGCTAACACTTTCGGTCAAACATCTGCATGCATTGTACCCCACCTTTGCCCATTACTACTTGATGGATGAAGAGCCCGTCCCTAACACCTCTGAAGACGAAATCATCGACCTCGCACAATTGATTTGCCCAATCATCGACTTGATTTCTGCAGCGTCTCGCCACACTAAATCGAAGGAATGGCTCGAGTCTAACTTACAAACCCTCACCGCTGTCGTATTCAATTACACCCAAATGACTCACGAAGATGTAAATAATATTTTTGACGATGTTTTGCTCCCTATCTAACATTATGAGATAGGAAGAAACCTGGGCAACGGACCCAAATGCATTCGTAGCACAGGAAGATGACGAAACACAACCCTATAGCATCAGGGTGGCTGCATTTGAACTACTGGGCGTTAGTATTTTGTTCTTGTTTTACTCCTTTCTGAAAAAGTAAATGTTGCTTAGGTTTTGATCGAAAGGTTGCCGGTCCAGACAACTCGCGCCTTCGCGTCCATTGTATCTCAGGTCATCCTCTCGTCTCAAGAGGTCCGTAATAGCGAGAATCAAGACTGGTGCGCCGGACCCCGACTGATTTTAATCTTCATTAAAATATGTGTTCTAGGTGGAGGCCCCTCGAGGCTGCCCTCGCGGCCATAGGATCTCAATCAGAGGCTATTCTCGACTGTGTCCAGGATGAGCAAGATTCTGGGCGAGAGAAACCAATTGATGTCGAATATCTTCTGACAAATGTGATACCCTCTATTCTTAGTCTTCCTGGTAGGCGCTCTTATAATGTTTGCACGAGTTATACAACCTGTTTCCACACCACAGGTCAACCTTTCTTGCAGGGTCGTGGATTTGTATACGCGAGCCAATTTTCTCAGCTACTTCCTCTACAATCGGCGGGGCTGTACCTCGAAGCAGCTATTCACGTAATTGAATCCAGTGAAGCAGGTGTGGCAGTTAAAATTTCGGCAATCAAGGCCATCCATAAGTAAGCAAAATTAAAACCACTTTTGATCGCTGTTACTCATGAGACCATAGTTTCTGCCAGGGAGGTGATGACTCCGCTCTTCGTCCTTTTGCCCCTCGAATCGCGAAGGATCTTGGTCCCTTCTTGCGAGCTACATCGGAGGATACGCTTACCCTCGTGTTGGAAACACTAGCGGTCGTTCTCGGGGTTGATAAAGGTCGTTGGATAACACCCGACCTTGTAGCTTTATTGGTTCAGGTTGTCCTGGAAGTATGGCACGAAAACAACAAAGGTATGCCATCAAACCCTACAGCAATGGGGCCCAGCTGATCCGCTGATCAGATCCTATTTTTATTTCGATCCTCACTGATATATTGACCAACCTGGCTGGTTCCCCGGCACCTGGCATTTACGAGGCGGTTATCAAGAGCGCACTCCCACCACTGAGTAACGCTATCGCTACCGCGAATAAGGATGAATCATGGGTTGCCGGATCTGCAATCGACTTAATGAGCAGTCTCATCCGTGGCGCTCCTGGGTCTGGTCTGGGTGAAGGTGTCTTCTCTCTTCTTGCTCCCCCCCTATTCGCATGCCTAGGCGAAACGGAAGACAGAGACGTACTGCAGGTATGTTGATTACTTGCCCATCAATAATGCATATAGCTTATTAATCTTGCATACAGAATGGCATAGAATGCCTGACGCTCATTATTCGCAAAGATTGCAACCAGATTATTGGCTGGGTTGGTTCCGGAAACCGTAATGGCTTAGATTACGTATTGAAGCTGGTCGCGAAGGTGCTTGAAGGCCAGGACGAAGCAGGAGGGCTAATTATTGGCGACCTTATTATCCATCTGTTCCGAAGAGCCGGCGAGGCTATTCTGCCTGTGCTTCCTCAGCTCCTCCAAGCAATGGTAGCCCGTATGAGATCTGCCAAAACTGCTACATTCCTTCAGGTTGGTTATTGTTGGATCGAAGGATGTCGCTGCTTAATTGCATTTACAGAGTCTTGTTTGTCCCTTTGCATTTTTGATAAACAACCAATGTGACACAATCCTCGACCTTCTGGAATCTACGAGTATCGAGGGACGCTCCGGGTTAGATATCCTGGTCCAAACTTGGTGTGAGAATGCGGAAACATTCCAGGGCTTCTGGCCACCGAGAATCAGTACTCTCGGTCTTACGAAACTCTTCCTCTCGGAGAGGCCCTCGCTCCTGAATCTTACTGTGAAAGGCGATATAATCGTCAAGCCTGAAACAAAGAACGGTATATCTTATGAACTCGTTACTTTTAGAAAACTACTGATACGAATTTATGCAGTCATCATGACACGCTCGCGAACCAAAACAAGTGAGTAGTCTCTAAGCTGAAGATGTATTTTCCGATTTTCTGAGCTAGCTTCTAAAGCACCTCATGAATTCACATCAATATCGTTCCCCGTCAAAGCACTCAAAATCATAGTTCACGACCTTCAGTCCGGTGGTGAATCGGCAACTATTACTGCACAAGGCAATACATTTGACGTGGAATCAGATGATGGGGTATGATCATGCCAAATAACTTAAGATTTTTAGAAGTTGACAGTTGTATTAGAATGAAGACTGGACGGAAGAAGAAAGGCTCCATCAAGGTTTTAAGGAGGATGAATTTGCTTTCTTGTCGGATATGCTTGGGCCAAAAGGCGTTGCATTTGATAATGATGATATCCTTGACGATGATGACGACGAAGATTTGAAAAATGACCCTATCTCACAAATGGATATGCAGGTAAGCATTTATTCATTTGTTCCTTATAGCCGTCTGATCTAGGACTAGGCCCACCTGGTCAGCTTTCTTCGCGAGGTCGCCGCCCATAACACTGCCAAGTTCAATGACATTGCGGATCAGCTATCTGCAGAGGAGCTACTTGTCCTTCGTCGTGCGGTTGGGAACTAGCGTGACTGAGGCCATGAGATTTCTTGTACCATCAGGATCGCGGTGGGAATTTTGTGTATAGGAAATGAACCTAGTTTCCAAGTGCGCGGTAGTAAGAGCGGGAAGGTGTTGGAAGCAGCAGCTTCGTCAGGGAGGCTGTCGCGATAAAGTCAAACTTATGGGCGAAGCGAGTATCCCGTATTTGAGATGTGCATTGGTATGATGGTGGATACGTCATAAATAAACGCCCGATATGCTGGTCCTCTTAGATGGTGTTTCCAAGGCTCGGGATGTTGTTCTCTCCCAACCGTCACTCTGCTTGTAATAACAGTGAATTTTTGAAGCTTGGCTGACCATTTAAGATGAGCTCAGAGGCCAGAGTAAGCATGATGTAAAGGACCCTCCGGATTGCACACATATTTCTTCCAACGCCATGTCCACCTCTCACGCAGAGCGGGCGTTTATCACAGCCAATCTCTCCCTCCGCGCGGACGGTCGCTCTCTTACGGACTTTCGCTCCATTGCACTCGAAACGGGCGCGGCGCCTGTTGCAAATGGTAGTGCTCGGCTTTCCATCGGCGGTGGAACAGAGGTCATCGCAGCCACAAAATTGCAGGTCGACGATGATGGTGGTTTTGTAGTCTCTGTCTCCTGGTATGTCCCACACCGATTCACTCACTCCCCTACCCACTTATCACACAATCACACAGCTCCCCTGCTGCATATCCCCATCTCACTCAACAGGCCCTCGACGACCTCCAGCACGACCTCACGACCCTCCTCAACACGACCCTCACCCACTCCTCTCTCCACCCACAAAATCTTACCATCCTCCCTCAGAACCGAAAATCATGGCTCATCCATCTCGACCTCCTCGTTCTTGGGGATTCAGGCAATATCCACGATGCCCTCTTCCTCGCTGCGCGTGCAGCACTCTGGGATACAAAAGTCCCTAGGACCCGTAGCGTCGAGTATAAAGCACCCAGTGCCGCGGCCACTAAGGTAGATGACGATGCTATGGATGTTAGCGGTTTCGACACGCGCTCGCATGCCTGGGCCCGCGCCGCTGATTTCGAATTGGCTGATTATTGGGATGAAGGCGAGGTCCTTGACGGGAGGGATCGCTGGCCTGTTTCTATCACCCTCAATATAGTACGCGCATTCTACTTTTTTCTGTTCCTTTCTTTGAAAGCTGTTAACGATATTACTAGGCGCCCGTTGTACACTTTCTCGACGCAACACTTCAGGAGGAGGCCGCTGTCCCGCACCGTCTTCTCCTTGTTTTTTCTTTTGCCTCCTCCGGTCAGGTCGACTTGCAGGCTATGCGAACTCTCGGTCCTGGTGAACTCACTCTCTCACAGATCAAAGATCTCCTTGAGGTTCTTTTTTTGCCCACTCTTTGGTGCTGGTGGTAATGATCAAATGAGCAAACAGATTGGACAAAAATACGCGCAAGAACTCTATACTGCTCTCAATGTCAAACTTAAAGATGAACACGTTCGCCGCACGCAAAAAGCTAGGGATAGGTTTGCTAGACGATAAAAATATAGGTACATTGTCAGATATATATCTGGCTGTATATCGTATCGCGTTGGCCTAAGCCGGGAACATGGTGGAAATATAAGAGGATCTTGAGGGGATAAGCAAGTTCCGTCGAAATCAAGGACTCCTCTTGAGAATGCAGGCTGGAGGTTACGCCTTTCAACGATGAGACCAAAACATAGGCGCGCACAATTTCGCGAATCGCTAGAGCAGAGTTGACCGTGAGAAATTGATGATGATTTTACGCTCGCTTTCTTTGGCTTCAATCTGCACCTCGACTTGTCGACTCCTGTGCCCATCCATACCGTCAATATGGCGCCAACAAAAAAGAGTTCATCCCCTTCAAAAGCTCGGTCATCCTCTTCCAAAGTTTCTCTAGCCAAAGTCAAAGGCGAAAACTTCTATCGCAATGCGAAGACAGTTGCTCGGTTGAATATGCTTAAAGGTGGAAAGCCTGTACGGGATCGTGATGGAAAAATCATCCAGGCTGCCGCCTTTCAGAGTGGCGAAAGTGAAACGAAGCCTGGGAGGGTACAACCGGATCGAAGGTGGTTTGGTATGTCAACGAGTGTTTTTGTTTTTGAGTTTGTCTAAGGATCTGGGATGCACTGTGAACAGGCAATACTAGAGTTATTTCTCAGACGGCTTTGGACCACTTCCGCACGAGTCTCGCTGCCAAGAAGGATGACCCGTATTCTGTTCTTCTACGACGGAATAAACTCCCGATGGCCCTACTAGACGATGCCGCTAACCCTAATCTGAGAAAGGTGAGCAGAAGGAAATTTGGTTGCAAGTAAATACCTGACCATGGTGATACAGCGCACTCATATAGTCGAGACCGAACCATTCGGGGGGACTTTCGGACCGAAGGCCCAGAGGAAAAGGCCGAGACTTGACGTTGGGTCGTTTGAGGAGCTAGGACAGGCTAGTGCTGCCGCTGTCGAGGAAATGGAAAATGTCGCTGGCGAGAGCGGCGGGGGAGTCATAGGTTTGGAGGTGCTTTCAGTCTTGTTGTTTCCCAACTGACTTTATATGGCAGAACCTTTGGCTTCGTCTGTGGTTGAGCAACCAACACACGCCGATTATATCGAGCCTATCTATGCCAAGGGAACGTCTAGGCGTATTTATGGAGAACTCTACAAAGTCATTGATTCCTCCGACGTCGTACTCCATATCATTGATGCTAGGGACCCAATGGGTACCCTCTGTGAGTCAGTACTTGAGTATATCAAGAAAGAAAAAGCACACAAGCAAGTTGTCCTGGTCATTAACAAGTGTGATTTAGTGCCCAATTGGGTTACGGTATGTTCTCCATATTAGAGACACCACCTGGAAATTAACTATTAGCGATTGCAGGCTCGTTATATTCAACACCTCACTCCCCGTTATCCTACTATCGCATTCCACGCATCCCCTAATCATTCATTTGGCAAAGGCTCACTAATCCAGTTGTTACGTCAATTCTCGCAGCTGCACTCAGATAAGAAGCAGATATCGGTCGGGTTTATTGGTTACCCCAACGTTGGCAAGAGCAGTGTTATCAATACCCTCAAAAGTGGCAAAGTCTGTCGGGTTGCACCGGTGCCAGGCGAGACAAAGGTACGGGTTGGTTCGATCCGACCTGGTATAGGTTCTGACAAGTGTGGTTTTAGGTGTGGCAGTATATCACTTTGACCAAGCGTATCTACCTCATCGACTGTCCTGGGATTGTCCCTGCATCTGCCAACGACTCGCAGACCGATACTGTACTCAAAGGTGTTGTCCGTGTTGAAGCCTTGCCAACACCATCGGAACACATCCCAGTCCTCATGCAACGCATCAAGCCGCTATATTTATCGAGAACGTATGGTGTTCCTCTACCAGACACGGACAATCCGGCCCAAGGATGGGATCCCGAAGAATTTCTGGACAAGCTTGCTCGGAAAAAAGGACGGCTGCTGAAGCAAGGAGAACCGGATTTGGATTCGGTGGCGAAAATCATCCTGAGCGATTGGGTAAGAGGGAGGATACCATATTTCGTCCCTCCGCCTGAGAGGTCAGAAGAACTCAATGCCGCGGAGGCGGCGGCCAAAGCTAAAGAGGCCAAAAACTCAAAGGGTAAAGGTAAAGCTGTTGAGCCGGAACGTCCGAGTGTCAAGCAGAATCTAGGTTCGATCATGCAAAAGAATAGTTTCCTACCGGAAGATATCAGACAGCTGGCGGATAGAGAGGTTAACGATGAACATGACGTTATCGAGGAAGATGACGATGCAAAAACCTCTGAGGGCAGCGAAGAGGAGGAGGAAGAGCTCAAATGGACAGATGTATTCGAAGGTATCAAGGAGGACAGTGAGAGCAACCCGAATCCCGAGGACGAGCCCTGTTTTGTCTGAAGATGATAACGGTACGTTTTCACCTCTTTGGTTGATAATTAGTGGCTGACCCTAGTGCCAAGGCGCCACGACAGATAGCCATGAAGAAAAACATGAAAAACCACCCCGGATGAAAACGAATAAGGTGCCTTTATCTATCATTACGTCATCTCGCGAACATATTTTTTCTGAACGAACGCCCACTCCTAGCGTAAGCCAGCCAATTTCTACACAGCGGCAAATATCAAGAACAAAAATCGGGAGAAAGCTGCCCTGCTTAAATCCCTCGCCGTCGGAAAGAAAGGGGAACGACGCAAGAGGACGAACAGGACATGATAATAGTCAGGGCAGCCGATTAGTTGTCATGCAGGGACAGGGTGTGTTCGTTACTCGACGCCGCCAAGCGCCGCAATCTGACTGATGACTCTTTAGATACAACTATTGTAATGATTATCAATGGGAGCAAGCATGAAGTTGTACCCACAATTTTCTAGACCTGCGCCCTGCTGAGGCTTGCTATTGATTTCGAAAGAAGGTCCTGGAGGACCAGCTACAATATGTGAATGAAATCTGAGTACCCTGTGGAGTTGACAATGTCGGGCCCTTGCGGACCAAGACGGATGTGGCAACTCCGAGTCCGCTCGCTCTGGTTACCCCGTGAGAAAGTCTAGAAAGTACTAAGATCGATTGGAGTGATAACTCTGGGCACCCTCGTCTCTTTGCACTCACCACTCACCATGTCTATCACAAAAATCCATGCTCGCCAGGTATTCGCGTCCTCCCTGCGGTTCCTCACACTGCTAACCCGTCCACAGATCTTCGACTCTCGGGGTAACCCAACCGTTGAGGTCGATGTTCATACCGCCAAGGGTCAGTGCGTCCTCCCATCCCGATCGCGCCAGTGAATAAAATGTATCAGGCCGCTTCCGCGCTGCCGTCCCCTCTGGTGCTTCCACTGGTGTCCACGAGGCTGTCGAGCTTCGCGACGGAGACAAGAACGCCTATGTTGGCAAAGGCGGGTATATTCACCACTGACCACGCATATATCTGGCCATTAATGCATCTCATCCCTCCAGGTGTCTCAAAGGCTGTCTCTAATGTCAACAATACCATCGCCCCCGAGCTTATCAAGGCCAATATTCCCGTTACTAACCAGAAGGATATCGATGACTTCCTTATCAAACTTGACGGCACCCCTAACAAGGGCAAGCTTGGCGCCAACGCCATTCTCGGCGTCTCAATCGCGGTTGCTGAAGCAGGTGCTGGAGAGAAAGGAATTCCCCTCTACCAGCATCTTGCAGAGCTCGCCGGTGTCAAACCCCCTTACATACTCCCTACTCCTGCCTTCAACGTAATCAATGGCGGATCACATGCAGGAAATAAGCTCGCTTTCCAGGAATTCATGCTCCTCCCCACCGGTGCTGAGACCTTCACTGAAGCGCTCAAAATTGGCACAGAAACCTACCACACGTTGAAGAAGGTCATCAGTGCTAAATATGGAATTGATGGTACGTTCGCAGATATGTCAACATTGTCCGAATTCTGACGGTGCTGCGATGTCGAATAGCCGTGAACGTCGGCGACGAGGGTGGTTTCGCTCCCAACGTCTCTGGCGCTGATGAGTCCCTTGAACTCCTCTCCGAGGCTATTAAGAAGGCAGGCTACGAAGGCAAGATTAAGATTGCCCTCGATGTCGCCTCTTCCGAGTTCTATAAAGATGGCAAATATGATTTGGACTTCAAAAACCCGAACTCTGACCCCACCAAATGGATTACCGGAGTCGAACTTGCTGACCTCTATCTAGGCTACATTAAGAAATACCCTATCGTTTCCGTTGAAGATCCCTTCGACCAAGATGACTGGGAGGCTTGGACCCACTTTACCAAGCAAAGTGGCATTCAGATCGTCGGTGATGACTTAACTGTCACCAACCCTCGCCGTATCAAAACTGCCATCGAGAAGAAGGCTTGTAATGGTCTCCTCTTGAAGGTCAACCAAATTGGCACCATCTCAGAATCCATCCAGGCGTACGTTACCCTCATCATTACATCCTGACTTCTCATTTCCTGATTGCCGTAGTGCTCAGCTTTCGCAATCAGACGGCTGGGGTGTCATGATCTCCCACCGCAGTGGTGAGACCGAAAACACCATCATCGCTGACCTCGCCGTTGCCCTTGGTGTTGGTCAGATTAAGACTGGTGCACCTGCTCGTAGCGAACGTGTTGCCAAGTATAACGCTCTCCTCCGCATTGAGTATGTGCTATTTGTCGATCTGCTTCGATTATTTCAGTTTTTAATTCTTTTTCAGGGAGGAGCTCGCTGACTCTGGTGCCACCTACGCCGGCGACAGGGGGTTGTCCACTGGTCCGACCCCGCCCAAGATTCTCCAGAAGTAAAAATGAAAAGCCCTGCTATTGGCTGTACTATTTGACAACATAGAATTTATAAACAATGCTTGTGAAGCACGCGTTCTAAGAACACCTGCTGTGCCCTTTGCTCCCCCACTTGAGAATGCATATTGTCATCCACCGTTTCGATAGTGGGAGGTCCCATTAATTCCATTGAACTAGTTCAACCAAATCGGCTGACATCCACTTGTGCAAAGTGTTTCAAAAATTTGCCCCAGATTGGAACGCCGTCGATCTCACCCTTCGCGATAGGCCAAAGGACCCTTGCCGCACCATCCTCCCAACCTATTGGGCAGGCTTCTCCTGCTTTCCCGACCATTTCCATCCACATAGGGTCGGCGCTCATGTAACCTGGGTCAACTGCGTTAATAGCAATCTTCTCTTTCTTCCATAGGTTGGCAGCTTCAGTCTCCGTCAACATGTTTAGAGCAGCCTTGGACATGTTAGGTGTGCACATGATGACCAGCCTTGGCGCCCGAGGATACTTTGCGCTCTGGTATTCCTTCGCGTGAAGATACATTGATGACGTGGGCGATAGGCCACGTCCCCCGGCCAAACGTACCTCCATTCCCAGAAGGACCTCTTAGCAGAGTAAGGAGTTCTCGGAGAAGTATGAAGGGGACGAAAGTGTTGACACTGTGTGCAGAAATGACATCCTCATACGGGATATCGTTTATATCCTGTACCCATGAGGACTTGTACGCCTTGGTGACTGTCAAAGGATCATCCGAATCCGGTGCGTCAAAGACTCCCTCGACTAGGCGTTCTGCCCTTTGGTTGGTGATGTACCGGACACCATGTCCGCCGCGAACGCGGGGTTCGTAACGTGTTGCTGTGACCACCGACCCCTGATCATCTCTGAGACTGTGATTCTCCAGTAAAATACGTTCTCTTCGAATATTGCCTTGTTCTTCTTCGATAGAGTCGGTAAGAGTTTGTGCTGCATTGTTGATTAGAATATCCAGCTTTTCGCTTTTCCACTCCTTCAACACCTCCTTCACTTCCGCGACGAGATCAAACACATCCTTTGCTGCGCGAAAATCAGCACCAATGATCTTCAATCTTTCTCCCCATGTCATCGAATCCGGCTCCTCGACATATCTGGTTTGAGCGTCCCGTGGGTATCGGGTCGTAACAATGACGGACGCCCCACATCGTAGCAACCTCAACGCCGTGTGAAACCCAAGATTCACTCTCCCTCCGGTTACGAGCGCCGTCTTGTTGTGTAGATTTAAACGGTTAGGCAGTGAAATCGCAGAGGAAGAAATGTTAAATTCGCCACATGGGTGACAAAGGGAGGGATAGAGGTGGTGGGGAGATGTGATGAAGTATCGACAGATATAACACGATCGACGGCCACCGAAGCCTTTCCAGTCCGCACGTTCTGCCTCTCTCGTACTGGCATCAAGATCGAGTTGAGACTGGATGAGGCTCATGACGCTTTCAATCTCCCCCATGTATGAAGAAGAAGAGCCTTTGGATCTTCCGACGGTTCCGCGGTGGTGGACCTGAGGAAGCTGCAGGTATCGGAGCACCTTGAGTGCACTATGGAGCTCATCATCACTTGGTATGAGATGCTGCGGGATCTCCTCCGTCAACTGAGTTGTCCCTGCAGTTGTTTCGTCCTGGGTTTCATAATCGCCTAAATTAGCGAGGTACGCTTTGATGCTTGCAACGATACTTGTGTACCTCATCCTAGCGACAACTAGCGGTATCCTGGGTGCAGGGGTACGGTTGGGCAAAAGTCCATCTTGGCCAACTCCAGATGATTGATTTGAAACCTCATTCGGGGGATCCGCGAGCTCAGAGAGAGCGAGAGCAATAGTATTGATAGATTTTTTGTCCCGTGCGGGAGGTAGACAGTAAACAAGCAGGCTAGGGACGCCGTTGCCCTTTCTGCACAGAGACTGGTCGTGGAGGAGTCGAGCGGCAATGAGAGACGGGGTCTGGGTTTGAACGAAGTGATGGCAGGCCTCGAGAGTGGTAAGGGAAATGGAAGTGGGATCTGGCTTGGTCGTGGTGGGCATAAGTGGAACTCTCGCGATTTCCCAGCTGGCACATTCAGATTGGGTGGTGGACAGAGCTCCTGTCAGCTTAGAATACAAACTCTCCCATGTTTCAATCCGAATCCTGACATCGTTTATTTGATGGTCTATCGATAGCTTATGGAACAAGCGAGACAAGATAAAGTTCAATTAACTAAATTAAGTTAAGGGTGCAAGCAAGAACCCAACGCTCCCTTGTTGAAGGGAGCCATAACAATATCACCCAAGAGAGAGGGAAGATTTAATGAACAAGGAGCGAGAAACAAGGAAAGCACAAAAAGCCAACAGAAGAAAAAAAAATGAGGGAGTGTGTTATGTACAAGAGAAGGTGAAAAATGCGGATAAGTAACGAAGGACAGGAGTATTCGCATGCTGAGCATTTGAGATATCAAATTGCATTGCTGAGGTTTTGATGTTGAGAATGATGCGGAGAGGGTAAAAAAAACTGATAGTAAAACAGTCCAGGGGGGCGAGCAACGCCATGCAGATGAAATGTATGTTTTTTTCTAGGGATGAATGAGGGATGATGGACGAGGGGGGTGGGATGGTTGGAGGGATGGAGGGATATTAACGCAGAATTAAGCACACCACAGTTGCCGATTCAATAGCGAGACAACCAGCGAGGAACTGCCAAACGGGGGGGGGGGGGGCAGGTAGGCCAGCTATAGCAGCGCAGAGCCATCTTTCCCTTCCGCTACCAGCTGTTTCCAATTTGCTCTCCATTTCGTCATGTTGGCCCGCAGCTTTTTATCCCCGAGGGCCTTGCCGATCCATTTCAAAAATAAGTTCTCGTCTTCTGGGACAAAGAACGACGAGAGGAGTGATAGCACAGTTTCAAAGTTAGCAGAGCTCGCAGTGATATGGTCTGATCATGGGTCAGCGACGTGATTTGGGCTGGGTGGGGAAAGACTGACTTCTGTAGACCCATATAATCGCGAGTGCGACGGCTATAAACAAGTCATAGCCCTTCCAACAAAAACGCGTCCCATAACCTTAACTGTGTCTGGAATGGCACTGAATTCGCAAACAAGGTAATATACCACTTGGTTGCATACGACGTGGTCGAAATCATGTGTTTTTTGAACGCTTGGTACACGTCGGGCATCATTCGCTCCATAGCTCTTTCTTGCACATATATAGCTTCTAGGAGGCCCGGAAAACCAGGATTGAAGACGTCGTGCAAGTTGTATGCGTCGTGAAGGCGAACGAGGGAGGCATAGACACGTTCAGGCTCAAAGTAACAGAGTAGGGTGGCCGCGATGGGACCCATGCCTTGGACGTATCCGCATGTTGAACAACGAAGGGAGAAAGAGTGGAGGACATGGAAAAGAGACCGCTGCCTAAAAGTAATGATATGAAGCTGTGCGCTGTTAAGAAGAGCCCGTGGACATACCCCGCTCCATATCTCGTCTTGAACATGACATGCCCGCTGATCGTCCGTGGTACATCCAGGTCAATTTGGATGTCGTACTGGGACGGTTGATCTAGTCCATCTCTATACTCTGCTCCCAGCCTTGAGAGGTCTCGGTGATCCATACCCGCGTATCGGCTCAATGAGTAGATCCCATGCCGCTGCTCGCCAACGATCTGGGATGCCCTTGTATATCCGCTCGCGCAGTTTAGACTCCTTGGACCGTCGTACGCGCCACATTTCTACATTTCCGCCAAAATCCCGCGAAAGGGGCTGTAGCATCCTCGTCCATTTTGCTATTCTGCCGCTTTCTCTGAGAGGCTGTGGCGCAGACGGCAGCAGCTTGAGGGATATGGGAACCGGAGAGACAGTGGGCGGGCCAGCACGAACGGGATGACAGCCTGTTTGGTAAGAGGTGCAGCGCTCAACAGGATCAGTCGATCATGCTGAAGGCGTCGAGAAAAAGCCATAGCTAGGTTCAGGAACATTTGCCTCAAACCGTGAAGGACAGCAAGACTAGAAGCAGTTCGCACTTACCGGTCCACCGAAGGACAGCAGCTCGACTTCCCTCGGATCCAGGTCCCTCGACTTCTCCCTTCCGTCACCCACGGCAGCATCCGCGTTCAGCTGACTCTGCCTGTTACTCCCGATCCGGGCCCTGGTCCGTTCAACGCCTTCCTCGTAGCCGTCGCCTTTAACGCCAGACACTTCGAGTAGTGCATATGTCTGTCTGACATGAAAAGAATCCATATCTTCGCCTTCTGAGGGAGCCAGCGAGATTTTGCTTGCAGGGGGAGCTACATTGGATTGCAAGTTACCTGGCAATCTTAAGGAAGCTCTTGGAGTGAGCAGAAGGGCCGGAGACGGCTGCCGTAAGGGGATGGGCGGCGGAGTGCAGGGGGGAGTGGTAGTTTATGGAAGGAGGCAGGGGAGGAAGCTCTCGGGTAGATATGACGGAGTGCCGGTTGTGAGACGGAGGCGGTGTTTGGGATGAGCGGAGAGAGTGGGGAGACGCACTACGGCTGCGGATGGATTGGTTGGGTGAAAGTGTTCGGGACTTTGTTCTGTCTTCAAGCAGCTCGGATGGCGGGGGCTCGAGAGTTGGAGGTGGCGCATAACTCGATGCCGGCCGAGTGCCTGTGTGGGGTACTCTCAAACTACTCCGCGCAGCAGAGCTACTAGTTTGGAAGTTCTGGCCGCCCTCTGTCATATCAACGACAGGGGGTAGCCTTGATGCATTGGGATCGTAATAAGCCAGCTCTGACGATTCATACCCGCTGGCGCGGAACAGAGCATCATGGCGGTTTGGCGAAACGGTCGAGACTGACAGATGGCGGCATCGTTGGCGCCTTGTGTCCGCGATCGCCGCTAAGTACAGGACTGGTCGCTGCCCAGCTTGCTCTCTGGCCCCGCTCGTCGCCGTACATGGAGTAGATGGAGAAGATGGTCGTCTCTGACGATGTCCGCTCCTGATCTACTTTCGTGAACATCACCTCGGGGTTTGAGGAGGATGTTGTGCGTGAGTCGTCGGAGCTGGTCGTCCCCGCTGACGACGGGGGTGGAGGGTGAAGAGGGGGGATTCAAGGGGGTGGGAGGAACAAGTACGAGGGGAGGAGCATTCATACAGATGGTAAGTGGCAGAGAGAGAAGAGAAAAAGGGTAAGCACGAGGTCAGGGCCGGCATGGATTCACCTGCCAAGGGCCTTGCAGATAGACTCAAACTCTCTTTTCCCTGGCAATGAAACCGGTTGTACAGCCTGTGAGAAAAATGTTCGCACCAGAATGGACGACATCAGAAACATGGCCTCGAGCTGTCCGAGAATAGCCCAACGGCCGCTGCATCTCTTCTCTTCTCTCCGGACTATACATGCCAACACTGTCGCCCACACGGGTGTTCTCAGCCCGAGTGCTGGGCATACCTCCGCCGCCCTACAGCCCATCAGCCCACCCGATTGTCACGACTATAAACCAGCTGCAAATATAGCGTATTTATGCCGGCAGCCAGGAGATATCACTCCGTTACCGAGTCTCTCCTTGGGTTGGCGCGGCCTCGGTTTTCAATCTTTTCTTTGTTCATCTACGTCTCATATGCTGCATGATTTTGCAGGACCTGTTACAAAGTGAGGGTTAGTTATAAGCTAGGGAAATCATTGTCGCTCGCTTTCCCCGGTTTCCTGGGGTGATAGCCGAGAATCACAATCCGAGTGTCGGATGCCGCTTATAGAGTCAAGTCAAAATTGATCGTAACCGCTTCCCAACGAACAATGTATCAACATCATTGGTCAAATACGAGCCACCGAGCCTTAATTTCTCGTTTCACCAGTGGGCTCGCTTCGCGAATACTCGGAGCTCAGTGGAACGAGTCACGAATTACAATAGCACAAGGTCTGGGGCTTTATAAATACAACTTGTAGGGCATCCTTGTTCGAATGTCTCACTGAGAGTGATCCTAATAATAGTCTATTTTAGAAATATATCTGTGGTAAGTAGAGGTTAGTACATGCGAGTCTATGAAGATCCTAATATTACATCAGCTACTATTTGACAGCCCATTATTCTAAGATTATCCTCACGCATTTACTAATTATTCACGCTAAGCAGAAACCAAGCCTTCAAGCTTTCCCTCTAGCCTTCTTATGTTCCAATACTCAGCAATGATGATATTTATCCATAAAATTTAACCAAAATACCAGAAATCGTGACAACTCATCAGAAGAACAATGAAATGTTCTATCAAAATTTAAATCCAATAACATATATTGTCCAAGCTCATTAAAGCCGTGCACAAGTCATCAGGTACACTAAGTCAATGTATCTAGAAGAGGCTGATAGGGCTGCAGCCAACGACAACGAGACCATCTGAAGAGAAATTAGTAGCTGAAAAGATGGAGTATACGAGGACATACTGAAGTTGTTGCCAGTGCAGCAAGCGGGTTGAGCAGTGCTAAAGTAGATGTCAATAAATGCATGAGACCAAGGTAGATATAAATACTAACCAGCTGTTGCCACCGGCACCGATGACGCTGATAGGGTTGCAGGTAAGACCAACCTGGCCAGTGATGGGACCAGTGACAATGTTGGCGAGGCCAGCGATGGCCTCGGTGGCGGCCTTGCTGTCGGAGCTCTGAACAGAGTTGCAGCAGTGCTGCTCGCCGACGTTGCAGGAGTTGGCGGTGATCTCCTGAGGGGCGGCAGCGGCGAGGGTGAAGAGAGCGGCGAGAGCGAAGAGCTTGGAGTACATTTTTAGAGATGAGATTTAGTTGGAAGTCGAGATGTGAGTTCGAACTGAAGAAATTATGGCTCGAGACGTGAGGGTTTTATACGCCTTCCCGACCAAAAATAATAAACAAGGTCGAATGATTTTCAGCTCGGAGCATGGTGAAAATGTACGTGCGCCGCGCGCCAGCGACAAGGATCGGGACGGGAGCGCGACTGAATGGTGATGCCAGAAAGCGCTCGGCTAAAAGACGTACTAAGACATATTGCTGAGAGCGGAGGGAGGAATATACCTAACCAAATATGGTTGCTCGCTTTCCAAACTCAATGTAGGTCCCGTAACCCCGACTGCGCTGGTCCTCTCGTTCCCTGAGTTTGAACTCGGAGAGGGACAAAGTTGTACGTTTTATTGTCCGCAAGGGAAACACCATGCATCAAGGTGAGGTCAAGCCAAAGCATTTTAATTGTCGGCCAAGAGCGGATGCCGGACAAATGCTACACGAAGCGAACGGGGACAAGTTCTACAAATCGAACGGGTCGAGCTAGGGAAAAAATCGTGCCCGAGGAGGTATAAAACCTGTCATATCCTGTCCATAATTTCCTCAGTTCGAACTCACATCTCGACTTCTAACTAAATCTCATCTCTAAAAATGTACTCCAAGCTCTTCGCTCTCGCCGCTCTCTTCACCCTCGCCGCTGCCGCCCCTCAGGACGTCACCGCCAACTCCTGCAACGTCGGTGAACAGCACTGTTGCAACTCCTGTCCAGAGCGCCAATAGCAAGGCTGCTACGAGTGCTATCGCTGGCCTCGCCAACATTGTCACTGGTCCCATCACTGGCCAGGTTGGTCTTACCTGCAACCCTATCAGCGCCATTGGCCTTGGTGGCAACAGCTGGTTAGTGCTCTGTATTCATCTTAGTCTCATGCATTTATTGACGTCTACTTTAGCACTGCTCAACCCGCTTGCTGCACTGGCAACAACTTCAGTATGTCTTTGTGTTCTTCATCCTTTCAGCTATTAATCTTTTTTCAGACGGCCTTCATCGTCGTTGGCTGCAGCCCTATCAGCCTTTTCTAGATACATTGATGGAATGGGTGGTGTCTGGTTCTGTTAGTAGCGATTAGCATTGGCAGAATATTACATTTGTGTTCGTGAAGTGTCATCTGAGTACGCTCTTGGGGTATATTCAAGTCTTTGCCAAAGAATTTGGCCTGTCAAATGAATAATGAAAGAGATGATTTCAAGGTTCGTATGAACTCTAGCATTAAAATATCGGAATTCAATGGAGTTCGGAAAAGCCACCACGTCGTTCCAAATAGTGCTAATAGTGCTCTCACTCGTTATCTGAGGATTAGGGCGGTCATATTTAGTGCAAGACTGTCAGAATCATCGGCTGGTAAGAGGTTAAACGGGGCCAGGCGGTGTCGTAGAGGAGATGTAATCAATAACCAAATATGCCGAGGGCCCGGGGGGTAGGAATAACCGATGGCCTGAGCCTGCTTGAGGTGTTGGCGCATCTAGAAGCACATTGCACAAGAATATGGGTGTTATCCGAGTCTTGTGGGCGAGATAGGGGTTCAAGTTATTGGTGTATGTTTGTCGGGCGACGGGTCGTGACGTGCGTGACAGGGATTTCGAGTTCTCTTCTGTACGCAAGATGCTAGGCGGCAGGTCAGGCCAGTGCACGTTGAAGCTGGCACACAAGATACCTTCTGCAACACGTACTTATGCCGTATCTCTCGACCCACCGCAACGCCTTCCCGGAAAACAGCTCCCGCGCGTCTTCAAAGACAAAAAAGCCTTCCAGTACAACTGGTACACCAGCATTCTCCAGAGCAACGCCCACTCGCCGATTCTCTTCTTCCAACATGAGGACTTCACCGCAGAGCGATTAAAGTCCCTGCGCCTGGATATCTCCACGGCTGCTCAACGCATACAACTCTCGCCGACATCCCTGGAACCCACGAACAGTCCACCTCCATCACCCGCCCTCACCGTTGTAGCGGACAACTATCCTCGGAGCAGCTCTCCGTGACCTCCCGGGAGTTAATAAACCTGCCGTGAAGAGGATGTTGAAGGATACCAAGGGGTCCTTTGCCCTCCTGACGCTCCCGATGCTTCACCCACCACAGCTAAAGGCAGTTCTTCGTGCCGTGGAACGGAGTGTCCCTCCCAAAAGTCCGAAGACGGAGGAAGAGATTCGGCAGGAGCTGGCGGAGAAGAACGCTGACCCAATCACGCCTGGAAGGAGGATGAAGCGGGTCCGTCAGGTCCGAACGCCAGATCTCAGACTTGTCGGCGCGCTGGTTGAAGGACGCGTATTGCTCCCAGAAGGAGTGCAGGATGTGTCCAAACTGCCAACGTTGGAAACGCTGAGGTCGCAGATTGTTGGGTTATTGAGTTCGCCCGCGACACAGTTGGCGGCGGTGCTGAGTGAAGCGAGTGGTGGAAAGTTGGCAAGGACATTGGAGGGATTCAAACAGGGGCTGGAGTCGCCGCAATAAATAAATTAGATTTTTTTGGTTTCTTGTTTCTACGCGTCGACGCGAGTTGTTTTTAGCACATGTGACACGTCACGCACGCCTGACTCTTGCAGCTCACACCCATGTATGTCCAGCAGAAAAGCTCACAAATTGCGATGGAAAATACTCACAGCACTCAAGGGATGAAGACGACGAATATCTGTACGGGGGCTCTCCAGACCCTGCCCCGTCCCAGCCAACGGGTAAGAACTGAGCACTTGGCCTACTTTTGTACCGTAACCCAAAAACAATGGAATTGACTTTCTTTCATTCTATCTTCGCGTGAAACACAAATACCCCCCTTGCTAGTCCCACAACCGTGAGTGTTCGAATTCGGTTCAATCAATCTACACCCTTTTTAATCGAACCATGAATCCCTTGTGGGCATAAAACAGAATTCTTCTAGACACACTCCAGACTTCGAACGGGCTCGTTGAACAACTAGAAAATCAAGCGCGTAACGCAGAGAATGATGTGGAAGATGATATTTTTCAGGACAACCCTCATCCTTCTCCTCCCCAAGAGCAGCAACAGCCATCGGAAGAAGAACCTGTTGCAGAGGCCAACGAGGCCGAAAGCAAAGGGGACGGAGAAGAAGAAGAAGAGGAGGAGGAGGATCAGGATGAGGATAGTGATGATGTTCGTCGTGTCTTTGACCAGGCATTTTTTTCAATTGACAAGGATGCGACCAGGATATTGAAATCATCATGGAGCGGCCTGCACATTCTCTTGACCTTCGGTAAGTTGCTTCATCTTGTTGAAAAGTTCGTTTTACAATCTGTGTTATGTTCCCAAAGGCCTACAAAGCCTAGTGGTCGCGCGACCACTTCAACACTACCTACCCAACCGCGAGGTTAGTTCCCTTGTCTACCTACTTGGCCAGTCCCCTTGACGACTTTCCACAAACAGCTCCAGCGCCTTCGCTAACGACAGAATATAACCCTATCCAACGCGGAGGCGCCATATCAAACGCACTCCATCCACCTCCACGCCCATCTTCTGCATCCTCCCATCCCCAACAACAGCCACACCCTACTTCTGGCGCACCCTCCCATACCCAGCTACAAAACCAAAGCCAACAAGATGATGGCGTGGACCCAAAAACCCTCCCAAGCGTCAGAGCACCACCTTCCCACCCCGAAATCGACCCGGAAACAGTGGGCATGCTCGACGGTCGCTCGATCCTCGACGTCGATTTGACCGCCATGGCCGAAAAACCTTGGCGCCGTCCCGGCTCTGATATCAGCGATTGGTTCAACTATGGCTTTGACGAGATTTCTTGGGAGGCATATTGTTATCGACGAAGGGAACTGGGTGAGATGGCGAATGTCTTGAAGACGAACGTTCTCGTACGTTACCTTGTCTTGTTCATAGGAGGTGGCAGGCGAAAATGCTCAGTTTCTTTTCCCCTTCTATTATAGAATTTTGCTGCTATGGGCGAAGACCAAATCACTGCCCTACCGCCCGAACTACGACAAATGGTCATGACCGGGACAACAGCTATGATGAACGGGGGTATGAACGTCAATGGCGGCGCAGGAGGGAACCCACAGGCTGTGGCAGCAGGAATGATGAACCCGCAAATGCTAATGGACATGTCGGGGATGATGATGAATATGGAAGGTATGGCCGCTGCGGCGCAGATGATGCAGCAATTCCAGCAAGCGCAGAGAGGTGGGGGGATGGGCGGTGTTGGGATGGGTGTTGCGACACCGGAGCAGGTCCAGGTTCCCGGAGGGCCTGGGGGTATGATGATGCAGGATGGATTTGCGGGTGCACCGGGGATGATGAATATGGCTATGGGAGGGGACTTTGCGATGCAGGTGCGGTTATATGCTCTATTTTGACCTGGTTACAACTGCTGAGCCCATGGTCAGATGCAAGACCAAAACCAAATGCAGATGTTCCAAAATATGGACGGTGCCAGTGGACCCGGCCCAACAGTGCCAACAGGAGCAGGAGCAGGCGCAGCCGGGAGCGGTGGACCTTCTAGTACAGGCGGAACACCTATTCCAGGCGGGGGTCCAACACCTTCTGCCCCTGGTGCTTTCTCGGGTGTCGCGGCGGGTACAGGGAGCACCACGCCCAGCAGTGTCGGAGCGGGAGTTGGTCGTGGGAGTACTCCGTTACAAGCCTACCGCGGTGCTGGTTCAGGACGGGGAGCACCCATTCAAAATATGGCGAGAGGCAGAGGTTTCCCTGGTGGTCGTGGACGAGGTAATGGCCTTTATATATTTGTTCCTGAATTTTTTTCTGATTTGAGTTCAATCAGGTGCACCAGCTCCTGTAAGACCAGCATCTCCCCTCCCGCCCAACGTCCCTACTGGCCCTCGGAACCAGAACAAGTACAAAGATAGGGATGGGAACGCGCCTGCCGTCGATGGACTCGACTATGGTGGCGGTGGAGGTGGAGGTGGCGGTGGGAGTGCCGGGGGCGAGCGCGAGAGAGAAAGAGATCGGGATAGAGACAGGGACCGCGACTGGGATAGGGATCGGGATCGGGATCGTGAGAGAGGAAGTAAAGATGAGCGAGGACGGAGGACGCCCAGTTCTGAGCTGGAAGAGAGAAGTTCGAGTCGGTAAGTCTGTTATTCCCCCGTTTTCTGGAATATATTTGCTGATTGGGCTTGTGCTTAGGAAACGGAGGAGCTCGCCTGGAATGGAGGAAGCGCGCTCGTCCAAACGGCGTTGACTTTGTAGCATTTAGTTTTGTTTGTTTTTTTTTTTTTGGCCCCTTTGCCAGGAGCACTTTTATGTTTGCGTACCGAACAGTCTTAATTTATCTCTGCTCAACTTCCTAGGCAAGATAATCAAACGAGGTATAACGGCATCATACTATGGGCCAGATTATCATAAATAACATACACCGAGTATGGCAGAATAATATGCTACGAAACAGAAAAAGAAAGAGACCGAGTCGTTATAATGAAATTAAGTGGATATGAAAAGCAAAAAACAAAAAGGGGGGAAGAAAAATATAATACAACCAAATGTTATGCCTTTCCTCCGGCCCGGTTTCCTGCTGCTCGCCGTTTGCCGCCTCTCCCTGACCTCTTTGCATTTCGTTTGTTCTTGCAGGTATTGCAAAACCACGAGCCTTCGGGACAGACAGTCAACCCAATACAGGACAGGTGGAACTGTTTTTTTGACATTAAAAATCTCAAAAGAAAATGCCCAAAGCAAACGAGACGCACCCATTCATGTTCACAATTCTCATCGTCACAGGCAATCATCTCCCCATAGCTGACACTTTCGCAATAACAATATGTTCTCCCATCATCGTTATCCCCATCCCCGTCCCCGGCCTCCGTCGTACCCCCATCTGTACCCCCCGAATTGACAGCCGTCGAATTTCCATTTCTCCCTCCACTACCAGTAGTGCCATTGGCATTCGTGATAGTGGAGTGTATTGATGTGCTCCTTGCTATGGGCATCCCAGGACCTTCCAGCTGCTGCGCGGATGGGGGATTCCAATCCGGTGTGCCTGACATTGAGTGTGGGAGGTCATACGGATGAGCTCCTCCACTGCCGTTGGCTACGACAGGGCCATTACGGAATGGCATAATGAGGTTCGAGGATGCGGCGGGATGGTGGTTTGAGGATGAAGAGGGTATGCTGCTACCGGCCCGGTGTGATTGGACCGAGGAGGTGGGGTTGTGCGATGGCGGATAGTCATTGGGCAGGGGAGTGGTTGATACGCGGCTGCTGTTGGCGTTGGTGGTAGCAGCAGCGTTGTTCCCACCACGACGTTTGGTAGCAGTATTGGTGCCGTTGGTGGAGCGGTTGTTGGCAGAAGAAGCAGGGACGGTGCTTGTATGGTTTTGTTGGTGGGAAGAGGCGCCGCGGGCGGCAGCGGCTGTTCCGTTTGTGTGATGGGCATTCTGGGAAGGAAGGTGGGATGTGACGGAGACGAGGGATTCTGAGGGTGATGGGACGCGTTCGTTTCTGTCGCAAAGAGTGAGATTTTCGGACGATATAGAGCAGGAGGAAAGCATACTTTTTCACTCTTCCGTTGGTGCGTGCACGGGGGTTTGGCGGCTCAAGGGTGCGCTCCTTCTTATGTGGGGATCGGACACTCCCAATATCAATCTCCTCTTCTCGAGCAAACCTCTTGCGCTTCGCAGGACTGGGGTCGACGGCACTCGCAACCAAAAGCCCTGACGAGCCGGCACCACCCCGCCGGCGACGCCCTGTGTCCATATTGAGAGGCATGAAGGACTTTGCGGAGACATGAGGGTAGACGGTCCTGCGGTTGAGCAAAGCGGCATCAAAGTCTGGGAGACGTTCAGCAAGGGTGCGGAGGTGGGTAGAATGGGCCTTGAGTGTATCTGCAGCCTGACACGCGACACGAATCTTATCGTCCCCGCCATACTTGAGGCGTGCAGCCTCTTCGGCTATTTCGTGGAGGAGCCAGAGACGCTCCTCCTTTGTGCCCCTGTGTTCCTCGACCATGGAGGTGAGGTGGTGTATTTTGGCGGTGATGGTGATCATGGAGGAGGAGAGGACGGCATCGAGCTCGCGGAGGTCGGCGAAGCTGCGGGAGAGGTCGAGGGGGAGAGAGTCGAGGGTGTGGGTGTACTCTGAGAGGAGGGCGAGGGAGTAGGCGGTGTTGAGGGTCGAGTGGGTTGTGGAGGGAGCAGCCGTCGGTGGAGGACGCGAGACCATTTGTGTGGGTGACGGAGAGCCCTGGAGAAGAGCGATTGGGGGAACGAAAAGATCATACACAGGTCCGGGCCGTGACCCTAACCCCAAGTTCTATAGATACATTTAAAAAAAAAATACAGTAGTCGTCGTGTGGGGTATATGATACATCAGATGCGCGTGTATTACTTTCTCAGCAGAAAATTCTTGAAACCACCCGCCATGGTCTGCGAAGGCTGGGCGGGTGAGGGTGGGTGGCCAGCTGCAGACGCAGCAAAGGCAGCGTACATGTGATGCGCATCGCGCGGGGACTGGTGCGGCGCGAACATGGCAAATGCATTGGGTGACGTCGACCCGGCGGGGAAAAACCCAAATGTGGGAGAGGAGGGCGGAGTGTAGCGGTAGGACATGTTGTCTATGGTGATGATGCTGCTGCTATGGTGGCTCTATGATGGCTCGGAGAGAACGGCGGTGATGTCCGGTAGAGCAGAGCAAGGTATTAGAACGTCGGGTGTGTGCGAGCGCAGACGAGTTGGTGCACAATCGTTCTGCCCATTGCGGGGAATACTTATAGGCAGGGAGCAGCGGAGAAAAGAGAACAAGGCAAGGTCCAAGTCAAGACACCCCCTTGTCCGTGTTTGGAAGGAGCTCCCGATGAGGATCAAAGGGAAGCAAGCCCCTTTCCGAACAAGTCAAGGGGGCTCCCTTGCCTCGAGGCCCCGGCGCCGTCCCCATGTCTCTATTGCTCGACTACTACCAAATCCTCGCCGTCCCTCCGTCCGCGTCTCTGGCTGAAATCAAGCTCGCATACCACTCTCTCCTTCTCAAGCATCATCCAGATAAAAATCTCCATCGCTCATCTGGCCCGCACTCCGTCGATATCGGACTCCTCAAGGATGCCTATACCATCCTCTCCTCACCCCTCTCCCGCACCCAATACGACACCTCGCTAACCAAATACAAGGAGAAACACAAATCTCCCGGTCCCCGGCCCGCTCAGGTCATCTCCCTCGAGGAATTCACCCAGCTCGACCTCGAGGGCAAAGACGACACCTGGGAGTACCCTTGTAGATGCGGTGGCTTGTATCAGATATGCGAAGCCGACATGGAAAAGGGTCAGCATCTAGTAGCATGCAAGTGTTGCTCAGAGGTTATCTGGGTCGGCTACGAGGTCCAGGAGGACGAGCCCTGAAGTGTGTGAGTAGTCTTTTACACAACCCATATACCGATCCTGTCTCAATCGATAAGCACGATACGTAATTCATAATCGACATACCCCACAACAAACGTTGATCACCCCATCATCGCCTCAGAGCAGTCTTGCACCACCATCACAAAGAACTGGGACTGCCCGCTTATCGTGTTGCTTGAGGAGGACGTGGACGTGGACCAGAGCCTAGACGGAATGTGCTTAATATCTCCCTAATTATCCTCTGGCCGATGTTACCAACATGCGATAATATGTATACTATCAAATACTTTTATCATAATCTAAACATACAGCCCTTCATTACTATCAGCATCGGAATCCCCATCCCTCTCTCCATCGACACCCAATTCCCCCGAGCGCCACAACCCAAATACTACTTCTCTCAACTCTCGCCCAAGCGCACGCGCCAACGGAAATGGGACCGCATTCCCAATCTGCCTATGCATCTACCCCCAACAAAAAAAACAAAACATTATAAGCCTTCCCACACACTTGTTTTGTAATAAAGGCCGAGCCCACCGTGACTACATTGCCCTTGTAAGACTCAAACACAAAGTAATCCGGGAATCCTTGTGCTCTAGCAAGCTCGCGAACTGTCACCATACGCTTACACTAGCCCACTTTTGTCAGTCTTGGTTCAGGTGAAAGGGAACTCTAGAAAAGCTTACGTAGGGATGCAAGACCCGGCTCTGTTTGGCCGTGGGGTCGACATTGGTCACGATGGTAGGGAAACAGCCATCCTTATCCAAACGCCCATATAAACCTTGATGTCCGTTTTAGCTTCCGGTATCTGTTTCGAACAAGGCCTGAAAAGACTTGCCTGGTCTATAGTTCTTTTTGGCCACAGATGAATTGGGATTGGCAAACTGCCATTCATACATGTCCGCGCGCAAACCTAATATCATTACAACCAGGGTCAACAACATTAGAAGCGAAAGAGGAACAGGACAACATACTCCGATAATCAGCCCCCGCATTCAATGGAATCGCGAGCACCCTGTTGCACCCAACAACGCCCTCACAGTTTAGAAATCCAATCAGTCTCTCCCCAAACTCGAGACTCACATACCGGTCAACTTTCTTTGGCAGCACCGTTTTGGTAAAGTGTTGCAAATCCGAACTCGGTCTCTCCCTCGCCCATTTTTGATAAGCAGTCCGCGGCTCGCAGCGGTACTCTACTCGCCCTTTGTACCCACAATGTGCTTCCTTGTAGTTACACACAAGTGCCGGCACCGTACGATGTGATTCGTCCCTTTCCCCGGCATTCCGGGCTCTTTTGGCAGAATGGGTTTCTGGACCGGGCCGTTTCCTAACTCTTAATTAAGCGAGGTAGGGTTAAAAGGGCGATTAACATACCAGTCGAATCTAGGCAAATCCCCAATCGCATCCTCAATCGATATGAACGGATGGGCCGCCGTCCCGGGCACAGATCGTATCGGCCTCACAGTATCTCCATTCGGCAGTGTAATCTGCAGTTTCTGTGACTGTGGAAAATCATGTGTCGGCTGAGGGAGCTCGGGGAGCGGTATGATCTCATCCTTTCCAGGGAAATACGACTGGACCGCAATGAGGAAAAACCGCACGCGACGCTGTGGAGTGCCATAATGTGCCGCTTGAAGAAGGCTGTATCGGGTTTGGTACCTGCCAGAATTACCCATGTGTAGCTTGAACAGCGTCGAAAACCATACCCCATTTCCAACATTGCACGAAGCAATAGCTTTAATCCTCCCATCGTAATACCACCCTCCACCCGATGCGGCCCTGCCTGCTTGGCATTGAGAGCAAAGCTCAGAAATCCCGACACATTTTCCAGATACACAAACTTTGGGCGATAGTAGTCTATCCAAGAGAGAGCAGTGAGCATCAGGTTACTTTTGACATCATTAGCAGTCTTGAACATATTGAGCGCTGAATGAGTTTGACTACATATCGTAAGTAATTGATGATGGGACGAGTATAGCGAGGGTTCGAGGCATACCAGGGAAACCCCGCAGTAATCACATCAACAGTACCCGGTTTTGGCGGATCAGGAATTGGTGTCCTACCATCCCAGAGTTGTGTAGGGCGTTCGATATGATGGCCTTCGTGTGCCTTGATAACGTATCGCAAGACCGTATTGACACACTGGTTTATCACCTGCGTTCCAGCACAATTCCGTCTGTAATTTTGCATTTTTAGTCATTACGCCAAGTCCCTAAGTCCTATACTCACTTGTGTGTTTTTGCGGCACTTGGACTAATCTCCAGTGCATGAGAAATCTTCAGACACCCACTGCCCTCTTTCAATCCCAAACTAAACGCACCCGAACCTCCAAACAAATCCAACACTTCCAGCGGTCTCTCCCGCATCGCGGTTTGAAATCCTTCCAGGTCGCGGTACTGTTTGACCGCTCCTTCAGTACATGGCTTACACACACTAAGCTCTCTAAACGAAACCCCAGTTTTCTCACCCCATACCGTTGGGATGAGCTTCGGAAAGCGATACCGAATGTAAAAGTGGTGCGGTGAAGCGCCAAGCCAGCTGTCCATAGTGATTCGTTGGCCGAAGGACTCGTGTGATAGAACGAGGCATTTGGTAATGATGTCGCTGTAGGGTATGGTAGTTTCTTCGTCGGTCAGGAACACATGCCTCTGTAGAATAGGGCTTATAAGCACGGAAGGGAGAAGGAAAATAGAAGAGCATTACTTCGTCTTTCATCTCTTCCATTGGATTAACAATAATTCCCACTAGATCACAAACTCTCCCCACCTTTTTGAGTTTCAATTTCACTGGCAGCCGACTCGTCGTCCGGGGGGGGAACATCATGTCCACAATCTGACCTATATATGCAGGGCCCTTGGGTGCACGGTAGAGCACAAAGTCATATATGTGATATGGCACACCACCGAAAACAATGCCAGCATTCTCTTTCTCTTTCTCTTTACCCTTCCCCTTGTCACGATCTCTGTCATTTGGCTGAGGCTCGTATTGCCAATGGAGCTTGTGGTTGTCTTCCTCCATCACTAAACAAGAAGGGCAGTAATCCAGAATTGGGCCTCCGTTACGCAAGTTATTCTGAGGCGCATATTGCTCGAGGTGTTGATGATAATCTTTATTAATAGCGGTGAAAGTCGAAAGAACTTTATCAAAGAGGTATCTGTGCGTCTGATGTTGAATCAATCCTATACTCGAGACGTGAGTTGGTACACACCTAACAAAATATTCATCAGCCTTGATAGACCCGGCAGGCCTAATATGAACTTTTGCCTTAGCAATAATCGCACCCAAGGGCACGGGATTGCATAGGTTGCAAAAAAACAGCTCCTGAATATTAGCTAGTTCATGCAAGACTGTCTGTGGTGCATGTTCGAGCCACTGAACGTGTGCAATTTGTTCTTCGTTCTTGATATACATAATCCTTGCAAACCTACGCACCGACTCCTCAGGTCTCGATAGAACCAGACAGGCTCGGAACGCGCACCAGAAATAACTTCCGACTGTCGCATTCGAGGGCAGATGTTTAACGTCCTTTGGCCACTCTGGCGGGTCTCTTGCTCCATATTTTCCATGCGGCACAAGCACATAATCCCCTGGCTGGTCATTTAGAGCCCCTTTAATACATAGTCTCTCCAGGTCAAGAACAAGGAGCTAACTTGCCTGATACACCTCTCCACCCACAGCCACCTTCCTCAGATAATTGCTCCTTTGATTAAACCTGTCCTCTTTCCTCCACTCAACATCCAACATGCCCCCTCTCGCCCTCTCAACCAGCCTCCACAACGTCCCGATCGCTTTCCGTCTTTGTTGCTCCAGAGCCATGTCGTCGGGTTTTGGCGGAGGTGGTCCAACAACGATTAGTTCCTCATTCACAAATCCCCGTGCCAAAGAAGCAATGAGCGGCGTTACATGGGTTGGGTTTTGGTTCTCGGGTTTCATGACCAATAGGTCAGGATTACCCAAGCCGAGGTAGCGCATAGATCCACGGGGGCCTTTTAGATAGTTGCGGAGGTGGGACGAGACGCGGCGGGAGGATGCGTTGGGGAGGCGGGGAGGGGCACGACGGAGAATATGTTCAATTGCAGGTACACGGCGTAGACGGGTCTCAGGATTGTCTTTGTCGACTTCATCGACAGCGTCACGAATGACCTCAGCCTATCAGCAGATTATTGGATCGTTAACCTAACATAGGTTTTTGGAATACCGCACTGCATTCCACAAGTCGTCATCCTCGAGTCGTTTCCCGAAAATGTCCATTGTAGTCGTGAGTATCGTGTGCACGAATGAATCAAATCCTAGATGTGGTCGTTTGATTGCGCTGGAGATTAATAACTGTGCAATCTGTCTAGCGGTATAAAATGCCTGATACCAAGGCGTATACTTCTCTGCCGGCATCCTGAGGACATACCATGCATGTTGCGTCTCAATATAAAATGGACTATCATCGTCAAAAAGAAACAGAGCAATAAATTGTGAATTGACTCACTCTCTGTCCTTTGTCCAATCCACGGAATATCTCAAGACAGGCCCAATACGCATATATGCCGGCTCCACCGCATCCCCATTGCCACCCTCCTCCACTTCCAAATCATCTTCATCCTCCGCCTCGAGATAGTACGGCACCGCCCACCCTGCGGCCTCAAATCTCCGATCCACACCGTCCTCTTCCTCAATTGTCGAGAGCACGACAAACTCGTTTCGATGCCGTGAGTCGAAAATTGTGAACCCGGTAAGCAGACGGATAGGTTTTTCTTTAGGTTTGGGGGGGCGTGCGCGTGGACGAACGTTGGATGATGCATCTGAGCCTGGGTCCGAGTCCGAATCTGATACGAGCTCATCCTCGCCTTCGAGGAACTTGCGGGCAGCTTCGTGGAGTTCATTGGGCTGTGAAGCATAATGCTCGATTGCTACATGAGAGTCATTGATACCTGAGTACCTGAGCGTTAAGGGTTATGGACTTACGTAGATCCAGTTGGGGCTTTTTTGCAGGCTAAGTCTATATATCAGTGCTGTGCCACTGCTGAAAGCAATCCTGCTCAACTCACCCGAGCCACTTCCACTTCATCCTCCTCCGGTTCTCTCCTTTTCTGTACAACCCGAGTTGCATTTCGTTGGTCCTGTTTTTCTCTCTCCTTTTCTTGTCGCCTCAATTTCTTTTGATTCTGATGTCGCATGGACAGCAACTTCTCCTGCCTCTCCCGTTCCTTCTCGTCCTCCTCCCGCTTCTTCTTCGCTGCCTCCTCCTTCTTTATTTCTTCGGGAAACGAGACCTCGAACGCACTCGGTCTCCGACGAGCCATAGATTGTCAAGGTATGAAGCGTGAGTCCAAGTGAAGCAAGCCAAAACTCTGGATCAAAGATTCTCCAGAAGCGGTGTACTTAGAAGCTTAGGAAGTGCAGAACGTTGACCACGCAGTAAGATGTCTTATCAACACAACGCCAACAATCGTATTTCTAGTGACGTGCTGGGTGACTGGGTAAAGGGAGGTAAAGGGTGAGTAATTTGACTAGTGGGTGCGGATCAAACGCGAGGAGGGTATTGTGACCCAATCACGCTACACCAGCCCAAGAATAAAAGTCTAACGCTACTGTCCACAAAGGGAAAAAAAATACAAGGAAGCGATCGGAAAATTGATGCGTGAGGGTACACTACAGGCCGGTCGAGAAAGAAGAATGCATAAGTGTGGGTTGTATTTGTATTAATAAAGACTGACCCCTTGTCGCGGGAATAGGCATGTAGGGTAATAAGTAGAAGTCACCATGTCATTCGGTTTTACGGGTGCGCTGGCTCCTGGAAGTTTTGGAAGTTCTGGGCAGAGGGGTCTGTCGGATCACCGACTTGGTGAAAATCTACGGATCTGATCAGCGTTATCTACGCGAGGAGGAAAGGATCGTACCAAGAATTTCGCTGTACATCATGACTTTCCACGTATCTACGGGAAGATCCGCATCATTGAAGCTCCAGTCAAACTTTTCTGCAGCCACCGGCTCGTCCGTGGGGTCGTGGTAGGGGGCCACGTACTGATGAGCGAGCGATTCCGGGGCGTCTATGCGCTTGCGAGGATCAAACACGAGCATGCGTTCGAGGAGATCGAGGGCTAAAGGGGTGATAAGGGGGTGAAAAAGAAGTAGTGGGCAGGGACAAGCCGTACCATCGGGATCTGAAGTGCGTAATTTCTGACTGAAAGGCTGACGCTCGCGTTTAGGCAGACTCTGGACGAAACGCAGCGTCTGCAGTCAAGGGAATGACGATGGATGACGACAGAGCAGTGATGAGCGAAGGTCAGGTGACTGATAAGTTGCGGCCACCTACGTTTTCGCTGCAAATGGTTTCGATGACATCATCGGGCGGTGTGCCCAGCAGCTCTGTGATGATCGAAAACTGGTTGACATCTATGGACAGATGATAACGACGGCGTTGGCGACCAAAGAGCGCGGGCACTCACGATCTTTTCCAGGGAACAATGGCTTTCCCTCGAGCATTTCGGCAAAGATGCACCCCGTGCTCCAGATATCAACCGCAACGTCATACTTTTGCCATGTCAGCATGATTTCCGGTGCGCGGTAGTACCGTGTCGACACGTAGCCCGTCATCTGTGGGTCCTGGATCCGTGCTAGTCCAAAGTCACAGATCTGTCCATTGCGTCACCCATCCGCCCAAAACCAGCACACGCATGGTCCGCTCACCTTGAGGTCGCAGTTTTCATTAACAAGTATGTTGCTCGGTTTCTGTGTGAAATCGAAGCATTAGCACTCCACCGCCAAACGGGGAAGACGAGCAACCGCACAAGATCACGATGGACCACTCCCGCAGAGTGTACATACTTGAGCCCTCGCTGTTGACAGCCGTTTGATCAGGGTGCCGTGGCGTCAGTGGGTACCAGAGAACATACTAGAATCTGGTAGAGAAAGTATTGAATAAATTGTTTTTCCAGTGGTCGCGAGGTCAGGAGGCGGTGAAGGTCCGTCCCCAAAAGCTCGGTGACGAAATACCTGCACGAGGCATCAGCAAGCGATCCAGCCGAGTGGGAGGTAGCGGTGTTACTCACAGATCCTCGAGTGGAGAGATGAAGACATCGCTCAGGCTGATAACCTAAGGCACGGTAAGTGACAGACGGGGGAAGGTCCAAGCGAGGGTCGTTACATTCTCGTGTTGGATATGCTTGAGGAGCTTGAGCTCCCGGTATGTACGTTTGCTAAGGACGGGCGTGCTGAAGGGTTTCATGATCTTCTTGATCGCGACCGACGCGCCCGTGAGCTGATCTTTCGCTGAACTGGACAGCGGCGTGGGTAGAGGGCGATGGAGAGCGAGGAACCAACATACCACACAAGTCCAAAGGCACCTGGTCAGGTGGTGAGCAAGAGGAGAGGAGGGGTAAGAACATGAGGGGGTAACTCACCCATGCCCACCGGCTGGAGATCGACATAGCGTGTGGTGACCTGACGAGATGGGGCAGTGAGGCGAAGCTTGGAGAGAGAGGGGTGGATGGAGCATACCTCAAAGGACGTGCCGAAGATGCTGAGCTTGACAAAGGACATTGAGGGAGGAGAAAGTGGAGTTGCCAAAAGCCTGGGGATGGCTTTATTTGTGATATTTAGATAAGTCATCAGCCCTATGACGCAACCTCGCCTTTTTTTAATTATTATTTTTTCTCTCTTCCACCGTACATCCCACATGTCCATCCTCCGTCCTGCCCTCAGATCCTCTCTCGTAAGCAATCCTGCCTTCTTCCGTCGCTCGGTCCAGGGCCGTCGCTTCGCCTCTACTGCTGCCCCCGAATCTTCGTCCAGGACTCCCCTCTACTTCATTGGCGGCGGCGTCGTCGGTGCCGGGCTCTATTACTATCTCCAGAGACCTGGACAAAGGCCCAAACAGGACAAGAGCCCATTCGACCCGGAAGACTGGAAAGACTTCAAGCTCAAGAAAATTATACCCTACAACCACAACACCTCGCAGTCCGTTTTCGACTTCTTCCTCCCATCCCCTTTCTAACTCCCACCCACGCCCAGGTTTGTATTTGAGCTCCCCGGTAACGAGGCCTCCCTTATCCCCGTCGCGTCCTTCCTGCTCGTCAAATCGTCCGATTCCCAGGCCCTTCTCAACGACCAGGGCAAGCCCATCATCCGCCCTTATACCCCCATCTCGCCTCCCGAACAACCTGGCGAGCTCACTCTCCTCGTGAAAAGGTACGACGACGGCAATGCTTCCAAGCACATACACGCTCTCAAGGTGCGCCTTCCCGGGGCGCTACGTGTTTGTTGCTCACTTTGCGCAGGAAGGTCAAACCTTGGCATTCAAGGGTCCCATCCTCAAGTTTCCTTACAAAGGTGCGCGCTTCTCTTCTTTTTGATGCCAAAGCGGCTTGACTCCCCCTGTTACTAGAGAACGAGTTTGAAGAGATTGCACTCATCGGCGGCGGTAGTGGGATGTAGGTCCCTTCTCCCGCGTCGGCGGTAGCTCTTTGCTGCTCACGGATGTTTTTCTCTTCTGCCTCTTCCAGCACGCCCCTCTATCAAATATTGACTCATGCCCTGGAGTCGCCAACCAACAAAACTAAATTTACCCTCCTCTTCTCTAACGTCACTGAAAAGGACATCTTACTCCGTGAGGAGTTTGATGCACTGAAAAAGAAGTACGGAGACAAGTTCAATCTTGTGTACCTTGTTGACAAACCTAGTGAAGGGTGGAAAGGTAATGGATGACGTCGTGCTTCTTTCATGGCTGTGCTTAAGCTAGTAAAAATAGGTCCCTCCGGATTCATCAACGCAGACGTGATCAAGAAACATGTTCCCCCCGCTGACTTGGGGGCAAAGGTCAAGGTCTTCATCTGTGGACCTCCCGGGCAGGTTGCTGCTGTTGCTGGCCAGAAGGACGGCATGAAACAAGGTGAATTGGGTGGTATTTTGGAGCAGCTGGGATACACTGCAGATCAGGTGAGCCGCTTCTGAATTTATTTTGAAATACTTAATAAATCATTTGTTGCAGGTTTTCAAGTTTTAGTTTGGGCTTCTATCTGCCAGCGGCCGCTATTGATGCCTTACATCACACACTTATCTGTGAACTGCCGTATCTAGACGTCTCCTTGTGAACACAATGCTTTCAATGCTATTTCGGGACGACATCCTTGTGTACGGACTGATGCATAAATTATTAAGCGCAGTTCAGCCTTATAATATTTTTTCTACCTCACTATTCTATCTTCGAGTTCCTGCGTCTAGTAAAAGCTCACTCCCAGCTCTCGAGTCTCCAGACTCCTCAAATGGAGTGGGATTTCACACATATCTGTGCTTGATTGCTGTTGAACAGGGTGATCCCACACTGCCTCTTTTAGTCACCCCTGACATGGTCGCAACCAAGTACCAACAATAAACTTATGGCGGTTGCAATCAATCAAATATGTGTCCATCCTTTTTGCCTTAAACACTTGTCTACCAAAGTCTACCGTAGGCCAAGCAAACAAACCCTGCACAACGAAGAGGCCACTGTAGGGTCGAAGAACTAGCAACTATGCTATCACAACAAGTTATCATCTCAATCGTGGTTATTGTGTCGTTAATACTGGTTGCATGGGTGATTCGGTTCGCGCGTATGAAGCAGCGTGCAGGTGGGTGATTTATCGCTAACCCCTTCTGAATATGCCGAGCTGACTTGGGAGGGATTGGTTCCGCTCGCGTAGAGAATATGAAGAGGGCGAATGTGATCCCGCCCCAGCAAGGGGCAGCTACAACAATTTCGTACCACATACCTGGGCCGCCCCCTCCACAACCACAAGTGTATCCGCAACCACAGGTGTATCCACAACCTCATATTCCACATTTTGGGCCTGCACATACCGGTCCTGGTCATGGAATGCAGCCTATTTTCAACCCCCCTAAAATTGTTCACCCGCCTCCTAACATTGTCCATCCACCTCCTAATATTGTTCACCCACCGCCTAACATCATCCAGCCACCGCCTAACATTGTTCATCCACCGCCTAACATTGTCCACCCGCCGCCTAACAATACCGTCAGCACCAACACCAGCATCAACCTCAACATCAATACCAACGCTAATACTGGTGCCAACACTGACACTGGTGCCCACTCGGATACCCTTCCTAACCGAAATATCAACGCCAACATTAGTACCAATGTCACCACTAGTGATACCAGTACCACCCTGGGCACTCACTCCCAGACGGAAGATCTTCTCACACGCATGCAGCGGCTACAACTCCTCATGGTCGAGCTGCATCGACTTACCACACGTGCTCAAGGTGCTGTGGATTCTAATACAGCGGAAGGGGCGAGGATATTGGAGCTCAAGGAGGAGATCAAGAAGTTGACTGAGCAAGCTACTGGGACTGGGGGCGATGTTACCACAGGGGCTAATGTCGGTGTCGGGGCTATGGGCGCGGGTGGGGGTGGGGGGAGAACCGGCTCCGCCGTCTTACGATGATGTTGTAGTTGCCATTCTGAATGAGGGTACGGGAGGAACCGGGGCTGGAACTGGAACTGGGGTTGCGGGTGGGAGAACAGCATGAGTTATGGGTATGTTATTTCTTTAGGGTTATTACAGTGGATTCTCTTCAATTCTCGTCAATTCTTGTCAATCGTCAGTAAATATAATGCAATCATACATAAACTCAAGTCCTTTGTAAATGATTAGTTCGCGAGGTTAACCTCAACAGTATTAGTCTCCAAAACTGGGCTTGGTCCGGCCTGGAAAGTGCATCAGCACGTAAGCACCATTCCTGGAGAAGTGACTCACCCCGATCAAATGGAGTCGAGTCGAGATAATCTCCTGCTCTCCCCGTTGGCATAAAGTCAAAGTTGGGAATCGTCACTGTAAAGTTCTGATATGGTCGCCCAGGCTGCTCATGGAGCTGTGGGTTGAAATCCCCATTGAACATCACTTGTCCAAGCTGCTGGGTCGCCGGTGGACAAGGAGTATCCGGGCAAGATTGGAAAGAGAGGACGATGCCAACTTCCTGTGAGCCTTGGATACTATTCTATGACGAGGGTCAGGGGTGGACTGGTGGGACAAATCCAAAGGAAGGAGACTAACAGGTCGGATAATCTGGACGGTTGTTTTATGACCCTTGCGAACGGTCGCGCCTTGTAATGGGAAGCCGATGAAGGAGCGTTGAGCAGCGACGGATGAAACCAAAGCGAGGATAGGGAGAAGAGCCGTGCAGAGCTTCATTTTCCAAGTCGACAGCAGTTTCTTTCCATTATGACGCCCCTTTATACGGAATTCAAGCCAGGGTAGGTTGAAACGGAGTGAATGAGGTGATAAGATTTGAAGGGGGGAGTTGCCGTGTTCTATTTTTGTGTTGTATTTGGGCGATCCCTGCACCGTGTATTTACATTTCATTTCTGAGACACCACTGGGGGTAATGTGACCTGCCAGCTGTTGTAAATCGATGTTTATCGGAGGTACCTGACCGCGAGTGAGCAAAGGTTCAACTGCGTTGCCACCTAAATTGTTCGCGAGCCACTGAAACCCGCGTGGAGGTGCGCGCCCCTCTCATTCTCGGAGACAAAATTCCCAAGTTCCGATCCTCGCCACCTTCGCCAGTCTTCCCAGTCCCGTGCGCACGTTCCCCTTTTGTCATACGGTGTTCGTAGCCCGTCCACATGTCACGATGAAACAAAAATGATCTCAATTGGATGTAGCTGGGGTTGGATGATTTGCTACCTAGGCTGGGAGGCGGCGGTTTTTTGGCCAGGCGCGGAACGTCCCTGAATAATGGTAAGCATTCACCGCGGGCGTGAAAGAAAGGAGATGAATACCAAAGCTTGTATGGCTCAGCGCTGCGGAGTGTGATTAAAATGGTGCCTCTAGCTGTGCTTGCATGGTCTTTCGAAGGACCTGCCTCCGGTTCGATCACATCTGTCTGGTCATCATCATCATCGAGGTCAACTTTCTTTTTCTTAGGTGTTGTAAACATCGGAATAGGCCCTTTTTTCAAGATATTTGCAGCCGACCGTAGGAAGCCCAGGATCAAGACTTGGTTTGAACGGATATTCCGATCCTGGTCGGTTATCCCTTTACCTAGCAAAGACAGTAGAAAATAAGCCAGGATCACAGTCTTGCCCATAATCATACCAGCGTGGGGGAAATTCCAAACAACTCGATCCCACTGTCTTCCTTTCAGTGCCGGGGTTCTCTCCAGTTTGGTCGCGTCGACGTCGAAGAGTACCTCCACGCCTTTTGCCCTAAGTATTCCTACTATCTCATGCGCGTCGGGATACTTGGCATAGCACTCTTCCTCCGAGTCATATGCTGTCGCAGTAATACTGCTTGGGGGGAGGGCTTCCAGTCCAGGAGGCGGATGGGTCACCAGTGCGCGCGCAAAAGAGAAGTTGCCTTCGCCGATCAGCAGAATCTTATCATGCGGGAGGAAGGGTATCGTAGGCCTTTGATTCGATAACAGCTTGTCTTTTCTTTTCACCTTCTCGCTGCCTGGGTTCTTCCTTGCCTTGAGCTCAGCCATATGTGCCGCCTTTTGCGCCTTTTCTTTTGCCTTGAGTCTAGACTCCTGAGATTTGAGCGCAGCTTTGAGGCCCTTTCCCATTTTTCAAAAGGCGGATCTGGGATCAACCAGATCCTGCAACCTAAGCCTGGGATCTTTGTCTCTGTTATGCTCGGAGTCTACTGTATCACAGGGCCAAAGCGAGGACGCGTGCCACGCGATCATGATGTGAAAGTGCCACGTCCTATGTAATTAAGAAAACCACTCTCTGTATATACACACTACGCACCAGAATTACATCCAAGTAGCCGCTCTTTCATCCGTTTACCTGTTCTCAAAAATGGTGCGCACGCTGCTGCCATCGGAGCTATGACCTGAAGCTAATACCATTTTCTGGCCTAGCCCACGGAATTCGAATTGCGCAAGAAGAACGAAAAGTTCGCAAAGGACGCTCGTGCGGGGAAAAATCCAACACATCTTTCCCGACAGGAGAAGCTCGCAAAGCGGAGTCCTATTAACCTATGGGCGCTTGGTATCATTTGCTTCGTGGTTATTGGGGGAGGTGTGTCTGTCTTTGTCTCGTCTTACTTTGGATGGAAACCTAATGTCATTTCGTGTCATCAGTGGTGTTTGAATTGGTTAGAATGCTCTTCCTATGAGTTACACCGGCCTTGTATATCGCATCCACTTTGCACCTATCTACTCATATCTTTTCAAGTCAGTCATTCACAACAAGGGATACATTATATCTCGGGATCCAAGTATGCTTGTGGCCTCAATCGTCTCCACCAGAGACACTAGCTGCTGCACTTACGCTCATACTTTGAGTTCCACTCCCTCCACTGGCCACGCTCTTCCCCTTTCCTCTCTCATCCCTATCTTGCCGCCCCTGATCTTCGGGTAAATCTTGTGGTTCTTCAGCAATAGCTTGAGCACGTCCACTGGGTCCCGCTTCTCCAGCATCCGTCAACTCAATACCTTCCATGGCATCGCCCTCCAACTCTTTCTCATCAATCTTGACTTCATCACCAGCCCAGACGCGCATTGTGGGTTGCCAGACCATCACAATATTATCTTCAGACGCACTTGCCGCCGTCCAGTTTTCCCCATCGCCAGGTGCCCAACAGAAATCTGTTGGGCGGGCTGTATGGCCTATCAAATTTATCAGCATGGCGTCAGCACCTTGTTGAATCAAATTACCTCCGTGAATGAAAAGCAGCTCAGGGGGACCATCTTCTTGGTCGTCTGGTGTTTGCTCCTGACCAATAAGAGACAAGTCCCAAATATTGACACGACGATCGCTTGAGGCAGATGCGAAGACAGTTGGATTGTGGGGTGACCAGGCAAGGTGGAGGACTTCGTCTGTGTGAGACTCGAAGATATGGAGCCTCTTGGTTGGCACACGAATATCATGCAGCGTGATGGTCTATTGTAGCGCGACATGAGATGAAGGAAATGCCATACGCCAATTCAGGCTGACCTTGTCGGCACTTCCAGTAAGCAGCAGGAAGTCATTCGCGAGACTGAAGGCGACAGCCAGTATTTCTCTGTCATGGGCTTGAATTTGTAGGTTTGGTTCGCTTGCTGATCTTGTGTCCCAACTGCAATATACAATGAGCATTGTCAGGACTGGAAAGCGTAGCGTACGTACAGCATCAGCATTTTATCGTCACCAACGCTAGCAAAGATGTTCTCTTGCGTCGCATGCCAGTCAACATCCTGTAGTGGTCATTCATTGTGGTCGTCTGATGGAACGCAAGAGGGGATCGGCGTACTCCGACAATAGAAGTGTGTCCTCGAAAGATGTTCGTAGGCTCGATGGAAGCTTTGCCTTTTGCGTATGCATTGACATCCCTTAAGAACGTATAAGCAAACGCAGGGATCTAAGTTTGAGACGTACCAATGACAAACTGTCATATCCTCTGACGCTCCTAAAATATGACCAGCCTTCTGCGGGTTCCAAGCCAGCCCGAACCTCAACCCCAGTCACAGATTAGTCTCAATCCCCGTCCTGTTCCCCACGGAAAGCGCAACTCACCCCTCTCTTTGCTGCCCAACCAACCTAATATCCGGCTTGCATGCACCGCCCCTCTCAGGTTCACTCGAATGCTTTGTCCTGTCGAAGACAAGAACTTCACCCGTCACGGCCTTAGTAGCAATCAAGTCTGGATTCTGTGGCATATATCGGGCCCTATTGACCTCTCCATCGTGATTTATCTTCTGGGTGATTTGGATCCTGGGTGCAGGTGGGATGGTGTGCCCTCCGAGTTCCTTACGTTCGTCGTCGTAGTCCCCACGATCGAGTTTGTCGGCACCAGAGGCTGGGTGTGAGCGCTTGGGGATTTGGACTTGAGCAATTTGGAGGTAATCTTGGGCTTGACCTGAGGTGTGGGTACCAAGGAGGAGGCGGTGTGTGGTATAGGGTTTATTTTCGTTCCTTTTTGGAGGGTAAGAGGTGGATATTGAGTTGAGGAAGGTGGGTGACTTACAGTTCTTTGTCTGGGAACCATTGGCAGGTCAGGCTTGGCCAGTCGAGGGCATGGGTTATGACGACGTCGTAAAGGTATGGTGCGTTTTTCTTCCTGAGGTATATAGTGAGAAGGTGTGATTGGTTATGTGGACGCTCAACATACCAGATTTTATATTCCTAGGATCGAACTCAACATGTCTGATCATCCAGAAGAACAGAGGGAACATACCTCGTTAATGAGCTTGTTTTCCTCCTCGGCAGCAAGATCATCCTCAACTTCCTCAACTTGAGGTTTCATTCTTGACTACTATTGAACCGGATAAACAAATTTGTATGGGCAGTTGAGCGCCAACTGTGCTCGAAATGTTCAAATGCACCAGTGATCATAAAATGCGACGCGACGCGTATTTCTCACGGTTTAGCAGCACTTGTTCTGGGGTCTGGAATGTACATCATATTTATTATAGTGCGCATGGAAGGATGTATGCCATTAGACGAATTCTCGTAGTGAGAGAGATAGTAAAGAGACCCAATGTCTGGAGCACCGCGCTTACGAGTTCAAATAAGTCTATTGGTAGATAGACGAAAGCGAGAGTACGTCCGAGAAGTTTATGATGATTTCTCCCACTTCGCTATCAGTTTCTCTAAGTCAAATCTAGGATCCTCTGGATCGGTAACAACTGCGGAATTACATTTGTCAGTACATGACTCCCCGTCAATGATTTAATGCGGAGGTGAAGTATATATGAAATGTTGAATTGGGGTGCAGACTTACTTGTGGTATCATTGGCCGCGTCCTGCTTTCTTTTCCATGCCTCTTTTGCCTCAGAGATCAGTCGCTCCCTGGTGTGAATGGCATGTTCGATTTGGTGTTTCTCATGAATGGCCTGCAGCGTTCGGCGGTGGTACCAGCCGTAGAGAACGCCGGAGAACAGGGCCGTGTACCGGACAACCTGTAGCGTGCAGAGGCCAGGCAAAGAAAAAAGACAGAGAAAAATGGTTGAGTAGGTTGTGAAAGACGCGAGTGCGGTGGCATACGTTGACTGTTGAGGAGACCATGGTTGGGTGTCTTTACGTTCGACCCAGTAACACGACTTTCTGAGGACAGGAGTAGAGAGACCTCAGCACTGAAAAACCGCATGGGTTATCAGCAAAGCATTTTGGACTGCGACGAGGGAGCCTAACCTGGATTTTTGGGGGGGAGAAGTGATGACGGAGGACCGCGACGCGGAGAATTTCGGTAAGTGATTATGTCAGCAGAGTCACCCTTACTATTGGACTTTGGACATTATTGATGGACTCGGAAGTATTCTAAACTTGTTCAGAGGTAAAGCTGGCATTCTGTGGAATACATGTGTTTAAGCATCTACTCGTGAATGCGAATGTAGCAGGATATTCTCGAGGGTGTTCCGTCAGTCTTTCGGGATGCCTACTTCTATTTTCCGTTTGCTATATGAGGATACGCTCTATGTCAACAGTCACTCTAGTCGTAGCAAGGGCTGACGCCTTGGAGATCTAATAAGTCGGTCACGGATTCACAAATCTGCTGGCCCCTTCGCAGCCAGATCAGAGCAGTGGCAAACACCGGACGTCCATGTTTCGTGCTTCGCCTTGGGTCACCTACCATCCCACTGCCTCCCCCCATCAATCACAAATCCCCTCACACAGCAACGACATGGACGACGACGTCGACATGGACGCGCCCCTCATTTCCACCCTCCCTGAGGAGAAAACTCCTCCGCCCTCTTCAGCTCGAAAGGCGGCTGGCCGCAAGGGCAAAACTGCAAAGGCAAAACTTGCTAGCGATTTCCCTACATGGACTCGGCCAGCTGTCAAGGACAAGTCCATGTCCGAAGACGAGCTCGCGGAAGAAGGGGAAGAGGAAGAAGAGGACCAACTTATTGACGATGACGATGACGGCCTTGCCAACCCCGCACCCACACCTGCGTCGGTGTTGACCAAAACGCCCGAAGGCGGGACAGAAAAAGAAGGCGCCCGTGAAGCGTAAATCGCGCAAGGAACCTGGTGCAGAGGAGGAGGGAAAGAAACGCAAGAAGGAGAAACTCTCTCACTCGGCGGGTACGCCCAGTCTCGTACCAACTGCACCAGGGCTCGAGGCTACGCCGTCAGATTCTCATGAGGATGCAGGAGGAGGTGCAGACACACCATCCATCAGTGTTGTAGAGAGCGAACCGCAGGACCCAAGCTCCACCCCAAATCCTCCAAAGCTAAGTAAAAAGAAGAGCAGTACTCCTAGAAAGTCTGCCTCTACGCCCAAAACAGCGAAAGCAAAGCCGTCGAAGTGCGTTCGCGTCCATCCGTGTTCCCCCATCTGTCCACACGAGCTGAGCTTATTTGGCAGACTCAAGATGGTCATCCCTGCCCTGTCCGCTGTGATTGCAGATGATGTTAGCGTTATGAGTGAAGGAGGTCGGTCGTGATCTCGTCCTATCCTTCTCTATCAACTCACTAGATTGGATTTAGGTGTCACTGGAACCGCTGCCTCTTCCCCTATCACTGCCCATCTCGAGGGCAACGAACCAGGTTCACCCGAACCAGAGCAGCCACTTCTTGCTTCCTCCCCCGCACCGCCTGCAGCACCTCTCATAGAGGAGACCAATCTCGAAAATATACCCTTGCCCATCTACCCCTCTCCCTAGTAAACCCTTCCCTGTCCAACCACCACCCAAGATACCTACCGGTTTTGCCCCACCAATTCCATTAGATAAGGGTGGCAAAAAGGTTAGGCACTGGCGTATAGCAAATCGAGAGATTCGAGGAATCGGTGGCGGTCGGTGGTTTACTCGGACGTGGGTTGGGGACAAAGAGTCGGAATATGCCCAGGCAGTGGTGGCAAAGGAGCTGGGGAACGGCTCAATAACCATACCCAAGCTTTCCTCTACCTCAATATCCGCCCCACCGCTGGGCCGAAGCGCTGGCAAAAAGGGAAAAGGAGCTTCGTCGCTAACAGCATCTGCCGCGCCTTCACGCGACGGTTCCGTCATCCCCGATTCTGTCCCAATACCTATCAGTAGCACGGTGCGCGCGCCGACAAAAATGCGGATTCAGCAGCTACCATATGATGAGGCCCAATCTGACACTGCTATGGACACTGATCCTATCCCTGCCCCACCCTCCGAGCCCTAAGCGCCCCACATATATCTACTTATGTACTGTAGACACGAGTTTTATTTTTCGTTCTGTCTTGACTTATTTCTGCGCGTATTGGTTTTTTTTCTATTCTACTATCTTATGTTTTGCGCACCTATTCTTCGTCGCCAGCGTCACAACGTGTGACGTTTGTGTCCTAAATGTGGACTTCGGCTACATCCAATACATACACTCATTTCATCCCTTCCTCATCCTCGTTTCCCCTCCCCACACGTAGTCCAGACGTGTTGATCATCGTTTTTGTGGTGATCAATATCAACGCGGTCCTGGAATGTCTTCAAGTCATGGGGGGACAGACAAGCCAGGCACGAAGAGGGGTTTGGTGGCGGGCAGGACTGCCGAACGTGGTTGGTCTCACTATTTTTGATTCTGCTCCTCGATATATACGAATTATTAATTCGAGGACGTGGTTGTTTTGGGTGATCAGCTACGATGGTTCAGAGCACATATGCTTCAGATCCAAAGTACAAGAAATATATCCAGCAAGTCGAGAAATGTCTCAATGCATTCGACAACGTGCACGAGTGGGCGGACTGTATCGCGTTCTTGAAACAACTATTAAAGGTGCGCACTTTTGATTTTATTGGCTATGTGCATATTACCGATGCGACGTTATAGACCTTCCAGACATATATGCAGTTCAAAGAAATTCCAAAGAAGTTGATAGTAGCGAAACGGCTATCCCAGTGCTTGAATCCTGCGCTTCCAACTGGTGTGCATCAGCGTGCATTAGATGTATACTCTCATATCTTGGCTGTTGGTGGGGTGCGTAATCATGAGCTTTTGTCTTCGAACATGGGGAGTTCACTTATGTTACTCACTAGCCTGAGGGTTTGAAGCAAGATCTCGCATTGTGGTCTTCCGGATTATTCCCCTTCTTCGAGTACGCTGCAACCTCCGTCAAGGTGTGTTTTACCGACCCGAACTGGCAGCAGAATAATCATGTTATCTGACGCTCGGCAATGATCTTCGCAGCCAACACTTCTCAACCTCTATGATACGCACTACCTTCCGTTGCAAAGCGACCTGCGTCCCATAATGAAATCATTTATTCTGGCATTGCTTCCGGGCTTAGAAGAAGAGACAGGAGAATATTTCGAGAAGGTGCGTAATTGAACACACTCTGTCAGACTGTTAGGTTAAGCGCAATAGTAGGTTCTGGGGCTATTGGACAAGCTATCTGGGACAGTATCCCCCTCGTTCTTTTTCCAAAACATCTGGCTTGTTATGTTGACAACTCCTTCTGGACGAGGGACCTCACTCAACTTCCTCTCACGACGGTTACCCCGCATAACTGCTGAAGAGGGTACGTAGCATACACCTATAATGGCTATATCATTCTCACACCACAACACCGCGACTTTCTTAGATATTACACCAATAGTAGGGCCGCGACATAGGTCTTATGATCAGAGCGTTCGCGGCGGCGCTAGAGGACGAAAATCTCCTCGTACGACGAAGTGCATTGGATATTCTACTCCAATCGATACGCGTTGACGGATTCGCCGTGCGCAAAGCGCAAGCGGAGGATCGAGCAATTCTCATGAGGGCTGCGACTGGTGTTGTTCTTCGAAGGGACTTGTCGCTAAATCGGAGGTTGTATACCTGGTTGCTCGGTCCGGATGAGAAGAGTGAGAATCAAGTCACATTCTTGAGGCAACATGCGCTGGAATTGTTGAGCAACACTCTGAGAGTGAGTTAGTTTGTTGGGTTTGGGAGTTCCTTGATCGAGTGTTGATGTATTTGTTTCCAAGGCCGAAATGAATTCGCCTTCAGGAGAGTACGTGGAGTCGCGGCCGTTTAAGATTTTCATCTCGCTGTTGGACAAGTGGGAAATCGGAGCACCATTGACGGAGGTGTTGGTCTACGATGCGTTCAAAGCTGTTAAGAATCTATCGGAGAATTCGGCAGGTAGTGGAGATGAGGTGAGTTAATGAGGTGTCTGGATTCCTTCGACTAATTCAAGAGTGACAGATTTCTATGACAGCTAGTACGTTATATGAAGCCGTGGAACCACAGGTAGTGTGGAGGCATCTGTTAACCGTATTGCTTGAGGAGTTGTCGGGTGATGGGCATGCATTCGTGGTAAGTCATAAATCATGGTTCTCGGTAAATGTCAAAAAACATATGATTTGCTATAGGCCATTGAACTTGTTCGATTCATTCTCCGGTCCTTTGCTCAAGAAGAGGAGATGCAGACCCTTCATTTCCCTGTTATCCTTGCAGGTATTGTGGATGTCATGAATGTAAGCGTACCCCTGAGCCGGTCGGGAAACCAGATTAACTACTTTCCAGCTTCAAATTGAGGCCGACTCTAGAAGACTTTTCACTCGGACTTATCAACACGCGATGCTCCTAATCCAAGAAATACACACCCATATACCTCAAACCGCGTTGTTGAAACGACCAGAAGTCGCCCAGGGCAGTGAAAATGCCTGCGAGACTCAGAGGCCATATGCTTTTATGTGTACATTCTATGGAATACCTGTCGTGCTTGCATCACCCCCACCGGCCGGTCATTTCACGATTCCATATGCGTCTATATTTGAAGATTTGCTATCCTGCTCCACAAAATGTGCTCAGTCGCTTTCTGCGACAAAAGATATTACTATGCTGCGCGAAGTGTATGGCCAAATTCTTGTCTTGTTGAATACTATGACCAACAGACTGACGGCGCCTGTGGCGGTATCCTGGGACCCCTCGGCATGGCTTTCTATGCTATTGGAGAGTATGGATTCTGAGGTATAGCTATCTGTGTCATGGCTTGGAGTCTTCTTCTCACTTTTGCATAGTCGGTCATTTTCGTGCTCGTGGACCGTATCATCAACTTCATCGTATCTCTTCACAAATCAACCTTTTTAGAGCCAAGACTTGACATCGATGATCGGAAGGTAATGCAAAAGATGGTGAAGAAGTTGTTTGAATACCTTCGCCCAGAGTTTACTGCCTACCACGTTCGCTCGGTCAACCTCATTTGGTCGTTGGAGTCATTGACGAAGAAGCCGTATGTAGAAGGCATTTTGGCGCAGAGCATGACTTCGCCCGGTTCGAGAGATAGTAGTGAGGTGTTTGAGGCTTTCGGAGTGCTGTGGAGACTGAGCGGTACGTGGACCATTTTCGCAACTTCCTGAATAACTGTTTAGTGGGTACTGTTTTAGAGGATAGTTTACTACCTGGATTTCGCCTGAAAGTTCCGATGATGATTGTATTGGATGCCCTCAAAAGCGACGACCCTAGTTTGCGAAGAATCGGAGAGACTTGGATGAGGTGCAACCTGAAGTCTTATTTGAGGCATGCTCTCGTATTTTCGTCTTCTGTTACTCTAGTGACTGAACGCGCTCCGCTTGGACAGGATCCTGGACCCTATCCTCTACGAGTTATTGGATCCAGAAATTCTGAGGACGCCAACACAAGTCAAGGTTCATGGGAGAGAGATACAAGGGTTTGTTTACGAGAAGCCCATCGACCAGAGGTATATCAATCATCTTCTGGAAATCTTGCTTTCGGTGGTGCGCTTTGGAGGACAAGGATTTGCGAAGACGGCAAAGGCGTCGTCCATACGAAAAACATATCATACTGGGCTAGTTCATCGCCTGGATGTTGGTAAGCCATGGTCGATACGGGGAGAGAATATAGTATTGATCGATCTGAGAAGGCAGTATGCCAGGAAACGACGAGAATTATTTGGAGGTGCTGATCGAAATCCTGTTGAGGTGAACGCATATACGGTTATGTTCCTAACCACAAATACTGACTGCGCTGTAGGTTTTTGCAATCTGAGCCAAAGAGTCAATGGGCTCCCACAATGATGCCGCTGAATGGCCTCCTTCAGTCTTTTGCAGTGGAACTTTTACAGCTAATTGTCTCAAGGGGAGAGATCGAAGTGGCATCTATCGAAGGCATGGAGGCCATCGTCATTGGAAAGCTTTATTTCTGCATCCACACCAAGAGACTTGATTTGCAAAACAGGCTTTTGCACCTCTTACATTCCCTAATCTCTGTATCTATTTCGACTACTGAGCAGACCCAGACGTTGGCTTCTGGAAAACAGAAGCAGGACGATAGCTTCATCGGGACTGCCCAAGACCAGGAGAAATCAACAGTCAGTAACTATCGAACCTACGCTCTTAATCCACTCCTGGTGCAAACGCTCATTGATGGAATTTCAACACGAAGCAATCGACCGATTCTGCAGCACTGGCTGGATTTTATCCTCATGGCTGTCCCACAGTTCCAACCTGCACTCCATCCCGCAGTTACGCCTCTCAATGACTGCCTCTGCCGACTGCTACACTCGTCACTAAAAGAGATCCAGTTTGTTGCATCTCAGCCAGATAATTACGTGAAGGATATCCATGCTTCAGTAGCGGATGTGGATATGATCATGTTGTTGAACGGGCTGGAGAGATTTGTTTCACTTAGTCTTGCTTACACGGAAGAAGACTCAAACGACGACGACTCGATAATGGAGAAACCAGTACAGGAGAGTGGGGGGCTACTTGGATACGTGTCAAATGTGTTCAGTTCGGACAATGCGCAGCAAGCGAATACGGAACAGCTTACGGTACAACTTTTGAGTATGACCCCTAGGATGACTTGCTCACGCCTTCGTGTCGACATAGGCACGGTCCCCTGCATATCGCGCCCTGGATGAAGGTATCCGAGTGCTATACTCAATATGGTCCGTCCTCATTTGGACAAAGCCCGAAGCAGAATCGGCAAGGGATGAATCATTGTCGATGATTTACAATCGAACTCGATTGCGATGCCGACGTGCACTGGAGTACCTATTCCGTGTACACTCCGCGGAAGTTTTCGAATCCATTGTGGAATGTTGGAATCGTGATAAACCGGTATAGCTTCGTAAATTTTTAGTATATCTAATGTTCTAACGTACGTCAGCTTCAGACAGGCTCCTCTGCTGAAGCCGCTTTTGAGATCATCGATATTCTCGTATCAAATGCGCAAAACGCCGTTCACATGACGTGTGAGAGCATTTGGTGTCGCATATCAGGTGTTTCGGAGAAAAGCAAGAAGCAAGCTATTAACCCTAGCTTGTACGGTTCGTAACACCTTAGTCAGGGGCACTGGCTGACCACGACCTTGACAGGTCTGATATCGTTCTATTCAAATTCTTGGAGCAATACTTGCGACGATTGGAAGGGCCAATTGCGATACAAGTGTGGGGTCGATACTTACAGCTGGCCAAGGAAATCGCAAGTAGCACAAGAGATTTCAAGATCCAGAGCTTTCCTGCGCTTAAGTAAGATTTCCTCAGCGTTCAGACTCCTTCGACGCTGACCCCTACAAGATGCTTGTGCGTTCTTGCGGAAAAGATTACCCAAACGGCGGTGATGGAAGACCGGCGCATACGAAAGGAGTTCCAGGTAAATAACTGTTATACCGTAATTGTAAGTAACATTTGCTGAATATGATGATAGGACACGTACGGCAAGCTGTTAGATGCTTGTGTTGTTCTGGTCGGGCGATCGCAGGATCATGGATCATGGATCCGCCGTTCCACCAAAGATTCGCTAATTACCAATGGTCGTGAATCTCCGGCGCCCAGAGGTAAGGGCGTAATACTTCCGTTATAAACACATAACTGATGCATAACTTAGTAGACATCAAGGAGACCAAGGATGAGAGATTCGATGGAAGTGCGACTCCACAGCCCCTTCCTGATACGCCCAAACAAATAAACTCGATGGAATATATTTCGCAGGTGACTTTGGTCCTATGTTCTGGTCCCAGTTCAAACCAGTAGTCTCAACGAACGCACACAGATCATTCAGTTTGTTGCCACATCTGCATTGCCCAATCTCCGCAAATTCCTAGTCGATAACGACAAAGTGGCGAGCATGTGTAATAACATTGTTTACTACATTGCTGCGCCTGCCATGCGTGGGAGAACAAGGTTTGGTGATCTATATTGACAAAGTACGTGACGACTGACTGTTTGATCAGACCAATGGACGTAGATAGTGTCATCATCCTGATACTAAAGGAGATGACTCGCATCCAGGCCGCTTTGAAAGCATGGAAAGCACCGGTCATCGAGCTTTTCAATGATAACCGTCTATTTAATTCTCTTCCTGAAGAAGCTGAGCGGTGGAAGCCGATCATCAAAACGCTTTTTGACGCAGACAAGACCGCCTTCCCTGAGCTCTTGTGTAAGTGGCAGTCAAATCAGTGATAAAGGTCGCTCATTGGAGATTGTCTTGTGCAGCCAAAGTTGCTACAACACCATCAGCTAACATCTTTACGAATCGGGAATACGAGATGCTTCTTCGTTCGCTAAACGTCCGACGGTTGTCCTTTGTTGTGTTCACTGGAGAGAAGAACCATTTCCTGACACAATTACCGACTATTCAAGAGAAGCTAGTGGATATCCTCCGCAACGTTACTGCACCCATTGTCCAGAGTGAGGTATTCCTCTGTGTACGGATACTTCTCTGTCGCTTGTCGAAGCATAACTTAACGAGCTTCTGGCCTGTTCTCCTGACCGAGCTGGTACGTCCCACCTCGGTTAACTCAATTATTCGACAAATGATTTACCCAGAAATATGCAGTACCGCATATTCGAACAAATCATGACAAACTTGCCTGCTGACAGCTCCGAGGACCTACAATCTGTCCTTGCTGCATGTAAATGCTTGGACTTGCTGGTCACTTTACAGATTGAAGAGTTCCAGATGTACGTTTTCCGCCAGCATATAGCCAACACCGTGTTGACACATAATTCCAGATATCAATGGATCTTCATTACTGATACAGTAGATGCCATCTACCGACCCGATAGTTGGGCTCCTGAAGCCATGTTGGATCAACTTGCAGATGTCACTAGCAGCCTCCCCATCGGGGTAAGTATACAAGTTTATTCTGATTCTGTCGATGCTCATTAATTCCAGGACTCGCGCAAGACGATACCAATTCCCAGTGAGATTATCCCATTCGATGACCAGCGAACATTACGACGACCTTTGCTGAGTGGGGTGAAGCAAATCGAGAGTATACGTGATCTCATACCGTTCTTCTCCAACGTCAGTATATCGTCATATGAAAGTATGTATGCGAACGGAGGCAATATCGACTGGGAAAGTGTAGAGAAGGGTATCATGGACGATTTGTTTGACGGCCGGTAGTTGGCATTCGGGCTTACTCATGTTTCATTCACGTATTACTACACTTGCTATGGTTGTGCTTTCTTATATTTCGCATAATTAACTCCCTTTTCTCAGCAGGCGGATGTGTCAAAAGCTTTTAGATGTATTCAAGGATCCCCAAGAGAAGATAGATGAGGCTCTGAGCAGATAAATAGGGTGAATATACGCTCTCAGAAGTCCCCCCAGTTCCTGCGGAACTTGTACTGCATCCGCGACTATAATCAGCCTTTGGGTCAGGACACAAGAAACCTAGACAGGTGACTCTACCTTGTAAGGGAGGTTCTTCCTCATTCTGTCACTAGCATCCTTCGGTGTCTTGTATCCCTTCTCCCCGCTACCCCACTCCTCGCTGGAAGGCGCATGACCCTCGGGAGTAGGTATCCCTTGCTGTGGTGGTGGGACACCTGGCTGGACGTTGTCCGGGTTTGCGCGGACGTGTTGCTGCGGGTCATTAGCATTCTGTTGTGGTACAGAGCCCGAGCCAGTTTTGCCGGGTGGTTGAGTGCTCTTGGGAGGTTCTGCGGAGAGCATGGAGAGAACCTCCTCAACTGAGAGGCCCGCATATTTAGCTTCGCGCTCGGCTTCCGCGCGTTCGATACGTTCATGTTGGGCGAAGTGCTCAATGTCCTCCGGATGCGTGTAGGCTTCGTCGGCTTGAGTTTCGGGTGTTGCGTGAAATAGCTCTGGAGTGGAAGGAGAGAGATGATTGGGGATTCATGTGATGCTCAAGAATGAGATTATACCTTCATGGTGGAGGAAGAATTCTGTTGAAGGCCATGTGCCATAAGCCTACATTATAAAGACAGTGCAAGCGGACTGAACATACCACTCTCGACGTCATAATGGTGACCCTCTGCACCCAGGTTCTCAAAGCTGGGTAATGCAGCCAGCCCAACCTTCTCCAGCTCATAAACCTCCACCAGGCCATCAGTGATTCAGGTCGAGGATTTTTAGTACGGAGTCGACGACTTGGTCTGCCTTTTTCTGGTGCTCTTCTTCATCCTGTGGGCGCGAATGAGGGGGGTATCTGTGGCATTGACAACTCAATATACCTTGGACTTCTTCTGCGAGTAAACGTGGTGAACACCATAAACTGCCTCTATCTCGGCCCTATCCCAACGTCCATCCCTGTTTTGAACGGCTGTGAGTATACGGGGCTAACGTAGGCATTCGAATACTAACTGGTTCAAGTCATGCAGCTTGAAGAAACTTGCAGCGTCAAATGAATCGCTGGAGATAGCACATTAGTGTAGTTCTGGCTAGAAAATACTACTACGGAACATACATGTGGTGTTCCGACGCCATCTGTGGTACACCAAGTCAACACCTCATTAACTTTGGAATACGAAATAAATATAGGCTGACGTGTCTTTGCGCGTACTGCTGCATCGATTCGCCTGGCGCAGGGCCAGACTTCTCATGGCCGCCATGTGCAGCCTACACACTGTGCAAGTGCGAAGACAGAGAGACCAGCAAGGGACTTGAGCATTGCGAACAGGAACAGGTTGTTAGGCACAAGGCCAGCCAGGCTCGTTTAGTCGGGTCACGAGGTCAACAGGATGTGACATATGCGGGATCTCTTAACACACTTTTTTTTTTGGTCGGCGAGAATGCTGGCCTTTCACTTTCAAGATAATTACAACCACTACTATTTTTACTTATTATGGTTCAATACAAGCATAGTTCAAGAGAATGTGTTGGTTGAAGGAGTGTGAGAGCACAGGGAAAGTCAATAGTTAACAAAGTTGCGAGAATTTGGATATAGTCATCGAATCTAGGAGTCTTAATGGCATATCAAACCAAAGACGCGAGTGCACCAAAAACAAGCGAGGCAATGAAGATATGCCCTTGGGACCAAGAAAAATTGACGGCGGCGGTGGCAGCGCTGACTGCAGGCCAAGAGGTGACCAATGGCTGATTAGGGTCATCCGAAGGGCTAACAGTCTTATATTGCGCACTCGAAGTGGTCCTGTTTGATGTGTGGACAGTTTTGGCGCCGGTATATAGTTCTCCGAGCTCGTTTAGGCCACCATCTTCACTGAGCATATCTATCAAAGAGATTAAGGAGATGCAATTACCATAACGAAAATATTAAATTACTTACTATAGAAAACGTCTTTCTCGGGCCGCTGTAGGCAAAGCGGCAAACGTGAGCACGTCAAATATCAAAGCACAGAACGACGTACGAAGAAGCCGAACCACGAATACCGTTCAATCCATTCCAAAGAATCCAGATAATTTATGGTCTGATTCATGAAATCCCAAACGACTGGCGGATAAAAATGGTCGGAGGCATCATCAATCATTCAATCACACCTACTCCGGACATATCGCAGAACACGCACCGGTGGCATTCTCGGACACATCTGCATACTCAGTGATCCAAATCGGGTATTGAGGGAAATTGGTATGAATATCCCAAATGTAGTTGTAGAAGCCCTCGGTGCCAGAACCATACCTAGAGCCCAATTCAGTCTATGATCACGCGGTGTAGGAACGGAGGCATGAAATCTACCAATGAAGTGGCAAGAAATCAACGGAGCAATTTTTGCACGCCGCAAGGAAATCGGACAGCCACTGTTTCCCTGTGGGCGCAGCTGTAACCGCAGGCCCGCCAAGCTTCACTCCTCGCTGCTTCAACGGTTGAATAAACTGCATCCAGAGCTGTGCAGCATCTGTTGCCTTCATGTTGGCCTCATTGACGAAATCAGGTTCGTTAAATGCCTGAACATGATAAACGGAGCTGAGTATCCCCATCACAGAAAAGGAAATTTGGATGCCTTACGAGGATGGTATCTGCGTTCTTAGCACTAACAGCGTCTTGAAATCGGTCAATGCTCCCTGAGCCCCATTGCATTGGGATGTACTTGAGACCCGACTGGGCTATGTACGCGGGTGGGAGGTTCGCCCAGTCGTATATCCAGGAAATCACGCTCTTGGTTTGGTTCGCGTTAAGGATATCATCAGGTGTTCCCCCAGACGCGAACGCGATGCCTCGCTTGGGGTTCTTCACACCCGGTTTCGAGGATGACGAGGAGGATGTAGAGACGGGCTTAGATGAGGATGCTGAGGACGTGGGCACAGGCTGGGATGAAGGTGAAGTAGTGGCATCCTTTGTGCTGGAAGCAGCTTGTATTGATGAAGAGGAAGAGGCTGCTGCAGTCGCGTTCAGTGTATGTGCCGATGCAGAGGCTGACAAGCAAGAAAGCAATGCACAGAAGGCAGCGCCGAGCAACATCGTGCAGGTAGAGGGCAAAGGGGGGATGGGGGAAGCCGAAGAGGAAGCTCTCAGCGATGCCCGAGCTTAATATTTTGAGCAAGAGCTTTGCTTGGGACTTAGAATGGCCTCCGGCATCGTGAAAGGTATAATGACAATCCGTGAGATGAGAATGGCCAGGGGAACCTGTCCATTGATATCCTTGACGTGTTGCTCGTGTCTTACTGACAGACGGAAGATGGATGGCTTGAAAAAATATCAAAGTATCAAGCCCGGCAGATAAGGAGAACCGTCCAGGAAGCCCAGATCATCAGCTGTGAGAACCTTTTCTGCAGCTCTTGAGCATGCTGGGTGAATCCCGTTCCATTTTGCACCTACGAGTGCTAATTTCGCCGACTCGAAGATCAAAGGGCTATTTGCTCGCCATGAGAAGTTTGATGTTGTACCTGATCGCAGTATGGTCGCGTCTTGAAGGATCGGATTTACTGTCAACGGATATCAGATGGCGGTGTCAACCGACGCTTGACAATTTCGTTAATTCGTATATTCTGTTGACTGATCAGACCGAAACGCTTCAAGCCGATTCGTCAGTGGACGGTTTTTCCGGGGGTTAATCAAGAGTGTGAGACGAAAACAAGGGAGCCCTGTTTTATTTTTACGCCGATAGGGGATAGCTTCTTTGGCTTTGGCAGGATGTAAAGAAAATTATGCCCGCTGATCCTCCGATCATATTCGCACCTCTGGTTAAGATGGATGCCCAAATCTAGGCAGAATAAGGTGTCTATGGAGATATGGGGGATTGGCGTCGACTTTCTGGCTAGTGATCAAGGGTCAACACGCTCCCCGACTGATACTTGGTGTGAGGGAATTGTCGAGGTACGCCCGGGCGATCATTGTTCAAAGCCGCTGTGAAAATTTGATCAAATCAAGGGTAGAATCCTTATTTTCACTTATGCACTCAAGACTTGATCATCAGTACCTGAGGTTCTGAGCAGCACAAGGCCGGCAGCTGATGGGCAGATCGAGTTTAGGGCAATATATATGCAATTGTTAATCTATTGTTGCTTGGGAGCGTGGTGAAACTAAAGAGATGAGCATGAGCAGTGGGTAAAAGAACGATAAGCCGTAGACACAAACAATATCACGAAGCTGTGCTTGGGCATCATTGTATTGTTTCTCAAGGAATCGAGCCTAAGGGGCGCGTATGTGAGTGAAGGTCGTTCCTCGGAAAACGATGTGCACCGACTTTTTTGTTGAGATTGCCGATATCATCGCCCAACTCCTTTTCTTGGCTGGTCAAGTCTTTAACCATCGTTGCATGCGGGACCATCATGAACCTGAATTAGGGCGGGCTGAGCACGGATTGCAGTGGTGGGCATAAAACCAGTGACATTTTCCCAACACCCTTGTAGAGGCGCACATCTTTGTCTAGCTGACCTAACTTCCTTGATAACCAGCTGGAATATGCGTCGCTCGCGATCCTTGGCTGCGATTTGTTGCACAGAAATGTTGAGTGCACGTTGAGACTGTACAGCAGTTTGTTGAATCTGCACTAGAATCTGGCCAGGATGATGTACTTGAGTAATGAGCACCGGGAGCAAGGGGTCGGTGGATTAACCTTGCGCAGCGTATCGTCGGAGAGAGTCGCCATGGCTGGTGGATGAGGAGTGAGTGATCCAGGGCGCGTTAGTGACGCGTGTGTGACCAACAAAATAATAATCCCGCGTCCCCCTTCATCATCATTATCATCGCTGCACGCATAGACTCGCATTCCACACAAAATGGCTTCTTTAGAGGACTATGACGAGTTCGGCAACTACATTGGTGCAGGACCTGGATTCTGATGATGAGGACGAAGACCTAAATCAAAATGAATATGTGCAGCAGCCCGCTGCACCGTTGGAGGGATACGACGACGAGCCAATGCAGGAACAAGATACCAGTATGGCACTCATGGAGGTTGATGGTGTGTTCTGATATCTCGTTCAACCAGAACCCCAAAGCTCACATATATTTCTTTCAGTAGAAGAAGCACCACGCAATGCTGTTGTTCTCCATGAGCATAAGCAGTACTATCCCACTGCTGAGGAGGTTTATGGGCCAGATGTGGAGACATTAGTTCAAGAAGAAGATGCTCAGCCACTTTCGGAACCCATTGTTGCGCCTATTAAAGTGAGGAAATGGAATGTCGAGGAGAAAGATATGCCAGAGACGCGTTTTGACAAAGGGTATGTCAGCTTTCATGTTCTTAGAGTAATGCTCAGGCTACGTCAGATTCTTGCTGAATATGACCGCGTTCCCTGAAATGGTTCGCAACGTTGCTGTTGTCGGACACTTACACCATGGAAAAACGGCGCTCATGGACATGTTGGCTTTTGAGACACACAAGTTGGTGTGGGACGCGGACAAGCCAGTTTGTATTGTATTTCAATATTTCTGGTTCTCGAGACTAACTTGGCTGGTGCCCGGATAACCAGCTGCGATATACCGATACTCATGTTTTATCCCGAGAACGTGAAATGTCTATCAAGTCTTCCCCCATGTCATTTATCCTCTCCACGACCTCTGGAAAATCACACCTCTTTCACTTGATTGATACTCCGGGACACATCAATTTTATTGACGAAGTAGCATCCGCTATGCGTCTTGCAGATGGAATCCTCTTGGTCGTGGACGTGGTAGAAGGGGTGAGTGTGTATTCTCATGCTTCGTATCCGTCCTGGCTCACCTCGTGCTTTAGCTTATGGTCGGCACCGAATTTATCATTCGGCATGCTCTTCAAGAAGGTATCAAAATTACCCTTGTTGTAAACAAAATCGACAGACTTATCCTCGAGCTTCGCATCAAACCCGCCGATGCCTACTACAAGATTAGACACACCATTGAGGAAATCAATACCTTCATCAGGTATGTCAATACCCAACATTAGTTCCGTTCAACCAAAGTAATAAGAATTTCTAGTAACATCGATCCTGACCCAGAACATCGCTTGAGTCCGGAGAACGGGAACGTTGCATTCGCTAGTACCGATATGAGCTGGTGTTTTCACTCTACGTTCATTTGCGAGGCTGTATGCCGACGTTTATGGTATGTTTATCCGCTTTCTTCAAAAAATACTCTTCAAACCTCACCAATCTAGGGAAACTCGACATCAATGCGTTTGCCAAGCGTCTCTGGGGTGACGTGTATTTTGATGAGGAAACACGGCGGTTCACCCGCAAGCAGGCCGATCCGGAACACAATCGGTCATTTGTCCATTTTATTCTCGACCCTTTATATAAAATCTACAGCCATGTCCTTAGCGAGGAGACCGATGACCTGAAAGCCACACTGGCCTCTCTCGGTATCGCGCTCAAGCCCGTCATGTACAAGATGGACGTACGGCCACTTCTGAAGGTTGTGTTGGACCAGTTCTTTGGACCGTCAACTGGACTAGTGGATGTCATTGTGGACCATATTCCTTCGCCCATCGTGAATGCCGCGAACAAGGTAAGTTTTTGATCACATGTGTCCTTGTAAAATATATCAATGATCATTGGATAGGTTGAACATATTTATACCGGTCCTCAAAACTCCGAGTTAGCTATCTCGATGAAATCTTGTGATCCGGACTGGGCCTGTCATGGTGCACATTTCAAAATTATATCAAACAACGGACGCGCAGTCGTTCAGGGCTTTCGGTCGGGTCATGAGCGGGACACTGAAGAAGGGAGCGGAAGTCAAGGTTCTGGGCGAAGGCTATTCGCCAGAGGATGAAGAGGACATGATGAGGGCGGTTACGGAGGATTTGTGGATCAGTGAAGCTCGGTAAGTCGCAATGCCGCAAGAGGTTGTTGCAGAGACGAGAATAATCTCGCAGGTATTTCATCCCAGCAGAGGAAGTTCCAGCAGGAAATCTGGTTCTTATTGGTGGCGTCGACGCATCCATTTCAAAAACAGCAACGCTGGCTTCAGCAGGTATCGAAGATGAACTACACGTTTTCCGGCCTATAAAGCACATGACTGAGTCCGTCCTCAAAATTGCTATTGAGCCTATTGCTCCCTCGGAGTTACCCAAGATGCTAGCAGGATTGCGCAGCGTTAACAAATCATATCCTCTCATTGCGACCAAGGTAGAGGAAAGCGGAGAGCATGTGTTGATTGGGACGGGGGAACTGTATTTGGATTGTGTTATGCATGATCTGAGGAGGTTGTTCTCAGAGATTGAGATCAAGGTATCAGATCCAGTAACCAAGTTTTGCGAGACAGTGCTAGAGACAAGCGCGCTGAAGTGTTATGCTGATACACCTAACAAAAAGTACGTTGCCCGTATGCTCTCGTCAGACCCCCTCTGACGATGAATTCTTAGGAATAAGATTACCATGATTGCTGAGCCACTCGAACGTGGAATTGCAGAGGATATCGAGAGAGGAAAAGTCACTATGAGGATGCCCGCCAAGGAGAGGGGCAAGTTCTTTGAAGAGAAATATCAGTGGGATTTACTTGCCTCCCGTTCAATATGGGCATTTGGTCCTGACGATAACGGCCCTAACACTCTCCTTGACGACACGCTGCCGTCACAGGTGTGCTTCAGACGTGTACCTGGGTCCCGGTCTCTGACGGTTTTTGCAGGTCGATAAGAAGCTTCTAGGCACAGTGAAAGAGCACGTCAAGCAAGGGTTCCAGTGGGGTGCACGAGAGGGTCCTCTATGCGATGAACGTAAGTAAAAGCTCAATCTTTGTGTTCCTGAGCCTGATGACATTCTGCTAGCCATGCGGAATGTCAAGTTCCGCCTGCTTGATGCGAGTATCGCCCAGGAGCCTATTTTCCGCGGGGGAGGACAGATCGTGCCCACGGCTCGAAGGGTTTGCTATTCATCCTTCCTTATGGTGAGAAAAAACCCTAGTGTCTCGGCCACATGACTGACACCCTTGATCGAAAAAGGCGACCCCGCGGTTAATGGAGCCTGTGTACTATGTTGAGGTTCAAGCGCCTGCTGATTGCATCTCAGCCGTATACACAGTCCTGGCGCGTCGTCGCGGGCATGTAACCCAAGACATACCTAAGGCCGGATCGCCACTGTACACAGTCAAGGCACTGATACCTGTTATTGATGCCAATGGCTTCGAGACAGACCTGAGAACAGCAACACAAGGGCAGGCGTTCTGTCTTCAGGTGTTTGACCACTGGTCCATCGTTCCAGGTGTGTTCTTCCTTCCTCTTCTCTGCTTCGGTTCTCACGATCGGGCTTGTGAAATATTTCAGGCGATCCCACAGATACTAGCATTAAGCTGCGGCCCCTAGAACCTGCGTCCGGGCAGGCACTTGCAAGGGACCTGGTTTTGAAGACTCGGAGAAGAAAGGGCCTCGGAGACCAGATTGCAGTGTCCAAATATTTGGATGACGAGTTTGTGGTGAGTGTGCCGTGCATGCCTATCAACCCAGGCCGCGGTTTTTTTATTAGCGACCCTGGGAACCGATTTGTTTTACTGTGCGATGAACGGGAACTGACACGTCATTTTGCTCTGTCCTGTAGCTTGCACTCTCTGCGTCGGGACATGCAGACCTGCTTGGGTAGATGCGATCTTGGGGGTTGTCTACATATATCTTTTAGGAACGAGTTTCTGACGCAAATGAACGATTATATGAGTGATCTTGAAGGACTCTCTCACCAAAAGGTACGACCACGTGACCCAATGCCACGTATGTGGGGTCGAGATGAGTATTTAGGAAAGAATAAGCAGAATCCTCCCTTCTTATTCTCTTTTCTCTCCGTCACCGGTCCTTCGTCATGCGAAGCGTAACGATCTCTGTCATTGCCCTCGCCGCCTCTGGCGCCGTTGGCCAACACCGACGAAACCCCCTAAGCCCTCCTTCAAGGTACGTCTTCTCTCGACTGGCGTGTGAGAGCGCTAGGCACGGACACTCAAACCACTGTATTCTAGCCCACCGAGGTCAAGGCCCCCTTCCTGGAACAGTTCACCGAAGACTGGGCGGAACGCTGGACACCCTCTGAAGCGACCAAGAAGAACCAGGTCGGTGATGAGACATTCAGCTACGTCGGCAAATGGGAGGTCGAGGAACCTTCACTGGCTGTCATTGAAGGTGACAAGGGCCTCGTTGCAAAGACCAAAGCTGCACACCACGCCATCTCGGCAGCATTCGACAAGCCCATTGGGTTCAGCGACAAGCCCCTTGTAGTGCAGTATGAAGTCAAGTACCAGAAAGGTGGCAACTGCGGTGGTGGTTATGTCAAGCTCTTGGAAGACGGGTTCCAGACCAGTGGCAAGGAGTTCTCGGATACAACTCCTTGGGTGATAATGTTTGGACCTGATCTGACGTGTCCGGGCACGAAGGTATAGTCCAAAGCTTGTTAGATTGTTGAATGGCTTTCTGATATCATGAGCCAGGTGCACTTCATCTTCCGTCACACGAGCCCCAAGACCGGTGAAACCGAGGAGAAGCATCTTAAGATCGCGCCGAGGCCCTCCATCGAAAAGTTCACCAACCTTTACACACTTATTGTCCAGTGCGTATACGATACACTCTACTATATATAGTTCTCACTACATCTACCTAGCCCTAATAATACTTATAATGTGCTCATTAACGGCGAGAGCGATAAGACTGGCAATCTCCTCGAAGACTTTGAACCGCCTGTGAACCCGCCCAAAGAAATTAATGACCCCGAGGACAGGAAACCTGAGGATTGGGTTGATGACGCCAAGATCCCTGATCCCGAGGCAAAGAAGGTTTGTCTTTATATATACATCGGCACGTGTTCGCATTTTGATCTTGTTCCAGCCTGAGGACTGGGATGAGGATGCCCCCTACGAGATTCCTGATGAGGACGCCACGAAACCTGAAGACTGGTTGGACAACGAGCCTTTGAGCATCCCTGATCCTGATGCCGATAAACCGGAAGAATGGGACGACGAAGAGGACGGCGAGTGGGTCGCTCCCACTATCCCCAACCCCAAGTGCTCCGAAGCTTCTGGCTGCGGTGAATGGAAACGGTATGTACAATGTCCTATGCTCGATTCCCAGCCCTACTCATACTGCTCTAGCCCAATGAAAGCCAACCCTGATTACAAGGGTAAATGGTACGCGGACCTCATCGACAACCCTGCCTACAAGGGCCCGTGGGCACCTCGCAAGATCGCCAACCCCGGTTACTTTGAGGATCTCACTCCTCTCAAGACTCTTCGCAAGATTGTGAGTTACTCTCCCGAGTATTGTAGCCTTCAATACCTAATCCAAAGACAGGGCGGTGTTGGCATTGAGCTTTGGACCATGACTGAGGACATTCTGTTCGACAACTTGTACGTCGGTCACTCCGTCGAGGACGCCAAGAAGTTGGCTGCCGAAACCTTTGAAGTCAAGAAGCCTCTCGAGAACAAGGCTGATACACCGGAGGGTGTTAATGAGGATGATGATGAGCCCACTTTCAAGGAGGACCCTGTCGGCTTTATCCGCAACAAGGCGCTTGACTTCATTGACCACGCCAAGGTGGATCCTGTTGAAGCGTTCAAGTCGCAACCTGAGACAGGTGCCGCCTTGGCTGCTGCTATCTTTACTCTGTTCGGTATGCTTGGGTCTTTCCTTGGCCTTATTGGAGGGTCCCGGAAGCCTGTTGTTGTCACAGTGAGCGCTGTTCTTAAACTACAACCATTTCTGCCGCTGACGTTAATCTAAGTCTACGAAGAAGACCGATGCTCACACTCCCGATGACAAGAAGACGGAAACCACGCCTGTGGCACCTGCTGGCGAGGACAAATCTAACGACGGCGGCCTCAAGAAGCGCAAGTAAACTGGCTGTAAATGAAGGGTTTTTGTGTCGTTTCCTAAATTTACTGCTTCGCTCCGTGTCTTTTGTTACTAGTCAGCTTCACATAGTGTATGCGACCAGAATGACCTAGGATGGGTCGGGTCGTCGTGGATGTCGTTAAAAGCAGAGCAATGCATCATTATTTTTATTTTATCTGTGACAATTGTGTGATGGTCACTGCGGTTTGTCAGCAAATGGGCTCTTTCCTTCGCTCCTTGTTCTCAAAAATAATGATTCGGCGCTCTCATTCTCCAGAGCTCTCCCCACGTCCGCCGAAAAAACTGAAACTGAGCCATCTCACATCCGACGATTTCAAAAATGGCGTCTTTCTTGCCCCCATGGTCCGGTCTGGGGCCCGTAAGCCTTAACCCGCTGTCAATCCACCGCTGACAAAATCTTCTGTAGTTCCAACCAGACTTTTCGCCCTCAAACACGGCGCAACGATGGTTTGGGGGCCTGAAACAGTTGACAAGGCTATACTTCATGCACAACGCGTAGTTGATCGTAAGTTTACTTGTGCCTGAACCTCACTATACCCTATCTTATTATATACCCCTAGCTGCAACTGGAGTCATCTCCTACAACGGTGTCTCGCGGGCCATCTTCACAACCCACCCCATCGAAAAGCCCTATCTCATTTACCAAATCGGCTCCGCAGACCCCGACCTTGCAGTGCAAGCGGCCCAGACCGTCATGCAAGACGTCTCGGGCATTGACCTCAATTGTGGGTGTCCAAAACCGTTCTCGACACATGCAGGTATGGGAGCGGCACTCCTCACGAATCCCGACCTCCTTTGCTCGATTCTCGTCGCCCTTCGAAAGGCAATGCCTCCAGAGATCACTGTATCGGCGAAGATTAGGCTGCTGCCCTCACAGGAAGATACCCTGAGGCTTGTGGAGAGGATATGTGCGACAGGGATTAGCGCGTTGACGGTGCATTGTCGAACAAGGAATATGAGAGATCGGGAGAGGGCGATGATTGAGAGATTGAGAGAGATTGTGCAGTTTGTCGAAGGCCTTGGAAAGGGTATCGCTGTCGTAGAGAATGGGGACTGTTTGGGGTGGGAGGATGCAAAGAGGGTGAGGGAGGTTACTGGTATGCTTTCTCTCGTTATGCTCTGCATAGGATGCGCAGTCCTAATATTTGTAGGAGCGCATTCGGTGATGATCGCTCGTGCTGCTGAAACCAACCCGACTTGCTTCTCGGATAAGCCCCTGGTGGACCTTGACAAAACCTTGGTTCCATCGTATTTTAGACTGGTATGTACCCAGTCGGGTATCGGACACTGCTTCCTTTATTTATATAACCCCCTCAGGCCAAGTACCTTGATAACCATTGGTCCCTGACAAAATTCTGCGTGGCACAATTCAAGGGCGATCGTATTGCGATCAAAAAGGCAGAGTCCATAAAGATCCGTCAAACCCTTTCCCAGAGCAAGGGCTTCGACTCCATACGAGAGTTTGTTGGCGAATGGACAGGCAAAGAGGAGATGCGACAGATCATCGAAGCTATCGAGAAGAACCCACCTCGTCTTCGAAGAATGTACCTACCTACCAGCGATTCCTTCATGAACGGCTCGGTGACGGCTGCTCCCCTTACCAATAGCACATCTGTGCCTCCAGCCTCTACCAAGGCAGCGTCGGAGCAGGGCAGTAGCAACAATGTCACGCCTCAAAACACCCAAAACCCTGAACCGCCCAGCTCAGGCGCACCCTTTCTTCCCAATAATTTTACGTCTAAAGACCCCCCTCCTTTACCAAGCCAGGATCCAGCAACCCCTACCCCCACACCCGTGACAATATAGACCACACCACAATCAGATGTATAGACATATAATCCCCTAGGTATAAGTACCGTACATTACTCGCTAACGAATCAGCACTATAGCCTCTGTCAAGAGTCAGCTAGCTCAATATCTACAAGTTCCCTTCCCTCCTCCACCATCTCTCCATTCTGACACCCAATAGCCCTCACCACACCCTCACTATCAGCCCTTAAAACCGTCTCGGTCTTCATACTCTCTAAAACCACCACCGCTTGCCCCTTCTCGACTTTGTCGCCTACCTTGACTTTGACCTCCACAACCAGACTAGGCATGGGCGCGCGTAGGCCCCCTTTAGCTGCATTCAAGATGTCACCACTGAGCGAGAGCAGCCATTTGGGCGAGGGCAGAACCAGTGTCGTCTTGGTGCCTTCGCTAAATATATGAAGCCGTTCCATGGTATTGGGCGAGTGGGAAGCTGGAGTGGCTTGGGGTGGCGGCTGGGACACTACGGTTGTCTTTGCAAGTACAGAGTTGAGCATAGTTGTAATTGATGTAGGAGAGCTAAGACGAGCCGGGACGGCGGAGAATGACTTTGTAGCCCCGTCCACTACAGTCACCGTAATATTATAATGACCAGATTTCGCTGCAGGGAGAATCCGCACTGACATCGGGCTTTCTGATGTTTCGGTTTGGAAAGTGATTACGCGTTCGTGGACATCTCCCCCGAAGCGTCTAAAGGAGAGAGATTGCCAAGGTGAGGTTGGCGTGGACGATGAAACAGGAGTTTGGTCTCGGAGGACTACGTAGAGGGCAGCCTGAGCCAAGAGCTCTGGTTTCGGTTCTACTATGGGAGGGAACAGCTCATCGTAGTGTTTCTATACCGTGGTTATTAGGTGGCTTCAGGTGCGAAGAACAAAATACAACGTACAGAAATAAACCCAGTCTCGACCTCTTCATCAATAAATGACGGATTTTCGGCCAGTCTCCTTAAGAATTCAACATTGGTTGAAACACCCACAACATGATATTCATCTAAAGCCTTCCTGAGTATTCTTAACGCCTCTGTCCTATCCCTCCCATGCACAACCACTTTGGCGATCATCGGATCGTAGAACACACCAATTTGTGCTCCTTGTGTGAACCCCTGTTCAATTCTTAATGCTGGCGTAATGTCATTATATCTTGAAGTACCCGTAGACAGAGAAAGGGCAGAGGGGGGTGATGAGGACGCGGTGGCTGGAAGCGGTGGGAACGGGGTAGCAAATGTGTGCGTGGGTTCTGGTGTGGAGAGGTATAGGAGTGGTCCAGAGTCAGGGAGGAAGTTATTGCGTGGATTCTCGGCATAAATTCGTGCTTCAAAGGCGTGCCCTACAAGCGGAATGGCAGCCTGTTCAAGTGGGAGGGGGTTGCCTGCCGCGACCTCTAACTGCCATTCCACCAGGTCTAGCCCGGTAACCATCTCAGTTACTGGGTGTTCTACTTGCAGACGAGTGTTCCTGTAATGATTGAGATTAAGTACCCAAATATATATATGTATATGTCCGATACATACATTTCCATAAAGTAGAATTTCTGGGTGTCATTATCGAAGATAAACTCAACTGTGCCCGCTCCGACATAGTTGACCGCTTTAGCAGCCGCTATGGCTTTTGCACTCAGATCAGCACGAAGTTCTGGTGTGAGGCCTGGGGCAGGTGCCTACAAATTCCATGAGAAATCACGGGGATTTTTCCGTTGGACAGGACTCCTCACCTCCTCAATAATCTTCTGATTTCGTCTCTGCACGGAGCAGTCTCGTTCCCACAGGCTGACCACATTACCCATAGTATCGGCAAACACCTGTACCTCCACATGCCTCGGCCGCTCGATAAATTTCTCAACCAAGACAGTGTCATTTCCAAATGATTTTAGTGATTCCCTTTTCGCCGAGGAAAGAGCTTCATCGAAAGCTTCTTGTGTCGGAATCGTCACTGTCCGCATACCCTTGCCACCACCACCATGAATGGCCTTGATGAGAACGGGGAATCCTATATTCGTTTAATCATGATCTTTATCGCCGACGGAGAAATATTTTACCGATTTCTTGCGCCTTTTCGTAGAGGAACGTGGGGTCCTGGTTCTCTCCGTGATATCCAGGGACACATGGAACACCGGCACCTGTATTGAATATGAGCGCAACGAGCATCAGAGGTAACGAAGAAGCTTACTAGACATGATGTTCTTGGATTCGCTCTTGGAACCCATGCTGACAATTGCACCCGCCGGAGGTCCAATGAATATAATTCCTTCTTTAGCAAGTGTTTCGGCAAATACGGCATTTTCACTTAGGAAACCATATCTTCACTCTGATGTGAGATGAGCCATGAGGGTTCTAAGAACGCTCGTACCCTGGATGCACGGCCTAGACATGTGAGCTTAGCGGTTGCGAATGTGCATATAAATAGGGGGATATACCTCGGCATTGCTACGATGACAGACTTCAATGATCTTGTCCATCCGTAGCTACAACCATCAAATGAGCATCTAACCTTCGCACCGTATTAATCAGATACCCACATAACTCTCTGTAGAAGGTGCAGGACCAATACAGTATGCCTCGTCTGCCTGATATAAACATCAGAGGATTTGAATCAGAAAAATAGTGGAGCACCTACAAGCTTGACATGTAAAGAATCCTTGTCAACCTCACTGTAGACAGCAACGGTTTTGATCCCTAGCTTCCTTGCCGTCCGAATGACACGACAAGCAATCTCTCCACTGCGCCAAAACAGGTCAACAACATCATCACCGTTACCGCCCTACCATCACACACCGATTTGCAATAAGGATTTTGTCAAAATGTGGCTCTTTCGCAAGACCTAGACCTGTCAAAACTTAGTGGGGGGAGATATGCCATATTCACTTTCACGGTAACTCACACTGTGCTTCAGAGGCAAATCCTCGATGTAGAGGGCCCCCATGGTAACCCACAGCCTGACTATCCCATCCCACTCCCTGCATCATGGAGCCTTCCGGACCTCACCAAGCCTGCAACACCGTTCAAAGTCGCTAGGGGCCGCGTTGCTACATGTCGCCCACCGGCAGATACAGAAACCCGGTTGAGGGTGGGAGGTATGTGTCTGGCAACTGAGATAGAACGCTTTGTGGGTATCATTGTTCAGTACTCCCTTGTCTCCGGAGGTCGAGAGTGAAGCTGAGTACGACGAGCCGGGACACAAAGCTCGATCAATCCTCACCAAGATCCGGGATCACATGATCGGGTACATAATATCACCTGACTACTTTAATTGATCTTACAGCCTCAGTTGATCTTTATAATAAGCTTCTCCCCGCTGACTTTGTTCTCTCTGAACAAATCCAATGCTTGCTCGACTCTTTGTTGAAGACTCCCCTGATCAAGGATGCGGAGACGCGTAGGCTGTATCAAGTCATTTTCAAGCAATTCGGGGAGTATGACTGGCATCAGCTTTTCTCTTAACACTTCGGTCCTACAAAATCACGCATCAACGGTATTCCCCATCGGACACAGTTGACACATACCTCATGGTAAAAGAAAGTCCTTACACCTATGATTTTTGTGCCCTTCGTGAAAGGATTCAAATACTCCGGAATAGGCATATCCGAAATTAACTTGTCCTCCGGCTTATTATTCAGCGTCGTCCCCTCCTTGATCGGCAACAATAATGCTACCGTTCCCAGAGGGCTCACGATTCCCGCAAGATTACCCAGAGTGCTCTGAGAGGCAATACAGTCAACCGCCATGAGAAGCTTCCCATCCCCTCCAGCGGCTTTGGCTATGTCCTCTGCGAGGCTGGGACTGTTGTAGTCAAAGAGATCCGTGGCACCAAGGGAGCGGAGGTACTCGTGGTGCTTGGAGGAGGCTGTTGCGAAGACCTTGTGATATTTCGCAAGGTGCAGGAGGCGAACCATGTACTGCCCCGCGGTCGAGCCTGCGCCATAAATCAGAATTGGTGTGTTTGAGAGAGGCGGATCGACCGATGCAGGGAAAGTAGAGGGTATTGGGAGGGACAGCTGGTTGAAGATGGTGTAGAAGGCACAGACAAAGTTGTCCGGGATTGTTGCTGCGGCCTCGAAGGAAAGGCCATCTGGGATCTAGGCACAACTTGTTAGCATAGAGACTAAGGATCTGGCTATGTAGCCGCATATACCTTTGCGCATACAGTTCGAGGTTGAATACAATACTCCTGCACGCCCTTCTGGCGTGATGGTCCGTAGGCAAATGTCGTCACCTTAAACAGGCTTATCAGCACTTGGTTAGTTCTCGGCCACGGAGAGAATAATCCTACGCGGTCTCCAGCTTTCAAATCATCGACACCTACTTCCAACTTTCTGAACTACACCGGCGGCAGTAAAGCCCAATACCAGCGGGTATGAGCTCACATAGAACCCTCTGTCTGCCATATACACATCGGGTGGTATCATCGCCGCATACTCCACCTTGAGTAGGATTTGATCACTGTCGGGCTCCTCGGTGGGTACTTGCAGGGCGCTGATAACGCCTTTGGCGGTTGTAGCGACAGCAGCATGCGTGGTCATCCTCTTGAGCGCAAGGCAAGCTGAGACAATGCTATTTATACATAACGATGGCAGCTTGTATTGCGACAGTATTGCACCATGATTACAGCCAGTAGAGAAAAAGACGGTGATGACCCCTAACCGAATCGAACGGCTGTCTTGCGGCATCAAGGAGACGCCACACACCGGGCCAGTGAGAGCCCAGCGCGGGTGCCTCTGTGGATGTCACACGCTATACCACTAAGCCAAGGGACCACACCAATGCATGGCCAGAAGTTGCGATATAGACAGGTCGTGGGAGAATCTAGCCCACCGGTGAATGACGTAATCGTGAGCGGTGAACTTGCTGCTGCCCAGCGTTTGTGGTACGCCCAATGGCCGACACGGATGGCTCGTCCATAACCCTCTCGTTCTTGCTGGCGGTACTGGGTCTGGTATGGTACGGAGTCTTGTGGCTAGTTGGGCTTCTCGGATGCGTGGCGGGGTAAGCCGGAACCGCACCTCGCGTGTTGCTTTGCTGATGTATACATACGCATATTTTCTAGGAGACGTCGCTATCGACTGCGGCCGCGATCTCCCCTCGCGAGTGCAACACCTAATAATAATGCACCAGGGGTATCCATACTACGACCCCTGAAAGGCCTCGATACGAACCTCTATGAAAATTTGGAGTCCACGTTCAAGCAGGAATATCCCAACTATGAGATCTTATTTTCTGTCGCGGACGAAGATGACCAGGCGCTGGCTGTTGTGAGGGAACTTATTGCCAAGTATCCTCGCGTCAAGACAGAGGTTATTATTGGTGAGGATACCGCAGTTCCTACGCTTCCTTCGCCTCGTGACTCTTCCGGACTCATATTGAATAACATAGGCGAAGAGATTGTTGGGGTTAACCCCAAAGTCAACAACCTTGTACGCTCATATCGTGCAGCAGCGCATGACATTCTCTGGGTCCTCGATTCAAATGTCATGGTAGATCCAGGGACGCTCGCGCGCTCTGTAGACGCGCTCGTCAACCCCCCGTCGCGCAAGGCATCTCAGAAACGGATAGCCCTGGTCCATCACGTTCCCCTTGCGTTCGTCAACGAGCCCCAGTTGGGTTCCAGAATTGAAGAGGCGTTCCTGAACACAAATCACGCCAAAATGTACATTGCAATCAATACCGTCGCGCTTGAATCCTGTGTCGTCGGAAAATCAAACTTGTACCGGCGTTCGGACGTGGAAAAACTTGATGCGACATTGAAACCCCATCTCTCCGAATCCCGGGCATCACCCAACAGCGGAAGTAATGGGGATCGAGGGCTGAGAGTGTTTGGACGGTTCCTCGCAGAGGACAATATGATAGCCAGCGCCCTCTGGCATGAACTCGACGTCCGGCATGAGCTCTCATGTGACGTTGCAAGAAATGCGATCGGGAATATGACACTCTCTGACTATATCTGGCGGAGGGTGCGTTGGATTCGCGTACGGAAGCATATGGTGCTTGCCTGCTACTATTCTTGAGCCATTCACAGAGTGTGTTGTGCTCTCACTGATTGCGAGTTGGGGCCTCAACCGGCTACTGGATATTCCTGTATTGATCACTTTGGTCATTCACTACCCCTTTTGGATCATGGTTGACCTTGACGTGTATGAATCACTTGCTGGACACCCGCTACCCCTATCCCAGCTGTGGCAGTTCCTGGGAGCTTGGGCCCTTAGAGAGCTGTTAGCGTTTCCCTATCTGGTGCGTGGCTATTTTGGGGGACGAGGTAGTGTGGAGGGGAAAGACATACCGTATGATGCGCAACGGAGAGGTAGAGCTTGCAACTGGGGAGGGGTATTTCAGTTTATTGCTTAGACGATTACATGGGAGGAAGGGACGGGGTCATTATGAGCGGGTCGACAACCCAGTAGAAATATAGTATCTATCGTTGCATAATATACTCAAGTTACAATGTCCAACAGAAGAGTTCGAGTCCGGATCGTACAGACAAGAAGACAGAAAACGAATGACAGATGTGGGTGTGGGTGGATGTGCATTAGAAATAGTGTTGTGTGGGAATAGAGTATGGGAATGATTAGACAGAAGTTGATACGTTAGGGGGTGATTAGTGCCAATCATATGGCTTTTAGGGATTATAGGGAAGCGAGATGATAAGGGTGTGAGAACGTAGCGAGTGTCATGAGTGTCCATCAAAGTTGGAAGTTGTGTCTGAGGGAGCCCTCCCGGTTTGCCATCCTGAATTGCATAAAACTCGATAATTGTGAATCATTGCGACCTCTTCAAAGAAGTTGTCGGACCAATCCTTGTGGAGACCCAGTGCCGAGGACCGGAGACGTAGCTTGTCCCCTGTTTCGGTTTGGTATGAAACGACATCTCCTCCGCCGCGCTTTTGCCGCTCGTTAGCAAACCAGTTCTTGACTTGCTTGAATGCTCTGAAAGAGAGAGGCGGGAGGCATTAGTGGGGTGCATAGCTTTCCATAATTAATGAATTGCGGGCGTACCTGTGTATAATGACCGCCAATATACTCATCCAAGATTCACTCGGGTACATGGTGATCTCGTCATAGACCATCCTTAATACGAGCAGCTGTCTGTCATTAACCGGGGAGTTGTCGAGAGACTTGATCTCCTTGGCCCGCTGAAGCACCTCTTGTCTTTTCTTGCGTAGCTCGAGCCTGGATTCAAGCTCGGGGCGAGAGGCGCTACTCCGTGTCTTCTTCCTGCCTGACCTAGTGGTGCGGGTGGATGGAGGCGGTCGAGGTGGGGGAGATGGTGATGAGGTGGAGGATGAGGAGGATGAAGATGAGGAGAAGGCCGGGGTTCTAGCGGTGGCTGGAGGCGAGTGCTTGGTCGTACTGTCGGGGGCGGCGGGGCAGGGGACAGAGTGCTTTTGAGTTTTGTGGTCGACGGCAGGGTCCATGGTGCAGAGGCGCTGGATGCGGATGTCTGCAGCGACGTGGTGGGTGGCATGAGGCTGGGAAGTCTTTGGGCATTCCGACTCGTCTGTGGCGACGCGGGCGAGGAAGTGGAGGGCCCCTCGACGAGCAGGGAGGGTCATGATAAGGCGCATACAAAGAGAAAGAAGGGGGAAAAAAAAAAAAGCGCGACTAGCGCGTGAGATGGAAGGAAATGAGAGGGAGGGGGGTGGAGTCGCTGGGACCTGGGGGAGAAGAGGGACTGTGGATTATGAGGACTTATAAGGGGCGGGGGGGGGGGGGTGCCATCATTTGTCCTTGTCCCGCGGCACTTGCCGGTATTGTTTTGGGCTCCTTGTACTCACCCGCGTTTCCGTAGCACCGTTATTCTCCCCTAGTTACCAACCACGACGAACGATCAATGGCAGACATTAAGCAGAGCATCATTGCCTCTGTCTTTTCCAGGCGCAATGCAATGGGAACCCTCGACGAGAACTACGTATCTCACCTCAAGATCTGGGAGGATGCCGGCTCAGAGGGTCGCAAGGCCCGCTACATCCTGCTCTCCCGTATGTACCCACCGCTGCCCTGCCGTGCACCCGCCTGCAGGCACTCACTTTTGGTCCACAGAGGCCAGCAACGGCGGTGGCTTCCTCCACAAGTCCAAGCTAAACAACAATGGCTCCTTTTCCGTCGGCAAGACTTGGCGCTTGGCCGAGCTCCGTGCTCTCCAGGCCGCAGGCGTGAGTCGACAGCGCCACCCAGGGGGTGCAGGGTACTCCTGACCGTAGCTTCTCCTAGCCGCTGGCTTTCAGCATTACACTCTCAAGGTCCTACAAATGGCAGACAGAGAGTCCAACAGACCAAACCAGCTTCCTCATTGCATTGATACGGCTCTTCAGGCAGATCACAAAAGGATCCGCCGCATTACTCCTGGAAGGAATACCAGATCCAGATAATCTCGACGGTGTGTCCGATCCTCAGCCACGCTGGTTTGTGGTAATCTCACATATGGTTTCTAGGACCCAGCCAAGCACCCCCACCTGCCGCCCTCCCTGTCGAAGCCAGCCGGTCGCAACGCAGCCAGCGCCCGCACACACCAGACTCGTACGACCCAACTCCTCGCGTTCCCTCTCCCTTTGCCAGGACCGGGATCCCCATGCCACGCGCAGGATCTCCAGCCAGCTCTGCTCGCGAGCCCTCTTCTGTCCGTTCGAGAGATTCTCAGATCAGGGGGCCCCGCCAACGAATTCCCTCAGATGCATCCTCCCTGACTGCCCAGGCTCGACGCCGGCCTTCCAATGCAGCAGCCACCGCACATCTAGTACCCGCTGTGAATTTACCTCCCGCGCAAGTTCCTTATAATGCTAATGGCGAAATCGATGCGAATGAGAGATCACGAAAGGACTCCCAGTCAAGGGCTCGTACAGGGCCCGGTGTTCTTATTCCCGCTCGCTCACTCAACGCTTCTCCCGAGCCTATCGCCAACCGATCCCGCAAGCCCTCGTCCACAGCAGCGGATAGTAAGGTGACACCACGCAAGGATAACAATACCCGCATATCGTATTTCGATCCTGCGAACCAGCAAACGTTGGATCGATTGATTGTGGGTGGGATCGGTGCAGGTGATATGGGTATCGGCGCACAGATCGATGGGGACGGTGGGGACGAGATTGAGAATGCTCAGGACACGTTGGCGAGTGTGGAGGAGATGATTGAAGGGTATGAGTGGGCGAGTGATGATATCATCGGGAGGAAGATGGCTAGAGGGGCGGTGGACATGATCGAGGCGAGATTATTAGACGAGTTGACGGCCCTAGAGAAGGTCTGTATCCCCAAATTGGCTTTTAGAGGCTGGCTTGACGATCATGCTGCTGCTACTTTGATAGGCAAATATTCATTCGTTCTTGGAGTCGGATGACAGGATTGGGTTGGTTATGAAATATATGGACGATGCCCTGGCCGAGTTGGATAACCTGGATAGACTGATATCCTCCTACAAAATCCATCTTAATGTATGTTCTAACCATATAATCCCAACAATTTCTGACAGAAGGATGCAGGCCGTTGACGATGACATCTCCTACATTCAATCTCAGAACAGAGGCCTACAAGTGCAGAACCAGAACCAACGAGCTTTGTTGAATGAACTACAGAATCTCCTCGTAAGCAACCGTCTCTCTCCTCCACGGCCATCTTTACTCAATTACAGTGTGTAGCAAACTGTTCAAGTTGATTCTGACGCACTAGTCACGCTTACCCAAGAATCTCTGGAAAAATCTCAAAGTATTACACGTCTCGAAAAAGCTGCGACCGAGTTGTACAAGGCACTACAAGCCGGCAGAGATACTGGTATGTTCCCCACATGCGATATCATGATGTTGATGAAAGTGGGGTTGATGGCAATTTAATAGATATGGCTGCTACCATGGAGCGTCTTCAGGAGTACCGCATGCACAACTCACAGTTTTGCAAACGCATGCATGACTTTTTGTCGATCATGTTCACTGCACAGGTAAGTTTCGCCATCAGTTTCAGCAACTGCACCCGCGATGTGTTCATCTAATGTGACATCTGTAGTCTAAGCTCCTACTTGGTGAGACCAGTGGTTTGACAAAACCCACTCGTGGAGGAAAGCCGACCATCATCCAGCACCAGGATTTAGAGGAGTATTTGGGGAGGTACTGTGGACTGATGTTGTACCTCAAAGAGATGGATGAGAGTGTTTACGGAAGGCTGTGTGCTGTGAGCCATCAACTTGCTTACTACAATCGTTGGTTGACCGCGGATGGGCTCTTCTGCAGGCATATTTTTCCGCTGCAAGTGACCTTCACAGCACGCAAATCAAGGCGTTGTTAAATGCATATATCGGGTGTGTCAAACGTGCGACTGAGGAAGATGGAGACTTAGGTACGCCTACCACTTAACACGCATCCTTTACCAATATTAATACCAGCAGCAGGATTTCCCGCTGCCCTGACCCCATCATCATTCAAAGCTCCCTCAGGAATGCGCCGTGCAGGCACTCTCATCCGCTCACCAATGGAAGGTCGGAATAAAGACAAAGAAAAAGACAAATCCACATCTGAAGGGGATCTGCGTGTATCAGAAGCCTTCGCACTCGTCCTAGATCAAATTATCCCTCTCACTGACCAGGAGAATGCGTTCATGGCGGACTTTTTGCAGATTAATGATACGGCACTGACGTTTGCTGATTACATGGGGCTGGATCATTATTTCCGGCGGCAGGCTGCGCGGTCGAATAGTCTTAGCCAGACGACAATCAAGCTAATACGGGGGGCGATGGAATTGATATTTGGGTTTTTACCGATAGAGATGAAGACCTGGGTAGAGAAAGCATTAGAGAAGGATTCGATGTGAGTGGTTCTGTGGTATCTCGTGTTGAGGATATTGAGGGTTGTAGTGAGATTGTGGGCGTGCTCGCAACGCTGGAGAAGTATATGGTGGATGCAGAGGACAACGGGAATCAGTTTATGACAAGTTTATTGGGGAAGCAGCATACACGACTCAAAGGCGTCTTTGATAGACATGTTGTACGTTCTCTTGTTTCGTTATAGCCAAAACTTTCCTTGTCTCATTCTTCCGCTTAACAGAACGACCAGCTAGCCGCGATCGAACAAACCAAACTCACATCCAAAAAACGCAAAGGCGTCGCGCCGTTCATAAAACACTTCCCGGTCTATCTCAGCCGTGTCGAGAACCAGCTGATCGCCGTGGGTGCGGATGGGCTAGGGTTGGAGGTAAGAAAGAGTGTGGATGGGGCATACGATCGGATCGTGAATGCGATGTTCGAGTCGTTGAAGTTGATAGCGAAGATAGACGGTGATGAGGAGGATAAGGGGCAGTTGAATTTCCATGTTGTTATCATTGGTGAGTGGCACATTTGTATACGAGATCAAGGGGCTGAAGGAATTTTATAGAGAATATGCACTACTTTATCTCGGAGACAGCCAAGATGGAAGCTGGATCCGTTGAGAACTTTACGAGAAAGGCTAGAGGGTTGTATGATGAGAATTTGAACGCGTATGTAAAAGTTTTGTTCAGGAGGCCATTCGGGAAGATTATCGTCAGTCTGCTTTTTCTTTAACCCCTAAAGGGAAGTGCTTACGAGGTAACAGGACTACTTCGAGGGTCTCGAACGACTCCTCCGTACCCTTGCCTCGCCAACGGACATAGCCAACAACTCCAATTACAGTAAAGCTTCACTCCGAAAGATCACGCGCGAGTACAGTATCAAGGATTTCAGGAAGCACATCGACGGAATGTACAAACGTGTGGAGAAACACTTCATTGAATCATCTGCAGGAGCGAATCCAACTTCAGGAATGCAGGACAAGGATGAGAACGTCGGGAGGACGGTGTTGCTAGGGGTGTGGAAGGCTTGTGAGGAAGAGCTAGTCAAGCTGACGGAGGGGTGGAAGGAAAGGATTTCCCAGTGTTATGGTGACTCTGCGGGTGCAGGGTTGGAATTTGGCCTCGGAGACGTGGAGAGTGCGTTTAGGAAACACAGGATCGGGTCATAGATGGGGGCTTTTCTTATGTCTTGTATTTTGGTTGGTTGGGAGGCCCGGGGGTAGATAGCGTTACATTTTAATTGTATTTCTAGAGGACCAGATACACACTTTTAGAGATAAAAGGCATAACAATAGATGCATTCGCATGAAAAGAGCCAAAGGAAGAATGTTCGACTTTTGCAGGGCTGATAAATACCAATTACGAGATCCCGGTTAGAACTGATAGCTAGAAGTGTTGTGCTTCAGGGAAAGGAGGGTTCGGGGTCGATGGTGTGCCAGCCGGGGAAGGATTGCTGCCGTTGTCGTCTTGGGCACGTCGTTGCGTAGCAGTGGTCGAGGCGGTTTGAACGGAAGTGGACGAGGACGCCCGTGACGCCTTTGGACCCCAAAGTGTTGATAATGGAAGTTCCGTAGGTCTGCCATAAGCTATAAACGCCTTGGAATGAGAAGCCTGCCGGGGTAGTGCCGTTTGCAGTGCCGTTTGCAGTGCTGGTGGGAGACGTGGCTGATGAGGTGGAAGACGACGCCTGGCGCTTGTTGGCTGCACTGAGAATGTAGTCCCAGAGTGTTGTGAGGCGCGATTGGATGAAGACGAGGACATTCTTTTGAACTTGCACAATGCCCTCGTCAAGCTCTACTTCGTGGCGCGTGAAGAAGGGTTGGAGGTAGGTGGCGTAGATGTAAGTTGAGCCCTGGCCCGGACGGGTCAGAACGGAGATCACGCGTTGGGTGAAACAAATATACCTGAGTCTGGGGGAGGGCCAAGTAGAGCAGGAAGAGAGTTTTGACTTCCCAGTAGAAGGGCAGCCTGGGGTACGATGAAACGAATGCAAGTGAGAGGGATGAGCATTCAGAGTCACCGGCCATTCGTGGGTTTGCGGTTGTACGTACCAACTGACAAGCCACTCGGCGCAATACTCAAATGCGACAAAGGTACCGACGACAGACCAGTACATTGCCCATCGCTGGAGCTCCTGCTCACTCAAGGGACGGTGGGCAAGGGCTTTGAAGGTCGCGTAGCTAGGGAGGAGGAACGCGAACCAAGCACTGCAAAAAAAGGAATGGAAAAAAGGATGCAGGGTTTGGACGCGAGTGAAACGTGAAGGACCGGCGGAAAACTTACCAGAGGAGATGGGAGAGCAGTGACATCAACATGGCTGAATATCAGGTTGGTTGTTGTGGCTGGCTAGATGGAGGACAAAACACAAAACACAAGGCGTGACTGGCAGGCTTACTCGCCTGACAACGCCTGATTGATATTTTGCGGCTCATTTCGTACACTCATGTATTTCTAACATTTCAACTTTGTTTTACGAGGGTACAGGGTGTGCCTGGGTGCTAATCGACTACTGTAATGCGGAGATCTCCCTAGGCCAGCGATTTACTGCTGGAATGGACCTCGCTCACGCTGGGTCTGCGTTCCAGCCTGGTGGCCGCTGGCTGGATACAATAACCGTGCGAGCTGGGGACGGACGGGTCTCCAGGCGAGCGGGGAGTGTGTACGAATACGTTGTGCTTGGTCCAGTGGAACCGAAATAGGGAGGGTAGTTGTCGTTGTTTGTGGGATTGGAGATCTCCTGATCAGGGTCCCCCAATTCGTCTCGTGGTTCACTCAATCCCATCTTTCCCCGCTTCGCTTTCTGCTCTCCCTCCAGTACCTGATGGATTCTGCCACAGGAAGCTCCCAGTCCCTGCCAGTCAAGAAGCAGGAAGACGACGACAAGCCCCAGAAATCAGACCTCAAGCCTCCAGTAAAGACTTTGAACCGCGTTCCCCGTCCGTCCCTTTTCATGTTTGCACTTTGTTAACATTCCGTTCATCCTTCTCGTCCAGGTGCTTGCGTAAATATGCCTTTGGATCTCTTTCTGCGTGCTCTCACTCGGTTTTTTCCCCTAGAATGCCTGTAGGAAACAGAAGATGCGCTGTGAGGGCGCCGACACCCCTCCATGCAGACGCTGTCGGAATACTGGGCTTGAATGCCTCTTCGAGAAGCCCTCCAGAGAGGCTACCTTGACGGGCGAGGCGGGTCTTGAGTATGCCAATTCTTCGTCACTGCTCCACCGCTGTCGTATCACTCACCCCCGTATTCCCGCCCAGGCGCATCAAGAGCCTTGAAGCTCATGTTGCCGAGATCAAGAACACTCAGATCAGAATAGAGCACACCCTCACAGAGCTTGTTACCCATCTCAGAGGCACATCATTCAACGGCCGCTCGCCTTCCACATACCCCCCTTCATCATTCCAGCAATCCCCGAGCCTGAACTCTCCCGCCACTTCGACCCCTACCGCCAGCCATCCAAACGTGAGTGACCCCACCCTACTCTTTCCGATCCCCGTTACTTCCAGTGGATTAATCTGACATGATATTCTTACTTGCAATAGCCACGTTCTTCGCTCTCCGGATATCCAGGTTCATCTGGTACAGCTCCCGCTCAGCCCGGCTCTGGAGGAGATCTACAGTCTTCGCAGCTCTCCCCACCTTATGGCAACTTCCCATCCAATGGACCGACTTATCAGCACAGTCAAATAAACCATCAAGGACCTTTGCTCCCTCCCTTCTCGAGCCTCCAGGCCATGGGACAACCCGGCTCTTCTCAGCCAAGCAACGTGGCCCCTGCTCGATATCAGGGTGTCGATCACCGACAGCCAAATAAACCGCCCGCAGCCGGGACCAAGCGTCCCGCACCATCATCGAACGTCACGAGTGCTGATTCATCCGACGTTGACGACGATGATAACGGGGAACTCCCAGCTTCCGGACTTGTCGCCCCATGGGAGGTGCTGCGAGGACTGGCTGATGTTGCGACCGAACGCGCCGCGAAGGTGGGTCTTCATATTTTTAGACAGGCTTCTTTTGCCTTAGCGAATGTTCCATTGTATGTATTACGTGATACTGACTATGACCCGTTTAGGAAAATGGCGATGGAAGTGAACCACACAGCCGAGCGAGAACGCCTGAACCAGAGAGGGATAGGCACTCGAGACCCTCAAAAAGAAGGAAGATTCGTCACAAAATTCCCATGTTTACAGACGGTCAGGTGCTTCTACTTACCGTTCTCACACGCTGGACTCACCGGCGGATTCCCACTAGTCGTGAACAAAGGTATTGTCACAGACGCCGAAGCACGGGAACTTTTCAGCATGTAAGACCCGTTATTGTCCCCATGATCACTATCATCCAAAACTAATCCCTGCCAGTTTCTATCACGGATGCTCTACATTCCTGTAAGTCATGCCAGTAGCAGCTCGACCTCGCACTGATTAGTCCAAAGGCCGGTCTTTGATAAAGACACCGATACCTATGACGCCTTGCATGAGCGATCACCCTTTGCCGTCAATTGCATCTGCATGGTGGCAGCTCGTGCCCGTGATGGTGGAGGTCTGAATTCTTTTTCTTTGGCTCCGATCCTGCCCTCTCATCGTTGACGCCTTACCTCAGGCCCCCCAAGTGAAACGTATCTGCGTTGCTTAGAGGAAGTGCAGTCGATATCTTGTGCTACCCTCTTCGCCCCAGTCTTGCGCCACGAAGCCGTTCAATCAATGAGTCCGTGGGCTCTCACTTCACGCGCTCGGTTGTCTGGGTCTAACATCCTATCTTAGTCCTCGTTTCCGGCTGGTCTGACAACGGATGGCTGAGTGGTGGCCATGCCTGTTCGAATGGCTATGGAGTTATGTACGTTGATCTATTCACCTTACGATTATCAAATAAGTAACTTTTTCTTTCCCCCTCAAGCTATGCACAAGGCTTGGCCCAAGCTATATCGACGCATGCTGCACAACAAAATCGACCCTGTTGAGGATCGGGAGCTCGTGACCGCATCGAGGACTTGGTTTTGTCTATACCTTTTCGAGCACCAGTATGTCACTGTGCCCAGCGCCGGACGTCACTTTTTGCTGACCCACTCGCCCACGCGTTAGATTGTCCTACGGCACTGGGCGTCCCGCTGTCCTAAAGGACGACGACAGTATAAGGGATTGCCGTTATCTCTTGCGCCACCCATTGGCTATCGAGGATGACATGCGGCTCGTGTCGACTGTGGAACTTATGGCCATCCGAGAAGAGGTGCAGAACGCTTTACCAACTGAAGGGCCCGTCCTTGATGCGCACTATGATATGCTGAGAGAGGCAGATTCAAAATTCAAGGGCTGGTATACAGCCTGGGATCAAGCGTTCTCACAAAAGTACCCCGACGCAGGTACGTGGAACCATTCCAATGGTCAAGGACCCCAGGCTGATACGCAATTTAGCTTTCTATAGGCAAAGCTTGCAGATTCAACGCCTGCATGCTGAACTATTCCATAATGCGACGGCTTTGCGAGGTATTAATTGTCCAGAAGACGTTCAAAAAATGCCAGCCAGACAACGAGAGCTGGCGAGCAAATCTGTTCAGACTGCTCAGCAATGTTTAGATATCACTCTCAAATCCATGTCATACAGGGAAAATATGAAATACGGTGAGCATGATTACCCAACTGTAACCAGGCGTAAGACCGACCAAATAATAATTGCAGCCGTCCACTACACGCATGCCACCGCTACCTTCATGGCATCCTTCCTCTTGAGACTTGCGAGACTCTTGTGAGCGCTAGTTGTGATCCATGGGCAAACCCACCCGTAACATCGCCCTTATAGCCCGACTGATTGCGATATGCAACAAATCCGCGGTCAGATCGAAAATCTTGCAAATCTAATGGCAGAAAGTAAGTCACATAAGATATAGATAAAACTATATTGAACCTTTTCTAGTTCCCGGCAAGCGCTATGCACTGACACTACAGGTCATGTTGAAGCGGTCCAAGAAGCGCCAACATCAATCAACTTCTCGGTCACCTACGTCATCATCAAAGGAGAATCCAAGACCTGGAACCGACCACTCGTCTGCCGTCATGCCGCCAAACGCTATGGGAATACCTCAGCACAGGAATTCTGAATTCCAGCCCCCGTACGGGGCAAACCCGACACAATACCCTGAAGCTCAGGTTTATGCCCCGCCGCATCCAATGGCACCTGCATCCCACGACCAGCAACAACATTACCAACACCAACAGCATCCGCATAGCGGACACTCCCAGCATCCACACTCCCAATCACACTCACACACACACCAACACGTAAACCAGCAGCAGCACCCCCACCATCAGCAACTCTACTCACAACAACAGGCATATATTCAACAACATTATGGACAGTACCACGGAGTGGCAGACGCAGAGCATATCGTCCAGGACTACAGGATGACCGCAAATGAGCAGCTTCCGGTGTGGATGTCTGATCAGAGTTTGGGAGGTAACTCATTCCTGCAGAATGGTATGGATGCATTCCTCCTACCCAATGAATATTTGCCCCCTGCGCCTCAGATTTGGTGATCGATATTTGCGACTTTCCTTGCACGTTCGCTGTTCTTCTTTTGCTCTACCCTTTCCGATTGCCTTTTATCCTTCTGACCTTTTCCTACGTTGGATTGCAATTACCTCCGGCTATCGCACTGATGTCCCCTTTCTATTTTGCTCTACTAACATTCAGTACCTCCAATTATTTTACTTGTAGCTTCCCAATCTCACTCCTGCCATGATGTTCACGACGCTATGTAAATTCAACAATCGTTCGGTTTTGTCGTTTGATCGTCGTAATCGAATCGATCGCCCTTTTCGGCTTATTTCTCATTGATTCATATGATTAAACTGCCCAAACCCCTCGTTGAGGTTTTTCGGTCGCTCACTATTCCCGCGATGCTGCAGTACACTCATCGAGCTCCAAGGCTGCTTCAGACACATTGATATAAAAAGACTAATCCAAATTTTCATCTAGACAGTTTACTCGTGGACCGAACCTTTTTCAGCATCCAGCCCTCAGATCTCAGTCGAGACCCTTGGCAAACCGGAAATTCCCTTCAGTACAAAGAATGGGCACTAGACAATTGTTCAGATGTTGACGTTTGACAGCGGCCTTATATGGTGCTGTGCCCCAAGTTCGAGGAATCAGGATCGACATTGAAACCTGAGTGTATGAGGTTGTGGATCACCACAAAAAACATCGAAATTTTGAAACGAACCATGGAGTGACTTGTGACCATCGCGTGGTGACCCTGGTTGGATTGTTTCATTGCACTACCGCTTCTCATCCTCGTTTGGTTTTTTACTTCTTACGGACTACTTGGACAACTGTGTTCCCTCGTGATAACGCAACAGCTGACTCCCTTTGGACACAAAGGCCCCTGTATCTCAGGCTCAGGGGTTCTACTTCGGTCTCAGGGGTGCAAATTCTTCAGCTCAACTTGGCAACGTTTAATTATCGCGTCACTGGGTTACTGCATCGCTTTTTCAAAGGGTTACCCATAGACTCCGGAAAACTGCATTGTTGAGTACAAACAACAACAGACGTCATGAAAAAATCGAATGACGGCGGTGGCGAGGGACTCGGAAGCAGGGCCGGAATGCCGGGTTTGCATCCACACCGCCCCCATCATCTATCTCAGGCACTTGGGAACTTGGACGGGAGCAAGGGCGAGGGCGAAAGTGAAAGCGAGGTTATCGGCAGCCGTCGTGAGGTTCGCTATTGGGCTGGTCCCGGATCGCCTGGTTTGGACATTGGCTCTGACACTGTTCGGAATATCGGTCACGAGGACGACGATGACAGCGTTTATTCAAGAGATAATGGCAATACAAGACAAACTTGGCCACAAGAGGAGCCGAACCAGCTAGGGGACTCTGGCCCGGACCCAGTAAAAAATCACGGATCTGGAAGAAACCCAAGGCCTGATTGCCTTGGCCTTGGTCACGAGAACAGCAACAACGGTCTTCTTCAAGGAGGCACCCAGACTGGGAAGGAATTTAACAAGGCTGGCGCTCAGGATACAGGAAATTCACGAGAGGGGAAGCTTCAGAACGAGGGAGAATCAGGAGGACGTATCAACAATAGGCTGCGAGCGAGACCGCCTTGATATGACGTCACAAATATCTGGGCGACCTACCGGTCTCTGGCTCAGCGAGGACGAGCTGGACGCCAGGAGGCATGCTCATTGGAGCAACGCCTTCGCTAGACTCAATGCGAACGAATCGCCTGGTGGAGCAAAACCTTCAGACTCAACTCAAGCCGGGAAACCAAAGAATAGATTTTCACTATCAGCATTTTTTCATCGAAAGCCTTCGACTGTATCAAAGAACTTGGAAGGTAACACGCACCCTTGTCATGTCTATCCATTAAGTATCGATAATTGTATGTTCTAGATCTGAGCATCCGTCGCAACTTCTTGCTGAAGCTGGCAAAGGCCCTCCTGTATTTTGGTGCCCCTCCACACCGAATCGAGTCTCAATTGTGCGCGGCCGATGCCATCTTAAATACCAACGCCGGTTTGTTTCTACCAAGTCAAGCTTATATTTATTCACATTGACACCGTGCTCGTGAACTCAGAAATTGTTTACCTTCCCAACATTGTAATCATCACAATGCGCAATGACAAGCCGCAGGAGGCTGCACGAACATTCTTTGTGCGGTCCAAAGGACGTATTGCACTTACAAGTCTGCATCGCGTGCATGCAGTCTACCGTGATGTCCTTCACGATAAAATGGGGGCTGGAGAGGGAATCGATGCGCTCAGGCAGGTTCTGAGATCACCTCCAATATACCCACTGAAGTTGCGGTGTTTCTTGGCGTTTATTTGCTCGTCGATCATATGCGTTTTATCTTTTGGCGGTTCTGTGGTGGATATGTTCGTCAGCGGTATATGCGCCTCTGTCTTGCAGTACCTCGGATTAAATGCGGCAAACAAGAGTTCTATGTACGCGAACGTCTACGAGTAAGTGATTTTTCGTCATACAGCCTTGAAGGTGTTTGCCAACTATAGTTGAGGATCTCCGTATCCATTTTCGTGGCTTTTGTAGCGAGGGGGCTCAGCAGTATTCCTGGGCATGTATTCTGTTACAGTGCTACTTCCTCAGCTGCCGTGGTTCTCATTCTTCCGGGATTTACTGTCTGTGAGTTGTATCCCAATTGACGGCAGCTTCTCTCAAGTCGCAACAGTAATCAGCGCCCTGGAGCTCATGTCAAAGAGTATTTTCTGTGGCTCCGTACGAATTGTATACGCCATAATATATACACTCTTCCTGGTACGTATTCTGATTGGCTTTATCTCAGTTTTTGTCAAGAGAACTTGGACGTAGGGATTTGGTTTGACCATCGGTTCAGATTTCTACCTCGTTCTGGACCGTCGCGCCCGCCGTCAGTACTACCACAACCCCCTCACAACAAATCTTACCTATATACATGGACACTTTAATTTTTCAAACGCTTCAACACCTTTTAACGTGGTCAGTGGCGTCATAGGGCAGGTTATCCACGGGCAAAATTCATCGAACGATATGATGACCCTCAAAGTTGTTAAAGGTAAGGCCCATCATGTGTTATTTTGTGTATCTAATTTTACCATGATCTCTTGCTCTGAAGGCTGTCTGCGCGACGAGTCATGGTCGTGGTGGAGGCACCCCTTCCCTTGGTATTCCATGTTTGTCCTGGTTCCCCTCTATTCTATCTGCTCTTCCCTCTCCAACCTCCAATCTTGGCGAAGCATCCAACTACCCGTCATGGTTGTGTTCTCCTGTTGCGCTTATGCCGCCAATAAAGCAACGAGCATCTGGCTACCTGGACGAACCGACATTGTTTCTGCGGCCGGTGCTTTCGTCATTGGCTTACTAGGTAACATATACTCTCGGGTCGTCGGAGGCACGGCGTTCACGTCTATGGTCACCGGTGTCCTTTTCTTGGTGCCGGTGAGTCAACTTTGATTCTTGCTTGGTAATGGTGGTTTGATGATTTCAAGTCGGGTATTGCCCAAGGTGGTGGATTGAATCAAAGTTACCACAGCTCATCGGAACAATATTCAAACGGATTTTCTCTTGCTCTGCGGATGATATCTCTGGCATCTGGGGTTACCGTGGGCTTATTCGTCAGTCAAGTCCTGGGTACGTTTGCTATCTCCAGAGTTTCTATATCATGCTAAGCTTGATTTGGTAGTTTATCTCTTCGGATCCAGGAAAAACGCAGCGCATTTCGCATTCTAGTGTCCCTGTCTCCGGATAAGGTACATACATGAAACTATGCTGAGAGGTGCGGAGGTCCAATAAACGAACATATGTAGCTACTAGAACAGTATTATAACAACAGAGGGGGGGAGATGTTTATCCACAAGCGTGTATAAATATGCACTAAAGCGGTACATGCAAGCAAATTCTGAGAAGGCGAATTACGAAAATGTAGGATATGTATATAGAATTTTTCACTTGAACAATTCTTGGAGCTGCTCTATGCGTTCTTTCATGATTTCTGCCTTGGTACGCACACCTAAGGTAATTTCTGCAAGCTTGGTCTTCTTTTCTTGGATCACGAGCATTCTTTCCTCGATTGAGTTTGATATGATGAGCTTGATTGAGCTGACTGGTTTGGTTTGACCCAGCCGATGCTACCAACGTGGTGAGCTAGGACTTATACTATATAAGGGGGATGGAGGCTTACAATGCGATCTACTGCTTGATTCTCAACTGCTGGATTCCTGTACATCAGATAGTTGGTGAGAACCAGGGTGATAGATGATGCGCATATAGTAGAATACAAACCAATAAGGATCCACAAGAATGACTCGCTGGGCTGCTGTTAGGTTGAGGCCGACTCCTCCGGCCTTCAAGCTAACAAGAAGCACTTCACAGCCAGGATCATGCTTAAGCGCGTCCATGGCGCGTGTGCGTTCCTCGCGCTTCATGGTACCATCAAGGCGATCATAGCGGATCTTATGAAGCAATAAGGCGTCTTCAATCCTAATGTGTGCATGTCATCAGCGGCGTGTGCTTGATAAACGCTTATGATAAATCAAAAAAGGCTTACTTGTCAAGCATACTTGTCCACTGAGAGCTAATAAAAGGGACGTATGAGTAAAAATAGACGATAAGGATCGAGCTATGTGACTCACAATACCACTGTCTTCACAACATTGTCAGCCAGGTGATTGCCGTGACTGTCCACTATTTGTAAGTCTAGGCCCGCGGGATTATAATTGGCGGAATGAGGGTTTGCGATTGAATAAGGAAGAAGGTGTTGAATCAAAACTCGGATCTTGGTTGAACGTTGGAATATTTCTTCTTGCAACAATGCAACCGCCTGTTCTCTGAGACTAGGTGCGGGAGGAGCCAGAAGCACGTCCGTCTGCAGCTGCATTTCATACTCTTGAGATCCATCTAATTGGAAGAGCTGAGGTGACTGTGTCTCGGGCTGAATCTGCGTTTGTTGCATTTGTGGGTAAGGTGAAAATTGCTCTTGATAATGAGGTTGGGGTTCGGGTTGTGTTTGGTTCGCCTGTTCCTCCACCTCTAGTGTCAACTTCTGCTCCAGTTCCTGTAACCGTCTTTCTTGTCGTTGCACCCTTTCTTCCCGAGTCTCTTTCTTTGCCCTCCGGCATTCTGACGGAGGGACTTCTGCGATAGCGTCATGCTTGATTTCAACCGCGTCAGAAGGGGAGAGCTCAGTCTGGCAAGCAGAACACGGTCGAAGAAGAGTAGCCGGTACGTCAGGCCAGCCGGGAAAAATGGACGCGCGATAGCATTCAATACAAAAGAGATGTTGACAACGCGTCAAGACGGGACGAGGGCCCCCCGACGGACTACTCGCACGAGTTGGAGCTCGAGATGTCTGGCCTTTTGTTTTTCGCCCCCTCTTATGGGGCGGCGGCCCTTCTGTGTCCATGCTGTTCGTGGTACCTTCGGTAGTTGTACAGAGTTCCCCACCACATTCGGTACATTGTGTTGTGGCCGCCTCCCGCAAAATCGCAAAGATGGCGCTGGCTCGTGCATGGTTAACCCCTTCCTTAGAAATGGCTGCGATTATATCTTCGTAGGATGGCGTAGGATCCGAGTCCGTATTAGATCCCTTGGCCTCAACCAGCTCTTTATGATCGCAAATTTGTCGTAGTCTAAGGAGTTTCTGCAGAATCCCAACGTAATTTTTCATGACCAGATTTTTCCTCGTCAAATCCGTGAATTCGGCCTTCGACTCCTGGAAGTACTCGTTGTATATCTCTTGCTCAAAGGGATTTAGTTGCAGCCTGATAATCTCATCTTTGCGGGGGGGAAGAGATAAGATCCTCTGACCATCCGGGGTTTTGGTCTCCTTTGTGCGTCTAAGAGTGATGCATGCCATGATAGTCCTGAGCTTTAGCACGCCTTCGCGCTGTCCAAACTTTGCGGGAGCGCTGACGTGTTTCGTCCAGATGTTCTTGTCATCAAATGGCTTCCAAGCGCAAAAATTTAATGAGGGCAAACATGTCGTCAAGTTTGTTTTGTACTGGAGTGCCAGTGAGACACAGCCTCCGGTCTGCGGCAAGGTCGCAAGAGGCTCGACTACCAACAGTTTGAGTTTCTTTGATCGAGCTGTTGGATACGTAGAGTCACGATACAGCCCAAAAAGATAAAAATAGAAGCGTACTGTGCTTCATCCAAAACAACTCTAAACCAATGAATACTCTGTAATGCGCTAGCAACTTCGGTATTCAGCGTGGCTGCCGTTGGCTTCTTCCTCTTCATCCCCGCTTTCTTTGGTGGGGGGACTCGAATAACTGAATTCCCGTTCTCATCAAATTCAATGCCACCGCCATCGCTACTGCCCCCATCGTCCCCATCATCAGTTGCGGCCTGTGCGCTTCTGCTCTGCTTCGAGAATTCAGAAGCCAGTGTCGCATAGGTTGTGATAACTGCATCGAAATCAGCCAAAAACGTTGGATCAGGGCGTCGTGCGTTTCCATGATAGATGTATACCCGCAACGGATTACCCTCTCTGGAGCGGACTATTTTCTCCGGCTTCTCGTCTAAATCCATTGCGGTAGCCCCATTCAGTGCAGTCGGTGGGACGCTAGTAGTTGCACATGCTGTCGAGCTTGGCGCAGGCGCACTTCCGTTTCCATTCCCGCCTACGACGGTTACCTCGCCACGCCAATGTTCCCGAAATTGATCTTCCCAATTAGCCACAGTTGACAATGGGCAGATGATCAATGTTCGCGCGACTTCGAGCCTTGATACGGCATGCCCTAACATATTCAGCTTCTAGCTTCTCCTGGAGCTTGTCGGATTTGCCTTTGGTTTTCCCAGATGGATGGTCAGGCATGCCCCAAATGGATCCTGCGAAGTGAGAAGGATCTAGCTGCTCCTCCCGGGGAGGTGGTGGCTGTGGAGGCTCCAAGTGCTGGGCAGCAAAATCTCTCGCCGATTGTAGGGTGGCTGCTATCAGCGACACGCAAGTGATGGTTTTACCCAGGCCCATCTAGAATTAAATAAAGAATAGATTAGTCATATAAATCAAGTTGGACAGAGATGTCCATGTTACAAAACATACATCGTCAGCCAATATAGCCCCTTTCGCTTCTTTGGGTTCTTCTAGCCTATCTTCCTCCGTCACAATATTGACCCAGGTTCGTTGTTGACTCATTGGATTAACCTGCATGCGCCATAGCGATGAAAACTTGCCATCTATTGCGGGTATCTCGTGTTCGCGGTCGAGGAGAAAGGTGAGTGCTTTCTTTTGGTGAGGATACAATCTGGTGGCCACATCAGGAGCTGCAACATAATATGATACGCATCACTATCTGGTCATCACAGCGTGATACAACTGCTCACTTGGTTCCGTTTGCGTCAATTCAACGCCATCTTTCAAGTTCTTGAATAGCTCATCAACCTGGCTCCGTTGTACATCTGTAGTCTTCCCAGTTGTCACGGGCCAACGCGGGAGACCAGAATCCGGGCCAAATAATCTATTGTTAAGGTGAAGGGAGTGGTTGTAGTTACCCAGGGGTGGGTTATGTGGGTTGAAGTAGGGACATGCAGAAACGCGGCAGTTATCATAAGGTGGGGTGGGATGTTCTAGCAGTAAATTGCACTGCTGTAGGTAGTTGCCGACCACCGTAATATTGCCTTTGGGTGTGTAAACGAACAAAAGAAGTAGCGTGGAGGACACCTACGCCAAAGGTCAGTTGTACACGTCAGGAGATTGGGAGAACAGGCGCACAGGAGGTTGTTCTCTTCGTATCTTGGCCTCAAAGCGGATTAGTCCCTTCCCGACCATTCCACTCAGGCTTGCCACCACTCTCCGTTCAATAAAAGCAAAGTTGTCTCCCGGTATTATATCGCCGTTCGGAGCCCTTTCGCTAGGCGGTCGGATGTATATCGTATCTGGATTATTATTGCCAATCTTGTTGAGATTGTAATCATAATGCAACTTGACGGGTGCCCATTCGGTTTCTTGTGTAGGATCGCGGGGAATTAAATAGGGATTAGGATAAAGAATAAGAGCTTTGACTGTAAGTTGTCCAATACAAACAGGCGTCTTTGGGGGGTCATCGGGACTGCTTAGGGTAAGGCCTGGTGGTACATTCTGCACTGCAGATGGCGGGGGAGAAGGGGAACCAGTGAGGTCTATCACTTGTCGTTCGGAGGACAGAGGGGGTAGGGAAAATCTGAAGTCTGGCGGCGGCGGGAGGGGGCGGGGAGGAGGTGATGCCTGCTGCATTACTTGTGGGGAATGTTGTTGGTACTGAGGCATCGTTTGACGTTGGTAATGTTGATGTTCTTGTTGGTACGGATCTACGGGCGTGGGTTGGTTTCGGGAAGCAAAGGGAGGCAGATAAGGTCCTGTGTTGGGTGAGGGTGTGGTGAAGTGAGGAGTGGACGAAGGCTCTGGCCGGAGAAAGAAGCGATCAGTATTTGGTGGTGGGGAATGGTATGACTGCGAGAAGGGATGGTATGAATCCAGGGAGCCTGCATAGTAGGATGGCGGTAGACATTGGTCTGTCGAGTCCAGTGTGTCTGTGGGTGCGCGTTTAGATCTGGGGATGATATATGGTGAGGAGTTGTTGTCGTCGTCGTCGAGGGTGAGGTCGATGGGGTTTGACCTGGAGTGTATGGAGAGGGATGATATTGAAGGTGTTGAGTCTGCCGTTGTAGCCATGCTGTCGTTGCGACAGAAAGAGCAGGGGGGGGGGGGGGGTTATGTATACAGATGCAGGGGGGAGGCGGTGATCCAGGGCTTTTCGGTCTGTGACACCATCTCGCTGACAAAGCATCCATCTTCCAAGCCAGCGCTCAAACTGAAAAAGAAAAAAAAAACGCCCCGGAACAGCATCATAATATTGCTGTGGGACGTGTTCCGCATTATGTCCATCTTTCGTTCTGAAATACACACACATCTATTGCTAATATCCGACTAGGTCCAGCCCATAGCATAGTATGCCTGTCTGGCCGCTTCTTCTTTGGCTATCTGCTTGCTGTTCCCCTTCCCTTCTCCCTTGGGTATCCCATTTACTGTAAAAGAAAAAAAAAACACATACACAGGTAAGATTTGCGTCCTCCCAATTCTGCGTGAGAACATGGTGGAAAAAAGACGTACCAACACACCGCACAGTCCACTGGCCAGCATGTGCAGGTCCATCAAAGTCAGCAGGATAGTCTACCTTGACACCTCGCTGAGCAGCGGTTTGATTGAACAAAGGGAGAAAGGGGGCGTATGGCGTGGCCGGCGCCAATGGGTTCGGTCTCACTGCAGTCTTGCCCTGAGCGACAGAGGTCCTTGCACCTAGCTGAGGCTGAAGTTGATTGCGACTGGCTGCAGCTAGCAAGGAGCGTGATTGTGAGAGCGTAGCCCAACTTTGTAACAATGTATGCAATTGCGACTGCGACTGGAACGCAGGCTTGTTCACATGGGGCGGGTGCTCTCTAGCGTACGCAGAAGGGTATGACTGCGGTTGGTTCAAGTACGGGGAGGTTGGAGAATACGTCTGCGACTGAGTGGATTGAGAAGTGGAGGACCCTGGGGACTGCGGAGCAAAGGAAATCAAGGACGGCTCATTCTTGATTTTCTTTGCTGGCGGAGTCTCCGTCAGGCTACCGTCCTGTTGCTCTTGGTATGTTACAAGTTGGCCAATCCATTTGTTTACAGCTTCTTGGCCAGATTGAACACAGACGGCCCCAACATAAGCGCAGAATACTGTCCTGCATTCCTGGGGAGGAGTCAGCTCCGCTAGATCCCGCGATACTGCCGGAGCTCACCTCGGGCGTGTGCAACTTGGGATGGCACTCAGCAACAGCACGGATCCGCTTAATCATCTGGTAAAGGTTTACCCATCCTTGAATTACAGTATCAGAAAGTATCTTCTCCTCGCGAGCCTGCAACAGGAGGCTGTGATTACAACAAACTGGCCTTGATGCAATAGATCGTCGGGAATGCTCACCTCTATATCTTCGAGTGTCAGGAGTGGCCTTCTCCTGAATAGCACCAGTGTCACCGCAGTATTTAAAACTACCTTCCAAGTTGATAGAGTCGCTTATTGTCGCCATATTGCGCTGGGTTTGTGCTCCCGGGCGGCCGCAGCGACTCGTGAGTATAGACCTCGAGCACTAGATCACTGCCAATGTCCGGGAGGCGGGGGACTTCCCCATGTCGATGGGGAAGCTCTCCTGACCGCACGCGCTTGAGGGTGGCCATGGGGAAGTCCCCCGGCACTGGAGTATTCTGTGGATGATACATGAGAGAGTCAACCTTTGGGAGCTGCGCTTGATCACCACCAAACAGCCCTCAAATGGTGAGCACGCCCGGCAAATCCCGGATTCGGATCCCGAAAAAGGTACCGAGCGCCCACCTGTCAATTTGACTCGTGTCCATGATCAACGACGACTCATCGCAGATCCCAGGCAATACGCATTCACAGGTGTGGTACGGTACGAAAAATATATGGGGGATATGCTAGATTAGCAGATGATAGCTGTATTAAACTCATCGCATTCATGGATTTTTCTGCGCCATTTCCGCTTCCATCTCGCGGATTTTGACCCTTCGAAGTACTTTTCGGAGAATATCAACCGTATCTTTCATGTTGGAGTCACGTTCCAATCGTTCTATCTGCTGTGATATGCTGAGCCATAATGTCAGCTTTTCAGGATGGGATACAATAACTTGGGCCGCCACGGACCTTTTTGAACCTTCACGGACAACGCGACATTCCTTGACTAGATGGACGGGAGACGAACCGCAAACAACGCACTGCAAATCTGAGGGAAATTTCTGCTTCTTCTTGGCGGGCTCGTCAGAAGATGGGTATGGTCGTTTTGACGGCCCTACGACTGGCTGTGAGGGTCCGGAATTTAAGGTCGCTTGGCTCGCTGCTCCCATTGGCATCTGTGGGACCTTATTGTGCGCTTGACTCGAATTATGCGTCTCATTCAACTGGGCAGGTGGTGCCTGCGTGGGTCGCGGCCGATCCAAGACGGGAGGTTGTTTAGGCACCAGTGGTTGAAGCGGAGGCGGCTGAGATCGAATGGGGTGCAGCGGCTGACCGGCTATGAGCGACAAGTGACCACGAGAGTGAAGCACCTCGTCAATCGCTCTGATAGCAGCACTCTATATAGTTGTATAAATAGAAGTTATCACTTAGTAAAAACAGAATACTTGCTCTGGTGTTCCAATCCTCGTCATCTGCATGCAGAATAAGAATCTCCCGATACTCTGCAAGATTAGCTGAATTATCGGTCATCGCGCACTGGCCAAGTCCACCATCGTGCCACTCTCCACACAAACCACATTTTGAATAAGGTGCAGAGAGTTGCGGTTCAGGTTCGACATGAAAGTTGTTATTGGTAAAGTTGCTGTGCTGTATCAACTGTAGCTCTCCGGAGTTTGCTTCCAAAGGGTCGTTCTCCATGACAATATCACTATCCCTTTCACTAGATTCTTCATCTTGAGACACACTGTATGCGGATCCAGATGCATCCGATTTGGCTGGCTTCTTCCCCTTCTTCAACTTTGACGGCTCTGGCCCTTCCAGTACCTCGTTATTTAGTTTTTTCTGGAAATAGTTTTAGCGTTCTACGTGGAAAAAGCAACTGTTATGCTGACTTTTGCAAGAGTAGCGGCTTTCCGGCGTCCGCGACCAGATTCGGCTTGGACTTTACCAACTTCTGCAGCCCGTTCCGCTTCTATCTTCTGAAGGGTCTGTGCCCAAGAATCCACAGGGTCATTGTCCTCGATTTCCTCGAGTGTATCCTTCTCCGCGGCCCAGATTTTGGCGAACGAAAATTTCATGCCCTCCTTAGGTTTGTCTTCTTGTTCACCTTCTACTTCGGTCTTCTCGATCAATTTGAGAATATCCTGATCCGAGTCTGTAGGATGATTAGCCCAGCTGTACCTGAAACGAGAAATCTCCACTCACAGATGATGTCCCGAGAATTCTGCCCTTCTTCGCTAAACAACGCTTGCGCACCATACGTTAGAATAGATTGGATATCCTCTCCTGCACCATCTTCGCCGTCGTCCATCTTCTGAACGATCAAATGATCGAGCACAAGTTTCTTCTTCCCAATTTTCATGATATGCTCTGGAATATCATTGAGAACAAAAAACAGTTGCTCTAGATCAAATTCCGACCTTCAGCAGAAGCTTTAACCATAAGTTTGAAAACGAGACATGTTTTCTTCTGGCCATAACGATATGCACGAGCAATAGCCTAAGAAATATTAGAAAATACACCTATAGCATTAACATGAACACTCACTTGTAGATCTTGATGGGGATTGAAATCAGGATCAAAGATAATGACTGTGTCGGCACTCTGAACAATATGATTAACAAAGATGGTGCGTGAGTCAGAGTTAGCAGAGCCTACAAAGAGATTGATCCCAACACCCTACATGCATGTAAGATAATGCGACACTTGTAGAAATGCCTTGACTTACGCCAGCCCGGGTGGTCAAAAGGTATACAAAAATATCGGAGCCAGGTCGGTTGAATTCGTCCATCCCCTTCTGTCTCTCTGACCCTTTCGTATTTCCGTCCTATGCACCATGTCAGAAGCACAAGCACACTCGTTGCAAGCAAACAGACCAAGCGTAGATACTTATGACCCTCACCAACTAAGAAATCTTCAATAATATCTAACGCGATGACGAACTGATATGGGTCATAAGTACGCATGATATTTTGCGAAGTCAAACTCCTTACCTGGCTGAACAGCAAAACGCGGTGCCCTCGCTCTTTCAGCATGGGTAACAAAGACTTGAGGAACCGAAGCTTGCAGCTTGCGTCAATGAGCTTCTCGTGAGCTTCTTGGTTCGACAGTCCTTTGGGTTCTATATCCTCGGAATAGAGGTAAGGATGCTGCAAACACCTGCGACTCATCAGGACGGCAAGATAGAGAATGAGCGCCGCTACCCCTACTTTCTCAAATGCATAAGGATGTTGTTGAGTTTGCCCTTGTTTACCAATCCAAACGACTTTGTCCTCAGCCCATTTAATATGTCAAGGTTGTGGCCTTCGAATCATTGTCAAAGTTGGCTGATCAAAAGTTTTCGAGTAGCCCTTACTGAGGATCGAGCGAGACACCTCTTTTTGTAGCGGAGTCATTGACACGGGCACGATGACCTCATTCTACAGATATTATTTGTTTTCAGTGGGCTTCGAATCCCTAATGTCTTACACACCTTCGCGGGAAGCTGCAAGACTTCGCTTTTGATCCGCCGTAGGAAGTACGGCCGTAAACGGACATGCAATGACTTTATGCTTTCTTCGTCGAGCTCAGCATATTCTTTTTCTAAACCTTCCAGGTCAGCCCACTCCTTCGGGTTCAAGAAGTTCATCAGGTTGAACAACTCGCGAATGTTGTTGTTCAGAGGTGTCTGTATTTTATTGTCAGCGAATGGCTCTTGGTGTTAGCTTATGGATCAGCTCACCCCTGTCATGATCACACGGTGGATGCTGTTCAACTCATTCAGCTTCCGGAACAACAAACTACTATCACTCTTTACTATGGAATATGAGTATCAAATATCCCAAGAATGTAGAAGGAAAAACCTACGCCGCTGTCCCTCATCGACAATAAGGACTTCCCAACGATTCTGGTTCTTGAACACTGGCGTAAAATCCCTGCCTGTGATAGTTTCATAGGTTGTGACGAGGACATGGAATTTAGCCGGATTGCTGGTCTTATGGTGGCGCTGGTGGAATAGCTCAAACTTCCTGATAACATCCCTCGCCTTCTTGTCACCATAAAAAGGGACAACTCGAAGGCCGGGTGCCCAGCGCTCGAATTCCCGTACCCAATTGGTAATAGTGGAATTAGGAACAACCACGAGGGCAGGATATGCCTTCCACTGCGATGCAATAAAGCCCAGAAAGGTTGTCACTTGAACAGTTTTACCCTGAAAATCTTTAGAACGAGAACCGGGATGTATTGGAGGAGGGTACTCACAAGGCCCATCTCATCAGCGAGAATACACTGTTGGTGGTTCCACCAGTTATTGCACAGCCAGTTAAATCCGTCTACCTGGAATGGCATCAACTTGAGATTAGGGGCCTGACCGAGTTGCAAGTCTGCGGCATCCTTCAGAAGGTGTTTTCTCCGATACTCATCCTTCGCTCGGGCATCGAACCGTTTGGTGTGCTCTTTGCTGAGCTTGGGGATCTCCACGGTCCGAGAGAATACGAATCTCTCAAATGCATTCTTATATGCGTCATAATGCTTTTCCCCAGGTAGAGGCGGCGAATCCCATGAAGCTGGCATTATCAACATTAGTTGCACAATTGATTCCAAGTCTGCGAAAGCACACCTTCATCATAACCCAAGTCATCCCATTTGATAAACGCCCAAACCACCTTGTCAATTTCAGCCACGGTGATAGTCCGACCAGTCCGTTCCTCCCACTCTTCGGCGGTCTCTGTGTTATCAAGCGAAGGAAGTTCACCTTGCTCGAAAATCATCCGGTTCGCCTCAGCCTCCTCTCCTTCATCGTCACTTGTGATAATTTGGTGAGAGCGCTTTTGAGATTTGTGTTTCATGTTCATTCGATCTGGGATCCAGAGCACGACATCCAACACTCTGTCTACTGTCTTCCAAGCAGGCGGAATCCATCGCTCAGCGTCGGGTAGGGCATCGTTAGGAAGCTTAGGCGTAACCGCTCCGGGTTTCACAGATGATGCACGAGACCCATCAGTACCGATGTTGAACGCAGGTGTCTGCTCCTTGCTGGGCCCGGCGTGTTCGTCATCGTCAACAGGTTCCTCCAAAAGTTGGACCTTAGTTCCACCGGCCAAGAAATTTTTCAGCTTCGATGGGTTGGTAGAAACGAGCCACATGTGTGGGACCCAGGACAAACGTCTGTAACTCCTGTCCCTGCCACTTGACGAGATATTCTCGAGGTAAACGGTCCTTGTAAGGTGGAGGTTGGTCGCGGGGACGAGAAGGCTCCGCTGCATCCGGAGGATAAGGACGCCAGGCAATGATCTTGTCCAAAGGGTAACGATAGGATGTACAGTCGGGACAAAGCCAGGTAGTATTAGTCTGATAATATTCCGCAATTTCGGGAAGATCGGCCTCGGCCATGGAGGGTGGCCGGCGTAGGTGAGCGTAGTGCGCAAGGCGCTTTGCACGTTAGGCACCTGTAGAGAAGTTCACGAGAAGGAGTGTCTTTCGAGTTTCCATTCTCAACTACGGTAGCCCCTTCCGCTGGATCTACCATAACAACGTCCTCGCCATTCACCAATGGTTTAGCATCCGTCAAAGGCTCCAAGACGGTCTCCAAACAACCCATGCAAATGCCCCCCTTTGAACACCCACCTAGAACGAGAGTCAGTTCTAGGTCGATCTAAAAAAAATAAACTGAAAAATACTTGCCGCAAATGAAGTCAGTTGTCTCTTGGGTATCGATCTCCTTGCGCCTAGGAGGGCCAATACTATTGTCCTCACTCACATGTTCCTCTTGCCATTTCGCAACATCACGCTGTCGTATGGCTTTGAGTACTTCGTCGCGCTGAGTTTGGGCCAAGCACCCCCAGTGTGCGGAAACAGGACACTTTAGGCTGTGACGAATATTCAAGAACGTAGGTTCAAGTCAGTTAACAAAGTACATACCATCGCACCCATCCTCCTCGTTGTCGTATCCTTTCCTCCTCGTCAGTTTCCTCGTTGTCCGGATCCTTCTTTCTCTGCCTCCCCCTCTTCCGCGACTTCAATTGTATATGAGCGGGTGCATGATGGCATTTCTCGCACATCTGGCGATGAGCACGAAGATGTCTGTCTTCGTCATCCGAGAAATAGTCAAGTTCAATGTCACTGATAGGACGTATGCTTCCATATTCGGGTCGTGGGCCCCTGGGCTTTGCTTTTTGTTTACCTTTACCCTTTGACCTTTTCTTGGTGCCCCAGCGCCCACCACGATAATCCGACTCACTCGTCACCTCTGACTCATCATCCACCTCTGACTCACCATACTCGTCTTCGTTATACGCGACCGGCTTGAGCCTCAGCTGCCTGGAACGAACTGTCCGCCGGTCGGATAGGTCCTCATCACTGTCAGCGGATAGTTTCAGGACTACCCTCTTCGTCTTTTTCGGACTGAAGGGTAACTGCCTGGACTTCCTGTTACGAAGACTCTGCCGACGCTGATTTAATGATTCGTCGCCTTCCTCATCACCATCAGAATACTCTTCATCATCGGTTAGACTGCTGATGGGAGTGAAGCTGGAAGTGGCCCTGCTGCTGGCCAGGTCGAGCGGTGTTGACTTTGCTCGATCTAAGGGATGAACGTAGGAAGCAGTTGGGTCGAAAGGTTCCAGTGTTCCATTGACTTTTTTGTGGTCTGAAACAGAGAATATGTAACTGAGAGATTTTGGGCAGTCATGTTGTTGGGTGTACCATAGGTTTCTACTAGGTCCAAGAAATGATCCTTGAAGCTGATTTCTCGGTACTTTATGATCGAAAACGCGTTCAAACATGCGGTAGACACAATGACAAGTCGAGCAACTCACCCGATGTGCAATGCCTCCTTTGAAGCGGGCGAAGTAGAATCGAATTCCATTCTCTGTGTATTCCCCTATAACCTCGTCGATGCTTGGAAGTAGAGAGGAGCCCCTGGGGGGTCCATACTGTGCCCTTTGCTCTGCAGAGACCTCTGGGAGCAATATGAAAAAGGAAGCACCAGATAGCTCGGTCTTCGGCCTATTCAAGGAACTCGCGACACTGGACGGTGGCATCTCGTGTATAGAAACGGCCGAGCCAAGCTCAGAGCCGGCCTTGGACATTGCTCTAAGGACAAGCTTGCGAGTGCCCGAGTCCAGAGGTGATGGAGAGTGTTAAAACTGGTATTTACCTAATTTCGGCAACACCAATTTATAATAACGTGCTTCGCACATGATCTCTGCCGTTATATCTAAGCACATACTACATGCATACATAGTTCCGAGAATTTAACGTATATTCGAAAGCCACCGGTGGCATTGTAGTGCTACACCTTCACTATGGTCTGCACGAAATCCGTGAGCTTTACCTGGCATTGTCAAAAGTCAATCAACCTACTAATGCAGAAAGCATGCGGCACATTGGCGACACATAGAGTCTCAGCGTTGGGCTCAAACTGGCTGAGAAGGCGATCTTTCTGTTCTCCAACCCAGTGGTCATGTTCGGCAAAATAAAACCACAGCCGTTGTCGATGATGCTGCAGAAGAGCAATATCCAGGTCGCGTATTATCTGCATCTCTTGATCTGCCATGCTCAGCGAGGCCAAAATGCATGTAGGACTGTCGAGAAAGTCGCGTAGGACCTGTAGTTGGGCATCTGGCCAATCCCAAAACAATTTACGGAGTAAAAAGAAAGGAATGAGCCGCGTCAAGTGGGACAAATGAGAGATTATTATCCTGGGGATGGGTTTGAAGAGTGGCTGAAATCATTGCATTAGTAACAGGCGGACACGATATATGGGCATGCGCACCGACAATTTGCGGCCATTTGGGGTATCAGCAATGCGACAGATTGTTGGGAACAACAGAAACACGCCGGATACCATATTGGGACGTGCTTTCAGAACCTCGAGATACAATGAGCAAGGATCTAAGCTCTAAGGACTGATTGACACTCACTTGCAAGGACACCCATGATCCAACGCTGTGTCCGACAAGCAGAATCTTGGACTGGCTGAATTCTGCAGCGAGTGTATCAAAGGCCTGGATTGCACTCTCAACCTGGTATGTTAAATTCTGTTCAGAGGGGGGGCCGGCGACACCGGGAGTATGGGCGATGTGGGCATGGGCGAGAATAGCAAGGTTTCTAGGAGTGCCCTTCTCATGGAGCACAGTTAGAAAGGATGTGTAAAAATCGAGTAGACCAGGGTTGCCTGTGGATGTCAGAGCGGCAGTGGCAGTGAGAAGGGGAACGGAGCCCACCCGGGATGAATAGAACGACGACGTCCGGACTGATCTCTGGATGTTGTGGTGGCCACCAGAGGGCGTGGACAGGTGCGAGAGGGGGTTTGTGGGAGAATGCCGCGTTCAAATAGGAGCCGCGAGATGTTCTTGCAGACACAGGGTGTAGAAACGAAGGAAGGCAGCCATTCGACATGGCCGGAAAAGGCAATGCAATGCCTCCGTCGTGAAGTTAGCTTTCCAGTCCTCCTCCCACTTCACCCTGGCTGCTCCTCCATGTCGCGCTTTCCTCCCTTTCCAGCGCGCCGTCAAGACGCAGCACAGACCACTCTTTCTCAGCAGGTATCTGCTCCAGGGTCCTCCTCAATAAGACCTCTCCATATCTCGCGACCCGCATCAAGACCGGCAACGCCCAACTATGACCCTCACCCCAACAGCTCCTATGCGTCCCAGAACGCCACCCCTGTGGGCCCTTCACGGCCACAGCGGTCCGAACGACGGGGTCGTATCACAGATAACGGCACAGCTGAAAGGTCGTCGCTATCCTCTCGTGATCAGTATCGGGACAGTGTCAGCACAACCCGGTCAGATATGTCTGGCCAACTACGTAGCCAGCAACAAGCGCCATCGACCTCCTCCAAGGCGGGCTCGAAGCAGAAGTCAGCTCGGTCACCCAGCGGCAACACCGACGACGGAAATGAACCAACACCTACCTCCCTGGTTTCTGTCATGTCTGCTTTCACCGCCGCGGGCTCACGGAGGCGTGCTATGACAAATGGAAGTGATGAGTTTGAGTATCAGCGGCAAAGACAAGAAGAGATCGAGGCAGAAAAAGGCCGGCAGCAGCGTATTCAGGAAAGAGCAACGAAGAGGAGAGGAACAACGAGAACCGGAAATATCGACGGTATGCATCCCCCTCCCCTCTCACCTTCGTTGTCCTTCTCGTAGTGACACATCCTATCGATAGCGGTCCTTGACGAAATCAAGGATGGTTGGGAGTTTGTGATTGACCCGGACGTAAGGACAACTTTGCGTTGCACTCTTGTATCATAACATAACATAGTCCGCAATCTAGTTCAACAACGTCGATTTGGCTCTCCAGTTACTTGATAATTCCTCCTCCATAGGCAAGGATATGGAATCCTTCCGGCGTACCAAGCAGATGTTATCAAAGGCTTTGAAAGGATCAGTGGATAGTGCGTACGCCATGATTGTCTGTTAACACAAAAGATCTTATTTGCGTTCAGAACATTACCAGGCCTTTGCTGCCTCTTTACCCCACCATGCTGCCCTTCTCAACCATCTTTCAACCTCCCAAACGCAACTGTCTCGGGCACGAACTGCACTCCTCGAGTCTAAGGAAGCCTTGGGAAACAAAAGAGCCGACCTCGTCCAACTATGGTCCCGAGGCCAAACTCTGGAGGAGATGATGAAAATCCTGGATGAAATGTGAGCAAACAGTCGTTATATTCCCAGACTAATCTGGCCACGTATTTCACAGTGAGCACTTGAAGACTGTCCCGGACCTTCTTGAAACACTCATGTCTGAAAAGAGGCTGCTGCAGGCCGCAATCTTGCTTGTGCGCAGTCTCAAGATCATCAACAAACCAGATATGCTGGAAATTGGTGCCGTGTCCGACCTGAGAGGCTACTTGAATGGACAAGAGACGGTGATTTACGTGCTCCCGTGCAAGGTTTTCAGCTAAAGTCGTCCGGCAGGCCCTCAAAGACATATTGATTGATGAACTACAAAGTCACCTATATCTCAAATCCTTCTGGTGCGAGTCCCGCTGGTCAGCTTACACACCAGGTCAACAAAAATGTAGGCGCTTTTTGCTTTTCCACAGCCATATCATAATTATTCTCTCCAGTCCCCCTCGTTGAATTTGAAAACGAGATTGAAGGAAAATCCCATGCAGCACTACGTTCTCGCCCCGCATCTCCCTCCTTTCGCCAAACCCGACTCACGCGATTCCTTGATGGCCTCTCGATGCGAGCCAATGACCCACCGTATGACTTGAACGAAAGCACCACCGCCTCTGCCCCTTCAAATCTTCCCTCGTCTAACAATCAATCGTCATCGAACTCTAACCCTGAAGCGGACTCATTCACATACATGGAAACACTCCTCGAGTCCCTTGCTGTCCTAGGAAAACTGGGAGTGGCACTCGACAATATCACACAGCGTCTACCTGGAGAGATATTCTCCCTCGTTGAAACTACTCTAGATGAGGTGGAAGAGAGGGCAGAATTTACTAAGAGACAGAATACAGGTAGTTCGAATAAGGGAGTGGTCAAGTCAGGCCGCGTGTACCTGTCCGCAATAGCGGGAGACACTACCGCACTGACACCCATTATGTCGGGCAAAGGTCCCTTCGTGGAGGCTACTGCACTTCGGCTCACTGCGCTGGAGCCATCTGCAAGAAACATGGACCATGAAGTTTTGAAAGATATTTTCTGGACGTTGTACTGCAAGCTAGATGCTGTAGCACAAGGCTTGAGGGTCGTTTCTGAAGTTGCTAACCGCATTGGCTCGGTATGTTCTTTAATATCTGCAACTTTTGGCTGATATGGAAGGTACTCCCAGAGGAGAGACTTCAGGGACTCCTCAGGCGCAAAACCTGGAACGCTATTTCCCCTCACTGAAATGTGGAATCCAATTCAGGCTGAGGTGAGCCCCCTCGTGGCTATTATAGTGGCTGTTATACTCACGCTCACTCCTACCGTCTCTAGATTCGAACGTTGATACAAGATTACATCACTGACGAACAGCGCGGCCTCGTGTCTGGTAGAAACCCTATATCGTCAATTAATGAGATCCTAAGAGAGGGCAAGTTCTCAAGAGATAAAGGAAAGGTGCGCGGTCAATAGCCTTTCGCTCCGGGGGGAACTTAACTAGGCCCTAGAGTGTGTTTCGATTTACAGACACGGATGCCAAACGCATATCCAAGAACCTCAAACCTCACGAAGAGGGCCTTATGCGAATCCTCAAGGAAACCATGCCCGGACTTGTTCAACCTAACATCGGGGACACAACACAAAATTCCTTGGCCAACCCTACGGACGACCGCCTACTTGGAATAGAACAACATCATCGTCTCCTAATAAGACCCGACACATTCCACGTTACTGTCCTATTTCAGCCGACCTTGGCGTTTCTAGATCGCATTGTTGATGTACTACCCTCTGGCATTGAGTCGGCTAGGGCATCGAGCAATGTGCTGGATGAGTTTGTGTTGAGGGCATATTTACCGCAGCTGGAGGAGAAGGTGTTGGACTTGTTCCATCAAGCAGTTACAGGTCCGCCCAAATACTTTCTTCCCACTAGATGGCTAAATCAAGCCCTTTGTAGGTCCAGAATCCTTCCAGCCCGACCCTTTGTCTTCCCAGCTTTGCTCCGAGCCTCTAGTAAAAGTGAGGAAACCAAAAAGCTCTTGAAGCCAGCGCATTAACAAGACAGCCCTCAGGCCAGCACGCAGTTGATAGCCTTGATCAACTCGCTATGTGCCATGCTGCGCACAACGCCCTTCCACCGAGAGAATTACTCACGTCTTATTCTCGGTGTTGTCATTCAGTTTTACCAGCGCTGTAGTGATCGCTTCCAAGCGCTCACGACTAACCCACCCTCGCCTACCGCTGCTGAGACGAGAGTTGCCCTCGGTGCTCAGTGGGCACAAAGATCAGAGCTCACTCCCTGCTTGACAGAGCTGCTCAGGACCCCGGTTTGTTCCCCCGTGTTCTGTTGTATCCATAACTCTAAACCAGCTTTTATAGGAAACCGATTTGCTCAAACAACAACAGTTATGCAGGCAGCAAACTAACATTGAAATCGAATTACTAGGGCGCAGATCTATAACCAAGGAAGATCTGATACCGTCCGTAAGAAATCTTTCCGCCCTCGCGAGCCTATACCGGAGCGTGGTACGGCCTTTTAGATTCATCCTCTACGAGGCAGAGCTCTCATAACCTCACATAGGCATGGTTTGCGCAAGAACTCGGTGCGCTTAGGTCGAGGTCCGATGGTTCATTGCTTTCGCCTACTTCACCCAATGGACTGGAGGGTCTCTCAGCGAATACGCCCTATACACCGTTTATCCCTTCCTTACCGTTGAATAATGACGGGAGCCTGCAGCTACCTCTTTCAAAAGAAATGGCACTGTAAGTGCTTTTTTTTGTAGCGTCGATGCGCAGACGTCTGAACTTCTGTAGACGATTCCAAGCGCTTCTCAAGACCTATGAACAGTTGTCTGGCTTAATCTTGGATACACTTCGCATTGACCTTCGATGCCGAGCCATTTTCTACTTGGAAGCCGCCATGCGACATGTAAGACTCTTGTTTATACGTCAACCGGTTCCCTTTATTTATTATACTCGCAGGGCAACTACGCGTTGACATATGAAGTCACGGAGCCCGACCCATATATTGTGGACCTGAATACGGACTTGGTGCAGTGCGATGATATAACTTCAGCTAGTCTTCCACCTAAGGAGCGGCAGTGAGTGACAGTCCGTACATACCTTGAGTTCTGGGCTCAAAGCTTCGCCTGGCAGCTACGTTTTCACGGGTTTGGGGCATCTAATGGAACAATTGCTGATCTCAAACGCTCGTCTGCTGCGGCTACCGAATGACTATGGTATCAAAAAAATGATGCGGAACATGTTGGCACTACAGCAGAGCATCAAAACGCTCACTAATGATCAGCAGCACACCGAGTTTGAACGGGCAAAACAATATTATTCACTATATTATCTAAAACCTCAGGTATGTAGCCACCGACCTATGTCCAAGGATTTTTTTTTTCATTTATCATACCCTGTAGGAAATGCTTGATCGAATTCGGGGGAAGCAGATCTTCAACTTTGACGAATACAAAATGATGTTGGGCTTCCAATGCGGGGTCAATCCAGCGGAAGGTGACGCGGGCGTCGCGAAAGCTACGGATCGCAATTACAATATGTATGTCATAGAGCTACATGGACTAGAAATGGACAACTCGTAGTATACATCCGTCATGAGGCAAGCTGTGTTTGTAATGGTCTCTAATTGATTCCCCTTACTCAAGTACTAGATAACTTAGAACGGGACCTATTACTCATTGACACATTTGATCCCAGTAATGAGCTACCCCACTCCATAAAGTGATTCCCCTATTTTTTCGCCTTGCTTCCTGACTGCACCAGGGAGGACTCATACCAAGCGAGCTGAGCTGCAGCAGCGACGGGGAGTAGACGGCCACCGGTGTGGTACAAGTCGCCAAGACTTTTGGGTGAATGTTCAATCGAGTAACCGCCACCTCCCGGTTTTTGCCCAGGCGTGTAGATGAGAATTGGAAGCCGGCCAAGGAGACTCTGGTATCGCCGCCTGAGCCATCGTGAAGGATGTCTTTGGGATGTCGGATTAGAGGGATCGACATTCTCGGGTAACGCTCTACGCTCTCTGCGCGTAAGCTGCGGCGGCTTCCACACTGGACCGATGACGGCTTCGATATCCTCAAGTAAATTCAAGCCTTGGGCAGCCCCCGCTCTGAGGCCCATTTCCTGAATTGTGTGACCTCCTTGTACTTTGACCTCAAGGGGAGGATAGACCTTCTGAACTTCTTGTGTGAAGAAACGATGCAAGATATTCTTTTTGCGTCGTTTACTCAACACACCAAACAAATTTGCTTCTTCTGAGGAAGGGTTAGCCTGGGGAGGTAATGTCGGAGGTCGGGTGATAGCAGAAGGCCGAAGAGGCTTGGTTTTGCGTGATATCTCGCTTGTCAATAAAGTGCGAAGCTCTGGGGAGTAGATGGGAGGCCGAGAATTTGGCATCGCCGGAATAATAGGCGGAAGAACTTGGGCATTCGGGTCGGATAGAAAAGGCTGTAATCATGAGAATCGTCATGGTATCTTTGAGACGTTGATGGTACCAATGGACAAACCTGCATTAGTTCGTGCTTAAACTTCCCTTTTCGGCCATATGCAACGTCGAGAACGTGGTCGAAGCTCCGCCAATCACCCTCGAGACCTTTATTCATCTTCCGGAGCTCCTGGTGACCAAGATATAAGTTTCCAGTTGTAGGCACTCAACATGTAATAACCTTGTATATTCGTTTGTATTTCTTCCTTTGCAAACTAAGAGGCGTGGTACTTCGTAACTTTTCTATGTCATCTCGAACTTTCTGTCGGTAAAACTGCCTGATGCTCATGGTCAGAGACGGATTTAGAAATGAGCATGGTAGGTTTCACCGGAGATACAGATGTGGGAGCTGTCGAATGGCTCGAAGGTAATCTCTATAGAGCGGAAGTAATGGGACAGTATTCGACATAAAGAATATCCGAAGAAAGATAGTGAGTCTGCCACAGAGAACCCCAGAACGAGTAGTCCGCTGTGTCACGGTCACTGTGGTCGTCGCTCTTTCCTCATTTGTTCGCATTCTGGCCAATGGCCAGCACAGCCACATTCGCATCAATCCTACCCGTGAAAACGACACTACTTGCGATAGCCCCTAGATGTGACCACGAGAGCCAAGCTAAGCCAAGAGGTGAATTGAAGACGATCACCATCAAGAGCTCCAATGGCTAATTTCATACAACCCCGTACATGGGGGTTAGTGTTTTCATGAATATATTCATTCCGTCTACTCTCATCCTCTCATTCTCAGCATTACTCTGCGTGCACACCATTTAGTGATGGCTTGAGGCAGTGAGCTACAGTATATTGTAAGAAATATTTTTCTACCTATGTCACACCCACCGGAATGGTGCCGTGTCGGAGTAGGAACATGATCAAACCTGCTCAAATCACATCGTAGACACTTGAGCTTCAGTAACCTAAGCCATAAAGGGAAGTAAGTCTGGTACTAATAGATGCCCTGATAACTTCTGATAAATACTCTCCCTTACCCTTTAGATTACATTCCACAAAGGTATCAAATGGACAACTTGTTTTCCACGCATTTCGTAACAAATCACGGCATCCCGCCACTACTCCTTCAGTCCCTTCTCTTGATCAATATTTTATTGCAAATACCGAGAATGAGCTCAAATATGCTCTCAACGATTTAAAAACAATCAGCGTACTCTAGAGCAAGAACAGGGGGAAGGGGCATAGTATTACTGAGCATGGCTCTTGCCACATCTCTGTTTTGCCAACCTTTACAGACTTCTTGACACAGTCAGGCACAATCCAATTCTTCATACGAGATTGACCCAAACCCCAAAATTAATTCGGTCGAATACCGGTAATAACCCAATCGGACCCAATTCCGTTTCAAATACAAATAGCCCCAGCGCTGCATTCCACCTTTTTCCTGGAGCAAGGATTATCCGTAATTTACCCGACAGCAACTGATATAAATGTTGGGAATGTCATCTCTGGACCTGCTCGTTAAGCTAAGAAGATGAAGTCGCTTCTTCGTCACACTCATCGCTGCATCTTGCGTCCTCGCTCAACAACCGGTACTGCGTTAAATAACTATGTCGACTATCTTCTTATTTTATCTCTCTAGATTTACGCCCAATGTAGGTCTGTTTAATCTCAGTTCGATCGCGGGCCTAAGTACTTCGAATTATACAACACATCTAGGCGGTGGCATCGGTTGGAGTATGTATATCCTTGCGCCCTTGACAAAAATTCGCCTCATATTATCTTGTAGCGGGCAGGCACTACATGTGTCTCTGGGACCGTCTGCACCAAACTTAACGACTGTGAGATCCCAAAATATTTACCTCTGGGACTTGAGCTTATTCCTCATAAGACTACTTCCAATGTCTCCCCGGAACACCGACAAGCACGACCTCACTGCCACCAACAGGACCCACGACAACGCCCTCCCCTACCGGAGCGCGCTTCCCATTTGCGGGAGGCGTGAACATGGCTGGTTATGATTTCACTGTCGTGAGTGGACCTCGGCGAAGTTTCATGAGCTGTGTAACATTTAACATCATACCTTCAAGGCTACGGATGGGTCCTTCAAAGGAAGGGGGGTCGATCCACCCGTTGCCCAGTTCTCTCACTTTGCTTCTCAGGGTGTCAACATTTTCAGAATCCGTGAGGAGCTTGTCTAAGTTATAATATGCGAATAATTGACTGATACCAAATCATTTTATAGCAGTTCGGTAAGCAAAGTCATGACAGGTTTTTTCCATGCACCTGACTAGAAGCCCAGCTTGGCAGCTGATGTCACCCTCTGTTGGTGGTACTATCGACAGCAGCTTCTTCAGTAGATATGACAATACCGTCCAAGCTGCGCTCAACTCAGCTACTAAACCTTGGGTCATCCTTGATCTTGTAAGTGCTCGTCCCTCTCTAAACGGGGCTATTATACATACCTTATTAGCACAACTACGCCCGTTGGAACGGCCAGATCATTAGTCAGGGAGGACCTACTGATGCGCAGTACGCTAGCTTGTGGTCTCAGCTTGCAACTAGGTACAAAGCCAACCCAAAAATTATCGTAAGTCATGAACCCCTCACGATTCTCAGATGATGTAACATTTGCTCTAGTTTGGTATTATGAACGAACCCCACGATATCCCAAATATTTCCACTTGGGTTGCAAGCGTGCAGGCAGTTGTGAATGTCCATCCGTGCAGCGGGGGCTACGTCCCAGTATATACTCCTTCCAGGCAAATATTCACTCCTATCCCAGAACGAAATACTGTGTTGACATAACATGTCAGGCTCTTCCTGGTCTAGTGCGCAGGCCTTCCCGACGGAAGCGGGACCCCAGTTGGTCAAGGTCACCGACCCAGCTGGTGGAACAAGCAAACTGCTTTTCGATGGTATGTTAAGCACGCAAAAGATCCGTCTAAATTGCTGAGGAACCCCTAGTCCATAAGTACTTGGACAGTGACAACAGCGGAACGCACCCAGATTGCACTACAGTACGCCCACCCTCCCTTCTCCTACTTCCTCAACAAACCAACTGTTTAACACAGGATAATGTATCTGTCATGCAAACCCTTGTCAACTTCTTAAAGGCGAACGGTAATAGGCAGGCAATCCTTAGTGAGACCGGAGGAGGAAACACATCTTCTTGTATCACTGCGTGCGTTTGGTATTCCTTGTATATTCCTTGGTCTCTAATCATTACTTTCTCAGCCTAAATTCCTGAACTCGCGTTTGTTAAGGCCAATTCTGATTCAATCGCGGGATTCACCGTCTGGAGTGCTGGTGCTTTCGACACCACCTACACGTTGACCTTGACTCCTAATGCTGATGGTTCAGACCAGCCCCTGTGGACTCAAGCTGGTACGTATTTCCCTATGTCATTCGTGACTAGGGGGCTAACTGACTGGCACTAGTGCGACCCAATCTCCCTTAGATATGATTCATAGATTTGTTGCCGACCTCCTAATTATAACCTGTTATAAATTAAATAAACATGGTGATTACACACTTTTGGGTTGAGAGCTAAATTTGGATTATCATATCACATGACTAAAGAGCGACAAATCAGTCAATTAGATAGCAAAGCGCCTCCCAGTGTCAGGACTATTGAATCCTACTGTTCGAACTCTCAACTGTACCTCCCGTCCATTCTGCTCACCTGTGAAATGGTGAATATCTTGTGCGGATATCATTTGATGTGCTGAACCTAACAGAGGTCTAGCCTCCCAAACGAGACCACAATCCCAGCGGCCTGGGCCGAGCAATCATTAATCGTCAAGTTAAGGATGCTAGAAAAATGCAGGAGTCTGGGAACGTTCGTCTTGCTTTATTTTTCCCCCCCTTAAGGAGCATCTTAGACTGGTGGTAGTACTCGGTCGACGTAGACCCCAGCAGTCGGCTGAAGTCGGTCACACAAGAAAAAGATCTCGATGAATTCCTAAACACTGCAGAACTAGCTGGGACAGAGTTCGCTGCCGGTAGGTCCCGTCGGTACATGCTCAAGACGAAAGTATTAATTTTAAAAAGAACGAAGGAATATAAAAATAATCCAGCAGTCCGCTGCATCATCACAGAACCCCCACCTCTTGACCGAGGAAGAAGAAGCGATCGTTCTTCAGAAACAAGAAGCCAACAAGAAACGGCTCAGAGTGCCAAGGAGACCCCCCTGGACAAAAAGCATGACTTCAGCCCAGTTGGATACTCAAGAGAAAGGTGCATTCCTCGAGTGGAGAAGGGGTTTGGCAGAGTAAGTTCCTCTTTGCAAGTATCAAAGTGGGATACCTTACCCGGCCGGCCACAAAGACTGCAGGAAGTGGAGGGCTTTCTTCTCACACCGTTCGAACGTAACTTGGAAGTTTGGAGGCAACTATGGCGAGTGCTTGAACGGTCTCATCTCATCGTCCAAATCGTGGATGCACGCAATCCGCTAAAATTTCGTTGTGAGGACTTGGAGGATTATATCCAAGATGTCGAAGGGCCTGAAGGTGAAGCAGGAACTGGAAAAGGGAAACGGAGGAGTTTACTTTTAATTAACAAGGCGGATCTGCTGACTGCGCAACAACGGTACGAGCCTTAAGCCTTAGTTTGCTGGCGGTCACTGAAGCAAAATATTCACATTCCTATGTTAGATGTCGATGGGCGGACTTTTTTGATTCCCGCGGCATCCGTTATGCCTTCTTTTCTGCAGCAAATGCCGCCGCCCTTCAACAAGCCAGGAGACAGTCCTTTGAGACAATCTCTTCAGGTGTAGACGAGGAACTAGCTGACGACATTATGCCAGCACCGAGTGCTGAGCGGGATCTCTGTGAAAAGCCGGCATCCACCCCGCTGGAAATAGGAGACGAGATGGACGAGTCATATGAGTCCTCAACAGACGAAGAATACTTCTCCGCGGATGAGGATGCTGAGTTTACACAAGACCCCAGAGCGCGGGTGTTGTCTGCTCTCGAACTTGAAGAGCTTCTACTTAGGGAGGCGCCACCGCTATCTAGTAAATTTCTACTATGACGGTCGTCCATACTTCTACTGATGAGTGTACTACAGATTTTACCGACGCCTCTGGCAAAACCCCGGCTAAATTCAATGTTGGACTTGTTGGATATCCGAATGTCGGGAAGTCCAGTACAATCAATACACTTCTTGGAGAGAAAAAAGTCAGCGTTTCATCGACTCCAGGGAAAACAAAACATTTTCAAACCATCCATTTGTCCGACTCTATCGTCCTCTGTGACTGTCCCGGACTGGTATTCCCCCAGTTTGCGACCACCAAGGCTGATCTTATCTGCGACGGTGTTCTTCCAATTGATCAGATGCGGGAGTATACGGGACCTATAGCTCTAACTGTCCAGCGAATACCGAAAGAAATTTTAGAAGCAGTCTACGGATTGTCCATCAAAGTGCGGAGTATAGAAGAGGGAGGTGATGGCAAGATCAGAGCACAGGATTTCCTGGTAGCTTATGCCAGTGGGTTCCTCAAGCAATAAAAATAACCCCCAGCTAACCGTTCATACAGTTGCTAGAGGTTATATGCGCTCGAGTCAGGGGAATCCGGACGAAGCACGGGCTGCACGCTATATCCTGAAGGATTATGTTAATGCCAAGCTTCTTTTCTGCCACCCACCCCCAGGCATAGAGGACAGTATTTTCAACGAGAAAACGAGAGAAATGACGCTTCTGCGAGCGTCAGGGAAGAAGAAAGCCCCTATTACAAGGGTTGGGAAAGACTCGGACACGTTTGTAGTGCCCACGGATGCTCAGAGCATCTTGCCGGCACGAGGGAAAGGTATCAAGTCCGATGCAGTTGACGACGAATTCTTTGGGCGCGATTCTCTCTTGTCGCGTCCACTGTTACAGGGTCGCAATCTATCTGGCCAAGGCTTCTCGAGAGCGAAATTTTACCCTCATCAGAATATCGTGGCTGATGACGGAAAACCTCTAGATATGAGAAGCATGCGCAATGCGGTGGCACTAGAAAACGCGGGGCCAGGGAAGAAACATCACAAAAAGATGAAGCGGGTGAAACAGCGGAGTGGGAAGGGGTATGATTGACGGTGTGTTATTGTATGCGGGCGACAGATAGTGTGATCGCCATAAATAGAACGCTTAACTCTTTATTTCTTTGTCACCACTCGCCACATTCTTCTCTACGCTCGTCTCACTCTTCTGCTCAACAAATGCCCACACCGGTGACCATCAATCAGACCAGGAGTCTGCCCGCATATACAAATTCCGTAGGGCTTTTGAATCTCCAGCCTCAGGAGCTCGATATATGCGCGAAACTTGTCACCAACTGGCGAGGACATAGGGAATGTAAGGTCTCCACCATATGTTAAAGCTCGCGCTACATTGATTTTAGCAATAATCTTGGGCTTCACCCGTCCCGCAACCATAGGAAGGAACGCCAAACTCTGGTGGGCTTCGTCAACTTTTTGGGAGCTCAATTACTGACTAGGCCCCTAGTACATACATAGTAAATCACCCTTCAATATCGAATCTTCACTGCAAATTATATGCGTAAGACCCCAAAATCACAAGGCTCCCGCTCACTACTGAGTTGCTTGGTTCTCCAGCGTGAGGTCACCGACGGGAGGCGTCATTGTTTCCTGCCAGGTATGTCCCGTTCCATAGCATTCAAGAAACGCGAAGAGGTCAACACAAGAAAAGGATTTATCCCGAAATGGAATTACGTACAATGGGCAACACATTAAAAGAAGCCCAGTGATCCTGATGGATGGGGATATTCTTGGTCTCCCCAATCATGTCGGTAAGGGTGTGGACATGTCCAGTGGTTTTCTCACTCACAGGGGATGATCGTAGAGTTTATATGTCACCATTTTACCAGAAAGCTTCAAGAAAAGCTTTCGTTATTTGACCCTACGCCTCCACCTCAAGCTGCGCAAAAGGTTTGTTAGGTGATAATCTGGCACATCCATGCGAGGCTGGAACTTTCCTAGCGTCTTGGAAAATATATTGTGACTTCTCAGTGTCTGGGAACAGGCTCCTTTGCTACGGTGCATCTCGCTCTGGACCCAGCAAAGCATCGGCAAGTTGCTTGTAAGAGTATAAGGACAAAAAAAGACAACGAGGTGGAGCAAGTTATGAAGGAGGTGAAAATACTGATGAAGCTCAAGCATGTGAGTTCGAGTCGTCCTGCTCCACTCGTTTGCTTCTCAAAAAGTAAAGCCCAACATTAACGAAATCTATGATACGGAACAAGACAAAAGATTCATGTGGGTACCTCTATACCGTTAAAATTTGAACTTGCTGCTACTTTGACTACCGAAGAAACATATTTCTCCAGTTATGCACTGGTGGTGACTTGTTTACCTATATTACGGGACCAACTGGGGTCGGTAATCCTCTGTGTGAGGCAGAGGCGAAATACGTCATGTACCAGTTACTGGAAGGGCTACGATATTTACACGATTTGATGATCTCACATCGGGGTGAGTCATTTCTGTATACATAATGTGCTGCATTGATTCATAGACGTAGACCTCAAGGGATTTATTATATATTTTTGTTTCGTGGTCATTGTCCTGACTGCACACCTATACGATTAGCCGGAAAATATACTACTACACACGCCAGGGCCGTATCCACGAATCCTCATAGCCGACTTCGGCCTAGCAAGACCAAATGCATACCAGGAAACATTCAATGTCTGTGGAACAGTGTCTTACCTCCCCCCCGAAGGCGTTCTTGCCCTCGACCACAAGCACCTTGGTTATATCGGGTAGAACTATCAAATACTAATTCTGGACTTTTGCACCGACTCACTTCACCAGGATGCCAGCAGATTGTTGGAGCGCTGGGGTCATTCTCTATGTGATGCTCGCGTACGCACCTTCCGGGATATCATTACTGTATCACTGAACAGTTTCTAGCGGATGCCACCCATTTGACAACGAGCTAGAGAGTGACTCGCCGGCCGGAGTCTGCCATTGTTCTTAGTAAATCGGAGCTCAGCACGGGGAGTAGGGATACGCGCCTCAAAGAACGTATCGTCTATGGGGGGGTCCACTTTTCTCACAATCCATGGGGTGATCTCGAGGAAGGTAGTATGATCATCATCCGTATGGACCTAGGACTTTCACTGAAGACGATAATTTGGCACAGCGAAGCAGCTCATTCTTAACCTCTTGATCCATGACCACCTTAGACGAGCTACTGTCTACACCGCGCTTAGAAGTGATTGGATTCAAAGCGAGGTCCAAAGAGTTGGAATCATTGTACCGGCGTAGGATCAGAAATAGTGTAAATAGTGTACACGGCTGCACGCCTTGAAATGATAAATCCTCCTGAGCCCCACGACCTGATGCTTCATGCCTTCAGGAAGTTAGCATGGACTTTGGATCAAATGGCAAGTAAGTCGATGCAAGTTTCTTTTCCCAGAAACCACTTACAGTGGATATGATCTGACGCGAAGGTGGAGATCTGGGGACAGTCAAAGATGAAAGAGCGTTCCATTTGGAGGATACATACAAAATAATAGCTGTGGTCGTAGCCTTCATGACACCGTACGCGGACTTGTACTTCATCATATCCAGCGCCTCGAGCAGCTTTCAGGAAATTCTCTGGTAAGAGCTGGCCTTGCTTGTAGAAGTTGTCACTGGTGCCCTAAGTAAAGGGATGATTATTCGAGTCAAGTGACAGTACTAGATTGACTTTACGTAGTCGACGAGAATGTGAGCGGTGTCTTTGTGTCTCGCGATGAGTTCGGTAGCATCGTACTTCTCTTTTCCCTCTTCAATACCACCTTGGAGGTATCCATTGAACGCCTTTTCTCCCCAAGGACATTTCGATGGATTTGCGATGGGAGAAAACGCAGAGACGGATCTGTATTGCTTAGTTTGTGAAGCAAGGTAGATTGTGAGGGCACCATGGCCGCCCATACTATGGCCAAAGATCGATTGTCGCGAGAGATCCTGGACTCAAGGTAAGGAAGTGAAGTCACGGCCGGAGGAAAATCATGCTGACGACGGGAAGACCAGCGGATTCAATGACTTGAGGAAGCTCGAGTGTAACATGAGTGAGCATGTTGTAGTGTCTGGAGTACTCGGGTTTTGTCGCGTTCAGATAGAATCCGGCTCCAACACCAAAATCCCAAGACTCTGTTTCGCCTGGCACACCTGCGCCACGAGGTGAAGTATCGGGGAACAGTAACGCGATGCCTTCCGCGGATGCGGCCTTGAGGAAATTACCTTTTTGCGCACTGGATAGCGGGCATAGGGTGAGGTTTGTTGGGACTGGGTGGGACACACTGCAGCACGACATACCCATTATCTTCTGTGCAGGTTAAACCTGCAAGATATACGAGCAGGGGTACCTTTTTGTTTGTCGGGTTTGGTGGGAGGTAGAGGTTGAACTGGGTGTGGAGCCCACCCAATGCAGCTGACTAAGGGTGGCAGGAGATGGAATGAGATTACAGGTGTGAGCTATGGAAGAAAGTGACCGAGGCACCTTAAACTTGTACTTGATTAGTTCACCTTCGAATGATTTGGTGGAGGAGAGGGTCTCGAGGGGTGGTGCTGCTGACATTGCAAAGGTGGTGGATAGTGAGAGAGGTTTCCTTGGGAATATTTTGGGAGATATGGGAGCTTCGGTCTGTTAATGATATAATTCTTCCAGGGATGGCTAGTTGGTTCATCACGTGCGATCATGGATATAAGTATGTTATTCACTTGCGCTTAATTCCAGCGGCGGGAGAGCTAGGAAGCGAGCTGATTGGGGGTAAGCTGTTCAAGCAAGACCACCGATGTTTTCGCTCGCGTTGATTATGTTTGAGGGGGCATTTGAGTCACTGAGTCGATTTGTCAGATATTGACCCGTGCCCAAGTCGTTCTCAAACAAACAGACGGTACCGCGAAGGTTTGTGTGATGGTGGATCAGCGTTGCAAAAATGCGACAATTGCCAGGGGTGAGTTCCAGATTACAAAGCGCCGACATACGGTCATCAATTAATTTACGGCGCTTGTTGTCTCGAGCCGCCATCACTCGCCATCACTTTCAAGGTCGACGCATTTGCACACGAGTCCATGGTCCTTCTCCTCGCCCCTTAATAATATTCCCGCGCCGTTCAGCCATGAATGCACAGCCATTAATCATGGACTCCGCAGATGAGGGGGAGGAAAGCTTTCTGCTCGTGTACCTCTGCCTATTCTCCTCGATTCTCTATTTCCTTTGGTTGGGCAGGGACAGGTCCAATGTAAGTCTTTGAACACCTATTTCTCACAAGGTGAAGTTCGCTTATGGACCATTTTTATTGACTAGTACGCGAGGATACCTTCAGTTGGCTTTTCAGGAACGCTCACTTCCTTCGTTGGCGCGCTGAGATATTTATACGATGCGACTGGGATGCTACAGGAGGGTTATACGAAGGCAAGTGGTGCATTTTGATTTTTACCGATCCATATAGACTAGGAACAACTCGTGCAGTGCTCAAATGGAATATTCAGGATTCCTACTCTTACTCAGTGGATTGTCGTTGTTGCCAAACCGAAATACATAGAAGAGTTGCGGAAGGTGCCTGATGACGACCTGTCAGCCTCTGAAGCCGTTCAAAGGGTGCGTGTTGTCCCTGCTACAAAAATTACAGTAACTTATACTTGAATAGATTCTTCAGCTCCCGCTAACTATCGACTCCACCTTATTCGTTGAACCACAGCTCAAGTCATTGCTCTGCACACAACTGACTCGAAATTTGCATCAGTCGCTCTCTGAAATGCACATGGAGATGGTAGAGATTGTGGATCAGTTGGTTTTAGCCTACCACGGATGGTGCGTTTCTTTGTTCCCATCAACTTGTAACAACATTTTGAATATATCTAGAATGGAAATATTTTGACGAGCTTGAACTTATGACGCGCGCTTGCACTCGAGTAATCAACCAAGTCCTTGTCGGGACCTCATTATGTGAGCTCTTAGTGTTTTCAATGATATAATAGACTATGTTTCTAAATCAACCTAGGTCGAAATGCTGAATTCTCGGATTTGGTGATTGCGGCTGCGAGCGGGCTGGAGGGACAGGCGAGAAAATTGGGATATTATCCTGCCTTTCTTCGTCCGTACGTGTAATCAGTCACCGGTTAGCTCGTAGTTGTGCCTAACAGCTGGAACTAGGCTTGTCGCGTGTCTGTTCACCCCGTTTACGAGGATTAGACGTCGGATGCGCATTCTTGTATCTAATACCTTGAAGGAACGTCAGGAGAAGCTTGTGAAACACGGCGATTCATTTCCTGTATGCTTCAACCATGCTCCCAGATTGGTTTATGACTAACGCAATGCTTTTTTACAGAACGATATGATAACATGGTTCGTTAGCCACGACCCAAAGTCCGAGATGCCCTTGGATGAACTGGTGGCGCACATTTTGCTGGTGAACTACCTAGCTGTTCATCCTACAGCGAAGGTGTGATTTCTGAATGATATTGAGCATCCGTTTAGTAATCGATGTTTTGTTTTCCTCAGGTAATGAGCCAAGCACTCCAAAACCTCGCCAAATATCCTGAGTGCACTCAAGTTCTCCGTGCTGAAGTCGAGGGGATCGTCCGCCGGGAAGGCTGGTGTAGGTCCGCACTTGAAAAGATGTATGGATTGGATAGCTTCCTCAAAGAAACAATGCGGCTGAGTGAGAGCACATACAACATCTCTTACCCGCAGTGTACGCCCTGGTGTTAACTAACCTTCCTCGCTTTCCAATTCTAACTCGAACGACATAGTAACGATGGCGCGTAAATCTTTACGCCCACTCAGTTTCTCTGATGGAACTACCATACCGAGCAATACCCTCCTCTTCGCCGGTTCACAACTCCTTCACACAGACGCACGGTACCACGCGCCTGCACCTCGTTTATTCAAACCCTTCCGTTTCACCACTATCAAGCGCTCGGATTCTAACTCGGTATCATCAGCGTCCCAGTATAGCCCTTCCAAGATTACCGTGTCGGCGCCAGCACAAGTGTCGTCTACTCTCCCCGCAACATCGCCTACATTCCTCGCATGGGGACACGGGAAACACGCCTGCCCCGGTCGATTCTTCGCGTCTGCTGTAATGAAGCTCTTGTTAGCCCACTTTGTGCTTGGGTTTGAATTTCGAATACCCCCTCCCACTATGTCTGCGACGGAGCCTGTGTCTACTGAAAGTCGAAATGGACGGAACTGTGAATCGGATGAGGATGTAAAGGAGGAAAAGGTATTGTGGATTGAGGTTCGGAGGCGACGCGGTAAGGGATCAGATCTGAGTCGGTGAGCGTTTCGAGAAACGTGGAGCGTGCGTTCTTGTTGCATTTTGATTTTTATTTCACTCGTAGTTTTGAATTTGGTTTGGCACTCTATCTATGTTTGTTCTATATCACTCTAAATCCCTCCTTTCGCAAATGTGTGATTATGGACGATGATTGTTTTAGAACCAAAGGGACCATATGTGTAATATCTAAGTGTGGATTAGTAAATGAGGTATCCCTAAGAAGTCCGAGGATCCCAAGTTAGATTAATCTTATCGTTAGCTCCCGCTTTTTCCAACCCCATCCTTAGACCCTATCTGCTCAGCTGTAAGATTCACGGGTCGAGGAGTGGCCGATTCCACTGCTATCAGCAACGCTTCTACTCCCAAACATGGACCCGGCCTTTGGTGTTATGCTCCCACTGCTGGTTTTGCTCTCCGTCCGGTTGGCAAAGCCGATAGAAGGATGGAGAGGGTCATAGAGACAGTTAGGGCCCTCGGTTATCGAACGTGTATCGGCCTGAGCTCCTGCATCTTCTAGGCTGTGGATCATTTGCTCCCTTTCCTTCGTTTCCCGCCCCTCTTTCTCTTTGGTTGCCGTCTCCTCGCTCAGGCTTTCGAGGCTCAATCTCTCACCATCCGTTGTCCATTGTATCTTGTTCCCCTATTAACTCTTGCATCTCCTCACCTACTTCGTCCTCGCTTTCGTCCTTATGTCCTTCTACGTTCCTGGCCAACATGTCTACAATACCCATATAAAATGTTGCTGGCCGGAACTTGATCTCCTTGCCCATGATTTCAGCCCATTTGTATCGTGCCGTGTTGATCCAGCCGACGAGATCGAGGTGGTTCACCTGAGAGAGTGTACCAAGAAATGTGCCCTACGCCATAGAAATCAACCGTTGATTCAAGCGGGTAGGAGATGGAGACGTACCCATTTTGATGACTCGACGGAGACCAGGCCATCATTCGGGCCTTCTTTTTCTAGTATTACAGAATGTGGCCATCTGTCCCATGGGATGTTAACTGAAGGCCGCGAGTGAATAGATGAAATCAACTCACTTCCATGTGTCAATTAATCCAGGGTTCGTAAACCTGCGCCCCAACTGAAATATTTGACACCCTCTACATCTGGTGTCTGCTCATTAAACAATTTCATATTCTCTACTGTTAGACACTCGAACGCCTTTCCATCTCCGCCACCGTTGGGTAACATGTCCAAGAGAGACATGATGGAGGGCATGCGTTCTCGGCCAATAGTTTTGAGGAAGTGATCGGCGAAGGATGAGCCACGGTGGGGTGTAGCAATGGTTGTGACGCTCAAAACGCGAAATTTACGGTGGGTGAGATGAGTGGTAAGGTATCGACAATCGAGACCTCCCTGGTGATAATAAGAAGGAATAGGGTTTATGGAGAGGGAGAGGATATTACCATACTATGACCTGTAGATTATGGACTTAGATGGCTTTCTTTATTCAATCAGTAACAACAAACCTATTAAATGTACGCTTCTGCCAGGGTATACCTCGGATATTCGTTCTTCAAGCACTTGTGCACGGTCGACGTAGCTGCTTGTTGCGGGGACACGGGTAATGAGGACTTCGGTGCCATTCTGCTCGAGGACTTCTTTTATTCCGCGCCAATGAGTAACTTGGAGAGGGGCGATGGCAGGTCCCTATCGTTACGGAGTCAAAACCAAGGAGACCATGACAGAATACGACGGGATTCTTTGTAGAGTTGTCTGGGTGTGTGGGTCAATATCACGTGAAAAAAGCGAGCTTGGGTGACGCACATTTTTTCTTATGGCGTTGGTCGCGATCATCTTCGGATAGTAGGGGATCTGTGTTGTTGGATGCCTCTGAGGACCACCACGGGAAGGCGGCTGCATTTGAAAGACCAGGGAGGAAGGATGATGGAACAGTGGGAACGGGCGATTCTGCAACTGAGGCGACGGGTGCCATGGACGTGGACTGGGGGGGCGGGAGAGACATGCGGCGGAGGGAGTCGATGGAGGTGCGGTGTGGAGGTGAGTGATTAAGGATAATTGGGGGTGGCTGGATTTGCGCAAACGAAGTAGAGGTCATTTGGGGAATGAGCAACTGTGAGGGGCGGAGAGAGGGAAGCAGTCGGGAGAGTTGAGCGGGTGAGGTTGTCTAGGAAAGGGGGAGGGCGTATCAGGTTGCGGGATCTGAAGGGGGGCGGGAGGCGGGCCATGGGGGGACGGGCGATGAGCGGTTCCTGTAGTGCCTCTCTGAGCAGAGTAAGGTCGGCGGAGGAGGTTGAGGGCGAGGGACGAGGGAGAGTTTGAAGCGGAGAGAGACCGACTGTGGCTTGGGGACCAGCTTGAGATCCAGCGGAGGATGGGGGCGGGGTGAGGAGAGGAGAGGTCGGGAGGGGGACGGCGACGGAGGTCAGAAGGACTGTCGAGAGACGATCGGGGACTGTCCTGGGGCGAGGGAGGGCCGAGAAGAGAATCCAGGCGGTCTGCCAGCCGGGGACGGGGCGACGACCGGGAAGAGGACGTCATTAATTCAAGTCATTGCCTTGCTCGTTCAAAATTGTTCGGGGGCGTTCTGTGACGTCACACGGCTGCATATCCCATCCGCTAATGCCATCACCTGCCCTCCCCTCTCTTCTGCCCTCCAGCCCCGCATACCAGGACAGTCAGTTGCTCTCGCGCCCTGCCCCGTCTCCATTCTCTTACCCCAACAGCCGTCACCACTCCCCAGCAGGTTGAGGCCGCACACGCCCTGGGCAAGGCCACGGATCCCGACCAGTCAGTTATTAACCCTCACACATTCTCATATAGTAACCCCTGTCTCTCAGGACACCTATCTTTATTTGTGACCTCCCGGGTGGGTGCTCCTCCTTCATTTTACTCCTTCTTTCTCACTCGTTTTTCAGACTGCTGTCGTCTCTATCCCACTCGTGATCGTCTCATGGCGCACCGTAAGCGCGACCACAACTCTGACAGCGATGCGGACATCATTACCTGGAATGACAATTGATAATCGATATTCGGCAGTTGAATAGGTAATACACTGTAGACCTACATTGATGCTTTGACTGCTAGTTGGTAAACAAATAAAGCCCAACGGAGCGCTTACATACGCATCCATTGCCCAGCCCAGCAACTCGCGCTCACCACCAACTGACTGGTTGGTCTACTATTTGTCGATAAGGACCACAATGGCACCCATAGCTCCTACCCAAAGTGCCATTCTACGCCTTTACGCCGCCTCGCTCCGCACGTCTCGTTCTTTTAGCTCGTACAACTTTCGTCACTATTTTATCCGCAAGACCAAGGACACTTTCCGCGCCATCCAGGTCCGTTGTACTTGAACTTATCTTTCCCGTAACAGAATGTTTTTATAGTTCGGGATATTACATTGTACAGGCTGAGACGGACACAGAAAAGCTGCGAACCATGTATGTTGATGCTACGCGCGATCTCAACTGTCCTTCGCCGGAGTGCGATCGTGAACCAGCTGTATGGGGGATGGAAGTTGGCGGTAGAGACTGAGAGAAAACCTGCAGCGGTTGGGGGACGCAGTGATACATGAAACCTAGAGCGGGAGAATGTTACTATAGAAAAGCATGGGTGGGGCCAAGGTTGAAGCAGGCTTTGGTATTGCTCTTACCTTTTGCAATCCATACCCTCTTCAGACAATCCACCGTCTAGATGTTGCTTCGACCTTGAACACTCCGCAATCGAATCAGTACTTGCCCACTTCCAGGGCCCGTCACCCGTTCTTATCGGGGATGTGAGGGAGTCGTCTAATTCTCATTTCTTCCTTCAAAGGCGCGACCTGGATGCGCGCGCATAGGGGATAAATTGATGGCAGGACTCGGATGATGAGTCACGCACACGTGAGACCGTCATGTTTTCTCAGGGAGGGATTAATCAACGCGTCCATCCACGCGTAGAATCACCATTTTGTTCTCGCCCGTCAAGGATAAGGAAGGTGAGTTCAAACATTATCGGGCTGAACAAACCTTAGGCCTCTCTAACATTCTAGTTCCAGGGCGTGTTCACGTCCGCCAATTCTATGCTGCCAACCAAAGCACCTCAACAGGATGAAACGGACTTCATGCAATCAATACTCGATGGGTTGGACGATGCATTTTCAGCCAACCAGCCCCTCACGCCAGCCAAGTCGAAGAAACCCGCTAAGGTCGAGCGGGTCCTTGAACGAATGAAAACGCCAAATAAAACGCCCAAGAAGACCAAGGCGGAGGGTGTTCCCTCTGGCCGACGGAACAGCGGGACAAATTCCTGTATCTCAACACGATATTGATATGGTCGCTCTGCTGGCAGGGGCGGAGGATTGGGACTGGGATGATATGAATGATTTCATGACACCCAAGAAAGCGTCCCCGAAGAAGGCAATATCTACTCCAGGACTAGGCTCGCCCAAGAAACCTTTGCCGGGAGTACCTAAACGTGAATACCAAAAGGCGATTTGTACTCGTTGCTTTGTTGAATCCGTTTCCGAATTTGACGTCAGGGGTCGTTCGCAGAAGGTGAGTCAACACACAGCTGTCATCGCACCAACGAAACCTTATCCCTTGCACGTAGAAACTGATAATCAGAGTCGAGCCAGGCGAAGAGAGACGCTCCATAATCCTTCAGGATGACTGGGTGGCAACTGACGTCCGTATAGGTATGTCTGGTGACACTTTCTTTGCACTAGCTATAATTTTAATTACCAGGCGACACAATCAATGTCATCGGACCTTTTGAAACGCTACCGTCCTCATCCTCGTCCCTCACATCTACTATTCACGTTACCTCTAAGTCTAATTACATTATCCTCCATCCCGACATTTTGATCACTGCAACCGCACTCTCCAACGCCTCTCAATGCACACGCAAACCTTTACTTTCGAGCCTTGTTCGTTCCACCAGCGACACCACCCCTGCCCTTGTATGGGGTAACATCCTCCACCAAGTTATGCAGCTGTGTATGAATGAAAGCTGTTGGGAGGAAAAGTGGATTGAAGAGCGGATCGACGAAATCGTGAGGAAAAACCTGGTATACATCGTGCAGATCGAGATGACTGTTGAGGATGCGTTGCGGGAGATCAAAACTAGGGCCAAGGGGTTGATTGCATTTGCGAGGAAGTACTTGGGTGAAGCCCCCAAGGTGTGTATCATCCATATTACATGGTGTCAAACTTACTGACATCCTGCATTAGCTCGAGGGCGCTCTCACAGATACAAGATCCTCTCCGAGTGACCCTCAGTCTCTACTCGCAATAACTAATCTCCTCGACGTTGAGGAAGACATCTGGTCACCAACCTATGGCCTCAAAGGCAAAATCGATGCCACAGTGCACTCGGTAGTCTCCCAACCCAAAGCACCCTCCAGTCAAATTAACCACTACTTCCCTAAATCCAAAGAGATGGAGATGGTTTCTGGTGCAGTGCCTTTCGAGATCAAAACCGGGCGTTCGACTGCCGGTATGGAGCATCGCGCACAGACAATGCTTTATACCCTACTCGTTGCGGAGAGGTACCATCAAGAGGTGGATGCAGGTTTGTTGTATTATACGCAACGAGAGGAAGTGGTTAGGGTGCCAGTGGTGAGGAATGAGTTGCGAGGGTTGATGCTCGTAAGGAATGAGCTAGCTGGGTATATGATGCGGCGGAATGGGACAACCAAGTTGAACCGGGGGGATGAGGGAAGGGCTAGGGGGGACGAAGAGCCGTTCTTACCTCCGACGGTAGATGATGAGAGGGCGTGTAAGAGGTGTTATGTGTTGAACACTTGTATGTTATATCGCAAGGTGACTCCCTACTCCTTTCGTCTCTCAACATCCACTCATTTTGATGTTTCAGGCCGTAGAAGGCGTTATAGACACTACGTCACCCATTGCAGATACATATGATCTCAGAACCTCACATCTGACTCAACACCAACTCGAGTTTTTCAAGAAATGGGAAAGACTCATTTCTCTGGAGGAAAAGGACATCCATCGATTCAAGAAAGAGCTGTGGACTATGGGGTCGCAGGAGAGGGAGGAAAAGGGACGATGTTTTTCGATGATGGTGCTTGATACAACCTACGACCCCAGAGTCTCTCCTCCGAGCTCTGTTAGGTCCAGTTACCAAGTGCAGGTGGACAACACAGAGGCAGACCTTGTGAATACAGGGAAGGACAAGATACACAAATTTACTTATCGCTTTATCCGTTCTTCACAGATGAGGTTAAAGACTCAAATTTCCCAAGGCAAGAAAGTGGAAGTAGAGTTCGAGAGTCTGTTGAATGGGCATATGAGTGTCGGGGAACCAATCACAATTTCAGTGGAACCAGACTTGTTCGCGCTAGCGAGGGGTTTCATCGTAGATTTGATGCCGCGGGAGGTGGTAGTCGGTGTGGATCATGAGTTGGATTTGAAGAAGATCGGATGGAGCCTAGAGACTCGGAGACGTCGCCGGCAACAGACAGGGGAGGAGGGAAAACAAGTCGTGTTTAGGATCGATAAAGACGATCTATCTAGTGGGATGGCGAGGATAAGGGGCAACCTTGCACAGATGTTTTATGCCGAGGGAGATACGAAGAGGCTGGAGTTGGTGGTCGACTTGCGCAGACCGGTGTTCGGGGATTTGAACTGGGCTGCTGATGGTATTCAGGTTCAGGCGCCTTCACAAGAGCAAAAGGAGTTTACCTTGCACACGCAACATCTCAATATAAACCAGAAGGCGGCGGTGAAGAAGGCGTTGAGCGCGAATGATTATGCACTGATCCTTGGGATGCCAGGGACAGGCAAGACAAGTGTTATTGCGAGTCTTGTGAAGGTGCTTGTCGGATTGGGAAAGACGGTGCTGTTGAGTGCGTATACGCATTCTGCTGTAGATAACGTGCTGTTGAGGTTGGAAGAGTTGGGAGAGGTTGGATTTGGGGTGCTGAGACTCGGGAATTTGGACAAGATCCATCCGGATGTGCAAAAGTTTACTTTGGCGAGAAGGAAGCAAGCTACAACGATTGAACAGTTGGAGATGCAGCTTATGAGCCCTCCTGTTGTTGCCACGACCTGCCTTTCTGTCGACCAGTGAGCGGTACTTTATCTATTCAGTCAGGCCGGGTCTGACAAACGGTCGTTACAGCGCCTTATTTGGGCGCAGAAAATTCGACTACTGTATCGTGGATGAGGCATCGCAGATTACATTGCCGACGTGCTTGGGCCCTTTACGATTTGCAGAAAAGTTTGTCCTTGTCGGTGATCATTTCCAGCTTCCCCCACTCGTGCGTTTCCCTTCCTCGATCACTGTCTGTTTGTAAGTCTCAAACCCTACAGATCCGCAGTGTGCAGGCACGACAAGAGGGTCTTGATATTTCGCTCTTCCGTCGTCTCTCGGACGCACATCCAGAAGCAGTGGTAGAACTGGCGGAACAGTATAGGATGAATGAGGACATCATGACGCTATCGAATCGACTGATTTATGGGGATAGACTTCGGTGTGGATCGGAAAGCGTCAGGACGAGGGGTTTGGTGCTGACTCGAAAAGAGGTGGTAGAGAGCTTGTGTGAACGTGGGGGAAGAGCTTGTGGCGGTGCGGAGGGAGGTTGTTGGATGCGGAGGCTGTTGGATGAAAAGTAAGTAGATGGAGACTGATCTGTAAATTGGCGTGCTGATCATCTGTAGCTGTAAGGCGGTGTTTGTGGATACAGACCACATTCCCGCACATGAGTCGAGAGCAGGCGACCTCATTCAGAACGAGCTTGAAGCCGAGCTGGTGCGCCAAGTTGCAGAGGTGTTGCTGGAAAGTGGGGTCTCGGCGGAGCAGATCGGAATCATTACGCTGTACAGACAGCAAGTCAAATTGATCTCGCATTTACTGGGTGGGAGGAAGGATTTGGAAATTCTGACGGCGGATAGGAGTCAAGGACGGGATAAGGACTGTGTGATCTTTTCGATGGTGAGATCGAATGAAGAGAACAGGGTAAGCGTTTATTTGACTTTTTGATTTAAATGGCTCGTTGAATTTTATTTTAGACAGGTGATTTGGTGAAAGATTGGAGACGAATGAATGTATCGTTCACCCGTGCAAGATCAAAGTTGATCATATTTGGGTCGAGGAAGACGCTACAGGCTGCGCCGTTGCTAAAAGAGTTTTTCAATTTGATGGATGAGAAGGGGTGGGTGTTGAAGATGCCATCTGGGTCGCATAGCTCCCATACAGCCGTTGGCGGAGGTCCGGTCTTGGTTCCCGGGATGGACGGAAGTGCGAGTGGAAGCCAGGAGTCCAAACTTACGCCATCGAAAAGGAGTGGAAAGAAGGAGAATGTTAGTGATGGTGGAGACGTGGATGTCAGACCTGTGAAGAAGATGAGGAAGAGTGCTGATGTTGGGATTCTGAAAGGAAAGCCATTGCTGCAGGATTTGATTAATGATGGTTTGTAATTTGTTGAGTATATTGTATATAATGGTGGTTCTTTACAGATAAGCAAATGGCAGGTCAGAATAGCTTCTCTAGGGTCGGGTGACGGCTCAAGCAGCTGGAATATTTGATGCATCATTGCTCAATCGTGGACAATGCGTGGGGATTATGGTCATCAGGGCTCGGGTTGTGACGAGATTGGCATCAGTGTATGTGACGGGGTAATAGGTTGACTGCCATCACCCGCGGTCTGTTTAAGAAGTAATATGTAGCAGCTTGCTGCAGGCCAGGAACCTTGTTAAAGCTGTCAAGCGGCTGTAAATTTTTTGGCAGGAAGATATAGCTGGGCATCGGCGGGTGAGAGCTTTCGAGGCAGACAGGATAAGGAGGTGAACAAAGCTGCATAACTTAATTTCAAATCTCAGCTAGTGGCAGTCTGTATGGCAGTCGACCAGGGAATGTGAATGTGCTGTCCCGATGTGGGTTATATGTGAATATCCGTCGCGAGGGAAGTGCGTTTCCATCAACACCAAACACGACAGGTGATGGAGGTAGGGTGATTGTTCCCGAGGTGTTTTTTTTTTTTGCCTTCGGAATTGGGTGAGTTTTGGGCAAGTGTCAGGTGGCAAGGCACTTGGAGTTACTAATGTTTTGTGGGGTTGTTTACATATGGAGGCGCTTGTAGGGCGTCTGGCTTTGTGAGGGGAGCTCGATATGCCTCGAATGGGGAAATATGCTGGCTGTTGAGGACTAGCGCCGCTGTGCGTGTGGCAGGCATGAGCCTGGGGGTTGGTGTCTGCATAGCTGTAGGGTGGGCAGGAGGAAAATTGGGAGGAGGCGGCGGTGTGGCAAACAGAGCCAAACAAAGAGAGGGGATGATTGTGGTGTTGGGAAAAAGAATTGCTGGCTGCCAACTCCTTCGCCTGCCTCTCCCCTCCCCCGCCTATCCCACTCTCATATCCCTCCGCCCCGACTTACAAACAGGCGGGCCTAATCCCTCCCCCTCGGACATCCATCTGGCCCTTTTCATCTCCCACCGCCATCCTAGCGCTCAGCCAAGTCGACATCAGCTGCATTCACCGCCACATATCTCCACCAATACCCGACTAAAAGCCAGCCATTCCGTCTCTCTTCGGAAAGAGAACCCGTAGAATGTCCTTCTTCTCAAGGAAGAAGAGTAGCCAGGCTCCCGCAAATGTAACTGTCGCCCAATCTGGGAGTCAGGCTCTCGCACAGCTCTCCGGAAATGCCAGCAAGGACGGGACTCTCAGTCAGCCAAGCAGTCTGCGTGGAGACAACCCGATGGACAGCCCGTGAGTGTCTTTCTCTACTGTCGGCCGTTCTTGTGCCACTTGAGTAGTCAACTTGGGTTTTGTCAGCTCACATTTTTCTCCCCTTAGCAACATCGGTTTAGTCCAAAGACCCAGAGGCGGAAGTCCACCAGGTGCTGGATTGCAAAGTTCTAACTCAATGCAAGCGCAACTTCCTCAGCAGCACCAGCAGCATCAGCAACACCAGCAACAACAACAACCTTCGCAGCCTCCCCCGCAACGAGAAAGACCTGCATACCCATGGTCGGCCCGCCGCCTCGTCCTCCTCCCCCCCGCCGTTCTTTCTAACTCCGGGGCTGTTCAACAAACGACGCCGTCCCCTTCACCTTTTCCCCGTTACGGCCACGCCCTGCCTGCGAGTGCTACTGCTGGTGGGGACCTCTACATCTTCGGAGGTCTTGTGAGAGAGTCGGCTCGGAACGATTTGTATTTGTACTCGACAAAGGATAATGCTGCTACGTTATTGCAGACTGCGGGCGAGATACCCAGTCCGCGGGTGGGGCATGCAAGTGCCTTGGTTAGCAGCGTTCTTATCGTGTGGGGCGGAGATACCAAAACCGACCCCTCAAGAAACGAACCCCAGGATGATGGCTTGTATCTTTTAAATCTTGGTGCGTCACTCTCCTCCATCAGAAGGAGACTGTGGGTCCTGATACAGGGTTGACTACAAGTTTCTCGCGAATGGACCAAAGTCACTGTTCATGGGCCTGCCCCGGTGGGTCGGTACGGACATGCAGTTACAATGGCAGGCTCCAAATTTTTCGTTGTGGGTGGACAAGTAGATGGTGTATTCTTGAATGATCTGTGGGCGTTTGATCTAAACTCATGTAAGCGCCTTACTTAGTTCGGCTTCTCGTCCTGCACCTAATTTTCCCACTTCCTCCCTAGTACGAACGAAGGCAGCTTGGGAACACTACGAACCCGAATCACAAGAAAGACCGGCTCAGCGCACGGGCCACATCTGCATCACATACGAAGACCGCCTTATTATGTGCGTTTGATCGCCTTGCTAAAACTGTACATGGTTGACAGTTTTCCTAATCTAGATTCGGTGGAACCGATGGGCAGTATCACTATAACGATACCTGGTCTTTCGATTTAAATACCCGGAGATGGACAGAGTTACAATGTATTGGTTTCATTCCGTCTCCACGAGAGGGCCATGCTGCTGCCATCGTTGATGACGTTATCTACATCTTTGGTGGTCGAGGTGTGGATGGCAAAGATTTGGGTGATCTTGCCGCCTTCAAGATCTCCAGTGCGTGTTTATGGTCATCTTTGACCTATTTCATAACTGACCGATTTCCTTTAGACCAGAGATGGTACATGTTCCAGAACATGGGTCCTGCGCCAACTGGTCGCTCCGGACACGCTATGGCATGCATAGGCACTAAGGTTTTTGTGCTTGGTGGCGAGTCTTTTTCACAGTCGAAAGTGGACGACCCAAACATTACACATGTTCTCGATACCAGTAAGTTCAGCTGCCGCACCCAGAGAAGGATGTGCTAATACCATTCCCCAGAGCACATCAAATACCCTGCCGACAAACCGGTTAACGGCGAACGCAAGCCGGCCGCCTCACACATTCAGCAGGAACCGACGTCGACGTCCAATGGGCGCCCAACGTCACCTGCCTCTGCTCCATCAGATCCTCGAACCAGGGCGACGTCACCTGCGAGTACCCGTTCTAATAAACCAAATGGTATCGCACAGCAAATGTTCCCAGCAAACGGGGGGGCACCAATTAGGCCTCGCCGAGAGGATCACGATGTGGCGGGAACCGATGACGGTATGGATGCGGGCACCTCGGACTCGCACTCACAACATGAGCGAGCCATATCCCCCAATCAACAGGTCCGTTCACAACAACGCACAATAAGTCCTGTCCCACCGGGCGGCGTTGTAGCCCGCACCGTCTCACCCAATGGCATAATGTACGACTCAAGACAACCCAACAACATGGTTGGGGTTTCCATGACCTTGAACGGTATTACGGGCCGCTCATCCCCCGTTGTTGCTGGACGCGTCTCTCCTGCCACCGGCCGCGCTTCGCCTGCTGTGGATCGCTCTGGGCCGCGGGGTGAAACCCGTTCCGGCTCGCAAAATAGTTCGCCTGCGTTGAACGGTGTATTCCATCATTCGTCGCGATCCGGCGGCAATGGGTCTGTGGGCAACGTTGCTGCTGATCTTCTGAAGGACTTGAAGGCGAAGGACGCTGAGTTGGATAGTCTCAAGATGCAGATGTCGTGGTTGAAGGAGGCTTTGGCGAAGGCTACAAAAGCGGGTTACGTGTTGAATGATCGACAAGGGATTCCGGATCTCCCATTAAATAACACGCTTGATGGAAGTGGGGATGCCGATCGTGCTGAGATATTGTTCAAGTTCAAGCAATTCAGAGCAGAGATGCAGGTGAATAATTCTTTTGATATTCATTATTAAGAAGCGGCCCTTACTTTTTCAGTAGACCGCCATGGCAGAACAAGCTAGGCAGATTTCGGAGCAGGTAGCGGAGGCCGAACGGGTAAAAATAAGCGCCACGCAAGAAGCAGCTCACTACCGTGCCAAGCTCGCTGCAGTCGAAGCAAACAGTGATGCTGATGTTTCACGCATGGAACGTGATCGTATCGTATATCTCGAGCAGAGCGTGACAAACCTTATGAGCGAGCGGTGGACACAAGACCGCAAGATTGGCGAGCTGAGTGATTCACTGGCTCTCCAGACGACACTCTTCCAGCAAGCCGAAGTCCGGGTTGAGGACGTACTCAAACGCGCGGAGATGGTGGACGAAGCTCATAAACGGGCACTACAAGCCCACGCAGAGCTTCAGGAAAAGCACAAGGCCCTGGAGTTGAAGGTCCGCGACCAAGCAGATCGTCTAGTATCCCAGGGCTCGCTATTGGAACAGCGGGAGGCAGATGAGGTGACACTCAGATCGCAGGTCGATGAACTCACGCGAACACGAGATCAACATATAAGGGCCCTGGACCAAGCACGGGTTGCATTGCAAGCGGCTTCAGCACGCGCGGATGAGGTGGACGTACAATACCAACGCGCTCGAGAACAGATTCATACTCTCGAGACAAATCTGGCGGAGATGAGGGGTGAAGTAGAGACTCTGACAACTGAAGCTGAAACCGCACGTGCCCGCTTGACGGACGTGGAGACCTCCTGGGCCAAGTCGCGCGAGGAGGCCGACGCCCTGAGAGCGCTGACCACGGGAAGCCTTGGACAACTGCTGGATACGCATCGGGACTTGAAGACGGACGAGGATAGGTTCCTGCGCGGATATTCCGAGAAGGTGCAGGCTCTAGAGGCTGAGGCGCAGAGTCTGAGGTTGAGACTAAGAGAGGCCGATGCTAGAGCAGATGGTGCGCAGAATCAGCTAGAAGAGGAGAAGAGACACATGTTGGAGCAGAGCAATGAGCAAACGGCGTTGAGAACGCAGATCGTTGGCCTCCGTGGACAGTTGTCGAGTGTACTAGCAGATGTTGGCAAATTCCGCAAGGAGCTCTCGGAGCGTGAAGTTTCCCTGCAGGAGAAGGACAAAGAAGCAAAAGATGCGAGTATCAAACTCGCCATGCTCAGGAACTACCTCACAGACAACGGGATCAGCGTTGACGAGGATGATGTGCGGTCATCGTCAAGAGCACGTACAACACCCTCACCCGTGGTTACCGAGCTAGAAAATAAACTGGCTGAGAGGACACGGTTACACGAAAATGCGGAACGAGAGTTGGCTCAAGTACTGAGGAGGACAAGGGATGCGGAGTCTCAAGTGAACGAGTTGACGAGTCAGCTGGACCACGTGCGATCAACCCAGAGTTCGAGGATTGGGAGCGAAATTGATTCGGATGGTCGCGTCCAAGAAGTTGAACGTAAGATGATCGAGGCAGAGCAAAATCACGTCGCCCAGATTCGACAGATGGAGGAAGATTATCGACTCGCCGTCCATTATGTCAAGTAAGTTTTTGAGTGTCGCAAATAAACTTGTGTGATATTAACATCTTCCTAAGGGGAACCGAAAAGATGATGAGGAAGATGCGTGAAGAGCTTACGAAGCAAAAGAATGCTAACACACAGCTGCAAACTGATCTTGACACTGCAAGGAGTGGCAGGCCGATACGAAGCGTCAACGGCCGTTCAACCCCCTCTGATGATGAAATCTCGCGGCAACTCATTGAAGCTCAGCGACAAGTTCAGCATTTGCGCACCGAAAATAAGGACTTACGCGCACGGATCGAAGCCCTGGAGAAGGATATCGATCTCCTCCGCGATAAACTTCTCGTCTCACAACGAGAATCTGACGATCGCCTTACCCAAGCCGAAGAGCTTCAGCATGATGTCGAGAGACTCAAGGAGTCGCTCATCATCGCCCGCGGTGGGCATAACGAGACGCTTCTGGAGAAACTCAACAACGATAATGCTGATCTGCGGAGAGAAAATGACCAACTATCACGCAAAATCGAGATCCTACTTGAGGTCGACCGTCCAGATTTCGGCAATAGGCCTATATCCGGTATTTCCGGTCAACGAACAAGTACATCGAGCTCTGAGAATGCTCTAGCTTTCGAGCATCTCTCAAGCGAGTTGGATGACTGGCAACGGCAGTTGGCGGCAAGTTCGATGAGTCACCGACGGCGTATGAGCGATTTTGATTCCGACCCGACTATCACTATGCAAGACAGAACGAGATCACCGCGGTCATAACACTACTTTTCACCTTCCCCTTGCACCGGTCTTGCTGATCTATGCATTTATTTTTGTTTATACCCTTCGAGTGACCCCTCCCATTTTTTTTTGCCCCAGTCATTCACTTGGATTGTCTCACCCTCTAATTTCTTCCTCCCTATGCTCTGCATGGTGTCATCAACCATCATTTTCCCATCTTACAAATATTTCCGCTCTTTATAAAAGCAGCCCCTGGAGCTGTTGTTATTAACCGATTCTCGTTATAATTATTATCACGATGCATTTGCCGCTCTCTGAGTCCACTCGACAGCTTTCTGCTTGACTGTATTTGCCCCCTCTTCGTCACCTATCCTGCGCTCCAGTTCGAGCCACTTCTTGAAAAACGATCTGTAATGACAAAGCTTGTCTCTAGAACTCTTTTCTTATATATGTATCCCTCGATGAGACTCACCTAGCTTTATGGCTAGTCATTTTGAACACAAAAATACGGTCAAAGAGATTCCTGCGGCAACCGGTGAGGCGAGTGCTTGAGGGAAGGATACAAATAGTACCTGATATTCTGGATGCTTTTTTGACTGGCTTCCATATCAATATAAACCGACCAAATGTCCCATCGTTTGGGATGGGAATCTATAATGCCTTCGAAAATTGTCTTGCCACGCTCTGGATCGCTATGCTTATACTCTAGCTGGGCAAATTTGGAGGCCGTCTTGATATCTAGGTAGGAGTTGAGTCAAAGGATCCCCAAACAAAACAAGGATAGGCGTACGTTTGTGTTTGTCCAAGCTCTGGAAACTACGGGTAAGCAGCTTCCTCGCTTCCTCAATGCTGCCACATTTGAGGAGGAATTCAACGAACAGTATCCAAACTTTGGAGCTATGTCCAAACTTTTTGCAGGTTTTTTGGTACTGTTCAATCGCTTTGTCGCGCTTTCCTGAGTGATCAAATATGAACGCAAGACGCAGGTGAACACTCTTGGAGTCGTTGGCACGGGCTGCCTCTTTGAACACAACATCCAAGGATTCTTCAGTGCCGTAAATATTTTCGAGATTGAGTAGCGCGATCCAGACATTAAGGCGTTCCTGTTCCTCACGGAAGTTGATCGACTTGATGGCTCTCCTCCCAATCCCACGAGCTTTGTCGATTTCGGAGAGCTGGAGCTGAAATGACATATATTGGATCCAAAGGTATGATGAGTTGGGGGAGCCCAGGAGCACACGCTCAAAGTCGGCATTGGATTCGGGAGTTTTGGTATGTAGTTCTGCAGTTAGATCCTGTTCGATTTCTTTGCGCTTCTTCTTCTTTTTCTTGTGTGTTTGCTCCTCAATACCACTCCCGCTTTCGCTTTCCGACGATTCTTGGATCTGGTCTGCATCCTGGGACTGACCAACGCCGTACCACTTGAACCCACCGCTCAGCGACAGAGCAGGCGCGGACGCCGTAGCCGTGACGACTGGTTTCCGGTTGTTTAGTGGATTGGAACAGCTGAATGGCAGTGATTCCGTCAACCTCCATTGCATCTTCATCCTCCCCGAATTCTTCTTCGATGTGGGCTTCTTCGCCTTCACCCGTGTGTTCTCCATCTTCACTGTCTGAGCCGTCCCCACTGACAACTGCCAAAAGACTCCGGAACATCAGCGTCGGATTCATCACCCTCTCCTTCCCCCAACTCCCCCCGAGTAAAATGAGAGGGCTTGAGACTCAGGGAAATTCGTTTTTTGTCAACACCGATGATCACGGCCTTGACACGGTCTCCTTCACGGAAATTTTTGAGAGCGACACCAACATCAGCATTGCTCATTGTCAGAAAGCTGCAGAGGTGGATCAGCTTCTCGAGCCCACTCGTTAATGAGGAAGGTACCTCTGATTTGTGGCATAGTCCACTGAGCTTGGTACCATCAATCTGAATGAAAAGGCCATAGTCTTCGACCCTCTTGATGACACCGTCGACCTTCTCGCCCTCATGAAACTCAAGAGGCGAACGTTTGGCTTGAAGTTCTCGAGCGGACAAATCTCCTGACCGGAAGGTTACCTCAAATTTTTTGTTTTCGGTATCCACGCTGTGAGTGTCTGAGATTGCTGCCTCAGAACTATAAGAAAAAAAAATCCTGACCTGAGGATGCGACCTTTGACTAATTGGTTCGTTTGGAAGCAGGATTTCCAGTCCTTGATGAACTACAAATACTTTAGATGAACCTGGCCCCCTGGAAAGCGTATCACACCCACCTCATCGAAAAGCTCGCGAATCTGCACACGGGCATCAACATTCCGTCCAATGGTAACAAATAGTCCATGTTCAACCACGCTCTTGATAAAGCCTCTCACTGTTCCACCAACAAACAAGTCAGACACACCGTTGATCTCCTTGTCAACGACTTGGGTGGTCTGGTCCGGATAAAACCTCGACTGCCTGGTTGAGAGCGTGAGCTGTCTTTTCGTTTTGTCTATGTCCACCACCACCGCTTTCAAGATTGAGTCGATAGGGGGATAAACGAGCCCATTGCTAAAGTCGTCAGAGATGTCCGTTGGATGGATTATACCACCAATATGGGAGGTGATCTTCACGAGTGCACCATGCCGGGAATGGCGAGTGACACGTCCACCGACTACTTGTCCAATAGTAATGGTATCAATGGACAATGAGTTCTTGCTGGGTAGAGCAGCTTTAGCCTTAGGTGCGTTGGCTACGATCACGAGGCCCTTTTCCGGATCCCTTGTGACAACTACGAGGTCATCAAGTTTTTCGCCAACCTTGAGCTTAGTGCGGAGATTCGGGAGAGTGAGGCCTCGATGGTTGGCCAAGTTCTTGAGCGACAATAAAGCGCGAACTCGTGTGGGCTGTAGTAGTAACACCACATTATCCTTGTGGATCTCGGCAATAGCTCCCTCGACTATATTGCCAACCTCAACCTCGCTGATATCAGTAACAGCAGAAGCAAATGTAGAAGCAGCCTGTCGAATGCTCGCTATAATGCGCCTTTGATCGGGCTCCACAGCGATGATACGGACTTGAACAACTTTGCCAATGGGAAAGGCTTCCGCGGGATTGCTAGGGATTTCACTAAAAGAGATGCGAATCAGCTGATGACTACAATGTAACACATGGATATCAATACCTAACTTCCTTCAGCGGAATGATAGCCTTCAGATTGTTGTAGAACTCGACAAGGAGGTGCTTATCGTGCACCTTGAATATCACACCGTGTGTCACGACTCCCACACGAACGTCCTCGATTCTCGAAAGAATAGGTAATTTTGACTCAACCAATGTCTTTTTAGCGGTCAAAGATATACGTTTCTTCTCAGGATCGACCACGAGAACCTGCATTATCTTAATGGGACAAAATTCGAGATTAGATAACACACACTACTTACCCGACACTTCAGGTTGGCCCCAGACTTGAACCGCTTTGCAGGGTGCTTGAGCACGATGTCTGCATAATGATTCGGCCATACCACACCGTCGACGTTACCAGCCAACGTTACGAACAAAGCCGAATTTGTCAGTTTCTTTATCGTGCCCTTGAGGACCTCGCCTATCTCCACATCTGTTACCTGAAGATATCTTTGCTCCAGAACCGATGGTTTAAGAGACAGCTGGAGTAGGCCGTCGAACGCAAAGTACCCTGTCACACGAGCACGATGAATTGTTCCAGGCTTCCAGGGACCGCTGGCGTTGAGTGAAGGTACGTGATCATCTGATAGGTGAGATATCTAGAACAGAAGTCAGTACATCGGCCATAGATAGTGTGAGTCCGCAGTTCATACGTGAATAAAACCCTCTTGACCATCTGCAATCTCAACAATGATGCCCCGCTCCTTTTCCACCCGAACCACTTTTGCTGCATCAAGTATGGTCCCGATAGGATAGGCTTCTTGCAATTGCTTTGTGGCCCCCCCAGAAGAGATGAGGCGAGGTCGAAGATGTATAACGTGATCGGACAGAGAAAGGGCAAATTTGGGTGGGGAGATCGAGTAATTGTAAAGGACCCTCGCCTTCACTTTTTTCCCAACTTTGAACAACTTCTCTGGAGTTGCAGGTAGGTGGAGTAAATCGATTGTGCCGTCAAAGAACCCAAGAACCTGAAGATTGAGCCCGTCTGAATTCGCAGCGGTTATCAAACAGTGGACAAGAGCCCCGGGTAGGACTGAATCAACAGACGATATTTGAGAAAGCTGATTAAAGTATAAGCACGAGAAATGCAAAAACATTGGACAACCACTCACGAAGGACGCTGCCTGCTTTTCTTTATCAATGTTGACATTACAAACACGTCCATTGCTCGAAACTTTGGAAATATTGACATCAATTAATTGGCCAACGTTAAGTCTGGGGCCTTCCTCTGTTATATTACTGAATGGGAGAAAACCAGAGACGTCTGAAACACCCAAATCGAGATTGTAGCCATGGTCTTCGACGCTTTTCACAGCGGCCTGCAAAGTCTGCGTAAAAGTTAAATGAGATGCGGTTGATTAGGACGAGAAACCCACTCACAAAACCATCTTTTAAATCAGCCTTTTGCACACCCTCATTGACCTTCTCGGGCACAAGACTGAGTTCCACCCGTTTACTCCCTTTCGCAAGGTCATCCCTCAGTTTCCCAACTCCGGTCATGTCACTCACGCCCGGTGCGTGCACAGCCGTCACAGCGCCTCGCACGTATTGGCCTACCTCGAACATTTCGAAGAGGTCGGGAATACGAGAGCTGTTTTCATCTTCCCTGTCAGACTCCTCCCTGTCCGAACCCACTTCTGAGGCATCGAAGCGCTCCAAAAGCTCGGTGAACTGATTAGATATCTGAGTGATTGGGACATGGGCGTAAAGCTGATTCGGCAGAGAGATAATCAAGCCTAATGGAATGATTGAGACGACTTGACCGAGTATTTTCATACCAACGAAGATTCGCTAATAGTATCATGAGTACAAGGCAGGCAGAATCAGTCTGCTCAAAGCATACTTTGTAATTCAAGTGCTCGATCCGTATGGACTCTCCCTTTTCCAAGGACTTCCCCGAATCCTGCTTTGCAGATTTTTTTGACTTTTTCTTCCTTCCTCTCTCTCCTTCTGCCTCCTAGCCAATTACCTCAGTTTCTCACTACTTCAACCAGAACAAATACTCGTACCTTGAAAAGAGCTTCATCCGCCTCCTTTACTGCTTCTGCTCGTATCGTCTTAACTTCCAGCGGTGTGAAGGAAGTACCGCCTCCCCGAGGAAAATCGACCTCTTCTGCTATAAGAGTGCTAGGCTTTTCAGCCTTCACTTTTGGTTTCCCAGAAGTCTTCGCCCTCTTGTTTTTTTGATTTGACGGAGCGTCATCGAGAGCACGTTTCCGTGCGGCCATATTCTGGAAAGAGGACGAGCGTTGGGCCAAATCATTTTTTGTGTGGTGATGATCGGGCAAATGGATCTCGATGCACATTGCTTACATCAGCCCAATCGCTCAAAGGCCAGTCACCTTTTGCTCGCCTACCAGCTCACACAAGAATGGGTACGTCGGTGCTTGTCTAAATGTTTCCAGCATTTTTTACTCAACTCATTCTGGTTTAGATTACCAGGTTTGTGGCCATTGACCAAGACTCAAGAGCGCACTGACACTCTCGCAGAACCGTGTCGGTTCAAAATTCGGCGGTGGTGGTGTTGCTGGCGCCTCAGAGACGAATGTCGACAGACGCGAACGTCTGAGGAAGCTTGCTTTGGAGACCATTGACCTTGCAAAGGTACGTTCATCCTCTCTCTCTTATCTACTGGCCTCCTCTGACTTGTCCAGGATCCTTATATTCTACGCAACCACCTTGGTTCACTCGAGTGCCGCCTGTGTCTGACGTTGCACACCAACGAAGGATCGTATCTTGCGCATACACAAGGCAAAAAGCACCAGACCAACCTTGCGCGGCGTGCTGCTCGTGATGCAAAAGAAACCCAGCTTATGATTGCACCTATCCAGAGCAACGTGCAAAGAAAAGTCTTCCTGAAAATCGGCCGACCTGGATACCGCGTCACCAAAGTCAGGGACAGGGACACTGGAAAAGAGGGTATGATGGTACAAGTACACCTTCCCCAAATCAAGTCAGGCGTCATGCCTCGGAGACGCTTTATGAGCGCATGGGAGCAAAAAAGAGAGCCACCTAACAAGGCTTACCAATATCTTATCGTGTGTACCTTTCTGCCTAACTTGTGACCGTCTTCCTTATAACTTGCAGGTCGCCGCTGAGCCGTATGAGACCATTGCCTTCCGTGTTCCTGCGCGTGAAATTGAAGACGAGACGGACGATGCTGGCTACTGGAACTGGTCACACTGGGACCCTGATACTAAACAATATAGTTTCCAGTTCATGTTCCGGCTACAATACTAAGAGTTTGTATTTCTACTTGCTGTGTACCGTATAACCGCTCCCGGCTTTATGATATTTAGCTCTGCCCTCGGGCGCAAAAACCGCGACAAACTCTTATCAAACGCCTCGCAAACTTATGCCGTGTATACAAAATATGGGTTCCTGTGTACAAATGAGAATCATGGAGTGAGCTGTACAAATTGAAAGGCTCACTCTTTGTCTGTCAAGTCCGCGAACGCATGCTTATTCCTCTCCTTCTGAACATCCTCATCCGTCCATCCTCGCCTCCTCTTGAGCTCCTCAATCGCGGCGCGTTTTTTCCTATTTAGTCGCAGATTTGTCCAACGCAAGAGGAGTGATACAACCAATTGCACCGAGAGGAGGATCATGATGGCTAATTTTCCGGGGATGTAGTCGGGGGCATCCTTGGGCTGGAAGATCTCAGTTCCGATTATGTTCCCCACGCTAAAAGCCACAAGGGTCATGGCATTAACCGTGCTTTTCTTCGTATGTCCGCTCGTATTGCTGGCATTGTAAGCGTAAATGGTGGAAAGCGCACTTCCGAATGTACCACTCAGGTAAATGGCTGAAGGCAATTAGTTCACTTTCCTGAAGCCCCTTATCGAACTCTATTGAGCTCACCGAAGAGGAGTACACCCTTCTGTCCAGAATTATTGAACCCAATAAGCAGAGCTAGAATATATATATGTGTGAACGACCCATGTTATAATATAAACCAAAGACAACATATTACCCGCGCTTAGAATCGTAGGAACAAGGGCGAAGATGATGGGCACCATCCTCTCATTCTGTCAAAAGGCAACACTTAAAAAAAAAAAAGTGATTTCTGCATCCTGGATACGTACCTTTTTGTCCGAGTACCAGCCACAGAATAGCGTCGTGGCGGCTGCAACCGCTCCACCCGGTGTCGATAAAATGAGTGTCTGTTTTGATCTACAATACAAACCATGAACATATGCACTCTCAGCTCGCCATCAGCCGGGCACATACGTATAACCGAAGCCTTTGATGATGAGGTTGCTAACTAACAGCAGAAATTAGTTTCGAACGTCATTTTCTGCCAACACTCGGCTCACAGTTGCTGATACCACCATTGGGTACGCTCGCTAGTTGTCATATCAACACAGCGATGAGTTGAATACAAGGGCTACCCACTGAGCAAAGTCGATAAAACGATGAACCAAGTACGAATGTCCAGTAGTGCCTCTTTGATTTGTTCCTTCTTAAGTTCTTGGTTCTGAGTGCCACCTTGATCATTACGAACCCGCTCAAGAGCAGCAATTCGCTCCTCCTGAGTCAGGAAATGTGCGTGGACGGGGGAATCGGGAAGCCAAATGAGCACACAAATCCCGACTACAATGGCCAGGCCCCCTAGTAGGATGTAAATGATTTTCCAGGGGACAATTCTACTGCCGTTATAAAATGACACTCCCTTTTCATCGACTACATCAACAAGTCGGTGACATCAATATTAGCCTACCACTCACATAGGCCACAAAACCTCCAAATATCATGGTGATACCGTTCTAGGTGCACACGCTAGTAAATAAATCGGATTGATAGTTTTGCTTGCGCAGCTGACCATGACGTAGAACCAGGATATGCGGCTGGCCTGGATCTGATATTAGTATTGGGGGTAGGTCCCTTGTAGGTCCTCACTTGTTCATTCTTCTTGTAGAACATAGAGATTATCAGGATGAGGATTGGGGCGACGCAAGATTCACACATTCCTGTAGCTTTCAGCATTGATCCTTCATCCCCTCGAGTTTGACACTTACCCAGCAAAAATCGCAGGACAAAGAAAGAGCCAAAGGAACCGGCAACCGAGTGGAGCATCAGGATTATGCCCCACAAAACAATGTTTACCCCTGCACACCATGGTCAGGAACACCACGCGCAGAAGTAGTGTTTCGACTGTACCAAGATACTTCGCAACGCGTAGCTTTTGTGATATGTATGTAGTCGGAAATTCCCAGAACAGAAACCCTACGGGCCGATATCATTCTTCGTGTCTAGGGAGTGGAAATTTGGAACGTACCGAGGTAAAAGGCCAGTGAGACAAGGTTATAATGCTATACAATCCGGAAAACATGGACATGGGTTTAGGCATCCGAGTTGAACTTATTAAATAGTGCGACTAACTTGACCGGTTATCGGAAAATCCATCACACTGTCAAAACATTCCAGTATCCGATAAGCGAAACACGAACGCCATACCTAGCGTAATTAAGGGACGTCTTGTCCCTACAAATGCACTTCAGTGTATATCTACCGAACAGGACGATAACTTACAAGAATTGGGTGAAGTACACGGAAGCACAGATAGGCGGGATTAACATGTCCTACAGCATCGGGTGAGCACAAGCAGCTACGGCAGAGGTCAGGTTACAAACTAATTTCCGCCTGAGCTTGACGTTATACTCTTCACTAAATTGTACTGCATTCTCCGCGTCAATAAGCTTCAGAGCTTCATCACCATGGCGAAAGTCGACAGAGCCACCACTGGAAGTTTCAACGTTCTCGGTCTTCTCGTCGAGGCACTTCTCCAATGACGCCCCCCTTTGCGGTTTAGCCGTCTCTGGGGGGGTTTCCCCACGTTGGGTGTTCATGCTGGGCGACTCGGCGATCTTAATAGACGCGAAGGGCAGGGTGGCAGAGCTGCGGGAGGATTCTTTGGAGAGCTATCCACTATCTGCAGTTCCTTGCACTGCGACCTTTTAGGCTCCTTATCGGTTAACTTCCGGGGCTATTTATCGTGTGACAGAGCCATAGGCTTTTTGAAGTGCATATGTCAGAGATCACGCATAATTAAAAATACCAGTGGATTTAGAGCTGGGAGATAGACCAAAGAAGGTATTGGCATTTGGGTGGAGACCAGCCCGTGGAAACATATGAGTTAATATAGATCCAGCGGGGGGTAGAGCTTCGCACGAAGTATGAGCAATGAAGCTAGCAAGGCAAGGCCGTCGTTGATATGCAGATAGAGAGAGAATGCTAGTGCGTATATACTTGAAGAGGCACCTCAGAGTTACAGACCTGCCGGTGGCTTCCAAGGGGAGCCCATGCCTCAATCCACCGAGCTCGTGGGAACTACACGCAAGGCAGGAAACAGCTCTGGTTTTCTTATCTCTTGTAAGTTGTAGTTCGCACGATGATAGACAGATGGTACATACCCCACACATGTATGTACATTATTGTTTGCTTGGCGCATTCCGCATTCTCGCTAAAAGCTCTCACGTCTGACCACGATCTGACGGCCTAGCAGCAATTACGGAAGCTCAAGGATCTGGAAGGGATAAAGAGCGAAGGGTGAAGGCGCTTGACGAATCAGGTCGGACGATCGTGGGTGGAGCCCAACTCTCAAAACAACCGGAAACGTTTAAGTCGAATTCTTCCTCACGTCCCCTCATATACACCCAAAATTACCGGGCCCGCAGACTGTACGGTTCTGAAACTTGAAAAGTCCAGGGAAGCAAGAAAACGACGGTGCCTCTGGAATTGGGAGCACGTATGCTGGCACTCCATAGAAACTTCACCGAGTCTATTTACAGCCTGATGATCTCAAGTTAAGATTCACAGCCATTCCAGTTGTCTATTCCTGTGGCTCCAGAGAGGACTCCATTGTCTTCACGATTATCAGAAATGCAATATGGTCTGGTCTGACTGCGGGAGTCAAAGAGGGACCGAGGGCGAGGGAGGAACATGCCAGCAGGCTTCCAGTAGCTGGTACGTCTGTCAGTCGGAGGTTTCCCTATGGTCAACGTCATTTTTCTCAAAATGAACATATTCGTGCTCCAAGGATTGCTCTCTGCAGTAATACCTCTAACCGTTCGCCATTCACTACTTCGCCGAGTACTGGACTTTCTCGCAATCAGGCGACATGTACCCCGCGAACAGGGCAATTCACTATTAACGGCTGCTTTGTAGTTCTCCTCGGGACGACCGGTCACGCAGCGAGTAGGATTTACAAAGGCTAGGACCAGGACTCAGAGGATGGTAACTCAATCTTGCCGATCCAAAGCTTGTGCCCTGGAAAATCTTCGCCCTTCCCGCCGACCGCTATAACGGGATCGCACTCATTGTCAGTCGATCAGAACAACACTATTCTATATAAGCCGATCGGAGAGTGGTTTTCTCCCTCCATTACCCTCTTCCGATTTCAACCTCACCACACCAACACCAAATATTGGCGGTTCATACGACTATCGCGCTGCAACATCACTCTCCCCCGCAGCCCTCTATAAGTGATCACTGGGGTTATTTTCTCGAAAGCGTGGTACATATCCTCATAGCTGTCAAAATGAGAAACTTTGTTTCAGCTAGAACAGGATGAAGTTTTGTAACATCGGGTTGTATACGGACGACAACGCCCTCGCAACAAACTCGAAAAAATTTTCTAAGAACACTCGACGAAACCATATGTCGTCGGCGCTCCAGTATGGGTCAAACACGCTGTCATCGAAAAAAAAATTAGGCGCTTGGTGACCTGAAGGATGTAATGGGGACACCCACCACAGAAGCGATCGCTATTGTCGTAAATTACACGGTCGGCTCCGGGAGATCCACCGTTGTATACCCCGCTGGTCAGAATGGGGTACTCGAAGAAAGTCCCAGCACAAGTTGTGAAGACGAAACCCTTCGGTGAAGCAGTCATTTGATTATCGGAAGTTGTCTCCCAATCATTAACTTACCTCAAAGTCGTGGTATTGATGGGGATAGTCACTAGGAGGGAAATATAAGTATGCACGGAATCTCTAAATGCTCGTCTGGCTGACCCGGCACCTCCGGACACCGCCTTGCTAATACCATTGCGGAGACCTGTGGCACTATAAGACCGTCCTGATGGACCGGACCTTCAGCGCCCCCCCCCGCAAATTTATAGCGGCCGCAACAGACCTGCACAAACACAGCCAGAGGATTGCCTCTCTTCAATTGCAAGTCCCTTGGCCTGTGGCAAGAGAAATACAATGGCAGTGGCGACAAGAGGGACTAAGTAGCTGTGCATATTCACGATTGAGAAGGGCCAGCACCGATGCAGTGTCTCGATCGAACTCTGGCCCAACTTAAATCTGGAATTCTGGCTACAACGTTCATGCTTACCAAGAGAATCGCTAACTACAATGGAAACCAGGACATATGGTCCCTGCTACTTGTTCACACATAAGTATCAGTTCTACTCATTCTCAATGAATTTGTGCTATTCTTGTACCTGAAGCCTTGCTTATTTAGGTCACCAACGCAGATGCCTTTTCTTCGAGAATTTAGTGGCCATGCTGAAATGAATCTATTTGACACGTACTCCGGTGGACATCTCGAACGTTTTATCGGGGACGTGGGACGTACGTACCTTGAGCATCACCCCACCGTTACTGGGAGGTCCCCAACAATTGCGTGTAGTGTTAACTTGCAGTCGCAGAAGCCGGCGCATCCAGGAAAGTCAAAGTCCGATACGCGGGACCCAGCGCCAATTAATATACCTCAATCTATGGCTTCAGCTGTAGGATAAGCCCACCCTATAGATATTGAATTATCAAGTATTATCACTGTTCTGCTGCCGCGTAAAGAGGCAATGGACTTCAGGCTTCGCAGATCCGGAACAACACCCACAGATCCGATCATGCCCGGTCCAAATCGTCGGTATCTGGACATAAACTACTCACTTACAGGAGTAGGTACTTTGCCTTCAATGTTCAGGACGGGTCGGGGGAAATAAGCCCCAGAAGCTGTTTGTGTAGCCATTGGCCAAGCGCTTTCATAAGCTTCGGAAGTGCGGCTTCTGTGGCATGGGCATCAGATAAGAACTCGACCATGCGACTTCGCCAGTTGAAACTTGGTTTCCGGAAGTTAGAACAATATGCACCTATGACCTATTTGTCTTAGCGGATGCCATGGGCTACACGTTTTAGCACGGCAGCATCCGAGCTGATGGTAGAAAACGGTGGCAGGTGATGAACGTGGCTAGCTATCTTGATAAGGTCTATGTGTCTGTTGTTGCAGGTAGCTGGCACGTTTGAGGACATCGACTGATTAACATCGAAGACGCTATGTTCACAACCGAAGTTTTCACAGCTAAAGGAACGTTCGAGATAATAGGGCAACTCTTCTTCAGTGAGATGGATTAGACTATTGTTCTCATAAACGGCACGCCTATCTACATTTTCCCGCATTAAGTTACAATGGTTTTGTACAATGCAAATTATGCTGACGTGAGTGTCATATCAATGTTCAGACGTAAGGGAAGTACGATGAGAGGGATGATAACAAGTGCAGAACGAAACAAACAACAGAGTCCAGGGAAACATGAAATAGTCAGCGGCGGGGGCTACAGGTGAGTTCAAAAAACGGTACAGCTAAGGGAAAAGTGCAGTGGGATGGCAGGGGAGGAAACCATCTATGTTGTAGAAATGTCGGATGGGAAAGTCCATGGTCAAGTGTGTTCTCCACCAGGCAATATTTGGGAGTTGGGACAGGAAAAGTAGACTACTTCTTCTTGTTTAACACCCTCTTATGTACCCTGTCAGTATTCGCACGTGTAGGGGGCGTGTTTGTCGGTATAATATTGGCAGAGAACGAGACGGCAGCGGCGGCAGGTTTTTCTTTCGATGATGAAGTGACACCTCCGAATAGACTCATTCGTTTGCGAAGCTTATTCGACGGGGCTATAGGAATGCCTTGAGCTCTTGGTGGCTGTGACGCGAGCATCGGGGGTTTAACTTGCGGTGGAGAAAGATCATCAGAGTAGACAGCATTTGCCTGAGGGCCAAACCGGACTTGGTGTGTCATAGGCCGGTTTTCTAATGTCGGCTGAAGAGGCGCCGGCATGAACCAGACGTTTTGGGAGATAGCGGTTCCTGTGAGAATTCTCTCCGTCTTGGGAGCGACTGGAGACATTTGATGTCGTGATGATAGATTGTTGAATACTCCTAGCGTCGAACTCCCTGTCGCGAACGCTTGGCATAGCGAATGACGGTGCCGTGCTACCGGCTGCTTTCATGGGAGAGGTAAGTCCGGAGCGATCTATGGCTTGCCTCCTATACTCTGAAGCATAGGTAGCAGAGCGGCCGAGAGCAGAATTCAGAGGGGTGGGTAGTGGCTGTGGTGGTGGTGGCTGAAGGCTATGAATTTCTTGTCTAGCAGGACGTGTGTGTTGAAGTTGGGTCAGCGAGGGCTGGACAGATTGCGGATGCCAGGAAGTGTGCCTTGTTTGAGAGGAAGTTGCATGGGGAGGAACGAACTGTGGAGCGGGTTCCTGAGGTGGCATGTTGATGGGAGGCCCATTCCATGCACTTCCTCTGTCTGCGGGGTTTTGTGCCCAATGTTCGCCATTGCGGAGGACCTCCGTTCTCGAGGGTGGAGGGTTAGGATGAGGATGCCAGGCAGGCGGTTGACCGAGAGCTTCGTTCTGTACGTTGTGATCGTTGGGAATAGAATGATTGGAGTCTTCGTCCTCTGAGTTGACGGCTGTGGCAGTCTCAGAACTCTCATGTGAATTATTCTGACCGTCTCCCATCAGAGCGATCCCTATTGATAAAGCGGCATCTCTATCCTCATCCGAGTGGGTCGTGGCAGCAGCCGGGGACGGCGAACGATGCCGCATAGGTCGGGGATCGGTCACCGGAGAGGGCTCCATCCCGGGTTGATTGCCGAAAAAAGGGAGTTGAGGAGCAGAGGAAGCCATTTGTGAATGTGTTAGCTGATTCACCAAGGGTCGGGGCTCGTGACCCTGTATGCTGAGTTGAGCATGAGAAGGGTGATCCTGGTGGTCATAAGACCTAATGAGTTGAGGTTGAGGGTGGGGGTTAGGTTGGGGATGAAGATAAGAAAATGAGGGCTTAGAATACGAAGCGAAATCATGGGGGAGGACTTGGCCTGGCTTTAGGTTGAGACCCCCTGATTTCAACGCCATGAGTTGAGCACTCTTATAGATCTGCAAGTAGAGTCAGTACAATGCTCCAAAGGGAAAATATACGCGTACATCATGAGACAGCGGGAGGCCATGAGGGTTGGAGAGCTAGGGCGTATCATAAACAACCAGACATATAGCAATATGTAAGAAGGTCGTACTTGAGCCTGAGCCCGACCATGATTTCTTGTAATATCCTTCTGGACGATTCTCGAGATCGCCTCGTAAGGGCCCCCGTGATGCCATGTCGCACCAAATGGGTTGCTTTCATCGAGCTCGTCAATTTTATCCAAGTCACCCCGCCCCCGATGGTCGTCGGCTGCAAGGGTAGCGGCGGCGGCGACTGCAGGGATAATTCTTGACTCGGCCATTTCACCAGTGTTCGCGCGGGGGCGCAAAGTTGGTCTTTCTGAACGATACATCTCGGGTGCAGATTGTGCAGTGGGGGTTTGCTGAGGAATGGACCTTGAGACCAGCTCGTATGGTGGAGGGTCCTGGGAGTGAGTCATCGAGCGACTCTTCGATCTGGTGAGGTCTTGAGCAGTCGGTCGGGCAGTGCTGATGGGGGCCTCTACACTAGGGGGAGAGCCTATGAGTCTGGAGAATAGGCCTGAACGCTTTTTGTGTTCAGGTTTCGATGACGATGGCTGCGGTGGACGTCGTGGAGGATGGTGGCCATCATGAGGCATATCGTTCTTGGGGCGCACGTGAGTACTCGATGACGCTGGTACAGATGTAGATGGTGGTGAGGACGAGCCGGTAGTGGCTGCGGGTGGAGGATGAGATAAAGTTGTGCTGGGATGGGATGACTGGGCAGAGGCGTTGGTTGAACTGTTGGGGGCGTCAGGCAAAGCGGGGGAATTAGGCGGCTGAAGGGGGTGGAAGTTGTCGTGGTCTAGAGGATGGTGTTTTTTGAGGGTGGGATGGCCAGGTGGAAGAGAGGGGTCCCAGCCGGGTGGATGGTCAGAGGCAAAGAACGGGTTTGAATGAGGGTCAGGTGAGAAGGCGGGGTCGTCATAGGCCGTGGAGGGAATAATAAGCTGCTTGACAGGCACTGATGGTGCAGCAGCGGCTGTTTTGTTAAATAGACCGAATTTCATGGACCTTGGTCCCCTCGCCGGCTGAGGAATGACAACGCAGGAGAATAAGGCTGTGGCCTTTGCGCCCTTGCGCCAGATACCACTATTGCTCCCATCACTTGCCCTCTCTCAGCCAGACAGCCGTCACGTTGGTCTTGCTACTTTGGGAGAACTTATCAATGACATTATGCTGCATAGTGCGTTTGGATGTCCAAGATTTAAGGCCTAGCCGCGAGCGTGTCTAAGAATCAAGAGAAGGGGACTGAAACAGCGATTATGGGTGTGTGAAAAGACAGTTGTGTGCCAAGGGGGAAGTGAAATGGGACGAAAAATGAGTACCTAAACCGCCCAGCCCCGGAACAGGCGCAGAGGCGCTCACAATACTTTTATGTCATCCATCTTATCATTACTAAATCTGATCCAAGGACACACCACCATTTCTGACACATAAAACGCGTCGCATTTCAAACGTTTTGCGATTAATTGTTCTATGGTGCAGATGTGTCCGCCTCCAGCCTCGAGTGCACTTATTTATTATCCTCACAAGGTACTATATCTAGAACGGTATGAACGTGAATGAGGTATCGAGAATTCGTCGTGAGTGAAGTCATAGCAAGGTAAGACAACCTGATCCGAGAATCAGTGTTGTATGCGCTCAAGTTGCACGTCGCAGACTAGACAATCCACCTGGCTTCAGAGCCTTTAGAGCAGGCAGTCTTGAAGCCATGGCGGAAGTGCGAGAAGTAGGCTTCGGTAGCGAGGAAGCTATGTTTGAAACCGCTGCACTAGTCTGTGTTGGGGCCTTCAGCCCACTAGGGCGTGCGATCGCTAGGACGCTGTCTGGAGAGTTGGCAATGCTGATGTTATTGGCGTAGGGTGAGGGACTCTCCTAGGACCTCCAGCCATGGGCACCGGTAACGTCACTGCTCTGGGGATAGCTGCAGGCTTTAGCCGTGGCCCCTCCGAAATCGGTACTCTGCGTGGGCCTTGCCCAGTCATCTCTGCAGGCTCGATGGGAGCAGGTGGACGAGGGGGTACAAGTGGTCTTGTCGGTTCCGTGAGTCCTCGGGCAATCTGAGGTTCCATCTCGTTCAGTGCTTGCGGGGCTTCTTGTTCTTTAGCTGGGCGACGAGTCTTGAGAGGTTCGATAGTTGGCAACTCATAGACTTTGGCGAGGGGTGCCGCTGAGATCTTCCGAGGTTCCAAAGACTCAGAGGTGCTCGATGTCGGGTTAGTCCCTTCATGACCTCTGGTTCTGGGCCTCTTCACAATTTTTAAAGCGGGAATCGCAAGAGGGGGCACTAACTGTGAGTTTTGATCCTTAGGAAGTTTGGGGGGTGTAGCAAGCGGGAGGGAGGTCCTTCGTTTTGCGATTAATGACGCGGAAGAAAAGGCTGATTTCGAGGATGGGATTCTCTTGAAGGTAGCCAGTTGTGCTATCGAAAGTTCAGTTCAGGAGAGATTTCCAGACACATTGGTGGGACCCACATGGTGAATTTGCTCCTGTTAAAGGCGAAGGATGGCCGATGAGACGCGGCGAGGATACTGGAATAGGAATACTAAGTCGCTTGCGAATCGTTTTCAGGTTGGAACCTGTCCATTCTGTTCAGAACAAACTCGCCAAGCAGTATGATCTATATACCTGTAACAATGGGGGCGTCGAAGGATTCTTGAGCCGGTGTAGTTGGAGTGCTTGGAACTTGGGTATCGGTCAGTAACAGCTTAACATCAGGATATTCCTAGAGCTCACCATCAACAGGTGTTACAGGAGCCGAGCTTGACGCCGAAGTTGAAGGGGAATCTAAGCCAGTGCCAGTTCAGTTAGGAGCATACAGTCCGACGCTTAAAGTGCTCACAGTCGGCTTTGGGCATCCCGGATTTGTCTTCCTGGACATGCATTCAAAGCCCTTTCCATATTGGTCCTTTCAGTCTCCATATTAAAGCTAGTGTCATCTTCGACTGTGCTCAGGAAGGAAACCATGCCACTCTGTGAGTTGAAGAGGGAGACTTTGTCGCTTAACAAATCAAATGACATATCCTCCGACTGCAAGTACATTTGGAAAGATGCATGAAGGTCGATCGAGGCACGATGAATGTCCTGGGAAGAGGTATTGGGTGGATTAGGTCTGAGCGTAGCGCCAGAGTCACCCTTGGTTGTCTCCGCTTCCGAAAAGGTGGATGTGGTAGACTCGGAAATCTGAGATACGACAATACGGACTTGAGGGTGGGTCAGCGAAGGGTCGGTAGGATCGCCGACGTGACAAGGGATGGTGGAGGATTGAGGTGATTTTGGGGAACTCTTGGGGTCATTGGGACCATGAGTAGTTGGGAAGTCGTCACCGGTGTGGGAGGGGCTACACATGGAGGGTACCTCTGCAAACGAGGACGAGTCGTTGATTACCAGCTCCTGAGAACCTGATGACTGGGGAAGGAGGAAGTTGAATGTTCGCAGGTTCCAGGTGTGCCTCCAGCCGCGGCGCTTGAAGCGGGTTCTCCTGCTTTTGGACGTTTTCCTGTGACGGATCCTTTGGAACGCGTTCCACCGGTAGAGAAGAGGCGGTTCCTTTGGGGGATAGCTCAGAAAGAGTGAGGTTATTGTGCAGTGCAAGTCGAGAATTCGGTGTGGCATCTTCCACTGTAATGACTACGTGTGGCGTTTGAGGAGTCGGAGTGGCTTTAATTAGGGGTGTGGGTGGGGTTAACTTGAACGCCTTATTTGGCGTTGCAGCTTTCACCATATCCCTGAACGTGAGGGTTGCGTTTTCCTCCTCCTCCTCGACCTGGGAGAAAGTTGCGCTAAATCCATCATCCAGGCTTTGGTCCGGGAGGGTTTCTGGGGATGCAGCATCTTCCAGGGTCATGTCGCCGATGTCGATCAGTCGTCTCTTCAAAGATACGGGCGGGGAATCGAGTGTCGGCTTATAGGTCCTATTGAAGAATGTAGTCAAGGTAAGATTGTCTGATGGGCCTTCATGGTTCCCATTTTCCAGTGAGGAGGCGTCACGCTGAGGAGTCGAAGGTGTTCCCGAAGTACCGGTGAGGGGATCGAAGAGATTGAGAACACTCGGTCTCGGACGGTTATTTGACATTTGTTGGGCGTATGGGTCGTAGGCCAATGGCCCTTCCTGTTGTCGCTGTTGTTGTAGTAGTCGTTGGCGTCAATGTCGAAACTGAACCGTGGAGGTACTTTGTTTGTTCTTGTGGACGCGCCATTCTGCTCTCGTGACCAGAAAGTCCAATTCATGCGCGCGTCCATCTTTGGCCCCAACACAATGTCCGACGTCGCCAGCCTTCCGCGCAGAGATCAAACACTGGGAGCGTAGCTTCAAGGCAGCGAACGGAAGAGAACCTACTATTGACGATATCAAAAAACAGCCTGTGGTTGGTCAGTCGTATTGCCTGCTTCCCTCATGTAATACCAACCCCCTACCCAAGCCCAGAAGTACAAGTCCTACAAGAAGCTGTCCAAAGCTGCGACTGCACCAGTGGCTTCGAGTTCTTTGTTAACACAAAATGATCCCCCTTCCACTCCAATAAGACCAGCACGCTCTTCTCAGTCATCAAAACTTCTACAGTCCGCTTCGCGTATTATTGGAACTACAGCCCCGCTGGCAAGCTTCAACCCCTTTTCTCCGCAGAAGAACAAAGGGAAGCAAAAGGAAATCATATCCCCCAACGCTCATAAACAAATTTCGAATCCTTTCGCCAGTCCCCGAAAGTCAAAGTCCCAGAAATCCCATCGACAGCTATCTGCCGATCCGTTCCCCCCCATTGACTCCTCACAATCCTCAACCTCTAACCATCTGCTACCTGAGCCCCCATCTCCCGTCTCCCGGGCGCGAAAGCGGCTCAGAGGGGAACCGGTGTCCCCTTCGCCGAATAAAGAAAAACGACGGCGTGTCCTGCCTCAAACAAGCCTTCCGTTTCCGAAGTTGGAGCTGCAAGGAGTGGGCAGTGATAGCGATAATGACGAGGAAGCTGATCGTGATAACAAAATGGACGAAGGCCACTCGTCATTTGTTGACGACAGCCCCATGAAGCCCACGGTGAATGGTAAACAGTTCACCCTCCTCTTCGAAGAGACCGTCAAACCCACATCCATGACGGATCTTTTCGGTAGTGGTATTTTCGCTACAAATTCACCACCCAGCAATAAAGATTCATCGAAGAATTCACTACCTAGCATGGACGAAGAGATTTCGAGCGCGGACTCTAAGCCCAGTCATAAACCCTCGAAAAACGCACTTCCCTCGAAGTCTCGACCCTCAGCACCGGCAAAGTTGCGCTCTAAGTTAGTCCAAATGACATTGCCCATGGTTAACAAAGCGTCCAACGGATTCCGTAAGGAGACCCCTTTGGATGGCCACACATCAGCAAAACGCCCCCTGCCCGATGTAGACTCAACACGGTGCGACGGCCATGATGAACCTGATTCAACAGCAGACTCCCCCAACGTTATACCACAATTACTCCCTCCGTCGCCTAATTCAATCGCCTCCCGGACCTCAGGGAGATCAAATATTAGCGGCGCACGCAGTCACCAGCCACCCAAGAACGCAAACCGGAAGAAAGCCAGACTACAACGGGGCGACAGGCGTGCAGAGGATACGAACGACGACGACGGGAGCAGCTCAGACGGTCTCGATTTTCAGCAGAGTGTGAAACTTGTCCATCATTCACGCGGTATCCTTGCCGCAGCGCCGACTGAAGGGGGTGACCCCGAGATCGAGGATCCTATACTGAATTACGCAAGACGTGTTCTGCCTCGCGGTGAGGGGTCGGTATCACCTGCGAAGCAGGTTGTTCACAATCCTTTCGGTCATGGTGCCGATGAAGTAGGCGGAGAAGGAGACGTTGATGGTGAGGAGAGGATGGACGGTAACCTGCCTGACGAGTTGCATCGCGTTCTGGTACTTGAATCCCTCAAGTCAAAGAGAAATGTATTAGAGGAAGAGAAGCTCGTCAAGCAGTTGCTGTCCGGCCGACGTATTATCCAATACGACCCGAGAAAGGGAGGGGAAATTTGGGGAGTTGGAGAGGATGATAAAAACGAATTTGTAGAGGCTGGAGGGACTGAGATTGATGAAAGGGGAGATGAATGGGAAGGGGAACCTGTGCCTTGGGAAGTTGGCGAGCTTTCGGAGTCTCATTATTACTTAGAGGAACTGTAACGACTGTACTTACTCCATATTAGAGCGCTCGTAGATACACATTTACTATCGCCCGGCCTTTCAGGCCCTTGAGCTACTTACTCTTGGCTACTGAGGATGTTCCGAGCAATGTCTTCGGTTTTTGTAACGTGCCGCATCACGTTATTCAATGAAAAGGAAACCTGTCTACTTTCACGCTGCTAGACTTCAACTGTACCTAAAATCCTGTACCCTTGTACCAGCCCACACCGAACGACGCTGTTTCCTTCGTTTCATCAGCGGTATCAGATCAAAACCTCTCGTCAAGTGGTCACACTGGTACAATAAACTGCATCGTGTATTCATTCCACGGAACTCTGGCCTCGTTCCGAGCACATGTCAGCCTTAAACTGGTTTCCTCAAGTATGAAGCATCAATTATTAACAGAAGAACGCCTCAGTGCACCGAAACCATTCGGAAATGAGCGACAACAGCGTGTAGGCCGCACATCCCAATGCGCAGGCAGCTATAAGCCTGTCTCCGCAATCCTTCAACCCTCACTTCGTGGACATTGTCCATAAACACCACCACCATCTCACAACCATTGCTATCCTCCCCGCGCAAATTCTCAGACAGACATGGCCAAGGGAAAGTCTGGTCGCAACAACAGGCATCACACTGTCGCTAGAAAGGCGCCCGCCAAACCCGTCATTAAAACCCCTATTCTTCTCGTCCTTCGCGACCAAGAGGCCACGAAAAAGCTTTTGGAGGCTATTCTGGAGTCTCCAAATGGAAGGCGCACGCTTTCCAGGTTTACGAGGACTTGTAAAGCATTCTGTGAGTTAGGGCTGGACATACTCTGGAGGGAGCTGGATTCCCTTGTACCTGTTATTGGCTTGTTTCCGAATAACATTATGAAGAAGGCCCGCAAGCCGGGCTTTGGTCTGGTGAGTGTAGCTTGGTCTATACCTTTCGTGTCGAAGGTTGAATTTTATTCCCCGTAGATCAAGGCTCCGGAAAGCGAAGACTGGACCAACGTATTAAAGTACTGCGACCGCGTTCGCCGTATAACATACAACGAAGCCACTAACAACCTCGCCACGGTGTTCCCTATGCTCGAGGCAGACCGGCCCCGCACATATATATTGCCTAACTTGGAAGAGTTAACATGGAAGGTGCAGACGGCGTCGGGTTTGGAACGCGCGACGCTATTCCTCAGCCCGGGTTTAAAGGCTATCAATCTGCAAGTCGAATCACAGCTGCCTCAGTTCACCAACTTCCTTGCCGATTTGTCTAGCCGAACAAAGCTCACCGGTTTCTCCTTCGCTTCTCCCACATTCCTTCCCGATAATTTTACCGATATCCTCCACCATCAGCGAGGTTTAGAAAAGGTCGAGTTGGTTGCACCTGGTGCTCTGGGGCCCGATATTGGACGGTGGTCGGCCAAACTGCCCAGGCTCAAGTCGCTTCAGCTCGATTTGACAGGGCGGTCATCAATCGCAGTCGAAGGATTTTTCGACAGGGTGGATCAGTCGGGCTACGACACCCCGAGTTCTATCGGGAGTACGGATAGTGGTATTTTTTCAAACGAGGAGTACGATTTCTCCGAATTCCGCAAGTCCGCAATTCGCTTGACGGATGAGGAGCCACAGGCGAGTGGGTACGAGTTCATCGGGCGCCATGAGTTAGGGCCCTTCGGGCAGCTCAAGAAGCTCCAGCTCACTGGTGACGTATCCAACATTAATGTCTTCCTTGGCCACGTCTCCAGTGCCCTCACCCACCTCGAATTGGTCATCGAGGATCCACCCGACAAAGCAGACTGGCAAGACTTTTGCCGTCTGATTTGCGACAAGTTCAGCGAATCCCTTCAATCGCTTCGTATCTCAGCAGCATCTATGAGGTTGGCCGCCTCAAAAGGGGAGCCATCGAATGTCCGCCTTCCCCTCCACAACTTTACTTACCTTCCTGAGCTCTTCCGTCTCGAAATTGACCTTCCCGAATCCGTCATCTTCACGCCTACCGATCTTGAGAAGGTCGCGCACGCATGCCCGAGACTGGAGGTACTGCGGCTATGTCCCTTGGCGCGCTTCCAGAACAGTGCTCCGCAGATTACCCTCGAGACTTTGGGCATTTTGATGAAGGGCTGCAGAAACCTACATACCCTTCATGCTGTCGTCAATGCCCAACCCGCCTCGCTCTCCACCCTGCAGAACCGTCTCCTGTGCTCGAGATCTCTGCAGCGTCTCCATTTCGGAGGTTCATGGATCGAAGATCCATTGCAAGTCTCTGTACTCCTCAGCCACCTAGCTCCAAACCTGGAGTCTTTCAAGTGGTTCCAAGACAAGAACCGCCAGGGCTACAACGAGACCCACGCGAAAAATTGGCAGACAGTTTCCGATACAGTTCCCCACCTCCAGGCAATTCGCGCCATCGAACGCTCATTCGCGAATCAGGCAGCCTTGCCTATCCAACGAATCTTACTGGAGAAACACGTGGATGCCACTCTCGAGACTCTGAATATCGGAATTCAGGTCCGGCCCCAGACCACAAGTGCTTTCATCCAGGCCAATCCTTCGCTCGTCAGCCAAGGGGTCGATGCGACCATCAAAAGGTGTTCGATATCCATCGACGCAACACCTATGATGGAGGACGTCGGGGTTGGGGCCACTGTCTTGCACGCGGAGCAATCCATCGATGCTCGTCCTTTGACTGTTTCTGCCGCTGTCGACACGAGTGTGTTCCATGAAATGGAGGTTGCAGAGGGTCCCAAGCCTAAGGAGCGCGGTCTGAAGTGGTCACAACCGATCCTCCAGCCCGTCTACGCGATCTTCTCTTCACTTTATCGCATCTTTATCTTCTACCCCCTTTCCTTTCCTTCACGCCTCATCCACCTGATACTCGCCAACCTCAAGAGATCGAACCCATCTCAACCCAAAAACAACACTGGCGAAGCGTCGACCGACCAGGACATTTCGATGGAGACTGTTCGTGTGGCACACTAATTATTCTGTTAAAATTGAACATTGCAATTGTACTGTACTTGCACCAGACCTCGCGACCTATGCCTCATATGCTCATATGCCTTGTATGCCTTATGCAGAGTAGTTTCTATGCAATCTATTATCTGTGGTCCAAAACAAGTGTCAACAACACCACGACGCGTCATACCGGACTCGTTTCCTATACAGTACGTCCCCCCTAATGAGTGATAACAAGAAGCAAGAAAGGGACTACACAGCTGAGGTAGATGCTTTGCTACCAGAGGCAAACAAAATTGCAAAGGTGCGATAGTCCACTGTCGGGCTTAGACCACAAATTGCTAACTATTATGTATCCTTGATTACTCTAGTCAGGAAAGGTCCAGGATGCACTCGATAAACTCTTCGCACTAGAGAAACAGACTAGAAACGTTCGTCCTGGGGCACAATCCACAATCTTTGGCACGTACTAATCGCTCTGTAGGCTGCCGATCTTGCCTCGACTACGCGTTTAGCTAAAGCCATCGTGCAACATGCATACGACGCCAGAGATCACGCTCTCCTGAACTCCAGCATCCTAACGCTAAGTAAGAAGCATGGTCAGCTTAAGGCTGTCATACAAGCCTTTGTCGAGCAATCGATTGGCTGGCTACCAGAAATCAAATCTCGGGATGGCATTGAAGAGTGGCTGGAACTTGTCGAAACAGTTGCGAAGTGTGACAGAGGGAAAGGTTAGTCAAATATTGCATAGGTGCTTCTCTGTACATCATTAAGACCTTCTTTTAGATCTTCCTTGAGACACCACGAGCCCGCGTTACACTCCTGCTCTCACTTCACCATGAAGATCTTACCAAGAACGCCTCGCCTCAGAAAGCTAAGGAGACGCTACAAACGGCCTCCGACTTGCTATCTGATCTACAAGTTGAAACATATTCAGTCCATGGAACGCCGAGAGAAGACAGAGTTTATCCTTGAACAGATGCGCTTGCTCATTGCGGTCGCGAGACTAAAAGATGCTGAACAAGGCAAGGGTAAAGATGGGAAGGACACCCTGGGTGGTGGTGAGGCTGAATGGGTGAAGGTCCGAGTTGGGGGTAGGAAAGTTAACGAACAATTCCTGACGGAGAAGGAGAATGAAGTAAGTATGTTTTTTTTCCGTGATTTTGTATGCTTACCTTAACCTGACTGCTAGGATCTCAAACTTAAATATTATGACCTTATGATCCAACACGCCCTACATCATAGCGCATACCTCGATGTTGCCAAATATTATTACAAGGTTTGGGAAACACCGTCTGTCAAGGAAGATGTCAGCGACAAGGGTAAAGCTGTAAGTCAACAGTAGTTTTCATCCGCTGCTGGGAACTCAACGATTACAGGCTTTGGAACACATTGTGTATTACGTCGTACTGGCGCCGCATAACAATGAGCAATCCGACATGTTGCACCATCTCTTCGCCGACACTGCGCTCACAAAACTTGAATTACACTAGTGCGTTCCTCATTTCTCTAAACCATTGATTAGCCTGACCCACTCGTAGCAACCTCGTGAAATGCTTCGTGACCAAGGAGCTCATGCGATGGCCTGGCATCCAGAGCATATATGGCGGCTTTTTGCGCAAGACCCCTGTCTTTTCCTCTGAGAAACGATGGGAGGACCTCCATACACGGGTCATCGAACATGTCAGTGAAATTCATTGCTCTCCCTATTCTGTCTCTGAAGTTAGTATCGTAGAACATTCGTGTCATTGCTGAGTACTACAGTCGCATCAGGCTTGAGCGACTGAGGTCATTGCTCGATCTCTCGTCGAAACAGACGGAAGAAATCCTCTCGCGGCTTGTCGTATCTGGGACTGTGTGGGCACGTATTGATCGACCCGCAGGCATTGTCAACTTCCGAAGCAAAAGAAGTGCAGAGGAGGTTATGAATGATTGGAGCTCGGACATGCAAAAGCTATTGGGTCTAGTGGAGAAGACATGGATGGGTATGAATGCAGCCCAAGCAGCCCAAGCGCGAGCCAAGGCAGCGGCAGCCTCATCGTCATAGATGTTTTATACAATATAATCTCTTGCTTTCGCTAGCATGCGCAGTCGTCCATCTCATTTGAGGTGCCAATAAAAACATAATAACCATTAAGTTGTGTAGATTACGTTACTAGGAGTACTGGGTACCTGAAAAGTACCCAGAGGCTGCTGGGCTTCGGGTGCAAGAGTAGGGTTTGCAACAGGCCGCATCAAGACAGGGGAATAATCTGGCTTCACACCTGCCTTCCACAGCCTCACGTATTCCTCTCCCTTTGTCCACTCACTGTCCCGGACATTTCGTTCTACAATCGCCTTCCATCGTTTTCGTGCCGCTATTGCGCCCTCATCCATCTCGTCCGACTGCTTCCACGACTCGAGAGCCTTCTTTTCTTTCTCGAACGTATTCTCAATTTCCGTGCTTTCGAACGCAGCACCGAATGCGGTAGCTTCATTCACTGCGAATATGGTGGCGATGTGGTGCTCCGAGCGGAGTGCGCGGAATTGGGCCACGGCGCGGACGTACGCGTCCGAGAGGGAGAGGTTATGGTGTTGGTGGAGGTTCAGGGCGAATCGGATTGCACTACGCGAGGGTCCGTCGTTCGTAACGAGGATAAGCTGGATGAAAAGTAGATACGCACTCTTCGGGTTTTGGATTCCTTCCCCTCTGCCTGAGCCTTGTCCACTCGGTGCCCTGTACAGCGTGCGGGGGTTCAATTCTCGCGCCCTCGACCAACGTTTGTGGGCGAAATGCTTCGAAAGGGTGATCACGGAAGAACTGCCTTCGGATGTCGTCTTCAAGATATTGCACGGGCAGTGGTCTGGGCTTTAGCCTGCGGAGCTTCACAGGCTTTCCGGGCTCTACCTGGGGCTCGACGGGGCGGTGGTCGTACTCGGTACGGACAGGGGGTGCTTTGGGCGGGAGTGGAAGTGGGGGATACATCAGCACGGCTTGATACCATGCAGGCTCTTTTTTGATATAGTTTCCGCGCATGAGGCGCGAGACCTGCTGGTGGACCTGATTTGCGAACCGCCGTACCATTGGTGATGTGAGGGAGGAGGGTAGACACGAACTATACGGACTGTATGTATGTACATAAAATTCGGGCGACCCCCTTGTCCTAACATGGACAAACATGGCATTTAAAATAGACACAGCACCCATCACAACTTTGCCCTGGTCGGTCCCGACTGAGAACGAGCCCGTCCCCTCAGCACTTGTCGTAGCTACAAAACCAATCAGCTCACACCGTGTAAACCGCCCGAACCAACCAACCAACTTACAATTTTACCAGATGGATTCTTGGGGATGGAATCAATAAACTCGATGCCTCCCGCCAACCATTTATAATGCGCCTTGACATCAGACACGCACTTTGGCCCTAGGATGAGTCTCTCTTTACAAACAAAAAAAAAAAAATGAAACAAACCTTGGAGAGCGTCTTTTTCAGCTCCTCAGTCGCCCTCGCATCGCCCTTTACGCGCACTGCTACATCAGGCCGAAGTACGACGTATGCCCTCGGTAGCTCTCCACTGTAGTCATCCGGAATTCCGATGACACCAGCATCGGCAACATCTGGGTGCGAGAGAAGACATCCCTCCAACTCCGCAGGAGCAACCTGGAACCCCCGGACCTTCATAATTTCCTGAGCGCCGTCAGCTGAACGACTCGAGATGATTGGTCAAGACGAGATACCTTGAGTCGATCCACAACAAAAATATCATTGTTCTTAATAATCACTTCATCCCCCGTGCGAACCCAATGGTCAACAAAGGTTTCCTTCGTGCTGAAGTATATAATTATCATGCGCCTTCCGTAGTAGTAAAGTGGATAGCACTCACGCAACCTCATTGTCAACATAGCCCAAAGCCATGGAAGGCCCAGTGATGTGGAGCTCCCCTTCCTCCCCCTCTTTCGCCATAGTACCATCTGCTTTGATTACCTTTGCTCTGATTCCAGGGAGGATCCTACCAGAACTTCCTGGAACAACGGTCTTGAGCTCGGGTGGAATCAGAGCGACGGAAATTGCCTCCGTCATGCCTAAGGAGTAGATGGACCAATTGAGACGGTATCCCCGAGGCAATAGCGAAAATGTACCATATCCCTGGCCTATGGCAGCGTTGGGAAGGATCCGTTGCAGTCGTGCACAAAGGTCACCGCTCAACGGAGCAGCGCCAGACAAGCAGAACCTCACGTGGCTCAGGTCGTAGTTCTTGATGGCCTCGTATTTGCAAAGAAGGACAATTTGGGGCGGAACAAGACTAAGCGGGGTGGTTAAACTGATACCCGTCTTTTTTAGTTAGCAACTTTCCACTTACTATAGGTTCGTCACACGGTACTTGACAACGCTTTCAAGGAACTGTAGAAAGTTGAACTTGGGGACCACAACGATAGTCATCTATAGCAGTTTCAGAGTTACAAACACAGTGAGAAGTAATGAAGTCCTTACCCCGCAGAATAACTGGTAGTGAAGCTGAGCAAAAAGCGTTCAGTGGTCAGATAACACAAAAGCAGCACACATGTAGGTCTCACATTGACAACAAGCCCGTAAATATCTTGACGAAAATGAGTCAGATCCGGAACGCATTTGCGATCAAGCACTCACGAAAGAATGGTAGTACTAGAATTTTCTGAGCTCAGCCTCGCCAAGTCAAGAAAGGCTGAGACTCTTACCTCCAATCGCAACATCACCAGGGTTCATCCGTTTGTCCGGCCAGGAAGGATCGTTGATTCTCCAATGAATTGCTTTTTGGATTATGCTCACAATAACCCCGAAATGCGATATTGCAACAGCCTTGGAGGAAACATCATGAAGATGAATGACGTCCGATGGAGAGCATAATTACCTTGGGGCGACCTATGCACAAAAGATCTTATGTCAGTGCTTTCTATCATCAATGAGACGCACCTACCAGTAGTTCCGCTGGATAATGATAAGAACGCAAGAGCTTTCCGCGCCTCACCGTTCTTAAACCTCCTCTCCTCAAAACTCCCCGGACTAGCGGCGCCGAGGGAGACCAAGGAGTCTAGCACCGGCAAACCCCTCCCAAGGGACGCCTCTCCGATGACAATGATTCGTGACTCTCCCAATCCACACTTCTTTGCTGCTGCAACCGCAGTGTCCAGACAGACCGGATGAACCACTAGCAACACGGACTTGGTTATTGTTATTTGATGGATCAGCTCATCCACAGTATAACTGGGATTTCCGGGACTAGGCACGGGTAAGGAAGCGCTCAAGGATCACGGAAGGTAATACACACGTGATGATACCCCCAAGAAGATGTGTAGCCCACATCACCACCGCGTAGTCTCGAAACCCGCTAGGTCACTTTAGGCATCCGTCGAAGGCTGGAATTGGCTCACCAACATGATTAGGACTAAGCAAGCAGACTAGGCCAGAAAGTGTCATGAAAAGTCGAAAAGCATCCAGGAGGCATGAACTCACCAACATCATTATTACCTATCGGATACAATTGAGAGGGAGCTTGCACAGTGCATGAAAAAAAAAACAGTTACCGATGTCCCATTTGAGCCGAAGCGCACTTGCTAAGTCATACGTCCGCTGCTTGGTCTATTACAGTTGAGCGCTAGGCATGAAGGATACCGGAAAGACATCAACCTACCTCGTCCTCGAAGACAGCGCGTCCTGTTGAATCCTCAATAAAGAGTGGGGTTGCACGGGGGCGTTGTGGTCTGGATACTACAGTGGTGGTATCAAACATGAACTGGGGTATCGTGAGGTTATCAGGTACATAGGGTAGTGGCACATCGACGGAAAACTCGGCCATGGTGATATGCGGGGGGAGGGAGTGAAATAGGCACAGTGTTCCATGGGCATTATGTGGTTATACTTATATGCGGATGGAACTTGGCTAGTTTGTGCTGCATATGTACACATGTGTAAGACCACCCCTGAGGGATATTGAACCTGAGACTGAAATGTATGTAGTAGGGGTCATGCGAGGAATGATGGGGTCATCCGCGGCAGCGCGATTAGGACCGGGATCAACCCAAAAATAGCCATATCAACCGGCCATTTCCACCTTTGGTCAAGCTTTCCCCCTTCTCCCCCACAACCAGGATGGAGGACGACGAGGCCGAATTGCAGAATCCGTTCCCATCACCCCCATCCCATTATACCAAGTACACTGCACACAACCTCAAGCTCCTTGCTCTCCTACGCGAGCGCGCAGGCGACGGTACACCCAACGCCAACCAGCAGGACGTCCTCTCAGACCAGACAGAAGTCCCCGATTGGCCATTGGCCCAACTAGAGAAACCGCGCGTCGACTGGATTCTCGATGAACCGGAGGCTTACTATGATGTTTTCGGTGATAGGTGGTTTGTGCGCCTATTCATTTCTCGAGTCTTTTCCACCGTCGATGGTCCCCCCAGGTGAAAGATAAGATTGCTTCTTTAGCTGATTCGGGTGGAAATCAACTATATCCATCGGACCCAACGATCGGTACGGTGCTTAAAGCTTGCATCCTGCTCACCGAAGCCTACTCCCTCGTTTAGACCGTCGACCTGCATTGCGTTCTATCCTACGCTCCCTCCTCGTAACCTACTCCTCGTTAATGTCCTCCCTTCTCATGCCTCCTCCACTCGCACCAGAAACTCCCCCCGAGTGGCAGAGACATGTTGACTGGATATCTGTCTTGACAACGAATCTTATGGCGGCTGCTAATGACCTCCGCCCAGTACAGGTCTAGGTAACTCTAGAAACTGGCATGACCGTAAACCTAACACTTGTTTTCCTTCCAGGCCAGAGGGAATCTGGAGTCTATGATGCGGCGGCAGCTTGAGTTACGTAGAGAGGAAACCAAGCTATTACATGAGTAAGTCTGTCCCACAGCCTCTGGGATAGCTAGCCCATTAGCACAACCTATAGGAAATGCGATGCCTTAGAAGCCAGACTTAAAGAGATACGTCTCTCAGTCTCAGATCTACCCAATTCTCAACAAACCAAACCAATGGTGAACTATCCCACCACCTTCTGTACCCCGCCAGACTTAGACCTTCTGTAGCAGGCGGGCTTTCCGACAGTCGAACCCTCTGCGCCTTCTCAACCTGTATTTAGCCCTGACCCGTGGCCCATTTCGCCTACTTACGATGCTATACAGGTACTCAAAAACGCCACTCTCACAGAACTAGACGTACTCTGCTGGGCAGAAGAAATACGATGAGGGAAAAAGAGTTATATGCAGAACATTTGCCACATGCTTCGTACTTCTACTGTACCTATTAGACCTCTGGGTTTTCTGTGAGAGTTGCCTATTCTGATGAGCGGACGATCTTCCCATCAAATTCAGGCGTCGCTGGCTTTATTGCGCAGTGAAAGCTACTTAATGTGATTGGTCACGTGAATGCACCCCGCGGACTGAGCCAAATGCAAAAACCTTGAATAGCGTTCATCCCATCAGCACTACTACATGTCCCCTTCGGGGTGACATACGAAAAAATTGGAACGATACAGAGAAGATTAGCATGGCCCCTGCACAAGGATGACACGCTTTTCCGGAGTGGTAGACCTACGGGTCTCAATATTTATTTTATTTTGATACGTAGCTCCCTCTGCCTCTACTTGGGGAATTCCATTTACTCTTAGATAAGATTTTCCCAGTCCTGGTTTACCGAGGACGCGGCCTGAAGCGCGCTTGTTCGACACACGTACTCAGTTACATCTTTTATCATGGCTACGCGGCGAAGGATCGGCATAAGTGCCGCCTCAACGGAGGCTGCTAGGAGACAACTCATGCAGCCGGTTCCCTGTTGGGAACGCGTCCTAGTAACACCAGAGGCCGCCGCCCCGGGGTCAACTCTCAAAGTCTGGAAATGGGTCAAAACAGACAAAATCCAGGTTTGCAACCATATTTAATCGCTTCTCTGCATGATTTCACCCTAAACGCGTGAGGAAAGCATTTTAGCGATGATGAGGGCGGCGTGGACGACCCACTTGCCCCCCTGCCTGACGAACCCGAGATGGTCGAGGGAGACGAGGAAATGGAATTGGAGGAAAATCCGAATACATCAACAAAACCCGCGTCTGCAGTAGATGGGATAGTTATCCAAGAGGAACCACCGTCGAAAGCCGCTTCGCCCAAGCCGCAACTGTCGATGTCGCTGCAAGGAGCGGACGATGGGACGAGTGGTGCAGATGGGGATGGTTTGGACGTGTCGTTGAATCCATTAACAGATGCCGATATGGGGGATGTAGGCGAAGTGAGGGAGAAAACGAATGCGGATGGGGGTGTCGAGTTGGATATAAGTGCTCTTGGGCCAGATGGACTGGGTCTTGAGGGTGCTCATGACCTTTCGCAGCTGGATGCTTCGGATGCCCTCGTTGGAGGGCCCCTGTTGGACTGAGACTGGAGACCCGTTCGGGCCAACAGCACCATGATGCAGCAGTTCCTAAAGCCAATAGAGGCTTACTGGTCGAGTATACACTACATTTAGTACATATATCTCAGATGTATGGTAATTTTATTCGCCAGGCGATAGAGTGAAACCCAAATGAAGTGAGACGCGGGCTGATTGCGAGTCACACCTACCGCTTGCTTCCCACCACAAGCAACAATGGGTAGTTTTGAGCGAATTCTCTTCAATGCACACCCCCATGCTACCTACGTCGCCCTCTCTGGCGTGCTCTCAATGTTTTCCTTGAGTGCCACGCCAGGGATGGTCCCAATCGTCCTCACTCTCACAACGCTGTTAATATACTCTCGACAACTCTTCCCGACCTATGCGCAGCACACAGTCCGACACACTACTGCCTTGTGGGCATCCCTGACCCTTGGCGGGTCGATCCCGAAGTTTTCTGCGTCTCTTCATGCGCTTTCCAAACCAGTCCCGTCCATCATGTCACTCCTCTTTCTCTCGGGGCTCACCTCACTGTTGAGCATCGGTGGGTTGTACCTCGAAACGAAAGCCAGCAGCCGGTTCGGGGCTGGTTCGGTTAGGTTCTTTCTCTTTCCCGCTATCTGGTCAACACTCTGGTGCACGATTGCCTATCTCAGCCCTCTTGGGACACTTTCTACGTGGAGCCCTGTAGAGGGCACCAGCGCATACGACTGGCTGGTACCCCTACTCGGATCCGAGTCTCTCAATTGGATCGCGGCTGCGTGGGCGGTCGTGATCTCGCAGACTATAATGTCCTCGTACATGGGTGACAAAAGCGATGACGACGAGCTTCCTGGTCCTTTGATCTCCACAGATTTTCATATGAATGGGCATTTTCACGAGAATACAGCATCGGGTACCCGCCAATACTCGACAACGCAGACTAAGACTGCGATATTGGCAGCAGCACTCGTACTTTTGACTGTGCCATCCTATATGCTGAACTCGCTCCCTCTTCCAGTCGGGGATGTCGGCAAGGTTACACCTCTGGTTGTGGGGTGTGCTTTGCCGACATTCGACGAGTACAAGCACCATGAACCCACATTTGATGACTTCCTGAAGGAGAGTATGAGGCTGGCCAACCGAGCGAATTTCATCCTCTGGCCAGAGGGTGCCGTCCGCTTTATGTCTGAACAAGACAGGGACGACAAACTAGCCCAGGTACGGGCACAAGTCAACCATGCATTTGTCGGTGTCGCATTTGAGGAGATTTTGAGTGATTTGAATGATCCAACTGGGAGGAAGGCCATTAGGCGTACCGGCATTGCCGTCGTTTCTAGCAAGAGCACCACTCCCCACCACTTGTACTATAAACAGCACCTTGTCCCAAGTGAGCACAAAACCCGATATTCGTGACATCATATCTGAACCTCTTCAGTTGCAGAATCCTTCTCCCTTTCTCACTCGCGTGAGCCTCCAACCACCTTTATGGCCAAGGTTAAAGTGCCCTTCCGGGCGCACGATTACGAACGTCAAATCCCGGTTACGGCCGCGATCTGTCTCGATTTCTCTGCTCCCTCTTTGTTTGAAGGCCTCGACGTGAAGCCTGGTTTGATTCTTGCTCCCGCCCGTACGTGGGATGTTACGGTTGGGTACACAATGTGGAAGCAAGCATCACAACGGGCCCGCGAGGTTGGTAGCACCGTGCTCTGGTGTGATGGAGGAGCTGGTGGTGTCAGTGGTATCAGTAGCCATGGGCGTGACGAGCTCGTTCAAGTGGGCTCTGGATCGTGGACTCATACCATTGGCCTGGAGTATCCTTTCAAGGGCCAGCAGACCTTCTATGCGCGTTATGGTGGTTCTGCGCTTCTCTTGTTCTGGGTCCTTGTTGTGGGCTCCCCGGTGTATCTGGGTGGAAGTTTTGTTGTCGAGAGGTTGAGGAGGAGGTCATTCAACTCTGGTCCATCATCCACTGCCAACTTGTTGGACGATTGAATTTCAAAGGATACTAATCTGTTCCGTATATCGTTTTATTCCACGAACCGCGCTTGTCCAGAATGCTGGTCGCATGTTCCCTAACCGGGTGAAGAGCCCCCTTGTAGCTACTGGTAGGGAGATGCGCAATAAAACATGTGTCTGCCACGCGTGTGATCTGCATTGCGCCGAGAAGCAGCTCCTGGCCGCGTTGCTCGTGAGTACAGCAAAAAAGGCGTCGAGGTTTTAGTTGTATGTTGAGCTGTCGGGGCGCCGCAGCAGACGGCTACCACGAGGCTTGTCGGATCTGGATTATCAAGACGGCAGGAGCTAAAATCTCTTGGAACACGCCTATTCCTGCACCCGGAATAACAAAACTGGGCCTGTCCGCGGTATCGCTTTCCCCCCCGCAGGTCCATCCTTGAGGACTTGTCTGGGTAACGACGTCGCGCTCAAACTCCTTCCTCCAGTCGAAGCTTGCGCAAGGCCTTCGTGGCTCGCTGCGCGGCAGCTCGACGAAACAGCGACAGAGGCACTCGCGGTCTTATCACGGTCCGAAATCACTGGACACGCCCTGGGACGACTCCTTTCACCTCATCACAGCAGACGACCTCTCCCCCCACACCCACCCCGCTCCCCCGCAACAGCCTCCCTCCCCCTCAGCATCCTCCTCAGACCTCTCCGCCGAGCCCCATCTCCGCACCCGCAACAGCGATCTCTCCGACCTCACCACCCGCTTCCCCAGACCACCATCCCACATCCCCTTCCCCGCCCCATCGCGTTACACCGAACACACCAGCAAGTCCTTCAGCCGGACCCCAGTCAACGGTGCGAACCCCCCCCCTTCATACGTCAGCTGCTCGGCCCCCGCCGCTCATCCTCATTTAATTTAGGGACGAGAAAGTCTTTTGCTCATCGGCCTTCCCCGCTGAATCCCTCATCAAATCTGCCCAAGGATCCCCCCCACACCTGAGGTTGTCCCTGAGCCCCCACCAAGCAAGCTCAAGCGCGGGGCCAAAGCCTTCCTCCAGACACCCTTCCGAAAACTCGCACAAAAGTTTTCCAAGAAACACCCCGAACCCCCTCGTCCTCTTCCCGCTCCGACCCTTCCCACCGCCGCTACCTGCTGTCCACCGGGCCACCTACGAATTCGTCGATCCCAGCCAGCTCAGGGACACTCCTAGTCCACATCGTCAAAAACCGAGGCACGGGTATATCACAGACTCTCCGCGAGGATCCTTCAACCCGCCCTCTCCCTTCCTGGCTCAGTCGTAACGTACTGCTATCCCCTCCTGCTACGAACAACGCCCATCGTTCTTACGCAGAATTTTCCGGAAGCCTCGGAGACCACAACTCGTTTGCGATCCGCCCAGACTTCCTCCCTCCTCACTTATCCGGGAAACTCGATCTACAGAACGAGCCACAATCGCCACTATTAGCTCCCCCGTCACCACCACTACCTACACCCTCTCCCGTCTCGCCTACAAACCACACACATCGGCATTATCGACCCCCTACACCACCCAAAGGGCATCGTCGTTCTCGTACTTCTGTGCCTGGGTCCATCCTTGGAGATCTCGCAAGTCCACAACCAAGTCATCATCGACGCAGCCGATCGTCTCCTATAAAAAGAGACTCGCCCGCGCATAGCTCTACTGTAATTAACAAGCTCATTAGTCGGCCCTCTTTTTTTTTTTTTTTTTGCTGATTCTACACCCTAGACACCATTATCTTACGCATCCACACCCCCACGCCGTGATTCTTACGAACGCAGCTATCCAACGCAGACACAGAGCCAGCATAGTTACGCGCCGGTTTCACAAGACTATCAGCCCACCTTTATTACCATCAACACTACCATGGATTATTCCGGGAAGCGGACGGATGTCGTCGATTTTGGTGGGGAGACAGATTACGCAGGTGTACAGTGGTTTCAGGATCCACCACTACGGCAACCTCAGGCACGTTTCATCTCCGCTTCACCCGTCCCCCCCCTTAATATATCTATACTATACTATACTCACCTCGATCAAAACAATAGCCTCCGCAGCCTCAACCCGAGCAGCAGACGTTTGCACCTTCGCCGGCTGTGATTGAACAGAACGAGGCGTTTGAATATGCATTGAACGTGGCACCCAACGAGCTATACCAGAGATATAGACAGTATGGACAGGTAAGCATGCTCCCCGCATCTCTCCCTGATGATGATCTGTAACCTCGCCCCAACCTCTACACAGCTGGGTGTCCTCGGATGGTGTTCTGAATTTGCCGAGCTAATTGACAACCTCAAAGAACTCGGATTCCAAGGGAACATGTTTGTTACCACCCGGACGCAGGCGCTCAAAACTTGCGAGGACCTCCTCAAACTCAAACTGGATATCAAAATGCAGATTATCATCATGTACCTGAGCTCACAAGTCGCGAGACTAAGGCGATTTCTGGATGGAGAGCGGGTATGGGAAGACTATCCAACACCGCAATTCCCGCTAGAGCCACAATCATACACATGATCATTCACGGATTTCTTTACAAGTGAATGAGGGCTTCTTTTTTTTTTTTTTACTTTTGTTTTAAAGCACCACACTCTTTGCTTGCTTTCTTATCTGGACGAATAGATAAACGCATTATCGCAATCATGCTTCATTTCAAGGTCTACAACTGTACTTCTACTTCCTTCCACTACATAGTTCCTAGCATATATAATGTAAATTGGACACAGAATTCAATCATTATGCATATGAGTGTTGCCCGTCATGAATGAATGCAACGAAACCCCGGATATCGGAAAGAAAGAGCGCAGTGGGGTGAAAACAAACATGGCAACCACTTGTTCCGTTAGTAGTACTATTGAATACCATGAATACAATCAAGTCCATGAATATGGGGAAATCAAACCAAAAGTGTGAGTGAATGGTGAGGAATGCACAGGTAGGAGGAATAAGTACAAGGGAGGATTTCTCGTAATTAATGAGCGGTTGTGAGCCCCGTGTACGTAGACCAATAATCCGAGGGTAACGGTGCGGGTTCATAGGTGGACTCTCTAGGAGGTTCAGGGAGCGGATTTAACAGGGGTGGTAACTCCTTCTGGAGGTAGTGAGGCTCTCGTCTCCCTACTCCAGGGCCAGTATCACTACTGGGCCCGGGCGGCACAGGGTTCGAGACAGTATAATATCTGCCATATCCATACGGTCCCACACCACCAGGAGGGATTGGTTGGAATATCGTACGACGTGATTGACTCGTGCAAACTTGGTATCGTAGGGGGACTCGGGCAAAACGCCGACACGGAGGAATGATAAAACCCAAACGGTTGCGGGGGGTGGTGGAACGAGTTTTGCACGACATACGCTGTGTGCCCAGATCCAAGTGCGTTCCCGGCCATAGCGGCCTGTGCTTCGAGGGGAATCGACGCAGAAGAGCCGACGATAGAATTGGCCGTCGCGATACCGTTGTCTTCGGGCCCATACATACTACGAGCTTTCCAGAGACGTTCCATTTCCCAGACTTCTTTCGCTCTGATGGCGTTGAGGTCTGCAGCAGACGGAAGCTCCGAGGTGGGACGGGCGGAAGTGGAGGCCTGGCGTGAGAGCTGAGTAGGCGGCGTGTCTGTACCCGAGGAAGAAGTGGGAGGCGGAGGGGGCTGAGGCTTGTTCACGTCGGGAGCTGCGAAGGTCTGTGTGGTCCTTCGCTCAACTCGAGTTTCTCTTCGTTCCCGCTCCTTTTCCTTCTGACTTTCTTTATCTCTTTCACGACGCCGACTGCTTTCCTTTGGCTTGTGCTCCTCCCGGCTTTTTCTTCTTTCCTCCTGGGCTATCTGGTCCTCGCTGCTCCTATGATCGCCTCTACTTCTGTGTTCATCCTTGCTCCTCCGTTCCTTCCTTTCTTCTTTGCTCCTGTTATTCCTTCGCTCTTCTCTCTTTCTCTCTTCTCTCTCCTTCTCCTTCTCCCTCTCCCGTTCCCTTTCTCGCTCTTCTCGGTCCCGCCTCTGCTTTTCTTTCTCTCGCTCCCTCCTATGCTGTTCCTCCCTTTCTCTCCTTAGGTTCTCTTCCCTCTTCAAATGCTCCTCCCTCTCTTTCCTCGCCTGTTCCTCTCTTGCTCTTCGGTGGTGTTCCTCTCTCCTTGCTTGCTCTTCTCTATCTTTTCTAAGTTGGTCCTCCCTCTCCCTCTTCAAATGCTCCTCATGCCATGAACTTGCTGGTTCCCGGTGATGTCCATTAGCATGTGTCCTCCCACTCGCGACGGGATCCGGTGGAATAGCTTTGGACGACATTCGCTGGCTCCTCCTCCTCTCCCTTTCCTTGTCCCTGTCCCTGTCCCTGTCTCTTTCCCTTTCCTTGTCCTTATCCCTCTCCCTTTCTCTATCACGTTCCCTCTCACGATTATCTCTATCTCTCCTGGCCTCCCTATCTCTCTTCGACCTCCCCGACAACGGCTGAGCCTTTCCCTTCTCCTGCCCACCGGCACCTCCAGTCTCTACAACCTCCCACTGCTCTCCTGCAGCCTTGATCGTCTGACCCGAGGCATACACATGCCCAGACGAACTCCGCACGAGCATGAACGTCTCTGTCTGTCTCCCACTACCACTAGTTGATTGTCGTACAGGCTGTGGTCGTTGTGGTGGAGAAGAGTCTACACGGTTCGCGGGGTTGACAGCTGCGCGTTTGGCGCTTTCTGGTGTAACCTGAGCTGGGGGTGGGGCAGGAGGCGCAGTGGACGTGGGTGAGTGCTTGGTTTTTGGAGGGATTGGTATGGGGAGCGGGGGTTCAGGCGTTGCTGGCACCGAAAGCCCACCTGTATAAGGTGTAGGGGGGTTAGCGAGGACAGAGACACCCGAGAGAGGCGAATCAGCGTAGGAGAGGTATGACTGAGGTCGGCTTGGTGGTAGGAGCATGTCTGCACGTGCGCTCGGGAACGGCACGTAGGAAGATGCGGCTGTGGCACCAGATGTTGGCCGTGGGGGAGCCTGTTGGATTGTTTGAGTTGAGTAGCGGCTAGATGTGCGCTTGGGTGGTGGGTCAGGTTGTAAGGAGATGTTGCGCTCCACAGGACGGGGCGTAGTCTGACTATCTGAGATGGTAGGTGCGATCGTGGCTGGGGTTGCTGGAGCGAGGGATTGAGATGGTTCGACTGATTGGAGGGAGGAGGGAGGACGTGGGATGGAGAGAGAAATGTGCTGTTGCGCCGATGCTGAAGCATGGGGGAGGATGCCTTCCTTGACAGGGGTAGGAGGTGCTGGCGATAGTGGTGGTGGTGATACCTGAGCCTTTGGGACTTCGGGTCTGGGTGGAGGTGATAAGGAGGTGGGCAGGATGCCGCCCGAGAACATGGACACCGGACTCTGTACCAACTCTTGGGGCTTCTCTGGAGGTAGAGGGGCGACTGTGATGTTAGGAGTCGGTGTCTCCGGGATGGGCGCGTCCTGGATTGGCGATAGTGAGTTTGCCCATGGAAAATGGCGCGTGGACTGAGATGGACGAGGCACTGTCGCCTTCGTGGGGTGGTGGAGGATCCTGCTGTGCGGGTGCAGGAGGAGGCTCATCCACGGCTGGAGGTGGAACCCGTTTGGCAGATAACCTCTCTTGGTTCTCCTGCATGTGATCAAGGTTAACAGTCTCGAGTGTATAGCCGTTCGCTGCAGCCTCCCCCGCGTTGACGTAGTGCCAGTCGTCCTCCCTGTTTTGCGATTTGCCATAGCCATCAAACGACCTTCTCATTACGCTGAGTTTCCTTGCTAAGCCGACCCAGTACGCTACCTCTCTTCTCCTTTTTGAGTGAGGGGCGTGAATAGAGAGGCCCGTCGGTCCTCCAGTGGGGGAGCGACGGACATTCGTTTTGGTAGGGTAGGATTAGGCTCTACAGGTGTGTATTGCGGGTACGTACTCAACAGGCGAAGGCTGGGCTGATGGTTCAGAGTCCTTATCCTTGCCGCCGAATATATTTCCAATCGCTGGTTTCTGGCGTTTGCTCAGCTTGCGGGGTAGGTGTATAGGGCCGAGCTCGGTCTGGAGATGAACGGCAGACGTGGATTGGGAGAGTGGAGAGGGAGAGACGGTCTTGTGTTTACTCTGTGCAGCTGTCATACTAGCACGCCGCTTTCGAGCGGGCGACTGGAGGGGGCGAGGGGGAAAAAAGTTGTGAACAAGCGAAAGGGGAGAGAAGAGGAAGATAAAAACGCACATCATAGTTATCGGCAGAAGATGAGGGGATTCCGATGTCATAAGGGGAGGTATGGTGCCAATTGGTGCCCCAGGGGTCAGTGACGTCCATGAGGTCAACATTGTCTGGCGTGGTCTGGGAGGTTTTGCGCGAGCGGGGTTTGGTGCCATCGGCGACACGGGTCTGGGAGGAGGACGGAGTGGGGAGATTGGAGTGGGAGGACGTTGGGCCGGGGCCGGTATCGACATGATGATCCTGGACAGAATGGGTGCTGATGGGTGGAAAGGAGGGGGAGAAGACGGAGGGGGGGCGAGCGCCGGGGCGGATGTGGGATGGGGGGATGAGGTGGATGTTTCTGTAGTAGCGGGGGCCGACGGGGTTGTGGATGCGGTATCGGGTGGTGAAGGAGGGGAGGGGCACGGTGGCCCAGACGTCATGGGCGGTGTCCATGGAGTCTGGGACGATGGAGTGTGCAGAGGCCATGCGGGTCAGAGAGGCGGGGGCATCGGCTGCCAGGTCTGCGGACAGTGCTGGTTGATCTTTTGCCGGTGGTGGCGGTGCTGTGGGCGAGGATGTGGTCGACATTCGTCGGAGCGATCTGCGGAACCACTGCGATGTCCCCGTCTTTTTCATCTCCTCAGCATGGCTCACTCCGCCGCCCTGTCGTTGGAATAAAAGGTCAGGGGGGACCTCTGGACTGGAGCACCGAGTTCCCAGGCTACCTACCTCCTCAGCGGCACCGGTGAGCTCGGCCAGTGGAGAACCGTCCATCTAGTGAGGAGAAATGGAAAAACAAAAACATGCAACACGTGGCTGCTCAGCTTGTTTCTCTCGCGTCCAGCTTGTTCCTGACCGTGTCCTTCACCGCCACACCGCCACCTAGCTCACAACAGCATCCGTACATACAGCAGTAGCATGGAGTACGTATACCACACACAACCGGCCCTTATGCCACGACTTGGTCCGTGTTGAAACACCCTGCGCACTACTCTGCACACAGGGCATGGTCCTCGGAGGAGGAGGAGACCCAACTGGGCGGAGGGCGGGCCGACAAAGAAGCCTGATACGATCATTCCCCGATCTGGACTCGGCTTGTTTTTCCTCTTCTTTTCCGAGTGTCTCGACCCCATGTCGCTTCGAATCCTGCTGCTGGGGAGCGGAGGCAGGGAACACGCTCTCGCCTGGAGGCTCGCAAAGTCGGATCTCGTCGAGCACATCTTTGTCTGTCCAGGAAACGGCGGCACAACCTACGAGAACAAGTGTTCCAATCTAGACGTTATCTCCCAAAGTGATTTCCCCAGCTTGGTCGCTTTCGCGCTCAAGAACGATGTAATTCTCCGTCCCATCAACCCCTTGGATTTAATTTCCCTCATCGTTTGGCATAATAGGTCAACCTCGTCGTCCCTGGTCCTGAACAGCCCCTCGTCGATGGCATTGAAGCACACTTCCGCAACGGTATCTTCTCCCTAGCTATGTATTTCTCCATCCGTATCCTAAACCGCCAAAACCCCAGTCGGCATCCCCGTTTTTGGTCCCAATGTTCTCGCAGCCAGGATGGAGGGCTCCAAAGCCTACTCCAAGGACTTCATGCTCCGCCACTCCATCCCGACAGCTAGATTCGCTATCTTTGGTTCCAATCAACACGACCTCGCTGCCGAGTACATCAAAACATGCGGTCACCGTGTCGTCATCAAAGCCAGTGGCTTGGCCGCCGGAAAAGGTGTTCTAGTCCCAGAAACTACAGAAGAAGCCCTTGCTGGGCTGAAGGATATCCTCGTAGACCGCGCCTTTGGTAGCGCAGGTGCGTGTGCCCTTGCACTTTTTTGTCTCCACCCGCCCTTATTTCCTACCAGGCAACGAGGTGGTCATCGAAGAATACCTCGAAGGCCCAGAGATCTCCATCCTCGCATTCTCCGATGGGTATACTGCTGTTCCCCTCCCCGTTGCGCAAGATCACAAGCGTATCGGCGAAGGCGATACAGGCCTCAATACGGGTGGAATGGGTGCATACGCCCCAGCTCCAGTGGCCACCCCAGCAGTCGTAAACCGCATCATGAAGGAAGTCTTGCGCCCGACTATCGACGGCATGCGTCGCGAAGGTGCTTTAGCCCCCTCTCTTATTGATCCGTTATTCAACATCTTGACTTTGGCAGGCTACCCTTTTGTCGGCATGCTATTCACAGGCCTCATGCTCACTAAATATGGGCCAAAAGTTCTTGAATACAATGTCCGCTTTGGCGATCCTGAGACTGAAGCCCTATTACTTCTTCTTGACGATAAAACCGACTTGGCAGCCATTCTCCATGTCAGTCTCAGCTCCTCGCTGCAACCGCGGATCTGTTCTAAACATTCTCATAGGCATGTGCCGAGCATCATCTCGACTCTATCGACATCAGGTTCAAACCCGGCTACGCTGTCTCTGTCGTTCTAGCATCCCAGGGCTATCCCGGAAAATATGCCACACACCGAGAAATATCTTTTGGCTACATCCCCAATTGTACGATTCCGACATTGACAGAATCTCGAAAAAAAAGACATAACATGTAATATTCTCAGCCGTCCAAGTTTTCCACGCTGGAACAAAAGAAGTCAAAGATCGGATCTACACTACCGGTGGTCGAGTCTTGGCAGTCTCCGCATACGCACCGACACTCGAGGAAGCTCTGAAACTCGCCTATCAAGGTGTCAACAGTGTCAAATTCGAAGGCAAGACATACAGACGAGACATTGCGCACCGGTAGGCACTCAATAACTCTCCAAGAGCTCAGAACCTAACACACAACCGCCACGCGCAAGTGCACTCACGCCCCAAGCTAAAGCCGTTGATGCAGCGGACACGCACGCCCTCACATATGCACAAGCAGGTGTCTCCATCGACGCTGGGAATGCCCTTGTAGAAGCTATCAAGCCTTATGTCCGTGCTACCCGCCGTCCAGGTGCGGATGCTGAGATTGGCGGCTTTGGTGGCGTTTTTGATTTAAAAGCGATTGGATATAATGATCCGGTGTTGGTGAGCGGAACGGATGGTGTTGGGACCAAGCTACGTGTGGCTGTTGAAGCTGCAGTCCATGATTTAGTTGGTACGTGCACAAGATTTTCTTGTCGCGATTTTTTTAAAACTTTTTCGCGTTTAGGTATTGACCTTGTTGCAATGTCGGTTAACGATTTGCTCGTTCAGGGGGCAGAGCCTCTTTTTTTCCTCGACTATTACGGATGTAGCAAACTTGATGTCAAGGTTGCTACAGAGGTTGTCAAAGGCATCGCTGAAGGATGTCGCCAAGCAGGATGTGCCCTTATCGGCGGTGAAACCGCAGAAATGCCAGGAATGTATCAAGCAGGTGAGTCGTCTGTATCTTTATTTTTTCTTATATATACTTTCACCAACACTTGCAAAGGCGACTATGATCTCGCAGGTTTCTCAGTTGGTGCCGCCGAACGTCACCTTCTCCTCCCCACCCCAAACATCCAAGAGGGCGACATCCTTCTCGGCCTCGCCTCTTCAGGCGTGCACTCCAACGGCTTCTCTCTCGTTCGCAAAATCATCGCGCGTTCCCAATATACATACAACTCCCCCTGCCCCTGGGAGGATCCTTGCATCTCCGTTTCTTCCTCTACCGATCCTCCTTCCCCCTCCTCCCAAAATGCCAATTCACATCAAGTAACCCTAGGTCGAGCGCTCCTCGAGCCCACGCGGATCTACGTCTCCCAAGTCCTTCCCGCTACCAAACGAGGGCTCGTCAAGGCCCTCTCGCACATTACCGGAGGTGGTTTCATCGAAAACATTCCCCGTGTCTTACCCAAACACCTCGGATGCTACGTTGATGCCGCAGCATGGCCGTATCCCAACGTGTTCAAATGGCTCAAGCGGGAGGGTGTCGTGGACCCCGTGGAGATGGCACGGACGTTCAATAATGGAATTGGGATGGTGCTGGTTGTTTCGCCTGGGGATGTAAAGGCGGTACTTGAGATTTTAGAGCGGGATGGGGTGGAGAATCCAGCGCGGGTATATGAAATTGGGAAAGTCACAGCTCAACCTGGGGTCGATATGCTTAATTTGAGGGCTTGGTCAACTGTTTGAGAAGTTTCAATGCGCAATATAAACTATTGGTTTTTCTTTTTATGTATTCTATCGCTGATAGACTTTTCCCACTGCCCTGTGAAACAAACCGATTGGAATAGTCAGCAGACGGCTGTAACTGACGTCGGGAAGTCTGACAAAGCCGTGTATATACGCAACGACGTGTGCGCACGTCAAAGGGACGTGGCTTTTGATGTATTGGGCTTGCGCGTCGCCCCGGATCATCGATCAGGTACCATTTGTCGCAACATATGACCGTCTTACCTATCAAAGCCATTCAATCGGCTGCGCGAGTGGGGTGACGCGTCGATAGGTCGCTATGGAGCAGGGGTGTGGCACAACCTATATAAAAGCCGACAGACTCACAACCACCAATTGTTTCTAAACCCCCCCACTTCAATTGACACAGATTCATTCATCTGCACAAATGGCTTCAGGCATCGTTATACCTAAAGAGTAAGACTGACCAACTGCTCCCTCGTCCTTTCACTTACAAAGTCGAATCAACCAACTTCAGATACGCTTATGTCGCTGGCTCCATAATTCCTACCATCTGGCTACTTGTCGGCCAGACCCTGATGGTCGGTCGATTCAGGAAACGCGCAGGGATCAAGTACCCCCAGCGTAAGTTCTACCAAGTCGCAACGACCAACCCCTTTACTGATAGTAAGCTACGATTCAAAGTGTACGCAGAACAAAAAGAAGTAGAAGCATCGAAAGATGCCCACCTCTTCAACTGCGCTCAACGTGAGTGGGAACCACAATAAACAAAAAGCATCCCATTATTAACTGTACTCACCTGCGCAGGTGCCCACCAAAATACTCTTGAAACGATCCCTCTTGCCTGGGGAACGTAAGTCAGCCATACCCCAAGTTCAAATTCACATGGGAACCAATGAATGCTCATCTTCACAATTAGGACGCTCATCTCTGGTGTCTACCATCCAGCCTTGGCAGCTTCAAACTTGCTCTTATGGACTGTTGCCCGCATCCTGTACACGCGCGGGTACGTCACTGGAGACGCAGGCAAGGTGCGTCCAATATTATCAACAAAAACTGTAAAGAACTAGTCAATAACTGGATACACAGCGAAGGACCCCCTTATCCTTAATAACTAGTATAGGGTTCATGGGTATGTATACTCCAGCGGCCGGGATGCACACAGCGATTGACCTGATTTTTCCACAGGTCTGCTTGCTTCGAGTACCTGGAAATTTGGAAACCTAGCTTGGAAGGCAATCGCGAGTGCCTAATTATGTTCTGTGACTTGCTGTACTTTTTGTAATTGGCTAATATATTGACATGTCTGAATGAGAGCGGTACGGTTCGGGTATTGAGAGGTCGTGGACTAAATCACGACCAAAAAAGTATATGTATCTGGATATGTGTATGCGCTAAACAAAATCATAGGAAGAAACGGGTGTTTTTTCCCTGACAAGACACGACGCTGCCAGAGACTCGGACGAGAGAGAGAGCCTAAATATGACGTACGTAGGAGAAATTGTATAAACAAGGCGTCAAAGTCATGAATTCAGTCTCAAAAGTCTGCTACTAGAGCCGATACGAAAAGTGGGGAGCGGGGGTGTATAGTAGTGACAGCATAATTGCACGTAATGGTATATAGTAATACTCAGACAAAAGAAGGGAAATGGCGGCCATCAGAGGAGCAAAGGGACAATAAAACAGGGGGCGAAAGGGGAAAAGATAGCTGTATAGATAGACCGAGTTGCCAGAAGACCCGTTGAAGAGAGGAACTACAACCCAAAAGCCACAGGTCGAGAAATACCGGGAGAGTGATAAAGGATAGGGTGGGTGAAAGTATGTGTATGTATATAAGTGTGAGGATGTGAGAATATGCGCGTGCGTAAGCAGATGAGAAGAGGAATAAGGTAAGGTAGGTAGAGGTAGCAACGATCTCGCCATTGACATCATATACCGTCAAAGCCGATCCGCAAAAAAAATTGGGGACGATGACGAAAACCACCAGTTTCGGTCCATGTTGAGACGAAGCGATGGATGAGAGTCCTTTTAGGAGCGAGATAGAGTAAGTGTTGTCATCGGATAATGGAAGGTGGTGCGTAGCCATGCAGATGATGAAGCAAGGGACGATAAATAGGGTGAAGCGGGGGAATAAAAGCATCGATAGCAACTGCACAGAAAGGAAGGTCCTGCGAAAGTCTGAACTCCGAAATCTAAGCGGAAACAGACACCTCCTTTGCAATGTCAGGACCTGCTGCTGTAGTAGCTACAGTCGCAAATGAGGTCGAAAGCTTGTCCACAAGTGGTTGGGGGGGCGCACTATTGTCAGTAATTCCATTGACTTCAATTTTTGATGGATCCTAAGTTCAAACTTGAGGATAATGTAAAGACAATTAGCGCCATGGGCATACCTTTCCTGTTACAGGAGACCTAGCACGGTCAGGGGTGAGTCCGCCGCTGCTTGATGGCTTGCTCATGCCGTTGATGGGAGCGGTTTCTCTCTTTGGAGGAGGGGCCTGTAGTACCTGTGCAGCCGTTGGCCCATGACCGTTCAGAGGGCTCCGCGAAGGAGGTGTAATGGTTCCTGCCAGCACAGGAAACTCATCGGCATTGGGTACACGTTGCTTCATGGGCGCCTGTGCGGGAAGTTTTTGGTTCTTCCCATTATATTGATTATAACCTTGGTGCGGGTAATGATTATGGTGTTTGCCACCCTGAGAGAAGCGCGAACGATTGCCATTGCCGAAGTTGAAGCCATTGTTATTGCCACGTCCGTTATCACTGGCACCTGTAGATTTTTGGGTCTCGAGACCATTTTGACCACTATGGTGTGTCTGTGTAGCTGGTGGCTGCTGACCAGAAGTTTCCTGCATACGAACCATATAATCAATACATGGACTACTAAGGGAAAGAAAGAAGCGCCTAAGGGGCTGATCCCTCACATCTCGAATGTTCAGGTTGTTGAACTTTTCTTCCAGACCATGACCGTTACCGTTCATGTGGTTGCGTGGCTGCCTTGGGCCACCTCCCCTTCCACCAAAGTAAGGCACATGATGAGAGGTAGGAGTGCCGGTTCCGTCAGGCATCACGTGAGGGAATCGACAATCGTCGCTGAAATCAAAATTGAGAGATCAGTAAATGAAGTTACAATCACTTAAGCGAAAGCGAAAGAATGTCTATATCGAGGGAATCACATACCCGTTTTTGCATCGCCCACCAGGGAAGAAGAGGCAAGGTGGTCTACTACGACCGGTGAACGAACTACGTCGGCCACCACGACGACCATGAAGAGATCCATCACGGTGAATGGGTGGAACTCCGTTGTTGAAACCTTCACCGGGTGCGGCTTGGGGAGGCTTGGCGGTGCTGTCAACTTCAGGGAGAGTAGTTTAAATTTCCGTTCGGCAAAGGCGGCTGCTGAGAAGGATAAATAGAAGAAGTGTCTTGCTGCACGTTGAAAGGAGGCGCAGTCGGACTCGTAAAATTGGTGGGAGACTGGGGGCCAGGGAGGGGAAGCGGAGGTTGGTGGTGGAGGTGTGGAGGGTGAGGAGGCATAGAAAGAGGAACAGGCATCTGTGGATGAGGATATCCTGAAGGTGGCATAGGCCCGTATGGCAATGGTGGGGGCATCCCACCAGGACTGAATGGTCCCTGGGTAGGTGACACAACTTCTGAGGGGGATCTGCCATGAATCAGATGAGGGCCTGGTGGCGGCGAAAGCGGTGTCATTGGATGGGGGCCATTGGATTGCTGGAAAGTAGGGGGTGGATAGTAGTTGGGTGGGTAGGGGTGGGGCGCCATGGGGTCGTAAGGCGGGTACTGAGTGGGAGGAGGCCCTCCACTCGGGTAATAACCCTGAGATGGGTGGGCGAAAATGCATGACGGACCGTAACGGCAGGCAGGGAAATACCTGCAAGGAATCATCCGAGCTACTTCCGGAGGAGGAAGATTATTCAAACCTCCGGGCGAGTGGCCTTCGCCACCCATACCCTGTGGTGGTGGCGGGGGAGGGTAATAGGCAGATCCATCTGAGACAGTGGAGAGTGAAGGATTGATAGATGGATAATAAGGGTAAGCATCCGGCGGGGGTGGGGGATAGTAGGATTTGGGGGGGTCGCCGTTGCTGTCATGTGCGTAGGTAGGTTCGGCAGAGGGGATGATGACATTAGGCTGAAACCTGTTTTTCGCCTGAGTCAGTAGTTCCAGAATGACTGGGTCCGTAGTGTGACGCTCCAGCAGGCCATCAGGGAGAGGCATTGAAGGGGTCGGCACCTGAGGTTGCCAGCTAATCAGTGGACATCGGGTACCAGAAAGGGGAGGGGGGAGAGGTGACAGACCCTTGTCAAGTAGGACGCGAACGACGTTGGCGTGGCCATTTTTCACGGCCTCGATGAGAGGCGTGGAGCCAGACTCGTCTGTAAAAGAGGCAAGAGTGGGTGAGAAAAGGCGGTGGGGTGGGTGTGGGTGTGGGATGGGTGGCGGGAGGATGACGAACCTTTGGCCTCGATATCGAGGGGGTTTACGTCCTTCAGCAGACTCTGAACGGTCTCGAGGTTGCCCTCAGAGCATGCCTTGAGCAGGGCAGAGGCCATGATGGATTGTGGATGCGTGGAAGAAGGGCAGGGGACAAGATGGAAAAGAAGCGAGGGAGGGGAAGACCAGACCAACGACGAGATTTGTTGAAACCGGAGCCTTCGGAAAAGTCGAGCACAAAAAAAAAAAGGGAAAAAGGTGACCGTGGGGGTTTTTCCAGATCGATCTCTCAGTCAGCTGTATTATGTCATTCTCTCCCCCGGCCGTTCTCCGGCCGCACATTGTATGTACTATCTCTATCTAGCATTCCCCCTAGCGGTTCAGTTGGGCCGCCTGCTGCAAAATCAGCTCAATGTCTCCTTGCAAGCCATCAGAACACACCGTTGGCACCGGAGAATGGCCTACTTGCAGACCCAGTTTTCGCAGCAGCTGACGTGCGGGCTTGCCCGCGGTCGGTGGAAGCTCGAGTTCTTTCGAAGGAGGCAGTCCCATGAGCTCACGAACTGCCAAGCGAGTATCCTTGCCTGTGTCCGTTATTGCCTTATTAATTAGTCGCCTCATGCTCCATCCACTCAGCACTTGCCGTTATACAACACGTCATAAACCTGTTTCGCCGAATGATTAAATCAACGCTCAGGCCTTCAGGCGAGGTAGTCCATCACAACCTACCGAGCTGGCAATTGGCGCACGGACGCCCAGGCCGTCGATAATCGTCATTGCTCCTTTCGCAGTTGATACAGCCCTCGGCCACACTGCCCAGCGTCCTCATGATCTCATCCAGCGATTCCCCTTGTCCCAGCCGGTAGCCTACGGTGTAGTTACGACTGTTGGACGAGCTGCACGTGAGGAAGAGATCTCCGACACCGGCCAGGCCCAAGAAAGTCAGTGGTGACGCGCCGTATGCCGTCCCGATACAGGTCAGCTCGGCAAGGCCCCTGGTGATGATCACTGCATGCGTGGCACAATCAGCGCTGTGCGCAGGGCCTTCCCCCCCCCAAAAAAAAAAAAAAAGGCGGCACGAACTAGCTCGAGTGTTGTTTTGGAAGCCCAGCCCATCCGACATCCCGGCGGCGATCGCATACACGTTCTTCAGGGCACCAGCTAGTTCAATGCCGATAGGGTCTCCGTTAGTATAACTGAATACAACCATCAGTCCAAGGTGAGCGTATAAATAAATAAGCGGCTTACCTACCATCTAAAGTGTGGCTGGTGGAAGAGAGCTGCGGCTTTATCTGCCTCGGCTTCGGTGAACGAAGCCACAGAAACGGATGTAGGTTGCCTGTCAACGACTAATAGAGGACCGAAAATTAAGCAAGTGGTAACACATCACGAGGAAGACACCGGCTCACTTTCTTTGGCAAAGGAGGGACCGGACTGTAGATGATGATGATTACTGCGTTGTAGGGGCACGTGGATGGCAGGCACGGAAACGCACGATAAAAGTCGCAGCCGTTGCAATTTCCGCCCCGCAGGTATCTGCGATAATCTCAAGCGTAAGAGCATGGGAACCAATTTCTATGCCTTTGTTGACGAAAACCATAAGAGGCATATTTTGAGCATTGAGTTTCGGGCGCAAAGTGCGCAAGTTTTCTCTGATGATCCGTCAGGCGGGATAGAAAATCGAGCAAGTTAGGTGAGCACCTCAAGAACTGAGTCGGAATGGCGAAAAGAAGGACGTCCATTTCCGCCACGAAGTCTTCCGAAGGCGGGGCGGGGCCGAGGGCGGTGATATTCTGAGGAAAGGCATGATCCTTGAGATATGTGGGGTTGCGGTGATATTTGTTGAAATGAGTGACGATAGACTCTTCTCGGGCCCAGATGTAGACATCGTGCTGAGAGTCTCCGAGATGGGAAGCGAGACAGGAACCGAAGTTCCCAGCACCGAATATAAGGACTTTGGAAGGACCCGCCGGCTGGGGTTTTGCACGGTACATGGCCAGAGGGGAGGTTGAAAAGGGGAAAGAGAGACAGCGTGCAGTGCGAGGTATACAAGGCAGTCTCGAGGTGCAGGCGTGCAGCAGGGACAGACGACTGTACATAAAATGCTGCCAGGCCCAAACTGCAGGCCCGGACTCACCTTGAAAGTCGCACTCAGTGCAGCCGCCGTTCAGAGCGCGTCAAGTCACGTGCGCCACGTTATAACGGCTGTCCCTGTCCTGTTCCTGTGCTAAGCACCAAACAGCTCGAGTTCCTCCATCCGAACCCCCGCCATATAATGCCCGTCCAGGATCGTACAAACGAGTTCAGAGCATGCGTGGACTCTATCCGAAACCGCTCTGTCACACGTGGCACAGAATCCAAGCAACGACTCCTCCAAAAGGACAGATCCAACAACAAAACCGAGTTCTCGCGCATGGCATCTGGGATTGGGAAGGACATCAGCAATACCACCCTCAAACTCAACAAGCTTGCCCAGCGTATGTTCCCCAACATTCCAACTCGGACAGGGGCTAATCGCCGTCTACCCATAGTTGCAAAACGGAAAACTTTGTTCGATGACCGGCCGGTGGAAATCAGCGTGCGTTAAGCGTTGCTATGTGCACGAGATGACCGGTTGTGCTGAAACAGGACCGACAGGAACTGACATATATCATCAAGCAAGATATTGCACATATAAACAAGCAAATTGCTGCCCTCCAGGCATACGTCAAGCAGCGGAACGCGGGCAGTTCGTCATCATTGGTGGAGGGCAAACAACTAGAAGAGCATACAAACAATGTCGTTATGTTATTACAGAGCAAGCTCGCTAATACCAGTGTAGCATTTAAAGATGTACTGGAAGTGCGGACACAGGCAAGTCCAGTCCTCATCCTTGTTTTGTTCTACCGCTCACAGATGTTGGGCATAGAATATGAAAGAATCGAAAACAAGGACAGAGCAATTTATGTACACTGCCGCATCGGCTGCAGCACAGGCACCTCCAAGTAAGACCGCCATGCATCAAGTCTACAAAATCACTCACAGCTCTCTAGACTCAGTACTCTATAATTCCTCTAGAAACGACCCAATGGGCGACGGTACCCTCAATCGTTTGGATTTCAAAGGCAAGGGGCGAGCAACGCCTAGAGGAGACGGCGACGTCCTTGCCCTCGACTTAACATCAGCGGAAGAAGGTGACGATGCGAACGGTAACGCAGGCGGCGCTTTCATGCAAATGCAAATGGTTGAGCAGCAGGTCTGTCCCGCCCGCTTCCCAGCTTTGTCCCCTCCCCTCTTTGCTGACGCTGCCGTTTTAGGACTCGTACATTCAACAACGCTCCACCGCTATCGAATCAATTGAAACGACCATCGCAGAGCTCGGTCAGATCTTCACACAACTGGCTAACATGGTCGCGGAGCAACGAGAAACGGTACAGCGGATTGACGATAACGTTTTGGACGTTGAAAGCAATATCAATGCCGCCCACGGAGAACTATCAAAATACTTGGCGAGCATGATGAGTAACCGGTGGTTGATGCTGAAGATGTTCGGGGTACTTATTGTCTTCGTACGTTCAAGGTTCTTTTTTATTTACTTTCTTATTGGACGCTAACGCAGGATTTCAATAGTTCCTTGTCTTCATCTTGGTTTCATGATCCGCACCCCATTTTGTTTACCCGCATGTTTATTATTATCGGAGGTTTTTTTTTTCTTTACATTTTTTAACCGATATGGACCATAATACACGCGCATTGACTGCCGAATAGCCTAATTGCAGACAAAAAGCCCGAACCAATGGTTTAAGCCCAAGCAACAAAGTGTAGAGTGATACTAAGAGATGAACATGTCGCGTCTCAGCTGACGGGTATAGCATTGACTCCTGTCGCCCAGTCCCTTGTCTTCCGAGAACTCCGAGACCTCGAAGCCGTTCTGTGCTTCTTTCCCCCTCGGTGAACCTCATCTTCTGCAATATCTCCAACCGACCACGTCCGCTTCTTCAAAGAAGACTGTTCAATACCAGATGTCGTCGAATACCGCTGTGGTTTATCAGGCCTTGAGGGCAATGAAGCATCTTTTGACTCCGCTTTCTCAGCTCTCTTTTTCTATGAAACAGATTCAATGCATCAGCACAATCAAATCCTAGCTCTGGCAATGACAAAATATAAGACCCACCCGCTGTCCAAGGAGCGTCTTATTCCTTCTCTTCAACTTCTCCATCCTCTTTTCCCCCTTCCCACCCCCACCTGCAGTCAATTCGACATTGATCATCCGACCATCGAGCATTGAGTGGTGCAGTTTAAGTGCTTGTTGGAGCGCAGAGCGTTTTTTGAACTCAAGGAAAGCGCAGCCCTTGGATTTGATCGTGGGTTTGCCTGTCAAAGATGATTTTGGTGTTAGGAGGCGGATTTCGGGCGGCGGATCTGAGCAAATCGAGTCGTTAGCGTAAAGAGGGTACGAAAATGCTAATTTTAATTCACCACATGTAGAGAAATGTGCTCTGATAGCGTCTATAGATGTTGTATATTTTAGGTTCCCTGTGGGCGCAAGAAGCACCTCTTAATTTCTGGAAAAAAGAGAGAGGCTACAAAACTCACCAAGAAACAAAATCAACCTTTGCTTATCCTTCTCCTTCGTCTCCTTTCTTTCCCCCTCATTCACTTCCTCCTCGGCTTCTCCCTCCCCTTCCCTTTCACCCTTCTCGTCTTTACCCACTCCAGGCTCAACTTTCTCTCTTTTGCGTTTTTTACTCTTCTCTGTGACCCTGTGCTTGGCTTCGTCCAACCCGTCATCCAACTGCTCCCGTTTGCGTTTCTCCCCTTTACGCCGTTCGCTCTCCTGTGTCTCCACCCGGACATTACGAGCGTCTTTCTGACCTTGACTTGCCTCCTTGCCTCCTCTTTCGGAGCCCTTTGCGCCCTCCCTCGCCAATCCTCCCACTTCCATTGGATTGCTCTGATGGCGAGCGCGATCCGACTTTTCCACGAGAGGGCCCCCAGGATACGCCATTTCAGTGAGCTCATCCTCAGTCTGCTTCGTCTTGGTTTTAGACTTGAGCTTGGCAAACTTGTCGCGGAAAGCGAGTGCCTTTTTCTGCTTCTTGGTCAATTTTTGGTTGGTAGCGGGAGTAGAAGCTGTAATTGTGTGTACAGCAGGAGAAGGGACGAGCGCTGCAGCTGCAGTGGCGATCGTTCCAGGCATGCTGAGGGTATATATATATATACTATAAGCGTATCTCTTGGAAATCTCTTCACAGCAGGGCGTGAAATTGCCTTGTGTTATCCGTCCTTTGGGACCAGGTATCCTAGATAGCAGCAACAGCTCGTTTCCTTGCTGCTCTCGGGTTTTAATTCCAAGGCCCCGAATGTGGACAACGTGGGCGGTGATGTGCAAATGAGGTGAGAGAAGAGATCGAGCCTGCGGTGCGTGGTTTTGAATTGAATGATGACCGGAAGTCGTTGACTAGGTGTATGCAAACGGTGTGGTTCAGGTGAGGCCCCAGAGTGATGAGATCAAGAGGTTTGGTTTTCGATCGGAAGGGTGCAGATTCAACCTACCTGTACAAGAGAATGGTAATGTAGACTGAAATTTCTGGACACGTGATGCCAAATCTCCGTAGATCGACATTAAATGTGTGCCATCCTCCACACAAGCTATGTATATAACCTTGACCTCAGCGACGGGGCAGGGGATGATGACAATAATGCACTTACATTAGAATTGCAGTGTTGCAGAGGGAAATCCAAAAAAATCTAGACTTAGTAGGGATTTAACCATTCCCAAGGTGCAATCACCGGCCCATTGGCCCAGTATCAGTCCATTCACAGCCTCAGCACCCTCAACCTTCTTCTCCTCTCCATCGCCCCTCTCTCCACACGAAAGACCTCAAAATGGAGCCAGCAAGTCCCATAGTAGAACACACATCGTCGAACTAATGACATCGCACCAACGAAAGCTGAGTCGCGAGTAACTACCGGAAATCGTTAGCGAGGATGTTATAGAGTTCACTTGTGCGCCAGGAATGTTGATAGGCATGGCAATGGGCGGTCGAAGGTTGCCAATGAAACATCTCTTAACTCCGTTTCCCCTGTTCTCTTTCAAATTCTACGAAGCAGATCCAATTCACCAGCACAATCAAATCCTAGCCTTGACAATGACAAAATATGAGACTCACTCGCAGTCCAAGATACATCTTATTCCTCTTTCTTAGCTTCTCTATCCTCTGTTTCCTCTTCCCACTTCAATCTGCAGTCAATTCGACATTTATTATCGTGAAGAGTTCCTACCAGTACCACACCATTATACACTAGGGATTGTTAATTGCTGGGCAAATGTCGAAAACCCTGAGCCCCGAACCAGGGTCCACCGCCACTACTGTAACCAGATCCCCAGAATTCATCCTGTGCAAACGTGGCGCAGTAGGCCAGGACACGGTCTGGGATAGATACTGAAAAACATGCCAGTCTCAGAAGCACGAAAACTGGGCACAGCCTAATATCGGCACAATCCTAGGCCGAGCCACAATAACCCTGAAAGATGACAGGAATAAAACGGACCACGCAAAGACGGGGCTCTGTCAAATCCCAGTCTCAGAGCGCATGCACTTAATTTGGACCCTGCGCTGCGAGAGGGTGATCCTAATTGGAGACAGGCCAGACCCGTGGTCAACCTTGTGCCAGGGTTCTAAACACACTCCAGTACTGCCTAAGCCACTGGCTTAGAATAGAATACTGATAAGCAGAGCTAAGTTTAATGGGAAAGCTACCATGCTCTAGTGGTGAACACCTGGAAGGGACTAGCTGAGAACGAGAATCCAATCCGATATCCCTTAGACACGAGAGACTAGGGCTTTAGTGTGTTAACATATATTTCAGTTGGAAGACCGACAGGACACACAGTCCTGGGACTTCGGTTAAACCCAGATGGGGTCACACACTGGCCAGTATGTAAAGCATTTTCCCCAACCGGTGGAACAAGCGGTATAATCCTTGAGGCCAACCGAGAATGGGACCTAACCCCTACAGGGCTGTGTTGTCAGAAGCCCCAACACGTATGGCTCAACCAAAAAAAAAGACTCATAATACTATGTTAAGAGCGAAGAAAATGTCTGCTATCGTACACACAAACTATATAGCCTTGAGCCCCCCAAAAATCTAAGACCGGACGTCAGTGGTAGAGTAGGGAGTGATAACAATAGTGTGCTTACATTAGAATTGCACAGTATTACATTGAAATTGCGTGGTATTGCAGAGAGGAATCCACCGATGCTCAAAATCCAAAAACAATCTAGACTAGGGATTTAATCATTCCCGAGCCGCGGTTACCGACCTAACGTCAGTCCATTCACGGCCTCCCCAGCACCTTCAACCTCCTTCTCCTCTCCATCCGCCCTTCTCCGGATAATAGGCCTTAGAATGGGGCTAGCAAGTCCCATGGTGGAACGCATCGTCGGACTAGATGACATCGCGCCAACAGAAGTTGAAAGTCGTGGGTAACTACCAGAAATAGTTGGCGAGGATGTTGCCGAGTTCACTTGTGAGCCAGGAATGCTGATGGGCATGGCAATAGGCAGTCGAGGGTTGCTGCCTCGACCTATGGCTGCTCTTTGGCTTCCTTCAAGGGCAGCCAGTGAAGGAGATACGGCCCTACGCTTGTTGCTCGTCGGATATGGGTCGAATCGATCATCGACTGAAACTAACTCATTAGGTTTGATTCGAAAACACGTGGTGTTGCCAACATACATTTGCGTTTATTTAACCGCACTGCGCTCGTGGAGGTGGGAGGAGGGGTGTACCGCCATTGGTTTATAGGTGTTGACATCATAGAGGACATCGAAGGCGACCCAAAAGGCTTTCCAGAGACACTCAGCCTCAATCACGTAAAGTTTGGATGGCACTCACCATGTCGATCTCCATTGCGTTCGAATCGGATGAGGTTTCGGAAACGCTCAAACCCATTCCATCGCCATTGATGCTCCCTGCAGGGGTCAAAGGTTTCTGAATATTGATTGGTTCACTTCCACCAGAGGCAGAAAATGCAAAAGGCTCCTCCGTCTCCGCCTCATCATCATCGCTGGGAGTCTCCTCCCTTTGAGTTTCCTCGTGGACTGCTTCCTCAGGGTACCGGCCCCGGTCAGTTGCAGTCCGTGGGGTTCGAGGCTGAAGAGGTAGTTCTGAGCAGGACGTAATAAGGCGCTGGAAGGCGGCCTCAGATTTGACTTCAGCCTCCTCCGGACGTGACTCTGCTAGTAGATTAAGCAGGCGTGGAGGCTTGAGCTGTAGACCAAGTCTAAGCTTCTTTCCGATGATAAGGTCTTGTTGGTCAAGACAACGTACAGGGACTGTAATCCGTTTCCCCGAGCTGATAACTAGACCGTAATTCTCCTGCCCATCCATACTAGTGGAGGACTTGCGTCTTGGTGGAGTAAGAGGCGGGGCCCTCGAGACAGAGGGCCCAGGCTTTGCATTGAGGTCCTCTTCACTACTATCAGGCGCTTTGAGGGGTGGAGTATTAGTCCCAGATGTTGGAGAGTCTGTGACCATGCGCTCCCTGTCGCTCTCGTATTCCTCGGTGACAGAGAAGGACGCATTCCGACTGCGTCGTCTAGAGTGGGTGTAAGGGGCGGTGAAGGAGGTGGTGAGCGGGCTGTGGAGGCGGCCTTCACCAAATAGTGCACTCTTCTGGGAAAGGAGACTAGGGCGACGGAACCTGGAGAAGAGGAAGGAGGGATCATCGAGGGTCAAGGAAGAAGATGAGGCAAGGGGACTGGATGATGAGGACGCAGGAAGGGCAAAATCAGAGGAAGATGCGGGGAGGGATGGACGAGATGAGGCTTTGGGCATGCTGGACTGTGATAGAGGAAAAGAAAGAACGATGGCATGAATTCAGGAAGGAGGCTCTTTCGACACACTCCTGTCAGATCCATTGTCCACAGAGAACCCATCCCACTTTCACACGCTCTATCTCAATTATCCTATGTATTTCTCTACAAAATCTACTACGAAACAGGTCCATCAGGCTCCTGTGATCCCCTGCCAGATCCAGTTCCCGAGACACCATGTACTTGATACAAGCAGCCCTACGAAACAGGGTCAGGTTCCAAAGTGCCTTGCATCAGTGCCGCACCATGCTTACCCAGGTTCCCAAAAACAGTCACAAAGTAAAGGGGGCTTGCCCGCTACCTCTAATTATTGTCATCCCGACATGTGGGACTGAATCAACACACCTTATCTGGGTCTCCAGTAATATATCCGCGTGTGTACTGGATCCGGGAAATAGTCCACAAGAACAGGTTCAAAGCCGCCAAGGTTGGGTAATTGATCCCAGAGATCAAAGCCCTATGAGCAGTGTCAGCCGGCTGGAATGCCACAGTGCTCGATTGATGGCTCACGTTGCCCAGATAATAGGAATCCACTCAAGGGTGTTCTGATGAGCACCTAATCCACCAGTGTCAACAGGAATCAATCAAGGCCTATAACGTCCTCACGCTGTGCACAATTGAAGAGATGGGCATCCCTCGAGGCCTCTGCTTCCTTCTGCTCTGCATACACTGTGTTCCTTGGTGAGAAAGGCTTCCCTACCAAACTAAAAATACGACATCCTACCCTGTGGGTACTTGATCCCCGCGCGTTTCCTATGCCTGGCGACCACGAAGCTCTGATAGATAAGTAACCAGACGGTGGATATCACGGAACCAGCAACATAGGCGTATCTGCCAACAGTCCATTCGTTGTGAGTGAGAGAACAAGATGCCAGGATATCTGATCTCACTCCCTAGGAACTGCAATGCTGGAGGACATCTTGTCGGTAGGGGTTATTTGACGGGGGAGTATTCACGTTTGAGAGATATGCTTGGAGGTCCGAGCCTGTTGATTTCTGCATTTCTAAGCTTTTTCGTCCCCTTAAGTATATCACGATAAAGGGAGGCAACCGCAGCCCGCGACGCGTCATTCGGCGTCGGGCACTGACGATCAAGCGGCTAAATGAGCTGGCAATGCGGCCCTATAAACAGCACGCAAATTCAAACACTCGAGCCGAACACACCACGCAATCAACGGCAAGACTCATATCATTGACATGACTTGCGGTAGCCCTTGGCTTTGTCAGAATCTAGCCTCCTCAGACACGGCAGATGTTTTGCTGACTACAGCTCCCTAGTAATACAAGCCGGGTTGATAGATCAAAGACCCAAAACAGATCGCAATCATCTTGGTTTGTCGACGACTCGACAACCCACTGTCTCACCCACCATTTGAAAATCCCGATCTCCATTAAGCGAGTGGAGGTGCCAGCGTAAGTAGGCGGGGCTCGGAACTACCTCGCCCACGCTTTGACTATTCGTACCATTTTTTAAAAAGCGAAGCAGCACCCTAGATCTCAAGCAGCTTAGATTGTTATTAAGAACAGAAGTTGGAATCGTCGTAACGCCAGTCCCGCGAACCGAGTAGCCGAGTCATACCACACATTCATGAGCGTATATGCGTTCCGAACAAGTATTTCATTTCGGCTAAGAGAGCGCTCCTACTGATTTGATACCCACAAGCTCAAGCCAAGACCCAGCGAGTAATAGCAAGGTAACTACTAGCCAAAAGCATCCCTGTACCCCGGTTAGAAAGACGCCCAGACCCGAAACGTGAGCGTTAGCGTACCCGTTGTCCCAAGAGTTGTGATATGGTACAAAATCCCACTTCTCTGCGCGAATTAAACACGTCTCAGTATCCCCTGTAGAAAATCTCAAAAAAAGCCGGACCCTACCTTACTGGGGTCGCCAGTAACATATCCACGTGTGTACGCAATCCTGGAAGCGACCCAGATCATGGATAATGAAGCGGCTGACTTTGGGAAGCTGAGACCGGAGACCAGGATGCTGTTCACACCAAGCTCCAAGTCAGAGAAAGCTTTAGGATGAAAGTAGGTTTAGACTTGCGTGATCAAAACAACCGGCAATGTCTCGAGAGTATTCTGGTGTGCGCCTATCCGAAGGTCAAATTCCACGAAATAGCTTGACCGTAGCCAATACACACGTTGGGCACAGTTGAAGAGATGGGCATCACGAGATGCTTGGACTTCGGCCTTGTCGGCGTACACTGCAATGCCATGGGTCAGCTACGGGTTGCAATCTTAGTCTGTGTTGTCCAGCGCACTTTGAGGATAAGGAATCCCAGCTTTCCTTCTGAATCTTCCGACCATTATGTTCTGACCCAGCAGGAGCCATGCGTTCGGGAGTAAGCTAGCAACCACATATTTGTATCTAAAGAGAAGTGTGGGTGGCGGCGTTAAGTTAGTATTATAAAGGGAAAGTACTCAGGAGAAAGTGTGATTGTAGATGACATTGTCAAAGATTCGACTGGAGGGAATTAGTGATCTTTTCTCCCCAACGCATGTGCACATTTATGCCGTTCTAAAAATAGTCCTGATGTCAGCCTGCGTTGCTATCCACCGAGTAGCCCGGAAATTCCAACTGCGAAGGCTGCGGCAAGCGGAGTCGTGTTGTAAGCCATCATTCCATAAGTTTTTTGCAATGGAACCCGTGGGCGCAGTGGGAGAGCGTTAGCAGTTCCCGTGGTTCTGTGGTTGGATAGGGAAAGTTCCTCATTTCAAGTGACAACGTCCTCTTAAAATCGGCGAGCGGCTCAGAGAAAGGGTAACAGAGTGTCATGTTCAAAACTCTCACTGAGCTAACTCATAGAAGCGCAGTAGATAGAGTATCTAAATCGGATGCCCAACGCCGTAGCGTCAGCTGAAACGCAGCAAGGTAGCGGGTAATGAGAAAGACTGCGGCGATCGCGACAGCTCCTTGTGCTGATGGGGAATCAGAGGAGGGAAGGGGGAGGGGGGCCGGGGGCGCAGTCTACGGATTGAAACCGCAACATTGTGGCATGATAGGGCACTCACTACTAGTTAGGCAAGGAACCCCCAATAATTTTCGTTGGTAGATTATATATATATCTGTTCGATACCGGGCACAATCGAGAAATGGGCTCTGTCCATACACCGATATTGCCTTATACAGCCGATTCACTTAAGATATATTACTTGCCAATGTTGGCGGAAATTCCTTCCCAAAGCCAATAAACGGCTTGGCCCGAAGCAGCCAACATCATACCTAAGGGATTTATTAGTAAATTCTTTCATAGGAAGATGGGGTTCACAGACCAAAGGCAACCAACGTTCCAATTCCATAGAGTGGGGTTGCTCGCTATAGAAGTCCGGTCAGGAGATGCCAAGATCGGGTGCGAGTCAAGTGCTAACCTTCTGGGGATCCCCACTGAGATAGCCGAGGCTGTAGGAGATGCGAGAGAGGGTCCACAGCCCACAGATCGAGGCCGCAACGATAGGCACCTTAAGTCCAACGATGATGGTGCTAGAGGTTTTTCGTCTGAGTTTATCGATCATATTTTAGGGTAGGTTGTCACCTTGCCCAGATGGCAGGTATATTCTCAAGTGTATTTTGATGAACACCTGGAGATGGGTCCCTTGAGGAGATTGTTCAGCTGGAAATCAGATAACGTACGTTGAGCGCAGTTGAAAAGGTGTTTCTCCCTTGAGCTTTCGGCCTCGGCCTGCTCGGCGTACACTGGTTGTCCCGTTATTCACTAACTGTCACCAGCTAGAGTCAAAACGTACTCTGGGGATATTTCACTCCAGCGCGCTTCCGATATCTCCCGACTGTAACACCCTGGCCTACAAGCACCCAGATAGTGGACATGATGGCTACTCCAACATAACGAAAGCTGCGGCACGTACGAGGTCACTTGGGACCGGTGCGGAGGTGGGATGATTAGCTTACTCTTGGGGGATTTGAACAGTCAATGACATTGTGTTGGTGGAGAGATCACAAGATGGGGGGTCTGCGTTGAAACACTCCCAAGCATGGGTCCATGTGAGGATATGCGAGAAACGAAACTCGAAACTTCGGTTCCGAGTAAGGCTGTCAAAGATAACGGCCTCGGCTGGTGACCCCCAAGCGCGCTCGGATGACGGAGGTCGGGACGGCCGTTAAATATGCATATAGTTGAATGACTACAAATTATTGTAAGATTTAAATAGGTTATCTCGCGTTTAAATAGGTTATCTCGCACCGCCGCCTGTTTTCCTGGGGCGGGATTTGAGTCGGTTTCCCCAAATGGCTCAGGAGGGACAAGAGCAATCACTAAGCCCGACGGCCATGACTCAGACAGAGGCGAAGTCTTTTCGGAATACGGGAGAGCTCATAGCCGTTGAACAGGAAAATCTTGTTTGGCTGCATTATGCCTAAACATAGTGGCAATGTGGCAACTTGGTATCGTCTCGTGTGCACCCACAGATGTTCAGCTACATTGTAACATAGCAATATTCAATAGAATTTCAATCTCGGAGGCAGAACTTTTACTGTATTGATAGCAAGATACTCTTGAATATACGCATATGGCTCTGATATAAAAGATGGGCACCAAGTCCCAGGTTTGCTGCAGCTACATCGTGTGGTTTCTGCTCTCTCATTTTGTGGCACAGTGTTGCCAGTTGATCGACTAACTTGATTTTATTGTCTTAATGAACTCATCTGGTGTGTAGAATTTTTTTTCTTTCAACAACATGCTCAAATGTTACCTTTTAGATTTTATTGACTTATCAACGGTCCCAGATGATGATCTGGTCTCACTTGGGACAAAAAAACTGATCTATATCTCACCGAAAATGAGTGTTGATAAAATAGAACATATTACAGTTGCCCCCGAATATTGGCCAGTACCAAAACCTTCCGAAAATAAGGTTGCATGGGTACTTGACCTTCGTGACAAGCCTCCAGAAGAGTTGCTGAATGGGAAGAAAACAGTAGATTGGTTTATCAAGCAACAGGTAAGTAACTCTTATGTATCACTCGTTTACTAGAGTAAACTGACATGTTTTTAGTGCCAGGACTCCTGGCGAGGGCCAACTGGTTCAATATACAAAACAGTACCAGTGGCCGGACTTGCTGCTCCAGGATGGGAAGTTGAGTGTCGGAGGTCAACACTATATTGCAATGGTGCCTACGTTTGTGACTATCACTCCGAGGGATTTTTGAAGAATTTCCAACGATGGGATCTCGGTGAACAGACCCAGAATGCACCATTTACGGATATTGCAATGGATATCCGTCAAAATGAGGCCTTTTCTGCTATAGCACAAACAATTGCGTGAGTCTATTATATTTTGCCTTCACAGATATTTACTTACTATAGTTATGGAATATTTGCCAGATTTTATCGAAGCATTGAAACAGCTACTTGTAAAGCCCTTGTAGGCTATAACCGTTACTGTGGGGGGAATACTGTGTTACGGAAATTCAATGAGGTAAATTTAGTACGCGTTATCAACTGTAATATAGTTATCTGACACCTTGCACCACAGCAACGAAATAATTCCCAATATTTTATTGGGTGCTCAAAGTGGACTCCAAACAATCGCTTTGATAAAGGCCGGCATTATTTTAAAGTCATCCCACCTGAACTCCGTCCCAATATTCTAAAGAAACTATTTAATGGAAGTGATCTCTACGATAGCACACGCCCTTCAACCATAGATCCAGAGATCAAGCATTTAATTGGTGACTGTACCAATATTGTCCATCCAGCAAGCCTTCCTTTAACCAAGGAGTGTCGTATGTTTTTCCAAAATATTTACCAACTATCAAATTGACAAGTATCCATTTGTCTAAACAGAGTATACCCATTTTGCAGTTGGGAGATATATGCCAGGAAAGCTTATGCAGCACACCTGTCCTGCCAAGCTCACCATATTTATTCCAACTGATAAGTCCGATTTTCGGGCAATTGTGATTCCTGAAAATGGCGTCGCACATACACACCCAACCTTCCAGCCACGTAAAATTCCTTTTGAGGCAGCTGAGGCCTATCGCAAGTGCATACAAGCAATAGGACCACTTGGAGCAACAACTCTCAAAGTTGACAATGGTATGTACTTTTTGTATTATTGCTTATGGTCTATTTCTGATATTGCTACAGCAAGCAGCACCCGAACAATCCTTAATGGGAAAATGCCTCAGGAGCTCCATGGAGGACTAGTCAACAACCGAAAACGCCGTGAAATGTTAAGTAATGAACGGATTGCTAGTTTTCCAGCTGGCTATGGGATAGAGGGTGAATAAGTGAATCTTACTTGTCTATACCTGCCATGTAATTTACAATGTGCTTATCAGGTGTCTGTCACCAATTTTTACAAGAGAAAGGTCTTCCTTCAAGCAAGCGTTACATTCATGGATTCCACATGTTCGGTCAAGATTCACACGTCATAATCACACTTAATAGCCATCTGGTATCATTTATTACAACTGCCCAGTGGATTATGGTCGATACAACATTCAAAATTGTCCATGGAAAGACAAATGAATTCAAAGTTGTCACTTGGATAGAGGATCTTAATCAGAGTAAGAAAAATCACTTGTTATATGCTCTCCAAAAATTTTCGAACTTATTACTATCTATAGGAGTTGTCTTGGGACGTGTCTGGACAAACTCTGCAACTTGAGAGGCATATTATTACATATGGAATGGGCTCTTTGATGCAGTCAAGATTTTGACAGGATACGAACTTAATTTCAAAATTTTTTCTAATCGCTCACCACTTCTTGGGATTATTGGTGATGCTGAGGCAGCCCAAGCTCAGGGCCTCGCAGATGTAGTCCTGGCTCGACAAATGGCCAACCCATCCGAAACAGGGGTTGTGATCACAGAGCCCGATCAAGTTTTGATGCACATTTGGAAGACTTGCCGTGTTCATTTTGAACGGTAAGGAGAGGTTAATATATTCCCAATAATGTGTCCTTGACTTTCATTTTCAGTGGGGTATTCAACCTTGAGCCATATGTCTCACAAGATATTTTGAATGAGCTACGGCTCTTACCATTCCTCGAAACATATGAGGAAATTCTCACATATAAAAATAAATGTGAGCTTCTGAGTTCTCAGAACCAGAAAGTTCACAGTAAGAATTTCTTTTTGGTTTATCTATATATTTGACTACAATTGTTGTATAGATTGGTGGGCACATAAGAAAAGCTATCCGTGGCTAATTCCATCACTCAACCGACAATTAACCAATATGCCACATGACCACTGGGATCTGCTCCCTAACAACACAAATCTAATTGAAAGCAGTCATGCCGGTGATAATCAGGTCATTAAGCCTAACCGCCCACTCTTAGAAGCAATTCTCCTGTAGGTATCTAAATCTTTTGTTGATTGATATAGCTTATTCCATGTTCTCAGTGCGCAACAAGCTGATGACAACACCGCTCGTATTTTGAAGGCTTCAGCAGAATCAGGGATTCTCACAAGTAATTTTAGCAGTCATCGAGATCGGTTTGCTCGCCAAAATCGTCGCCAAGCTAATACACAGAGAAGAAGAGCCGAAAATGATGCCAACAAAGAAGAAAAGGAGCTAGTAAAGGCTCGCATAAAAGAGCTACAGGGGCATTTGAAAGAGCTCAATAGCTCAAATAAGACTACTGCGATGCCAACAGCATGTTCCATCCCAAGCATGTCAGGCTCGCAACAGCAGGGGACCTTTCGTGGTATGTGAATCATATTATATAGCTATTATTTATTGTATTGAGACATAACCCAACCTAGATCTCACATCTGCCTCAACGGGCAGTAACTCCCTCAGAGATGACTACATGCTACCATACTTTTAATCAGACTACTACCAATATTCGAATACACTCACTCACGGTCAGGGCCGCCAGGAATGACGCCCAAACTGGGGCAACGGACACCCCATTATCTTTGCGTTACAAGCGCTTACAAATCTGTGCGGAACCTCGATTTGGTTTCGTGTCCCTCGGTCCATGTCGAGCTGTGTTTACTGCAGTTGCCTTTTCAGGCAATCAATTCAATTCACTATCACGTGTGATTGATCATTTTTTCCATAAATCTCATCTTTGGCTGCCTCGACTAATATTTGTGATCCATGTCAAAGCGCACGGCGACAGAAGTTGAAACACCCATAAATCCGGGAGAGCCCTTTCAAAAAGCTTCAGGTAGTGGACGAAGAAGAGAAAATGTCCCTGTCGACGAGATGGGCGAATTTGAGGATGCTTGGGAGGATGAGATTGAGAGTGATGAGGAGGTGGTAGATGCTGAAGCTTCAGAGGGAGATGGTGCGCTCAAGAGGACACGGTCAGGTCGTGGGTGCTGATACGTTCTTGTAGGGATGGAGGTGGATGGAGTGCTGCCTGCGATTGAAGAGTCTGAGGAGCCAGCGCCCGCGCCCCGTGTTTTTCTTCCCGGTCATCATATTCTAGGGAAGGACGAAATTCTAGAACCAGATGACTCGGTTTATATCATGCGGCATACAATGGCCGTGAATTGGCCGTGTTTGTCTTTCGATGTTTTGCGAGACAACCTCGGCGACGAGCGCCAGCGATATCCAGCAACGGCTTACATCGTCGGTGGAACCCAAGCCGATAGCGCCAAAAATAATGAGCTTATCGTCTATAAATTGAGCTCTTTACACAAAACGCAGAAGGACGGCAGTATGTTCATCATGCCTTAACGCATGGCCCTGCCAGCTGATCATGTTTATAGATGACTCGGAAGAGGATGATGAAGAGGATGATGACGACGCACTAGACGAAGATGCCGTTCTTGAACACAAAAAAGTACCTCATTTCGGCGGTGTCAACCGGACACGGGCTCAACCAATACCTGTGGGCAACCCACTACCCCCTGTCTCCCAACCGTATCATGTCGCCACCTGGGCAGAGACAGGCAAGGTTCATATCTGGGACATCCGACCTCTCATAGAAGCTCTGGACGTGCCGGGCTATACGTATAACAGACAAAAGGTCCATGCACCAGTCTTTACCATCGACTCACATGGCCGTGCAGAAGGCTTTGCTATGGATTGGGCGGCTTCGGGATCATCTTCACTACGACTACTGACCGGCGATAATCATTCAAAGATTTATCTGACTACTTCTTCGCCTTCTGGATTCAAGGCGCTCTCTCAGCCATTTGTTTCTCACACTTCAAGTGTCGAGGATATTCAATGGAGCCCATCGGAGCCTACAGTCTTTGCTTCTTGTTCTGCAGATCAGAGTATCCAGATCTGGGATGTGCGATCAAAGGGACGCCAGAGTGTTGCTGGGGTTGCTAAGGCTCACGAGAGTGACGTCAATGTCATTAGCTGGAATCGAACGACAAGTTATCTTCTTGTCAGTGGCGGTGACGAGGGAGGAATCAAGACTTGGGATCTCAGAAATGTCAAAAAGAAAGGGTAAGATATGGATCTTCTCCTCAGTCATCATTGTGGTTTGACGTCAATATTCGCTTCCAGTGAACCAGACTCAACCCCAGTAGCCCACTTCACTTGGCATAACGCTCCCATAACCTCAATTGAGTGGCACCCAACAGAGGACTCCATTCTTGCTGCATCGGGGGCCGATGATCAGATAACACTTTGGGATTTGGCAGTAGAGCAGGATGCTGAGGAGATGGGCATGGATGAGACATCCGAAGGAGAGAAGGAGGTTCCCCCCCAGCTTCTCTTTGTGCACCAGGGTCAAAAAGACATCAAGGAGATACATTGGCATCCTCAAATGCCGGGGACCGTCGTCAGCACAGCGTTAGACGGCTTTAATATATTTAAAACCATCTCTGTATAGGCTGAAACCATAATCTAGTATAGGGCAACACTATTGTTGGCTTTTGGCGCGCGTATCTGAAAGTAGTGCAGGCATGGATTATTCCAATGTAGAATTATCAATAGGGATGCCTACCTTGGATATGTTTTTATGAATAAGATCTGTTATCGTGGCATAGACGTTGCGAAGGTCATGTAGATGTTGACGACCTAGGTACAACTGCTTTTCATCATGTTCCTGAATCGCGAGCTGAAAAAATATGGTAAGTCAGGCGCCTGCTATTAAAACTTGTACCGACCTTGTAATCCTCGACATTAGGATATTTAATGAGTTTTGAGCAAAGCATTGCTCTCGCAACATAATGCTGTCGCGCTATATCGTGAATAGTATTCGCGCTTTCCTGCGCGCGGTGAAGTTCGAGGAGAACCTCTAGCCGGCGCGACGATTTCACATTCAACGCCATTCACGAAACCAACAAACGCACCTTCTTGAATTTGAACACCTGGAATCATCATCAGCAAAGGGGAGCAAGGAACTAGAAAGTGATCTCACCAAAGTTATCGCCGCTGGAAAGGGACGCAGCAGTCAGTAGAAAACAGGCAGTGCCACGAAAAATCATACTCTTCGATCCTGAGGGGCGGGGTGGGGGCGCATCAGCGACAATGTGGAAAAGAAGAAGTTAGAAGGCTTCTACTTCGGCAGCGCGAGTGTCACCCATAGTTTGACTTGATCCTACGGATTTGAAAACTAAGTTTGAGTAGTTTGAACGCATTGGATACAGACAGGACAACGTACAACCAACATGGCAAGCTCCTCAGATTCCTTCTTAATGGTTTTATGGACCTTCTCCACGATGTGTTTATTGGCCAGCACACGGTTTAGTAAATAAGCAGGTCGAGTGTCGTGCGCCGGAGTGCTTTCAACGCTTGGCTCCCGGTTCTCCAACTTTCGTTTCCTGGTCTGTAGGTCGCCCGCAGTAAGTGAGGTAGAAGGTGGTGGGTACACCGTTGTGTCTGTGGTACGGGCGGCATTGGAAATGTGGAATGGTGACTCGGGGCTATGGGTCGTTTGGCTCAGCTCTGTGAGCTCCCTATAGACGGCATATATGAGCGCGTGGGTCAAGGGCTAAATTATTTGCTTACAGTATCTAGATTCGGTGAGGATGGTTGAGCATCCCTTACAATCAGTGTGCTCACCTTCTTGGGAAACACGCAAAATACGATCTCTTCACCTCTCTGGGCGACCGATTTCCTGTATTCCTGGCGACGGGTGGTGATAAAGTTTAGGGGCAGATGGAATATCGTTATTGGAACATACCTCTAATTGCTTTCTCAGTGATGTTTCCATGTCTCCCTACCTCGACACGAGTGGCGAGGGTGAAAGGATCTCATAATCATACAAAACTATATACTTCACCTCGAAAGTACTCACGTGTCTACATGTGACCATCCAAATCATATGAATGTTTTCAAGCCTTGAGCATTTTTGGTGTTCGACAAAAAGTCACTTGTTTCTGGTCAAAAGGTTACTGTCGTTCTCGTATAATTGACTAGTTTGACTAGTTTTCTCAGCCTTTTATTGGAGGGTTAAACTCTTCGGCTACCAGATTGAAGGTAGGCATTTCGGAGTGAGTGCCGGAGTCCGCCCGAAGATGGATACCCAATGAGCTCATTTAAGAGTCTCTCAGTATCCATCGCTTGAACTCCTTCTTTGTAGTGTTTTCAACTAATGGGGCCTTCACCCGGCGTGCTTACTAGCTCACCTGGTTTCTGTTACCGGACACATCGCTGCAGTGTTGGCGTGGGCCGCAGTCTGGGCATAACTGCACAGATCATACACGTCGCATACAGCCCAACCACAAGAGTGAGGGTATGCTCAGGGAATACGCATGCAGTCGTCTGGATATATATACAACACTGGGCAGTAAAGATGGTGCAAAGTTGGCAAGCAAGTTTCCATTTCATGTCGACTGGAATAAACTCCATGATAATTTTTTTATCGCGAATGGTTCTCATTACACTTGAACCCATTAGTACGTGATAATGGTTGTCTTGAATAAGCTCTAAACCAGGACTGGCTTTAGCTAGTGAGAGCACAGGAGATCACTGTGACTCGATTTGAATAATTCACTGATCATTGTTTATCCCTGCTTGCCAACACCAGTATGGTACTGCAGTACCAGCTGCTCCCTCAAACAGCTTAATATCCCTGCATACATGTCGGCGCAAGAAGAAAATGACGCGGTTTCTGCTTTGACGGGGTTCTCACTCAGTCACGTCCTTGACGGACTCCAACTTCCGACCGGGACAAGTCTCACAAACCAACTTGGGATATCCGGCATTCCTACTCTCAGTTCGAATCAAATCTACAACGACAAGTGGGAGGATGAGGACGACGCTATTGGGGCTGATCAGGGTGAAGACTGGGAGGCGGAGATTGACAAAGAGATGCAGGAGGAAGGGCATGATAGCATACCGGTGAAGAGTGAAACTATGTCGCCTGGTCTTCACACAAAGCAGAAACGGACCCGTGTTGTCAAACGACTCGTGGAACGACCGAAGAGCGTATACGAACTATTTCCCGCATTTTCCAGGGACCGAATTCTGGACTTTACGGAAATCCTCAAGGGCAACACGGCAAGGAAGTCTCGGTTAGGGAAACGGTCTTATCTTGGTGAATGTGTTTAGGTTATGTCAACGGCGGTAAGCTGACGATGCCATTCCAGTTGAAACAAGCTATCCACGGAAAAAGGAGCCGTCGAAAGGCTTCTTAGATGCTGTTGTGGGAGATACACGGCGGCAGGTTGAGAGTAAACGGGTGGAGGAGGTTGTAACGGCAGGGAGCATAGACATTGATCTTCAGAAAGCTATTGAGGTACGACAACCTCTCTCCTTTCTTCGTTTGTTCGTTGAATTTTCTCTATAGGAGCGCGAGAGGTCCGACGTTCCTGTTTCTTTGTCGCTACATGATCGTACTTTCGACCTCGTATTACTCTCCAACTGGGAGGAACAAATTATGTATGGTCCGGATGGCAATGATGTGCATACGGAGCCTGTCGTCCCCGAAACCAGTCTGACTACACCTGCCAATAAGACTCTTGAGTCGGGTACATGGACGAAGAGCATTATATGGGGGCCGAATGTGCCATTCAAAGATTTTACTCAACTGGAATTCAACCACGAGGACGATATTATCCCGGAGGAACGACCCAGTAAGTGCTGTGCCCATGCGTAGGTTAGATGCTTGCTCATTGTCCCACAGCTGAGACAGTACGACCCCGGAAACGGTTAAGAGCAGACGCGGCCCAAATCCGAGACAAATACAACCTATCTAATGACCATTTCTACGAGGTTGCGAAAGATGGCGGCCGTCACCGTGTGCGACAAACGTTTGGACAGCTTGTGGTAGAGCATGCCTATCCTGCCCAAAAGCTTCAATTGCCCTTCGTGAGCCTTAGTTTCACTCTGCTGGTGACATGGCGCTTCATCTGTTCACACAGTACAAAACTCGTCTATCGAAGCACGAAGCTCGCTCATTTCACCGCCCCGCACTACAATTTCCGGCCAACATTGAGATACGGTTCAGCAAGGTTCGCACGGCGAAAAAAAAGAAGGACAAATCTGGGCGGAAGCTGGGCAAGGGTGGCAACGTCGGAGAAAGTTTGCATAGAACGACCGATCTCAGTTTGCGGGACACGAGTAACTTCGTTCTTTGGGAGTACTCAGTAAGTTTATGTTATGCGCTCGAAACGGACATTAGCTGATCTCCGTTTAGGAGGAGCATCCACCGATAGTATCGAACTTCGGTATGGGTAGTGCGCTTGTTAACTACTATCGCAAGAAGGATGAGAAGGATGAGCACATCCCCAAGGTGATGGCAATGTGTGCCGTTCGCATAAGGCATAACTCATTTCCTCTAGGCTGATCTCGGCGTTCCATTCGTTCTTGAACCACAAGATGAATCGCCTTTTATGAAATTCGGATACGTTTACCCTGGCCAGACCGTTCCAGCGCTCTACAATAATCTAATCAGAGCGCCGCTTTTTCGCCACAAGTCCTATCCCACAGATTTTCTCGTTATCAGGTGATGACACACATTTTCAGCTACACATTTTTGACTCACTCGCTCACAGGAGTACCGTCAAAGGAGACTCAAAATATTATATACGAGAGATAAAAAACCTCTTCGTTATCGGTCAAACTTATCCAGTGACCGAAGTTCCGGGTCCTCACTCACGAAAAATCACCAACACAATTAAATACAGACTGCAAATAATTGCTTTCAAGCTACTCAAGAAAAGTCCAGGCGAACGTCTCAAGATATCTCGCTTAATGAAATATTTCCCTGACCAGAATGAACTGCAAATGAGGCAACGCCTGAAGGTGAGCAATTGGGCTGGTGATCGCATACCCCTATTTTACGCTCACCTCCACAGGAATTTATGGAATATCATCGACGGGGGCCTCATCAAGGCTTTTGGAGATTAAAGCCAACTATAACAATCCCCTCGGACGCAGAGATGCTCAAAATGGTTGGCCCCGAGCAAGTCGTTCTGACAGAGAGCATGCAAGTTGGTCAGCGCCACCTCCAAGATGCAGGTTACAGTATGACTACAGATGTGGCTGACGGAGATGAGTCGAAGCTGTCGATTGAACAGCAGCTGGCACCTTGGATCACCACGAAGAACTTCTTATTCGCTACCCAAGCCAAGGCCATGCTTCGGCTACACGGAGAAGGCGATCCATCCGGGCGCGGCGAGGCATTCAGTTTCATTCGCATTTCTATGAAAGATATTTTTGTCAAGGCCGGGGAGGATTACGAGCAAAAGCTAGGCTAGTCCCATTAATTACATCATGTTGGCTTGATGGCTTACTTGTAAAACAGCTGAGGCGGAGAACAGACCAAAATCTGCTCACCGTTACAATGTCGCCGAGCAACAGCAGATTTACAAGTCAGAAATAGAGCGAATATGGAAAGCTCAATTCGATTCTCTCAGTCGTAAAGACGAACCTCAGCTAACTGACGAGGATGAACGAAGACACAAGGAAGGTGGGGATGCCGTAGCTTCTTCGTCCGTAAACCGCACTTATTTGGCTCCCTCTAGATTTAGCTCCCGCGGGTCCCTCTAGACACACCTCACCTGTATTCAGTCGTGGACCCTCTGTAGACCACGACCGAGAAGCAAGCTTAGGACCTGATGGCAGTCGTAAAGTCTTGCGGATCAAGCGTTTGGTATGTTGTTGGTCACGTTGGGCTTTATTTTCTTTGCATTTATGCCTCAATAGATCGATAACCAATGGCAAACCGAGATAGTTCGAGATCCTGCTGTCATTCGCGCCTACATTCGCAGCCGTCAAGTTCTCGAGGAGGAACAGACACTAGCCGACAGCCTGGCCCCCACGGGTGACGCTGATAAGGATAAGCGAGCGAAAAAGAGGTAAGAGGCAGTGACTTCTATTCCTCACGTTATGCGAGTTCCACCCGTAAGGAATAGTCTATTGACCTTGCTTGCAGGCTAGAAGAGGCAATCGCCCGAATGAAAAAGAATCAAGAACGGCGTTTGCACAGAAAGAACGCCAAAATTGTCAAAGAGGGTGGGACGCCCATGCAGCTCGACCGACCTATGAAACCTGATACAACGGTACTTGGCTTCGGCCTCAAGTTATTTCTGGAAGACAGCGCTCATATTCATAACTTCTTGCAGAGACGATGTGGTCACTGCGGTCAAATGGGTCACATGAGTAAGTTCCTTCTTTCTCTCCGCAGTCACCAGAGCACCTGCGTGATTATTTACACGCTTCTACGCCGTCTTCTTTTTTTTCTCTGCCGATTTCCCCTTGGCCTACCCAACGCGCACTTATATGTATTCGTCTTATCTCCGTCTATTTTTATCGAATTTTCAATTTCATTCCCTAACCCTTGTACGAACGATCCACATCTAACTTCCCCATTCCACAGAAACGAATCGCAAGTGCCCCCGATGGGCAGAATTCAACAGTGGAACTGTTCCCCCCCCTCTAACGCCTTCAGCGTCGGCCACAAGTCCCCCTCCGCCTACAGCACCAGGCCTGGCACACTTGGGATTCAATCGCGGGCCTCCAGTGGGAGGGAGCGGCCTATCTTCATTTGGATTTCCGGCGGCCGTGTCTTCGCCACTGGCTATGAGTCCTCCCATGTCTGCCATGGATGAAGATAGCGGTAGTGTGGTGCCGCCTGGGACGCCGTCCTCGACGACCACGACCGCACCAAAGATCAAACTAACATTGAAGCGTGGGTGAAAAAGGTACCCGTTGCACCGTTATCTTGGGCCCCATCTGTCGACTTCTATCTCTTCCCTCCCCCGCTCCCCCTTTCCTTCCCCTCGCCTTCTTTTTTGTCCTCTTGTGAATGTGGAGATCGCTAAATCTATGGCCCGGCAACGTGTTCTGTATGTCCGCCACATCATGAGTATATATTTTAATCAAGAACAACAATAGTGTTCAATTCAATCGCTGCTTTCTTTAGGTCCCAGCGCCTAATTTACGATCACTATTTCCAGTAATAGAAGTAAAGTCGCATAGCATTCATTACTTCGTGGCCGGAGATTGGTGGAAAACAGATGTATATGCGTCAGTGGATAATTTGGGGAGAAAAAAAATGCATGTGAAGGTTGGCTTGAGTATATATAACAAGATATAAATAATGAGGGGTAAGTGAATAACATTCCAAGAAGTGGAGATACCGACGGGACCGAAAGAATTGGAAGGGAGGTGGAGAGAGGGTAGAAGGGAAATTTACTATATCGCGGAACAAAACGGCAAGAAATACAAGAACAAAACGAGTCGTCAACCAATCTCCTGTGTCATAAAACTAGTCCCTGATTCCTCTCTATATCCAGCCCGGCTCTCCCCATAAAAAATACAGTAGATGTTCTTCGTCTCGTCTCGGCCGAGTTCATTTGTTATTGTGCACACAAGGGCCCAAGTTGCTTCATGCAGCAGCCATATCCACGTCTCTAATCGTTTTCGTCGGAGGTGATAGGGTTCTCGGCACACCGTACTTCCTCTTGAAGTCATTGTTGATTGTGACCAGGAGGTTCAGGATTAGCTCCGCGTGTCGTTTTCTCTGCGCCACTGGAACTTGATTCCGTTTTTCTAGATCCATCATACCAACACCCTTTGCCAACTGCTCTTCTGATTCTGGCTCGTGCTGATCATACAATGAGAAGGCAGGGGAAGTGAGGGATTTGAAGCTCGGCAGAACCATGTGTCGGGTTCTGGGTGATGAATCGGCTGATGATGGTGTGGACTCGCGAGAGTAAGGAGTATTAGAGGTGGGGGAAGAAGGGGAAGGTGAGGTATAGATTTGGCGGAGAGGGGGGAGTGTGACGCGCTTGTCACCTGATGTGAGGAGAGGGTACAGTGAGCCTGGCTTTGATATCGAAGGCAACTTTATATCACTAGAAGTGGAATGACGATGTTTCGAAGCAGTTTGTGACAGTGGCAAGCGAGGTTCAATGGGCGTGTGCCGGTGCTCGGCCGACGGCAGGGTCTTGAGGTGAACGATCGGCCGTATTGACTTGGGAGTATAATCTGGTGGGGCAAGATGTGCTACATGTGGGTCTCCTCTTAGGGGCCGCTGGAAGTCGAAGTCTGGCATTGACAGTGGTACCTGTGGAGGCGTAGTGGTCACAGGTGTAGAAACGGTTGAATGTGGCGATCCTCCATCTAATGGTGGTGTGGGATGCTGATAGTGCGAATTGTGGAACGAATTATGGTAGGCTGCGGAAGGACGACGACCTGGGTGATAGCTTCCGGCATATTTTACCGATGTGTCCATCCCAGGATACATATTTCCGTAAGCTGCTTGAGTGGACGGATGGGCCGATCTAGAGGAATAAGCAGGACTATTGGGGTAGGGGTGGCCGCCAGGATAGGACTGATCGCCCGAGAAGCTGCCGTTGGACCCTGGTAGGCCGGGCATGCCGGTAAGACCCAATTGACTAAGACTAGTTGCATCAAAGTAATCCGAAGGAAGTGAATTGGGGCCGTGAACAGGAGGACGGACCCCGCCGGAAACATCTCGGCCAAGTGTGACAAGGAATTCGTTGACCGCGGCGAGTTCTTCGGGGGTGCGGATATCGAGAGAGACGGAACGAGGATTGAAACCAGTGAGTCCTGCGGGTGCATGCTGGCCAAACGCAATATCGTTCAGACGTTCCGCCATGCCTAATGAGAATTCTGAGCCTACGAGGTCATGAAAGGCCGGGACGATTATCTGAAACTCACGAGGATCATAGGATGGGTTGACACGTCGCTTCTTCATGTCGGTGAAGAAGTCCTCGACTCCGGAGCCATAATCATGTGACCGCTTAGAACCGACCGACGTAGGCCCCTCGGGCCTGAGGACCTCCCACGAGGGAAGTGGGTGATTGGGCATAAAGATATCGTGTGAAGGATGATGAGGGGGAGCGGAAGGATGTGCCAGTTCAGGAGAGGGTGTGGGTAAGACGCCATAATGACCTAGTGACGGGAGAAGATGTCAAAAAAAAAAAAGGGGGGAAAAAGATAAATTTGAAAGAGAGTGATTGGTACCTTCTGACGCAACAGAGTGCGGCTTTGAACGGGGAGGGGTGGGCCTGAGAGCGAGATTTGCGGCTGGTGATTTCGAAGGTGCGGCAACTTTGTTGTCCGAAATCCGAGGAGCCGAATCACCTCGCACTCGCTGGACATAGGCGAGGTCTACGACAGTGATGGCCTTGGAATGCTTGTGCTGCAAGTGGTGCTCCTCTGTGTGAATCTTTTCGTGCTTCTTGAGATCCTGTGGCCGCTTGAACGATTTTTTGCAGATCTGGAGAGGGTGATAAGCGGGAAATCGTTATGTAAGTGGGAGATCATGAGACAGACTTCACAGACGTGAGGTTTGAGTGGAGTGTGGACTGCGATAAGGGGTGAGCTCGGGGGAGGGGGGAAACGAGTGGGGGGAGGGGGATGACATACCACGTAGATGGCTGGTTATATGATCACGCTTGGCACAAGTGGTACCGCAATCCTTCCATCTGCAGGTAAGACAGAGATTGTTGGTGCTCTTGCGGCCAATGTGGTCGTTGCAGAGGTGGTTGTAGAGGGTTTCAGGGTCGGAGAAGGCCTGTGCGCAGTCAAGCCAGAGACAGCGGAAGGCGGCAGCGGGGTCGTGGGGGTCTGGGGAGGTGGATGGTGCGTGCTGGTGGAGGTGGGAGGGGCGGATGTGGGGGTTGCGGGAGTCGGGGGACGGGGTGAGCGCGGAGGGGGGTTTCTCAGAGGTTGCGGCGGAGGGAGAGGACATGTCGGGCCAGGCGAGGGGGTTGTGGGAGCGCATTTGATGCAAGAGTTTTATGGAGAGGAGACAGCGCCAAGAACGACTCGTCCAAACTCTCTCTCTCCTCCGATCGATCCTCCGCCAAGCCTTTTCATGCCAAGAATATATAGCCATGCCCTTCCAATATTATGTCAGCAGCTCTCACCCGTCTCCTACTCCCTGCCAAGCCCCTTTGATCCCCGGCCCTGTTCCTCACATGCCCCCATCGCCTGCTAGTGGAGCCCGGCCGCCAACAGGAGTCAAGGAAGACATGCACAGGTCCATGAAAAACTCGGCACCCAAGCCGCTCGTCAGTGCCAAGCTTAGCAACGCAAAAAAAAAAAAAAAAAAACCCATGATGCATGTTGCAGCCCCGTCTGGCTTGCCAAGAAGTACAAGCAACCTCAAGCCTTCCTGCACAAGACGACCTGAGCTCGAATATGTCATCGTATTACAGGTTCACACCATCAGACTTATCATCATCCCATCACTGGCTTGGATCCTCACGTAAGCACTGGGCTTGGCGTTCGAGACAAACAAATTTTCTCTCGGCACGTCGTCCAAGAAGCCAAGACGATCCAAGACCTAAAATGAGCGTGCCAAGCCAACTCAAGCACACTGAGCCAAGACAATGTTTCAGATGGAAACGGACTACGGAAACGGAAAGACCCTTGGAATGGACCTCTTGGGCGCTTGACCCCATTCTCTTGGCAACCTCCAGCCATTTCATGATATCACAGCTGAGTGTGCCACTGCCTCCCGTGGCCCGACAAACATCCATTTATATCTTCATAAAACCTTGCTGACCAACGATGCTGTCAAGTAATTCTAATGTCTAGACCCCCACCGCAGAGGTACCTTGTCCCGTCCAATTGTCGAACAATTCAGTTTTTCCGACAGCTGTGTGCCAAAAGACCATTCAGGTCGACATAGGCACAGGAAGCCCCCCCCCCCCAGCTTTCCGTTGATTTTCCGCCCTTTCTACCTCCTTTCACCCATCCATTTTGGCGCCCTGGATAGGGTCATACGCCAGTTTACGACTCGCCTTAATGCCACAAACGTTCACACCGTCCCACTAAGTTATTCGAATAAGCCTCAGGGTGCTCAATGGCCCATTAATTGTAAGGTGCCAAGAGCACCTTTGCCCTGATATGGAGGGTAATGAGTATAGCTGATCCTGCCGTTACGGATGGGTAAATAGGGGAAGGTAGGGTCTTGGATGGTAGGCACACCAAGAGCCTTTACGTCACCTTCTCTCAGCAGTAGCAGCTCGCAATCTCCGTCCGCTCGACTTAAAGTAGTTCAGCTGTTTCCTTCCTTGGGATCAGCCACTTCCCAAGCTCTTCTGGTTCGCTTACTCGTCAACTAGCACCGATCCGTTGATCACGATTTGGTCTTCGTAGTTGTAAGTATGCATCAGAGGCGCAAACGCTGCAGATTCGTCAATTAGGCTTGGCGTTTCTCGTCATTTGGGAGCTATGATATGCACCCTTCTGAAGTGATTATCACACATCCCAAGCAAGTGGAAGCTCCGTTGCGTGGGTCCCGCGTTTAAGTTGTCATCTCAGTTGGGTCATTAAACACGAGGCTGCATTGCGTTTCTTGCTCAAAGGACCCCCTGACCGTTGACTGACCGGCAAGAGTCCTCCAGGAACCCACCTAATCAGCATTGAGAGCCAGTCTTATATTATGTCCACCTAGTTACCCCAACTAAAAACTCTGGATTTGAGGCAGGAAGGCCCTGGAGTTGTGAGGCATCAGAACCAACTGTGTGGGGATGTGAGGGATTAAAAAATCACGCAGTTGCAGTATGCCCAAGAGAAAGGCTCGAATGTAGGGACCCTAGGAGGGGGTAATGCAACTCAGCCTACCACCATCAAGTTCAAAAGATCGGTCTTGTGGATTGGCGCCAGCTCACTTATATCTGTCCATCGCCTGGTCGGTGGCTCCCTCGCCCAATCTCCGTCCTCTAGACGTTTCAACAAAACACAAGGCGTCTTGGCGGATCGCCAAGTCCCGCGAATTCACCACGACTGTGCCTTAGTGCGTCCATGTCCAAGTTACAATGAAAGATATTCTTCTTGTCTAGCCCCAAAAACGGGAACAACGAAACAACCAGTGCGGCGACTGCGGAAAGGAACTCGATGCATCGGCCAAACCCCACCTCCACCACCACCACTGGTGAATAAATTAAAACAGCTCTTCAAGTTGTGACGGCTTTATGAGCGGAGCTTTGGGCGGCGAACCCTGCCCGCCCTAACTTAGTCTTTGAATCTGTGGGACGTTTCAAGCATCTCAATGGACTGATATTTAACTTTGAGGGACCATCGCCGAGCAATCTTCATTGTGACGATGTTGGTCGCATTCACTACGTTGCATAACGACTCTCTGCGGGGCTCGGACTAAGATGCCAGAGTTAAAAAAACTGTTGACCCGGAGTAGTTACATGTCCCTCGAGGAAAAGCGTCGGCCGAGCCTTGGGTCTGGATACAGATTGGATACGATTGCATCTATGGATACAGGCGGACATCGGAGGTTGGTACAAATCGGAGAAGTCTTGTCCATAGCATAGCAAAGAATGAAAGGGTCAAGCTGGGATAGTGACCCCCGATGAGATGGTCAACGCCCAAGAACCGAAGCGTGCCAAGGGAGATTCGTAGTAAGTAGCTTCTAGATATACATGGGAAATGCCGGCGAACGAGAATTTGATGGATCAGCTGCCTTATTGTCGCAGGACGTGGCGGGGTTCAGCGTAAGGACTCCTGGCCACTGAGGGTCGACAGTGAAACGTATCAGTACTGTTGCTGTTGCTGGGCTTCTTCGTTTTCTTCGTTCACTCGGAGCACTTTGACCCACTCTCGGTAGTTGAAGTTGCCTTGGCGGTCCGTAAAAGGTCCTTTGAGAAACCTGTCAATCTAGACATATATTCTTGGTTTGGTCCTGGGCAGCTAGGAACGAAGGAGCACCATACCTCATAATTATCCATCCTCTCTCCAACTTCACTTAGCCACTTCCTCATCTCGTCTATCTTGACTATACCAGAATCATTCTCGTCAAACGACTCAAACGCCTCCAGCAATTCGGACTCGACGTCGAATTCGAACAACCTCTCGCTCATCATAGTCAGGAACATCGTGAAGTTGATTCCACGATCAGTAGAATCAGAACCGCCAAACACATCCCCGCGTGTCTGACCACCAGGCCGTGCATTCAGGAGCTCGTCCATCATCTTCTTGGATGGTGTGATCCCTTGGTGGGTTCCGGTTAGGTCGGGTTTTCGAGCTTGTCTCTGTACCTACCAAGACTAGAAAATATTTCCTTTAGATCACTCTCGCTGACCCAGCCGTCCTTATCGTGGTCGATCAGCTGGAAGGCTTCTTTGAACTGTTGGATCTGAGCAGGCTGGAACAGGGAGAACACGCCAGATGGTTCACGTCTTGCGCGCGACTTCTGGGCCTTTGTGAGGCCACCACCAGGCTTTGTGGGTGTGATGTTGGGCGAGAGGTAGTCTGGGTAGCGCGACATGGCTGGTAAGGCAGAGTGGGCTGTGTGGTGGGCGTCAGACGCGTCGCGCCTGTGGGACTGCATTGGTTTGATTTGGAAGCGCCAGTTCTGAGGCACGTGTGTCTCAATAATTCACCAGATGATAATCTGCCAGTGGACGCCGCTGTGTCTTCTTGCCGGCGGTGATATATGCCACCGACAGCCCCCCATTTCTTTCTCCGATCCTTGTGCAGTTGTGTCCGCCCCTCATACGGTGGGCCATTAAGTGGACTTTGACCGGTCTGCTGGGATGCTTTGCATTCGTCATAGGCAATGTTCTGCTCCCAGGGCCATACTCAGCATCATGGCGTAGGGCGTGCGGCTTTAGCAGCAAGCTCGGCTGTTACAGCCTAGACTCGGCATAAAGTTATCATCAAAGGGTATATACATATATCAAGCGCCCAACTATAACTTCTTTGTGAACCTTTTCCACATGAAATCCAGGGAAAATCTCTTTGGGATAAACTTAAGGATGGCAAATGTGAAGGAGCCACCACCCTAGAAGCATGTACAAGGGTGGGTTCTTCTGCAACGTCTTTGCTACGACCCCTTTCGCAAAGACTTCAGTGGGCATGGTCCCAGGACCTTGGCTTGAATAGATACGATCCATCATATTCGCAAGATACGAGTGGTACAGCGAGTCCGCGGGAAGTGAGAACTTGGCGGCGGCGTTAGTGGCGACATTGGACTTGACCGCTGCTGGCGCAACGTGCAACACCTTGATTCCCAAAGGCCTGCATTCCATGGACAAAACGTCGCTCATGGACTGAACAGCCGCTTTGGTAGCGCAGTAGAGTCCGTTCCAGGGCGTTGCCCTAGGGTATATTACTGAACGACGCCCTTGGATTGTGGATAACACTGAGACTTACACTTCACCAACGACCGAACCAATATTGACAATCGTGCCCTGCTTTCGCTTCGCCATCTCCGGAATGACGGCCTTCGAGACTCGGAGAATGGAGAAGGTATTGGTATCAAAGAACCTCCTTGCATCTTCTAGCGAAATGTCAATGAGAGGCCCTGCATACTCGTTTGTAAGTGGTTAATGTACAGTCACTCACGACTTACCTGGGCAGATAACGCCAGCGTTGTTCACCACCACATCGATCCTCCCCTCGTTACGAATGATCTCTTGAACAACATTTCGCACATCCTCGTCACTAGTGACGTCCAAAGCGAGCTTCTTGATCTTGCTATCGTTAAAGTCGGCTATCGTTTCGACTTTGCGCGAGGTTGCGTAGACCGTACATCCTTGTCGGGCAAATTCCTCGGCCCTATGACGAGCATTATCAGATGGATCCTTCGAGGGTTCGAGGGTGCAAGGTCAGTTTAAGACTTACAAGGCATAGCCGATACCACCAGTGGAACATCCAGTAACGAGGACGACACGAGACATGATGTTCAAAGGTGTGAAAATTTTGTCTTCGTGACACCGGCTTACATACGTGCTAAGGTCTTGTGGACCATCCTACGTACAAGTCGGTGGGCCCAACGAGGGGCCATCCCTTGATAAAACTCACACACTCTAATGTTTACTCGTGAATCAGATTCATCAACGAACTTTGTGGAGAATGAGACCATCTGAAATAGGCAATCCTCATGTGACATCCGACAAGCACTGCATCAAGGTCGTGAGCGGTGCGCCGTAACAGCATCAGCTCCTCCCCTTACCTTTTTGTTTCCTTCATAAATCCCTTTTCTGTTTCAACTGCTTTGGTCCTTTGCTATCCAACGCCTATCATTTCTGCTATCCTTTCTAAAAACTACCCGAAGGACGTAACCAACTCGCACCGGTCATGCGACTTTCCTTCATAAAATACCTCGCAACTTTATTCTTGTCGACGCTCCCTGTTCTGGGCATACCACAGGGCGCTGGCACCACTGAACCCGGCCCAAGTGTTTGTAACGGCCATGCCGAGCTATGCAGCAAGCCTTTTCCATCGGTGACCTATGTCGGGGCGCATGATTCGTATGCAATCGGTGACCCTAGTCGAAACCGTGAGCAGTCCTCATTACGATACAACAACCCAAAGTCACCTCTCCTATTTCAGTGGCTTTCAACCAGGATCAGAACAGTAAGCTTCATGGTTTCCGTCTGTTGTTTCGACTTTCTGATCCTGTTCTCTATAGTCACCACACAGCTTAACGATGGTATACGTATGCTGCAAATGCAGGCGCACAGCCAAGGCGGGACTATTCGACTGTGCCATACTAATTGCGTAAGTGCCCTTGCGGTGACTTGCGGATGGATGTGCGGGTTTTGACGTGGCCGGCAGGCTCTTCTCGATGGTGGAACCCTTCATGACTATCTGGTACAAGGTATAAAGCATTATTTTGTAGTTATGGGCCGAGTTGACGATAATTTAGTTAGTGATTGGCTTGACGCCAACCCGAACGACGGTGGGTTGCTACCAAGCCCATGAGACGGCCAACAAGTCTTAAATTGACTACAGTGCTTTCGCTCCTGATCGTTAATATCGAAAATCTCCCTGTTTCTCAATATGATGAGGTATTTAAACAGGTTGGCCTGGACGCTATTTCCTTTGTCCCACAGACCACACCACTGCCATTTGCTTCCTGGCCCACGCTTGGTTCCATGATAAGCAGCCAGAAACGTCTTGTCACATTCATGGACAACGGCGCTGATCCAGCAGTTCCCTACATCATTGATGGTATGTTTGGCTGATCCCCCTCCTCTGATATCATTTTAGATGCTCACGTTCAACAGAATTCACCCACGTCTGGGAGACCAAGTTCAACGTGCTCAGTACTACTGGGTTTGACTGTGTCGTCAACAGGAGTAGCCCGAACGTTGATACTACCAGCCAAATGTTCCTCATCAATCACTTTCTGGACCAAACAGTAGGGAATACGGGCATACCCGCCCCATTCATCAGCGGATTGCCTACAACGAATGCTGCCTCTGGCGATAATTCGCTCGGTGCACAAGTGGATCAGTGTAGGCAGACGCAGCAAGGGAGGGTACCCACTTTCATGCTGGTAGATGTAAGTCCTGATATAGTGATATGATCTTTAATCAGCTCATCAACTCTTCAACAGTTCTATGAGTTCGGCGGAGGCTCTGTGTTCGACGTTGCTGCGAGCATTAACGGGGTCCCGACCCCAACCAACCCTGTTGCCTCCCCAATACGTTCGAGTTCTGCTACCGCTTTCACTGGCACTAGCTCGAGCAGACCGCTAACGGGTGCTGCCCGTGCGCATGGGGCCGTCTCACACGAAGCTATTTTCTCAACGATATTCACCATCGGAGTCATGTTAATGGGACCCCGTTTGCTCCTATAATTTGCAGCTGGAGGTTTTCATATGCTTGGTTGAAAGCTTATAGCTATCGGATGCGTATTCCTCGGATATTTGTATGACACTCATTTAATGCTATCTCATATCTATCTATGCAATGCGCAAAGGTGTAGGAATGGTCACCGTTTACGCTCCATCTTCCACTTATACACTCGAGGTTTGTAAGTTGCCTCGTCCACTTTCCTGATCGAGTCTCGCCGTTTTCCCTTCCGGGCATCAATTTCATCCTCGTCGTCCTCCGACTCTAAACGCCCATCCACCTTTTCAACACTGACAATCTTTGTGCGAGCACCTTTGCCCATGAGTAGCCGCTGCATCTCGAATTCACGTTCGGCATAACGCAGCTGTCTGTCTCGGTGTATTCGAGCGGAAAGTTCTTTTAGGAGACGTTGTTTTGTGTTTGTCGTTGACCGTGAGCCGTCGTGTTCTATATCCAAGTCATCCTTTTCCAGCCCCTCTTCATGATCTGGTTGAGAAGCGAGTCGAAGATCTGGGGTATAGGTTGATTTTTTGCGTTGGCGTTTTGGCGCGTTCAATTTCCAGCCCAGGTCAATTTCCGGTGGTTGCTGAGAGGGGATAGGTGCAGTGTGATCGCTTGGAGAGGGTCTAAAAGATGATTTTTTGGTGAATTGACGCGCTACAAAACGCGAAACTTGAGCTTTGTTCTAGGATTATGGGGCTGCGGGGCTACCTTCTTCCGCCGACTCAGCAAAGACGACATGTCGAGCCTTGTGCCTTCCAGGGCCTTTTGTGGAGGTTTGAAGGATACCAGATTCTCGAAGCACTCGTAATTCATCTTCTCCGAGGCCCTCTTCATCGTCTTCGACGGAGGGATTCTTGATGAGATCCGCCATTGTGGTGAGTTGGGTTTTCAGCTTGTCAATTTTCTAGCGAAAGGGGTGTGGGTAGAGTCACAATGTGCTGCGGTGAGGGTATACACTCACTTTGATATTAGCCGCTCTCATTGTTCGGACATAATTCTCATCTTGAGTTTTGAGAACCTTGACGATATCTACTGGAAGTGCGACATTGCCTCTATCTTTGACGTGTACACCCCCCTTTTTGAAATGATGAATGGCCTGAAACATGCCTACAAAGCCAATGCAAGCACCTTTGTCTTCTCTCTGACCATGGAAAAGTAGAACTCATCCTTGTTGCGCTCTGCGGCCTTCTGCCTGAGGCGATTTAGTCTGTCCTGTTTGGAGTGGTAATCCCTGGCGCGCAGGACATAGTCTTTGTGTTTCTCAAGGATGCCAAGCTTGGAGCGGTGGGCGAGCTGGGAACGCTCCTTGTGGTTTCTGCGGTGTATTGAGTTTCTGAGGGAGGACGTCATGAAAAGAGGGAGTGTGACGGAGGGACGGAAGGGATGTGACACGGTGACTTTATGGCAAAATCGTGTAAATGGCAGCCCAAAAAGGAGGACAAATCCCGCCTCGACAGACATTTTATCTCCGGAAATTATATCGTCCGGGGCAAAAATACGCTGGGTTCGCATGAGTTTCCAGCATTTCCGTCTTGGGGATCCCGCGCTTCACCAGCCTCTCCGCCACCACCAACACCAGCAGCACCAGCCCTTTCCCGTCCAGGTCGAAACCTTCTCCGTCAGCCTCAAGAAGCAGCCCCCCCAACACCAGCAGCACCCAAAGCAGCCCTACGGCTCGGGCGATGCAGACGATGGATACACCCTTGTCTTTGCCAACCAGCACGAGTTCAACGAGTGGCGCCACGCAGAGGAGGAGCGCACAATGTGCGAGTTTGTAAAGGTGTGTATATGCATCTGCCGTCCCCTCCACAACATCAGATCTTAGGGTCGTATCAGGGCGATACCCATGGCAGCAAAGCCATCCCTCCGCGATTCAAAGACCACACCAAGTTGGTCTGTGCGAGGCACTCCCGCAGCGGGCGCAAAAAATATATCAAAAAACACCCTGAACGAGTTAGAAAGGTCCCCAGCCGCAAGGTGGGTCGATAGTTTACCGAGCGAGGACCCTCGATTCATTTACTCGGTCTATAATAGCTGGAAGTCGGATGTCCGGCGTCAATCAGCTATAAGACCTATTTCGATACTGAGCAAGTCCGTGCATGCTGTATGTATCCCTCTCTTTTGTAGCATACAACCTGGTTTTCATCAGAAAGCAGATATTTCACAACACTCTCACGAAATTGGATTAGCCAATCTCCCATTTACCCGTCGCGGACGGAAAGAGGCTGGAGTCAGGACAGAGAAAGAGAAGGGGCAAGGCAAATCAGCTCCGACACAAGCACAAGATAATGCCTCTTCTTCCACTGCAACCTCTATTCCCGCTCCCGTCCCGTCTACAACAGATGAGCAAACAAATGGGCCATCATCCACAACTATAGGATCCCCTCTGCCGTCTGTACCACCACCTGTTGCCAACACTTTCTCAACAACCGTACCAATGCTCGCATCGCTCCCCCCTCAAAACACATATTCAATGGCATCTCCACAAACATATGTCTATGCCCCCCAACCACCGCCACAGCTTACATATCCCCCTCCCGCCCCTCCGCCTGCCCCGCTTCCAGTTCCTGCTACTATAGCGAGCGACAGGTGGGAGACTATGGCTACGCTCTTCCACTCTGTTCGAGAACATGCCCGGAATTTCGAGTACCCTAGTGCGAGTGTCGCCGTTCTGGAAACGATTCTCATCCGCCTCTACCTCGAAAGCCCCGTCGGAATCGGCGCGCAACCTGCCAACCTAGGCGTGGTTATGTCGACCAGCACGGGTCAGCCCAGAGGCGTGGCCAATGTCTCGACTAGCGTACAACCTGGCACCAGCGTTGTGAGCGTCACGACCAGTGATGGGACGAGCGGATCAACAGCCCCAGAAGATGGCGGATGATGGACTCGACGATCCGATGAAAAGAGTAATCAGAGATGTGTTGCACATACCTGTCCTTTCTTGAACACATTCTTCCCTTCCTTTTGTTTTGGGATATCGGGCATTATATTCTATGTAGTAACCACTTGTTGTAAATCACCTTGACATTACATAATCAATGACGCTGATCTGATCAAGCATCACAACTTTCTGTTCTCCTTCACCACTCCAATGTCGGGCTTTAATCTCAAGCAGGCTTTTGTACGCGAGAAACCCCGTGTTCGTATCGTGGCCCTTTTTCCTTGCTTTTTTGTTATTGACAAGCAAGAACTGCACTCCAGTCGTCCGTGACGGATTGGATAGAGATCATGACTTCTGCGCAGACAGCGGAAGAATCCTACGAAGGGTGGGTTTTCTGTCTTTTATCATTTTGGTGCTGGCCGACACATTCAGATACCTTTTATCAGCATGCCAGAACTCGTAGATGCTATCAATCTACAAAATTCGGGGTAGGACATTATTCCCCTTGGCCTCTGAGAGCACCAGGATCTCATTATTCGCGGGGTGATAGGCCACAGGAGGTTGTAAGGGCGCTGAGAAAAAAGATGAAACATGGGGACGCACATCAACAGTATCGAGCCATCGTGGTAAGTCTGACTTGGGGGGGAGATAAGGACTAACCAGAGTGGGGAGGTTAATTTGCAAAGATCACTGACCATTGTATTGATGCCGGTCCTAGTAGATCATGCGACTGTTGCTGGACAATATCCCAGATAAAATGAAAAGTAGGTCCTGATCCCCTGTGTGCCACCCATACATTACTTATCTCTAAAACCGGTTAGACGCTCTCTCCGATCATCAGTTTTTGGAAGTCCTCAGAGGGATATGGAACGATCCGCATATCGACAAACGAGTCAAGAAAAGATTGAACTTGGTGCTGTTGGCATGGCAGGAACAGTACAAAGACGACCCTAGTATGGCAGTCTACGGAGGGATGCTCGCCCACTTCAAGAAAGATAAGAAGCTGATTGCTGATGAGGAGCTGATGGCGTATCTTGGACATCCGGTTGAAGACCAAAAAAAGCACAGGCCGAGCAGAGAGCAACAAGAGGTAAGGGAGAGGCGCGGGGAGGGGCGGAGACGAAGGTCGTTCAATTTTGAGAAGGTATGCTGGTAGACGTATCCAGGTGGGAATATACCTGAGGTCCCTCCCCCCCCCCCCACAAAAAAACAGGACAAGGCAAAGGTAATGAATAGCATCGTCGAGGCATCCCAGGCGTCTAGTAACCTTATCAATGCCATCCGAGTGAGTTGTTCTCAATTCAGGCTCGGGTACCTGCTCGGTCGTTGACCGTGGGCTGGTCAGCTTGTCAATCTGGAGACAGAAACCCTTCAGTCCAATGAAAATGTCCAAGATTGGCTAGTCAAGGCCCAGGCCGCAAAAAAAGTAATCGCACGATACGCTCGAGTAAATATTCTGCTTAACTTCATCGGCGCGATGACTGAAAAACACTCCAAAAGCTGGTTGAGAATGAAGAACTTATTGGGACCTTGATCGAGACCCATGAACGCTTGGAATCAGTGTTGGATACCTACGGCGACCTCACCGCTACCAGTGATACGGCAATCACCTCTGGACTCGCCAAGGCAACTATCACGGACGAAGACTTGAGCCAAATGCAAGCAGGCCATGATGCGGCGGCAGAAAGGGCGAGGGAACTCGATGAGAGCGAAAAGGCTAAAGAGCATTCAAATAACCCCTATGCAGCATTCATACACCCCGATCTCGCGGATCTCGAACTTGGCGCCACGTCAAAGGATTTACCTCCCCCACTCAAACCAATCACGTTTTCCGACGATGGTGCTGGCAAGGAAGAGCCCGGTAACCGGGGCACGCTGTCAGATTTTAGCGACTATGAGTCTGAGGAGGAGGAAACTCGTGCTGGTCCGTCGCAGCGCAGGGATTTAGTGACTGTGTCAGACAATTCGGATGACAATGTTGGCCATCGTTCGAATGTGCCCCCGCCAACGTCGAGAGGCAGCAAAAACCCGTTTGCTGATCCATTTGCTTGACCAGGGAGCTGCCCCAGGTGGCTGACGTTGGATTTAGTGTTCGAATATTTGTTGTGTTGCTTTATCAATCTCGCCGAAGAAAAAACGTGGATGAACTTGTAGCTGTATGGATAAATTACGTGTTGGAGAAATATCTGGAGTATATACGTTGTAGGATCATGGATTTGCTACAATATAACTAACTTATTCTTCCCATCTGACGACGGGTTTCCCATTTTCGATCCAAAATGGTTTAAGCACCTTGGGTAGGCGGAGATACTCTATTTCTCCATCCTCGCCAAATACAGCACCGTTCTCCAGCAGCGCGACTATAAGCCTTGGGATGGCGGCAGCCGTGCCATTGAGGGTATGGGCAAAAGGTAAAGCTCCGCTGTGGGGTTTGCTGATTTGCGCTTGGGTGGAACCTTTGGGGGTGAGGGGACGGTAGCGGATATGTAGCCTCCGGGCTTGGTAGTCTGTGCAGTTGGAAAGAGAGGAGACTTCGCCCCATGTCTGCCGACCGGGCATCCATGCTTCCATATCGTATTTTCGGTATGCGCTTGCGCCAAGTTCTTCAGAAGGCATATCAAGTATCCTTTAGTTTCCAAAGAAATTATTTCAGTTTTCGAGGATAGTAGTGAAATGGAGCAACCCGAACCTGAATGGTAGACTCAACCCCTCCAGAATATGCTTCTGGATGTTCTTTATGGATTCCATCATCTCCTCGCTCTGGTCTTCCGCTGTGACGGCAAACAGCTCAACTTTTGTAAACTGATGCACACGATATAACCCTCTACTCTCGGCCGAGGCACCTGCCTCTGAGCGAAACGCATGACCAGTACCAACGACTTTTAGAGGGAGTTGGTTAGAGGGGAATATCTTGTTCGTGAACATGCCCGCAAGTGGAATTTCTGCAGTCCCGGCGAGGATTAATTCCGGTGGGGCTGGGGATGTCGAAGAAGAAGGGGAGGGTATGTGACTAGCAATGTGGTACATCTGCGACGCTGCGCCTCCCGGCTCACGGGGTTGAAATCCGCATCGAGCAGCAATGTCGGCGCGGACGACGTCGGGGGTCGTGACGGGTGTGAATCCGTGTTTGACTGCGATGCTCAGAGCGTAGTTTGTGAGTGCCGTTTCGAGGAGGGCTGCTTCGTTGAGGAGGTAGTACCACGAACTACCTGTCACCACTGATCCACTCTCGAAATCGAGCAGGTTGAACTTTTTGCATATGGAGAGATGATTTCGGGAAGGTGTGGCTGGGAGTGGTGTGGGTCCATGTGTTGAGAGTGTTGTCGCTGAGGATTCAGGACCGAGAGGAGTATGTGGGTGTGTATCGTTGGGGAGTGTGAGTGCAAGTGCGAGCATACGTTGTTCGAGCGTCTCGAGTTGGCTTTCTTCTTCGGTGAGAGATGATTTGAGGGATTTTGCTTTTTCGAGAAGCAAGGTGCGCTTTGAGATGTCTTTTGCTCTGGATGCTCCCTGAATCTCTGTGCCGAGTAGGTTTTGTTCTTGGCGGGTAGAGTTGATGGAACGAAGGTGGTGTTTGTATTGGGATGTAGATAGTAGCCAGTGTAGAAACAGATCCAACATCAATAGGAGCTTTTCGTGCGCGCGCGTTTGCGATTTTGGCAGAAAGGTTCTGGGTTATAGAGTTGTAATCGAGTTTGGGTTTCGGGAGTTCGCTATTGAGGATTGGTGGGGAAGTGTAGCGGCGGATCCAGAGAGAAGAAGCTCTTGCAACTCGTACCCTTGGTCAGTTTGCCTGGTGAGAGCAAAGAAAGTAGAGCTCACCATGTCGGATGGGAATGGTGCTGCTGTGGTGCATAATGCAGCCAGCAAGTTAGCTCGCGTCGCCGTCACACCGACAAGTTTGTGTGACAAGACGCGTTTCGATCCACGATGAGCAGCAGCAAAGGAAAGGCAACGAGTGGCAATGCTGCAACGGAGCCTTATGAACTTCCGTGGTGAGCATACCCGGAAAAAGTCCAATGTCTTGCAGCCAACTGAGCCAGAGGCAATGAGTCTAGGGTGGAAAAGTATCGACCCAAGGTTCTCGACGATGTAGTGGGTAACTCTGACACGATCGAGCGACTCAAGGTCATTGCCCGTGACGGAAACTGTCCTCACATCATCATCTCTGTGAAGCTTTCCCGCTCTACGACGTTTGTTGTATTAACACCTGTTATAGGGATTGCCGGGGATTGGTAAAACGACCAGCATACACTGTCTAGCGCATCAGTTACTTGGGGATGCGTACAAAGAGGGCGTGTTGGAGTTGAATGCTTCGGATGAAAGGTGTGCTTGCCGTCGTGCATGTCTCTGGTAGGGGGTGTGTGCCAATTTAAATGGTTAGAGGCATCGAAGTCGTACGGACAAAGATCAAGCAATTTGCTCAGAAAAAAGTGACGCTACCCCCTGGACGGCACAAGATTATCATTCTTGATGAAGGCCGACAGGTGTGTACAACCCGAGTTCATGTTCTAGTTTCCGAGAGTGTAACTGAAAAGCTCGGACTGATAGCATGACGCCAGGCGCTCAGCAGGCACTCCGAAGAACAATGGAAATATTCTCCAATACTACTCGGTTTTGCCTGGCCTGCAACATGAGCAACAAGATTATTGAACCTATACAATCCCGCTGTGCCATTCTCCGATATGCCAAGCTACGGGACCAAGAAATCCTGAAGCGACTCCTTGAGATCTGCGAAGCGGAAAAAGTGTGGCAATTCGTCTCTGAAAAGTTCAAACGCTGACATTTTTTTTGGTCGATAGGTAAAATACAACGACGACGGGCTAACGGCACTTATATTCACCTCGGAAGGGGACATGCGACAGGCTATTAACAATCTCCAGTCGACTCACTCTGGTTTTGGCTTTATCTCGGGCGACAATGTATTCAAAGTCTGCGACCAGCCGCACCCTATAGTGATCCAAGCGGTCATCCGGGCGTGTATGAAGGGGGACATTGACACAGGTCTAGAGAAGCTGAAAGAGCTTTGGGATCAGGGGTACAGCGCGATCGACATTGTAGTCACGTTATTCCGAGTGGTGAAGACATTTGATGAGTGGGTTTCCCGGTTCTAGAGTAGGGGTTTGCCCCTAAACTTTTTTTTTTTTTTTTGCAGGTTGCCAGAGTATACAAAACTGGAGTACATCAAGGTATGGCCGTGATTTCGTGAACGAGCCGGTACCTGACACTCAATGATCTGATAGGAGGTGGGCTTTACGCATATGCGGATTTTGGAGGGCGTCGGAACACTTGTTCAACTGGCAGGACTGGTGGCAAGATTGTGCAAGCTGGTGAGTTCGCCACCCCCCTCCCTTTCTTAGCTGACACGATGAACAGAACATGAAACCGGAGTTATTCAAAGTATAAGAGCTGTTTGATTGTTACTTTGCAATTAGAGGCTATTTGTACTGTTTATGGCATTTATAATACATTTCAAGTCAAGTGATTACTCATCTACATGACTGATTTTTCTTTCTCTGCCACAACCACTTGCGAGTCATGTCGGGAGCCGTCGAGGACACGCCAGTGACGAGGAGACTACAAACGGTAAAACAGATCATCCTCGTTCTCTCGGGCAAGGGAGGAGTTGGCAAGTCATCGGTATCGACGCAGCTGGCTCTCAGCTTGCGGGCCTCTTCTCCGACGGCACGGGTGGGAATACTGGATGCTGATCTTACTGGGCCATCGATACCGCGGATGCTGGGCGTGGATGGGCCACAGTATGCGGTGCATCAGAGTACGGCGGGATGGGTGCCCGTGTATGCTGATGCAGGGTCTGGGGAGCAGAGGCTGGCGGTGATGAGTGTGGGATTTCTGGTGAAAAAGAAGGGAGATTCTGTTGTGTGGCGTGGGCCCAAGAAGAATGCGATGATCAGGCAGTTCCTGAGTGATGTGCGATGGGGGGAGCTGGATTATCTGGTGATCGACACGCCGCCAGGTAAGTATGGAGATGGGGATGGGGTGGGCTGCGATATCTGATAAGAATTTGCAATTTAAGGAACGTCGGATGAGCACCTGTCGCTGATGGAACACATGGCAGGGGTGCATTCGAAATTGAGTGCGATAATTGTGACGACGCCACAGGCGGTTGCACTCATGGACGCGATGAAGTGCCTGTCGTTTACACGGGCAGTGGACCTGCGTGTGGTTGGGCTGATCGAGAACATGAGTGGGTATGTGTGTCCGTGCTGTGGCGAGGTCAGCAATGTGTTCTCGACGGGTGGGGGCGAGGCGATGGCGCAGCGGGAGGGTGTGAGGTTCCTGGGGAGCCTGCCGGTGGACACTGCGCTGGTAGACCTGCTGGACGGTGGGGAGCGGGGGCGGGTGGTGGATGGGTACGGGGGGACGGTGAGTGGGGGGCTGTTTGCTGGGCTGGCGGGTGTTGTGACTGGACGCGTCTAATTACGTTGACATCCTCATGTTCCACCTTTGTCTCTTCCGACCACCATTGTCCTGTCCTCATGGATGACCCCCCGTACACCACCCCCGACGAAGACCCCTTCAATGTCCGCCCCCTCGCCCATCCCCCTCCCCGCCGCAGACGCTCCAGCATGCTCGACAAGTGGATCCACGAACAGCAGTCGCGCTACTCCCAGCCCCTTACGTCCGATTCCTCGCGCCGCAATCCATCACCGTCCCATCCTTATCTCGCATACCCCGAGCTCACCCGCACCCCGCTTGATCACCCAAATAACGACAGTGTCTCTGAACACGACTACGACCTTGTACCCGATGATGATATCCCGTCCAGCCTTGCAGACCAGTTTTCCAGCATGAAGGTGTGTGTGTGTGATCGCTTTCAACCAAGCCTGTGGCTCAACCATAACCCCTAGATACCAGACACTCCCCACTACCATTCGCACTAAAAAGGCCTCACGCATGTCCCTGTCTCCGTCGTCATTCCGCCACATTAACCTTGTCTTCCGCTCGCCCTCCACCAACCCTGTCCCCCTCTGCCCACACAGATCAAGGTCCCTCCCGCCCCTCTTCCCGAGTCTCCCTTTTTTCCCGTTCCAACCGCTATAGCACTACTAGCACTATCACCGGCAGAAGCACCCCCCACTCGACACCTCAAAAACCGACTCGGCAATCCACCCAGCAGCACACCATTACCTCCTATCCGTCACCGTCAATCTTGTCGCCAGTCCCCCACCACAACAGCATCCTCATCAAAGTGGCGTCCCAGTGTCCTTGGCCAATTTGGCCCAGCCAATGCCTCTCAATCTCAGCTTTCCATTCAACACACTCCAGCATCAGACACATACTACTCCCCTTCACGCCCCAGTGTATCTTCCTCCGCTGACACTTCTAATGCACACACGTCCCTTACGGTGCCGAGTGCCGAGAGCTGCCCTATCCCCGCCTCTTCAAACCAGAAGCAGGTTCCATTCGTCGATTCTGTCCGGTCAAAGACTATACACCGACACCCAATGCGCCACCATCGCGCTGCCGGAAGCACAACTTCGGGTACCTCATCCACGTCCTTGTGGTCGCATATCTACCCATCCTCCGCAAACCCTAATACCACCTCAACCAATGCCCTGAGCTCGACCGGGGACCTCTCGTCGCCTACCCTTACGTCAAATACAAGAAGTGGTAGCGAGACCCTACCGAGAATGTTTCCATTCGTGTACAACACCGACACCCAGGTCTCCGCGCGCAGAGGGGGGAATGCCTTTAATGGGTTTTACGGCAACCCCAGTTATCGCACTCATCATGACGTTGATCACGATCACGATGATGATGATGACGAAGATGATCTCGACGATGCTGGCTCGCCGCCATCATCTGTCCAGCGGACTGCATCAACAAAGAATCAACAGCCCAAGAAGCCGCATGTCGTCTACTCCTCCGGCGGCGGAAGCACGCTTTCCCGCATGTCACTTTCAAATCTGGCCCTAGCCCCAGTGATACATCGAAGCCGGAAAAAGAAGAAAAAGCTGGTTGTGAGCGGTGTTGCCCCAAACGATTCAAGAAAGTTTGAAGGCGTTAAGCGGTGGTGTGAGGTACGTGACCCCGCCCTTGTTTTTATAAACGCCACACACACAACTCATCAACAACCATCTGTGATTACAGAGTTTTGGTGAGGTGCGGCAAATAATGCGGATGCCCAATGGTGATTTGGTCGTTTCGTTTCAAAGCTCAGGAGGTCGCTGATACCGTGTGCCGGGTACGAGCGAAAAGTGTTTATCAATGGCGTCGGGAGCGTGCACTTGTCCTGGATCACTAGTAACAAGCGGTAGGGAGAGCTTCCATTCACCGTGGACAACAGTACAATATCCCTTCTTTCTTTGACCTTCCTTATCTCCGAACTCCATTTTGTTCTGTTCCCAAAGAGAGTTATCCTCGTGTTTTCTCTTTTTATTTTTTCTCCATCTCCTTTTGATTGTTTTTCTTGGATTAAATCCGATCACGACTGGTCACGCTCTTATCATGCCACAGTTTATTCGATCTCTTATGATTCTCATGACATATGCCGTGAGCATTCCATTCCCTGGTTCCCCCCCACTCGACTACTTACTACGATCCTATAGATTCCATTCCCTCCCCCGTGACGACACCATTATGCATTCCCTTTCTCTCTCTCAACTCGGACACTCTCCCCTAACAACCACTTCATACACTCGACCACATCACATTCAGTGTATCATATGCCTCTCACCCTACCATAGCGCACCTTGTTGATCCTCGTACCGATACTTTTGATTCCTACTAATAGAATGTTCTTCTGATACCACCCACTCTCGCACAGCTACAAGATGGATTGAATTCAAGGTCGAAGGATACTACCAAGGAACATGAAATAGAACAAGTCCATACTCCGAATGCTAATATCTTATATGTTGAGAATTGTAATTGTAGTGGAAATACGAAACAAAAAGAGAAAAAAATGTCAAAAGTGGGAGCCGAAAGATAGAAGAAATAGGAATAGAACGACAGAGAATGAATTAATAAATGAAAGTGGATTACCATCTTGTCGCCAAAACCTCATCGTCTGGCGTTCCATTGGTTCCAGTCGGGAGTGTTTGTAGCCTTGGAGTTCCGGTAGTGCAAACCGGTACCTATTTCCGAGTTTCCGACAAAACCATGGTGATGCATATGGCCGCGCCCGTTCCGACCGTTGAATGCGCGAAAAGAGCGGTTAGAGCTGTGGTTGTGAACGTCCCTGCGGCTTCCTTGTCTCCTGGCAAGTGCCGGTGACGGCGAAGTCGTGCCAAGATTCTCGTCCGCCTCGAGAAGCGGCATTAGCGCTGTATGCCGGCGCCGGGTGATTTATAGAAGGTATGGGCACAACAGGGGGGGCCATAGTGCCCCAAAGAGGGTTGGTTGGGATGTGGTACAACTTTGGGGGATTACTGGCGGTCTGAGACCCAACGCTATAGCTCGAAACCGATCCCGGTAGAGCCTGCACAGATGACCAGGTTGACCCTGCACTGCCTGGTTGTGCTGAAATAGGTGGATTTCCACCACCATTATTGTTTGCGCCTTGACTGGCCATATACTGATCAAGTGCATCCGGGGGATACACAGCTATCAAGGTTCCTTGGTCGTTTTGGATGAAGCCAGATGGCACCAACGGGGCTTGGCCTTGCTGATCCACCCCAGGTCTCGCTAGCGGTCCGAAATAGGGAGTGTAAGCCTGAAGGTAATTAGTCATCGGCATGGACGCAATGGTAAGATCACACACATTGCACATCGCACCAGGCCAAGGGGTATTATTCCCTACAACGGGTCCGTTTGTCTCGGAACCTGGTGGTGTAGTGGCATAGGCCTGCATCGGAGCCGTTGACACTGGATAACCGGGATAGGGGGGGTAGCAAGGTACTTGGTAATGACCAGGTTGAGGGTAGGGATGCATCCAGGGCATGGGATAATAGCCAGGAACTGGATACGGCAGCGCTGCAGTCGCTGGAGGAGGTGCCGCAGGCGGGGTTGAACTGGTACCGGACTCATGCGGTGGGACTACAAGGGGCGCGTCGTACCACTCGCGATACTTTTCGGTTTGAACGTTTTCCGAGGTATGTGCTATAGTGTCCTCAGATCGTTCTTGATCCATTGCCTTGGACCGTGCATTGTTCATAGCTTCGGCCATGGAGCTGTCTTCAGCTGATGGGGACTTGCGTGCTCCGACAGTACCAAGACCGCTCTGGACTGGGGCTGCGATCGTTTGTCTGTGCATGGACTCGCCTCCCGCGCGCTGCGTGGGGATGACCTTCCGAGGTGGATGTACAAAGCGACCCCGACCTCGATTTTGCTTCCATGGACTGCGAGGGGGATTGACATCTCGTAACTGGACCTTCAGGGCTCGCCCTGCGTACATTCGATTGTGCTGTGAAGATGATTAACGATAATCGAGATGAGGAAGACATATAGCGGACCTCTTCCAAAATCGCCTGGACAGGGGATTCAGCATTGTTATACTTAATGAAGGCAAAAGCGGTATTTCCATTGGCTATTTATCCAGGAACATAAGTCAAATAATATCAGCTCCTAATTGAAGCTCACCTGGTCGAACAAGTCTGACATGTTCAAGGCCTTCAAACCTATCAAAAAGCGCCCGCAGCTTCTCATCGGTCCATGCCATGGGCCCATACATTTCCAAACCGCCCACGAAAAGGGTTGTTGGGTCAAATTCTCTGGCAGCAGGGGATGCGTGATCGCCACGGTCTTGATCTATGTCACCCGTGTCACATGCCGGAAGGCGAACGCCATACGTCGTAGTCGGCGTGACTGGTGTTCGAAGCAAAGTCGTCCTAGGTGTCGTTGGAGACATCGCCAATCCTGGAGTGGGAACTTCATCATCATCCTGGATCAATGGAGATGGTACTTGTATTCTACGTGGGGCAACGATTTCGCTAGCCGAATGGGAAGTAACGATCGGTAGCTGTCTATAGTTCATATTGAGCACTACACGACCTCGAAACACACAGTGATCAGGGCGCCTTACCTGGAACCGGCTTCAAAATGATGGGGTCCGCCCCAGGCGTTCCAGTTGATTTCGGTATCGAATTCCGGTTCGACCAAAGGGGGAGAGTCAGCTTCGGCCCAATTAATCCTAGTAGTGACGAAACCATTGGAGGTCCCATCCGGAGATGCTTCAGAAGAAACATCGCTAGTCGAAGTTTGCAGGTTATTGCGGCTGGGAGGTGTAGCGGGATTTGCCCAGCTTTTACTACTTTCGATGCTAAATACGGACCCGCGTTTCGGGATGGCACGGTCATCGTTTTCAAACATGGACCCCGGAGGAAAGGTTTGGCCGCTCGACGGGTCGCTGGGTAGGTTTGATGCAAGTACTAAGGGAGGGGCGAAGGAGGTGTACGGTTGGAAACGATCGCTGGATTGGACCCGAGAAATATAGTTTGGGGTGCGTTGATGCCTCCGGAAGCTAGAACACTGCTCGACTACGATGCTTTGGGGTTGATGAGCCCATGAAACAGAAAAGTGAGGTATTCTTCTTAGCGCCTGTCCTTAATCAGACCGAGCTAGTTGGGGCTTATCAAGTACTTGTCTCACCATAAGAGCAGTTACACAGTCGTCCCGGTGAACCCACTTGACCTCCCAGCAGCTTGTGTCCATACAGTTGCTACGAGGCGCATTATGTGGAGAAGGATAGCATTCAGGACGGGGGCCACTGTCTGTGGCGGCTAAGACGAGAAATACGATTGAGTACTAGAACAAGGGGGAAGGTGTCACATACGTTGAACCAATTCATGACTTTCTCCCAACTTAGCTACCTTTTCCAAAGGTCCAAAATACTTCGCGATCCTAACAATCGACTGCGAGAAGGGTCATCATCCGTAGCCTGCACAAGCGGACAAACCAACCTCCTCATCGAACTTGAGCGGTTGCAGATAAACGACCTCTTCTTTCCCGGAGACTACATCGTCCGTGCATTGTGCCCGAGTATAACGGTCCGCCTCGATTGCCTCAGCATTATAAATGACGCGGTGATATCTGGAGTTTATCTTGGGAACGTGTATATATGCACTTAAAACATTCCCCTTACTTTCCATTCTTCGGCTTCCATAGCCGCATGGCACGAGGGAGCTCAAGCTCGAAGACCTGCCCAGCAACAGTCCCCGGGGGGAAGTTGCAGATTCCAGCGGGCGTGACGACTTGAGACGGAGCTCTGAAGTTGGGTGATTTTCAGGCAAGTCTGCTTTTACCAGTCAATCCTACCCACCTATAAGAGAGGAGGAGTGTCCTAAATGCCCTTGCGGGTTCATATCGCAAAATACGACCTAGGAGCGGTTTGGGGGGGCTTGACTGCAGGTTTTCAAGGAAAGACGAAGCAGAAGCAGCGTCCTTACAAACAAAAAAGTGAGCACCGTATTTGAGTGAGATTAATTAGAAGAATCTAGATTACCTCGCACTGTACAAAGGCGCATACACCGCCTTTGGAATCACGGATGACCTTGATGCTTTGAATTTCCGTATAACCAGAGAGGTGCTCCGTCAAGAGGCGGGTTAGTTCCGTGTGGTTGACATTGGAGGGAAGACTAGGAGCGCAAGATGAATTCATAGGTATTCACGATGGCAGAAAGGGCCCAACCTCCCCACGAAGATGCTCGCATCGTGCGGCAACTTGTCATCCTTGCGTTTGTTTTGTCCACTCGATGATTCGTCGGCATCCTGAACAGGAGTCCGAATCTCATCTTTCCTGATCTCGGGTGACACTGGAGGTGATATGGGCAATGTATCATATCGAGACCCCCATGTACGGGCATGGGTGTTCTGTTTAGGAGGCATGGCGTCTAGTTGAGCGCTAGGTATGTGCTAGTGGGTGCTTGTGACAGAGACCAGAGGTGGTTAGACGAGGATGGTGGAAGAGGAATTGATCTTGAGTAGTGGAACAAGATGGCTAAGGTACAGATGAAACAGACACGGACGCGCCAAGTCCGGGGTGAACCGTGAAGTGGGTCTGCAGCCGTATATAAAGGCGCGAAACAGATTTTGGCGTAGAATTACAAGAGATATGCGGGCACCGGCGCCCCACCGGCCTCCTTCGGACCATTTATCTTGTCGATTTTGTGAAATTTTGCCAATGTCGACCATAGATGTGCTCGCCGATCCAACATCCTCGGCATATCCGCAGAGGCGGCGCAAGAACACGTTTAAGAGCGCCCGACGCATTTCCACAGATGCATAAAGGTCGGAAAGATCCGGTGAAGATCCTAACATCGTCCTTGAGAGATGTCTAATCTCCTGTCATGCCAGCAGAGGCCAAAATGGGTATGTATGTCGTCTAACCGAGTGCCCTCCATGGTGGAGTAGCTGATAAGACGTGACAAAGAGAGGGGAACGCCAAGGCATGTAATGTTTGAGCCTGGTAGAAAGAGCCTGAGAGCCCATCGAATCAAAGAGACAAAGGCCACAACGAGTCGCTCAGCTAGCGCAGCTGAAAAGGAGAGTAATCACGAAGATTTTAGTTCGTCTGGTCACTGTGGTGATCCTGAATGCAGAGGCAGTCACAAGGGTGGATCGGCAAGCTTTTCACAAACCGCATCAACTGATGCAAAGACGAAGGAAGCTTCTCGAGAGGCTTGATAATAGGACCTTATTAGTATATATGGCTGTTGGAAGCCTTCTCTGGGCCATTTTCCAAAACGACACTCTTCTGTTCAGGCATGTCGGGTCCGAGAAGAGTAAGAAGAGTTACAAAAAGGAGGAAAGAGTCATATTTCAGCCATTTCAGCCAGATCTATGCAGCAGTAACTCGGGAGCCGCGGACCACAGATAAGTGTCTTGTGCATCGCGATATGCAAGAACTGGTATGAAATCGACGTTGTTGCCGGGACTCGGAGAGTTCTTTACGTAGGCAGTGTCAATTTTGGGCCAATGCAAGTAGCATGTTGTTTGTTCCGCCAAACAAAAGTTCTTCACGCTTGGCTGCTTCTCGGTGTCGTTTGTGAGACCTAAAACATCATGTCTGACGACGGATACGAGGGTGGTGCAGTTGGCGATGACTATGACTATGGAGGGTAGGTTTTTTATGCGATGTAATGGTCATTCCATTATCTGATTCATGGCCTCTGTAGCTTCAATGAAGAAACATTCGTATGCTGCCTTACCAATTCCTTGGATAAAATATGGAATCAACGTCCATTTCCAGGATGACAACTATGATCTATTGGCTCAGGATCAAGAAGGAGAGGCGGCACTTGGGGAGGGCGAGGAAGGCGAGGGTGCGCAGGTAAATGGGGTCAACGGCGCTGACAATGATCAACCTATGGCCAGTGGCGAAGATGCTGCAGTAGGGTCTGGTTTGACAGGCGAACGGCAGCCTAACAAGGTCAGAGTGACAACACCCTACCTGACAAAATACGAGAGAGCGCGAATATTGGGTACACGGGCGCTTCAAATTAGGTGAGTCAAATTATCTTCCATCTGTGCCCTAGCTCGCTACAACAAACCTGTGAACAGCATGAATGCCCCTGTCCTAGTCCCATTAGATGGTGAAACCGACGCTCTACAAATTGCAATTAAGGAGCTCTCCCAACGTAAAATTCCTCTCATTATTCGACGCTATCTCCCGGACGGAAGCTTTGAGGATTGGAGTGTGTCTGAACTCATTACTGACTAAGTGCCTACTTTTGCATACTATACGCCTCTTGATAGATCCACTATCCAACCATGTTTAATACGTGCCCGACCGTGGAGCCCCGTGAAAGTAATATATTACATAGTAGCATAATCGCGAATAGTGAATGACTAGGGGTATCGCAACATGAGGAAGGAGCAAGGGAACCGGTATGAGAAAACTATTGAATGACAACTTCAACCCGTTGTCGTGCTATGGTTCGCCGTTTCGCGGTAGACATGGTCTTGGTAGCCACCCTAGTCTTCGATGCGGTAACTTTACCAGTGGCTCGAGCCATGCATTTGCTTGGAGAATTTCCAGGACTTGACGTAGCATCTTGCATTGATAAATCGACCAAAGAGATTTCCATTGGAACGGCATCCTCCAATCCAACATTCCCACTGTTTGTGCTTTCCCCAAACAAAAGTTTTCGCTCCGAAGCAGGAAGAATGGGTTTACGAGGCTTCAGTGGCTTCGTCGACTGACGTTTCGAGGGACTAGACTCCAGGTCATTGTAGTGACATGCGCCCTGTCGGCGTTTGGGAGATGGTAACGGCTGAAGAGCTTTTGAAGTTGTGTTATTCTCATCTTGCCGACCAGCCGACTTCTTACTAACTGCTTACCACCTATATGAGAACAGATAGGTTAGAGACAATCCTGCTACTCACCTTTCTTTTTCTGGGCAGCCGGAACATTGGTCTTGACGACTTTCAGAGGACTGGTCATGCTGATATCCCCGTTAGAAGCAACTAGCGTTTGTTGGATCTCCCAATCAGCGGGCTTCATCTTCTTCCAGTCCTCAATGACTCTGGCGACCCATAAGTCAGCCTCGCCTGCAACATGATAGTCGATCACGTCTGCCCATTCTGACCCCGGGGCCGTTTTATTGACAAAAATAACCTTAGGTCTTGGCCTTGAGCCCGAAGCCTTGCCCGAAGCCTTTGCTGTATGCGCGTTTTCACGAATCGTCCTTGCAAAGTCCTTAACAAGCTTCTTAAGGCCGTGCACTTTGAGAGATGTGCCCATGATTATAAGTAGATCGGGTTTTCGCCCTACGTCGGCCGTCTGAATGATTCCGATATCATCGCCCAAGGGATGAGGTTCGTCATATAAGACGATAGCTGGCCTAAGTGTTCCAACTTTAATCGCTCGAGCGGAACGAGCAACTCTAGCTTCGGCTGCCCAACGTGTTGGTTTATTTTTAATAGCCAATACAAAGATTACTCACAACGTGTAAGACATTCGGGGCAGTCCGGAGGTGCCCCCTGACCAAACATGTTGAGGTGTTCCTCTGTACAAGGATACTCTGCCGAGCAAGAGACACATCGGACGCGGTGGATATCGCCATGAAGTTGAACATTGCGAACATCCTTTGTCTTGAGCTTGTTTTTGCTTTGCCCCGTCACTTTGGCGTCTTCACAGGAAGTCCCAAGTAGCCCTGCTTTACTCTCTAGTCCATCGATGTTTTGGGTATATGAGCGCAATAGCTTCTTCTTGGTATCGAGTGTCTTGATGAAATGATGCGTTGGGGTCGGTGAAGCAGCGTCTATCGAACGCTTGAGTTCAGATATGAAGGTGTAGAACACAGCAGTTGAAGTAGAATCCCGGAATAAAGACGCGTCGAAAAGATCTCGCCCTTTCAAAACAACATCGGGATATTTTTGTTTAACCAGGGCATATAAGCCATCAGAAGACCGAAAGTCCTGAACAAGGCATTAGAAATTATGTTTTTCCAAGATATACAATGCCATTCCCATACCGGTATGCCACAAGAGCACGAGATGCCAGCACCCGTTACAACGACAATCCTTCTGCCCCGGATCACAGAAAGCGAGAGCTCGGTCAAGGTACGTCGAACATGGACGTCTGTCGGGGCGGCGGCAAAGTCGACAGTGATAGTCATGGCTGTTGTGTCGTGGCGAACAGCGGTGAGACACCTGCAGTTGCACCTACTTTAGCCACCAATCCAACCAGGGTCTTCGTGACTTCGCGACTTCTGGAACGCGCGTATCACGTGAATGTCAGATTTTCGCGTCAACGACTGCATCACTGCACTCCGATGCTCGAAACACAATGAGGGCACAATCATAATCACCAAGCCAATTGGTAACTAGGTCTAGTAAATAGTGATCGCACTTTCTGAAATGCGAATGCCGACTTCCTTGAGAGATGTGCGGGTTCACCACTTATATTTGATATGTAATCGAAACAACACCCGTGAACACCAATTCGAACGGCCCTAATTTTCTACCTCCTGCTCGCTGGAAGGTCCACGCTCGAGATACCGAATACCTCCCGTCCTAGTGCAGGTCGACGGGGTGACGGAGTCGATATGCTTAAAGTTACCAAATTGTTCCTAACCAGCACTGAAGTGAATAGTCAGGAAAAAGAAGAAATCCTTCAGCTCTTACCGTCCCAAGAACATGGTTGAAATACCACACTTCATTTAGCACTGTACCATTATTCGCACAACCAAAGAACGGAATAGCGCCTGTTTGCGATTTGATGATGCTTTCCAGGCGATCGAGTTTGTACGTTGTCTTGTTGGAAGGAACGACACCTCCACTATCGGGGTAAGCGGCTGAGAACAAGCACATCATCGAAGAGAACGGATAGCCTTACGCAGCGAGAAGCCTGTATGTTGGGTAAAGTTGGAATGCTCTCACGACAGCGTCAAAATAATCAATCACTTCCATGTTCCGCTGGTAAGATTGTCCATAGCAGGCAACATCGAAGGTAGAGGTGCAAGTTGCGTGTTTGGAGAACTAGGTATGAGAAAATAAACATTTTGGTCCTCTAACAAACTTAATGTCACGTCTTTACTTACTTCGTGGCCCCAAAGATCAGGATTAGTTGCGCCCTGATTGATCCAGTATTTGCTCACTAAGTGCAGTATTGATTGTCAATAGGGGGCATAATTATTGGACGTCTTCGACGCTCACTGTACTCCAGGAGTTGTCCCCTTCCAAATCTTCTTATAAAGGTGTCGACACCCGGCCCTTTGTATGGAGGCACGACCGTACCATCGGGGAGGATGGCTGGGGAGGGGGCCGGATCAAACTGTCTGGATAGGTCACAATATTGCTCGAATGATCTGTGGTGACTCCCTGTAAATGTGGCAGCTGGGGACCGGAATAGTTGGTGTATACCCATCACAATTGTCCGGCCAGAGACCATGGATGGTCCAACTACCCTTTGGTAGCTTTTGTCCCCGACGTTCCAAACCAGTCCAAGTGCTCCAGAACTGAGTCTGCAGAACAAGCCCACCGGGAATAGGAGAACAGCAGGTGTTCTTGATCGTGGTTGTGTTTTCACAAGAGAAGGTCGAGGGCTCTTGAGTGCACGCGATGAGGTTAGGATAAGTATGCGGAGTACTACCGCCAAGTCCCAGCCCCAGAGCACTAGTTGTTAAGAGGGCGAGGTATAGCGCGGCTGGAGCATTCATCGTTGCGCGCTGAACACAAAGAAAATGGCTAGAGAATCATTTTATATCTGACAGACGGCGCGCGTTGTTTCAGAGCACATGGCGTAAACCTGAAAACCCCACTGCTCGGTGGGAGTGCAATCATGAACGTTCGTAATCCAATTATAGAATTGCTGCCGCGGTATCCCCTCTACTCATGGTGAAATTGATGGGCGAGGTTCTACCCACGCGAGCTATTTGATTCCCTTGGCAGTGTATGGGAATTCTATTTGGCGTGGTATGAAGCGTGTGTGTAGCAAGAACGATAGGCTCAGTAGGAGGCGGTACTGGTGACCGCCAGTTATCTTGCAAGTGGTTTAAACATCGGTCCAGCCCCCTTCATCCAACTTGTACGACGCTTCACTCTCCGGTCTATCTGGACTATCAACCAGCTTAGCTACCCGTTCTTCGGCACGACCTATCAGGTAACAAGAGTTAGGAGGCTCATAGGATTAATAACAAGTCTTATTCACCCTTGCGTAAATAAAGTCGTGTGGCAGATGCATGGGACAGAATGTGCCCTCCGATCGGTTTGAGTGCACCGCCTGCGACAAAGGTCATGGTAGCACCAGGGTCCGCTATCCTCAGAAATGGCGTTAGTTCATATTATTGTCGCAAGGGACAAGTTAAACATACATTGCACCTGATTAGTGAGAAGGATGGCGATCTAATTTCTTGGTCATGAGCTGTCCTCATTTCGGGCAAGTCAATATACCCCTCACATTATATTCTTCAGATAGTTTCGTCAACTTGGACAGCATCTAGGAGGGATAACATGTGAAATCCTGATCTTCACGAGATACGTCAGCGAAATTGGACCTGCGCGAGCTATACAGACCAGGATCAAGCGTCAAATACTGTACAGGCTAGGAGTCGATAAAACACTCACTTTTTGTTGCCTCTCGCTAAGCTCCCCTCTGCCTGAAAAATCTACGCGGAATAAAGCCATGATGCTGTCCACAATCTTTCAAGTGTCAAGAAGTAGTCAATCATGGCTGAGAAGAGTGCTCACTAAGAGCCGGAAATCCTTATCCTCAGCGAAGCGCAAGGAACATTCGTTGATCAGCTCCATCTAATGTGAAAGAGTGTTAGACTTTCGAATGTTGAACAGAGAAACCACCGTAGGGAAAATACTTGGTGCTCGCTGTTGAAAGCTCGTGCTGACGGGTGCGTCGGCAGGGTAAATGGTTCGACGCAGACGTAACATTTACCGTAGAGTATATTTTCTAGTGCCATGGTTCCATCGACGCCAAACCTGTCAGCTATTGCCTTGATACGATCGGGGCGAAATGTCCCTGGGATCTCGTTGGCGGGTATGCATCGGGTATGGTGATATACGTACCTTCCGTGTCGATATATGCGACCTAACATTGGTCAGGGAGAAAGGAGTACCTATCACGGTGCAACAGACCTTGCCCGCCGCACCGCCCAGTTCAGGAGGGAGCTGTGAAACAACACTCATCGTATGCGCTAATTGCGTCTTTCCGGTACGAAATTCTCCATAAACTAGTTCCATTTCAGCGAAAAGCCAGCCATGAGGATCACTGCACCAACCCTCAGATATAGATTGAGACATCAGTCCGCCTATCATGATAGAGACGATCTATCGTTCAGCTGGTGCCAATCAAAGGGACGGAAATGAAGACTCACCACCGAGAATTGCGTCAACGGACTTGCTACCAGTACTGATGATGTTGACTCGTTTCCGCCGTTCTTGCATCTCGACGCCGGTGGCAAAAGATGAACCCTTTTTACAACAATCCTTCAGTCAAAAAAGATTCGAAGCATCGAACAAATTAACCAGAATCTTATGTGCAGCTTCCTAAAGCACGGTGAAATAATATAGAACTGTACCCGGCAGATTGAGTAATCGAGTCTACCTTGATTTTCTCGACCTTTGCCTCGGACATGCCCTATATGTGTATAGGAAATGGTCAAGAAGTGAGGAGCTATACGCATATATGCCCTCTGTCAACCTTGATTTTCAAAAGTTGTCGTCTTGTTGTCATATTGACTCCGGAAATCGTATTAATAGCTGCTGACTGAGCTAGCTATGAGGGGTGGTGAAGTAGATGTAATGAAATCTACTCACTTTGAGTTTGAGAATGTCCTGGACGTTGATTCCCTGTCGCGCAACATTCAGGTTTTGGTACTGAGGGTTATTATTTCGCGCTCACATGCTGCTGAAGCTCATCAACGGAGTCAAAGAACGGCGCCTAGTGATTCGTCAATATCTGGTACAGGCGGGGTGTGAGAGGCAGTACTTCATCATCTTCTATGACAGGGCTTGCGGCCCGCGAGGCAACAGAAGGCGCCCTGCGTGGTGCCATCGTAGATAGCCAACAAAAAGGGGTCAAGTGCAGAGCTGACAAAAGTAAGAAAGTCGGTGCACTAAATAGGCTTTCGATAAGCCTCCACGTGAGGTCGCTGGGTGGAGTCGCATATATCCAGATATTTTCATTAGGGTAGAACGAGTGAATAATAGACCTATATAGTACAAAAAGCCAGTCGGACAGTATTTGCAAATAATACAAGAGAGCGAACCACGGTGAACATACTAATCAATGACCAGCGTGCCCCTCGACCTCCGGATGCGGTCTTCTAAACCGCCTTCCCCACTATAAACTTTCTTGTAATCTGCGCTCATAAATCCCCCTATACCACCAGACTTGGCGGACTTAGCACGCTCTGCTTCTTCTCTTTCCAGCTCTACCTTCTCTTTCTCCAGGAGCTCTGCTAACCGCTTCTGCCTTTCATCTTGCATATTTGACGCGTTTGAAGCCATGGCGGCCAACCGAGCTGTGCGGTGCTGGGTAAGAGATTCTGCACTTTTCTCGGGGTGCGAGTTCTGCCGAAGTGATTGTGGACGAGGCGGGGACCTGTCTGTACGATAACGTTTGGAACGAGGGACATATATGTCAGATCGAGGACTGGAGCTTCTTGACCGTTTGGCATCGCCGCATCGTGGACTGCTGTCCCTATTGTGACCATTTGACGCGCGGCCGCTATAGCTTTCACGTCCTCTTTCTCTTTCTTGACGCAACGGACTTCGACTATCGCTCCTTCGGCGGGGTTCAGGACTATAGTACCTGGAGGGATGTGTCCTATGATCATCATATCGAGATGAACGACGGTCTCGGCTTCTTGAACGTGGCGGCTGCGAGTATGCATCAACTGAGGGCCGTCGTCGTCTATCGCTAGAATTAGGCGATCGTTGTCGATCGCGTGGGCTTGGTGACCGGGAATCCCTTTCACGTCGGGATCTGCGCTCAGCTTTCAATCGCTTTCTTTCCTCCTTCTCTTTTCTTCTCTCCTTTTTATCTTTCTTAGGTTTAATCCCGTTCCGCTCTTGCATTTCTCGCAGCCGCAATGGATTGGACATCACAGCCTGGTAAGCGGCTTGTTCTTGTTGTTTGATTGCGAGTAATGGGTCTTCTCGGATCTTTGCCGAAATGTCTCGAGCCGTGTTGGCATTTTGTACCGCGATGAAGTTTTTGTGGGATGCACCGAGCTGTGGGAGACGGGGGAGAGTTTAGCTGGTTGATGAGTCAGAGTGAGGTATGCACGACGTACCTTTGCATTGTCGTCAGCAGTCAGCGCCTTATCAACCCTCTTTTTCCCTAAGAGATAATCTTCCAGATCGTTTGCATTCTGACTGTTTCCTGTCGCAGGTGTTGCATACATCCATTCCAACTTTTCCTGCCGTTTCTTGCCGGTCTGTTCTTCTTGCATGCGTTGGAGCTCTTGCAACTGACGCTCTTCTTCTTTTTCCTTGCGCAGTTGGTCGAGTTTCTTCTTCTCTTCTAACTGGGGGAAAGCATGAGTCAATCGCTTGGGGCTATCAAGGCGGAGAGGTACGTACCGCTTTCTTTTCTTCGAGCCAGACCCGCTCCTGGTTTTTCAACAGGAGCGGGTGCCAGGACTTTTTCATGTTCAAGTCACCGCCACCCATTTTGACTGTGTTAGTTCAGCTGGAGGATCTTAGGAGGTGGATGTCGACAAAAGGGCAGAAAGGCAAAGGCGCTGTTTGTCAGTGTATCGGTCATGGCGGTACAAGATCACGTGCGGCGAGGCTGAAGGGGCAAAGGACGAGCCAGAAAGTGACAGAGGTTGCCGTGAGCACATGCAGCGATGGCCCAGCCAGCTGAATACTCACATGATTATGGGGAAAGCCATCTAAATGCTGACGTGGAAGACCCCCCGAGGAATCCCCAACCCGTGTATGTCCATCATCTCCTGGCTCCCTCCGTTTTGCACACTGCATGTTGTGCTGATATGGCATACGCGTACCCCAGACCCACCAGATCCATCTATGCCCTGACTCGCGAAGAGATTGCTAGAGGGGTGGCCAACCGCTTTGTGCACTCTCGCACCTACATCTTCTTTTATCTCGGAATGGCAGCCCTCTCAGTGACAACAGTGGTACTAAGCCTAACAGATGGATGTCCGGGCCTGGCATTCTATATCCTCGAATTCATCATCAACATGGCCATGATCCTTGAGGTGGGAATTCGGTTTGTAGCGCTTGGACGAGTGCGTTCTCTCACTGCAGAATTTCATACGAGTCGTCTCATAGAGTGTATATACAGCAATTCTGGAAGTCACCCTTCAACGTCATGGATGTGGTACTGACTGCCTTTTGTGCACTAACGTTGTTGGTGCTGGCTTTCGCTGAGTGTGGCGCGGGAAGCAAGGAAGAGGAAGTATTCGACACCCTCCTTCTAGTGGCCAGGAACGTGCTCCAGTTCGGGCGGCTTGCTGCGGTGATGCGACAGTGAGCATTACCCTGCGATGTGAGATTATTTTGGTGCTGATGTTCCCAACCCTTCCAGATCTGGCCAGTCCATTTTTTCCCGCCCCAAACCAATTGATATCAACGCTGCGCGTCGTGCCGGGTTTGGCATGGAAATTGATGTTGATAGCGACGAAGAGGACGAGTTAAACCGTCCGTTAGTACGCAATCCTGTGCTGTTTGATGTCGAGGCGGGCGGGCGTCCAAACGGAGAGGATCATCAAGACATGCCTCGCGCGGCTCATGCGGCACGCAACAGGGATATGGATGATGTATGGGCGGAAATTGGATAGTTTTTACACGCATTTGATGGTCGCTGCCGTGGTGATGATATCTGGGACAATTGTAATTTATTACACAGTGCTAATGGATGAGTTTTAAAAGTTGAGTGGGTGGTGGACTAGCTCCAGGGGGCGTATAGGCGTGGAGACACGATGGATCGACACGTAACACTTTTTTTTCTCCAATGGCCAGTTGTGAAGAAAGAATCTAGCCTGACAACGCGTGCAAGGGACGGGACAAAGGGTGGGGCGGATGAATGAATGGCTCGGATTTACAGCTATTTGGGGGGGGGGGGAGAGAGTATCCGAATGACGACGGACATCAAAGTTGGTGGTGATGTGACCCCTGGGGCCATGAATAGCGGACGCTACGGCGGTGGGACCCGCGTGGGACAGGCCATGGACGATGAGCGACGGAACGGGGGCAGAGCTGGGGGGAGAGAACGCTGGCAGGGAGAGGTGTGGGTAATTAGCGTTGTATGTTGTTTTCTGATGGGAGATGTGGTAATGGCAAGGAACGGGGGCTGGGCGACATACGACTTCTCTAACGACTGTTTTGATTTCTCTCATGCGCATGGCTTAGTCGCTCCCTGCGCCCGGTCCCTTTCCGCCCTTCTCTTTCCCCCTTCATGTCCTCCGTCTTCCGCAGCGAGCCGTCCTCGCGTACCTGGTGGTCCCTCTCCAAGTCTTCAAGCAAAGACCTCCACAAGCAATATGCCACTGATAAGTCTCCTCCCTCCGCCGCCAAGAGCTCCCCTGGTCGCAGTTTCCCTTCCTTTGCCTCTGTCATCGGTCCTCAAATCAAAGAAACATCCGACTCTAACTATCCAGGACCCTCCTTCGCCTCTCCAGTCCTATTCTCTTTCTCGGTTGCCAAGGGATGCACCACCGCAGTACCATCCCGCCGTCCAGGGCAGACCCCGATCCAAGCCTGTTTCCCAACCACTCTCGCCCGCTGATTCCATCGAGCCCCTAACGCCCATGGATGGTCCTCGCGAAGCGCGGGGGTCTCTGCTGACCCTGTCCGACTCTGACCCTTTCGCAGGTCGGGGTATCACTGTCCATCCCCCGCCCAGCCCGAACAGCACTTCTGCTCACTCGGGTAGTTCCTTCCTCGATATCAGCGCAAAACCGGGAAAAACTTCTCTCTTTGTCCGGAGTTCCTATTCTTCATCTTCCTCAAATTCTCACTCGCCTAGGGACCCTCCCTCACAAAGTTTACTAGCAGCTATCAACACCGGTGCGCGGTCGTTGACTTCCTCGTAAGGGGATCTATCTACATTTTCTTATGTTGTTACTGACCACTTCGTCCAGTAAATCTCTCAACAATTTGCGGAGGAATTATGTGGAATCTCCCGCAGAGGTGTCTGTCGTCTCTAGCCCCCAGAGCAACAGCCAGCCCAACTCTCGGCCGTCAACGCGTTCCAGAGGACTGACCGAAGTTGGTTCTATCCGACCGTCTTTTCTCCAGGAAGAGCGCTTTGGCTCCGAACCCCGACGCCCTTCTTCAGCTGGAAGATTCCCAGGCGGGACCAAAATATCCAGTCGTCCTTCGTCTGCAGGACGGCCATCTTCCGCTGGTCGTCCTGCCTCAGCTGGGAAGACGGTACCCGGTCAGTCAAGCCCCGTTCCACCCCTGGTCTTACCCAGAGTGATTGTCCGCCAAGGGTCGTTCCAGCGGACGGTCCTTCCTCCCAGCGCGCCTCCAACACACGACCTACCTGCACCCCCTCCGGAGGCCCGTGAGGAACCTGCTCTAGGGGAAGATTTGAATATCAGGCCACTTCGGCCAAGCTCATTATCCTCCTCGAGTCTCTCTTTCGTGTCTTCGGCGTCCTCGAATAGGGATATTATTCCTAGTCATCTTCACAGCATCAAGAGAGGGAAGAGAAGTTCTCTGGACCAACCTGCGTTTGTCGGTAATGTTAGGAGGAATTCTGAAGCGGATCCTAGCCCCATTGCGTCAAGCTCCAAGCCTTACCTGGGTTTGTCCCCGCCTCGAAGTTTGAAGAAAGCTATTTCGCATTCTTCTATTACCAAACGTCCGCCTCCCTCGCAAACGCCTGCCTCTCCCTCCGTAGAACCAGCGGACAGAAAAAGTCCCTCGAAAGCAGCGGTCCTATCACCGTCTCCCTATCCCCCCATTACCTCTGGGGTTTAGACATAGTCACACTTCCTCCATTAGCACGCCGGCATCCCCTCAGGCCACAGAGACCTCTCATCCTACTACCACTGTGGAGCAAAAACACGGAAGCACGATCAGCCACAGCTCATTACCCGTCCGAAGGCGGGTATTCTCCGGGTCGAGTTTACGCCGACCTTCGATCTCTTCAGGGATCCACACAACTGAAGATGATGCTCACTCACTGTTCAGTCCTACGGTCAGATCAGGAATTCTTTTCCGCCTCCTCTCTCTTCAAACCTTGGCCCACCAATGTCTCGACAGCCGGATCTTTTTGGGATGAAAACCCTGACCACCCCCCGCTCAGCCCGGTCCTGCGCGATTATGCCCCGCAGCAAATTATGTCGCCAGAGGACTTAGCCAAAGTCGAGGCGGGACTTGACGATATATCAGTAATAAGCCCACTGCCTGTCCATCGTTCCACTTCCACTAACAAGAGAAAGGACGATATCAATGGCGTCAGCAGTACTGTCCGACCGGGACAGTGAGATCTTACCATCAAGTATCTTTTCTTCACCGGTCTCTGAGCCCACGAACCTCCCACAGAACCGTGCTTCAGGGACAGGATCCGTGTCTAGTGCAACTGGAGCAATAAATGGATCGGGACTGCCTATAGCACGGGCACTATCCTTGATAACTAAATCATCTACCTTACCCCCTCGACTTTCCCATCGCCCCTCCACAGCTTCAGGGTCTTCACAGCTAGCCGCTGTAGCACCAATGTCGACTATACACGAACCAGAAGCACTGGAGACTGCCGCTGCCGCTGCCACTTCTATCCCTAGCACCTCGATAAACTCGGTTGCTCCTCTGAACGTAAATAAAGCACGGCGGAAGAACTCAGGAGCAAGTAATGCTCCTGTGCTGCCTATGAAGAGTCTTCCGCCCCCGCCACGGCCACGATACAAAGCACAGGTTGTCACAGAACCTCTATCCCTTCAAACGACCTCTGACCCTGGACCGAGGCGGAATACTGATGTTGTTCGTGGAGGGGAGATGAAGCATTCAACAAGCAAAGGTTGCTCAACTCCCGTCAAATCTGCGCCGAGGCCCCCACCGCTTAGTTTCCGAATACCTCGGGTATCGAAGGGACAGTCGTCCGTTGCAGGGATGAAGATGAATCGACAGTCCTTGCTAAGGAAACCGTCGTTTTTGGATATTGACGACGATGATATGGATCGGGATGTCGATTTGGATTTCGGCATGAATCTGAGCGTGAAGAGCTCAACCGGAGCTTTGCAAAGCAGTATTACCCAAGCGGAGAGTTTTTTGGAGTTTGGGAGGGAGAGCTTCGATACAATACGGAGTGGCGAATAATTGTCGATGGGGTCCTCCTGCCTTGGGGCCTACCATTCCCTTTGTCCGTTGTTCAACCCTTTTTTTTTTTATTACGGTCCCCTTCAACTTCCCTATTTTATTCCCTCCCTAAATATACCACTTCTCTTTTATGGATTCACTTCACTTTTTGACGGGTGTCCGCCTGGCGTAACGTTACTCAGGTTTATTGATTTTTTTAAAGTGGTTCACTCGCATCATCCATTTTAGGCTGTTCATTAGTGGTTCTCACTGTATATCTATCCCCTTGTTCCAACCCGGCCAACACATCATTCTTCATTTCCGGAGGTATCCAAAGCAAGTAGGTAGCATTAAACACATCTCGTAGATAAAAACACCTATTTCAAAACGGGTGTATTGAAATTAGTTTAAAATAGAGAGTGCAGAATATGCGGGAAAACGAGCTGAATCAGGGCGCTGATCTTCAAGTTTAAATTAGTAGCTTGTCAGTGGGCGCAACGTAGATCATCATCGGCGCTCATAAAGTCAACTATTTTTAGTCCTTCCGACGTCGAAGGAGGACAGAATATGACTTAGCTGTTAACCAGGGTAACGTATGTCCAGGGCCGGGGTGTTAGACATTCCAATGTAGATTAAAGTCAAGAAGGGAGAAAAATATGACAAACGCCACATTCCGACAGAAGAAAAAAAAATTATATGGCCCCCCGTTGTCCCTGAACTCAACCTGCCGCTCATTCTGTTTCCTCAGTATGATACCCTGCGCGACGCATAGCACCCAGCCGGTGTCTCGCGGCTCCCAAGTCCTTCTCCAACTTGAGTATTTCCACTTGTTGTTCCATCTCCCGCTTCTTGAACTCCAGGACTGCCATGTTCCTATAATCCATCTCCTCTTCCTCGATCTCCCGCGCAGAAACGGCTTTGACTTGCTTGACAAGCGCCTTGCAGGCCGCCGTGACCGCTTTGGCTGCGGCTTCGAGCCGTTCTTGGGTCTTGGACATGAGATTTGCTTTGACGCGGGACGCGGCCACAAGCTGTGCTGTGGCACCCGCCACTTCGTTCGAAGCAACGATAAGCTGCTCGAGGGAGTGGGTTCCGGATAGAACACCGTCAGCGCTCTCAATTAAGAGATTAGTGGCGAACGCCACTGCTTTCGCAGCGGAAATGAGTCCCTCCGTCCAGCGATTGTTACGTTTGTAAAATTGTTGCGTCGTACTGGAACCCTTGCCCTGAGCAACGATCTCCTGTTGCGATTCCGTAGCAGCTTTAATGAGCCGAGCGATGGCATTCGTGATGGCCATGGCGGAGGCGAGAATGGAATCATGAACTTGAATATCGACGGCACTGAATCGCGATGAGTCGCGTGGCCTGTTCATGAGCTGTTGCAAGCGTTCGGTAGCTGCTTCGATCGCCTTGGCAGCGCTTAACATCTCCTGCTCAACAATATCACCGATATTGCCGTTGGCATGAGCCAGAGCACCCTTCGCTTTCTTTGCAACTAAAGTATCAACGATTTCGGAAAGTTTGGTGAGAGCAGTTCGTGCTTGGCTATTGTTTCGAGTGGGAACCTCCTTGCGCTGAGTAGGTTGCAATAGGTCAAGCCTATAGGACTGCAAATTGTCAAAGAACCTCAGTGAGACGTCACCGGCGGCCTTGGCGGCATTGATAATCTTGTCGACTGCGTCGTCGTCACTAGCCAAGCGAGTAATGCCTTTAGTGTTGGTCAAGACGTCGGAAATTGACTGAGCGAATTCATTGGCAGATTTGATGACGTCAACATAGTCTCCGCCGCCTTCGCCACCAAGGTAAAGGTTATAGATCGTTGCAAACTCGGTTGCGTTATTGACTGCCTTCTCAATCATAGAGAGTGTGTATTCTGGGGTCGAATTGAGGTTGCCAGCTTGTGAAGGGGATTCGAGCTCATAGATAGCATCATCCACCTTCTGTACACAGGCTTGGAGAATAGAATCTACAGAAGACTGTAAAACACGTTGTAACCAAAGATCGGAGGAGCCGCATACCGATAATTTGATTCAATTTCTTGCGGTTATCCAAGATCAGAGTATCAATCTGGGCGTTTGTCGTTTCATCCACCAAACCTTGGTTCTAGTAAGAAGATAAGAGCGGTCCGTGTGCTAGGCTCGAAAAAGGTATATACCGCGTGGGCTTCTGACAGTTGTTGGATAGTGGTATCCATACCCTCTTGCAGAATCTGGATTTCCGCGTCCTTTTCTTCGCGCAGGCGCTCCAAGTCGTCACTAGCATTGTCCAATTTGGTGAGCAATTCGTCGATCTGCACTTGTTTAGCCTAATAACATCATGCACCGGTTAGAATGTAGCCTTTCACAAGTGATGTCTGACAGAGGTCTCACCCTGAGAGAATCCTCAAGCTCCGACAACTGCCTGTTATATTTCGACATGACACTCGACACCTCTTGATTTTTCGTACGGGAGGAGTCTTCAGCACGTTCATTAGCAAAGTTTAGTTCCCTGCGCACGCGCTCCAATTCTTCCTTGTGGGACGATTTCTGACGATCAACTTCGAACCGAGCACGGTCACGTTCACGCAGCATGTCGGCTAGCTCAAGATTCTTAGCCTTGAGGTCGCGTTCCATTTTTTCTACGCGGTCGTTGGCTTCTTGGGCAGAGTTGGCTTTCAGCTGTAAGTTCTTGAACTTGGAGAGCATGTCCAGATGCTCGGTGCGGAGTTGACTGTAGAGCTTGGCAAGTGCCTCGTATTTATTTCGCCACAGGGTAACTTGGTCTTGGAGCTGCTTTATAAGCTCGTCCTTGGACGCAATCTGGGAGTTGACGTTGGCCGTCACTGAACCAAGTTCAGCTTCCAGTGCTTTCACCCGCTGACTACTGTATCAGGGAAATGGAACCATTGTCTGATTGAGAGCACTTACGCGGTCGTACTGTTCCAAGAAAATTTGGTCTCGTTCATACTGTCCTCGCATTGCGAGTATCTCCTGCTGTAATTGCATCGCTTCCTGGTTTTGAGCGAATTGTTGTTGGTGCAACTGGGCTTGCAATAGTTGTTCTTGGGCGCGCCGCTGAGCTTCCTCCTGTTCACGCTGCCTTTGTTCGAACTCTCGCTGCTGAGCCAATTCCGCTTCCTGCCTGCGACGCTCTTCAGTCTCACGAGAGGCCTGTAGCGCAGCCTGCTGGTCTTCGTATTCCTTAAGAATCCGGGCCTGCTCGTCGATTTCGGCGGCAGTGGGTGTTGGTGTGGTGGAGGTGGGGGGAGCTTTGCCTTGTTGAGGCCTTGCAGGTAAGTCCGGAGCATCCCCAGAGTCCATCAGATTAGGGGGTTCCTGTACTCATCTCGTGAATGAACGAAGAAAGGTAGCGGCAGGAGGGTGGTTCATACATGCCCAAGCTTTGGCACGTTGATGAGACCAGTTAGGTACTTCAAATTAGAGCATTCATAATAGAATTTGCGGAGACTATAATGTTGAGCGCCATAGCGTTCTTTAAGGGGCTCCAAGACATCGGCGTCGTTCGTTCCTTCGAGGGACTCTTAGAAGGGGAATACATGTCCAAAGGGCTACGTACTGCGATACATAGCACGCAGCATGCTTGTGATGAACCTGTAGATACCCCAACTTTCTTTGACGAGGGGTACCAACGCAGATATGCGGCATTCATTATTAGTGGAATATCTGAAGTGAGAAAACACCATCTTCTGGAACGATTCGATTTGATCTTGTAAATTCATGAGATCGGAAATGGTTTCATAGCTGAAAGCTAACAGTTAATTCCTCGGTGGGGTGTTTGGGGTAGTTGGCTCACCCTTCATTAGGGTCGTCTATGCCCTTCAAGGTCACATATTCCTCATACTCAAACAAGCCGTTGAATTCAGGACGCAGTCGATGAAATCTGAGCTTTGCTAGAAGGAATTGCACATATGTCTTGATAAGTGGGCCATAACCTGATAGCGGTGAGAAGGGGGTTAATACTCCGCAATGAGGTGCTCACCCCGCATACCATCGCCCCCTACTGTCCTCGCACAAGTTTCGAGCCATGCAGTTTGCCCGTGACCTTCTTTTATTGCCTTGGAAATGTATTAGAACTGATGGGAACAGAGTATAGGGATAACGAAGCTTACAGTAGGATGTCCCTCCTGCAAAACCTTGTGGACCATAATCAGGGCCTTAAAAGTCTGAACTTCATCTGCAAGAATTGGCTGCACGCGCAAACCACTCCAAAAGGATATCGAGGAGTGGTAGTCCCAAGTGTACACAATACATTCTAGCTGGGTATAAGAGCGGACGATGGAGGCAGCGGATTGGGGCCAGCTCACTTCGAACATGTTTCTGTTTTGGTGCGGTCTCCTCTGGGCTCGTCGCTTTCTTGATGTTAATGATGAGTTCCTGCTCTGCCTTGTCTTTGTCTACAGGTCGTGTGGGATAGTGAACCTCCTCGTCTACGTCGAATCCATGTCGCCCTCGAGAGCCCCCGAACCTGTGTCATGGAGACGAGTGATCAGGGGCAGGATATTAGTGGTGACACTGGGGTGGTCCGCACATATCTCAGATGGGTGGAATGTCAATCCCCTAAGGGCCTCCAGCGAACAACGTTCAATTATGCAAAGAGGAGGAGGACCAGATGGCGGGACTGCGGAAGTGAGCACAAGGGCGGCCGTGCGAAAATCGGACAAGTGTTGATGCAGAGGTTGGAGAGAACACAAAAGAGCGCCCATGCTCCCCTTTAGACGTCTCCCCCAGCTACGTCCACAGTCCCTATGGCAGCACAAGTTTCAACAACCAAGGCGTACACTATGGTGGAGACAAAAACCTCAAGTCCCAGCCATCTACAAGCCTAGGAAGGAGTCATGGATCACTCCAACCATGGTCGTAGTCGGAATTATCCCAATCTTTACCTTCGCGCTCGGGACGTGGCAGCTGAAGCGACTGAAGTGGAAAATCAATCTCATTGACGAGCTTGAAGAAAAGCTGCAGCTCCCTCCGCTGACACTGCCTAGTAAGATCAAGTACGTATTTTCACTTCCGTTTAAAACTCGCGCTCTAACAAAATTAGCCTTTCAGTCATTCCCGAATTTATATTCAGAAAAGTTGCGCTCAAAGGAAAGTGGGATCACGCACACACCATGATTATTGAGCCACGAGTTCGCGAGGGAGTTCACGGAGGTCATGTTGTTACACCTCTGGTACGGGAGAATGGTTCTTCGATTCTGGTCAACCGTGGATTCGTCTCAAAAGACCAACTCGACACTGGCGCTTATCTCGGGGACGACCGCGAAGTCGAGATTATTGGCATGCTGAGGACCTCCCAGCCGAGAAACAACTTCACGCCGGATAATAATCCTGATAATAGAAAGTGGTATTGGGCAGACGTAGATGCTATGGCAGAATATGCAGGCGGTAAAAAGGCCGGCGTTCAACCAGTATTTGTCGAACAAATTTTTGGTGAGAGGTTTGCTCAGGTGCACCAGTGGGCCATTCCAACACCTAAATCATACAGAGGGTCACGCTGGAGAAGCAACTTCCAGGGTCGAAAAAGGCATCCCAGTTGGTCGACCTCCGACCGTGGAACTAAGAAACTCGCATCTCTCGTATGTGATAACATGGTATGTGAACTTTTACCACATTCTGTTGCCCACTCAAGCGAAACACAAGGTACGCACTCTCTGGACTAACGGCCTTCATGTTTATTCGCCTTCTGGTTGGCAAGAGTCGAAGTGCTGGTAGACGCATGCCTCGACACAGATAGAGACAGCCAAGTATTTGTAGATAAACAATGTAGCTACTTATAATCACGTGAATTCCATTTAGTTGCATAGCGGCCCTCCACAAAATCTCTCGGTCCACGTTACAATCTCTATTCAGACTGCGCCTCGCAAGACTTCACGCCGGGGGAACATCCACCTCGTCCTTCAGAGGAAGATAGATGAAGCCTGCTGAACCAGGGACGTCGGACGATGTATTCACCACACCCCCCGAGCACGTATACCCACATCTGCCTCGGACTTACTTTCTAGAGAGCCCCAGCCCAGCCCGCCGAAGGCCCTACTCCGCCGAAGCTCCTACAGTGTATGGTAATCAACACCTTAGCCCTCCATTACCACGCGGGTCTCCTCTGAACCCGCAAAGATCCCTAGGGCAGGATCGGCGCCGTCCAGACCCAGCCGACGGGCCGAGTCCTAGCTCTGATTCCAAGCTCCGAACACGAAGATCTCCCCTGCTCATTGGAACAGACGATCACTTGCCACAGAACATCCGAAGCGTACCGGGCATAGACAACGAGATCGGTGAAGCGAGCGTCTTTTCGGACGAGTATAACCTCTGTAAGTTATCCTTAAGCGTAATGCGACCAGCTTTCTCACAGAGCCATAGCACACGAAGGCATGGCCTCATCTTTTAGAGGGTGGACCAACATCTTAGTTTTTGCTCATAGATCCCAGAATTCTGCAGGATGTCCAGCGGGCTCTCAGACTCAAGGCAAAGCGAGAAGCCAAGATGAGAACCAGCCAACAACTCGGCTCCGAAATTCATACATCACCTTCGCCCAACGCATCATCATCTTCCAGAGCTGCGAAGTCACCCACAAAGCACACATATACCCTCTTGTCGTCACCTACTCCCTCATCCCCGTTCGCAACACCTCTACGCAAGAATAGTACAGGCACTTCATCTGACATTGACTTCAGCCCTTCAACCAGGCGTATAGTACAGCATGAAGCGCAACATCCTGTCCCTTGTTCTCTGGATAACGGCTTGACACTTGATTGGGGTGGCTCGGTATATGATGAAGAGAAGTCTGAAAAGAAGTGGGCAATATCCGTTCGCAAAAGAGACAAGGCTAGGCTACCTCCGTTAGAAATGATGCAAGACCAACAGGAGAAAACCCACCGAGGTGCGACGAGTATTTACGTCCTAACCGTTTTTGATATTCTGACATTGTAATAGAGAGGCTCAGCAAACTGCGGGCTTCGGCGTCCTCACAAACGATCCGAAAGGCAGCAATGACCTCCGATCAATTGCAGCGGAGGTACAAACTCATGCAGGAATATCTGGATGGTAGCCCCAAGCCACTGAATCTAGCTATGGTCGCCCAATGGCACGGTTCACAGGATGAAACAACGCGTCAGGAACTAGAAAATACCGAGCCGCTGACTTGGCTGAAACACCTTTCCCGGAGAGAAAGACTGCTTCCACGACGATATCTCTCGGCTCGAATAGTAGAGGAATTTATTCGCGCGCAGACCTCCCAGCAAAACGTAGAGCCTAATCTCGAAGATTACTCGTCGCGTATCTCAGTTTTCCGTCCAGTCTCTGATGAACAGTTTGTGTCGAATGGCGGACGAGTATCCCAGGACGGGAAGCTACGATCTCCTCGGGGCTCATTTGACGTCGAGTCAAGACGGAGTGGGGAATCTGGTCTCAGCAGTCTTATCGGCGGTACCTCCAATCCTTTCCTATCGCCATTTTCTTCTGCCAGGCCACAGGGACAAATGGGAATCGCAAGCAGAACCCCTTCACGAGAGCGTACTGGCAGTGGCGCAGAAGATGTTGCGAAACTCGACACGACATTCGATACAGGGCCCAAGAAAATAATCAATAGCAATCACCACATGACAACTGACCTTGGAAATGAACGTAACAAAGCGATTATTATTGGGCCAGATATGGGGGAGAGCGTACCCAAACTCATTTTGCCTCTATCAGAGGCCTTGAGAGGCGACGATCAGGTTCCAGAACAAAAATATTGGTCCAGCTCCAAGTCACAAACGAACCTTGTCCCTGGGGCAAATCGCAGGTTCGCATCACCGTCTTTATCACGACTCCCCCCGCCACCTGGGGAAGAGGCTCAGAACGAAGAAGCATTGCACCAGGAATACGAGGCAAAAACAGCGTAGGTCCGTTGTTTTTCTGCTTCAATTCATTCTGATCAATTTTTTGTAGCTTGTTAGAAGATTCATTGATTCACAATCAACGGATACGACAGCTTCTCAATCGGATATCTATCAGTGTAAAAGACTATGACACGGTCCAGCGCACAGCAATGAGCATGCTTGGGAAGAAATATCAAGCACTACCAAAGGAGCTGATAGAATCCTTTGGTCATGACCCAGCAGCTGTGACGGGTTCAACTCGGCGTTTGAAAGGCTGGCGGGCCATTGAAGACATTCACCAGCGGTTGGTCCGTCAACGGGAGGTTTTTGCGGCATTCTTAGCCTCCGAACCCCATAGGGCGAGAGATTATGGCAGCATTTTGGACGACCAAGTGACCTCTCTCATACGAAACTTATCAATTCTAGAGGAACAGAAAGACGAGCTTGCTCAAAAGGCGAGGGAAGTAGAGAGTGTACTCCGCGATGTACAGAAGGTGCAGAAGGGAGTCAAGGATGACTATAACAAAACAGTATCGTTGACATCTGCGCTTTACCCCGAGGTGAAGCCCGCACCTAATCCCATAGCTTACTCGTTGAACTCACGAACCTCATACCATAGCTCTCACAAGCCGTAGCCTTGGAAGAAGGATATAGGGATCACTATCAGCAAATTTGGGAATGGGGTATGGATGCACTTACATTTCTCCTGGACACTGTGACACCCTTTTGGCGGACATATGGCAAATCTATCGGCGAGGACATCCGGGACTTCCTTGTCATTCCCCTTTATCGCAACGAATTCACCGGTGAGACTAAACGCTACCGTATCAAAGCATTTCCAAGGCGGTCCCTTCGACACTGGGTCTTCCTGGTGACCTTCTTCCTTGCTTCGATTCTTGTTAATATTCTCCAAGTACGAGCCGCACTCTCCTCGTCGATGCACTTCAAGTTGCGGCTTATCCCATACGATGGGATACGGTATACTGCGCTCCCGTTTTTTTGGATTGGGATTCTCATCCAGTGGTGGGCAGTGTTGGTCGAATTCGGGATTGTGTTCATGGAGCTAGGAGTTGTTGCCTGGTGGCTGGGTTGGTCTGTCAATCTTTTGACGTAGTTTCTGGTTTATGATACCGTTCATTCATTTTGTTGTGTTGGCTTCCTTCGTCTTTCTCGAACAGCTTTTCGATGCTTGAGAATCCCCCCACATTCTCTTAATTTATACCTATTGTATAGTTTCCCAGCCCATTCGAAATTAGTTGTATTCTACATTCCGGAGTATATGTCTACAAACAAGCTAATGGTAGCATTTAGAAACGCACAAAGAATTAGTCACACAATTGCCCAAAGTATATAGTCCGAAGCTCGAATAGCTCTAAGAGCTATGAGAAGACAGCTGGGCGCTCGCACCGTTATTAGGGGTTGAGCTTGTAGTCTCTGATGTGTCACGGGACACAGGAGGCTGTATGACCGATGAAGCATCTGGTAAAGTGGCTGGGGTAGCGTGATTTTCCGTTTGCTGAGAAGCCGCAACTAGTGCTCGAAGTTACTGTAGCTGAAAGAGTGTAGGGGGTATATGTATATGTTTGGGATCCTCGAGGCAATTGGGGTATGGCAACATTAGCTTTGCCAGCATCAACACACCCCCGACAATATCCTGTGAACAGCAAAAATCAATACGAGGAGCCAAGGAAGTAATGCAAAGGACTCACGTCCACCCATCATGAGCGGAACATCTGTCTGGAAACAAACGATACATCTAATTGGGAAAGAGGCCGGTTTGGATACTGGTTGGTATCGTCGGCGTTTCGGTTCTTTTGTTTTGGTCGCATCTGCAGGAGAGGCGGGGGCAGCGGGGGTGGTGGTGATGGAGGTGGTGGAGGTGGTGGAGGCTGTAGCTTCTGCTGGCGCTGGCGTTGGTTTTACTTGCGTTTTGGGCTTCGGTTTTTGTGCCTGCTTACGCCTTGGGCGAGGAGGGTTAGTAGGTCCTTGTTTGAGTGGTTTCATAGTATAATTGGGTGTCTGCGCCTAGGAAATAGAGATTGTCAGGGTATTCCAAGAATCAACAGTTAGTTGGCCTACAGCTTGCAGCTGGGATAGTAGAGATCCTTGAGTGAGGCGATGACTGAGAAATACTTTTTGCCTAACCGACTTACAGTGAAGCACAGGGTGAACATAAGTAACAAAGGGGATAACGCGATTACTTACTAGCTTAGCCAAAGCCGCAGCATTCTCCTCATTTTTATTATCTCCTCCTATCCAACCCAAAAAAAGATCATAAATACTGGATGGGGCCCTGCGTAATGTATATTTGACGGCGTGAGCGGTCTCTGAAGGTGGAGTTCCAGTATTTGGCTCATTGGCATTTACATTCGTTTCAGCTTCCGGAACAGGAAGCCGGAGGGTAAGGCAAATATCGGGCAGACCATTGTCATTCCGGTTCACTATGCGTGAACATGAAGCCAGGGTCCCTCTGGGTATTAACCAACGCTCTGTTGGCGCTTCACTAAATTCGACGACGAGATCCCACTCTCGAACGGGCGGTAGGTGAACAGTTTCGGTGGTCAAGGTGAGAGAGGTTGGGACTCCAGAAACTCTGACGCCTGGAAGATGGGGGAGAGCAAACGCGAAATTTCTTATCTGTTCTTGCGTGGCTGCAGGGTCAACTGCTAGCCGAAATTTGGAAGCGAAGATGGGATTGATGGATGCTTCGCGATGAATTCTTGCGACGAGGTCCGATGTGATTGTGTACTCCATTCCCCCTCCTAGGGCGAGCTTAATTTGAGTAAGATTTGACTCCTCTGAGGGCGTCGAAGACGATAAGGAAGTCGCGGCTGCAGTGGCAGGTGTTTGTGTATTCTGAGCCGCAACCCCATAGTAAGGCGCATATGGATTTGTTGTTGGCGTCGAAGTAGACGGTGTCTGTAGAGTCGGGGTAACCGGCGACGTTTGCATGTAGTGAACCTCGTAAAATGCAGTGTCGCGAAATGTGTGTGGACCGATGACGAGATCACATTTGCCCTTCCACTGAATTGTGTGAGGCGGGGGTGGTTCTGGGGCCTTTGCACCCCGGGCTTTGCTGGTGAACTTGGCAAAGGTGCGCGAAATCCATTTGTCTCTAGCTATGTGATTGTGAGTACAACCGCTGACTCAGAGGGATGTATGGTGCTTACATTGACGCAGCGACTGCAAGACCACAAGACTGAATGGTGGTGGATAAGTGACTGCGTGGTGGCGACAACAAGAGGGACACCGACCTCTCTGGAACCGACTTGAGACCAATATCAGCGTCTGCTGTGTCGAGCTCCCAATCACGTTTCTTGCCGTACGGAAAGTCGAGCTGGGCCATGGCGTGAATGTAAGCAGCTGGGGTGCATTCCATTTCTGGACACAACTGTTCCGGACTCGGAAAGACTCACCCGCAAACATTTCACTCACATGCACATCCCCCATCTTATCTGCAAATGTCTCTCAGATCCAACCATCTCTGACCAGTCTAAAATATGAGCAGCAGAGTCCGTGAGTCCTTGTCTCTCCTCTTTACCTCCCAAAAACCTCACTGTCTTTGCCCTCAGAGAAAGGGAACACCGTTTTTAGGCCTGTCGTCAAAGCACGATCGCGCGCACCCACCGCAAACTCTGCACTAACATCCTTGGCGCTGCCCAATTTCCCGCCCATCTCCGAAACCAGCCCTGGAATACACCATCCTATTCCTTCAACTGCCGTCCCAGGCCGTGAAGCACCAAAACAAGGTGTCCCACAACTACAACGGCACGAGCCTATATCTGTTGTGTTTCAGCGTCTACCAAATGTGGTCCAGGATCCCCCTATAACTACTCGAGGAACGAATGCCCCTCCCATCATTACCTCTCCAACCCCTTCTATACTGGCCAATGCGTCTGCTATCACAGTTGGACGTTCTCTGGATCAAGCCAATGCAATCACTGTTCCTTCCCAGGAAATAAGACACCCTGTTTCTGTATCGTACCCACTGCAAATCCCGGGTTCGGTAGCGTCAGTCGTTCAAACTGGACCAAGCCAACAGAGTACAGTCATCTTGGCACCGCTAGGACCTCCCCAGCTGGGAATCACGAACAGCCCACAAGCCGCAGCGCTCGAGAATGACCTTCAGGCCCAGACATCCTCTGCAGCTTGGTCTGCTTCCCACAGACAACAGCAAGGAGAGAGACTTCAGCGAAAACGGACCTTATCAACAACAATTAGCGACAACGAGACGGAAGAGGGAAATTTGGCCAAGAAACCAAAATCTCGCAGCATTACCCCTCGCCAACGGCGTTCCCGCGGGCCATCTCTTCCACCATACGATTCTAATGCCGATCCAGGGGAGGATATTGATCCTACAATCGTAACGATGGCTACACTATGTAATGACACTGGCCAGGGACGTGTTAGCAGCAAGGCGGCAGAGATTCTGAATAACCATGCAGCATGGAAAGTCAAAAACCGGGAGAGAAGAGCGAGGATGAGGTCACTCATGGAGGCCAAAAAATATGGCCGGTCAGCCGACGAAGATGCGGATCAGCCAGAAAATCCGGCAAGCTCGCTTTCCGAGACGGAAAATAGGAGCTCTAATGCCGTTGGCCCATCGGTGGGACCCAACACTGCAGGTGGTGATGATGAGAACTTTGACTATACTCAGCAAATGGAGACCAGCAGATATAACGTCCAGGTCCGAATAGGACCTGGTGGCGAGACCATTATCGATGAAGATTCCCTCGTTGTCGACCGAACCGAAACCGAGGATATATCCAGCTATACACATGTCGTTGAATCGGACCATACCAAGTTCGTCAATTCTGGAACCTATGGTAAACGCTATCGCGGTTCACGCTGGAGCGCAGAAGAGACAGAGTTATTTTATCATGTGAGTCGACAATGAGCTGTCATTGTGTATATTGCCTAACACCCACTATAGGCTCTTTCACAATACGGAGAAAATTATGAACTTATTGCTTATGTATTACCGGGCCGAGATCGTAAATCATGCAAAAATAAATTCAAGGCGGAAGACAAAAAAAACCACGCCCGCATAAACGAATGTTTGAACAAGAGAATACCAGTTGGTTAGTGATACGCAAAAAAAAATTGCGTTCCAGGCTAATTGTCTCGTTTCTATAGATATGAAAACACTAGAGCGTATGACGGGCAAAGATTTTTCTGGACCCGTTCCGCAAATTCGTGCTCCGCCTCCTCCACCCCCTCCAACCGTCCAGCACGAATCAACCGGAGAGAATACAGAAAGCTCGAATCTACAAACTGCACCCTCAAAACAAGTAAAGAAACGGAGTCCGATCGAGAACGACCGGGTTAGAAGACGGTGTGATCATTGTCGGCGATGTAGATAGCGTTCTGTCATGATATTAATATAGGGGTTCCTATGATATTATGCTTATGTTTTTGATATATGCATCATATAAATGATTATCTAGACGTGACGCCGCCTACGTCACTGCCTTGCTCACATGAGTCCCTGAAACCTTCCTCTGCCGTCGAAAGAATGTCCTACCGTAAGGTGGTCGTATGTGGCGCGGGCTTCCTAGGTGTGTAAGTCTTCGACGTGATACCCAATTGACTCAGGCCTGAGACGGAGTTAGGTTCCAACATTGCACGCCAAATCGCTGGTGCAGCACCGCTTAACCGGGTCACTCGTAGGGTCCAAGTATCCTCTCGTAATCCTCAAACTCTGCTATGAAAAGCTACAGAAAGAGGTACCGGCGGACCGTTTGCTCCCGCCCGTTGCTTTGGATATAACCAAACCACACACCTTGAGCCCGGCGTTCGAGGGTGCGGACGTGGTTGTTTCATTAGTAGGCATGATGCATGGAACCCCATTGCAGTTTGAAGAAGTACAACTATATGGGGCAGAAAACGTCGCAAGGGCGGCTGAACAGATCCAGGCGAAGCTAATACATTTCAGTGCGATAGGGGCAGACCCAAGGAGCGGTATACCGTATGCTAGGACGAAAGGACTGGCAGAAGCTTCAGTCCTGGAGATTTGTCCAAATGCAACGGTGATAAGACCAAGTTTGGTGTTCGGACCTGAAGACAGCTTTTTTAATGTGGGAACTTTCCTATACTTGATCATCCGGCTGCTGATATTATACCTAGCGATTTGCTCAACTGGTCAAATTCTTACCTTTTCTGCCCGTTTATGGCGGTGGTACAGCACGTTTTCAACCCGTCTATGTCGGAGATTTGGCGCATGCTGTTGAGATCATCTCAAGGCTTGAACCCGCCATCGAATCGCAAGTCGCGGGAAAGATAATCGAGGCTGGTGGTCCAGACAGTATGGTGGTTATATTCTGCCCATACGTTGCCTAGTTGACTTTGCACTCAGTCCTGACATTCAGACAACTGATGGAACTTGTTTTGAGATACACACACCGACGCCGGCCCATAATTCCGTTCCCTTACGCTTTTGGATACATGCAGGGGGCCGTTCTCGAGAAGCTCCCGGTCAATATTTTCACTGTGACCCGAGCTCAGGTGCGTGCAGATTATGACTCGCAGCTCATTATATTGTACCCAAGTCAGTTCCAAGGTCGAACAACTCCAGAGGGATAATATTACCACCGAGGAGCATGGCCCGAACCGATTTGCGTTTGAGAAGCTCATCCAACATGACAAAGGAAGCGGCCTGAAATCGCTCTTTGAGGTTCTGCCCCAGTATTTACGTTAAAAGCTGTTAACATGGTATTTCTGGAAAACTTGGACACATGTTACGATCTACCTCGGCAGAGTTTCCGAAGGCTAAAAATGGATTCTGCCCTGAGTGCCTATCAAACGCACATTGCTTACGTGATGTATATTTCGTCTTTTCGCCCAAGTTTTATGGAAGAAGCAGCTATAAAAACCCTGCGCCACCATGCACGCACATGTCAAAGTCTAACTTTCTCGACGTCAATTTCTTGTGCTGTTCCTCGAACGAGTAGTAGCGACCATACATGATGCATAAACCTCAAGATGAAATGGAGGTTCAATCCATTCACATACCCTCAAGCTCGAACGTCTCGAACGAAGATTCAACACAGAACGAGAGGGCAAGAGACAATGAAGCCACTAGCAACGAAAAGAACATGTTTACAAAAAAGGAGAAATGGTTTATTGTGGCCCTGATCGGCTTCACTGGTATCTTCAGGTCTGTTCCGTTCACAAATTCGACCCGCCACGGCAAGCTGAGATCCTCATCACGGATTATAGTCCCCTTACTGCTAACATATACTTCCCTGCGATACCCACATTAACTGTGGTTTTCAACAAGTCGACTGAACTCATTAACCTGACGGTATACCACAATCATAAACTATTCGGTTATTAGCTCTGAACCTTACTCCCAGGTAACGATGTATATGATCCTACAGGGTGTTGGTGAGCTGCTAGCGAAGCCCTTGCAATGAGCAGAACCTGAACCAGTTGCAGCACCCATGATCTGGGGAACACTATCAGATAATATTGGTAGGAGGCCAATCTCAGCTGCTTGCCTCCTCGTCCTGTCGCTCTCCTGCGTCGGGTTAGCTCTAACCCCTACTTCGGCATACTGGCTGCTCATGATACTGCGGTGCCTGCAGGCAGCTGGGTCGGCTAGCACTATTGCTATTGGTGTGTTTTCAGTTCTTCCGCTGCGGTCCTGCGGGGCGCTAATGAGCGTTGTATCTATTCAAGGTGCAGGCGTGATCTCGGACATCTCAACGCCTGCGGAACGTGGAGGGTTCTTCGGATTTTTTATTCTTGGACCGATGGTCGGGCCTGCGATTGGGCCAGTGATAGGGGGTGCATTGGCCCAGGGTTTGGGATGGCGGTCAGCGGCATTTCTGTAGCCTTAGCCGCAGTACTCACATTTTTTCCAGATCCATTTTCTGGTTCTTATGCATCGCGGCGTCCCTCTGCCTGATTCTAATCATTATGTATGTTCTTTCCCTCTCATGCACGGCTCCTGCCATTCAATTCCCTGGGGTTAGCATCATGCCGGAAACACTGCTCATGGTACGACACAAACAAGACATGTTGTCGAAACTCCTGTATACTCCCATTATACCGATTGTTGGTCGAAGAAACAAATCCGCTCAAACACACACAGCGCATCCTAAAACGCCATTCCAAAACCCGTTCTTACTCTTCGCGAAGCTGGATATTCTGTTATTGCTCTTCATCAATGCAATTATCTGTGCTGTCTTCTATGGTGTCATAGCCTCCATCTCCACACTTTTCAACAGGACGTACGGTTTAGACGAGACAAAAATCGGACTGTGCTTCCTTGCCATGGGGGGAGGTATGGGCATCGGCAGCACCGTCAATGGAAAGCTGTTAGATAGATGGTATCAAGCAGAGAAGAAACGTTTTGCAGAAAAGCTGTCTCATGACTCGGAGAAGCAGGTTGATGTGAAGACTGTCGATAAGAGCCCCGGCTTCCCCTTAGAACGAGTGAGTCCGGAAGGCTTATCGGTTATGTTATGTTGCTGAGCGTTTATTTCAATTTAGGCTCGACTGAGCTTTATTCCTTCACTCGTCATTATACTAGCCATTTGCAGTGCTGGCTATGGATGGGCAATACAGAGGCGTTCCCATATTGCAATTCCTCTCATCCTCCAGGTCATTAGTGAGCGTGGCTGCTTTTGGCACGAAGAAATGGATCCCTGATACTCCTACAGTGGGATACATGACCATCGGTATCATGAATGGTACCTCCACCATCATGATCGACCTTGTCCCTGGACAAGGCTCCGCCGTGACGGCTTGCGTGAGTCTTATTACATCCCTTGGTTCACATGTCCAACTACATTGCGCAGAATAACCTTGTTCGGTGTCTCCTGAGTGCTGCCTTGGTTTCCATCATTGAGCTACTATTCAAAGGGATTGGAGTCGGGTGGACCTATGTCTTATTAGGCCGGCATGACCCTACTATCGTTACCCGCCATATTACTTGAGCTCAGGATTGGGCCCAGTATCAGGACGAAACGCCTCAGTGCCGTCACAGCAAAATCCGGGTCCAAATAAACGACTGTATTTTCGCGTGGGCCACGGAATCCTCATGTATATAATAGCGCCAGGGCTGTTCGTTCCCACTCATCCACTTGTGTATTTATCTAGGATACCGTGTTGATACAATGTATATATACCAATTACCTGTCGGGGGTTGGAATGGGGGTAACTTTCTGCCATGCCCGTTCATACTGGTTGGCAGGTTTGATATTAGCGCCAAGCTTTTGGGCAGCGTGTAAGCGGCCAGTGAGGATCCCTCAGGAGCGCACGGGCCATTAGAACAACGTCAGCTTTTCCCTCCCTCAGGTAGGACTCGGCCTGTTCTGGCTCGGTGATCAGGCCAACGGCTCCAATGAGCAGGTCTGGGAGTGCTCTTTTCAGCTCTGCAGCAAATGGGACCTGGGCATGTGCTTATCAATGGTACTCATCCTATGCTCTCGTTAGGAAACCAACCTGATACCCAGGCTCAACAGGGATAGACTGTGGAGCCCAGTTTCCACCCGAACTGCAATCAATAAGGTCCACGCCTAGCCGTTGTAACCCACCGGCGAGGATCTTGCTTTGTTCGATACCCCATTGTAGCCATTCACCATGTGTATCCATTTCAGGGCCGGAGGCCCAATCGGTTGCGCTAATGCGCACAAACAGGGGCTTCGTGGGCCATGTTTCCCGCACCCTTTGTACAAGGGTGTTGATGAAGCGGAGTCTGTTCTCCAGGGGCTGACCACCATACACGTCGTCACGCGTATTGGAGAGCGGTGAAACGAAGGAGTGAAGGAGGTATCCATGAGCAGCGTGGATCTCAATGAAATCGACTATCAAGTCTGAATTAAAGACAATCAATAGGAAAGGGGAATAATCTGCTCACAGCCTGCTTTCTCCTGCGCGTTTCGTTGATTCTACGAAAGCACCTGATGACTTTGTTAATGTCGGCTTCTGACATCCATTTTGAATCCGGGTAACTGTCTTTCTTGAACGGCAGATCGCTAGGTCCATAGACTACAAGATTTAGGCGTAAGTCGGCTTATTCGATCGCCGGGCCATAACCAGTACCTTCGTCCGGCCAACCTTTCTCTTCCTCGGTGGCGACGAATGGCGCACCTCTTCCCGCGCGCCTTTGCACCCAAGGAGTATGGGTAGGAGGCTTTTCTACCTGCGTGGGCTAACTGGATACCGATTTTGGTACCCTGGGTGTGGACAAAGGAAACTATGTGCTTCAGTGGTTCGATCTGGGTATCTGTCCATAGTCCCTTGTAAAGGAACGAGGAATTGATAAGGGTCATTACGTGGAAGGGGGCTTACTCACTGCATCCTCCGGCGAGATCCTTCCTTCTGGGACAACGGACGTCGCTTCAACGGATGATTGCCCCTACACCTCTGGTTGCGAATCCCTAGGGGCAAACCAAGTCGTTCAACATCACCGATGGAATCACAAAAAGCGTTCTTACGCCAAGGTGAACAAGGTGCCAATCCGTAGCATGTCCGTTATCCGAGCTATATTGACACATCGGGGACTGGTGTGTTGATCAAAACAACTTCCAGAGATACCGTGCGGCTATACTTTGTGCTTACCACCCATATTCTATTCTTAAATGTTGTCCCCCTGATTGTCAGCGGTTTGAACAACAGCGGAGTTTCGTTCTGGAACTGGGATGAGTCAAAATCTCGTGTATCGTCGAAGAGGACGAACACTAGGATCCCAGGGAGTACCTATTTCCGGCTCGTTGAGCGGATAGAACTCTCTTGCACCTGACACAGCTTTATTGATCAGGTCGGAAGACATTGGGGATATGGCAGGGCGTTTACTGAGGAATCAAGCACATCCGTGGGGCATAGCTCGAGCTTATATATGGGATATATGGGTAGATTCCTGGACTTTGTCAGCATGAGATGCACAATGCAAAATAAGTCCCCATTTGGCAGGGTGTCTGCCTTCTTTAGTCAGGTGGACTCTTTTCTCGTGCCGCCTTTGCGAGGGAGTGCCTTGTCACTCGGCTCGGCATACAGCGTTCAGAGCTCCAAAGGTGTGAGGTGCAGGCTGCATAGCGGGCCTTGCGGATTTGTATTATTCGCTGGCTTTGAGGGGAAAGTAGCGAGTGTGAAGCAAAAGCAGACTGGCAATCGATGGTCACTGACGTCATCGAAAGATAGATAGTGGAATTTCCCAAACCAGACACACGCTGAACAAGATGACTACCTCCCTGTCCGAGCTCCTCCTCAAAAAGCTGAAAGAGGTTGACCCTAATGCGGAGTTCAGTGGCCGTCTCCCAAAAATCCTATCTTCGGCTGGCCGAGCGTACTTTGTCAAGTCTGGTTCTCCTTTGGAGCATGAACAGTACGCAGGAGAGGCGGAATCTCTCAGTGCGATAGGCGCTGCAGCCCCGGGACTTGCACCGAGAGTCCTTTCGTATGGCGTAGATGAGAGCGGCAGTCCTTATTTCATCTCAGAGTACAAGGACCTGGGTCCGCTCTCCCCAGGGGCGGCAGATATTTTGGCCAAGAGACTGGCCACCGAGCTGCATCAGCACAAGAGCCCAAAAGGTTTTGGTTTTGCAGTTCCAACTTACTGCGGGGCCACAAGACAAAAGAACGGTTGGTATGAGACCTGGGAGAAGTGTTACGACGCAATGGTCGGGAACCTGTTGGAGGGTTTATCTAAGAAGAGGGGGTACAACGATCTGGTCAGGAAGGGGGAAGAAATCCGGAATAGGTATGTCTGGAGCTCCCTTGCAAGGGCCTTAGGCTAGAGTCTTGAACCTACGACAGAGTGATTCCCAAGCTACTTGGTATGAATCCGCCTTTGAAGTAAGACATACAACGTAAACGAGTTAGTAGGTCATCTTAAGGTGTTGCCTGTTTTGTTGCATGGAGACCTCTGGGTTTGTAAATTCTTCTTGAGTTGAAGGGCATGAAATTCAACAGACTCTTTTAGAGCGGAAATGTGGGCGTGGACTCAGTGGCACGAAAGCCGGTAATTTTTGATCCATCTTCATACTACGGTCACGGTGAAGCAGAGTGGGTAACCTCCCTCTAAGGCTCGGAAATATGTTTTGCTCACACTGTCTTCAGTCTGGCTATCGCTCGTATATTTGGAGGATTTCCACAATCATTCTACGAGACATACCACGAATATCATCCGAAAACTGAGCCGGCTTCGCAATACGGTTTGAGGGCGGAGCTATATGGGCTGTATCACTACCTCAATCACACCCTCTTGTTTGGCGTAAGTGTCGACTTGGTAAACTGGCTTTCGTGTTTCGACTGAATGCCTTCAGGGTAATTATGCTGATAGTGCGAGTCGAATCATGGACAAGTTGCTCTTGGATATGGCTTGAAGGTTTAGGGTGTTTGTTACTGTGAACGTTTCTCAGTAATGTTCAACAATGACAAATAAGCTTGGTAATGCTTTCGGCTTCGACAAAGCGCACCTCAGCATCCCCCTTTCTATCCTCCCATCGTAAAAGCATTCTGCATAGCCTCTGTGCTGTCGAAGCCTACGAGGTTGAGCATTTTCGGAAAAAGAGTGTTTGGTGTTTGAGAGTCCGAGCTTGCTTGAACTATTGTTTTCATGGAAACAAGCCAAGGTAAAGCATGCGCGTTGGATAGCCATGGTCTTGCTCAACCGCTTTTTGAGATTATAACCCTACGCAGGAAGCATACGACTATGATGACCCAAATTATGGCGTAGAGGAAGATGATGCCTACGAGGAGATTACACAGGAGGATTGCTGGACCGTCATCTCGAGTTTCTTTGAGCAGAAGGGTCTTGTGCGGCAACAACTCGACTCTTTTGATGAGTTTGTCCAGAACACTATGCAGGAGCTCGTGGATGAGAACTCGGACCTCATCCTGGATCAGGCGGACCAGCATACTGGGCACGAAACAGACATGACTCGTCGATATGAGATAAAATTTGGCCAAATCTATCTTTCTCGACCAACAGTGACAGAAGCAGATGGATCCGTTGTACCTGTTTTTCCTCAAGAAGCTCGATTGCGAAACCTCACCTACTCCGCTCCGTTGTATATTGAGATGAGGAAACGCGTTTTAGTGGGACGAGAAGATCCTGACACACCCGGTGAGATTGCCTGGGAGGCTGAGAGAGAGGATCACCCGGATGATGCAACGAAGGTGTGGATTGGGAAGGTGAGTTTATATATCTGTCTTCCAGAGAACGCAGGATACGATTATCAGAATAGGTGCCTATCATGCTTCGCTCGACATTCTGTATTCTACGTGGACTTCAAGATCAGGACTTGTACGATCTCAACGAATGCCCCTATGATTCCGGAGGGTACTTCATCATCAATGGCTCTGAGAAGGTCCTGATTGCTCAGGAGCGCATGGCTACCAATCATGTCTATGTCTTTGCCAAGGCTCAGCCATCACCCATCAATTTCCTCGCTGAGATTCGTAGTGCGGTTGAGAAAGGGGGGAAGACAATCAGTCAATTCCAAGTGAAGATGTTTCATAGGAACCAGGAGCGGTCGGTGAGTAGTATGGTTACTTTTTGGCGAACCTGTGCCTCAGTTTTTTTATCTGTTCAGTTGGGCAATGTCATGAAAGCAACCATTCCTTACATTAAAGTGGATATTCCAATATGGGTCGTTTTCCGGGGTCTTGGCGTTATCTCTGACCGCGATATCCTTGAGCATATCTGTTACGATATGCAGGACGCACAAATGTTGGAAATGTTGAAACCATGTATAGACGACGGCTTTGTGATCCAAGACCGAGAAGTCGCATTAGACTTCATCGGTAACCGTGGTACTACAACTGGTCTTTCTCGCGAGCGTCGTATCCGCTATGCTCAAGAAATTCTGCAAAAGGAAATGCTGCCGCATGTCTCTATGGCTGAAGGGTCTGAGTCGAAAAAAGCATATTTCTTCGGCTACATGATTCACCGTCTGCTCCTTGCTGCCCTGGAGCGACGAGAGCTTGACGATCGTGATCACTTCGGCAAGAAACGCCTGGATTTAGCTGGCCCCCTTCTCGCTAACCTCTTTCGTATGTTGTTCCGAAAGCTGACCAAAGATGTATATCGCTATCTCCAGAAGGTAATGACTCATTGTTATGTCAATCTACGGGCAACTCTAACCAGGAGGCATTTATAGTGCGTTGAAACCCATAAGGAGTTCAATCTCGCTCTGGCTGTCAAACACCAAACCATCACGAACGGTCTCAAGTATTCTTTGGCTACTGGAAATTGGGGCGATCAGAAAAAATCAATGTCGTCCAAAGCTGGTGTATCACAGGTCCTCAACCGCTACACCTATGCGTCCACCCTTTCACACTTGCGCCGTTGCAACACACCGCTCGGGCGGGAGGGTAAAATCGCCAAGCCTCGTCAGCTCCATAATACACACTGGGGTATGGTCTGTCCTGCCGAGACGCCAGAGGGTCAAGCTTGTGGTCTCGTCAAGAACCTTGCTCTCATGTCCTGTATCTCTGTCGGCTCGTATTCTGCCCCAGTCATCGAGTTCCTGGAGGAATGGGGCCTGGAGTCATTGGAAGAAAACGCACATTCAACAACACCGTGCACGAAGGTCTTTGTTAATGGTGTCTGGATGGGTGTGCATCGTGACCCGGCTAACCTGGTGAAGACCATTAAAAAGCTGAGGCGGAAGGATGATATTAGTCCTGAAGTCTCGGTCGTTCGGGATATTCGAGAGAAGGAACTCAGGATCTATACCGATGCCGGCCGTGTTTGCCGACCCTTGTTCATCGTCGAAAACCAACAGCTCCTCCTTCAAAAGAAGCACATCCGGTGGTTGAACAGCGGTTACAATGATGAAGGAGAGGAGTATAAGTGGGAGCAATTAATCAAGGGGGGTGTCATCGAGTTGCTTGATGCTGAAGAGGAGGAGACCGTCATGATTTCGATGACACCAGAAGACTTAGAAAACTCTCGACTGCAGGCCGCTGGTATCGACCCTCGCGCTGATGATACTGACTTTGATCCTGCGGCGCGTCTCAAGGCTGGCACTCATGCTCACACTTGGACACACTGCGAGATTCACCCAAGCATGATTCTTGGTATATGTGCCAGCATTATCCCCTTCCCCGATCATAACCAAGTAAGTTCCTCCTTCCTCTCTAATCCAAACGTTTCTTACTCTAATTCTTTAAGTCTCCTCGTAATACCTATCAATCCGCCATGGGTAAACAAGCTATGGGTATCTACTTGACCAATTTCTTGATCCGCATGGACACCATGGCCAATATCCTTTATTACCCCCAAAAACCCCTTGCTACAACTCGCTCTATGGAGTATCTCAAGTTCCGCGAACTACCCGCCGGTCAAAATGCAATTGTTGCCATCCTATGTTACAGTGGCTATAACCAAGAAGATTCCGTTATCATGAACCAAAGTTCGATTGATCGTGGCCTCTTCCGTAGTATCTATTACCGAAGCTATATGGATTTGGAGAAGAAAAGTGGCATCCAACAGTTGGAGGAGTTTGAGAAGCCGACTCGAGAGACCACGCTCCGAATGAAACATGGAACATACGATAAGCTGGAGGATGATGGTCTAATTGCGCCTGGTACTGGTGTGCGCGGAGAGGATATCATAATTGGCAAGACTGCACCCATTCCCCCTGATAGCGAGGAACTCGGCCAGCGGACGCGCACACATACGAGACGCGACGTCTCGACGCCGCTCAAGAGCACTGAGAGTGGTGTCGTTGATCAAGTGTTGATTACCACCAATTCTGAGGGACAGAAGTTTGTGAAAGTCCGCGTTCGGTCTACCCGTATACCTCAAATCGGCGACAAGTTTGCTTCTCGTCATGGCCAAAAGGGCACAATTGGTATCACCTACCGCCAAGAGGATATGCCCTTCACGAATGAGGGTATTGTCCCCGATTTAATTATCAACCCTCATGCTATCCCCTCCCGTATGACTATAGGTCACTTGGTCGAGTGTCTACTGTCCAAAGTGGCAACGCTCATCGGGAACGAAGGTGATGCTACACCATTCACGGATCTCACTGTTGAATCTGTTTCGACCTTCCTCCGACAGAAGGGCTACCACTCTCGTGGCCTAGAAGTCATGTATCACGGACATACTGGTCGTAAACTCCAAGCACAGGTATACCTCGGACCAACGTACTACCAGCGTCTCAAACACATGGTGGATGACAAGATCCACTCTCGTGCTAGAGGACCAGTGCAAATCCTTACGAGACAACCCGTGGAGGGCCGTAGTCGGGATGGTGGTTTGCGCTTCGGAGAGATGGAACGTGATTGTATGATTTCGCATGGAATTGCTGCATTCCTCAAAGAGCGCTTGTTTGAAGCCAGTGATGCTTATCGACTTCATGTTTGTGATATGTAAGCCCACCATCTCTTTCTTAGACCTGGAGTTTGACTCTTCTCTATTAGTTGCGGTCTCACAGCGATTGCCAATCTCAAAAAGCAGACATTTGAAGTTCGTGGATAGTTTAGATGCCCTCGTGCGACATATATTAACATCATTTGCAGTGTCGTGCATGCAAGAACAAGACGGCTTGTTCACAGCTGTACATCCCTTATGCGGCCAAATTGTTGTTCCAGGTACGTACTCCCAAATCACTGAGCCAGTTCCCTTGTCCTCAGACTCTGGACCCGATAGGAATTGCAGAGTATGAATATTGCCGCTCGTCTATATACTGTGTCCTCTGGGCGCATTCGCGATTAGCTTTAGCACATGTTGATTAGTAGCTGTACTTAGTAATACACCTCATCAAGGATTGCGGCCCGTGTGATGGGGGAAAAGTCCTACCAGTCTCAGAAGCTGTATAACTAATCATCCCGATTACGATCACCGCCCATGAGACCTTCTCGCTCGCCAGGGTGGTTGGTATTTTCTCCTGAGAGCCGCTCAGGACGTTGTTTCTTGGAAACATCTTCCTCGTCTTCATCTTCGTCCCCGATCTCGAAGACGACTTGATCCTCCGCCAACGAATGGGGACGACCATTGCGGGTACCAACGAGAGTTGCGTCATCATCGTCCTCATCCCTTAGCCTTTGTCGTGAATGAAGACTCTCTAGATCATAATCCTCAGCATCCTGTTCATCTTGAGCAATCTCGTCGGACATGGCCAGTCTTCTATTGTTTTCTGATGGGCGCCAGAGGTAAGAGATGGCACCAAATGCAACGAGGTAGAGGAGCGCAAGCCAGCCGTCCAATAGCCACCAGCGAACTCTCCATTGCTTGGCTTCGAAGTCTTGATTGTATGTAAGCATCTTGAAGATGCCAGTAAGGAGAAGATCTTACCTTCTGCAAGACGACCGGAGAACGCAAAAGAAGAAACCACGAAGAAAGCGAATACGGTGAAGACTACAAAAATGAGAATGTAATGGAGACGCTGAAACATTTTCAATTTATAGCGTTGCTTCCGGTCCCGCAGGTAAGTAACAGTGGCTATAACAGTATGTATTAATATGATAAAGGGAGATGAGCTAATCGAGACATACCATTCAATGAATACATGATCCACAGGAGAAATCCACTGAGCGTAAATGCCAATGGCACGACGAACATGAGAAGGACTAGAGCAGACGTTGATTCCAGGGACAATTCAACTATACCAACGGAATACAAAACTGCACGTTGTTAGTACTAGAATAACGGATATGTGCTGTGTGTACTCACTGCCGAAGACGAAATGAGCACCCGCCAAAATCTGGCATTTCAGCATGGTTCTCCCCAGGGTTTCTTTAACGACACTGAGGCCCATAGCGACTACTAGTAACATGAAGAATGACATAGATGCTTTCCCAGCATCGAGGATAGAAACTAGAGGGATTCATTTAGCCACATCACTCAGCCGTAGGAACCTTCTGGATGGCTTACCGACGATGAGGAAAATGGTGGATGCAGTGCTCTTGCCGTGTGCGTTGAGGTATCGATAATAAGCTGGGCGTAGATTAGTCAAAGTTAAACATCGTCCCCCTTGGACACGAACCCCAGTTAGCCACCATTTCAATAACGAGGAGGGCGACAAGAGCAGAAAGGTAGTTCTGTAGAGTGTTAAATGTAGAAAGCCCGTAATAGCGCTTGACATACTTGCAAAGGCAACAAATCTTGCGCATGTTTATAACACAGCCAACCCCAAACCAACCCAAAGATGGCATAAATCACGGACATAGCAAAATAGAACTGCGGGAACGTATGTCGACACGCGTTATGCCGTGTGAAAAAAAAAGACCACACACATTTACTTTGGGATAATCTATGGCTTCCAATTGGCCGTCAAAGGTGTTTTTGAAGAGAATAGCACCCTTGTACTTGGGATGAAATAAGACGTCTGTGTCCGCACGACGGCTCGGAGGCGAAGCCGAAACGGGTAGTATAGCTAGTGGGAATGAGGTAGATAGGACAGCCAAGTGGAAACAGACGCACCAACGCAATAATATCCTGTCTTTTTCACGGCATAATGGATGGTTCCACTGTACGCAAAAATGCCTTCGGGACTTGGGTTGATTGACTGTCGGGTAAGGAGTGCATCTCGCCGCCGGGGCGAATAGAGTTCCCTGGCGGGAGTCACTTGGCCAGTGTACTTCCTCGCAGAGACAACAGAAGCGGGGGTGGTGGAGGCACTGTTAGCAGGCAAAAGTACACGAGCAGACCAAAAGCTGGTGTCGTTGATAGTCTTATCGTGAGGGAGATCCAAGATGAAATGTCCGAGCTGTTCTCGTGTACAGTCCCCCCGAACAAGTGCCTCAGATGTGCACACATATGTTTTCTGTTCAGGAATTACAAAGAGATCGAAATATTCAATAATAGATGGTCTTACAGGTACAAGGTCATCTTCATCCCCTGAGCCCGCCTTTCCCAGGTATAGTACGTCTGCCCATTCGTACACGACCATGGCCAATTGTCCCCTCGAACTATTCTCGAACGTGACTTGAATCTCAATTAGCTCTTGGACAGACCGCGTGGATGTGCGGCTCACCATTTATATACGTGTTGTCTCCCGCCCACATGCCGCTGCATGTCTGCCTCGAGTAGTCTGGAGGATGGGATTGAGCAGGTAGAAAGAGCTGGAACTCGAACGGGTGTGACCTGAATCCGAAATTGGGATCTGGAAGGCCAAAACGGAGGGGATTAAGGAGAGTAGAGAAATAAATATGAAGGGCAGCATTGCGGGAACCCGCAGAGCCAGAGGCATGATGACAAGCGAAGGCAACGTTGTGTTTGTCCTTGTTGAGCGCGAGGGTCGTCTCCCTTTGGTCCGTTGGTCTCGCCCGCAGCGCCCGTCCTTGGTCGATTATTACGTCGCTAGTCATGCTAGGCGACGATGAGGACGTCTTCGACAGCGTCACTTGGGAGTCCCCTTCTGCCCCGCCCTACGAGGACCATCCTGCCATATCATCTGGGCCTGGCTTCAGACAGAGCACAGCAGACTCGGGCGATCCACGGGAGCCCAAATGGGAGGGCTACCTAGTAACTTGGGTCAAGGACCCCGTCAAAGAACTCGCGGAGACCAAAGATGCCTATGTTTCGTACCTCGTTTCTGCAAAGGTGCGCAGACACAAACGCTTTCGGACCCGTCCAGAGCTCATTTGACAACTCCCAAAGACAAACCTATCCATATTCTCCACCCCCAATCCTTCTGCCCGACGACGGTTCCAGGACTTTGTCTTTCTCCGCGACCACCTCGTGCGGGACTTCCCCGCCTGCGTCGTGCCCGCGCTCCCAGACAAACATAGACTGGGTATGGTTTCGCCTAATCACTTCGGGGACGTGTTGAAAACCTTATTAACAGAGTATATCACCGGTGATAGGTTCAGCCCCGAATTCATCGAACGTCGGAGGCTTGAGTGAGGTGCCTTGCCTCAAACTTGTGCTGCTACTAACACATCAGCGTAGTCTCCATCGGTTCTTGCAGAGGATAGCACGACACCCAACGCTCCAACGCAGCACTCTCATCCGGGCTTTCTTCGAGTCAACGGAATGGGTAGGTTGTCCCTCCCCCCCAACTCGTATCGTCCCGTCTCACTCCCTGTTTCTAGCATGTATATATGCACCAGCACGTTGCACATCCGCCGGGTCCAGAACCCTCTCCGAGCATAATCGACAATATCTCAGACACCCTCCTCAACGCATTTTCTCGTGTTAAGAAGCCCGATGAAAGATTTTTGACGATGCGGGAAGGAGTGGACAAGTGCGAAGAGGGCCTAAACCACACGGATAGGTTATATACTCGTATCAGGAATAGAACAAGTGGTAAGTTTCCATGCAATCCACTTTCTTACTCGTGAATCTGAGGCTGAACGAGATGGAAATCCTGAATCTGGTGAAGATCTCACAGCAGATTATCACGACTTGGCCGTGGCTGTTCAGGGATTAGGATTCCTGGAATCAGGAATAACAGATCCTCTGAATCACTTTTCAAATACGCTACTAGAATTTTCGGCACTTTTGCGACACACAGTACGCCATTTACCGCTCCTCCTAAGACCGATTCAGCTAAATCCCATCAGACTCACACCACTACCGATCCTTTACTTGGCCATCTCCACTCATTGTTGACTTATTCCTATGCAAACCGTGCAGTGCTCAAACTACGCGATCAGAAACAGCTAGACTTCGAAGAGCTCTCGGAATACCTCTCAGGCGTAACGGCTGAACGCGATCGCCTTGCTGCAGTCATTAGCGGGCATGCAGGTAGCACTGGACTCGGTTTAGGGGGCCTATATCAAAGATCGTGTAGATGCACTACGCGGCGCCGATGACGACCGAAGCCGTGTCGAAAAAATGCGTAAATTAGATGCTAAAATTAAAGAGGTTGGCCCTTTCACTTTGTTCCTCTGGTCACACTGACGTTGGCACAGTTGCAAGATGCTGTGACAACGGCGCACGAGACCTCTGATGCTTTCAGTGAGGAAACACTCAGGGAGCAGGTTATCTTCCAACACGCCAAGGAAGCAGAGATGAAAGAAATGCTTGGGGACTTTGCTGGTGGTCAGATTGAATTCTACAAAGCAGTATGTCTATAACCTCTCAGCTGGCTCTGGATAGCTGTCCTCATGATGACACCTGCAGGCTATGGATGAATGGGACCGCATCATACCTATAATTCAGCGGATTCGTGTGGACTTATAGTTTATTCAAGTATTTTCGCTACCTCATGTGCTGTATATTATCCTTGTTCGCTTTAACGAGCATTTCGAGACCCGAGTCCACTACACGGCCATGTCCTTCTGGCGCTGTAGCTTCTCGCCAGATTCTTGGACGGCTACGGACAACTAGAGCTGAATGTCAGCTATTAATTACCTTGCTAAAATATATCATCTCACATTGATAATTCCGGTATTGACCGCTCGTAACATATGCAGCTCTGCATCGTCTGAAGTACCTGATGTTGTATGCTGTGATTCTGCGGGTACCCAAGGTGGAGGGTCCTGAAACACTTGAAAAAAGTATGAAAAAACTGAGACCGAACAACAACTGACTTTAGTGCGCGAGACCGTTGGTACTGTACCTTCCTTTAGCTCCAAGATGATTGCGAAGGAAATATTGTCTAACTTCAAGGTTCAAGAGCTGACAGAGGGTTACGAATTCGAGATACCTCCGAGCTCCAGTTGCCCAAGTACGGACTCAATCATATTAATTTTAATCATGAATGACCGGAAGTATTGTGCGAGAGTTCCAGGCGACATTGCATTTTCAACACTATTTGGATAGTCTGTTCCTGTGACTTCAGCTATCAAACGAAAATCAAGTACCTTGTATTCTTGTCGAAAACCTCGATTTGAATCATATGCTCGACGGAGAAAATGAATCGCTCCAGGGCTACTTGGTTCTGGTCTTTGATAACAATAATCACCTTTTCAACGTTGCCCTACGCTTGCACTTAGTAACGCCATACTGCAGTAAAATACAAGTAACATACCTGCTCGAGTTCATCACGCATAGCCTTGACCGCACCAGATATGTACTCGTTGAGTGCAGGATGCCGCGACTGGTACACGGGTGTTTCATATTTCTTACGTCGGACGAAAATATCTGGCGGGTAGACCTGACGGACATAGAGGATGGTATGAGTAGCAACCTCAACTGTAAGCCGCGAGAAGATGAGGGAGAGTAGCATCCGCAAAATCAAATCTAAGGTCTCTTCGAGGGGAACATTCTAACGCACTGAACTCTGCGATCCCGCGAATAGTCTCTGTCTCAGAGTCAATGCAAGGAGGAAGAATCCGACAAAATGGGTCTTGCCGTTGAACGTGAGTGTTCGGTTTTCAGTCATAGCATCGTATCAATGCGGAGAGCGCGCAAATAGCAATACGTCTGAAACACTGAAGTCCAAGTGGATACTCACGGTGATCAGCACCTATTTCTGTCATTCAAACATCACATCGACTATCCCACCGTGTCTAAATTCTGAACAGCTCAAAATCACTCATGATATCTCACCATTCTTTTGCACGGCTATCCGGCACGTACCCTTGATCGATGAACCAGGTCCTCAAGGTTGAACGAGAAACGTCAGCACGGGCGAAATGGAGGAGGCACTTCCGTATGAAGAGAAAAGCCTTGTGTGTATTCGGTCTGGCAGGGCTCTGGGTTGTCTACTTGTACTGCAGTGGTAGAACATTAGACATCCGCCTCCTTTCCGGGGGACCGACACGCGCACCGGACAAATCTAACATCGGGTGTCCGTTCCCCCTCCCTAATCACCTTCTCAGAGAACAACCCCTGCAACCAAACGAGGGCCCTCTCGCAGAAAGCTCCAGGCGTCTCCATGCATTCCTATCTGAGCGCACTTCTCATCCAGACATTGACAGTCTCTCCATTGCGGTGGTGACTTCGTCTGGGACACTCTTCGAGCAGGGTTATGGCGTCCTCAAGGCCAACGAGACAGCCTCAAACCCTGTTTCCAGGAACTCTATCTACCGTATTGCAAGCATCACCAAAATGTTTACGATGCTTGAGACTCTGATGCTTCGGGAGAGGGGCGCACTAAATCTGTCAGTCCTTCATCCACATGGGTTCCCATTGTCTTTACGCCTGACATAACCTCGAAGGGACGAGCCAGTGGAAAACCTCCTGCCAGAGATCAAGTATCCCAGTTATGGATGGTCTGATTACCTCAATGGCAATAAAGTCCACCATTCGGAAACGTCTCAACTCCGGGTTACCCTACGTCAGCTCGCTAGTCATATGTCTGGTGAGTACTGGACACTTTCCCGAGTGCTGGAAATACTAATCAAACAACCTCCTCAGGCGTAGGCCGAGATTATCCGCCGTTTGATATTGGTGAATGGCCACAGAATGCTCCGACTTCATCCTTGAAGCGGATGCGTGCGAGTGGAGATCTTCCTCCGGACCGCCATTACCAAGAATTAGTAAATTCTGTCAACAAGTACCCCCTCGTGAACCTTCCATATGACTACCCCATCTATTCAAACTCGGGCATTGATCTACTTGGACTATCCAACGTGGCTGCCAACAAACGCGCAAGTTCCCACCCAGAGAAAGAGCCCCAATCTCACGAAGACCTCATTAAAAGGGATATCTTCCAGCCCCTTGGTCTCAACAGTAGCTTCTATCATGTACCTTACGGTACCCCGCTCACTGCTGACTTGGCCATTCCAAATGAGAATCATGAATGGGCCGTCAGTCACCCTTTCTTTTATACCCATCACTCTGGGCTCTTACTAACTATGTGCCCAGGATTTTGTCTTTGATGACTCTGACGCACCCGCAGGTGGCCAATACAGTTCCCTGGCCGATTTGGAGGCCGTGATGCAGTCTTTCCTTGATCCGAATTCTAATAACGGTTTGTTATCAGAGCACGTTATCAGGGAGTGGCTCCACCCTCTCTTTACTTGGAAGAACGGATTCCAAGAAGTTGGTGCGCCTTGGGAGATTACGAATCTAGAGGACGTTCGCCTGTACATGAAAGGTTGGCCCATAGTGCATGCCACATTAAAATATCCTCTCACTGAGGCTCAACGATGTTGCTTAGGAGGAAATCTCCCTGGATATCACTCAGAATTTGCCCTTGTCCCCGAGTATTCTTATGGTGTCATCGTCTTGATGACAGGCGCCTATGACAACACAGCCGAAATCGTACATCAAGCTGTGTCACTGTTTCAATCAGCCATTCACAATTTGCTGGAAAGCCGAGTCAACGAAGTATATACAGGTCACTGGAAAAACGCATCAAGTAACAGCGGAGACGAAGAATTTACCTCTGCAGAAGTGAAGATCATCAATGGCGGGCTGTATCTGACAAAGCTGATCGTTCGTGGATATGATGTATTGAAAATCATCGAGGATGCAAACATTGACTCTGACGAACCATACCCTATCGCGCTGTGGAACACGGGAAGGCCAGGGGAATTCAGGTTCGTGCCTTGTTCGCATTATAGCTTTGCAATTATATACCTATTTTGACTCTTTTCGACAGACTGGCTTTTGGCAGAAAATCGCTGAATAATGATCCATTGGCGGGTTGTATGCCATATTGGGCCACCATCGACTTTGGCTTGTCCAGCCGCGGTGCACCTCTTGACCTCATTTATTGGGATGTTGATGAGCTAGTGTACCCGTCTGGTGGAGCGCGGTTCGTGAGGGCATGAGGCGATTTCTAGGTTTGAGACTAAAAAAAGTTGCGACATCACCCATGTACAGAATACTCAGCTGTTCATCCTCGAAGTAGCCAGTAGCACGGTCGATCTTGAAGTTATGCGGTACGGTTATTCATGGGTGCAAGTGTCTATAGATGATCAGTCAGCGGAAGAGGTGAAATTGCTACGATAAGGCCCAAAATCATCCAGGTATAACAATCAAGCCCTTCAGGCTCGCAATATTTCGCACCAGGGAAAAAGTGTCGACATATTTAAGTAACCCACAGTACCCCTTGATACCCTTCCCGGAGATAAGGACCGGGTTCCAGGGGTTGGTGGGGCAAGCCAGGGAGACGGGTTCCGTGGGCTCCAGTCTCGTAACGTTCAATTCCAGCTTCTCTGTACCTTGGGAAAGGCATTTTATGTTGCTGATGAAATGGCTGACCACTTCCTGTGGCGGTCTTCTGTTAATGCGGGCTTTCTCATCTTCTCAATGTACAGTGATCAAGTATTATGTATTCCATCTTATTGTATGAGTGAGCTGTTGACACTATCACTAAAATACACGAGTGCGAGATAGATAAAAAGAATTGTTCTAAGCGAAAGGGCAAGTCTAATAAGAGGGTATTTGCACGTGTGCATGCAAGCCCACGCGAATGCTCAGACACTGGGACACAACCTATCAAAACAACATTTAGTGGAAAGCCTGTAGGAAGAACCAAAAAAACACGCACCAGCCATATTTGATTAAATCATCTGCGCTCACAATCGCTCCAGAGATGAATGACCTCGCTTCAACCCACACCCACACTTTCAACAACGCACCCAGATTGGTACTCGGCAAATCCATCGTCATACTTTCTCTTGTCGCCATCTGGCCACCTAGCTGCCTCAAAATCGGAAGCGCACTAGCGAACAAGTCCAGATCAGGGTCTAATTGTCTGCCAATTCCCTCTAGTAATAACATAGAGATCACGGTGTTGATAAAGTCGCCTTCGAGTTTCACGTGGTGTTCGCGGATGTTTTTCAACACTTCGGTCAGGATATCAGAGATTTTGATTTGGCCGAGGGAGAAAGTCCTGCGTTTGACGTTGAGGACGAGATGTTGCATTTTGAGTGCAAAGGTTTCGGTTTCAATGGCAAGTCCCGGTGAACGGGAACGCTCAACCATAAGCTGGCCCGCCCGATATCCGTCGAATTCGGCAACGGCACGGAAGAGCTCGAGGAAATTGCGGCGGTTTGTTGCATCTAGCGTTGTAACTAGCCCTGCATCAATAAAGACTATTTCGGGAATGTATCCTGCTTTGTGTAATCTCTCGAGTTCTGCGTGCCATTGAACGGGTTTATCTTTGAGGTCTCGAAGGCGCGAGACGATCGCGTCCGAATCCGAGTAGTCTGCGGGTGCGATCAAGGAAGCAGAGAGGCTGCCATCGCTGTAGTCGGAGCCCTTCTTGTGGAAGACGTGGTTGTACAGATTCTCAAGTAACATGCGAGTATTGAGCGGTTTGCTGAATTTGACCATGATGTTGCCTGGGTGTAAGTCTGAATGCACGAAATTGTCGAGCAATAACATATTCTGGAATGATCAATGTCAGCGGAAGAAAAAGAGCGAAGGTGTATGGACTTTACCAAGAAGGCATCCAAGCCAACGGTAGCAACCTGATCATCATAGGGTCCCCCTCCGTTGCGCAGGAATACTTCCATTGGCAGGGCATTCTGGTATTCTTCAACGAGGACCTCCTTTGTTGACCATAACTTCAAAGGCCTTGGGAATGTGACGGGTACTTTCCGTGGGGCAAAGTTATTCTCAAACACAACCAAGTTCTCAACCTCGTTTCTCATGTCGAGCTGTTGACTCATCATGGACCCGAACACCTCAACTTCCTCGGGTAGAGAAATCCACTTCATGCCGGGAAGTAACGAAATGAATCGGGCAAAGAAATGCATGATGGAGAGATCGCGAGCAATAGTCTTTGATACTCGGGGGTGGAGGATTTTGATAGCGACTGAGGCTGTTGGAACGGATGGAGGGGGATGTTTGAGAATGACGGGGGCGAGAGCGCCTCCGGCTGACTTGCGCTTCCGCCGCGGGCCAAGATATGAAGGCGGAATGAGATCTTTGTTGAGGGTTGCTCGGTAGACCTGTTGACACATATCAGAATGGGATGTAGCGATGGCGCCTAAGAACTGACCTGAGCGATTGCACCGGTTCCAATGGGGATCTCGTCAAACTCTTCGAATACCTCCTGGAAAGGGCGTTGGAAGGCGTGCTCTATCACGTTTTTGGTATGCTCGAGCGAGTGCGGCTTTCCTTGTGAATGGAGGGATCCTAGCATTTCGCAGAGCAGAGCAGGAAAGATATCTTTCCTGGATGCAGCCCATTGAGCGAGCTAGGGACAGAAGGTCAACAAGTGCAGAGGATTGGAAGTGGAGAAGGGTAGACTTTGATAAAAGTGGGACCTGCAGACTCCATCCGGCGGACGAGCAGGCCGTACCACCATACGGCCCCCCATTTATCACCCTTGAGCCGTTTCGCTGGTTTGCCGATCAGAAGCATGGGACTGCAAACAATAACGGGCACAAAAAGGACGAACAGATGGATAAAGCGTTTTGCTGTGAGGATGGGCTCCCATATGTGGTCGCGTAGGACCTGGACAACACGAACCACGATTGTCCTGTCGGCCTCTGAGGGAGAGAGTATTGTGGGGTTGAGAGGGGGCTGGGGGAGGGCAGGGGATGGGCATGGGATGAGGGTTGGGGAGGAGAAGACGGAGGGGAAGAGAGCCTTTGGTCTGGGGAGGAGACAGAGGGTGAGGCCGCCGGCCAGGGGAACAAACCAGAAGAGGTGGTGGCGGGGAAAGCGGAGGGACGGCGGAGGGGCACGGGTAAAGAAGAAGGGGCGGAATGCAGCAGAACAACGGAAGAGCATGGCTACATGGAAAGAAAGAAAAAAAAGATGACGTCAAGCGAGAGAGATAAAGCAGTTCTACATAGAAAACAGATGTTGATGTCTGTTGGCAGTCACTCAATTCTCTTTCCTTTCAAACTTTCCCTGACACCCATCCGTGTCCGCGTCCCCCGCCCACCGCACTCTTGTCTGCCCGTGCGGTTTCATGGCTGGCCCGTATGCCTTCGTCACCCTCATTACCTCCGATGCATATCTTCCCGGCGCACTGGCTCAGGTCGCCGCTCTGCGCGATATCCACCCTCATCCCCCTCTTTACCCACAGGTCCCCTTCCACACTGTCTGCCTTGTAACGCCAGAGACTGTCGACGTCGCCACAATCAAGCTCCTTCGGCGGGCATTTAGCCTGGTCATTGGCGTCGAAATCCTTGAGCAGGCAGATAACAACAACTTGAAACTTCTTGGTGAGCATAGCATTCCAACGCCCTTTCTCCCCTTGTCTCGTCCTTCGTGCGAGTGCAAACAGATCCCATCAAACGAACCACGTTACCGAGCTCGATAACCTCTCAGGTTGCCACCTGAACATGCGCATACATTCACTTTCTTTCACATCGTCCCCCCGGTGTGCTTTTGCTGACTTCCGTTCCCTCAAGGCCGCCCAGACCTCACTACTGTCCTTACCAAACTCCATGTTTTCCGTTTGGTTCAATATTCCAAAATCGTTTTTCTTGATGCCGACGTTCTTCCAATTCGCCCACTTTCGCATTTGTTCAACATTGAACATGAATTTGCTGCAGTCCCAGACGTAGGTTGGCCTGACATATTCAACTCGGGAGTTCTCGTCCTGTCCCCGGGTGAAGACAAATTCAACCAACTCAACAATCTACTCAAATCTAAAGGCTCTTGGGACGGTGGCGACCAAGGTCTCCTCAACGAATGGCGCGCTGGAAACTGGCACAGGCTGAGTTTTACCTACAACACGACCCCAACCGCTGCATACACGTCAGTTCACACCGTATCCTGTAAGGAACCAGTGCTGATAACTCTTCAAACCCCCAGTTACGCGCCAGCATATGAGCGCTTTGGCTCCCAGATCAATGCCATTCATTTTATTGGTCCTAATAAGCCCTGGAAATCTATACCTTCTCGCTCTCCATTTTTTGTGGAGAAGAGGGTAGTTCCGGATACGAACTCTGCCCAGCAGCAGGCGTACGACTATGACTCCCTTGTTGATCGTTGGTTCGCGGTCTATGATAAGCACTATCGCTCACAACCCATCATTTCACCCTCGTTTGAAGTAAAGCGCTATCCTTCTGTATGGGATGCATTTGATTCGCCCAGGTCGCCCAGGTCTGACTCCCATCGGTCTGGTGGGCTTGATTTGGAAGACCTCCGGAAGATTGCCATTGAGGGGATGAACGCAACTGGTCTGGTCGCAACTCCATTTCAAGACACACACCAAGGAGAAGGGGAATACCAAAGCATGCCCCTTGAGGGGCGGTTTGATCTGATGCGCCCACGCACAAGGACAGAACAAACAGATAAAGAGGACGATGCAACAATCAAACTAGTTCCCTCTCCAGTTCCGGAACCCAGACTGGATAAATTTCTCCTTGACACGGATGCAGAGATGCCCATGACACCCATTGTTCGTCACCTGGACCCATTGGACGAAGCTCCACGTTGGCAGACCCTTCCCACTCCAGGACCAGATGAAATTCCTCCCAGCCCAAAACCTCAGCTGGCGCCTTTACCTTCCACTCCAACACCTATCCTAGATTACTATGCTTCATCCGCTGGGCAGACAAGTGACTCGGAAGGGTGGTATGGTCCCGAAGGCCCTGAACGTCAAACCAATGGGGTACCCCACCTCTTCAGCCAGGTATCCCAAACCAGACAGGCTCGGTCTGGAAGTAAATCTTCTGCAAAGGCTCCTGGGCCTTCGCCTCATGTTTCTACTGGAGAGAGCTCGGACAGAAACACTTCAGGCCGCCATTCCCCGACCTCGGACCACCAATCAGGACATAGTTCTCGCACATATGGAAACACTCATCGTGGCCCGTCTCCCCCTTTGCTCGTTTGGGATCCCGCTATCGAACCCCCTCCCAAGGACACCCCAGTTTTCTCTGGCTTTCCATCTGATACATATTTCACAAATGCTTGGGATGAAACCCATACTCGGAAACACTCACTACCACAGAAGAATTCACCCGAGCACCCCTCTGGGCTCTTCGAGGCGCCTCCACCCCCGCAAATACCTGAGACGCTTCGTATGGAAGGGCATTACCGTAACGTCATCGGGGATGATGCCTTGGGTGCAACACCAAGTCCTGATCGTAACAAAGTAAAGCCTGTGTTTCCTTGGGAGGGGCAACCACGTCAATTACCATCACGCGTGTTCCCAGACTCGGACGCCCCATCCCCCACTCATTTCATTGGCTCAGCAAGCAGTCGAACATCGCCAGTCACCCCCCGGACACCAGCAAATAAATCAGAGCAACATTCACACACGCTCACACCTCTTCACGGACTACCCATTAGCTTCAATTACTCTAACGCTTGGGACGCTGTCCCGAGCATTCAAAATTACGCATCGCGTCTCGCTCAGCCTTCTCAGTCTCCTCCCACCCTCGCCCCCGCCTTCGGTGATAGCCACCGTCAGAACAAGGACCGTGAAAAGAGCTGGGATGACAGACTGGAAGCCAGTAGTCGTGATGGAGATGATGAGGATGAGGGGGACAACGATGATGATAACGATGTCCGGGAGCCGGATAGTGATGATGACGACAGGAGCTTCCGGCCTCGTGCCAGCAGGGCTCCGTCTGTCATAGAAGACACTCGCCAAGCACAACAATCTGCTCAGAAATCCTACCGTACACAGGGTGTCCAAACCATTCCACGCGAGAAGCGGAACCAGAGTGTTCAAGTCTCCGTTGCCGTGGAACCACCCAAGGGCCAGGACCAAAGCAGGCCCCCATCGCCTGGTAAGCGCTCCATCACAACAACCAACCGATCCGGCCGAGGAGCAGAATTCTTAGTCAGGCCCAGTACTACTTCAACCCCCGAATCTAACAAATCACGATCCATCCCACCCTCACCGCCTGTATCACCTTCACGCCCAAACCGTGAGTTTATCGCTCCTCCCTTATCCAACGCCCAGCGCCCCCCAATCAAAATGGTCCCAACCCGTGTGCCCGATTCGGTCAAGATCCCAACACCCCCACGAACAGGAATCACACATAAACCTATTACCCCCCCAAAGCCTTCGTCTGCAGCTAAAATTTCTACACCGCCAGCCCGTCCGTCTATTCAGACTAATCGTCACGGGTATCAAGGAAAAGGACCCTCGGTTGTCTCCCGCCAAATATCCAACGACTCATCAATTGGGTCCCCAGCATCATCTGTTGGACCCGTATCGCCTCCAGATGACCAGCCTATGAACGCCGCAGCCAGAAAAGGCACACGGGTCTGGGATCCGGCTAGGGGTGTGGAGCTATTCAAACGAGGATCCGAGGACGTGTTGGCCCGATTTCTCAAGATGGGCTCTTGGGATGAGACTGGTCGTTGAGATCCATTTGTCTAGTCACTGTTATTTAAGCTGCATGTCTTCCACAGACTCTCAGCTTTGTCACTCTTTTGCTATTATTGTTCCTTTATGTTTTCTTTGCCTCTCTCGCTCTCACCTATACTGTGTCGCGGTACCCACCTCCGGCCCCACTGTTCCTCGTTTTCGTCCTATTATTTGTGCATACCCATTACACTATTCGTTATTCCCAGGGCACTCTCCTCAACCTACTATCGCGATGTACATAACCCTGTGACAACGAATAGATTAGATATCCCACGGGAGCCACCTCGTAACGGAGGGCAATCATGCGTCATTGCGATGATGTCAATTGCTGCTCCAAATCGACCAACACCAACCTATATAAGTGCCAACCGTCTCTGGTTATCGACACCACCATCCATTATTATGTCCACTCAAAGTAATATTTTTAACGTGGCTGAGCCACATGGCGCGGAGTGCGTTTCTTTTTTCTTGAAACATTATTCCGTTATCCTCAACCTCTTCTCGTTGCAGGTTCGAGACAACAGCCGCGGAAGCCCTGGCACATGCCCCCACCTCACGCATTGCACGGCAAGTGGATGCCAACGCAGAACACGAACGGCAAGCGGCGGAACAAGCCGCCTCAGTCGCCAAGGCAAGTACTATGTACCGACTCTGCATCTGACCTCGGTTGCCTGACTTTACTCGTACTAGACCTTAGGCCCAAAGTATACTGGCGAGCAATCCACCGCTATTGACAAGCTCAGAAACGAATCATCACAGAAAATGGACGAAGCGGTAGAAGAAGGCAAACGAGATGTAGCAGATACCAAGGCTGCTGGGGCAGAATACGTTCAGCAAGCGAAAGAGATGGCTTCGAATGCGGCCGCAGCTGCGCAGGTTAGTGTTTCCTCTGAATGAACAATCAGGATGCCAGCTAAAGTCTATCAGGAACGCCTGCCCTCGATAGGCAGTGGTGGGAGTGGTGGCGAGACGACCGCACCGCGATCGCAGGATTCTAGCACCACCGGTGGGCTCACAGCCACACTCCAAGACACTGCCGCAAGTGTCATAAATACTGCGACAAGTTATGTGGCATCAGCTAGGGAGGTCGCTCAACCTCACGTTGATCGGGCCGTCGCTGCTGCACAAAATATGTTAGGTACTACTGGCACACAAGGTGCTCAGATGAAGGATATGCCAGCTTCTTCAACAGGCATTCCTGCGACAAGCGCACCATTGGAATCGGGGCCTCATAAAGTTGGTTCGCCCTATCCTTCTACGACTACGAAGACAGGCACCAAGGATATTGGGCAGAATGCCCCAGAGAAGAGCGTCAATTAGTGGACTACTTGTATTTTATTCTCTGTTTGTACATACAATGCCGAAGTCCCCTATTTGTCTATAAATTACTATTGCGTCACTGGTATCCGTGTGATGCAGGGAAGCCGTCCTAAAAATAGGACAGTAATGGCAAATACATAACATCATTGGCGCAGCTTGCCACTTACAACCACACAGACGGACGTGGACAATGGTAAGGGAGCCCAAGCAGTTGAGGACATTGCGCTCACAAAAACACTCAGGACAATTTTATGAACCTTGCGAAACAAGGCTTGAATGCCTACAATCAGTCACAGGAGTGTATGGTTATTTCATCATATCTTATATCAGACGCTCATCATTCGCAATCGATCCCTCTCCCCTAGCCGGCGTAAACAAGACGGGGGGTCAAGAATACAACTCCCCGGATAACACTAGCCAGAGTAGTCACGGGTACAACAATCGTCCCGAGAGTAAGTCCTAGTATCATGCTGGATGGAATAGGGACTAATTGACGACATGTCCTCCGATACGTCTAACAGTTGACCACGATGAAGTGGTCAGGAACGCTGAGAAGTCTGGTTCCGGAGATTCTTCGCTCTTCTCTACGGCGCTTGGGTTTTTGTCCCAGAACAAGGTCTGTATGAAATGTTTGATCTCGAGTAGTCCACTGTATGACGCCAAGCCTGGTTATTTTACGTAGAAAGCGCACGAGGAGCCGCTCGATGACGACCAAGTTACCCGAGCTCACGAGAAGGTATATGGAAAGAATGACACCAGTGACTTGAGTGCCAATCTGCTCGGCAGTGCTGCGGCCTTAGAGGTTCGTTTTGTTATCAATCCAAGCTATCGTGGCAGTTTCAAGCTAACATGGAATTGACGTGTTTAACCACTTAGGTTTTGAAAAAGTTCACCGGCGGATCGGGCCATGGAAGTGGTAGCAGCAGCGGTCATGGTGGGAACAGCCAGACTCAGCTCATCAGCATGGCGATGGCAGAGGCGACCAAGTTGTTTGACAAATCGGGTGGAAAGGCGTCTGGAAATAAGCAAGATGCCGTCAATGGTGCAGCTATGACCGTTATGAAGCTTCTTGTTCAGTCCAAGTTCAGTGGAGCGGGTACCACTGGGGGCAAGGACTCCGGAGGATTGGGGGGATTACTCAGCCTCGTGAGTCGAATTTACTCCAAGCAACGGTATAGGCTAAAAGGCATTTAAGGCTTCAAAACTTGGGAAATGATCACCTTCGTTCTAACATGGAATGACGAAGCGCATTCTTTCTAAGGGGGGGAATAAACCTTCCTCTTACTACAAAGTAGTCTGTATTATTGATAGACCCAAAAAACCATGCATCTAGCGAACGATTTGCTATCCGACTGAATGAATCGGAGAATCGGAGTGAAATTGCCAACAAAGATGTAGGGTCAAGTAGTGCCAGCATAATGTCTGCTGGGACAAAAAGACGGCATTGATGTAGTCGCACAAGGCGCATTCACCCTCACTCTTCAGTGTTTTGTGGTTCTTCGGGGAGCTAATTCACCAGCCAGTACTCTACATTTCCATGTTTCCAAGCTGGGAGCACTCCACAGGTCCACTTGCCCTGGACTCACTGTGATGCATAAGGTGAGTGAAAACGTAAAAACAGAAAAGGGTGTATGCGCATTCGAGTCGAGGCGTGATGATAAGTGCGCAGAAGCCAGCGAGACCAACGGGCTAAATATAAAGACGTCTTGTATCAAGAGGCAATGCGCAAGTGCATTGGGCTGGTCAGAGCGTGGCCCAGAAAGAGACGGGGTGCATGCACGCTCCCCTATGAGTTGGAGGAGGAGTGTCGAACAGCCGAGGAGCCATGTGATGACAGAACAAGTCTAGGATAACAAGCACGCCTTGGTCGCAGTCGTGAAATATCAGACGCTTACAGCCCCAGCAATCCGCCTTAGCCCAGCTTGGCCCTCCTTAGTAGATCACAATACGTCCGTGCTTCCCATAGGCCACAACTACGATATTGACTGTTGAGTATTCTCATGGCCTTCCAATGGAACGACGAGCTCTTGTCCTATGAGAGGTTAAAACATTATGTTGCGTTTTTCTTGACCCATAACCAGTGATGTATAGATAGGTCCCAAGGAGAAGGCACTGAATCTGTGACCACCGCGTTACTTGGCATTGTTTACAGCAAGCTCTGTCCCTTGACTCTCCCTCTTTCTTATCGTGCTTGGGTTTGCGCTGTCTCCGAGGCACTTCCGCCTTTGATCGATGTGACAACGCTCATTATTATCCATAGCTGTGGCCGCCTAGATGGCGTATGGGGTTCCTTCCTTCTCAAAATCTGTGTCATCTTGTACTACCATGAGAGTGATGTCTCTTGTAACCCCAGATTTTTTGCACACCGCCCCTCCTGCCTACATCCAACTCCAATATCGGAAACACGTTCCACTCAGATGTTAACTGCCACTCTTTTCATCTTGTCTATGGGTCCCATCAATCTCCTATATCTCGATGGACATTCATCATCAAAGAATCGGTTCTTTTTTGGCTCTGGTCGTTCTCAGTCACGTTTCAGATCAGACTCTGCAAGACAATCCGGCTTTTCGAGGAAAGGTGTTAATGTAAGATAGGGGAGCAACCAGCTTCAATTTCATACTTTCCTTCTCAATCGTTCGACTATACGCTCTTCGACATGCTCCTGGTTTCTTTTGGTATGCATAAATCGTACGATTGGCCCTGTATCACTACTGGAACAACATGAGGGCTATCAAAAGGTGTCGGGGTAAGTTCTACGTTTCTGTTTGTAGTATAATATAATTTACTGCTCGACTAGGCAATCAGGCAACAAATCAACTCCTTTACCGTACAAGTTCTCACATCAGCTCAAAGTCCAATTCTCACCTCTTAGTTTGGCCACTTCGAGAGCGTGGATATTTTGTAACCGAACAGTTTCGGCCCTTCCAGAATCGGGTGCTGTGCTCTACGTTCAGCTTTCCGTCGCCTTCTGGGCTCACGCCATTTTTTTAGGACAGGGTCATTACGAGACTGCAGTATTGTCCACGGGTGATTGGCTTATTTCTTCTTCAGCTGTCATTATCAACATAAAAATGCAGCCCCTGTAGTTGGTCGAAATATTGGTTCACCCCGGCCTCCGTCTACCCCGTGGGTTCTGACATGGTCAAATATTATTCGGATGTATGAAGCCCTATTCGCCGCGGTTTGGTTCGTTACTTGAATCGCTTGAGTGCTATCGCAGATCTGAGTATGCACTCGCTCTCAGATTCTGTGAGGGTAAGCTTTAAAAATATCTTCGGCCTGCGTGCTATACCGCTTCTCACATTGACATTCTCAGTATTCTTCCCCTCAGATCGCGGAATAAGGGAACGTCTTAAACTTGAATTCCTAGCAACTGTTAATGTATGAAGCCGAGACCCGCGGAGAGTCCATAAGCGATTTCCAATTGTTTCAGACAAAAACCCGTGGGACACCTGGGGTCCAGAGCAGGACTTTAATAGCACAAGACTGATGAAGCGCGTTTTAAAGGACTCAGTTCTTGCTTTGAATTTTGGTGGGTTATGTTTGATTTTATACCGTAATCTTTGGCGGCTAGATCAAGAGAATCCAAGGGGCTGGGAGGACAGACATGTAGGGGGTATTATTTAGAGGTCCGCACAACGAAGCACACATAGTTTGACATTTTGCCATCTACACCCAGCAATCACCGCTATGGCAGCTTCCTCTATCATGCTACGAGCCAGTCTTTGTTCGAGTGCATGCTGCTTTAATGTCAATCAATCCCATGACCCACACACAGCCAGGAACAGCCAACATTAGGGCTTCGATATTGGTGCCAATCCATGCATCCGCAAGCGCTTGACCCTTAACCGTATCGCTGACTTTCTTTTACCGATGTTAGCGAAATTCAGCTTGTGATACCTCTCAGGGTTTGGTGCCTTTTTGTGAGCTTCTTTGACTTGAGATATGTTCCGCCAGTGCTCTCACCCTTGTGCTCTTCAGTCATACTGGATGTCAGGCTGGGAGTATTCGAGCCTATGATCGGACATTTCAGTGGCTCTGGAATTAATCATTTGCGGATAAGGTCCCTGTATAAAAGGCAACCCAATGCTCAGTCTTGGACAGTATCATTACTATCCCACCACAGCAACAATGAAGGCCAAGCTCCAAATGCTTATTGCCCTCTTCTCGCTCCTCTCTCTCGAGATCAGTACAGCCGCGGCCAGCCCCATCCAGAACGAGGCGTTGACCAAGCGGGTATGGTGCAACCTCGTCTGACACTTGCATATAAAGGTGACTGATGTCGTGGACGATAGCAAGGAATTCCTGGAGTTGGCCAAGCATTCCTCTGCACTTCCGGTAGCCAATGTACTACAGTCCAGGTTCCTTATGATTATAGTGCAGTTTGTTTCGACTTCTCCGGAAACATGGCATTCCTCGACGACCAGCTGAAAACTGTAACTCTCTCGGATATGTCTTGTACTGCCTACGCGTAAGATTATTGTTCTCCTACACATCGCCTTGACCTGATAGCCGTTTCAGGGATAATGGGTGTTCTGGGACGGCTTTGGGAAGCGATTATGCCCTTCCTGGATATAAGACGATTGATTTCTCCAACTTCAATGGGCATGACTACTCTAGCTCTATCAGCTCGCTCAGGTGCCAATTACTTTAAGCGATTAAATACATTACTTGTATAGAAGTCCACTCGATGCAAAACAGAGTTGCAATTATGATGTTCCGGGATGAAGGTTGCTAAGCTTGGCTATGCCGTACAGTGAGGTTGAAGATGCTGTTCGTGTTATGATCGTTATAGACATCGCCCAACTCAAGATATGTTGTGTAATCTACTTGGTTTTAAGCTAGTTGGTCTGGGCGTTACTAGTAATTTAAGTCTTGACTGGAAGGCAATGGACGGTTGTCAAGTAGTCCATGTCACGGTTGGCATCGTAGGTTAAGCCATCCTCTAGAATTTAGAGTAAAGTCATAAAATTGCTTGGATATAGGGTATGTTCATAACAATAAGGATTCATATGAAATGGAGTAAAGATGCTGTAAGATTGGGAAGGGTATATATATTTGAGTGGTTCTGACTTCGTGGCTTCTTCGAAAATGGCATTATACCCTGTAGAGAGATATCGTCAGGGAGGAAGTTTTGAAATACTTCTGCATCGTCCAGTAGTAGGTGAGAATCGGCTAGAGGAGAAGATATGGGGGTTGAGCAGCCGACGGAACTATCGATGGATGAGGTGCTTGATCTTCGTCGTAATTGGTGTAGAGGAGTGTTCTGGTGGGCATGCGGAGGTTCGCTGAGCTTCGCACTTTGATGTTGATACTTTAAAAACGCGACGGTTTCCAGGCGACGAGGCAACGGTGAGTATCGTCTCGACTCGGAGCATGGCTGGGAAGGGTGGAGGAAGCTCATGCCGCCGAGCTGCTGGAATTGTGACAGCAGCAAGTTGTTCTGCTTCGCTTCGACTAGGGCGGGATGGCGAGTGGAAGGTAGAGTGGTGTAGGTGGGTGGAGACCAAGTCATTGTAGGTGTTTTCGCTTCTATAAATGCCTCGGAGTGCGGCCTTTTGCTCTGTTTCCGCAGATTCAAGTGGAACTGGAATGATTCACAGAGTTCATCGATGGTTGGAACCGTGCGACGCAGGGGCTTCTTAGCTGGGTGTCGGTACCATTCAAGTTGGTTGCATGGAAATTGCTGGGGGGAGGCTATGTCGGAACGTTCTGGTGGTTGAAAGGGTGCAGGAAATGCATGTGGAGGGGGTTTGACTACGTCTAAAATACTTTCTCTCAACCCAGTGAGGTGGGGGAAAGAAGTCGGTTGCTACCATTATAATATAAGTTGTGCGGAAAGGATACGAGCAGTGTCTGAAGTGGACATACGGGTTCAGCTGCTGGGGGTTCGGCTGTCGAAGTAATGGGGCATGCTCCGGGAGATTGTTTGCGAGAATGTTCTCTGAGAGAGGGCAGTTTCTCCTCTAGTCCTTCCAGGGAAAAATCGCAGGGAAATTCGTCGTATCTTAGTCTCTTGATGGGTTTCCCAGCCTTCTTGGCACGGTTTCGGTGGTTCTGAAACTACACAAAGTCATAAGGATATTCCTTTGGAATGGGTAGGACCTACCCAAACTTCGACCTGACGGAGGCTCAATCCGGCCTTTCGAGCAAGCACCGCTCTGTCAGCAGCAGAAGGATAGTTGTTATATTCGAAGTATTTCTCCAGTAAAGGCACACTAGCCTTGGGGAACGTCTAGTTGAGAGAAGCGCGACAAAAAAGTTTTCTTACCTGATTGAAAGTGTGTCGGGCTTTGTTCGAATGTGAAGGTATGGCAGAATCCCGTGAGGCTGCCAAGCGCGACAGCTGGAGAGTGATCTCCCGCCATTGCTGTAGGCCCGATTGGCACTTCTCCGAAAATGTTGAATTGAGGCGGAGTAAAACACTGCATCGATCTTCAGAGTCCGAGAGGTCTGATTCACTATAGCTTTTGCGAAGCAGGTTTTCGCATAAACATTTGAAGCGAGACGCGGCCCTAGTATAAGCAGCCGAGAGTTCTAGAGCGGTATTAGGATTTACGCCTAGAACTTCAAGTTCAGATGCAATAGGCTTTGTATAGGGAAAAGTTGTGTTCAAGTCCCATATTGGTGGAGTCTCTGGAGGTGGAGGTTGTCCTGTGGTCCACAGGGATGCGCATCTGGATTGGATTCTAGGGCCGGCGTCGCGAATATTTTGTAGTAGGAGCAGGCGTTTGGAAGTCTGAGACGTCGGCATGGGGGTAATCGCAATGACCTGTAAGAGTGGAAGGTGGATGAGGTGCAGCGCAAAAGAGACCAGTTGGTGGACAATGTATCTGTTTGTGTGTATTTGCAGAACAATGAGGATGTTGACATTGTGGGAACTAATTTCAAACTCCCTTTGTTCGCAACTGTGACCACACTTAAGTACTCACGTGCCAGTAAGACTTATTTGGCGAACAATCCTGGGCTGTAGGACCGTCACGCGGCGATTCGGCAGTGTAGAGACTCAACAACCTGCCTACTTCACTAAGGGGTGACCCTAGCTCAGACAGCCACATCGGTTCTCTGCAACTGTTCAACTTATTCCATTTGAAGTGCGCACATCTTCCAGTACTGCGCATATGAATCGGCTACCAGCTCAAGTTTCAATGATATGATACTTATATCGGATCGGGGATAAGGATCCTCCCAAGCGCTGGCGACCGACTTTTCTTTATTTATTTTTATTTTTTTCGAGTTATTGAATTAACATGATGAGAAGGATAATTTACAGGGTGCGTCATTAATTAACACAGACCATATATCATCGGGACCAGGGGTATTTTGAACTTTGACCAGTCAACAGACCGGGAAGCATACGAGTAAGGTGGTGCATAATGAAGTGATGCGAGATTGGCTGGGGGTGTTTGGGGACCAGGCGTTGAAGAACCTTCCGAAGTCGCCGCCGAAAGTTCGCTCAAGTTTGTCTCGCAGCTTGAGATAGATATAGAGCTCGAAGCTGAGACCGATCGACGTTGTTTTTTCGCGAGTCGCTCGTCAGGCTCTTGCCGTATGCGTTTGGGAGATGGTTTGGGAGGAGGCGCAATGCTGAGAGATGGTTGAATAATATTCACTTCATCAGTGGGGGGAAGATGTTTGGGTTCGATAGGGGATATGATGAGACAAGGCAAGGGTGCCCGAGAGGCATATGTATACCGTACAGCATACCAGGGTGTCTGTGTGCTGGGCGATTTGTCCTTGGAGAAGATCCGGAGCTTCTCGGCCATCAGTAATGACAGTTGTTCATCCGAACATGCTGCAGTCTTCCGAGGACGTCTTGGGGTGGGTTTCCGACTCCAATCCGGTTTAGGGAACTGGAAGACCGGGGGTGTCGACCAAGAAAATTGTGAGGCATTCTTGTCGTATTTTACAGGAAATGCATGTAAGGGGGATTCAACCTTCAAAAAGTCAAATATTGGCTGATTAGTCGGAGCTGTTTGGGGGCTCTGTACCAGAGTAAGCATGGAGTTGAAAAGGTGGTTAAGATTCACATACGGGTGATCTTTCGGTACTGCTAGTTGGGGTGGGTGATCGCGTTGTGCGTCTACGCTTATCTCGTGGGACAAATGAAGGCGTTTGTTTCTCAATACCATCAAGATGTAGATCGAGAGGGAGTTCATCAGGTCGAAGCCGTTTAAGCGAGATACCTGCTTTCCGCAGGCGACGCCGACGGTTTTGGAACTGAAGCAATATTAGTTCTACGGCCAAGATGTTGATTTTCGAGATTGGCTAACCCATATTTCAATCTGTCGCGGTGTATTGCCCGACTTGCGAGCAAGTAAAGCTCTATCAGCTGCCGATGGGAAGGCATTATGTTTAAGATATGTTTCCAAAAAGGGAACATATTCCTGTAGTACTTATCAGCTAACTAAGAGCACGATACGTTGAAACTTACCGTATTGAATGTTGATCGCTCTAATTTTGTATCACTGTGAGGGGTGGTGCCACTCAGAGCCACACGCTTTTGCACTGTTTGCACAAGCTGAGCTTTCCACTTGTTCAACTGGTCGTAGTAGGTGGCAACATAGAGAGCAATGGGTTTTTCAAGAAAATTGGAGGAAGTAGGCTCGTTGCTGAAATTGTATTTATCAACGAGTTCTCGTATGATAGTTTCCGTATGTTGGCGCAGTTGATTTGCGTGTCGTCTGTATGAATCAGAAAGGCGTTTTGCAAGAGATTGGGGGGCACCGTGAGCCTTCAAGTCTGCGGCAACACAAGAGACGGGCGGCAATTCGAGGGGTAAGGGAGATGTTGAGACGGGGTTTGAGGTTTGGAGTGGAGCGGAGGGTTTGATCTGGAGACTGGTGTCAATAATGCCGCGCAGGGCACCCATCCATTCTAGTCTTGAGATTTGAGGGGTTGACATGGTATGCTGCTCTGGGTGAAAGGCGTTGTCTGGCTTGGGAACTCTTAACGCCTTTGTGTTGAAACTCCGCATTGTCCTTTCATCAAGCTCATTGTGATGTCTGTCACTGTCACGCTGTGTCATTGGCGCACCTTCACTTTGCAACCTCACTTTTCCCTGCTGTAACCGCAAGGATGGCTGATTCTGACTCGATTCACTCTCGACTATGCGCCGCAGAGGCAGAACTGCTATTTGCTTTGGAAGGGGATGAGCATATGCTGGAGTCGTTCCTTCGAGCTTTTGCTGCCTTGGAGCAAGATATACGTTCGGCTTCTTTAGCTGGGCATTTGACAGAAGAAATGAATAGCTTTGCCAACGCTGTCGCTTCGCGCATAGGCAGGGTAACAGAGGCCTTTATCAAACTGGATGAAGCTTCTCAAGATGCGATGGATGAGTTGCAGGATCGTCTGCATGGTCTGGCTAGGAGTTCAATTGAAGTGGAAGGTGGATCTGAGTCAGGAGACGATGATAAAAGTGGTGAGGGGAGTTGTCAGTCTTCAATATCATACTCATTTTTTGCTTCAGGTTTACCACGGACTTTCGCCCCATATATTCAATCAGCGTATACGTGGTTGTTGGACAATCTCAATAACCCCTACCCCCCCAGGGAAGTCAAGGATTCGTTTGCCAAAGAATCTGGCCATTCGGTGAAATTGATCAGCTCTTGGTTTGTGGACGCCCGAAAGCGCATAGGCTGGAGCAGAGTTAAAAAGCGCTATTTCCAAGGCAAACGAACTCCTCTCATTGAGGCTGCGACGAAGCATTTCGATGGCGGCAGTCGCGAGCCCCTGCCGGCGGGGGTTGAGCTGGACCTTGAGACCATGAGGCAGAAGGCCATAGACATGTACAGCCACAGATTTTTCGAGAGCGAGCTGGCCTCCAAACTTAAAGAAGCGGTCCAAGGCACTGAAGCTGTTGGATCGGACGAAGATAATCAACTCTCATCTCGAGCTAAGTCGCGTACTCGAGGACGCAAATCAACCTTACCCTATCCCTCGCCACGCCCGTCTCCTTCGCCCTGTTCACCCCCAGCACCTGTTGTGCTGGAAGTCCTCTGCCCAGCACCCACTGATTCCGGCCGAGCCTCGTGCACCGCTTCTTCTCTCCAGAAACGTAGTAGATCCGAAGAACATTTTGATGTTTTGGATGATAGAATATCTAAACGCTCAAGGTTCGTCTTCCGAATGGCACATTTCTTATACTTATATCGATCCATAGGCGCGAGGCATCTACCTCTATCACTCTTCCACAAGTCATCCTTCCATCACCAGCTGCCTCTCAATGTGACCTCGCGGATCTGTCTGAACGGCCTGCAGGATCAGAGTCGCCGAAGGCCGCAAGTATTCCGACCCGTTCTGTATCGCCTCAAGTATTGCCAAAGCGTCCGCGCCGCAAGTCCGAATCAAGAGTTCAGCGTAAACCCGGCTATTCTTCCGGCTGTCCTACCGGCTTGCGAACAGTGTCTGCTCCCGTGTTGCATGCGAATCCACACGTAGTGCTTGAACCTCCCGTTGTGGTTTCATCCCCAGAAACAACTCAGCTATCTGCTCCTAACTTCATCACTCCGGGTCCACTTTTCATTGGTCAACTACCAATCCCTGATCAGGAGTTGGTATCACAAGAGGAGCTACAGCAATTCTCCTTCAAAATCCCCGCAGCTGTTACTTGGGATCAACCTGATAATACGCAACTGCTTGATCTTGCTTTATATATTCCTCCCCTGTTAGGTCCAGTTATTGGTGAGGACAGTGAGTAATTTCTGAGTATCCGTCCTTGATAAGAGTTTTTTATCTTAATTCAAGGTTTCTTGAGTACTTGCATGGTTCCATCGGACGAGAGATACCTCGTACCTGGGGACGGGGGGCTCGATTCCGCTTGGAACGTCTTTGGCGGCGGCATGTTGAACAATAATTTGTTTGAGCCCTTCACTCCGGTCGAACAAACTGGAACTGGCGTGTCCTCAACTCAAGCAGATGCTCTTTCCACATTATCTGGTGGTGACCTTGGTTTGAGCATGCTTCTTGGTCTCGATCCGAGCTTCTCACTTCAGTCTTCATTGCCGGACTTCGGAAATTTGTTTTTGCCAGAGTCAATGTTCGATGATGACGGCCAGGTGGCCCAACTTCCTTCAGCCTCCGATACCTCTAAGGCAATGCGAGCCGCTGAGATTGAGAAACTGAGGAGAGAGAGGGAACAGCTCCGGGAGCGCCTACAATCACTGTACGTGGTTTTTCGTCTTGTCCAAAATGAAAATCTTACATTGGATCATAGTGATACCCAGCTTGGCGCACTCGCCGCATAGGCTCAACGGCCTGGAAATTTATCTTTATCTTTATTTTTTCTTTGATGCCTCGACTACCTCGCTACCCCATTTTCCCTTGTATTCGCTTCCAGTTGTCGTGGTCAGCTTGCTTTCTACGTTTTTGCTTTCACTGTGCAATGTAAATCACCACAAGCATTATTACAAATAAATATAGTCTAGTGCCGTCCTGTAAGACTAACTTCGTCTTCGATTTTCCAATTCCCGACCTCCCTCATTGCCTCAGCATCCCCTCGTTCGAGCTCAGGTGTATTCAGCAAAGCGCTAACCATCTCCCAAGGATCCCTCGCGCCTCCCCACCTCAGTACCTCCTGCTTATACTTCTCCCCGAGCTCCCTATTCAGCGGATCTCTCTCAAACACTTCCTTCCACACTCTCGACGCAATGGCCCGATCGAATAAATACGAATAATATGTCGCTCCATATCCAAACAGATGCCCGAACTGAGTCTGGAAACTCGTACCAGGGACATGCGAGATCAGTCCTTTGGTATTGTGCAAATTGGCGATTTCGTGGGTGGATGAGAAGGAGGGATCGTCAAGGACTGCTGGGGAGTGATAGATCTGATCTAGGGCTGCAAGGAGAATCTGGGAGTGGGTGTCTATGGCACTACAGGGATCTTCATGGTGGTTACCAATTTGACGAAGTGTATGTGTACCGTCAAAGTCGAAGAGGGAGAGGACTGCAGGCGAGTTCAGGAAATGTTCCATGAGAATCGAAGGAAGCTCGACAAAGTCTGTCGCGCAGCGCGTGCCGGAAACGTTTTGGTACTCTGTGCGACCGATCATAGCTGAAGAGAGGTACGTCAATTAACTACGAAATATGAAAAAAAGAGCATGTGCTTACAATGCATTGCATGTCCCATTTCATGGAAGAGGGTCATGACTTCATGCCATTCCAGAACGGTTGGTCCCTTTGATATAGACGGCTTCGCAAACTCGCAAAGCAGCACGACCAGTGGCAACTGGTGTACCCCATCTTGGTTTGGCAATCTCTGCCTCTTGACCTTTTCAAAGTCGAGACTCTGCTGTATCAGCAGCTCGTAGCCCTCCAGCGTCCCATCCGCAGCCTCGTCATCAAAATCCGTCCTCCTCGAGCAGCGCACTGTGTAATGTGCCGCACCGCTGGCCTTTCCTCTTCGTGCAAATAAATCAGCATATATCCACCCTATCAACCCCTTGTCCTCGTCCAAGACCTCTAGCTTCTGCACGTCCGAGTGCCATACTTCGCCCTTTACGGCATTGACTGGTCGTAGTGTGATTCCATATAGATTCTTAAACAATCGGGATAAGCCCATAAATACGGTACCGAGCGTAAGTGGAGGTAGGGGTATTGGTGGTGCTGGTGGTTCGGGTGGGCAATAGAAATCTCGGTCCCAAGCTTGTACAATAGGTGGTGATGATAGTCTATGATGTGCTTGCTTGCGCGTGCTTAGTGTTTGTAGTGCTCGTCGCGCAAAAGGTCGGGTATGGTCCATGATTGCATGCAAGAAATTCATGACATTTTCTTTTGTGCGACGGGATCACTGAAGTGTTAAAACAGAAGGGAAAAACTTGTACACACCTGGGGTCTTGGCCATCTTATCATCTAGTGTCATATGCGCAAAACTCTGTCTTCCGACTAACCTCGCCAATTCCGCCCTCTTTTTCAACAGGCTTTCTAGTGTGTCTATTTGCTGTTGTGTGCTCGAATTAGCTGCAATGTACATCCGCTTCCTAGGTTCCTCGTCTGGAGCGGAACGCATAATCATCTGAGCCTGTAGCGAGCCTGGATAAACAAGAAGGTCACGCTTGGTAAACTGGGCTTGAAGCTGCAGCCTGACCCCCATGCCCTTGTCCTTAATCCCCGCCAGCTCCTCGGCTCGGATTGAGGCAGGTGGCCGTGGGGCATTTGCGTTTTCCAAGAATTCGCGTCCCAGAACAAGAATGTCGGAAGAGAGAGAGACGAATCGCTGGCGCTGGTCAGGCGGGAGGTCGATTGCTGATTTTTCAAAGTCGCGCCAAAAGATGAGTGCAGTCTGGTATGCCTCTGGCGAGAGGGTTTTGACGAGCGCAGGGTCAGACAAGACCGCTTTCAGAACCTTGCGGTTGGAGTGGTGAACATATGACCGATAGTGGAGTGTCTATGACTGACCTCGTATAGTCCGACATGGGTATTGAGTACGTTCATATACTCGCATAGTTTTTCGTAGGCATGGTTTGCGGCAGCGACCCAAGTCTGATCTGGATGGGCATTGCGGACGAGCTCTGCGAGGTCAATGACGCTGCAGAGCATATCGCTGAGCCGATCAAGATTTTTGACGACCTTGAGGAGCTCGCCCCTGGAGCTGCGGGCATTGAGAATGCGTGACGTGAGGAGCTGTGCGCGGATGAGAGTCGCATCGGCCAGGGAGACAAGGGCGCGGGGATTGACGAGTTGGGTATGGCCGAAGAGGCCGGTGGAGGCTGAGGAGGGATATCTGAAGGCGTGGGGGCTGTCGAAGAGGGAGACCAGTGCGCGGTCGTCTGGAGAGGATGCCGAAGAGAACGCCTGTTTTGCAACAAGACAGCCGCGGAAACGGAAACCCCTCGCCAACCGGGCCAACATGAAATATTTCAAAAAATGAAAAAAAGGAAAACAGAAATGTCTACCCAAGTCTTTGCTACCACGTGACATGCTATGCTACCATTGCAGTCCGTCCGTTGGGCGAATGGCTCCCATTTATCTCTCTCTCCTCCCCTGGCCCTCCGTCCACCTTGGGCTCAGGCGCTGGCTCGACAGCATACACCCAGAACTTGGACTTTCTCTTTCCCGCAACCTGCTCCATCGCAACCTCATTCGGCCTCAGCCCAGCTGCGCCTGTGGTCTTCACCCTGACCTCATCTCTATTTCCGTTCTCCTGCCCATTTATCATAGATCCACTTTCCGCCGATACAGCACTGCCAGTACTTTCCGCCGTCCGTGCCCTCTTCTGTGGTCGCTCAACTTCAAACGGATCTTGAAACCCAAGCCTCGCTGATCGGCGCTCCCCTTTCCAGGCGGGGCCCCAGCTCGACTCCGACGACCCTTCCCTCTTCCCGTTCGCATTCACCACCGCCGCTCGCGTCGATCTCCGTGTCCCCACAGCCGCTCCTCTCTGTCTCTTCCTCTCGCTGTCCTCATCGTCTTCAAACTCATCATCATCGTGCTCCTCCTGATACCGATATTCATCTGCATCGTCCTAGATATTTCGTGAGATACCACCTCGGGACACGCTAGAGCACAATTTTTTCTTGCCTCGCTTCCTTGATGGAAATACACATAATCCGGTTTATGTGATCGTCTTCGTGTCCGGGTTTCGCGAAGCTCGGCTTGAGCCATCAGCAAGCGGTTCTGTTCAATCTTTCTACGAACTTTCGCCACCCGCTGGCCGAATAAATGAGTAAAATCCCCTTTTAAAGACACAGTGTATTACAGGCGGGAAAACAAAACTCGAGGGTAGTGATTGGTAAGAAAGGGGAAGAAGAGAAAAAAAAAACACTCAAGTGGGGGCGGGGCCGGGCATGGAAAATTGAATAGAGGAAGACAAACGGATGAACTCACCGCAAGCTCTGCATCTATGATTTCGAGGCGATTCTCCAACCCTTCAATTAGCGAAAAATGTGCCAAATCCACCTTGGTTTTTTTGCGTCCCTTCTTGACTTCGGGAGCAGTGGCCTTGAGATCCTCAATAACACCCAAGTACTCTTCTCGTGTCGAGCAAATAGCCTTAAATGTGGCCGTAATTTTCCAAGGGTTCGTAGATATATAAATTCGTGGTGAGTCTATTCCGGGTGGAAAAATTAGTTCCCAGTTGCGGCAACAACCAACACCAAATCAGATAGTCAAAGAAGCGGAAAGACCCGGCACGAAACGTCCAGATGGGCTTCAGGACGATGGTACGCAGTTCTTCCTCCCCTCCTTCCCGTGGTATAGCGGGTTCTCTCGGCACACGAAAGGAAAATGGTAAGACATGATGAATTGGGGCACGGACCATCAGCTATCCAATATCGTTCTCTCTTGGAATCCTGGCCAAATGGCATCATTTGAAAGTTGCCACGGAAATTTGCAGCATCAGGATCAGCCGCAGCGCCCTTCTCTTTCTTGTGTTTATGATGCACCACACCCCACGCACGATCTATGACGGGTTTGATATCCTGCGAGTGCTGGAGCTGTAGTTCAACGAGTTGTCGCAAAATTTTGAGCTGTAGTGACATGACACTCATCAATTAGATATAATCCAATTATTCGGAGAAGACGGCACGCACTTTGAAATCCCAGTCTGCCGCAAAGAAGCCGCATTCCATACCCTCAAACGGATCGACATTCGTCTTCAAATTGTCATCCCAAAACACCGTTCGCTCGCTAGTTTTGAAAAATTCGAGCAGAACACCCATGAGCGTAGTCGAAATTTGATCAGTGCTATTAAACACATCCGACAACACGGTGTCAATCTTAACTGAAACTCATGAAATGAGTAGCGAGAAAACGTGTCTGCGCACCTGAGGTTACGTGTCTGCGGTTTGAGGTTGAGTATGAACCGCCCCAGAATTTTCGTGAGGATGTCATTTGGCTCGCGTAACATGAGAGCTTCCTCGAAACTTCGAAAGAACAATAAGCGAGATCGCGTATGATGAGAACCACTATGAAAAGGCGAGGATGAGAGAGACGTACTCCATGGGACTCTCGAATCCGGAAATTTTGCCTTTGAGGTTGGTGAACTTGAGAATAAATGAATATACAAATAAGGATTCCCATCGGTCCGACGGATGGGTTGCGCTGGATGGTGGGCAGACGTGTCCTTTTCGTTCCGGTTTAGTGCCGGGGGCAGCCATGGGGAAGGAGGAGAGGGAGAAGGGAGGGAGAAGGGAGGAAACGCGCCTGTGGCCAACCTTGGTGGTGCTGAATGAAGGAACGCGGTATGATGGCTGCTTAAGTCACAACCTTAATCGTTTTATATATCCACGGAACAAATATATTACAATACACTAGCTAGCTCCTTTATGTGCGTCGAGCAGATGTCCAGTTGAACCCGCTTGAACCGAAGAGTATATTGCCAATCGACCGCACAGCGGGCTCACTCCAACTCATCCCAGAAGATGGGTGCTTAGTGCTGAGACCTTGGAGGTCCGTGCCACATCCACCGAACGACCCGTGCAATCTGGCAACAGCCTTTGTTGATACTCCATCTGGTGCTGACGGCGGATTGGATAAGCAGTGATTGAATAAGACGTACCAGAAACCTGGGACTTGGAATGATTCGGGCTGAAGTTGCGAAAGCGGTGAGAAACCAATCACTTTCACGGCCAAGAGGACCGAAGCGAATGAGTACGCTCGATAAGAGAACTCTAATTACAACAACTTGTGATACCGTGTCAACCAAAAAAATTAAACACAGGGGGGATTGCTTACAAGACTACAGATTGACAACTACAGCGGCTCGCCTCCATTGAACCCACCCTCCCCAATGTTTTGAGCGGAGGTTTTCGCATCCAAGAACAGCTCATTCATTTCGTTGATGTCCTCCAGCTCAATCTGCGACCGGCCGCCCAGCGATGCAGCAATTGATGCCGGTGTCAAAAGCTGAAGTGCATATCTGAAAGGAGAAGAATACAGTTAAACGAGGCGTATCTTGGGGGTTCACATTTGCTAACCTCAACGAGCTTCGCTCGCCCTCTTCCGCCAGCTTCTCTTGTACTCCGGAGGCAAGCTTGAGCCCTTCTACCTGCGCACGAATTTGCACGACCCTCCCAACTTCGTCGCGGGTGTAAGTTGCCGTTTTGACGATAAGACACCTAATGATCAAATAAATCCTTGTCCCATGCGATAAAGTATAATACTTGCCGATCGAGCAGATCTACTGGAACCCCATGTGGAGACACAATGTCAGTCGTGCCTCTCACTAGTGCATTTCCTCTGTTCGTTGCCAAAATCACCGTCGGTGCCATCGGTGATTCAAGGAGCGCATTGAGGTACGTAAAGCACTCAATATCCAGCATATGCACCTCGAGCCATTTTTTATTCACTGCTCCAGATGGCAGTCAGAGAAGCACTTACCTCATCAACGAAAACAACACCTGGAACGACCTCTGCGACACCCTGATCAACATACCCTTTAACGACGCGATTTACTTCTCGCCGCAGCTTATCCGTTACTTCCGTTCTTCCGCTCTTTACGAGGCTACCCATCACACTCATGATATCCTGACCACCCTGTGGTCGTGCGTTTGCAGCATCCAGGTCACCTAAAGTCACATCTTGTACGAGTTCTTTGCGCTTATGCACGTCCCCTTTTGGTAACGGAACGTAGGTTTCTGATTCAAGGTCATAGGAAGAGGCATATGCATCCGAGCGACCCACGCGCTATGTCCCTTTTGAGCAACGTCAGGTAACAGCGGTTGAAACTAACACACCTTGACGGCGCCAGTGTTGGCTTCAATATAAATCACGTCGCCAACAACAATTTTCTCCTTCAAGATTGCTTCATATATACTGGGATCCAATTTGAGCTGCTTGGTCCCTTTCACCGTTTTGAGGCCTACAACGACGTGGGAGACAGTTTTTCCGTATCCACTCAGGGGATTCTCGGATTCCGTTGGTGTTAATTCAGTCACTTCGCCTTCATAGACTTCCTTTGTCTCCTTTATCCGCAGACCTGGAGAGCCAGAGATATTAGCACGACCCAAAGAAGGGAACTTGTTGGAAAAATGAGCAGAATCAGCGGTTCAGACATCCAACTCAAGTACAAAAGGCAGAGGGGTCAGATATGAATTGTCCGTTGGGCATGGAGCGGAGACCATGATGCAATAAAAAATTTTATAGCTGCAACGCGCCCCCACCATTTATACTTCCGCAATTATGAAATGACCCAAACTCACCGATAGCACGTCGAAAAGCCTCTGCAAGCACTTCAGTCTTTTTTACTTCTGAGCTGTACACTTCTGAGCCAACCATCGGGCAAAACGGCACTTTTGCTCCTAGTTCTTGAGCTACAGCCAGTGCAAGGGCGGTTTTTCCTGTCCCAGGAGCACCCACAAGTAAGAGTGCTCGGCCAGAGAATTTTCGCGATTTGATGAGTTCGACTACAACTCCACATGCCTACACATACAAAGACAGTCAGGTTTATTAGTGATCGTGGAATGCTGGGCCAGTTTCGCACCTCCCGAGCTTCTATCTGACCGACGAATCCAGCAGCTCCGGAGGTTGCATAACCCTCGTTGTTGAGTCCTAGGCCTTTGATATGTGAGTGGGGTGCAATACGCGAGGAGCGTGTTGCGGTCGACGATGTGGGCGGCAATGGAGCATTGTGCGCAGGTGTAGAGGACGCTGCGGTGGACGTGGTCGCCTTCATGACGGTTTCTTGGCTGAGTTTGCGAGGCCAAAGATATGAGATTTTAAGACAGAGAAGGAAGGTGCTTCCCACGCAGTTACTCTCAAGAAAAATGTATTGGTATGCCTCGGAATACATGAATAGCAGAAACATGCAGATCCCACCGCCGTTGAAAATATCTTAGCCTGGTCCGACCTGAGCAGATAATCTGGAGATGAACCTACAAAGCGAGGGCAATGTACTCACCTTTGGTATGTCGTGGTGCTCGCTGAGAGCTTCCAGTTTGGCATTAAACTCGGCAACCCGGTCTTTATGGGTCTTTCCAGCCGTCTTGGTAACTTGCTCTTCGAGCTTGAGAACAGAAATTCAGGGATAAGAACTACTCTCATAACCGAACGGCATACCCTCTTCTTCCGTGCGTCGTCAAAGCGTTTCTCAGCCTCTGTCTTCCTAGATCCACTCCCGTTACCCCCAACCATAGCGGGAGAATTGCGGCCGCTTCCAGGTGCTGCGTCCAACACCTCCTTTCCAGAAATCACCTTCTCCAGCTGCTGCTGTTCACCCGCCGGCCCACCCGGCACTTCTTTACGCTTTGATTTCTTCTTCTTCCTGAACCGACCGGTGAGCTTGAGTTTGCAAGATCTGGGGGCTAGACCTACTTCTTCACGATGCCACCCTCAGCGACTCCCCCTTTGAGCTTGAGGGGGCCACCGGGGCGAAAGTCGTAGCCAGACATGACGACTGGTGAAATGAGAGGCCCGGGTGCCCTAGAATAGAAGAGACCACGTGCCTTGAACCCAGCTCACGACACACTTTTCACATCCATCCTCGACCTCCACTGCCCTGCTCGTTCTCGAGCTTACTGCCTCTCAATCATCTTTCACGAGGTAGATTTACGGCGGGAAACGCCTCAAAAGCCTTCGTCATGGCCGTCCTGTCCTCGCCAGTTGCTCTCATCCAGTCAATACCCCCTGTTACGCGTGCCTTCGCAATTGCGACCATCGTTTCATCCGCCTTTTATGCATGGCTGGAGTGGAAAGGAATGGGTCATACCGCGGCTCAATATATGTTGCTAGTTCCTGGCTCGAGTCTCTTCGCGCCTTGGACTTTTCTAACATCCGCGTTCGTGGAGCCGTCGATACTAGAGGTGGGGGCATCATGACGCTGCTGCACAACCAAGTCACTAATCCGTTTGCATGCCGCTAATCCTCTAGTTTATTGCATCGATGATATTCGTGCCTGCTGCGCTCAAGTATCTGGAGAGATTGTGGGGAGCAGTTGAGATGGCCAAGTTTATTGTGGTCTCGATCGTCGGCTCGAATATCATCGCTTTCGGACTCAATTGGATCGAGTTCATCGCAACCGGAAACACAGAACTCTTTCTGTACCTATCTTCTGCTGCTCCCTCATGTGTCCCCAGCTAACCCGACTCCAGGTACGGCATGCCATACCATGGACAAATGGCGCTGCAGATCGCCCTACTCGTTGCATTCACTCAGCTTATCCCAGAGCATCACATTCAAGTTCTAGGCTTTATAAAAACCCGTGTAAAGGTGTGTCCACCAATCTGGGATGCCGCACAATGTTTGACCCACCACTATACAGAATGTACCCATGGCATACCTCACCCTCTCCACTGTTCTCTGTCTCCTAGGCTTTCAGTGTCCATGGGTCGTGATTCAGTTTGGGTGGTTCGTTGGTTGGGTATACTTGCGTTTCTACAAAAAGAATCACGGAGAATCTATCGGGGGTGTGGATACATATGGGGACAGGAGCGAAACGTTCTCTCTTGTGTCGTGGTTTCCTCCCTTCATGCAGTATGTATTCTTGCGCTAAGTGTTCTACTATGCGCTCAAAATGTTTCACAGTGGACCCCTTACGATCCTGGGCAATACTGTTTACAAACTGGCAAACCGCTTCCATCTGATCCCAGCCTCGTCGGGCGACCTTGAAACTGGTACCTACAGTCCAGTTCCACTCAACTCACGGGCAGAAGCGGAGAGGAGGAGGTTTGTGAGCTATTTGTCATCTCCTGTCACAATCGCTAAACTTGCATCAGAGCCCTTGCCCTAAAAGCCCTTGATCAGCGCCTCGCAAACACATCTTCACCCGTTGGCCCCTCTTCCAGCACTCCCCAAGCAGCTCGCCCGCACTCTATGACCCAGTCCAGATCAGAAGGTAGTGCCCCCTCAACAGGCTCCTCCCCAAACCCTAATGGTCGTCCACATGATCGTAAGAAGAGCATCAGCGAGGCTGATATTGGCGAGCCCATGAATAAAGCGGACAGTCGATGATTACTATGTTCCGCCCCACAATCCCCCCTTGGCTGGGCAATGTCCTGGTGCTAAGGTCATCGCACATGGCTCCTGGAAGTTCACTAGACAAGTCCAGAAGCTTAGCTCCGACCTGGACTCTTGTATGCCTTCCTGTAGAATTGTTACATTACTTGTTCTTTTCATTTCTATCACATATAATTGTCATTGCGGGGCGAGGTTTTATGATTATGTAAGTGCACGTACGGCCAAAATGGCCGACTGGCGAAACCTTCATTCGCAGACACCTCTTATGTTTCGGCGTCCCTCCCTCGCTCAACCTACATCTTCTGCACTTGGAAATGGTCAAACCCCAATGAACACAAACTCAAAGGATCGAGCGGGATATTCAATGTCGAATCTAAAACCAAGTTCAAATAAAGAGGATCAGGACTCTTTCAACACCGAAGAACTGTTTGCAAAACACACGGTTGCTGAGATCAGGGTCATTCAAACCCGCCTGAGGTATATTCTCATTCGCGTGTCAGAAGATGAACCAAACGTTCACGCAACAACAGAGGAGATGCCGATGCCAAGAAGGAAGAGCTGCGGCAGATGGTTGGGTGCGTCTGAGATGTGTCCTATGCCCAAATACCGAGGATTATCTCTCACGTCTGGCTTGGCTTCTGAAAGCACAGAGAACGGTATCGAGAGTTATTGCAAGCATCGTCATCTATAATTTCCATCGCACAGGCTTCAGAGCGCGTCGTAGAGGCCCTAGAGGAGTCAAAGCTCGCGGTTCAGAGCCAGGCAGATCCACCGCTACCAAAAGCGTCCTCAGTATCCAACGTCCAAGGTTAACATCTTCCTACAGTTTCGCGGATTATGGACTCACTGCTAGTTGAGTAGACAGGCGCTTACAGGCGCTACAGATTCTTGCTGCCCATATGAAATTGCTACTTGACGCACCAGAACATCTATGGCGGTTAATTGAAAGGAAAAAATTTCTTCCTGCTGCATGGCTTTTCCTTCTCGCGAGGGTGGTCCATAGAACACTAGTACGGAGCGACGAACAGGAGGAGGAAACGTGGATGAATCAGGGCATGGACGTGCTGGCCGAGTTCCCGCTTATTCAACGACAGTGGGATGTGGTTTCACAGTTTCGCTCCCAGATCATTCATAAGGCAATACTTGGCCTCAGAGACGCTTCTAGTTCCACCGAGGTTCGTATTGGCTTGAGTCATCCCCCTCTTTGTTACTGAAGATTCTCTCCAATCATTCAGGATACATGTGCCACCTTGGTCACACTCCACCTGTTAGATTCACGCCCTATTCATGACACGCTATCTTCGATGCTTTCGCAAAGGTTAAAGACGTTAAATGCGTCTTTGGTTCCCAAAGGACAGATCCGGTCACCACCGCTCATGTCGCCTTCTGATTCAAAAAACTCCTCTAATGGTAGAATCACATTTTCGCTCTCCCAAGATAACATAAATCCTTCGCCGAGAAAACCACGTATCCACGAAGTCAAGGAAAACTTGCACAGCGTGCTCGCTATCATCTCCCAAACAGTTTATGTGGCTCGCGGGATATTTGACGGACGATCTGGATGCTCGCTAATAGAACGTGTGCTTGAATTCATCCAGTCCGACGCGGAGAAGACCACGAGCATCCCTGCGGACCTAAACTTGACTACGCGAGCGCTACTGACAAACATAACGTCTGCTGCTCACTTCCAGCTCCTCCCTCGCAATTTACAGCTGTATAAACCCTATGTTGACCTCACATCGTCCTCAGCATCCTTACGACAGGAACAATTCTCGGCTCAACTAAACGAATGGTTCGAGCACTCCATGAAACTGTTCCACGGTGCGGTTGAGAGATGGTTCCAAGAGTTGGAGAGTGTAAAGGAAGCTTGGAGTGTAAGACTGGTTTCAAGGGATTGGGCTGGAACATCAACGCTAGAAGAAAGGGAGAGGAGGCAGATTCTAGAGGTGGTGGACCGAACTTGTAGGGAGCGGACCGTAGACATCTGGAGTTCGATGTTGAGAATCGCATCATCGTCATTTGAAATGGCGCTTGAAACAGCATTGCGATCGATGAACTCAAAAGAGCTACTTCCAAGTGTGTAACAATCGACGATTATAATTTTTTGGCCATCTAATCCTTTTTCTAGTTAATTCACCGATAGACTTTCTTTTCAACCCGGTGACACTGCCTATGATATCACAATCGTCAAGTAGCTATGATATTCCTCTCCGCAAGTATCAAAGCGCCCTCAAACAACAGTTACTCGGACGGACAGCCTTATTGGATAATGTACTCAACACTCTAGAGCATTGTGCAAGACAGATATATGAAGAGGCTGTTTTTATTCGGTCTAGCGTGCGAGGAGAAACCAAGTATGTGGTTCCCTGACGTGATGAAGCCGATCGAACCAATTCGTGTAGGTCGATCGTAGATCTCCTTGTAAAGCTCCACGAAACCGCCGCCGAGGAAACGATAAAATCCTCAATAAGGCTGTTAAAGAAGGCTGTAGACCAGGTGGAGGGAGAACATGGTAATTCTGATGCTGTTTATTTTCTAATTAACCGATATTAACACTTTGTTCAAAGAAAACTCGACGCAGAAGCTTGTGTTTCTGGAACAAGTCACCGAGGATTTGGCTTTACGATCGTCCTTTATCGATCATATCGGTTGCAGTAAAACAAGCAGAGACGGTGGGTCATGCATAACAGTGTACTCTTTGGATATTGGCTTACCATAGAACAGCTTTTGTAGAAGAACTGAGTGCAATAAATTGCACTGTATTGGACTTGTGGAAACGTAGAGCAATAACCTGCCTTATTCGCCAAGCGCGACGACCATCTCTCAGAGTCATTCCAAACCTCTCAACTGGTGAGTGCCTCGACCTTGGTTGACGATGTTACATGTTGAATATTCTCTTCCAGGCCCCGCCCCAGAACTCGTGCAAGCATTGATGTCCCTGTATGGAATCTTGCAAGAAGTGACCTTTAGGTGGGACAGAGAAAAGCAGTTGGGCATAGTCCAAGACGCCCTATCCCTCTTCATTGAGACGTGGTTAAATGAGGTACATGAACATACTCCCCATGACCTTGCTTTTTTGCAGGAGTTTGCAAAGCTAGCGTCAGTGCATCCATTGGGAAATAAGCTCAAGGGAACGGTAAGCAAGCCCATTCTCTTGCAGGTAGAGCCGAGGTTCACCAAAGGCCTTCAAGTCCGAGCTGCCAGATCTCGGACGAGTTGCGTCGGAATATGTCAAACAGCTGCAGACGTTCTTCCCAGCTACAGTCACAAAGGCCCCAGATCACGGGAAAGGACAGAAGGACTCTGCGAATAAATTTCCGAATCTTCTACGCTGGGGCGAGCCATCCACAGAGCAGCAGCGGCTCCGGGGCACAGTTGAGCTTGGCAAGCCTGGTCCACGGTTTGGATTATTATTGGTTGGGGGGGAGAGTAGCCGGTAGTGTTAGGATCTAAATAGATGACAGCGAGCCGGAGAAGGGGAGCAGCGCTCGAGCGACGGAGCGAGTGTCCGGATATGGGCAAATTGAGAAGGAAGTGACAGATTGGCGATGAGAGCGATGTGTGTCATTTCTGTTGCCGCTGCGCTCCTGATGGACCGCTCTGCCCTCCCCCTGCTCGAGTCCTTGCTCTCTCTCCCCTTTCCCAACTCCTTCCCTCCGTCGTTATCTGGAATCGGGATTCCAGTTTCGACTTTCGGCAGGGACTACTACCCCAGCCAATTCCCCTCTCGGTACCCCTCGGTCGCGGTGTTCGTCTCTTACTTTTCAATAATCCTTGACAGAGATCCTGAACTCGAGAGTTAGTATGGCTGCAAGTCGGTCGTAGAGGCCCTCCAACAAGTCTGATTGCCGCCCTCCATGCCTGCCGGTACGTACCACTTTCGTTCCTTCTGCAAAAGCATATCTGACGCGAACACAACAAAAAGCGCTTGATCATGTTCACCATAATTTTTCCCGCTTGACGCCAGCATATCTCACCCTTCATATTTCTGGCGGGCAAGTGGGGCTACCTATCATTATTGGCACTCTGCTGCTTTCGAAAAAAGTCGCTCGACACCCCACGCTCCTTAATTTCTTCCACACTTGGGTGATTTACTCCGTCGTATATTGTATCCTGTGAGGTTTCTTTTCCTCCTCCTACTACAGCGATGGCTTACGTTTTCCTGGTTATGCATAGTCTATACAGTGGACAGCGGCACCAACCTCAGGCCGCCCTGTGCCAAGTCCAATCCGCACTGATACATGGCGTGTCGCCAATGTGAGCAAATTCACCATGACAATGATATGGATGCATCATTCAACTGTCATTTTTCATTTTCGTAGGTGTGCTACTTCAACACTCGCACTGGTCATTCAGGTGATTCCGCTTCTGTAACCTTGAAACCCTGAGCTGATCGAATGACATGATTTCCTCTCCCCCGGGATACACAATTATAGCTCTGGAGGACATTACGAGAACCACCGGTTCAACAAACAGTCACTTTATCAGGATCACGATGGCCAACAACACTACGGTTGCGTGTCATGTTAGCGATGCCCTACATCGTTTTCTCTGTCTTCGTGACGCTGACAGCACTCGTGGGTCTATTTGTCTGGACCCGATTATTTTGCAACCGCTGATTGGATGGGTTAAATATAGCTGCAGCGCCAACAAGGTGTTGTGATTACAGGGAACGGGTTGTATTGCGCCCTTCGCGGAGAAACATTGTAAGTAGGCACCAAGTCGGGTCTCAGGGAGTGTTGCAGACACTAATGGACATATGGTCATAAAGTGTGAGATATGCTGTACCGGCTTTCTGCACCACGATGCTGGTTATCATTGTTGGTTTCGAAGGTAAGCCGGCATCTTGAGTTCCCAAGGACCCGGGATTAATTGATGATGGCGGACGTCCTAATGCAGTTGCTATCGCAATCCGATATTTTCAAATGCAGCGAACAATCTCTGACAGCTTTCCTTTGGCGGATACGGGAAAGAAATCACCCGTGATGGCTCTCCGAGTCCTCGCGTTTAGTCTATATACCCTTGTGACGCTGAGGTAAGTTTACAGTCACTTTAGGGGAGTGTGGGTGTCTGATGCTTTAACTTGAAAAAGTGTCGGTGTCCTTTCTCTGTCAGGGAAGGGCATGACACCCTGGCCATATATGATTCAGGCAGCGTGTGGGTGGTTTTTTGTTTGAATTGGTGATGGTATACTGATCGTCAATGTAGTGCCACTGTCAGCATTTCTCGTTTTCGGGACTCAAAAGGTATGCTTCTGGTGACTAGCAATGCAGAAAGGAGAGTACTAACTCGAGTCGTAGGATATATTCCTCGTCTGGCTATTTTGGAAACCATACCCTACTGTACCAGCTTTCGATATATCAACCAAGCATTCACCACATCAACATACAAGGCCTGTGTCTGGAGCTCCTAGTGAGGTCTCCACGATTTTTAGCATTGAGCGCATACCTACACTTCCAGTATCAAATGTGTAACAATAGTTAGAGCATCAATCAAATTTCTTTTTTGCGTTTGGAAATGTTGCCTTGGGGAGGAAGATTCAGACGTTGGGTTTTTCATCGGTGTCCCAATTAATGAAAAGATATATAAATAAACAAAAGAGGATAAACAGACTATGCGCCCCCGCTGTCCGACAACGTTAGAAATGGGTTGGTAGCACAAGATGAGAACGACATACACTAGGATGTTGTTTCTATCATGAGGTTGTCAGCTCTACTGAAACGTGTGTTAAGCCCGAGAGCACTTACATTGGGATATGGATGAGCTTGACAAAGTAACCGATGAAGCCCATGACAGCAAATCCAACAGCTACTGCCTTGCAGATTTGCATGAATTCTGAGAGAGAGAGAGCGTTCAGCTTCGCCTGGTTATGAGGGGCTGGGTGTTCTGGGCACCTTTTTGTGATGGTTTTGTGCAACGTGTCAGAAACTGCGAACGGACGAATGAGCATAGTGAGAACAGGGAGACTCAGGGGCAAGCGCACCTGGTTGCCGTCGCGGACGAACTGCTGGGGTATCTCGACGAATTCGCGAACTTTGTCAGACATGGCGGGGGGGAGTGAGAAAGGGAGGGTGCTGGCAGGTCTAAAAGAAAAGTTGTGGATCGTGGCCGGGTTCCCACGGATGCAGATGACACGTGGGGGGGGATGCGAAGGGCGCGTCCTCTGGCCTGCATGCATGTTCCTCTGCAGGTCTCTGCTCAGAACTGCCATCCTCCCACACCGCAGAGACTTCCCACTCGCCCGCGCATATGCCCTCACCACCCCGCAACCGTCCACCACCGTCATCGACCATTATGTCGAGCTGCTCAAATCCGCCTCATCTCTCCATGCTATCGACGCGCACTACCATAATCTCGTTCGAATACTGAAAGAGCAGGAGAAGCAGGGCAGTTTTCCGACGAACCAAATCCTCAGCAAGGGTCAAGTTTCCAAGATTATCTGGCACTATGCAAAGTCAGGGCGACAGTTCCACCTTCAGCGAATCAAGGAAATTCTTCTTGATATGCCGCTCGTATTCTGCATGGAGCCAACCATAGATACCCACACAACAATTATACAGGGCCTTATCCACCGTGGAGATGTCCAACTGATATGGGATTGGTTAAGAGATATGCCCAAACATCCTCCCCACCTTCCCCCCATCCCCGAACACTATCATATGGTTCTCGAGAGCTGCGTGGATATGACGGGGTGCTCATATAAACTCGCGCGTGCTCTCGTGGCCAGAATGCCAAAGCATGGTTGCAATCCAACAACCGATACTTACTTGCACCTTGTCCGCGCGCGGTGGAAATACTTTGACCGTGATGGAGCGAGCACTCCTCCCCCTGTACCTGTATTTGTGGCGATGTCTGAAGATATGCAACGAGGTGGTTTACCGTTCGACCCTTCTTTTGGCGAGCTTCTGTATGAGGAATATTCGAAACGTGGTTTTCCTGTATGGGGGGAGCAGGCGCGAAGGTTGTACCAGAATAGGCTCCAGAAGCGACAGTCGCCCGAACAGCTGGCAATGGCGAAACAGGCTTTGAGACTCGCGCATACAATCCAAGCCAAGGGTATGCGAGCAGCCCTCTCATTGTATAGGTCTTGGAATAATAACAACCCACCACCGCCGTCCATCATCCAAGAACTCCTCCAGCATAGTCGCCAACTGTCCGATCTTCACCTCATTGAAGAGGAGTGGGACATCCAATGTGACGCCTCCCATTGGACTCTCCTCATCACGAATAGTACCCGGGCGGATAAGCTAGATGACGCCCTCGCGATCTACGAAGCCTCCAAACGCTCCGGGATAGCACCCAATCCCTCTATGATCTCCCCTCTTATTCGTGCCTTGTGTCAATCCAACTTTGGTCCTCCACGAGAGGCCAGTATTGACCGAGCACTCTTAATCTTCCAGGATTTGCGGGCAAACGCTCTGCAAAAGGAGCAAATGCCTGACGAATCTGAAGATGAACCTGGCTCTGTAGAACAAGATATATACGCCACCCTCCTCCGGGGCCTCGCTACAACTCAGTCCACCTCCAAGTACGCCAACATAGCGAGGGAAATCATGGACGATATGACCGCCCGTAACTATACTCCTGACGATAGCGATACTGTCAGCGCTATCATCGTCCTCTACATGCGACGTTGTCAAAATATGGAAGAGGCTCTTGAAGTCTATAGGCGTTTCAAGTCTTCGCTAGATGAAAAGGGATACGCCATCGTCCTTGGTGCATTCTGCAAGCTAAGATTTAGCAGAGGCATTGAAATACCTTCGCTCAAGGGGTATTTCGAGATTGTCAAAGATATGCGTCTCGCAGGGCTTGAGACCACGATAGAAGTCTACACCATCCTCCTCAAGCAACTGGGCTCTGTTGCAACGGAATTGCAACGGTACGACGATCCAAACGTAGACGAGATGCGAAACAGCCTTATCATCACGGCCCGACGTGCGCATGACCTCCTCACGCTTGATGCGTCTCTCTCACCAGATGCGATTCTGTGGAACCAGATGATGGATACATACCAACGTCTAGGGTGTTTTGCCGACGCTTATCGAGTCTGGGATTTGATGTACGTTACCGGTCGATTCAACGAAGCGAGCGTGAGCGTGATCCTCGATGCGTGCGGATTCGCGGGGGCGTATTCAATAGCGAAGCAAATCATCACGAGGCTGCGGAGGGATAAATATCAATTCACGCTACGCCATTGGAACACTTGGTTAGAATGCTTGTGTAGGCTTGGACGACTCGAGGAGGCTGTCAAGGCGCTTTGCACGGAAATGGGTAGAGAAGGGAATGTAAAGCCGAACGTGGATAGCGTGGAGATCGTGGCTAAATTTGCGAGAGGTGTGGGTCGGGAGGGGGACGTGCTGGCTCGTGTACAAAAATATTGGCCAGATCTTGTATCGTCGCCTTCTTCCTCTTATAAAGGGGTAATTTAAAAACTAATTATTAATGCGGTCTAATCATGCCAACATCCATTCAACTTGCCCAGGTGAAGTTGATGCAAATCGTCAAGTCCCAAGTGTCGTCTGATATAAGCATGCTCTATTGAATACGAATCATCCCAAAAATAAACTGATAAATGAGGCACGGAAAAATGGCTATGGCGCGTGGTTGAGCAATGCCAAAAGGCTGGGCGAGTCTTCTAGGGGAGTAGAAAGCTCATGCAGGTAAGGTAAATGGTCTATGTAGTTGAGTTCCAATAAAAAATCTAGTGCTTGGAGGCAAGCTCCTCTACGGACGGACAATCACACTGAAAAGTCAAGTCAGTTAGATGTTAATTTTCGGTCAGGGCTGAAGGAAGACTTGCAACGAGATTCAGATCGCCGTATGCTGCAGAACTTGTTCGACATGAGCTCTTCAGAAAATAAGCTGTGAATGCTTACCATCATCAACTCGAGAAACAGTTGGCCAGAACTTCATTTCTCGAAGCCAAGGCAAAGGGTACACTGCTTCCTGCCGCGAGTATGGTCTAAGGAGTATATCCCATGAGGCACTGCAAACATGTAAATAAACAGATGGAACAAACCTGCTCCACTTATCTTCAGGCAGGGCAATGACCGAAATGGGGTGGGGTGCATTCTTCAATAAGTTATTATCCTTCGGTTGTTTGCCAGTGATGATATCCTCCGCCTCCTTGCGGATCTGAATCATCGCATCACAAAACCTGTCGAGCTCGTCGAGAGTTTCGGACTCCGTGGGCTCAATAAGCATGCATGTCTGAATAGGCCAAGAACATGTTGGTGGGTGAAAACCAAAGTCCTAAAGAGAATTCGCGTTAATTAGCGAGCGTAGATCAACGGGTAGACTAACGAACCTGTAAGCGCTTGGCAAAGTCCTGGACCTTGAGACCGGCAGCTTTGTCAAATTCAGCCAGGTCAATCAATAATTCATGGGCAACCCGTCCATTTTCGTTCTTGTAGCGGAGTGTATAATGGCCAGACAGACGAGCAGCCATGTAATTGGCGCTGAGCAGTGCGATCTTTGAGGATTCCTTGAGTCCCTTTCCGCCAAGCATCTTGATATACGCCCATGAGATTAGATCGATGGATGCGCTACCGAAGGGCGCGGCGGAAACTGCATCAATGGCTTGCTCCCCTTTGAAAGGCATGGCTGGGTGAGAAGGGAGGAAGGGTGTAAGGTGCTCCGCAACGCAGATAGGCCTGAACGCGGTGAAAATAGGCGGTTATTCAACATCATTGACTAACGGTCAACTTACCCGACACCGGGTCCACCACCACCGTGAGGACTAAATTATAAGGTTCAGTTCGGCAGCAACAATACACCCCAGGCGTTTGCGCTTACATAGCGAATGTCTTATGAAGATTTAAATGGCAGACATCGCCGCCACAAGTAGCGGGATTGGTCAAGCCAATCTGGGCATTGAGGTTGGCACCGTCGAGATAAACTTGCCCCCCGTTTTCATGAATAATCCTGCATGCCTTGAAATTCTCTTAGAACTCAGCGTATGAAATTTAGCGATAAACGGACTTCTTGAACCCCAGCTTCGAAGACACCAAATGTAGAAGGATAAGTGATCTATTTTTCATATTAAGCGGCTGACAAAAAAACAAGCGGAATAAGCTTACCATGAAGGCAGCCAGGTGGTCCTTATGTTTCTCTGCTTTCGCACGGAGATCCTCCAGATCTAGGTTTCCATCTGGATGGACTTTGACAGCGACAACCTTCAGTCCAGCCATCGCAGCAGACTAGACAAGAAAATGAGGCTTAGCGACCAAGATAATCAATACAATAACCGTACAGCCGGATTAGTTCCATGTGCACTCAGAGGGATAAGGCAAACGTCACGATGACCCTCGCCTCGAGATTCATGGTAAGCACGGATGACACAAAGGCCAGTGTACTCTCCAGCCGCTCCTGAGTTGGGCTGAAGGGATGCAGCATGGAACCCTGTAATTCTGCAGAGGAAATCCTCGAGTTCCTGGAAAGGATGGGTTGTGAAATTTTTCTTCTCACATGTTAAGCCGAAATCTTACCTTTATGATGGCATGATAACCGCCAACTTGGTCACAGGGAACGAAAGGATGTATGTTACTAAATTCGGGCCAAGAGAGAGGGATCATGCTGCTAGTACTGTTGAGCTTCATGGTACAGCTACCAAGTGGTATCATGGAGTGAGCAAGACTAAGATCCTTCGAAGCGAGATAATTAATGTAACGCAGCATTTCGGTTTCAGAATGGTGCTTGTTGAAGACAGGGTGGGGAAGGAACTCCGACGCACGCTTGAGATGATCGGGGACAGATGATCGTTTTGGCTCAACAAGATCAACCAGAGAGACAGCGCTCGCAGAGACGGTAGAAGCAAAAACATTAATAAGAGATACGAGGTCCTGGGAGGTTATGCTCTCGTCGAAGGTAACACCCACTAGCTTGTTGTTGATCCGTCGCAGGTTCATCCCAGCGTCCACAGATGCCTTGTGCAAGGAGTCGGTGCTGGTCAAAACGGGGGTGACATCGATCGTGACAGTGTCGAAGAAGTCTCGATAGACAGATCTGTAGCCTAGCCCTTCAACCGCATCCACGAACACTTGCGCGAACCCATGAACCTTGTCAGCGATGCGTTTTAATCCTTGAGGGCCATGATATACAGCATACATGGCAGCCATGTTAGCAAGCAAGGCCTGGCTCGTGCAGATATTACTCGTAGCTCTCTCGCGACGAATATGTTGTTCACGAGCTAGTAGCAAACTCGTAAGAAGATTCTCACATTAACACGCGAACACTCACTTTGCAAAGAAAGTCGGTAAGCGGGATTGCCCTCCGCATCACGGCTGCGACCAATCAAACGACCTGGCATCCTCCTCTTCAACTTGTCCGTGACAGCAAAGAAAGCAGCATGAGGTCCCCCGAACCCAGTAGGTACGCCAAATCGTCCCGAGTTTCCAACTACAACATCAGCGCCCCACTCACCAGGAGGTTTCAAGTGTGTCAGAGCGAGAAGATCCGTTGCAACAACGACAAGACCCCCAGAAGCATGGGTCTTTTCAGCCACTGCGCTGAAATCACGAATAGATCCATGGACATCGGGATATTGAACAAGAACACCACAGATATCGGAAGAATCCTCGGTTTGTAGCAAAGCTTGGGCCTCACCGACCACAACGCGAATAGAGAAACCTTTGGCACGGGTTTGAAGAACAGCGATTGTCTGGGGAAGGACAGCCGAATCGATAATAAAAGTTTTTCTCTTCAACGACCCCGAGGCAAACGCCATGATCATGCCTTCAGCGGCCGCTGTTGCTTCATCCAAAAGAGAGGCATTCGCAATGTCCATTGCCGTTAATGACATAACCATAGTTTGAAAGTTGACCAAAGACTCCAGTCGGCCTAAATTTAGAACTATCAGTGATGGACCAAAATTAACGCAACAAGGTTGTTCGGACCTTGCGCAATCTCGGGCTGGTAGGGAGTATATTGCGTATACCACGCTGGGTTCTCGAAAACCTATAAAGACGGTAAGAAGAAGCGAATGGGGCAGGAGTTGGCGCTTAACATACATTTCGCAATATAACAGGAGGGACGACAGCACAGTGATAACCCATACCGATGTAATTCTTGAATGCTCTATTACGACCACCCAAAGCCTTTGCCTGAGCATGCAACTGAGATTCGCTCGAGGGCGGAATAGTGGCATTGCTAATAGTGCTCGAAGCAATTCGGATCTTGGGAGGAACGGTCGCCTCGATAAATTCATCCATGGTTTTGTACCCAATTTTCTCGAGCATTTTAGAGGCCTCGGCGTCATCTGGTCCGATATGACGCTCGCTGAAAGTGTCCAATGGGTCGAATAAGGATGGCGGCTTCCTGAGGCTAGCTAAGCCCCTAGAAGACTGTGCAAAGTAAAGAAGGCGGTGCGCAGATAGTAACCGCCCGAGCCTCGACGCGGCACCGGAGGCATACATGGTAGGGAATCCAAGCAAGAAGGACGCTGTTGGAAGGATTAACAACTGGTACGATTCGATTTTCAGCCAAGGGTCAGGAAGCGCTTCCACCGAGCCATTCACCGAGTAAGGCTCCGACGACGTAATGGGCTGATAAGCACATTCAACGCATACGATATCTCAGACGAATTCTCAACATCTAGCGATGAAAACGCTGAACGTTCGGCCGACGTACACAATATAGACGCTCATCGGAACGAGATTTTGGCAAAAAAGAGGTAGCCCCGCAATACACCTACAATGCCATCATAAGCGCCGTTTATTGCCCGATCAAGACAGACAAAAAGTTTTTTCTCTTGGCTCGGAGGAACGGAATCCCGCGTGATTTTGCGGCTTCCGTTGATCCCACCGGATCTCACCTCACCCAGCACAACACCATAAGACATTAATCTGACCCTATCTATGTTATACAGCGAGACCGACAAATTGTATCCCTACGGCAAAAGTGCCAGGATATCACTACATCCATGACGAATAAATCCAACCGCATCCTCAACTCGCCTTCTGATATGACCGATCAGCTCGCCGAGTTCTCATCAATGTGAACCTGACCTACGGAGGTTCCGAGTCAGATGTTGACCTAACACCTTGTTGCCCTTCAGATTCGATTTCCCTTGCAACAATTTGCATTGCTTCTTCCGCTGTCTTCACTCCCCCGTCCAATACTTTTTGTTCATGGTATCTCAAAATCTGCGAAAGCCCATCTAGCCGCTCTTGAGTTGTACGTACATTGGTCGTCTGCGCTGATGACGCAGAGAGCTCGCGTACGACCATTTGGAGCTTGTCTATAGTATCCGAAAAGCGTATCAGCTCGTACTGGGAAAATTAGTGGCCGTGTGATCGAGCAACTAAACGAGGAACCTACAATAAATTCATGTAATGCCTTTGACGAGGGAAGGAATCTCTCCCCTTGGAAAAGCGCACATTCCAACAGAGCAACTGTCTGTATATATAGCAGTGTCACAATTGTCTCTCGCTGAAATGAGTTTTTTGTCTGACCTCATCTACGAGAGCACCCAACCCCGTTGAGGCCGTGAGATTCTGCGTCCTGGTCGCAATAAAATGTAAAAGGCCCAAGGTAGCAGACCACAGCTCTTTCCACTCATACTCTACACACAACGTTTGATGAGGGTAACGAGTGCTCCAGATCAATGGGAGACTTACCTAGCCGCGTGCGATTCTGTCGAAGATACTCTAGCACACGCTGGATAATGTTGATAGACAACCTCATGCAGAGGATTAGGCGGTAAAGGATGTCAAGGGCAAGTCCTTACAAATAGGATGGAACTTCTAGCCTATATCGCAGGTTGTGACGTAGCCAGAGTACGGTGCAGTCTAACAACGCACAGATCGGAGCACGAGGATTATTGTGGACCGGAAGAGTTGGTAATTTCTTGGGAAAATTAGCATATTTCATTGTCTCTACTAACTGTTCTCACCTGTCTTGACAACGGAATTATACTGTGACGAACTTGAAATAGGCTTTCTAAAACCGACTCGCTCTCTAGAAAACAAAGCAGGGTTCTGAGAGACAAATTGGCGTAAGCAGATGCTCGAGCAGAAGCCGCTGAAGATGCATGGGCAAGGATGTAAGACGACAGCGATAAAGTCGCGAGCAGAGCAGCTGGTGGCTGTCCCGCCTTTTCAAGCCTTTTCCCATCAACAGAAGCTACTGCTTCGACTAGGACGCTCCGGAACGTCCTGTTTGCAAGAGTCATCTCAAAAACCAGAAGTAGTGCAGTGGCTGATTCAATTGGCCTGGTTCAAAAACGCATCAACCACTACCCTTTTCCATGAATAGATTCTAATTCCTACTGTTGTTTGAAGAGCTCTTTTGAAACGTCAGTGGGCGTAGATGCCAGTGTCTTGTCGGGGCGCCACGAGGTGAACATGGAAATGATTCCAGTTGTGTGTGAGGGTGTATCATTAGAAAGCCTTTTGTATGACCTTGGGCGCTGTTAGGTACAAAATGGTTGCGAGGCTGGAAGGACGCTCTCACTGTACAGCGGCGCTCAGTGCAAAGTCTGTGGCCCAATTAACCTTTCTAAAGAACTCTATATCCTCGCATATTTGCAGTCTTCTTAGATACGGATTCAGGCGGGCAGCGTCCGAGCGGTGAAAGTTGATAAGCACGCAAAGCAGGAGAATCGCCTCGAATGTGTATTTCTCCGTCTCCGGATCCTTCACAAACTGTAGTTCGCGTTCGGTTGAGCTACGATCAAATTAGGCTCTTGTTGCTCAGACTAACCGCGACAATCGCATAGAAGAAATCTCTTCTTAAAAAATAAGAACCCAGACTTGTCTGTTCAGCTCCACACATGTATACCAAGGCTACCTGAAGCGCCAAGTGCCTAGTGTCCGCTGGACTATGCATGAGCAATCTCGACGAGATCATTCCAAAGAAATATGACATACCAGGTGCTTTAGTATCCAACATAATGTCAGCAACTGTGTTAGTGAAATCCTGGTTGGTCCGTGAGCTGTCCTGACCCCGTTAAACGCAAATAGGACTCGCACGACATACCATGAACACAACATCGCTTTCACTCACACTCCCAGCCAAAACCTCCATCACCTCCCACCCCGACAATGATTTTGCAAACGTGCCGCGTACGATGATAGATAATGTCTCCAACGCATGCACCTTTTTCACATCGTTAGAGGTCGACTGCACACAACCTACACAAGCCCTGAACCAAGAGTTCAGGAATGCCTAGATACGATTGTTCATTGGTATCATATGTCCTGCCGACCGCCCAGTGAGTAAACATGATGTAGCGTACTTTCAAACAACCCAAGCAAGCATCCCTTGATGCCTTTCCTAGTTCTTTAGTCACAAATGTGCGGTCCACCTTCAGCGTCAATAAATCTGCATAGAACTGGTCTGTCGTCTGGTTGGGCCCTCGTACTTGCTCCAGGGGAATACCCTGGAAGAGTTTGGAATACAAGGCCACGATCTTTGGTGTTACTTGTGAGGCCCGCCGGGGAAAGTTCATAATGGTAGCCTTGGATCTAGGCGAGCATCGTGACAACAATGCGGCGGTGTATGATCAACAGTTGGGCAAGGGAAAATTCCGTCGTCTCATTATCAGCCACGGGCCGGAGTACCAAGCCCCAAAAAATCACACTACCAGAACTTTAGACTATGCATATGTACATTTATTCGTACAGTATATGCTACGGTGAGCCCTCAAGCATGGTCCCCATAACACCAACATCAGCCATCTCCGTAACCCAGCTCATAAGCACAGAATCATAAATATTCATCCGTTCCAATAGGCTCCGGATCCCAACAAAAGCCCTCCGCCCTCTCACCTCCCCTTCCCTGTCGTCTCCACTAACATTTGCATCGATAGCATCATCTGGATCGCTTGTGTCTTCCACGACGCCTGGGAAACCGAAATGCTCTGCGTCGACTCTCGGTGCAGCTTCAGCAGAAGCGAACGACGTTCGAAAGAGGATACGAATAACCAGAAGGGCCGTAAGAGCTGGCGAAGGTGGGTCGGCTCTTGGTCTGGTATAGTTAATGACCGTACTGCGTAATGGCGGAATAGGCCTGGAAGTTGGATCTGCGATGGGGTATTGCCCGCCGCCAGAGGGAAGAGTAATAGTATCGCTCTGTGATGGGTGCTTTTGCGCTGGTTGACTGCTCGATATATGGGTGAGAATATGTGAATGGAGCTGGGGTTTTGAGAGGTTCGTTTGAGGGCATGACGCCCACAGACATGAGTATTCAATGATCTCTCCATCATTCAGATGCGCCAGCAGATGATCATGCAATTCGCTGGGTGATTGAGGTGCAGCTGCGGAGCACTGGTTCCTGTCCCACTGGCATTTGAAACGCTCAACAGGGGCAGTATCCTTCCGACGGTCCACCCCGCGAACGACGAACCTCTGCACCGGGCCTTGAAGGACCATTGCTTGCGCCTGCGGGAAAACATGATTGACGTTTTTGATCACGTCTGACGCAACCAACAGAGCACCCTTCTCTGCGTGTGCTGTGAAAGTATCCTTGTAAAGATTCCAAAAGTCGACTTGAGTAAGCTCTCCGTCTGCTTTGGCGACAAACATGTACTTCATCCTAAATACATGAATTAGAGAGTATGTTTTTAGATGAGTGGACAGAGGGACATACCACTCATAACACCGCTGTGGCTCGACCATATCCAGCAGTTTATCCAATTCTTCTTGTGTCAATTCGTGATCCTTCGTTTGCACAGCGGTAGACGGCGCAGTATGCACTGAACCCGTGACATCGATGCTCAGATGTTCCTCCACTAGCGCTTGTTCATGCAAAATGAACGAAGCGAGCAGTTTTAGCACACTTGGCATCTCAGAGTGAAGTAGGAACGCCCTCGCGAACGGCGGATGCGAAATATGCACATACAAGTAATTGACACAGGCATCCACGAGTGGTACATCGATAAAGAGCGGGAGATATCGAACAGCAGCTTCTAACGCGGGCGAGTCTGTCGTAAGTTGTGAGGTGTTGGAGGGATTGGAAAAGAGGATAGTCAGAGCTGTCAGCGCCGAGATGATCATTGAGCGGTTCGTGGTCGTGCGCAGGATGTTCAGGATTGATGGGAGCGGGTTTTGTGAAGCCAGCAGATTGGAATGGATGACCATCCTCGGTGCAAGAATCTGGAAGATATCCAAGACATGCAGGACAAATTCCACGTTCTCGTCTTTGTTCGCGTCGAGGTTGAACAGAGAATTAAGTAGTAGCCCCATGGTGTGCGAATGCACTGCCAAGTCCCATGCGTTCGTCTCGTTCAAGGCCGCGTTCCGCAGAACGAAAAGGGATTCGAGTGCAAAGCGGCGTTGTGTGACGAGATCAGGCGGGAGCGAGAAGAGAGTATCTTCATCTGCCCAGGCTTTGTGTCCCTCTGTTGCATACCACTCCGGCCAGTCAAACAATCCATCTATTAGACCTGGTATGGACCGAAAGACGAATTGGTCGTTGTGGCATAGCCGACACAGACGGTCGAGTGCCCATGCGACCTCGGAAAGGATGCCGGAACGGAGAGATAGTGACATTCGGTTACTTGAGGTTCCTTCGGTATACCAGCCTGAATAGGCGGCTCATGAAAGAGTGTTTTTTTTTTCAGGTATTTTTCTCCATGCAACTCACGTTCATAGTCATCTCGCACATCAGGAGCGGGCCGCGGTTGCGTTGGCGGTTGAGCAACATATTGTTGGGGCCTGTAGTACGAGGCGGCGTTTCTATTTACAAATGTGGTCATTTTGCGAGGAGAGGAGAACGCGTCCTGTCACACGACGTCACAATCTACTTTAAGTAGTACCATGCTACTCTACTGGCAACAGAATACCCTCCTTGACCCAGGCTGACCCAATGGCCTCGTCCTCGGGGTAGTTTTTCCTCGACTCTGGACTCAGTACCATCCTCCATCGCTTCTCACGCGTGGGTTCATCGGTCTCCTCAATCTCTACGGACTGGAAGTACATAGCCATATTCGGGTGTTTCTCAAAGAGCTGCCCTATGTAATCTTCGGAAAGAGGCAAAGCCTCAATGTTCTCCTCTCCAATATCTATGCAATAGATGTCTCAACATCATGTTCTCAGAGGTGCAACTGTTCCACCTACACCGCTGTGTTCCCCCTTCATCAAGCACCAAGCTTGTGTAAAATGGCTGATGCCGTCCTTTATCCAGTGCATCGACCCCCATCTGGTTGATCCATGCGTCACTGGCCTTGCAAAATTCCTTGGCATTGTTAGACTCTCATACGCTACTCTCTTTCCGAGGAAATACTCACATCCCAGTTGGTGATGCACGCTGTGAATCCATACCGTCGATGCCTGAATGGCAGCCCAACGAAATATTTGACCGGTCTGTGTTGACTGCGCAATTGAACAGATGTAGCAGCCACCGCCTCGTCCTCAAGCACATAGTTGCAGTGCGTCTCTAACAGAATACGACTCGGGGGTGACAAAAGAGGTGCTAATCTATCCATCAGGAATGTAGCACAATCCACTGGTCGCAAGTCCACAGTCCTCAGAATTTGTGCGATACCCGCAACGTCGCCATGGAACATCAGGTAGACCACAATAGTGAGGTACAGGCAGTTCTGCGCAACGTCGTATGGAAGGTGCGGGGCGCGCGAAAAGGAAACTAGAATGTTCGTTGCTGCGCGGAGGAGCATGATGGATGGGTCCGCAGGTTCGAGATACCGAGATATGTATCCAGCAGGCATTGTATCAAGGAGTTGTGGTGTGCTTAGATGGTGTCCCAGATCCTGTGTTCTGATGATACAATTTTCAGAATGGTTGACGGAGACATTGATGTAAAATGGGCCTTCTTCCTCCCGTGGAGACCGAACGTGGCACAGGACCTTTTCTGGAAAGTTTATCGGAGAAGCGTCGAGCCCCAATCTCCTCGCCAGCGAAGCGAATAAGTGAGCAAGAGCAATCGGTAAGGTATGTTTGTTGGTTGTCAGATATGCGTGTGGAAATTGATTTAGCATGTCAAGGTATATGCCTACTCGACGCTTGGCGACTCATTATTCGGCCGCAACGATACAGCGATTACCTACCTTGCGATGGTCCAAAGCCCTGGGCTAGCATAAACCCACAAATTGCCTTACATAGCTCGGGAATATTATAAGCGGGAGATCCAGCGTCCAGCGTCAAATTTTTAACTCGCACGTATCGCCGACACCCTGCCTCGAGGTCGTCAAGCAGCTCCGTCATCTGAACCAAGGCCCATTACAGTTCATGGTACAGTAAATCTTCAATAATGCTATCACTCACATCCTGAATAGACTTCCCAAAGAAGGCCGACATTCCCAGCATAGTTTTTTCGAAGGAGGCCCTCTCAACAGGAACCCCAGCTCTTCCGCTGAGGGAACCCCAAACCTCGATAGCCTGCTCTCGAGCTATCATCTCGAGCATTCGACGCACCCAGAAACGCTGGGTCAAGATATAAGGAGGGTCCGGCTCAGGCAACGACGGAAACACAGGAACCTCTCTCTGAGCCTCGATATCCAATACATCCCAGATATCTGCGCCCATTTTTGACAGCATGAGGGCCATCTCGTTGCGCCCCACTCGGGATAGTGTAATGTCTCGCAGTAACCCCAAGGCGATCTTATCAACCCTGCGTCTTTGATAGTACATGAGCCTCCAGTTCCCATTGTGCCTGGACTTTCTGAGATCCTCGTTGTTCGAAATACAGTGCCTGTACCTCATGCGATAGTGGGGTTCCCATATGGCGGGTGCCAGCGCGGCTTCACGCAAGAGCGAAGTTGTCTGCGAGTAGGTGAGCAGAGTTTGTATTGCGACATCTTCACAAAACCGACATCTAGCGGCAGGTAAAAGGCTGAGAACGACGATGTGTAAATCGAGTGGGAGGAGCGACATGAAGGGAAAATCCAGAACAGGGATATTCACATACTTAATTCTCGATAACATGACTAGGGAACGTGACCGGTTACTCCCGCCGGTAAGGCCAAACCGCCCTCAGCTCCTCCTCGTCCTCTACTTCGTCTGCTCCCTCCCTCCAGATCGCATACATTTTCCGACGGCTGGCATCCTTAGTCTCGGGTCGGCTTGCAACCTCAAACACCATTTTCAGCAATTGTTTTTTCAGTATTGCAGGCCTGGATGCTTGGGCATTCCCAGCAGAAGCATTTGAAATAATATTCGGATAAGCTTCGGGTGCCCTCTGCATGAGATTTACACTGGGGTCGTCCTCCGGATGTATTGAGGATGTCAATGCTTCTAGTAAGGGTTGCAATAGCGACGAATGAACCCGTTTGTATGTACCACTCGCTGAGGTTTGAGCCAAGAGTATAAGAAAAGGACTGAGGAGGACATTTAGTGGTGTAGGCGGAGACGGTTGGTCAGAGGTTGCTGCGAGGGCTTTTTCGAGTTCTTCCAGATATATCTCGGAGACATAATAAGTCAGACCGGTTGGTACTCGGAGATCTGTTGGACTTTTTGGGACTCAGACAGATCCTGAAGAGTGGCAAGCACAACACACCATAGGGGCCCTCCCGTCGATGTCAAACTTTCATTATATGTAGTACACGCTTCCTCCTCCCATCTGATTCTAATCAACAGACGAAAAGATGCGTTGACGAACCGTCTGACGAGCATGTAGTACTTGTCGATTCTAGGGCGCCATGAGCCATATCGCGATAGCCACGAGAAAAGGTATCACACCTTAGTCGATCGATACCATTCCACTCCCGCACAATCGTTGTCCAAAATCCTCTTAGGAAAGCCAGAGATGCGGTGGTGTTGGTAATCGTCAAGGCCAGTTCCGCAAGATCACTTGCTAATGCTTGCTGCACAAGCGGTTTGTCCGACATCCAGAAGCCTGTTTTATATCAGGAGAAGAAATCGACGGAATGATCTGGACGCACAGTAGAAAATCCCTTTCCACAGACGATCCATCTCAGGTTTTGACAGTGCATTTTCAGAAGCCTCGGAAAGAAATGCCGCAAGATGTTTGACTGCGCTATCACGCGTCTTTTTATCTGTGGATAAATTTTAAGTAGGATCACAAAAACAAAAGGATAGTCCCCTGCATACCGGTAGAAGCAAGGTACTTGGCCAGAGGTGGGGCGTCGTTAGCAGCCGCGGAGGACATGGTGGGGAAATCGGCGCGGCCTTTTTTTCTTTTTGGGATGAAGACCGGTGACCTTTATATTGTCCGTATTGGCCGCATACTTGCAGTACGATATAATACACAATCCACCTTGCCACGGGCGTCCACTCATAAATACCATGTCCAGGTCCCCCATCACCTGCCACGGTACGTCTGGACTATCGGTCTTGCAGGTGTCGTTGACTCCAAGCACAGTTCTCGACGCATCGACAGGTAAACCTGCAGCAGGTGTCTCTATCCGCCTCCAGCAATACGAGGTCTCGGATAGCGATGGTCCCGATATCTTTCATCCATTGGCTAAAGGGTATGTCTTTTTGCATGCCAATCTCATTTACACCTGAATTTCTTGGCTAGAGTAACGAATTCTGATGGTCGCTGCACTGATCTTCTGCCCCCTCGGGGTTCAGAGGAGGCTATGCGAGAGAAAACCGAACTAGTCGCTGGACGGACATACAAGATCGTGTTCAAGACCAAAGAATACTTTGAACAAACCAACAGGAACTCATTCTACCCTTGGGTCGAAGTAATTGCGATTGATTTATCATCTTGGGACTGGCCTGACTCCAAGCTAGATCTCGTTTACTATCGAAAACCCAGACGATCACTACCATATTCCATTGTTGATCAGTCCCTATTCCTTTACCACTTATCGAGGCAGCTGAAGAAGGTGAATTACGAAGAGTATTATGTTCTATCTACCCAGGTAAAGGAAAGCACGATCTACAATGCATCTACCATCACGCGAGTGGATGAGAAAAAAGAAAGGAGTATGCCCGGAGATAAGACGATAGTGGATGCGCAATGTACAATGCGAGCAAGGTGGGAAATAGAAACGATGGGGGGCCACTGAATATATAACCTCCGTCATGACACAAGCACGTTATCGTAGACGTTGTTGGCCACACGACCGCCACGCATAGATATCTTGACATTGGACAAGAACTGATCTCTGTTCTTACTCATCTCCTGGGCAGCATCTGATGTGGTTAAGGGTGTCAGAACAATATAATATGGAATGATCGGTCTGACTTGACCTTTATTCAAGGGATCATCTGCGTTTGGCTCTAGGAAGAGGTATTGCAGTCCAACCATGACCGAGTTAAGGTTGAGAACGGGCTTCCAGTCCTCCCTCAAGATGTTGAGGCAGACGTTGCCTTCAAGGTCAACATTGGGGTGATAAATCTGGCACATAGATATTAGGATTAATGTGTTGCTCCTTCGCAGAATGTTGTACGGACCTTCTGCGTGCACTTGACCTTGGGGGGTTCATGGGGGTAGTTGGTGTTGATCGCGAAGGAGAAGACGAAGGCACCGCCCTTGTACATGCCTATAAGCAAATGAGCTGGTGTACGTTGGTGGTGAGTTGAATACTCGCCTTCATCGGGGGTAATAGTAAGCGTGAAGTTGAGGAGATCAGTAGGATCAGGGAAGTGTGTCTTCATCGTCGAAGGCAGATCAAGTTCAGTGAGGTCTATAAGAGAAGGGAAAGGGCCACAAACATGAGCAAGAGAAGGAACAGGCGGCGTAGAACAGGGAGAACATGCCTTTCTGGACCCGGATTTGAGCAGCACTCGTCTTCGGCTTCCGCTTGGCCGCGGCGTTCTCGTCCTTTTTCATGCTCCATATCTATGTAGTGTGAGCTGGGATGGCGGAAAGAGGGTAGCAAGGGAGACGGCACCTTGATCATGGTGGTTGGTGTGCAGAGAGCGTGTGTAGCGTGAGTCAAAGGGTTGGATGCACATACAGCGATGCCTAATCCGTGCTGTGGCTGTGCCGGCTCGCTCTTCCCCCTGGACCGGCAAGTAAGCTTTGCGTCCAGTCCAATGGCGACCCATGATATTTCAAACGACCTTCCCCTCATCGATCTTGACGTCTTCCTCGCAGGCCCCAATCACTCGGATGCCGTCCTCCAGGAGTGCAAAAAGGTCGATCAATCCCTTTCATCCATCAATCACCGTTTGACGCCAACTCGCAATCATAGGCTGCCGATGCTCTGATCGTCTATGGTGCTCTGGTCCTTCGCGACTCACGCATCTCTGAAGACGACAACTCCCGCTTCCTTGACCTCCTTGAGGACTACTTTGCCCAGCCCCAAGCTGAGCTCAAGAGGGATGAACGACCCGAGCTCAGTTACCAGGTTGGCGTCACACTTGAGAACACCGAGAAGCCAAAATGCGCGGTTGATGAGCCCTGTCTTCGGATTATTGAGAGACTTCATCCATCAGAACGCCCATTGGATATCTCTGCGCACCAGCCGGATCCTAAATGCAGGTTCTTTTGGAAGATGAGCCAGCCTCCCCCTTACCAGACCCAGTTCCCAGCTTTGAACGCCCCTAATGTTGTTCCCCAAAGTGAACATCTTAAGCAACGCTGGACCCTACCATGGAACAGTGGGGCAAGGCCATGAGGAGCGCGTGAGTAATTATGCGCACTCTAATATCCACCATGATGCCAACATCTACGATAGTGTGGCTGATCTCGCCGAATGGTCGCCATTGGCCTGGGTCTCCCTGCAGAAACATTTAGCGAAGCAGGAAAATACGGGCAAGTCTCAATATTCGCCTCTTGAGTGGCTCCCACTTCATAATAAGCAACCTGCAGTCCTCATATACTTGCACCAACAGCCTCGGATCTCGTCAAGTACGGCCAAAAAGACACTATCCTTGCTGGCTTCCACTCCGATCTTAATTTCCTAACCATTCATGGCCGCTCCCGCTACCCAGGTCTCCACATTTGGGCACGCAATACTGGAAAGCGTATCCCAGTCCGTATTCCACCCGGAAACAATCTCCTGGTCCAAGCTGGCAAGCAGCTTGAACATCTGACCGGTGGTCTTATCAAGGCTGGATATCACGAAGTGGTCGTCAATGCGGACACTGTCACCGTATGTTGGTATCCAGTCCTTCTCCATCCTATGGGCTGATGCCAGGTAGACAATCGAAAGACGCAAGGTCGAGTTTCCTAATCGTCCGCTCATCCGCATATCTTCGACCTTTTTCTGGCATCTGAGCAGTGATTTTGATCTGGTGTCAATCCCCGCACTCGTGGAACGCAGACATGCACTTCCCTCGGGTCACAACAATCTGGGTAAAGATGATCCAGAAGACGTCGTTTATGAACCCATGAAAGTCGGACAACAGGTTCAGAAGTAAGTGAAAACACTCTCATCTAGACACAAACGCTCAATTCCAAACCCGTAACAGCGAGCTTAAACACATTGCGCTCATGGCATAAACGTTCAACGGTGGATTGCATTTGTACAATTACATGATGAAGTGGATATAAAATGGATGAAATTACAAGTATCTGCCCTATGAGTCCTATGACAAAGTCATTCTTGGTATCGAGGGCGTCGTCCTCATGCGTTCGATAACGAGTGCTGAGAGAACAATATCATCGATGATGTCGTGGCCCAACGGTAAGACTTCCAGTCGCGTCAGTTCTGGCGGTCTCCCTTGTTTCCTAGGTTGATTCGGAGGAATGAATTTCGCAAGGAGATTACCCTGCACTCTGTCCTTGGACGAGAAACACTGTGGACAACAAGACCGTCGTCGACTCATTCGTCAGAGTCAGAACAGGGACAGACTTACTGTCAGCATCCCATTACCGCCACAATCATCCCAGACAATCGTTGACTTGTCTTGGTTCATGACTTTCCATGACCAGGTCTAGGTATTCTTGAAGTGAGCCACAGCGGCATCTGGATGAGGCCAGGTATAACATACCGTACGAAATAACCTATAGGCGGTCTCTAGGATATCCGCCAAGACATACTCTCTACCCCAGGTATACACCGTGCTTTGCTTCTTAGATGTCGTCAGACCCATCCTACGCATGCACAGCCGTCAGTGCCTCCACGGCCTCGTGACGCCGAACAAAAGAGGGACGTACTCGAACTCCCCGACAACTTCGCCCTCCCACGAACCCTGTCGGATGGTTGTGATGTGAGATGAAGGGGTGAAGCAGTTCATATTCACGGAGATATAGTGCGGCTCCTGTGGTGGCGACACATAGGCTGGTGCTGATAGAATCATACTGTTGGGCGGCACGCTCTGTGGGGTGAAAACATATGTAATTGTCGTCGCAGGTCTCTTCGATTCGAGGTACCTGCAAAAAAAACATCATTAGCAACTCACACAAGAGGTTCTGGAGGGAAATAAAGTGGCCCCGTACCCCGGGGGCGTGGCCGGTTGTGGCCGGGACCCACTTCGTTGCCTCACCCCAGACGAGGGGTGAAGGGGAGGTGACGGAGGTAATGGCGTTCGTTGGCTCAGACTGATCGACGAAGAGTTCATACTGAGGTTTGAACTTGAGAGAAAATGTTTTGGAGGCTCAAGCAGGTATACACTTGCGCTGCTCTCCGATTTCAATGAATTACTGTAGACATAGATCAAAACATAATCTGTAGCGATGCCTTTCTCGAGATCAAGAGAGGACACACCTTTCAGTGGTGACTATCATTTCTTCCAAACTTGGGGTGGGCGCTTTCTCCTGCTACAAAAGGCGAGCAGTAACAGAGGTGGTGGGCGGAAGGAGCAATCACAATGTTTCTCTGATTATTTGCGCAGCAGTGCAGAGGCGGGGTCGAACAAGAAACAGAAGAAGGATGCTTGGAGCAGCAAGATGTTAAAGGATGCAAGGAAGACTCCAACAGATGGCCACGGAAGGTCAATGATGATATACAAAGACGCTCGGAAACCCTTCGCCTACACCCATCATGGCATCAACCGCGCGGGTGGCTCCAGAACACAGGTTTACTAAATGCTCAAAGTGAATGCGATGCAAAGGCCTTTGATCCTGAAATAGATTGCGGGGATATCTCGAAGGGCCTGAGACTAAACAGCCGAATGTAGTGTTGGATACGAAGATAATATCAACAAAACCGCAGCATCGACGACACCTTTTGAAGCTGATCATTCGCATATCTAAACTTCGAAGATGTTTGAATACAAAAAAAAATGATACGAGTCCAGTGCATGTTGAGATGCCAGTGACGTTGCGAACAGGGATCAGATAGTTGGATATCGGGTTGTCTTGGACTCAAGTTGAGGCCCCAAACGAGCGAAGAACGCTCTGTAACTTCACCGCCATTTCATCCCACTCTGCATCTGGGTCAGAGAGGGCGGTAATAGCGCCTCCCGCGCCTACAACCCACTCCTCCTCGTTCTCTCTTTGAGAGTCATGTCGGAAGCAGCTTCTGATAGTTACGGACCAATCTCCGCCACCGCCTGCACACCAGTAGCCGAACACTCCAGAATAAGGGCCTCTTTCCGAGGTTTCCAAAGACTGAAGAATTTCAACACTGCGCTTTTTAGGCGCCCCTGTCATACTCCCTGTCGGAAATCAGCAACGGTCACTCCTAAGAAAACAAAATCTTACCAGGTGGTAAACTCCTCTTCAAAACCTCCCATCCCAAACTATCATCCACCTCTACAGATGTGCCCTCGGGTAATTGTCCTTCAATTACGCTCACAAGCTGCCATACGGTCTCATACTCCTCCACGCCGCAAAACTTCTTAACATCTACGTTCTCACCAACAACGCTATGCAGATCATGTCGAATGAGGTCTACAATCATTAAGTTCTCCGCGACTTCCTTTCGACTTCCTGCTAGCAGCTCTTCTGCTACGTCGCGAGTGATATGCGGCGCCTTGCGCACAGTTCCCTTGATCGGGCGCAGCTGGCACACAGTACCAGGAGATCGTGAGTAAGAAAGAAATCTTTCAGGTGAAGACGAGAGGAAAGTCGTTGGGTGGAGTCGGATATAGGCGGAATGAGGAGCTGCATTGGCTTGTTTTAGAGCTTTGTATCTCTCCCAGGACGAGATAGAATTTCCCTTGGATAAGACGATGCGAGTGGGAGCCGTGAAACAAAGCTCATATGAGTCCCCAGCAAAGAGGTGTTGCTGCGCTTGTTTGATGCTGGATATATACTTCGCTCGGTCCGGGGACATGACGGTGGGGATCTGTGTCGCGATTTTGGTCGTTGACAGTACGGTGGGTGGTACCCCCCGAGGTAGTAGAGAAAGGCATTTGACGGTTTCTTGGATCCAATGCCCGTCATCCGGGAGCAGTGACTGGACATAGACTTGAGAATTGGACATATCAATCACAATGCTCCGATCAACCCAGACGAGGTTAACGTCTGGATGCTTGCTATCCTTGTAACTTTTGTTTCGGTGAACGGTCGCCTGTAAGGAGCCTAACCCAGCTTCGTAGCTCAGGTACCCGGCAAAGCCACCCCAAAAAGGTACCACAGGACTTCCATCACGGACTCTGCGGGACTCTCGATATTCAGCGAGCCATGTCCAGATATCCTTTCCACCGAGCCCGTGCCGCTGCTTTGTTGCTCCTGATGCGCTTTCGAGATAATTTTCGTGCACATAATGAATGAACTGAGGCGATGTCTCGCTCAAACATGCCAGAATGGAAAACCGACCGGGATGGGCAGCGCTGTCGAGGAGCACGAAACGTTTGGAATCATCGTGTGCTCCGAAGTATTCGCATATACTGATGATAGAAAGATTGGGCGCGTGAAATGACGTGTATCGGACAGAGCTGATAGATTTTTGATATGCGTGGGCACGGTATCGTTGATGGAAATAAGGCCACGTTTGAGAATTCTTCAGCTGCGGTCCTGGCTCGGCAATTGTGCGACAATTCCCTTGATTCCACTCCTGCGCTAGGGTCCAGAAGTTTTGAAGAACTTTGAGACCGCCATCGTCTGTACAGACAGACTCTGGATGGTACTGAACTGCCCAGAATGGCTTCGTTTTGTGCCTCACACCCATCACAATCCTCCCATTCTCCTCATCTTCTGTCCACGCCAACTCCTCGACCTCTCCCCCTTCCTGTAGCTTGACATGTAGCGAATGGTACCGCACTGCCTTCGTATCCCGCATATTGCTGAAAATATCCACACCATTGTGATGGATGTCGGAGACCTGGCCATGTTTCACCGCATGAAGCCTGTAGAGAGAAGCACCGTGCTCAACCGACAAACTCTGAAGGCCCAGGCAGACGCCAAAAATAGGTACCATATTCTCTTGGGATACCTTCCATAGGTCGCCCACAACTCCAATGTCACTGGGTATACGCGGAGAACCAGGTCCTGGTCCGATGACGATTGCTGAGAATTGGTACAAGTATGGAAGTAAATCCTCTAGAGAATAAGCGTCGTTTTTTATGATATGTACTTTGCATGTTGGTATCGCCTTTCTACAAAGAGCCGCAAGACTTGGCTGGATGAGCACTTAGCCGTGCAATGAGGGGCCGACTTGCTACGTACTTGTATGTGAATGAATCGTATGAATCGATCAACAAGATGTGCGGTATTCTATGGTCCATTCCAGACAGAAATAGAAACTTGGAGTGTTTGAAGTGTTGAGATGAGAAATTCTAAGAAAGATAGGCAGCTAGAGAGAGAGAGAGAGAGATTCAAAAAGCTGCATTCAAGAAGATTGAGGATCGCACCATGAACTAGTATGGTTGAGCTCTAAATATTGCTCGATAAGGTTTAAATACACAATAATATGAGGGCTCGAGAATGTAAGGGAGACGGAAGGATCAACAAATCTCGTTGAAAATTTGTCTTGGCACTCCTTACAAGCACAAACAGTCCAACACTGACTCTGATGAATGCCTTGTGAGGCTTACGGCCCAATGGCGGTTATACCAATAATTTTCAGATTTCTGGATGATCGGATCAGGATGACTGGGAGGGCACGTGACAGGCCGATTGCTTCAATTCTGTCGCATAACATGACGTGCTTTGCATGACCGTTCAGGTCGGTCCCGTTAGGCGTAACGTCGCTCACGTTCATCCAAAGGACGGTATCTGAATAGGTAGCTCTGAGCTGCCGAGGTTTACCATGTCCGAGAGCCTTTTCACAATTGCAAGTCGGATACTCCTTTTCCTTTCTTGTCATTGATCATTTTGCATTAGGTGAAGCCCTCCTGCGTGGGCTTATTGGGTTCCGCCAATCTCACTCCTTCCTCCATACCAAGTTGTCTCCAGCATATCAACGAGCTAGCCAACACCCTTTGTGCTCATTCAACCGAACTCCCCCAGCTGTCGCCTTCCCTTGTCTCCTATATCTTCTTTCCAGTATCATCCATACTACAACGGAATGCGCCGTCCACTATACCAGATCAGATTTTGGAGAAGATGCTTGTCGTCCTCGATTTTCTCTCCGAGAGCTGGTGGTGGCATTGCGAAATCATGATCTGGGAACAGATATTCATGCTCTGTGGGTCTGTACTCGGGGGGATGGCAAACAAAGGGAAAGGAAAGGAACGAGGCGATGAGGTGAAAGAGGCTGCTGCCAAATGCCTTTACACATTGCTTCGTGACCGCGATTCCGATACGACGTCTATAATCAAAGCTCAGCAGGCGAAATCTCGTTTGGCCGAATTCCGGGATCGCGCCCGTTCCAAAAAATTTATCCCTATCTTTGGTCAAACACTCAATGCTATCCTAGCAATTTCGGAGTCTCGCTCTTTTTCCTTACAACGGGCATCACTTCAGGTAATACGAGTGTTGCTGGAAACGTACACATCAGACGAAGTATTCCCTATGGTCCTTCCCGGAGTTGTCAGTACTATGTCTAAGATTGCCCTTGGCACAAAGCTGGAGAAGCAATGGGAAAACGGGGAAGTTGTAGCCGACGCGATCTCGATCATCCAAATCGTTGTTGTAAGGAGCGTCGGGGACAATATCTGTATAAAGGAAGGTGCCTTGCGCAATATTGACAATTTAGAGGATCTAGTGGAACTTGTAACTCCATCCGCTACCCAACCTTCATCAGAGAAAGTGGATCCACCCCAACCCACGAGGAGAACGCCTACATGGCTGAAAGGGACAACATCCCAACTACACATTGCTATCAACAATCTGAATGTTTTGACGGCGCACCCAAGTCCTATCGCTCTTCGTGCATTTGCATCATTTGCGAAGCATGTTCTCGAGGCAACTCCACGAAGCCTACCACAAAGCCAACCTCTCCTGCTTGCGTTTCTCCTCTCCATATCTAATTCCTCATTTACCTCCGTATCCTCGGAAGCCCACGCTCACTTGGTTTCCCTCCTGTCAAGCCCCTCGGAAGCACATCCTTCCCTCGTCCTTACATTAATGCGGAATACTCGCGAATATCTTTCAGCCCTTCCCCGGCTTATTTCTATTCAGGCGGAGGGCAGGGTGCGGCACCTGGCTGGTCTTATAGAGGCGGTCTGTAGACTAGCGTTTGCACATGACAATTCTACGGCTAGTTCCACTGTCGCTATTACGAAGGGCATTGGAAAACTGCTGGGGCCGAACGGCGGGATCGAAAAATGGGGCTGGGGTCTATTATCAGTGTTCGAATTTTCGGAGGCACCTGTTGCTTTAGTGCACACCTCCACCGAAAATTTGATGCTTGAGAACGATCCCGATAGTTCACGATGGACCCCTTTTCCGGAACTTCGGCTAAAAACTACTGAAGTCGATACTTTACAAGCGCTCGAAAAGATGTTACGGGCTCTCGGGAGTGCAGGTGGAGATCCTTGCCTTTACTCTGTGGAGTGGTTCATTGGGATTGGTAAGGTGACGGTTGGGATGAGCGCGGTGTCTGCCATGTGGTGTGCATGTCGCCTTTTGGAGGGCGTGTCGTGCATCGATTTATCCTGCGAAGTTAATCGAAGCCAAATCCCACAAAGGATCTCCAGACGCCTGGAAAGACTAGCTCGCTCTCTGGCGCGGACACTTCCTGAATTATGGGATCAACAGGTTGGTGACACTGAGGACGCCCCGCCACCATCAGGCTATCAGGGCGCCGATGACATGTCACTAGTCGAACATAAGAAAGGCTTGGATCCGGTACACGAGAGCCTCAAAATCATCAGGTCATCCCCTGCCGTCCTATTCGGGACCCCCGAGCAGCCAATCAATCATCGCGCCGTTACCCTCCAGCTATTGTCTGTTTGTGTTGGCATTCTCCAGTCACACTCCTCTTCTTTATTCATCCACGTCCTGTATCCTGTATTGCACTCCCTGGTTTCACAGGTTCCTTTCCTGGCGTCGACCGCATATACCAGTCTGCAGTTTATGACATATTTTTCTTCCTATGCTTCGCCGGCCAACCTACTGCTTTCAAACTTTGACTATGCGCTTGATGCTATATCCCGTAGGCTCACGAGACGATGGATTGATGTGGATGCTACCAAGGTTCTCGTTATCCTCGTTCACTTGGTTGGGAGTGATATTGCTGAAAAAGCTGGAGATGTTGTCGAAGAATGCTTTGATCGTCTGGACGAATTTCATGGCTACGATATTCTGGTTGAAGGCCTCGTCAATGTACTCACAGAGGTCACGAAAGCACTTAAGGACGAAGTGTTACCCAGCATGAAGCGGAAAAAAGAACCTACCTACACACCATATCCTCGGCTGCTTGACCTCTCGGCGTTCTTTGAGTGGTACCGCAAGCGCCACGATTTTAGTACTGAATTCGATAATAAACCGGATTACGGACCGGCACCTCGACGAGCGTGGGGCACGGAAAAGCGTGACAATGAGGAGACCGAAGAGGCAAAGAAAAAAGCGATGGCGGACGCAGCGGATCCGAACGAAGAGCCCACTCCGACTCAGACCCAGATGCTCACAAAACAGATCGTCTCCCGATCACTATACTTTTTGACGCATGGTTCCCCTGCCATTCGAACCCACATTCTTACACTGCTGGCCTCCTCAGCCTCCAATCTACCTGCCTCAGCTCTCATGCCAGCGATACACTCAGCTTGGCCATTCATCTTGAATAGGTTAGGGGATCAAGAGACCTTCGTAGTTAGCGCAGCCGCCGCTCTGGTTGAAACACTCTCGGTACATATGGGCGAGTTCATGTTTAGAAGAATATGGGATGATGTGTGGCCGCGGTTCAAGAAGCTTCTGACTGAGTTGCAAGTTGGAGACGAAAACAGCGCCCTCATGGCAAGAGGCGGAGGTACCACCAACACAGGGTCCGCCTACACACATTCTCATAGATTGTACCGCTCCCTCCTCAATACTATGACAGCGGCATTGCAGGACGTTCATCCTCATATGGGATCATTTTGGGATGTACTAGTCCTCCTCCGCCGATTTCTAGATCAGGCCGCGCATCCTGACTTACAACGCTGCGCCAGGAGATTGTATAAAGCCGCAATGGTCCAGGATACAGACTCGGTGTGGCTGGTTCTGATGGCAACATCCACGCAGGACTATCTTGCTTTGTCTTTCTTGCATAACAGGAAGTGGGACATCATTAAGAATGCTCATTTGATCTTAGATAGTACGCCCGTGGAGTAGATGGCATCCAACTTCTCTCCATTCTTCCCTTCATTCCTCATATCACTCTACCTACATATCTGATGTAGTAGCAGGAGAAAGTAGAAGTGTTCTCGTTTCTAAACGATCATCAGCCGTAGGAAGGCGCAACCTTTGACTCGGATCGAATCGCCGAAGTTCTACTCCGGCCTGTTGGAAAAGCAATGCTGAAGCATCATCGCTGGGGACAGATGGGGGTTAATAACGTCGATGGCTGTACCTGGAGATAATCAAAGCAACATACACCTTGTAGCTGAGATTATACACCACCGTTTTGATGCCCATTTGGATTATTTTGACCGTACATCTCAAACAGGGGCAGCTGTCGGCAAATAGTGAGGAAAAAAAACTGCTCAAGGGGTGTTCTGTGTATCAAATTTTGGGTCACGAACGTGTTGCAATAAAGCACTGCGTTTGGGCCGATGCGGTCTTGTCCCGCTTCGAGAAGAGCGTTCTCTTCGGCGTGCAAACAAATGCACTCATCTGGAGAATTGAAAGGTGAAGCGCCATTGCAGCGATTACAGCCACCTTCATTGCAATTTTTTAACCCCCGAGAGGTGCCATTGTACCTATGTTGAAAACATTTGTCAGAGGTGGCCGGCTTCAATGGCCGCATTTTTTTTATGCCTACCCCGTTGTCAATAATCGATTGTCACGGACCAGGACAGCACCAACACGACGTTTCATACAGTTTGAACGTCTGGATGCCAGAGAGGCTAGAGTCTGGACACGATTGTCAGAGGAGCGCTAACCCCAACGCCCAAGAGACTCACCATAAAGTATGCATCCCACCCTGGCCGCAGATGCTGTGAGTCGAGGAGGTTGAGGCCTTCTAGGTGGTCATGCAATTCCGATATATTATTAAAATCGTTATCAATATAGACGTCGATTAAATCGCGAAGACCTCGGAGCGAGGGAGTGCTAGTCGTTCCATTTCTGCCGCTGCCGAAGACAATCTCGTCGTCTTCCTGGACGAAGTCTTCGAGAGACTGTTTCTGGAATCTGCATATAGAACGTAGTTAGTAGTCGTTCTGCATTCTGTATTCCTAACGTACTTCTGGGAACGGGAATATCGAGAGAATAAGGGAGCATTAACACTGATGAGCATGAAGAAAGGGCGCCTTAGAAATATTCCAATTAAATCGCGTGTACAAAGATCGACTGTCACGAAGTTGTCCCTCCAGTTCAGTGTCACATAATTCAGCATCGATGTAGGAGTCGAGAAGCTCAGTGGCTCCAGTGCATCCTCAGACCAGGGTGCGGGCGATGCCAGGGGACTCATGGAGAGGAAGGAGAGATGTTTCGACGCGTTTCTGGCAGGGGCCAGAGAGAAGTGGCTCAAATCCTTGCGGGTTGTATTCGATGAATCGGACCACGATGAACGACCCTTGCCTTCCTATTGCTTGTACTGTGAGATAGCTCGCGATCGTTGCGATCAAATTCGATCAAGTACCTTATACTCTGCTCCACCGACCTCATTTTCCAGATGGTTCGGATTCAGTCTGAGTGAGATGAAGCCCTTGGTTGAGACGAGGAAGCTCTCAACGCTGGATTTTCCAGAAAATCGCGGCCCTATAATAGCAATGAACATCCTGAGGAGTGCCTGGAAATTCGATTCAGGGGCACATTAAAGAAAGGCAAAGCGTGACAGATCCTCTCAAGTGAGAGCGTGACAACACGCGTGCTGAAGGCTGCACCGGAATAAATACGCGAACCTCCTGGCTTCATTATTGTTAAATTGGCTGCACGCTATGCTGTGCCTCGAAATTTTATGCCACATAGTCTTGATGGCGGTGTGCTGGGTATTGATGCTGACTGAATTATTTCCCTTATAACTTTATCTAAATATGAAAATAGTAATGCGCAAACACCGGTTCGGACCAGCTGCTAACAAATACTTTGACCTGTGCTCAGTGATAGCCCGCTTTCAGTTTCCATCGCCTCACTTCGATTTATTAATTTATGACGCGTCCTCGCCGCCGCTTTCCCGCGCATTCTGGCTTCTTTAGCTGCTTTCATGTCTCGGGGCGCGGTCGTCCGTAGCTGTTTAATATGAGTCTGAACAAAACATCTCGCAGGTAATGAACCCATCCAAGGAGCTGTGACCAGCGGCAGCGCGTCTATCATTTGTAGCCGCTTTATTGCTGCAGAGAAATCGGACTGAATGACCATCATCAGTCTTCGGCCACGTAGAGATCGAACGTGATTCCATACATCTATGGCAAGAACTGCGATCCTTCTAACTCCAATTACATTAGCCAGGACTGATTCAGCACCTTGAGGTAAAGAGGCGAGGATAGTTGCAGGTAGGTGTGATTGCCTCAGGACATTGTATGCTGCGACGAGATGAGGGAGGTGGTCGATCAACACGGGTGGATTTACGTCCGCTCGACAAACCAGGATGTATTTTATCACAGGCCTTGCTTGCTGGGTGACCTGGACACCACTCGCAGACCTCAGCACAGACTTCGACTTAGAGTCTTCAATTTGGCTCTCTAAACGTTTTGTTACTTCGTTGATGCCGTATGTGAGGTGGTTCAAAATAGGTGGTCGTTGCGGATTTTCTGTGGCATCAGAAGGGATTTTCGCCTCGGGTAATGATTTCTGGTCAGGAGCTGATGTGCTCTCTGTTACTCGTTTGGTGTTGCGGGTCAGGGAGCTGTCATCATCTGTCGCTTCCCGCTTCCGCTTCTTGGTACCTGTAGAGGATTTTCGACGGTATTCCGCTACGCCGTCCAAAAGGTCGATCAAATGAGCCAAAATAGAATTCTGCATATTCATGGGTACGGATGGCCTGCGAGAGTGTACGTCATTCTGGTTCCGGTGCGGCACCATACAGCTAGAAGTACCATGAAACCCTATGCGGATTGTCCAATACACTTCGGAAAACGATCTTGCGATCTCCACCCTCCCGTGGATTTGCGCGCCGAGACGTGTTGCTGTGTACCTTGACCACTTTGTCGCGAGTCATACAACAGCAGTTGGTGTGGGCCAGACAACGAGACGGCAACGACCTGTACTGATGGCCTTGTTTGCCGGAAGGAATGGCACGTGAGCTTTCCAACAATCCATAACATAATGGCAAAGACTTTTTTACTAGCCCCAATGAAGCGCTGTCCACCACAGACTCGTTTCATTCAACAGCTTCTACTGTGTAGACCGTACATCCTGCATTCCCCGGTGCCTACGGCTCCACATAGGACGATTCTACAGCAACGCATATGTCGAAGGAAAAAAGAGCTGGAGCTATGCATCGTCCAGAATAAAAGGAGGGAAATGTGCTACTAAGCAGATAAACACACCCTCTACTTCCAGCAATCCCTCTGAACTATGCCAGCAATCACCATCGCTCAGTACCTCGTCCATGTTTATCACTCCCCCTCTGTCCTACTACGGGAGTGCCAGTCGTTTTTCAAGGCGAATCAAGAACAATTCAACATCATGTACCCTCAGATAGTCAAGGCAGCTGCCAAAGAGGAAACCGGCCAGCTGGAAGGCGATCATCTGTGGATTACCTGCCAGCCCGGGGTCGGAGCCGACACCATCGACTTGGTGTTGGCTTGCAGCGAGAATGCTCTTGGAAAGCTTCCCATATTCATCGCCTCCCCTCACCCGATTTCCAAGCTAGAGGATGTCAATTTTATCGCACCTCGGCTACGAGAAATCATCTCCGCTCTCTACAGAGCCATCCAAGCCAGAAGGGTGTATTCCATCTTCTCCGTCGCTCCAATCGCTTATGTCTTTGCCCAACTCTGGACGGAAAAGACTGGGATTTCTTGTGAACCTCAGCCATACTACTCTGCGACGTATTCACGCTGCACCATCCAAACCCTGAGGAATCGACAATTCACTATCTTCGGCGACGTCACCTATGACATGCGCCTTGCAACTGATAGGGATATTGAAAATGTCGCCCAGCTGTGCTACGGATTTGCCTCAGAGTCGGTATGTATTGGCTTTCGCTAATGAATTCTACGTTTATTAACGATTTTTATAGCAACCGTTCGTGTTGACGGAAGAAAAGGCGTTGAAGGAAGCAGCACTTTTGATCGCTCAGCAACAAGTTTTTGTGCACACCATCAATCGTCCTGGTAAAGCGGAGGAGGTCGCATCAATTGTTGCCGTCACACGCGAGAGCCCTGCAGTTTCTGCAATCACCAAGGTCTTCACAAATCCTAGGTGGCGTGGCAAACGCTGCGCGGAACGCTTAGTGCGCCATGTAACCAAAACGTGAGTACCTTACCCTAAGCCTTTCACCTCGCTTGGCCTAATAATTCCATAGCCTCCTCCGCGAGCCAGGAAAGATGAGTGTTGTGCTCTATGTTGCACATGAAAATCCGGCCGCTAGGAAGGTGTACCACCGTGTCGGATTTGCCGGGCTTGGCAGTTCAACTGATGGAGATGAAGACTGGATTGAATTAGGGTTCGACCTGAACCAAGTCGATCTCGGTCATTGGTAGTTGCCTTTCGCTCAGTGACCTTTCCTTAGAGGATACCATACCTGATAAGATTTAATGAGATCTCTTATACCCCGGCTTTTTATGTAGCTGTACTGTACTTGATGTATTTTTAGCCAACAAGACATAGTTAGCTTGCTTCGTTGACGTTGACACCCGCCCACCATGAATAACGACAGTGGTACCTCGACCTCGCCCGCCACAAGCAGGAGGCCAAGATCCGGGTCAACTTCGAGTTCCACTCACGCTGAACTCATGACACCTTCCAAATGTTACGTTTCAAGGCTGGTCAAGCCACGCCCTCCTCCAACGGGGACGACCTTGAGCCACCCTTTAGCTACTGGCCACATTCAAAAGCGGGAATCTGTCTCCTCCGTGGCGGTTCGAGACCTACCTAAGCTAAAGCCAGGCCACCGCCCCTCAACTTCAAGCGCGGACACCCACAAAATCGCTGTCGACAAACCTTCAAGAAGGTCACGGGTTTCTACTTCAGGTTCTGGCCTGTCGCGGCATGGGACTCTCCTGACTACTAGTGCGACGCCCGCAAGGACGGCTGCAGAGTTAAAATCAATTCTAGGGAACCACCAAGCACGGCTAAAATCAAAGGCGGCTCTCACGCGGGTGGATTTGGGTCCTGCCTCATTCAGCGAACATGTCGCCTTGGAACAAGCAAAGCCTCGGGCTCGCGTCGAGGTTGATATCCTCCCTCAAACTAACACCTGTGTCCAAGGTGGGTACCTTAGCGGTCGCGTCAAAATTTATGTTCGAGAGAAAACCCGCAAAGAAGACCCAGTAGCCATTACGGGAGGCAAAATACGCGTCATTGGATTTGAAAGCCAAGGGGATGAACTGAGATCAATTTTCTACCAGTGTTCTGCGATGCTATCCTCGGTTACTCCTAGCTTGGAAGGGTTGTATGCATCTGACGTCGACGAAGAAGGCTTTGCGATTGCGAGGGAAGGAGACCATGATCTTCCCTTCGCGTTGTATCTCTCCTTATCGTCAGAAAACGGGCAGGCAAAAGGACCTCTCAGAGGCACTTCAGGCGCTTCTTTAAATTACATCGCAATGATGTACGCATCTAGCACTTTCTCACGCGCCCTGATACTCAAGCTTGATTGTTGTAGCTCCTTAAAAATTAGAGATGCGTCTGGTCGACGTTCAATCGCGCACTTCTATCGTGCTTGCGAAATATGGCCTCGATTAGATCCAACTACGGTATTGTCTTCAGCTCTCCGACCTCTTCAGGCGACTGCATCAACATCTCCATCCAAGAACCCCAACGATGGTCGAATCAAACTTACAGCATCCCTTCACCGCCTACACTGGGTTGCAGGCCAGCGTTGTCAAGTCAAAGTTATCGTTAACAACGACACAAGCAGGACACTTAAAGGTCTTACGCTCGGCTTACACCGTTCAACGACGAATTTTCCGTATCCACTTGGCAGCTTGGAAACAACCACCTTGGATGCGGATCTCCGCAGAGCCTCAGTAACTACGAAACAAGTAGCGGGATCTACCCTTCGGATGGGTCAACCAGGTATGAAAGGTTATGCAAGTGCTAAGGGGTGGTGGACAGGGGTCCGTCCTGGACAGGTCTCTGAATTTGAGCATATGATTCTGATTCCGGTAGGAACTTGCCTTCTGTAGGCTGTGCCAGACCATCTGACATTCCATCAGATAGATGCATTGACGATAAGTCGAGGGCGTTTGGTCGAAGTCGAATACACCCTGCGCGTGTCCATGGACTCAGGTTCGAGGCTAGTTTCGGACATTCAAGTTATTCTACCTATCAGAATTATTGGCTTCCCATCCATTGATCCGTCACCTTCACACCCAATCAACTCTCGGTTGCTTTCATCTCACTATTCACGACCAGTGTGCTCACGGCGAGGTACCGAGGCAAAGACGGCAAGTGTTGCCTCACCATCCATATACTCTGATCCGGGCAAGCCGGACTACGCGGTGACTAAGAACTCGAGTACTCGACATCATCACACTCTGACGGGCGTGAAGGTGGAGTCTGTCAACGACATTTCTAAGGAAGATGCGGGTGGGGCTGATGGCTCACATATATCTGAAGGCGCCTCATATCTCCAAACTGATAACAGTCAATGTTCGGATCTAGAGGATGGGGAATTGGGAAACCTGCTTTTGACTGATGACACAGATGAAGTCGTACAGCACGCCATAACATCAGCTCGGACGGACCTGACATATGCTGGTTTCTCAGATCTCTACTACGCGTCCCAGAATCAGGATCTCAACGAAGCACCTGGTAGTTCTGAAACCGATAGCTATGAACATTCAAGTGATGCCTCTAAATGCGAACATGAAGATTTGATATTGAAGAGTATGCCTGAATCTGATTCTCGTGCTCGCCCACGCCCAGGAACTCGCAGGTACTCATCATTCGCTGTTCGAGTTGAAGAGAAAACGCGGCTTGCCACTGCTGTTTATCTGAGCGAGGGGCAACTCGAACAGCACACGCAACAAGAGCCACAAACATCCGAAGATAAACAACACAGAAGCCATCGACCCCATCTCTCTTTGCGGATTTCACCCGTACTTGGCGGAGGGCATAGGAATAGCGATTTTCGTGATGCTGAGAAAACTCAAGTTTGCATTCCAAGTACAATATTAGCGGGCTTCGAGGAGAATGTGCATAGTCAAGCTTCACCAGCGAACGGAAAGCACAGCGAACAAAGAAGTCAGTCTGGAACGGAAAGTGCTCTAACAGCGTTGGCTTCCACACCAACGCCGAGATCTTTACAGCCTATGGATTCGCCTCTTCCTTCTGCCCGAGCGCTCTCTACGCCACCATTCTCAGAAGGTCGTCAAAAATCAACTGCGCCAGGCCCTTTATGCTGCCGTTGTGGAGGGCGATATGGGGAATCTCCTGCCAGTGCCACGGTTTCCGCACTGCCACCCTCAACCACAGGATTTCAGCGACAGCAGGAATATTCAGCTGCAACTAATTCCGATCCCGGCGCAAGTTCAGACCCGAGTCAGCCTCGTGTTGGTGTGGCTGGACAGCGGGCGCTAGTTGACTACCGAGGGGCGTCCAATGCAAGTGTAAACGATATTCCGACACCTGCGAGTGCGGTTTCCACAGCTTCGCGCGTTTCTACAGTTTCTTTTGAGAGCATTTCTGTGAAGGATAAAGTCAGGGAGTTGGAGGAGCGTGTGAAGGCGGCAGCGCTGGCTTGAGAGCCGTTTCGTGTAGGACACTCTACGTCGCTTTTGTCCGATCAAATTCGTATATATCACTGCAGTGTTCAGTACCTGTAAAGAATATCAACCGGTACCCTAGGATGATTTAGCACAGCTGGGTCTCAATGAGAGTTTACATGACTCGTCTACCAACATCCAAGACTCACGCCGAACCATTAGAGTCTGGTTCGACTTGTCGTACGCCTGGGTGACTCACATTTACTGTTTTGTGCACCATGCAAAACTTTGTTGTATTTAAAAAACCAATGATACAGCATCAGAGTTACTGATATAAGGGGTAACAAGAGCAACCAGAAGTAATCATACAGTCCATTCGAGGAATGGGAATATGCAAAAGCAGGAAAAATAAGAATAATGAGCTGGTGAGAACCAAACAGGAATAGCAACCAGTAGCAGAATAAACACCAGGAAAGAGAAAATCCAGCAGCACAGTGCAAGGGGTAAGATAATATTATTAGGTGGGTCGTGGGTCTCTCAAAGACCTCCGAGAATGGACAGGGCTGTCCTTAGTTCCTTCTTCGCTTGTTCCGCATCCTCATAATCCAAAGCACTAATTGCAAATCTGCAATGCTTCTGTGCTTTGGCGATTACGCTGGGAGTCAAATCTACCGACTGTGAAGGAGGAACGCGTGCGCCATAAATAGGCTGCTGGGGAGGAGGCGGCGCGTAGATGTTCGAGCTGCGCGGTGGGGAAGATGAGGACGGCGGTGAAGGCGGAAGGACCGGATAGCTTCCAGTGGAAATGCTCGTGTGCGGTATCGAAGGCGGCGATGGTGTGCTTTTGCCGGGCGCATAGATACTTGGAGGGCCTTGGTATGCCTCCGTCGGACTGGGTGCTTTTGGCGGAAGTGGAGGAAGAAATGGAGGGGACGAAGGAGCGTCAATAACAGGAGAGAAGTGAACTGTCTTTTTGCCGTCCGGACTTCCATTCGATCCTGATGCCTTCATGGCACTCGGTCGAGGAGGTGAAGACGATGGAGTGATCTTTCCCTCTAATTCTTCCGAGGTCCAGGCTTTCCTAGACTTTGAAGGGGCAGAGCCAGAACCGGAGCCAGAGTTTGTGCTGCTCCCACTTCCACTGCGACCATGACCCTTTTGTGCACCCTTTGGAGAGGTGCCATATGAGATATTATGTGCAAGGGTCGATGTGGGGGGAAGGCTGATAGAGTCATGCGCGGTACCAGGTGTTGCTGTAGTGCTCCAGCTTCCAGGAGTAACTTCGCCCTCACCGGGACGGAGATCAGCCTGAATATTGGCACGTACGAAATCGGTTTGATCGAGGCGGGGTGGAGGTGTCGTGCGCCTGATAGAGGGAGGGGAACGTTCGGCCGGCTGTGGATCTTGTTCCTGGCCCGCCGGACCTGGTGTCGGCTTGCGACCCTCGCGGAACGCTCTTGCAATATCGGCAGCCTTCCATTTAGCATAGCGAGCTTTCTCGTCTGTCTATAGAACGAGTAGGTACGATGGCACGAGCCAAAAGTGATTGGAGGACATACAGAGTCAGACACTTCGGTCTTGGGGAACGTTTTGAGGACCTCGAGGAAAGTGGAAGCTGCGAGGAACTTTTTCGCGGTTGCCCTGTATGAAGATGGTAAGTAAACTACCTGGGCCGCCACGGACCGCGTACCAACCTTGTGGCAGCACCTTTACGATCTTCGCTGTCTGCACTGTTGAAGACCTTCAGGGCAAAGTTCTCGACATATGCTGCGCTCGCAGCCTCGATCTCGATCGTATCGACGCTTCCGATTTGTGCCTTCATTTTCTCAAGGACCCCGAGTAAATTGAAGAGGACATCGCGTGAAGCAGAGTCGCGGGCCTTCAAACTGATACCGACTTGAGCAGCGTAATACGCGCCTGTGCAAGTGCAAGGGTGAGATGTGGACCGATGTGTCAGCCCAAGAACGAAACGTACACCAATAGGCGATAGTGGGGTCCTGAGTCTTGAGCTCCTCTGCCCGTTGGAGGAAAGGAAGTATCGGCTTGAGCTCGGGGGGAGTAGGAGGTAGACCTAGGAGCTTCTGCGAAGACATGCTAGGGGTTGGTAGTGAGGTACCGAGGGTGGACAGGGGGTATATAAGTCTGGCGGAGAGCGACGAAAAGAGAAATAAGCTTCAGTGGTGCGCAGCCTTGCGGACTACACGCGGCGGGTTGTGCACAGTTCGTTGTTGAGCGCAGTGGGCACTGACGTCACCTCACCGCCCCCGACAGCACCCAGCGCTTGTGATCGACTCGTCTGACGTCAATCCCCCCTTTTTCATATTGCCCAAGATCGAGTTGCAAGTAGGACAAGGTCTGACGTAGTACAGCTACTAGCACTAACCGCTTCCGCGGCCGTTTCCCAGAATTATTGTCCTCAGCGGCTCCGGATCGATTACTTTTGTTGTGGGCGCTGCCTGATTAAAACTAGTACGAGTGGGCTTTGCGTCAATCCCTACCCATCGTCTGACAGCCTCCGATCGAGGACGATCACACCACTTACCCGCGAAGAAAGAGCGAAATTCGCGAGGTATCCTCCACACGTGTATATCCTATCCTTGGACTCTCCTGCTTCCCCGCTCCGCTGTTTCTCTTTCCTTTCCCACTCCGAATTCCTTTCTAGACGAATGGATGCTCTTGCTTTTGGAGCCATTGGATCTTTGTATTGCACAAACCACACCTAGTGCAGTACAGAAATAGCTATGGATCAGGGACAACACACGAGGGGGTAGTGTCATGTCTCGAACATGAATTCTCTGGTCCCGCTACATGTGGATCATCGAATGGAGCATCAGGCTTCGGGCTTCAAGCTTCAAACCTCAATTCTTTTTTGTCAACATCAGCTACCATACACAGATATAATTCATTTCAAGCAAGAATCGATTCATCTATTCATAGTAGATACCCCAAATCACCAGCCGATTAGCCAGCCAGCCAGTGCCAAACTCGCAGCAACTACTCCACCAGAACCAACACCCAGCGCCGGCGCAAGATTGTTTTGTGAACCAATCACCGTATTCGTCCCCGTCTTACTAAACACACGCACAGAAGCAATATCGAAGTATGCAGCAGCATAGTTGGAACCATTTCCGATGACATAGTCATTGTAACACGCGCCTGAACACGTCTGGCCAAATATCTCGGGAGGCCTGGCAAAATCTATGGCAAATATTCGTGTCGGTGGTGATGTACGGGCCCAGTCATTTTGTTGACCTACCTCCGCAGAGCGTGATGTCAAGGATGATGTTCTGTGGGCTGAAGAACGTGTTCATGTCACAGCCCCCAGTAGGCCAGTTCCCAACAGGTGTGCCTAGGGTCGAGGTATCGATAGTCGACGAATTCGAGGAAATGGCACCAGGCACGTTTGCACGGGGCATGAACCATATCCTGTTATGCGTGGTCAATTCGTATGACGGTCCATAGAACAAAGGGTCCCTCGCACGAGATGCCACTCGCGGCAAGTTCAGTAATCCACACCCCACCACCGGCCTGTGCAAATGCAGCCCCGTAGGAAGCCGGATTGGGATCCGTAACTATGCACCCCTGATTATTGTTTGTCAAGTAAGAACAATCCGTGGAGTTGACGAAGGTCCCGGAGGCAACTTGATTTGGGGCAACTTGTTTGCAACCCGGGTTCGTGTGCAGGCCCATCTGGTTGCGCGGCTGCAAATTGACGCCTTCAAATGTATCGATTTCCCTATAAAACATGTCAGATTCGATAGTTCGCCAGCCACCGAGAGACACTGTGATTTTTACCCTCCATTGGGCCAGCCAGGGGAATGGGACCAGAACGCAGGCCATACGGAACACTAGGAGAATATTAGGGACATTCGTCGGGGTGTGCGAGTCGATCTCTCTCACCCCGTACGGTACGTGATACATATCCGCAACCCACAGACTCCCAACACCAAACATGTCATTTGTCTGAATCCGTACTGTATTTCTCTTGTTATCAGATGCTACCGTCGAAATGTTGTCAACTTTAATTATGGCGCGGTTTGTCGTCGGATCCACATAGGCAAGTCGGTCACTCGCCGCTTGTGCTGCGCCAACAAAGCTGCCAGCCGGTATATCTCAGCAGTCTTCCTGATCACGTTCACAAGGTCGGCCTACACTGTATCTCCATTCGTCAGGTTATCGACTGAGAGTTAGGAAGTGAGAAAACATGTATGCTCAAACAGGGAACGTGCTACTCACAGTGATCATAAAACGTCCATTCATTAAAGAAACTCGAGCCCGCATATTCTTTTACCATGTCATATGTCTCTGCACGTGTGGTCCCCACGAGGCCGCCGAGTGCGGTGAAAGCCAACCAGCCAGCGGGCAGCATTAGATTAGGCAAGTGTGTTGGGATTATTCGACAGTGAGTCGGTCAGGAGTTCAAGTGGGAGAAAAGATGGCTTGTGCGGAGTTGCCTGCAACCTGTTTATATACAATATGGTGTGTTACCCTGAGAACACCGCACTAATCTAACGTTATTACAATGTTGCCGCGGCATGCGGGTGAACTAAATTTATCTAGGACCTATCTATTTATATATTGTGAGAATTAGCGCCCCGGTGACCTTTATTGCGAAGAAAGCCTGCGTTCTAGAAAGCTGGAAGGCAAGGGTTTAAAGAACGTAGCTACTGCCTTCAGCTCGGCCTTTCGCTTGCTCGTTGTGTCAGGTCGGGGAGGTGAGTGATGCCTAAGGGCGACTTCTGAGAATGAGATCAGCATCGCTTTCAATGAATATTGACTCGGGAAATTTTATCTGGATTTGGAATATGTTTAAGGGGGTACACAAGACGCATGTTTAGGCACCCGTTGAATTTCAATGCTCTGTAGTGGTCCATAAATGATAGTGCATAACATCCAATCGTAATCATTCATGTCTCCTGGTATAGAAGCCTAGTGAAAGGTCGTGGGGGACCTCACTAAAGGGGAACAGGAGGTACCTAGAACTCGGGTGTCTATTCGAGAGCGAAGGAAAGAGAGAGGAGGGAAGAAAAGAATGAATCCACTATGTACCCAACTGAGGCTTTATATACCTGTCCGGATTAGGCTACCTATCCTACCTTCTATAGATAGTGTGTGTCTCGAGTGTCTGAGGTGTAGACGTAGCCTTACACCTAGTTTGAGACGAAAAAATAGGTTGATGTCGCACGAAAAGGCTATTGAACTTTCTTGTGTGGCAATTGAAGGCTGATCGTAGATGCCGGACTCTCCACCATGTGGGTCTGAGGACCTGGCTCGATGGAATCAGTGATTAATGTTGGTACGAGCGCTCTGCGACCAAGAGATGAAACAGGAGCCCGAGTATTTGTTACAGGATCGGAGGGTGTATTTGGTTGACCCCGTTGGAGCGCCGGGTGTAAATGAGGCCTGTGAGGGGTGGGAACGGACATGGATAGGGCGGAAGGACGAGTGCTACTTTCTCCTGGTAGAGTGGAGTCGACCGGCGGAATGATGTTAGGGAGTTGGATTTGATCGTCGGTGTTTGAGCTGAGGGGGTTACTGCGAGATGGACCGGGGAACTCGATTATAGGAACTTGAAGCGAGTGAAACTCCTTCAGTGCATTAGAAAGATCATCGAGCTGTGGATTATGCATGAAGGCTCAAGTCAGCATCAGATGAATCTGAGGCAGTGGATGGATTGTGTAGATAAAAATGATGTTGGACTGACCTTGCCCATCATCCTGTTAATTGCATCTTTCCTTCCTTCAAACTGAGTGGCTAGTTTTTTGAACTCCCTTTCTCTTGCCTTTAGTTTCTCTGCCTCCTCGTCTACGACATCCACACCCTCTTCATCTCCCATGTCACCCCCCGGGGCTGAACCTGTGCTAGTCGTTCTTTGCCATGAAAATCCTGAATTCCTCGATGGATTGCCCAACGGGCCCTTGCCTTTATTATCAGTTTGCTTCCCGAATCCAACTCCCTCCATGTCAACGTGCATCCGTGCAACTTGATTTTGTAGGTCAAGGACTCTGGAGAGGTGATTCCATAGCTCTTCGTTGGTGTTCCCCTCCCCAAGCATAGCCGCATCATCTCCATCTCGTAGAGTGGCTTCGAAAGGCAGAGTGAGGCCCATAGGAGAGCCGTCAAAGGGGTCGTAAAGCCTGTTGGTTACGAAAGCGTTGCTGGCAAAGGAAGCGGTCGGGGTAGTACTGATAGCGCCCTCCTGGGTGCCGAGCTCGTTCAGGTAATGTGATTTTGTATTTTGATGGATGTTCGCTTCTTTGGAGGACGTATGTGAATCTCCCGTCTGGGAACGCCGAACTGAATCGACTTCGCCCGGAAGAGGTAATGCGCCCTCTGATTTGCCTGGGTGCTTGTACAATTCGTCCAGGACATGGTCATGGGGTGTGCTCAAAGCTGTCAAGCTCCTCGTTGGTAATGCACCCTGCTTTAGGTGATTCAAACCGCTTGCGAACGTGTTGGGTTTGGTCGATGATGGGAAGTCGAGGAATTGCTGTGTTGCGATTGCATCACGGCGGAGAGAAGAGGACCTGTCGTCCGCTGGACTGGAGGGTGGACAGGCGAGAGGGACGGTGCATGGTCACGTGCAGAGTGCCGCTGAAGCTGTGGAAGTGGAAGGTTCAAGGCTGTTAAACTGACCTGACCCGGATACCTATAAAGCAATGGGCTGCCTGCGCTTCGATCCAACAGCTTCATGTCTACCTGTCTTCAAACTCACCCATGGCGATATGACTCGCCGTGTCGCTTTCCCTGGGCTACCAACTTGGGCAGGGCTCGCAGCCAAGGTGGCCGATATATTTGCCATCCCAGAAAGCCACGTTGGGCTTTCGTACATCGATTCTGAAGATGAAGAGATTATACTAAACACAGAGGAAGAGCTTCAGGATTTCTACGTCTCGGTTCATCAACCCGGTAAAAGCATCAAGTTCATTGTTAAAAACACCCTTGCCTTCCACCCCAGCCATGGAAGTCTTCCTTATCGGCCACCCACCCCCGGGCCTCAGGTTGAAGGGATTAGCTTCCCGCCCGGCCTCCCAATGGTCCCCATGCATTTTGGCCCTGCCTATCTCGCGTTCGCTTTGATCTATGGAGCACCACCGGCTCTATCTGAGTTCCCCCCGGGGCCCTACCGACACCGGGGACCTCGCTCACTTTCAGTTCCTCCCTGTCCCCCATCCTACGCTCCCCGTTATGGACATGGACTGGAACCTGCAGAACAGAGTTTCTACACACTTACGCCTCCATTTGTTGGGCGGCATGGGCCATCCTCGCATTCATTCTGGCCACGAGCGCCACCTTTCAGTCCCCACCCTCACCCCCCAAGGTTACCTCACGAACATCTTGTTCCTCCCAGCTCACCTTCTCTCCGAAACACTCCCCTGATTGGAGAGCTCCGCAACCATAGTGGTGCCTTTCCTGGTTTGCATCATCACAGAGATTTTTTCGGCGGTCATAATCTTTACGGTACCTCGCCTGGTCACTTCCCTGGTAGTGGCTTGAATGCCTCCGGCCATAACCACACTTCTGCACGAGGCTACTATCACTGGGCTCAAGCAGCTAGCCCAGATTCCCATAGCGATAATTCTTCACCGGGGCGCGAGCATCACGAGCACTCCCGCAACCTTCGTTGTTTATAGATACCTCAAACGTTGACAGAGTACATAGACCCGGTAAGGATATATATCTGTAAATAGAAATTCCTCTGTACAGCCCATTTAAATTATAGCTGTGATCACAAGCACCGGCCTATATAGATGGTCATCCCTCGAGAGCGATCTGCGAGCAGAATATCCAACGTACCTGGAGACGCTTGCCCAGCAGAACTGACTTTGGTCTTTAAAGAACTACTGCCGCACAACAAACCCCGTACGAAAGCTTGAGCAACGACGAGCGCACCGGCGGGACTAGTATGCAAGTGATCATTCGGGTAGAATGTGGTCGTTTGTGTCTCGCCGAGCGAATCGAACGCGGACGCAGTGTAGGCATAATGATCGACGTAGACAATATTTCTCCTCGTTCCAATGCTTTGCGCGTACGTGACGAATCGGTTGGGAGCAGCGATAGCCCCATTCGTCCAAATGTTGTCTGGAGTTTGAGATGAAATGATTGGAATGGCGCCTTTTTGGAGGAGTGCAGCAACTGCATTTTCGATGTAGAAAGCAAAACTATGTATAAGAATTTGCGTTCCGCTATAAAACAAAGGCCTGAATAAACAAAGGTAATAGAACTGTTAGGTTCGTGCTTACTTGGCAGCAGTGACGGTGCTTGTAATATCAAATCCGTCCCCAACAGCATCTTGTTTTCCGTTGTCGACCGCGCCTGCACTACCATCGTTGTGGCCAAATTCAATGATGACATAGTCTCCCCTTTTTGCGCTGTTAACGAGGCTGGTAAAAAGCCCTTGGTCACTATAGGATCTGGCACTTTCCCCTCCCACAGCTTTGTTAACAACGGGTATAGTCAACAGTTGGGGTAAGAAGACGCCCCATCCTAATATTGCAATGAGCAAGGTAGGTGAGGCCGCTACAAATTCGAACCTTGAGTTCCCGTGCCACTACCGCCGCCTCCAAGTGCCATGGTCGAATCGCCAGCAAGCCATACAGTCTGAGCCAGGGCACGAGCAGCGAACAAACTTGCGCCGAGGAGTTTGAATGATAACATGTTGGATCTCTCCTATCAATGACGGGAAGGTTTTTTGTGTCGTATGAAAAATGTAGAGGCTATAAAAGACTGGCAAGCAGATCGGAAGAACGGGATAACTTTACCGTCAAGAAATATAAACGGAGTATTTAGAGCCTAGGTAAAAATATGGAACAAGAACAGAAGACGATAACTGACATTCGGGTGCAGATTATGGGACTGTGTGCACATGGAACAGCAATAGGGGCTGTAAACAGCGTTCTTGAACCTGGCCCCATGATCTTCTCGCGTCTGCGAAGCTCAGGAAATCCGGGACGCTAGTCAACCGAGTAACGGCCCGCGTAGTTGGAGCAATAATGTTCGTATTCTAAATGAGAAAGTTTTGAGTACAGTGTAGACAATTCAAGGCGATTTTCGGTATTATTAAGTCGCGGAACCCTGAAGTGACCATACCTCAATCCTCATCGACCTCAATATCGTCATCCTCAGCTTCTTCGTCGTCATCCTCCTCTTCAGCCTCGTCGTTCTCATCGTTCTCATCACCCTCGTCATTGTCATCTTCTCCAATTGTTTGCTGTTGTGTAGGCTGAGGCTGCTGTTGCTGAGGTTGGGGATTGTGGCTCGAAGTCCCACTGGCCATCTTCCGGGCCTGTATTGCCCGTATTGCTTCCTCTTTCTCTTCGTCGACAGGCAAGAGTTCGTCTAATGCTAGATCCCTCCATCTCAACGCGCCACTGATGCCCCCACCTGCGTACCCCATGTCTTCAAATAAGGCACGCGAGGTAGGGTCATAAGGGGGCCTCGGTCTTGCAGCAGGGTGTTTGATGTTTGTAGGATTCCCATAGGGATACGACGGATGTACCTGTGAGGGCAAAACTAGGCAGGTTGTGAGGAGGCATATAAGACAAATGGTTTACAGCTCACTGTCTGAATCATCCGGGTTCGGTGGAACTAAATGTGGAGGAACATCAAGCTCTATGAAATCCGTCAACTGGCCACTCGGAGTGCAGTGTTCATCTACCAACCATCGTCGGAGAGGTCTCCTTTAATGTACTCTGGAGAGTCGATCGTATCGATTAACAGGAGGTCATTACGGGTCATATGGAGGTAGCAGAACGTTAGGTCCTGGACAGATTATTAGACTTCGGGGCGGGGAACCATATTTTTCAGTCTCATACAGTCATTCTTAGGCGGTAGGACAAGGCGACCAAGTTCAATAAACAAACTCCAACAAATATCTGTCTACAGCAGCTACAGTCATGAACTCTCGCTCTCCATGTTCTCGAGGAACCATCGCCTACAAGCATCCGTCTACAGTATCTTCAGCAAGAAGCTTGTAAACAGTGAATAATCACTCACTCGGCACAGCATTTCCAGCAGCATTAACCCTGGATTTCAATGCGCTGTTGCCACACAACAGACCCCTCACAAAGGCCTGGGCAACAACAGTTGCACCTGCTGGGGTCGTGTGGGTATGATCTACGGGATAGAATGCGGTCGTGGCCGTCTGCCCCAGTTTGTCATATGCCTGCGCGACATATGCATAGTGGTCAACAAATGTAGCCGCAGTGCGACTCGCTGCGGTCTGCGCATAAGCCACGAACCGGGGACCAGCACCGATTTGTCCATTCGACCAGATGTTGTCGGGCGTTTGAGAAGAAACAATCGGAATAGCGCCCTTGGCCTTCAGTGCGTTCACGGCATTCTGTATATAAAATGGGAAGGTATGGATCACAAGCGACTGACCACTAGAATCGTCACATTGAGGGATATCAATTCGACAGCTATAATGTGGAATAACTTACGCCGCATTTACCACTGTTGCAGTGGTATCGAATCCGTCCCCAAAAGCACATTCTCTTCCATTGTCAACAGCTCCGGACAACCCGTCGTTGTGGCCAAATTCAATTATAACAAAGTCACCACTCTTGGCAGTGTTAATAAGGGTGTTGAACCGTCCTTCATCGGTATACGACCTAGAGGATCGGCCCGCGATAGCACTATTGACGACAGGAAGGGTCAGGTACTGCCCAAGATATTGCCCCCAGCCTTGTCCCAGTCCGATGAGAAGATAATTCCTCATCCTGACAACGTCACTCACCATCCGTGCCAGGTGCGGCGGTACCTCCACCACCACGGGCCATGGTCGAATCGCCGGCCAAATACACAGTTTGGCCACCCACAATTAGAGCGGAAGTGAAAGCAACAGCCAATGAGATGACAAAATGCATTCTGGTTAGACGAATCAGCAAGTTTAGAATGGAATATTCTGCATCCCTTTTTATGTATGACGCGCTCAATGAACATTACCCGGATTTTCCATCCGCTAGCAATTTGTCCGGACCGTCGGAAAAATCAAGTTGTCAAGTGACAACAGACTCGGACAGGTAAGTGAGTTCTGGAGAAATATCGATAAAAATAACGGCCATCCATGTATTTTTATCCACGTGGTACACAGCGGGTAGAAATGCACAAGACCAACGCAAGTGAGCTGACCGACGATACTACTCGAATTGGGAATCAACGACCGGGTTTCCCTTTGATGCGTGAATGCTTGTGACTTGGCCAATCATTCACGCTCTCATACTACGTAGGTGTCTTCTGATATTATCGCGAGTTTAGTTGGTTCGATTGGAGCTCGGAACTTGGCTCGAAATCTGGTAGTAACGAAGCAAAATAATGGTTATGAGTACGATTCCTTAGGCTCTTCATCTTCATCTTCATCCTCCTCGCTCTCGTCATCGCTACCATCACCATCCAGGTGTAATGCGCTAAATATTCCGGCGCCAGCCCCAGGAAAATCCTCTTCTTCACTTGATGCTATTTCTTCTGACACATCGCTCTCTTGGACTTCTATTTCTTCTTCGCTCTCATTGTCACTCTCTCTATCTTCGTCGTTACGGCCAGGTATCCAGATACCAGCACCAGTCTCGATGCTTTCCTTGGCTACTAGCTCGAGTGATGTATCCGGGGGCCAAAACGCCCAACCTATACGTCCCTCCGCAAGCCCACGAAGGACTTGGTGTGAAGTATTTTCCGTCAGTCATACATACTCAGAGTCGTACGTCTAGAGGCTTACTGGCATTCCCGGCCCGGTGTATGTCAGGCCTTCCTGCCATGGCAGTCAACCAGCCTTTGGCGTTTGCATATGAAAGGAGGATGTCCATCGCTGTCCATTGAACCGGTTTCGGCTGGGGTGGCGGCCGCTTCTCTTCCCGCCAGGTTCGTTTGTCCTCAACAGGAGGCTCAGAGGAAGCTGGGTGGTTGAGCTTATATATCTGTTCCAGTGGTAGTAGTTTGGCAGCACGACTGATGCATGCCGGAATGGCTGATACTTTGGAGATAGGTAAGATCCCAGACAGAACCTATATGACCAGTTGAAAGCTTTGAAATGAATATTATGGCGTTGGCGTACTTGTGTCTCCATAGGCATATAATTCGGCATGACCAAGCCCGGACAATCAACCAGACGGACATCGGAAGTCCAGTACAGTGTCTGAAAGTGCTTCGTCTGGATTTGGGCTGTAAGACCTGGAGAGCAATTTGAAGCTGGGGATACTCACCTTTCCTGGAGTCTTGGACGCCTGGCTTCGCCTGGTACCGAAAAGAGCGTTGAGTAGTGACGATTTGCCAACATTTGGCTGACCTATACGCGATTAGGATGTATTATTGGGAGAATGAGGTTGATCCAACCTATGAGCCCGATGGTTAGAACATCTGGTTCTTGGTTGTCACATGAATCCTCTCCTTTGCTTTCGACCTCTTCACCTGCCTTGGGCTTTGGTGCGACGGCCCCACCGATAGTAGCTACCAACTTGACCTCCGCTAGCATTGAGAACGCGATTCCAGTCAACCTCGCGTTTTACCGGCGGCACCCACTTTTTCAGCGACTCAGGGTTCTCAGCAATATGCTTTGGAGGCTCCAGCATCTCAGCGTGAACTTCTTTGATCGCGTCTACTAGTCTTTGTCGAAAGGTTTCTGGCAGATGAGGTTCGAACTGTTTCCTCCCCTGGTGCCCTGTTGTCGCTTCCTTCTCTGCGTATGATTCAACCTGGATAATGCGTAGATCGGGGTAGTGAGTGCTGAAGTAGTTCATCCATGCTGAGACGCGAGCAGGGCCTGTGATGTCGACCTTTGTGAGAACGAGGATGGTTTTAAGATTTGCAAGATAGTTTGCGAGTGAGGGTGGGTAATGAAGAAGAGGACATCTAGAATCAAGCAAGACGAGGATGATGTGAGATATTTCAGAGACTCGCCATCTAAGATCGATGGGTGAGCAACTTGTCGGAGGATAGATTATAGACTCACAGCTGTCTCCAAATTTCGATATTGCGCTCAAAGTAGGTAGGAGAAGCGAGAAGGGGCGGGTTGGGCGGGTCCTCTGCTTGATCTGTCGATGAGCCTGGGGATTCTAACTGTTTTGTTTTCTGCCACTCCTCTAATAGTTGATCGGTATGCACAAGCCACTTCCTGAAAACGCCTTCCTCGTTGTGCTCAACTTCTGTCTTTGACATATCAAATCTCCATTTCGGCCGCTTCGGACACGAAAGTACATCTTCGTTATCGGCAGCAGAAGTATGAAACAAGGCAACCTCACAGGAGATGGGGCGTGCAAGGGGGACAGTAGATGCTATGTATCTTGTTTCTTCGAGAAATTGAGAGGGGAGTTTTATAAATGATGACTGGAGTCTTCTTGCGACGAGTGCGTCCGGGTTGGGTTGGCCGATGGACTTGGCTGGCCTCGCGGGTCTGCGTTTACGTAGAGGTTTCGCTTTAGGATCCGGCGGAGGGAGATCACCACGTTTTATTGCAGCGTTTTCTCTGCTGTTGTTCCTTCCTCTTTTTTCCCGAGATGGGCTTGCGACGAGGCATGGCAGTCGTTGTGAATTGACCATCGATGGAATTCATGTCATTGCGGAAACAGCCGATGTGCTTACAAAGTCCTGCTTACAGGGCAACTTATCATCAAGACTTTGCTGACAATGCTGACAACCTTCGTGAGTACAGAGGCTCGGCTGGGCTATAAAGTTCCCATCGTCAAGAATTTTTAAAACCACACACCCATAGAACCAAACACCCCACCAATTATGAGCAGCGCAAAGGACGGACTGCCGAATGTTGTCATTGTCGGTGTCGGAAGTGCGGGTGCACGTGCGGCGCATCTGCTCGCGAAGAGCCTTGATACAACCAAATTTAACCTCGTCGTCATCAACCCTCGACCCCACTATGTCCTCTTCCCCTGCACTGCACGTCTCGTCGTCTCCGATAGGGACAGTATCAAGGACAAGATTTTCATTCCCATCGAGAACATCTTGAAGGGCAAAGGTCGATTTGTCCAAGGCAAGGTCACCCAGGTCGAACCTGGGAAAGAGGGCGGTGGATCCGTCGTTGTTGACAACGGAGATAGAATTCCATACCGCATTCTTATTCTGTCCCCTGGCGTCTCATGGGACACTCCCTTTGCATTCCCCAATACCTCCAGTGACCTCGATAGTTATCTGGGCTCCATTCAAGAAGCGATCGGAAAGGCAGAGAGTATCGTGCTCGTTGGTGCTGGAGCAGTGGGGTGTGGTGCGTAACTTCTTGGCGTTTTTCCAGATCATTGGACGGCGCACTGAAGACCTTTGAACAGAACTCGCTGGTGAGATCAAGGACATTTGGCCGGTGGGTACAAATGCACAAGCCTTCATGGCGTTCACCAACTGAGTTGCTACGTAAATAATAGGATAAGAAGATTACCATCGTACATGGCGACTCCCTGCCTCTAAATGGCGCTTATCCCGCCAAATTTCGCAATGCTGTACGCAAAAACATCGAGAAAAGGAGCATTGAAATTATCTTTGACGAATTCATCGACGCTATTCCAAGCTCCGAGGACAAGGTGACAGAGGTTACCACCCGCAGTGGAAAGACCATCAAAGCAGACCTCGTCGTAAGTGATTGTCCTTGTGATGGTTCCGCCTCGAGCCGACCTTTCTGCAGATTTCGGCACGCGGCCAGCGACCGAACACAGAACTCTTTGCAACTTCCTTTGGGGAAAATACTTTGACCGCTAAGAAGCTTGTCAAAGTGGATCCTACACTCCAACTCCCCAATCGCCAAGACGTATTTGTCATTGGCGACGTGATTGACTGGGAAGAACAGAAGCAATCTTTCAAGGCTCAAGCACATGCTGACATCGCCGTCGCCAATGTTCTCGCGATTCTCAAGGGCCGAGCAGGAAAGCTAAAGAAATATACCGGAACACTGGAATCTATTGTCCTGACTAACGGCAGAGTGCGTTTGTTATTTTTGGTTTTGAATAAGCGCAGTAGCTGATATTAAAATCATCTCTGTTTAGACCGGCGGTGTGGGATATGTCAACCTATTTGGAGGAATAGTCTTTGGCGATTGGTTCCTTCGCACGGTCAAGTCCAAGTCGCTGTTGATTCCGTTGCAGCGCGGTGCTGTCGGCATAGAGTAGTCATCGTCATTTTTCTGATTTAGATACTGTTTTTTGTCTTTGTCGGCGTATACCCAACAATACCCTTCACTGTTCATTTAATAGAATACTATCCTACGCTGTCACTTCGTCCACTCAGAAATTATCGCAGATGACCAGCGCGATGAAGTTGACAATATACAGCAGGAGCAAGACTCACAACGAGGTATTCGAGTGCGATAATAACCAGAAACGGTCTGCTTAACATGCCATTAGATGTATACTGATGCTGTGGTGTGTACAGTGAAAACTGACCAAGCTGATAGACCTACAAATCGTAGACAAAACTGAAATAGACTAGTCGACCCTGAGGACACTACTAAGCAGCCGTGTGGTGTTACAGTCATTATCTGTCATTACTGTATACAAGGGGTGTACAAAGGGGTATTTACACTTGGCCAGAGTAAGAGCCAATGGATGACTATATATTTTTATTTTAAGATCAGCTTCTTAGGGCAGCTCAGGGTTGAGGGTGAAAAGCTGTGCGGGGTAGAAGCTGGTAGAAGCAATTGCTATGAGATCCATCGCAGTGCGGTATGCTGGAAAAAGGCTGATTATGATTTAGCCGACGTTCTCAGATACAAACAAAAATTGAACGACAAAGGGGCCATTATCGCTATCCAATTCGGCCTTTCTGTAGAGCGGTCATTACCAAATGACAGGGTACTACTTCCTCCTTTGTGGTTGCCGTGTACACAGTCCCCTCCTGAGTAGCGACATTGAAGCCTTGTGTACTTGAATCATGGGTAAGGGGACCACACCATTTTTTTTTGCAAAAGGAAAAATGCATTGAGGCATCTGGAAGGCAGGCCGCCTCTGTAGGAAAGGCACTCAAACTCTCCTTGTAGGCTTGGCTGATGACTCAGCTTACTCAGATGTCCTTTATCACGCTGTTACAGTGATATATTTATAGATATTCTGGTGAAGTCAAGTGACTACGGTTTAGTAAAATTGATATAAATCGTCGGGCTACCAAATTTCAATAAGGTTTAGAAATAATCTAGGATTCTAAATCCTACGGAATGGCTTCCACTATACTAAACCGCAAGCAGGAACGGCGGCCGGGGAAGCGCTGCAAGCCAACACTAGCAGTGGTGACAGGGTTTGACGACTCTAGTCACTTTTATCAACCCAAGCCTTATTAATCCCCTATACGTCTGCTCTGGTTCTGAATGGCAGTACACATACTTACAGGGCCATCTCCATTGCTCCCTCAAAATCCGGCGCAGATGTCGAGATAAGTATACCCACAAGGATAAGCCTCGAGCTGTGTTCGACAAAAGCAAACAATATCCTTGGGGATCGGGTTTTGGAGCCTGCGAGCGAGTCCGCGGGGGCTCAGCCTCCTCCATCTGCCGCTCGCCCAGGCGAACCTTGTACAGCAGCTGAGTCGAGCCTGAAAGTCCGAGGCACCCATGTGCTTGGAGTTGAGTTGCCCCAGATGGCGCCACTGAGGCTCGGACGCGTAATTTGCGCACGCTGAGGAGTGGACGCAGCATTGCCTCTGTCAGCGCCACATGCCAGCTCTTCCCGTGCTAGTTTAGATTTGCGTTCGTGGGGACTCAGCGATCCATTAAGCGAGATGTTGAGGCCCGATCGAGGGGTTGACAACCGGAGGGATAGTAGGTGCGGGAATACAGGGGGGCGTTGTGGTGACAAGGGCCACTGATGAGTGTTGGACACGGCGTGGGCTGTTGGTGAAGCAGTGAGGTTTGCAAAGGTGTTTTGGCGCTGAGGCAACCACGCTGTGCTTGAACAGACTTCTTTCGATGAAGAGCCAGCTTTGTTTCCCAGCCGTGCCTGATACCCCTGCGCCCTTCCCATCTTTCTTTGTCCACGACGACCCTCCTCACGGCCACTCACGATCCCCATACTGTCCATGCACCCCTTCTCGTCTCTCATCCCACCCTCGCGCCCTCAAGTCACCGCCACCAACAGCTCCCCACCTTCTACCCTTTCTACAGCGTCATCCACCCCAGATCCAAAGCGTTCCGCACGCAAGGAGGCCACCTTTATATACAAGCACGGCCAACGGCACCATTCCTATGATAGTGAAAAGGCCCCCTATCCCCTCTCTTACGACCGATCGGTGCTCGAACTGTTAGTTGCCTTCCCGATCTCGGCCCTTGAGGCGTCCTTTATTGACCCAGCACAGTGAGCCACTCGAGAACAGGCTCACCCAGCATCTGAGGAACTCTGTGTCCTTTGTCAACTTCCAGGAGCCTCCGGAGCGAGTGCTTGACCTGGGGTGCGGGGTGTGTTGTGCCCAATTGACTGAATCTGTATAGTGGCCGTTGACGCACCGTGATCACTAGCTTGGAACGTGGCTCGTAGATGCAGCAAAGGAGTGGCCCCGGTGTAGCTTTGTAAAGATTCCCGGAACCATCTACCACGAAGTGGCCTCGTCGCTGACATTGAGTAATAGGTCGGCTTTGACCTAGTGAATGTTCAAATACCATCTGCAATACTCGAGCCTTCCATTGCCGAGCGTATCGAATGGAGACATGGAAACTTGTGAGCATGCCTTTGTACGAACCTCGTCCTCGTCTACAACTTTGAAACGCGCCTTCTATTTCCTAGTTTGACGACCAAGCTGCCCTTTGAAGACGACGAATTTGACCATGTACATGTGTCAATGATAGCGAGAGGAGTACCGGAGAATAAGGTGGGTACTGCTACCCTCAGAAACCTCAAAGGCTGACCAGACGGTAGTGGGGGAACCTCTTCGAAGTAAGCTTAAGGGAGCAACACGCATCAAAAATATGTTTATTCACATGCCCGTCAGGAAATCAATCGAGTTCTCGCTCCGGGTGGTTCATGCGAGGTCATTGAGGATGGTCAGCCTGAGCCCCTAACCCGTGGTTTTTTTAATGTGCTGAATACAGTATATCAGATATCGTGTTTCCCGTCCTGCCCCGGTGGTTCACTCAGGCTCTGAGGCCCAGGCCAAAAACTACTCCCGTCCATTTACCCAACGGTTCACAACGTGGATATTCCACCTCTTCCAGCCAGCAGCCCAAGAATGAGCTCAGTCATGATCACGCCCTCCTAGAGTCACTGAACCAAGCTGTCTATGAACAACGATTCATCAATCTCAAGCCAACCGGTGAGCAGATTCCGTCAATACCAAGGTCACGACGCTTATGCTTCCGAAAGCTGTTTTGCCCAGCTATTTCACCACGTATTTCTGTCATGTCACGATAGGCCCCGTTGTGCATTTCCCCATGCCCCCGCTCGCGCCTTTACAGCCCCTGCCTCCCCAGATTATTACCACCTATGTTCTTGAACCGGACTCTGATACCCTGAACACACGGCAGTCCACCTATTATCCAACCTCAGTACCCATGAATCGCCCGGCATCCGTATCCTTCTCATCGACTATGTCCTCGTTTTCTCATACCACAACCGACTCCATATTCAGTTCTAGGCCAAGAACAGCCTCGGGAACTTCGGTCGGCGAACCCTTCTCTCTGTCTATCGGCTCGTACAGCCTTTTACAGTCGCAAGACACCAAAGCAGAGCCTGATTTCTTTCCCGAGATGCCAATGGAGCGGTTTATGCTGGACAACTCCTTAAGCGAGAGTGAAGCTGGCTCACTCCCCCAGCAGTTATTTCCGATGGCGCAGTTGAATAGCCTCAGTGAACGATCACTCGCAATGCAGCTTTATCGCTCATGTCAAACCGTCCTGGGATGTCAAGAAGCCATGTGGGAGGAGCTCAAGGACAGAATCCGGAATCGGAAAGAAGATTTAATTCCATACGGGTGGGAAGATGATTATGAGCTTGAGGAGCTCCAGAGTCGGAAAAAATTCGAGAAACTTATTGAGAGATTCAAGAGGTATGTTTTCAAATCGTGGATACCCTGCAAGTTCGATGCGGGCCTCATTTATTGTTCTAGTGACATGCACCTTCGGATTTCACTCTGGTACTCACTGACTAATCTCAATTGGCCTCTGCCCGAGCGCGAACCGCTCACGAAGGCAGAGTTGGTGGAGGAGGAACGAATCAGGGCGAATATGTTAGAAGCCCAGAAACAGGCCAGGCCTGAGGACTTTAATGTGCCTTGTCGCTCCGTGCGAGTGCTCATCGGGTATAAATTATAGGCTCTCGTGATTTGCCGTTGAGCCGTACACTGATGTCTGTAGCCGATAGGTAATTTACCTTGTATTCTAGTTGTATCACCAAGGACTAAAGATAGAAGGAGATAACGGATTTCCGGATTGTTTGTTTTTGTTTGCCCCGTTTTTTTTCTGGTCATTCATCACATTGAGCAAGCTGCTCCTTGGATGGCAGCACATCCAAAATCCTCTCATGCTCCTCCAACAAAGCCTGCCCGTCGTAAGTCATCAGAAAAAGACATGACTTCAAAGAAGAGACTACGAAAGGGAAAGGGAAAGGAAGACTGTGGCAAACCCCTTGACGGAACGTCCGCCGCTGCAGGGCACGCAGACGACTGGCTGGGATGGGGAAGAGTTCCCCTGGGAGTGGGCATCTATAACGTCGCCTGCTGCAAGCAAAGTTCCTCCAATTTTTACAAAGGATGGATGGTGCGTATAGCCGCTCGGACTTGACCCTCTCAAAGTGTTCACGCGATCGGCCTAGCTATTTCTTTTCGCTCGTTGGCTCATCCGTACAAATTCATTCGGCGGCCACTGGTCGAGTTGTCTCTACGCTTTCGGCACTAAGCAACAGCAAGGCTTCTGGCAATCACTTGAACTTGTTCTCGTGCGCAGTTATCAACCCATGCAATCCTTTTCAGCTGATCACGGGCTCGCTGGATGGACGTTTGATGATCTGGGATTTCCTGGATGGTACTCTATTGAGGACAGTTGACATTGCTCAACCCATTCATTTGATCTGTGCACATGAGCAGTTCAAGGACTATGTCTTTGTGGCAGCCTCCCGGCCGTTGAGCAAGAGTATAAAACATGGTATGAGACCACCCCACTTATACACGAGGTTTCCTCAGGTTGTCTATTTTTTGTTTCCGGCAGATAACAACGCTGTGGTTTTTCGCGTGTCGTTACAAAATGTTGATGCTTCAACAAACTCAACTTCGTTGCGGTCTGCAGATGTGTTGCCTGTAGGGAAGACCAGGTTCCCAACTGGGCTGGCAATTTCATCAAATGGTGCTTGGCTGGTGGCAACTGCAGGGCACAAGGTCTATGTAGCCAAAACATCGGCTCTGGCCGCAGGTTTTACCAAATATGTGTCCCCCGAACGACTTACATGTCTGGCTTTCCACCCCTCAGAGGAGTACTTTGCGACTGGTGATGATAAAGGCGTTGTTCGCCTGTGGTATTGCCTGAATGATGATCTCGCTGTGAACGTGCGAGGGTTAGAGAAAAAGGCGCAGATGTCCTCTATGCATTGGCATGCACATGCTATCTCTGCACTAGCGTTTACCTTGAATGGTGCTTATCTGCTGAGCGGAGGCGAAGAAGCTGTTCTGGTTATTTGGCAACTACATACTGGGAGGAAGGAATTCGTGCCCCGCGTCGGCTCAGCCATTAATACCGTCTCACTCTCAAGATCTAAAACTGGGGAAGAGGAATACCTGCTTGGACTCTCGGACGCAACATACTGTTTTTGTTAATGCCTGGTACCTTAAAGGTCTCGAGAAGTTACGCACGAGTCAAAATTGGTGCGTGATTTTGAGATATATTTCGTACGCGCTCATCTTCATTCTTTGATCCAGATCCTGGCACATGTGCTAACGATCCTTCGCCCTCAAAAGCTGCCATCACTCCCTTAGTGGTACATACACCGTCCTCCACGATTCTTTTACCCTCTTCACACCCATCCTCACTTCAAATTTACTCTCCCTCCACCTCGACACTCGTCTCCGAGCTAGAGATTTCGCCCTCTAACCGCGTTTCTCGGAGAGATGACAAACCGCTAGAGCATTCTCGCGTTGAACGTTGTGTCGTTTCAGCTTTCGGGGCAGTGGATGGCAACTGTGGATGTACGGGAGGGTGATGACGACTTTAGGATGGAAGTATACCTCAAGTTATGGTCGTGGGATGAAAAAAACTCTCTCTGGGTACTCAATACCAGAATTGATAAGCCCCATGCAGATAAGAGGATTTCCTCGCTGACATTCAGCTACGATCGCGATCGAGATATGCCGCTGCAATTAGTCACGGTTGGAGGGGACGGAATTGTCAAGGTGTGGCGCCTCCGGGGCCGAAAACTTGGGGACGGGGAACAAGAAGGTGGGGTTCTTTTCAAAAATTTCTTCTTCAATTTTGTTCATATTGAGTATAGAATTTTGGGTCACACGAGCTACCCTGAATTATCATTCTGAAGTGCCACGGTTTGCAGACTGGTCAGGAGACGCCTCATTGCTTGCAGTGAGCTACGAGTCGTGTGTCATCATTTATGAAACATCAACCTATACCGTGCTTCGCATTCTGACGTCTTCTGAATGTACAAATCCTCGTTCGGTCTATTTCATTGGAAGACGGAACTTGCTTGTAGGAGGCAGTACTCGGCTAATTCTATGGGATATTATTACACATACTGGTGCGTAGTCGACTTCCTGCGCGACTAACTCCTGTCTAAGTGTTGTTTCCAGTTTCATGGGACCATTCAACTAAAAACAAAATCCAGTCAATCGTTTCCCACCCCTCTGGCTCTTCTTTTGGTGTTTTCGAAGGCGCCACTTCAGCTGATGACTCGAAAACCACGACTCGAATCTCTATCTTCTCTCTCCAATCTCCCAACCCTATCAGAGTGCACACCCTGCCCTTTGCACTGCGGACCAAAGTTTGGTATTCAAACCCGGCCCAACCTTCCCAATTCTCATTTCTAGGCATTAATGAAAAATGGAGTCTCGTCGCATTTGGTGACTCAATAAATCTCTCGCAGGAGGATACTTCAGCAAGGGAATTGGCTACTCACACAGCTGTGCGGAAACCCACACTGCTTCAGGACATCTTTGGTATCTCCACATTCATTGAACCCACAAAACCATCCTCCTCTGGATCGGTCCAGCACGAGATTCCGACCCGCTCAAAATCGGCAGAAGGGATGTTCGAGACTCCAGCACATCTCACACCAGCACTCAACACATTCTTTGACCCCTTGGTTCAGACGTTCTTGAAGAAGAGGGCGCCGGAGGAGGTAATATCACCGTCTGATATACCAGAAATGGATGTCGACGAGGATGACGACGGCGATGTAGGGTTGCAGGGGGTGGCGACGACAGTACCTACCCGTGCTGTTACTTCGTCCGAGATGAATGATCTTGTTGGACTATTTAGAATACATGCTATTCGAGGTATGATCGTGTAAAGCCTATGCACAAATGTTTTAACCTACTTTTTTTTTTTTAGATCAACCATCATTGCACCCTGTCAAAGTTAACGGTAAAGCCGCCAATGGAGTGCGGGAACCAACTACACCCGGCCGTCGGCTGCCGCCTAAAATCATTCCCAACGGGGTCTCACACAAACTCAAAACGCCCACAGTCGTCCCATCCGCTCTCTCACCAGATTCGAGCGCCGCCTCACCGCCACTGGTGAACGGGAGAAAGCGCAAAAAACCTTAGGAGTGGGAAATCTTGTCCTGTATATGCATATGTTATATAACGGACTTTTTTTTTACATTGTATCGCTACATGGTACATATCTAATCATGCTGCACAGCAAACGGTCAATGCACAGGAAAGCAAAAAAAAAAAGTCATCATCCATCGAAAGCACTAGAGAGCATGAAAGCGTGAAAGCATGAAAGACAAGGAACATTGATAGATCAGAATCGAAATGAAAACGTGGGGGCGGAGCTCAAGACATTGTGTCACTGAATGATGCACCCTCAACCCAAAGTTTGTTCCTCCTCAAGCATCTTGGACGGGTGACCATGAGGCAGAAGCGTGGTGGCAAGCTGTCGGAGGACATTCCTCAGACCGACATGGAGATTTTGCCAATACAACTCATCAATGTACACCTTGTCGACACCAAACCCGACGTGCCTTCGGAAGCGACAAGAACTTGCACAGCGATGTGGGAGGAGTGAAACTGACATCGAGACAGTTCAAGCGAGGGAAGAGGATGTGGGTAGAATCGGTGATGATATTGCGAACGTTGCTTGGATATTCGACGGCGGTTTGGGGATCAAAGTGGAATGCATCCCAGAATGTGTCACTAATGTGATTCACCTGCAAAAACTTGACATCAGGCATAGATGCGAACCAGCGAAGGAGAGCCATTGTTCCCCTTTCCTCTGGCGTGACCTCGATCGAAATCATAGTCAGCAAGCGGACTTTTGGATACAATCCAGTCAGTTGCTCGAAGAGTGTGGTGTAGTCCTCGCCTGTGAATCCATACAGGGCAAGTTCCCTCACTTCAGGCGCGTGAAGGCTGGAGAGAACATATTGAGCATAATTGAGCGCAAAGTCTGCGAGAATCAAACTCCTGAGCTTGTAAAGCGTGACTGGTGGGAGACGGTTTGCTGGCGGCCGCCACTTCGGACCGGCGCCGTGCAAAACCAGGCGGTCAAGATTTGGGCATTCGAGAAGGATATCTCGGAAGCGGTCCATGTCTGGTGCAGAGTCAAGTGGCACCCGACGGATATCGAGGGTGGATAGGTGTTTGAGCGTCGTTTGTGCCCAATCAATATGGAGACCGGAGATAGCAAAGTAGCGAAGGGTAGGAACATAGGCGCCTCCCAGAAGCGGGAGTGGCATAACAAGGGAGGTATCGGATCGTTGGTCCATTCCGTCATTGAGCTGGACATATGGAGGACCTGTGCGGTGGACCTCCAGGCGGCGTAGCATGCAGGGGGCGTTATGAATGCCAAAGTACTGCAGCCAGCGCAGCAAAGTGAGTCCAGCCTCCCACTCTTGTACTGCTACACTTAAAGTTCGTAATTGGCCCCTGCGCGGAGCCAAATGATCCAGAATTTCTTCTATGGCCCTCTGAGTCAGGGGCCTCTCGGGAGAATCTCTTAGACGGATGTCTAAAGGCGCGGTACCAGATCTCTCAACCATCAACCGTGAAAACGCGAGCCCACCAGGAGTATCCGTTCTGTAATTGAAAGTATTCCACAGGGTCGAATCCGATATCGCAAGTCTCCTCCACAGCCTACAAGCCCCCGTGAGGGCCAGGCGACTATGGTTGCACTCCTCAGGCGAGTACCCCGACCAAACGACGTAGTGGAAAATATTGCTCAAAATCTCGACTGGTAGTTCATTGATAGGAAACATACGTCCAAAACGGGCCGAATAGTCGAGGCGAGCGATCATGACCATTTCATCGAGGGGAACGTGTAGCAGAGGCTGTAACCTTTTGACGACCTCCTCCAAAAGATAAATCACCACCAGTCTGCGCTTCGTATCCCAGCGATATCGATGCCGTTCCTGGACTGACAGTGGGCGGGGAGACCACGAGAGAACAACGTCTTTGTGAATACGCTTGCTGACGTCAAACCAGTCTTCGGCCGTACGAGGCTTCCCGGTGATTTGGCGAATCGGAATGCTCCTCATTAATTCCTCGAGCTCATCGACCAGCCTGGTGCCTGGAAAGGACCGCAAGTAAGACCGGATGACGGATGGTTCTGTGAATCGCTGGATCAAGCTCTCAATGGGTGCAATGAAGGAAGGCGGGAGTATCCCGAGGATGGAGGACGGGTAGTGAGGCTTCTGGGACATTGAGAATACCGAGTTGGCGAACCCAGCCCCACCGAGAAGGGGGGTATAAGTGTGCAACTGGGCTGACATGAGGATCTGCTCTAGTTGATGGATAAAAATGGACCATCAGTTCGGCTGACTTGGCACAAGGGACAAAAAGGCACTAACGACAATGCATGGGTATCTGGTGAGAAGTGGACGGGAACTTGGGCCGAATTTGCGCCTTGTGGAACTTGTCAAAAGAAGGCGGGGCCCGGAAAAATAAGAGTTGCTTTGTTTAAGCGACCACTGTTGGTGTCGATAGGCGCTCAGACGGGACGATTTGGGTGCTGTCGGAAGAATTGTTAGGCCCAAATAATCATGGACCTACAAATGCAAATACATACCCACAGGGGTGGTTCCGGTGGGGTGGGAGAGAGGGGCGGCGGCGGCGGATGGGAGTGGTGAAGGGAGGGTTGCTGACGCACGATGTGGGCGCGCAAACGAAGGAGAGATGATGCTGGAGAGATGGGGAGGGATATCTTTTATAGAATAACGTTTGGGTGTATGCGCATCGAGAAGTCGCATGGTTGTTAGTTCAGGGGGGGGGGGGGTGAAGAAGGGTTGTGATGGACGACAAAGCTACGAGTTGACATCACAGCCGGACAGCCGGGAGATTCCCGAAATAGATGTGATGGGCCATTTCTTCAGCTGCAGCGACTGTCCGAGCTGCGAGTCTATCACACTGTGCTCGTCTGACACACTCCATGAATGAGGATTGGGCGGTACAGGGTCTGCAACCACATGAACTCTGCACTGCACACAACAGCGATCGCGGGAAAAGCCAAGGGGTGATGGGGCCGGACACAGGTCTGTGGTAGTTGCGCGGAGTGAAGAAGGTAGGGAGACCCTCGATGCTTGTCACATTCCCCATTCAGTCCCCTTGAGAATATCACCCGGCACATCTGTACATAAATACACAACATACATTCTTAGAGTACACAGTGGTACATAGCGCAAAGCAAAAATATATTTCCCTAGTGCCATCCCCCAGGAATATCCTTCAAACCCGAGCCAGAAGCAGCAGGTGTCTTGGGCGCGGCTAACATCCTTTCCAACAGCGTGGTGACGATGTCGTCTTCACGGTCCTTGCTCACAGCCCCATCGCTGGGCAGTTCCGCTTTGATTTTCTCCGTCAGATCAGGATACGCCTGTTCTGTGAAACCCATCTATGTAGAACGAAAAATCAGGGATCACGAACGCCAACATGGCTGTTTCAACCTACATCTGATAGCCTTCGACTGATTCTATTGACCGCTCGAGTGAAGAGATCTCCACCAGACTTGTCGTGCCGACGAGGGAAGTGACCAAGATGGGTGTTATGTCTCTGAGGAAGTGTCCCGGAAATGCTGACCATCTCAAACTGAGGGAACCCATCTCTGGCATTGCTGACAATATGGGCGGTCTCCGGGGACTTGGCGGGGTTGGCCATCTGAGAGGTATTCCTAGAACAACAAGTGTTTTAGCGGAGTGATTGGTGATCACTCGAAGATGCACCTACAGCGTATCTTCTCCCTTTGGCATTTTTTCTCTCTCCTTCCTCTTCTCTTCCCTTTGCTGGCGATAACGTTCTTTCTCCGCCTTGTACGCCTTCTTTGCCGCTTCGACTCTCGCCTTCATTTCCTGAGGTGAAGGGGGTTCGCCAGTCCGGTTGCCCATCACACCCTCAGAATTAAGCTGGTCAGGATGGGTCGCGTGGACTGGGTCGGGATCTGCGGGCGCAATAGAAACATTGTGCGGTGGCTGTGCTGGAGAGGCCGAAGGGATATTGGTGGCATTAAGGGCCCCTGGGGCAAAGGGGGAGGACCTGGGGGGCGCCGGCCAACCAGTCGCTAAGTTGGGTGGCACTGGCATGGATGTTCGCCAGGTATACCTCGAATCTAAACTAAAATTCCTTCCGAGCGTGGGATAAAAGCCTGAAGGAAATCCTCCCGGCATGGGTGGAGTCTGTGGTTGAGCGTTCGGGCCGGAAGTCTTGTTGTCTGCGCCAGGATTAGAGGGAACAGGGGGAGACTGTACTGTGGCCTGAGTCTGAGAAAAGATACGCAAGACACCTGCCAAAGCCTCTGCGACCCTCCTTCCAGCATCTTCCTCTACTACACGCCGACCTTCTTCGGCCAAAGCCTCTGTACTTCGTTGAAATTCTGCAGCTGCTTGTGAAAGGGCCTCACGGTGAGCAGTCCAGTAGGCACCATTCGTCGTGTTTCTGGCGATGTTGCGGAGGGCGTCACCAATTTCCGGGTGGGTGGATACAATGTTGGTAATCATATTCAGGAAAGAGGCGACATCTCGAGCAAGACTGGCGGAGTGCGGCGTGGGCTGTGGTGCTGAATCAAATGTCGGAAGAGGGGGATCGTCAAACTCTTGGGGTTTGGGAGGTTGTTCTTCGAGGACGGGAGGTTCGTGGTTATCCAAGTTCTGGGTTTGAGCACGAGGAGTACTTTCTGCCGCGATGGGTGCGCTGGTCTGGCTGAGCGAAAATGCGGGAGCGGCGGCGGCGGCGGAGCGGTTCTGAGAGCTGACGTCATAGACGTGGACGGGAGGCTTGTCGCCATCATCCTCGGCAAGGACGGACTGCGTAGATAAGAGAGAAAGAAGTGAATCAGCCTTTCCCTTTCCCTTGTCCTCCCTAGGAATGTAAGGCTCCGAGATATGGCTCGCTGCGTCTCCATCGTCTCTGACCGGGGCGTCTTTGGTAACGGAGCTGCGCTCACTCACAGTCTCCACAAAGGCGCTTCGAACATTGCTGGCGGGGGAGGTGAGGCCAAGGATGTCGTCGAGCGGGGGGATGTTGTTGACGGACTGCCAATCGTCCACACCTGTGATGTCGTCGAGGCCGACAAACTGGCCAAACGTGTTTCGGACATTTGACGAGGAAGGTTGCCTGTTCCTAGAGGGCAAATTGCGCACGGCGAACTTGATAGGCTCCCCCGGAAGATAAGATGAATGATAATAATCCTGAAGCTCCTCTTCGGTGTTCAATGTAATCTCTTCATCCTCGGGATCAATGTAGGTCACGCCAACCAGTTCCTGGGGGATGGAATAGAGAGCGGAGATCTTTGCGGCGAGCTCGTTCCAGGCTGGCTGGTTTGGAAATGAGGCTCTCCTGGTGAGGTCGTCGAATCTGAGCTTGAAGTGGGTGGGCATGGGATAAATGTCTGAGGAGGGGGGAATTGTGGGCAATTAAATGGCAGTGGGATTCAAACTCCGCACTGCGGATTGGCTGCGCGCACAGCAGATAAGTAACCGAGTCAGCAATGTATATCTATTATTTATATTGTTGTTGACAATGCATTTTCATGTGCTCGGCCTGGGCTCCATCGGCACCTTTCTTGCACACCATCTCCGACGCGCCATCCCGCAAGAACATCCCATCACCCTCATCCACCGCCTCCGCTCCCAGGCAGAACAGACAGCTGTCTCCGGGAACGTCATCCGCGTCGAGCAAGATGGCGTCCTCTCGCCCTCCACCGGCTACAAGGTCGACTCGTTCGCCCTGCCCCCGCCCACCGCCCGCCCCATCCCATACAAACCCGCCGAGTCCGAACCCAAACCAGACGCCGACGAAAGCCACAACTTCAGCTCACCCATCGACTCTCTTTTCGTGACGACCAAAGCCCAACAAGCCCTCCCTGCAATCCAAAAGCTCGCTCCACGGCTGAGCGCAAACTCGACAGTCGTTCTGCTCCAGAATGGCATGGGGCTCTACGAACAACTCGCAAACGAAGTCTTTCGAAACGCTGAACAACGTCCCCACTTCATCCTTGCTTCCAACACCCATGGCGTCTTCACCAAAGCCTTCCACCACGTCGTCCATGCCGGTCTTGGCGCCATCGAGTTTGGTATCATTCCCGATCCGCTCGGTCGTGACTTTGAAAGCAGCCTCTATAAAGAAGACGTCCCCCGCCTCGAGCGCCAGCTCCAGCTGAATGATATCACCAACCCTCAGGATCCTAGTTTTCAGAGGTACAAAAGCCTGCGAGACACCGTTGCCGCCCTATTACTCCTCGATTCTCTCCACGCCACTTGGCGACCCATGCACGAAATGCAGATCCAGCTCCGTCGAAAACTTGTCGTCAATGCCGTCATTAACCCGCTCACAGCTATCATAGGGTGCAGAAACGGCGATCTCTTCACATCAACAGCCGCGCATCGCATCATGAACAATGTCTGCTATGAAGCTTCCAGAGCGTTCCTCGCCGAGTTCCAATCAGAGACGGACGAATGGATCAAAGGGCTCACCGAACAGGGCGTCGAAGCCGATAATGTTGGCGTCTCTCGGTTCCCTCGCCTGTTGACCAAGTCCGCATTGGAGGAGGAAGTTCTCAAGATCGCAAAAGCCACCAAAGGCAACATTTCGTCGATGTTGGGGGATATCAGACGAGGGAAGAACACGGAAATCGAGTATATCAACGGTTATCTGTTGACAATTGGACGAATGCACAATATCAGGATGCCGACTAATTCAATGCTGCTCAATCTCGTCAAGCTACGGCGTGAAATTCCTCTCGACCAACAACTATAATTTCCGATGTTTGTCGAAGAGTGAATCGACAGTTTCATTGTAGATGGACAAGATCAAATCGTCCTACATAGATAATCTGAGCGATAGGAGTGTGCACAACTAAAGGCATAACATGATCAAAACATAGTCTAGATAGTAATGGTAATAAAAACCACCCAGTCCATCCCTTTGTGGAAATTTAGTCTGATAAATGTCAAATGCAATAAAAAGATAAACCCAAATAAATCAAGATAAAATACTTTTCAGTGGTCATCAGAACCAGCCTTCCCCCACTTGATTGTTCTCACAACACCGTTATGCCACGACTGCACACGACGTCTTGCAATGATCGACATTGTTGACCGGTCGGTGCCCACAAAACCCATGCCGTTTGACTGAATCACTGCATCGATAAACACAGGGTACCTATGAAAGGAATTGAGTCACTCTCAGTGAAACACCGAAAAAACGTAGGCAAGTGACTTACCAATCGCCGTAACGTTGAGCGGTGGTCGAATGATCAACCCGATACCATCCTTGATCCGCGACTTGCTCCCACCACGACGCGTCCCTCTCGTCACTTGTCATGATGACGTGCTCGACCGCGAGCCCCCGTGATTCACGCAGCTCGGTTCTCACCTCTTCAACACGACGCGCAATAACAGAGATCGGCGCAAAACACTCGGACACAGCTGTATCACCACACCAATTTTTGAAGTCGCCGTGGCGGATATGGATAGCAATGTACTATGTGTGAATAATATTTAGCACCTGGTAAGAAAACGTAGATGGTAAGATGATAACTGACTGGGGGCGCTTTTGGACTGCTGAGGGCACCGACAGTAGTCCTCACATACTCGTCCGCGAGCCTTTCGAGCTTCTCTGTCCATCGTACGTGCTGGCCGGCATACCGCCATGCAGGACTATAATCAAATTCGAACTCGAACGGCTAGGGAAGAAGTTATAGGAAATTTAGGCGTAAGGATAGTAATAAATTTACCTGATGGGCGCATACATAGTAAAGGTAGTCGTAACAGAGAAGCTGTTCATCAGGTGGGAGCAGTGCATGATGGCTAGGAGACGCGAGAGGGGGCACAAGATTCTCTTGTCTTGTTTCTGGAAAGGCTAAAGCAGCGAGGGCCCAAAAATACGCATGGAGGTCGTGTGGATAGTGAGGTATCACCTTGATCCAGGTAGGTGTTTTGGTATACGAGATATCTATTTAGGAAAGTGAGCAACGAACGATTATAGCATTTCCCGTCTGGCAAGGTAAGTGGAAGCATACCTAGTTTGAGGAAGTTAGGCACGACGCTTCTCCTTGGGAAGGCTTCGTTGGTCTGGACAGCTTCCCAGGTGTTCCAGCACCCGAGCTCGTCCAAGGTTCCGCTACTGCGGTTCTTGACTTGATGCCACTCCAAAACCGGCTTCCCAATTCCCTTTGCAAGTCGTTGCACGTCAAAGACCTCGCCAAAATCTATGGTCGGTTTGTCTCCACCGATATGCGACGGGGTAAACATGGGAATGATAGGTATACGATCTGTGATCAGCGCAAGGTATATGAGATTTATCTGTAGGTGAATTGAGCGTAACCGGAAGCTGAAGTGTGTGATAGGGGCGCACGTAGGTCATTACGTCGTTTGCTAGAGTGAAGAACAGAGCTCGGCAACAATAAGTCGAGTTAGAAAAGAAAGGCTTACTCCATCCTGCCGATATCCACGAGGTGATGTACTTTGCATCGGGGCGTAGATTGTCTTTGCCAGGTAAGCGAGGGTATTTGAGAGGTCCATGAGGAATACATACCTCGAAATGTTTCAGTTGGAGGGCCGTTAAGATAGAGGGAGGGGTTTAGCAGATCCACTTTCGGAGGTGGTAACTGCGAGCCACCATGGACAAGGGGGGTCTCCTGTACTAGCTCAGAAGTGGGATTGGAGGTAGATATAATAAAGAAGCCTAGGGTAGAAGCAATAACGAGGACGATAGAGGCAAGATAGATGTATTTGCGCCTCCGACGGCTGGGAAGGGAGGGATAGGTGATGTTCTCGTCGGCTCTGAGCATAGGGAACTCCTCATGGCTGTCGTCGGAGAGGGCGTTGGACGAGGGGCCCGACGACAGAGGAGAGTCCGAGTAGCGTCGCATGGAGGCAGAGGACAAGCAGGAATAGAAGAAACATGGCTCGGAAACATGGAGAACTGGCTCGGCAATCCGTTAATTCCTCCTTCCCCATTTGGCATCCGAGCGAGCCGGCAAACTCATCTCTCCTCCCAGCCCTGGTTCCCAGAATAACCACAAACCAGTCCACCCAATGTCCGAGTTAATTGACTCTCGTCCTTTCATTTTCTCTGTCCTTCCCCCCTCCTCTCACACCCGATGCCTCTCCCCCTCATGGACCGCAAGACCCTCCAGGTCGCAGGCGTCGTCATGTTCTACATGTCGGCAGCCCTCACGGTATGCCCTTCTTCTCCCCACCGGGCTCCCAGACAAATGCTCATGCCTTTGTCCATAGATGGTGTTTGTGTACGCCCGAGCATTCCCTCCTCACGTCTAGGTTTATCTCATCCTCGTACTACAGGAACAAAGCTGTCCTGAATAATTCGCCCGACCTTCCGCTCCTGTTCCTTTTTATTCAGCTGATTGTAGCCGTTCTCTTGCTGCATGGGTCGGCGGCTCTCTCACCCCGCATCGAAATCCCAACCTTCGATCGTGAAGTCGCTAAGAAGCTTGTTCCCGTGGTCTCGGTGAACATCATCGGCCTAGTCTTCAACACCCTCTGCTTGCGGGAGGTCGAGGCATCGTTCTTCCAGGTCAGCAACTCACCCTGTCCCCATCAGCACGGCTCATCCCCTGAACAACACAGATCGCCCGTGGCCTCGTTCTACCCCTGACGATCCTAGTCTCCTGTGTCCATACGCGCAAATCTCCTACAGTGAAGGTTATTGCCGCAGCTGTCATCGTAACTCTCGGATTTTCACTAGGCATCGCCCCGTCCAAGAATCTCCCCACCAAGTCCACCCCCTCGGTGCTATCACTGATCTATGGCGTTTTGTCCTCACTCTTCATCGCCATTCATGCAGTACTGATCAAGAGCTCTTTGCCCCACTGCAACAACTCCACGATCCAACTAGCGTGGTGGACTAATGTCGGCTCGGCCATCATGCTCTTGCCTTTCGTAGTCCTCCGTGGCGAGCTCTTTGTGATCTGGAATAAATACAATGGGGACGCCTTCATGGAACGTCTCCGTATTCTTATGGGGGACCCTTGTAACCGGCATTTTTGGCTTCTTGTTGTGTGTTGCCGGCTTGTTGAGCATCAAAGTCACAAGCCCGATTACACATATGTTCTCGAGCGTGCGTGCCTTTTATCTTCAAATGTCACCTCCTTGGTGACCCGTATCCAACACTGACATTATGCTTCCTAGGCTGCGCGATCTGTTCTTCAAACAATACTCGGTGTCTGGATATTCAAGGATGTTCTTAATGTGTGAGTGATCCAATCAGACGTGATGCATCGCTGCGCAGTTCTTTTAATCAACCACCGTCTTTGTAGTGCACGCGCAACGTCCATCCTTGTGATTTTGATTGGAACAATGTATGTTCATCTTGGACAACTACAAGTCCTTGTTACTAACAACAAAATATTAATAGGTACTATACCTGGGTCAAATCAACCGAATCGGCCCCTTCGAAACCCCAAACGCGCCCAACAGATGTCGAGGCAAATGAAAGCAGCCAGCGACTCCTGTTCAATGCTGACGACGAGTCAGAACTTCAGGAGCGCAAGTCACTAGAGCTCACACCTAGGAAAGCTTAATCTCGCAACTGGTATAGCGACACAACGGGCCCTCGAGGCTAGACGATTACATGTCTTAGACATGCTTACTGCCACTCCTTTTTTGTTTCCCCTCGTGAAAACTCCACCACCAATATACGGTAATATCTGGTCACCTCAATGTTTTTTTTTGTGGTTTTGTGTGGAACGACGGACAGACATTCTACGAACTACATACACTAGTTGGACATACACTCGTACCACTTGGAAATTTTTGATAATTATAGGCGCACTGGCAGAAATCACACGATGATTACTTCATGGTGGCACAGTTACGCAAAGATGGGGTGACGAAAAGCTGGGATGACTTAGGCCGAGTACATGCATAGCGGTTTGGGTTTTCGTAACAACCCTATGACTTATGTGTCGCAACACGAGTGTCACTGACGTGCCAACAACCATCATGAGCCGAATCGCCCGAAACTCAGAATACCACCGACAAGTCCCGACCAGGAGCTAAAGCGCTGGTGCGGGTGCAAACCCAAAGATCTTTACTTTGCGAGCACAAGTTGCATCTGCCACGGGAAAACCCTCTCCTATTTATTACGTATATCGTACCAGTGCTCTCGTTTAGGCCTGGACTCGTGGAAGGTTGGAACAAGCTCAACGCCACCACGAACAAAAATAGCGCTCCGACTGTGTCAACGATCAAAGCTAGTTTTACATCGACAATCACGGGAGGGACAATTGGTTCAAAAGTATAAATTGAGTCGATGCCGGTGTTCTCCGTTTCAGCAATTCGTGCGCTAGAAAACACTCTGAGAGGGTAGAGCTGACCCCAAGGGAGAATGAGCTCCTGAGCCACCAAAAATTCCCTGTCAGACTGTTTTCGGGGGGGTGGGGGGGCGCTGACGGCGGCGCAGTGGTGGGAAACGGTCTATCAGCTGCCCGCAAGCGAGTTACCTACCATTAGAATACAGTACAATCTGGTATGACACCCCAGGACTCTGTCATCAGAACGCCGCCTGAAGCTTTCTTCGGCAGCCCAGAAATCAAATGATGCCTTTTTTTAACTTTTGCAAATATTGCATGCATCCCCTCGCTAGCCGCAGGGATTGACTTGAACACAGTAACCAATAAGAATCGAGAGGGAAATTTAACGATTAATTATATGACCCGCATCACGAAGAAAACAGGACGAAGTCCGAAAACACGGCGAAATGGGGCCGCCCGTAAAGAACATAAAGTATCTAATGCGGTCACCCAAACCCCAGCGAACCTGTCCCGAACAGTCATTTTCAGGAACAAGGGGAGATATGGTTCCTCGTGGGTCCTCAGTCCGAACCACGAGCCCTCGACTTGGCTTCAGGTTCCAGAAAGATTTATGTGGCAGTTTCTTGCCAGTAAATCACTTCCATGTCATATTCAAGCAATGATTTCGGGCATTGTGCGCGTTGTAACAGGAGAAGCGAGATGTGTAGCATGCGTGTCTAATATGTGCCTATCTATACGCGCGTCAGACCTCGGGAAATGTCTCCTTGAGCCCCGGCATCAACTTCCTGATCGTTTGCCATTGTACATACATACCGTTGAATGATGGACAGGCTCGAGTCGAGCCGTCAGTTGGGCTGAATGAGGGAACGGTCGAGTTTCGGTGAACATCTCTTTGCACAGTGGGTCAGCTCAGGTGCTGTGTAAGTGTATGTAAAGGGGCCACAGACGTTTCCCGATTTCGGCGGTCTGCGAGCACAACCCGTCGCGGCTTCTTTTTTCAAAGGGAGATGATTGTGCCAAAGAAGGAAAGTGAACCATGAACCACTCCGTTAATGAGATCCTCAGCTCAGATCTAGCGCACCGGCGCAGAATTTAGCACAAGAGTCCACGCATAAGTATAGACGAAACTCCTCTCTGACCCAAACATGACTATCCTCACCACTGAGACAACAGCCCACACGGGACAACTCGCAAAACTCCTCGACCTCAAGGGTTCTGCCAGTGCAACTGCATCACCGGCTTGTTCTCAACGCAAGCTGGGGGATACAGAGGCATCATATTACCTGCCTTCCCGCGAAAATGGGGTAAACGACATGTAACTTAACCCTTCACGAGGATCCTGCCGCCCATTGAACCCACTCCTGGCAGGTACCTTCACCTTGGCTTCAATGCCCTTCCCAGTCGGATCGCGTGTAACAGAGTTCGCCTCGTCTGGGCAATACTTCGCTTGCGACACCCTCTGCTGGCCTCACGTGTTGAAATGCATGATTATAATGATATTCGATTTATGTGAGATATCAGTATGCCGCTGACTGTATTTTAAATACTCATATTCTATATTCCAGACATGACCATCCGAAAAGTGTTGAGGACGTGTTAAGCACTGCTCAGCGAAACCTCGAATTTCGCTCACAAACAAAGGATGGTGCGACCTCCGAATTCCTCTGAATTCTTTTCACTGACAGACAATCAGAGCTGATCGATAGCTACCTCAATGGGGATCGGACGCTTTCCAATGACCGACTCTCGTACCTCGTTATTTCATCTCAATCTGGATTTTTAGAAGAGGGTGGAACGCAGAGGGAGGCTCCTGAGCAATCCTTTGACCTTCTTATATGCGCAACGCACTATATCGGCGATGGAATGGCATTGCATACGTTCGCAAACCACCTCTTCGGCCTGCTCGGTGGCGTTTTGAGCGAGCATGAGCTCGAGAACGTCTTGGAGCAGGAGTTTAAGCGTCTCTATGGGAAAGATACGGGCGACTATGGTCTGGTATGGTACAGTCTAGAATTAATTTCCCCAATTCTCCTGATCGCGTTCACAGGTTGCTTCTATCCCAAAGTCTCTAGAAGATAAACTTCCTCCCCTCCCTCAAAACAAACTTTATAAGGCGGCTGCAAAGATTGATTTTAAGCTTAGCCAGCGAAAATTCATCGTAAGTTTCAACTAGGAATTCTGATGGCAGGTGATCTAAATTGGAAGTAGGGAGGACATGGCTTCCCCAAGAGACATAATCAGCCTCGTCACACCATAGTGCCGACCGTTTCATTCGACGCCCCAAGAACCAAAAGTATCCTTCAAAGTTGTAAAGCTAATGGTGTTTCTATCTCAAGTACCCTTTTCGCCATTTGCAATGTCGCATGGGCACGAACTCAGGCCAAAAACTGGGAACTCCCTATGTAAGCTCTGGACCTCCCTCCTACTAATACTCAAGTTCTAACAGCTAATACCTTCGCAGCATGATGTACTCTGCTCTTAATATTCGCCCATACCTCAGAGCTGAGAAGACCCTCAACGACTCGTACTGGTTCATTGCCATTGGCTATTTCAATATTGTCCTTCCCGCGTTCATACCCCGATCTGGCGATACCAAAGCTATTTTTTGGCACAGAGCGCGATCTGCAAAGAAACAGAGCTCAGAGGTCGCGAAGCACCCCTTGATTATGTCTCGCTCTGTCGAAATGGCACGCGAGCGAGGATGCAGGGCACGCATCTGGGCAAAGGAGGATGATGACAAGGCCACTGGTGTTATTTCCTCTCCACTTGCAGCCCCCGCAGGCAACGCTCCAATACCCGAGTGCCTCGTACCCTCGAGTAAGGCGCCCTCCAACGCGTTGATTGGGTTGTCATTACTGGGGAATTTGGATGGGATGTATAAGCATGCAGAGTTCCCTGAGATCAAGTTACACACCCTCACAACTGGTTCTCGCCAGCGTCCGGGCGGGATGCTCCTATTTGGGTATACCTTTGTTGGCAAGCTATGGGTTAGCTTGGGCTATGATGAGAATGGTTTTGACAAGGAAGTGGTGGACAAATTCTGGACCAACGTCATCACTGCTATCAACGAGTTCTTGTAGCACTGTCGTGCCTCGACATTTTTTGGGACTAATGGATTCTATGTATGGACAACGTAGTTAGACGAGACTTATTGTTTACAGGCAAAAAAGAAAGGAAGCAACATCATCTACGGGCATTAGCAGGAAGGCTGGCCGTAACTGATGCAATTCTGAGGAGACATCAACCCGGGTTGGGAAGTGGGAGAAGTCATGAAAGGAATTCTTTGCTTACCTTGCCGCCCGGTATTGCGTCCATGCGAGCCCGAAGAGGGTGGCCTCAATCGAGGCCCAAAGAGCGAGCGTCTGACACATGGAAGCATATTTAACCGATTTGCTATAGAGAGTATTGGGTAGAAGGCATACCTTGTAACGGGCGAGGAAAGTGTAGTACATGTTCAAGGAACCGACGGTCCAGACAGGCAGTTGAGCAGAAGATATTTCGGCTTTAGCCTCTCAGGTTGAGGCAGGGTTTTGTACAGGGAAAGGCAATCTGGGGAGTATGCGAACGGGAGATATGTCCACTGGTAGCCCTCATATATACTTACCTCGTCTACCGGAGCCCAAGAGGACATCAAGGGTATGCCTCGAGAAAACATCGCCGCTTGTATTAGCCAGAGCGTAGAGTCTAGAGCGCACTGAGCGCAATGCCCGCTAAAAGATCACTTTTCATAGCATGAACTGAAGGGGTAACCAGAGCCCAATCCCGGCTCCGATGGAGCGAGGGCAGGCCCAGTCCAAGGTCTTTGGGAGTCCAGAGTGCGCATCCAGTGTCGCTTGGACTCAGAGACTGCGTACATTGCAGGGCATGCTCAACGCGTTGATAATTCTAGTCCTGATAGGACTGATGGCTCGGTAAAAACCCGAGGGCGCTTGTTTGCGCTTCCGCAAAAGGGAAAGCGAGATGTTCCAGGCCAACTGGGACCTACAGTCGCCTCTGTAATAACCTATACCCGTAGTAACCCATGCTCTGCAGTAACCCATAGGATTTTGGGACCCCCGAGTTGGTTCCTAGGGAATTTGATGCCATATCCCATAATTTTCCCATACCCCATAACCCATAGCTTGTAGGGGTTAAAAACCCATAGCGCTGGTGATGGTGACTAGCGCTTATGACCATATATGGTAGTCCGACGCGTTTTGGAGCTCAACATTTGAGTGCACCGGAGCTCGGAGGAGGGTAGTTTGAGTAGACGTGGCTGTTGATATTTGTTCCTTCACTATGCCTCCTCAAAATCTAGTATAGTTCTGATGATGACGCAGATGAGGTACAGCCTCCAATTCAACGCAGACAGCTTTTCGAGGCTTCTTCATTGATGACGAGGCAGCTGGCAACGGTTTCCGACCCCTTTGCTTGCCAGATGGAGCAGATTCTCCGCACTTTCAACCGCCAACTCCATCGTGAAGAGGCAGCCGGCTTGAAGGATACCCGTATTTATGATTATTTCCCTCGAGATTAATTCTAAATCATCATATTAATGTTCTACATAAGCTTAGAGATTCAGAAAATTGCGGACGTATTTAAATATTTTTTAATCGAATATTTTAATCGAATTTTCGGATCATTTTCACAACCCATACTCTAATGTAACCCATAGCTCCAACCTTCTCCCAACTGCTATGGGTTATTACAGAGGCGACTGTACCTGGATCGAGGTCCCGAAGCACCGAGTCCTGAGCTGACTCAGCATCGCTGTTCATTGGTATGCCAGCTGATGTCGACTAGACACCACCCCGTAGCACAAGGACTTTAGCAGGTTGGACAAATGTTGTGGACACCATCGCGCAAAGCTATAAATACTTCTAACCAGATGCCAAAGGCTACAGATCTGGTAGCTCGCGCTGGATAAGTCGTATCCACGTACTTTCTCTCCACCAATCTTCCATTCCATCAATCCTCTCCCAGAGGGTCTCTTCATCTACCCCGTAAATCTCGTATTTCCCCCCATCCAGACTTTGACCTTCCCGTTTTGCCACTTCCAGTGCTGCTTTGTTCTCGCCCCTAGGTCGAGGAGTCACTTACTACCACAGGCTCGGTGTAGTGGACTAACGCACCTGAGTAATTCAAGTAATTCCGTTCTATCAGGAAAGAATAATCTCGGCTCTAGCACGGCGAGGATCCCCAGCGCAGCACGGTACAAGAATGCATCACCTTCTAACATAATTACATCCCATATCCGCGCACATGCTTCGAAAGGGAGGTGGTCCAAAAAGAGCGCCATGAACCAGTCAGAAAGATAGGCTGCTGGGGATATCTGATGTTGTTTAAAATTGAAATATACTGGATCAACGATGAGCACGCTCCGCCTGTAAAAAAAAAAAAGGTTCTTCTCTCACTCTTTGGCATTCCATCGGCTAGTAGCGTGTCAAATATCCTATATATAATAACTTGGGTTTAGTGCCTCTTGCAATAGAAGGGACGGACCTGTAATAGGCTTCCACCTGGATTGATTGTTAATTCAGTACCAAGATTGGACGGATCGGAAGATGAGAGAAAAGCATACATCATCTCTCGTCCTCTCTCCCCCATAAAAGCTGCGCATACAATGACGTTCCAGTAGATTGCGCATAACAAGGAATGCTTGTTGGGCAGGCATGGTGATCAACATCATGCCTGCAATTTTTGCGGCTCCGTACGTATATCCCAAGCCTTCGTCGCTTCGAGCAACCACCCATGCGTGAAGCATATCCTTGAGATCGGCATACATCGGACCTGATTCCGAGTGGAAAAGGTGTAAAGCAGGGAGCGTGGTAGATATATCTTGTTCTATGAGGTCTAATGTATTTTGAGGGAAGATGTTGGCAGAGAGGGCACGCTTAGCGCGAGAAAGGCATGTTCGAAAATGGTCTGCAGTGGAGATTGGTTGTCGTCGAACGGGTGCCTTGTTGGGATGTTTGAATACTTACCTTTGCTCAACGCGAGTGGGTTTCCTACGGCTCTCTCCCACATCGAGGCGCGAATCTTAGTCGGAATTCCATGCCACCACAACTTTCGCAGTTGGGCATTCTTATGCACTACCCGCCAATCCGGAACGATTTCCTTCCCCCAGGTTTGGATAGATGCCTCGACCTGTCGCTCTCTGACCATACGACGTTCTTGCAACGCCTTTCGCCGTTTCTCCGCTAAAAGGCAACTTGATCAGGAACCGGGCACAACCGGTGATTCAACAAGCCGTACCTGCGAGACGACTGAGCTTCATCATGTTTTGCCAATCTGCGAGGTGTTTTTCGTCTTCGGCTTTGGGTTTTGGAGGTAGGAAATTTGGACGGGTTTTGCTCCTGACTTTCTCAAACGTGCTGGGGCCCACTGACCGACTAGGTCTATGGCCTGGTGGTTTCTGGATAGGTTGCTGCACATGCTGAGGGCTGGTAGGAGAGGCAGGTGTATGGTGAGTATTGGTGGTGGTGGCCAAAGGAGAAATATGTGGTGCAGACGCCGAAACCACTTCGTGTGACGTCCCCAAAGGAGGGTGGGTTGCCTCTGGGGAGAGCGAGCGGGGAGATCGTATAGGGGAAGCTTCCGGAGGAGAACGAGGGGTTGGTACTGGGTGGTCCGTAGTAAAGGTTATTCTATGTGTCGGTTCCTCGGAAGCATTTATGATAATATTTGGGTACGGGGCGTCTGTCTCCCCGTGGTCGTCCGGAGTGCGCTCGACGTCATCAGGGTCGGTTGAGAGTGATATCTGGGAGAACTCGGAGGAGAGGACTAAGCTACCTACAGGGGGTGATCTGGGCTCGGGGTGAGATTCCAATGTACTGCTGTCTATGTCGAGTGTAGAAACGGAAGTGTTTTGCTCGTCAAAGGAGGGTGTCTGGACGTCGTCTGCATGGTTCCAAGCAGAGTCCAGGTTGCGGGCGATCTCCTGCCTAATGGCGCTGGCGGAGAAGGGGGAGGCAGAGGGGTCCTCTGAGTCGGCAAAGGGGTCGTCGTCGTCGATAGCAGAGACGTTGTATACGGGGACCTCGAGGGGGATGTTTTGGGACGACATGGGGGCCGCAACAGCGGAGTTTCTGGGGGGGGGGGGATTATCTGTGACTGGCGCGTGACCGCGTCTTAATTAGCTTTGACAATGATCGCAGAGGTCCTCCTCGTCCTCGCCGGCCACGACTCGTCTCTCTTCCCCAACGGCCCAGTCCTCAACCCAGCATTTGTGCCCCTTCTGCACCCGGGAGAGCAGCAGGCCGTCCAGTCGCTCGCCCTTGTCGCCTTCCGCTACCGCCATATCAGGGCTGCCTGCGCTCGTCTGTCCCACTCGTCTTCGCGGTACATCTGCGCCTTCTCTGCCACCCTCCGCCTCATCCTCAAAGATCAGTACGAGTCGCTTGTCGTTGAAACAGAGGCCAAAGTCCTTGCCCGTGACCCAAGCCTGGTGGCTGCTGGTACATTCGTCCCTCTTTCCTCCATACGCGCTCTGTTCTCTGAATGGGATGCACCACTTGCGGCCCTCGTTGACCTCGTGGATGTCCTAGAGGCAGAGAAGCAGTGGAAACCAGGCTCTCTTATCGATCTCCTCTTGACCCGCTCACGCACGGGGGTGCACCGTATTGCCTCCATCCTCTCGTGTCTGTCGAGCGCCGTTCAGAGGGTTTGGCGCTCTCAGATAACTGCCTTTATTGTCCACGGCTCCTTGTCACCAACAGATTCATTGGCGTCTCAAGATTACACCCTTGTGAATGGTGCCATCCCTTCCTGTGTTTCCCTACAATCCCGCGACTCTATCCAGTATGTTGGCCGTGCTGTTGCCACCGTCAAAGCTGCTAGGTGGCAGAAGCAGCTCCCTACAAGTCTCACCTCTGAGCACACGAATATGCTCGATTCTGTCCTACCACAGGATCAACACGCTTTCGACCGCGTTGTATCCCAGATCCGCATCGACGTCAGCGAGTGGTTGTGGATAAACGTCCTCACTCAGCGGGATGTCGCTGATGCTGTTGACTCGCTGTACGTCAGTTTCCCACTTTTGCTGCTTTTTTTTTTTTACTCTGTCTCAATGTAGTTTTCAAGGGGAAATTACTTTTTGCTGAGAAATGGGGAATTTAGTCTCGCCCTCATCCGCGAAATCGAAAGGCTCAAGCTCTCTCGACTCACAATGCGGTCAGGCTCGATATCAATAATTCGGGATCAGGACCTCAATCATGCTCTTCTCCGTGCATCCCTTGGGACATGCAGCGCAACAAGATCCTTCACTGTCCCGTTTACGTTTTTCCTTGCCTTCAGGTCCCCTTCGCCCCCTTCTCCCTTCTTTAGCTACCTCTTCATCGGCACAGTCAGATCCTTCATCATTCCACTCGCATCTTCTCGGAACGCCTCTTGTGTTATCCTATGCTATCTCTTGGCCGCTTGACCTTTTTCTTGATCAGACAGATCTTACTGCTTACTCCGCTTTGTTCGGCTTCTTATCCGCCTTGCGCAAAACCCACACAGGTGTCCACACGTGTTGGACATCGCTGTCAAATGCGCAACGTGCACGACGTCGATGGACCGGCCTTGGAGAGGGAGGTACCACGGGGGATCTCGAAGCGAGAAAGGACCTGCTGAGATGTGGTTGGGGCATCGTGCGAGACATGGGATGGTTTCTCGACACCTTGCTGGGTTATATCATGACGGACGTTGTGGACGTCGAGTTTCGTAAGCTCAAGGAGACTCTTGCAAAGGGAAGCAAGATCAGGCCGGCTGGCGATGGTGAACACCCGCATGGATGGGGGGAAGATGGGCACCTCGATTTTACCACTCTACGCACAGTTCATGCGGCCTACCTGGATCGGCTTTTGAATGGATGTCTCTTAAATAATACCTCGTTGACGTCAATAATCCGCTCCATTCTCGAATGCTGTGAACAACTTGTGGCCCAGGTAGAACGATGGGGTGGCGATGTGCTTCCGGCACTACTCTTCGAGGGAAGTTTAGAAGGAGGGAGTGAGGAGGTTGGTGTTCTGGTAAAGCAAAGGTGGCAGGTCGTGTCCGAAATGAATCAGGTGAGGCTGGCTATGCTCCCCATTTATGCGACGATAACTTCACGCCATTCGGCCGCCACAGATGTTACGCCACCATTTAGCGTCGTTTTATGAGCAGCTGACTGTGTCAACATCTCAACAGCTGTTTTCTGCCGGGATGGATGGGTCCAAGTCGATGATGATGAATGCCAGCTTTGTCGATCAAACCATTGCTCATGGTGTGCTGAAGAATGTGGGTAGTGTGGAAGCGCAGACAAGGAGGCTCATTGAGAGGCTGTTGCTAAGGCTTGATTACAATGGAGAATTTACGATCCCCAAGAAGAGTGCTGCTGTTGGAGACGAGGAGATCCTTGCCCAAGGTGGAATTGTAGCCTAGCCCACATGTATGTAATGGCCACGAAGTGCACAGCCACCGTGTTGATGTTGTGATCGTGTGCAAGTACACCCCGCCAGCGCTGTTTGCCTCCGCTGCCGACTGTTAGGAGGAGGAAGAGACGGAGATGAACGGCTGTGTGCGGCCTGGGCTGGTAATGAAGCGAGCTGGGAAGGTTGGGATGTTTGTTATCGACTGATGCGATTTCTAATCGCTGTCCAATGACAGTTCAGACCGAGTAATTCCTCGATGACTTGCAAGCCAAACAAGGCTCCTCTCCTCCGCCTTAATCAACAGCTCCGCCTCCTTTCTTCTCCCACCACCATGACTAACACCTCCCGTCAGTACTCATCCCTTCCCGACCACGCCCACTCACCATAAGATCCCTGCAGAGTACACTCCCCGCCTCATCGGTGCCCCCAACACCCTCGGTGCGTGAATCTTACCTATCTAGAACAGATCTAACCGCCCTGCCCCTGCAGAACACCGTGTGTTCATCGAACAGAACGGCTCAGTCATCTCCCCATTTCATGATATCCCGCTCTTTGCCGACCAGAACAATGGCATCCTCAACATGATCGTTGAGATCCCTCGTTGGACCAATGCAAAACTCGAGATCTCCAAGGAAGAGTCTTTCAACCCTATCAAGCAAGATATCAAAAAAGGCCGTCTGCGCTATGTCAGGAATTGTTTCCCTCACCATGGCTACATCTGGAACTATGGCGCTTTCCCCCAGGTAGGCTTTTCTTAATGCATACACGCACACATATTGACCTAGGCGTGTTGGTACCCAATCGCAGACCTGGGAGGACCCTGCGGTGTCCCATACCGAGACCAAAGCCAGGGGTGATAATGACCCACTTGATGTCTGCGAAATAGGCGAACAGGTCGGCTATGTTGGTCAGGTGAAGCAGGTCAAGGTCCTCGGTATCATGGCCCTCCTCGACGAGGGTGAGACTGACTGGAAAGTTATCGTCGTCGACATCACGGATCCTCTTGCCACCAAACTTAACGATGTCGAGGATGTCGAGAGACACCTTCCTGGTTTGATCCGTGCTACCAATGAGTGGTTCAGGAAAGTTCCAAGGGACGCCCCTCCAGCTCTCTTATCGCGTATTGATAGCTCTTGTCCAACTTAGGATTTACAAGATTCCCGATGGCAAGCCCGAGAACACGTTTGCTTTCTCTGGTGAGGCCAAAAACAAGAAGTACGCTACTGAAATCATCCACGAGTGCCATGAAGCTTGGCGTCGCCTAATCACTGGCGAGACTCCGAGCAAGGCTCCTACTCATGATGTCAACATGTGGGTCCTTTAAGTATGTCTATGTTTCTCCATCTAATAGCAGTCACAGCCGCAACATCACTATTGCCAACTCCCCTGGGTTCGTCAGGAGGGATGATCCCGCCTACACCAGTTTGCCGCTTGACTCTAGGAAGCCTCCTGCTCCCATTGACCCTGCTGGTGAGTCTCAGGATGACTTGACAGTGTTCTTTGGTTGACATGTGGTTCCAAGTCTCAAAATGGTTCTACATCTCCTCCGCTCAAGTCTGAATTGGTTATATATAGTTGACAATACCATTGTCATCAGGAGCCAAAGAAAAAAATATTATATCATGTCATGAATAGATTAAAAGCATGCAACCAAGAATCAACACGTTTCTAGCGAGGTTTTTCTCCCACTTCTGTCTGTACAGGAGGGTATCTGCAGTAGCGATCAGAGATGGAAGTGACAGTCCATGTTCCTGGTCGACAAGGATCTATTAGCCACTATTTTGTATACCCACTTGATCACATACCTTCCAGCGCAGAAAATACTGAGTACCCATGGGACATAATACGAGACACGGTGTGTGTCTCTAGAACCCGTCCTGGTTTACCACCCTTCTTGGAACTAGGCTCTGACCGTTGATATGTGAATGTGAAGGGAGGCTCGCCAATGAGAGTGAAGACAATCTCCGCTTGATCGCCTGCAAGACGAGAATCAGCAACAGCCACAAGAAACCACGTCTATGACACACACCTTCATGAATGTCCTGGTATACGCGTTTCCCATGTCCTACCTGAGCAGACGGGAGAGGGTGAACGCTGAACTTGAGGTCCGGGATAACGGCTTTGCACATCTTTTGTTGATGCGCAATGGATGTAATAACCAACTCGCCAGGCTGGGATTGTAGCAGCGAGAATGGCGAGGTCTTGGCTTCTTGTGAGTATGGTTTGTTATTGATACGGTACCTTTATCACTGCGTCAACCAACAACACAAAAAAAGGTGAAAGGAAAGATCTACCCGATGGTCCAAGGAGGAATGCCCTCAAGCTGGAACTGGACAACATCACCCACACAAACATCCTCGCTCCTCTCAAAAGGAATAATAGCAGCTGTTTCAGCCACATCAACCCAGATCGTGCTGAACAAGGGATCTAGAGCCGACTGTGCACAGTTGGAAGCATCCGCTATGGACTCGATCGTTATGAGGTGAGGGCCGATTGACCTAAAGTGGTAAGACGGCAATGACAGTTTCCAGATGTGGTCCTGTATTTCAATCATCTTGGTCTCCTTGTGACTTGTAGCGATATCTTTAACCGAAAGCTTCAAAGTGAAGGGGGGTGTACCTTCAAAGAGAAGAATCCCGTCACTCGAGGATGGGTCTGAGGGAACAAGGGCATCGTTCAAGCAGTGAGTTATCCTGTTACGATTCTTGAATCGCACGGAGGGTCGCTTCATTACTTGTTGCTCAAACAAGAGTCGTTCAGAGCGGGGAATAAGAGCAGTCTTGTGTTTGGCGAGAGGGTATGCAGTGTCACCAATTTGTTTGACCTCGTAATACATACGGCCCGACGTGGAGGTTTGAAGTTGGAATCGCGTGTGAGGCTGAATGCTATTAAAGATAGGTTGCCCAATGAGTTTTGTGCCACCTGTTTCGCTGTCCTGAGCAATGTTGTACATGATCTGGAAAGGTGGGCGGCCCGTTAAATCGAGTTCAACATGATCACTGGCGCCTTCACAGATCGGTGGAAGGAGATGTGAACCGTTATAGGAGTCATAATATGCAGATGTAGACGGCGAAAGTTTAGCCGACGGTCTAGGGACCCAATCCACTTGGTAGGTAGCTGCGTCGGCAACTATGGTTCCGGGACAAAGGGCGTCTTCAATCTTGATGATCTCGTATGTCCCCTTTTCCGTTACTTTCAAATAATCATTCGGTGAATAAATAGTTGCTGCAAGCACTTTCTCTTCAGGTCCCTTCAATAGATACCTAATACGCCAGGGCTAAAAGTCAAGGACGTAATGAGTTAAAGTAAATCTCCAGCGTCTAATGGCTTACTCCGTCGCCAGTAAGCCTCAAAGGGAGGCCGGCTTGTTCCCCTTCTGTAATAGTTATATGGCGTACGTCGGGTTTGCCATAGAACTGCGCAGTTGGCTAAGATATGATCAGAACTCCGGAGCAGACTGTACCTTGAGGGACTTACCCAGGTACGCTTGACATTGACGACAATTCCAGGTACAGATATCGATCGCTTGCATTTGTAAGCATCTTCGACGCTAACTACAGCTATGCTGGTAAATAAATCATGCATAGCAAGCTGAGAAACGCACCAAGATCAATTTCGAATGTCCCCCCATTCTTTTGAAGCCCTTTGGGGATAGGGACTTGGATGCGCTTCCGTTGTACATTAATGTTCGTGAAGTACATATCTTCAGAACTCTTCGGACCAATAACTTGGAGGGCGAGATTCCAGGGCCCAGTTCCCTATAACAGATTAGTGTCAGATCTATCACATACAATAAGAAGACATACCCGAAGATCAACATCAATATCAACTACGTCGCTCGCGCAGCTGCTGACCGTTCTCCTATTTTTTCCAGTGTCGGAAAAATCAGCAGCGGCTGGTGGGTGAATCACTTGATCAATACTAGGCCCCTGCAACTCAATTTTTCTATAATTCGCATCACTCATGGATACGAAGGTAAAAGTGTAATGACCACTCTTCTCAGGTTGCAACGTCAGCTCTCCTTTGGAGGTAGCAAATATCTTCGAACCTTCTTGAGAAGGTTCGTTATCTCGTTGCACCCTGTAATGGACCTGGAATGGTGGTGTCCCGCGGAGAATGAGAGATGCTGAGACACCGGTATCGCCTGAGCTATATGAATATCAGTCATATTTCTATGTTCAGCCCGTTGAACGATATGCTTACCATTCGTGAATCCGCTTCCACTCGATCTTGGCGGAGGGCAGTGGTTTCTCGACGACAGAACACGAGTCAGGAGCAAGAACCTCCCCAGTACAATACTAAAGTAGACCATGAGAGAGGTGAAGCTACTCCAAAGGTACTATTACCTTGCCCTTTATGTCAATAATAGTGTACTCCCCAGGAGTGCTGGCCCTAACAGTGAGGTCTTGCTTTTCATCCTGCATCTTGAGCACCTTCTTCCAAGGTTTGAACCGTTTATCCACTTTTGTGCCATCCCCCGACTCCATTAAGGGTTGATAGCGTAATGTTATTTCCCATGGAGCATCGAAGCTATCCACATCTTTAGTAGTGAGAGTTAATTCCGCCTCAGACCCAATCAGAAGGGGTTTAGGATGCTGGAGGTTGCAGTTTTTGAATGAAACCAGAGGTTTACGCAGAACTAGGAAGGATCTGGTCGTCTCCGTTTTGCTGATCGTGCCACCCTCCACGGGAGCTGACTCAGCACCGACACGCATAACATTTCCTAGACCATCTGCGACTTCTTCGAGGGCATACAAATGAGTTCCAGGTTCATTGAGGGAAATGGCCAAAGGAATGTTGACGTCCTGAGGAACCGACTGTTCCCCCATCAATGCAAGTGAATCGTCCCTTACATCAGATGAATGCGTTTTTCCGTGGTCCCCCTCGATCCCCTCGACTAGGAATTGTTCCCTTTTCCCATTGATAGTCTTTAACCAACGAAGGCTCAGGGGGGGAACACCATGTACATCAATCATGAGGTCCAAGTTGTCCTGTCCTGCACATCGTACTGCATCAGCGTCCGTCGGCTCAGTTTTATCCACGAAAGAAACAGTGGGACAAGGAGCGATGATAATCTGCGAAGGCTGAACCAGGCGCGCCTCGCTTTGCGCAGAATCCCAGACGTGTTCCAAACGTACGATGCCCGGTCGTGAAATACGAAGATGGACAAGGGACTGAGATTTTTGGAGAGTGGAAGTGCTTGTCCTTCGATCGCTTTCATCGCCGTCGTCGTCGTCATCATCATCATCGTACTCGTACTCTCCATCGGGATCCGGATTTAGAGGAGCTGTGAGCGCCGATTGTAAGTGTTCTTGCTGATCTTGTTCTAGGTTTTTGGTAGACACGTCGACAAATGTTCGCTCGTTGGGTGCGCCCAGTGGGGCAATCGAATATTGAAGTCCCGCAATGTTGGTATTATTCAGTAGAACCGGGAGGAGGATATAACCGGGCAATTGCGCAAGACAAAATTTGTTGGAATCCGGATTCAGATGGGCGGTGCTAATTGGCGACATGCGAACGGTATGTTGTCCCAAGGAGATGTTGATCACGGCCGTTATATGACCCTTGGAGAAGACCAAAGCTAAGAGGGGCGAAGACATCGAGGAAAGAGAATGACTCTGCCGTCGAGGGTATTTCGTATTTACCTAAAACATTTTGAGTTGCTATAGGGAGGGTAAATTTGTGGATATATAACTTTACCAGCTGATTCACTACGAGACACTTGTGAACCCTCTGACCGTGAACCGACATTGAGGCTGACACCCCCGAACATTAGCCCGTCGAGAAACCAAAAGAGCGAAATCAAAAGAACAATGTTTGCTTTGCTGTAGGTAAGGCGGGGGATGCGTAGCAGTGTCAGGACTGCAATGAATATGAAGTCGACGATAATCCATTTCCGGCACAACGTTATTCGACTATCATTCCAGTTGAAAGGCCATATGAATTCGAATAGTTTAATTCCCTATCAAATAAATAAGCCCTGGAAGAACCACTACTTATGAGGTTGATAAGTACCTGACACAAGGCCACAAGACTGAGATAATAAAGCCGCTGGGAAGGAATGTCCAGATACCTTTCAGGAATAAGTGGCTCGATGTTGGAACGAGGAGGTGCTTGCTTCGTCCCCGAAGCAGACATCACGGCTTAGTCGCGTCGTCTGGACCACAGTGATCCAGGGATTTTGTCGGAGGCTCTCGAACAACGCGCTTTGCGCTGGGTATTTGTGCGCACGTGATCTTTGGAGGGGTGTGTGCAACTGTGCGCACATATTACCTCATCGCTATCTGGGCCTCCCTCACGCTGTGATCGCAGCCAGTCGATTGTACTAGAACTTTGCGACCACCGCCTATAACAACACGCAAAGTGACATCTTGTCCTGTATCATCAGCATGTCCATGTCCAGACTACCCCCCCTCCCCCCATTGAACGACGCAGACTATGTACTTGCCGTCTTCAGCCATCCATTCCCTCCCTACCCAAGATAGTGATGAGTATGGTGACCCTAGGCGTCTCGCCGCGCTTGGTGCCCGCATTACGCAGCAAACTATAGCCTACCATTGTTTTATGAGAAGGCCTCCATACAGTGCGGAAGATATTGAGGTACATATACCTATTGCTGTTTCAAACTATCCACCCCTGGCGATTGAGACCATCCGTTAGGCGCGCTGTCAAGACGGTTTGCCGGATGCGGTCCATCTGCTGACTACCTATAACCTTCGTACGAAGATCCGAGCTGCCCCAGCCGCAGTTGCAACACTTGATACCCCAGAAGTGTGTTCCATAACTTCAGACTTGTGGGAAGAAGGCTGATGCGTATACAGGAGGCCCGACTCTTCTTCAACAAATACGTCGGTGCGGTTTATTTGAAGAGCGGTCTGGCAGCGATTCAAGAATGGATCTCACAACTGCTCGACGCGGATATGCCACCGCCTCCACTGCCAATCGATGTCAGTCAAACGCGGGCGGCGCATGGTAGCTTCCCACCTGCACCTGCACCACAACCAAGCTTCTCACCCACGCCTCCACAACCAAGCTCGCCTCCCCCACCCCCACCCTCTTACTCCTACACCCCGAACAGCTGTTCCAGCTACTAATAATACCGGTCCCCCGGGCTCTTTCCAGATTTTGGCTGCCTTCAATCAAATGGCGCAGCAGAGAGGTTTATCAGTCAGCTACCCAGCAAGGAGTGAGGGCCAACATCATATGCCAACCTGGAGCGTACGATGTTGCAGTAAGCTACGCCTACCTTCACTCCAGACACTTGTCTTATGAACACAACTGCCCTAGTCAACGGCGAAGTGAAAGGTGAAGGAGTCGGCAAAAATCAGAAGCAAGCCAAGGAAATGGCAGCCCGTCAAGCTTGGGCGTCAATAGGGTGGGGTAATGGTGAGCGAGAGGACCATTAATATTCGAAAGAAGTTGCTCATCTGGTCGCTCAGCGCCTGAGTAGCGGTTCCACCCGTGTTAGTAGATTGAACAAAGATGGATTAAGCAATAAACAAATAATAATGATCAGCTAGCTCAAATACCAAAACACCAAATAAGCTCCCAATAAACCGAGGAATACTTTGAGTTGAGGATCGAGGTTTGTCACTTGAGCCGCCGCCTGGTCGACAGAGTTTTTGGCATCTCTGGTCACGTTCCTCGATGTGTCACCACTGCCGAGGGTCCGTCCAGCGCCAGAAAAACTAGACACTGCAGCTGCCGCGTGTTTGCTCAGCGCATTCTCAAGTGCGCTACAACTGAACTTGAGAACTTATTCGCTGCGTTTATGATAGTGTAGGACTTACGTGCGATCAGCACCTCTAACTTGATCAACCTTGGTACTTCCAATTAAAAAAACAAATGTTGGCCTATCCAATGATCAGTTATTGTGACAGGGCGATTTGAAAATGCTTCACATTGCAGAAACCGAGTACATAGATGCGACATCCCGAGCAGCATCCACATCACACTTGAGGAAATTGACATAGTGGTATTTCTTGGAAAGTGCCTCAAAGGTAGGCGCAATCGTAAGGCATGGGCCACACCTTTGTTGATGTAAGTTACGTTTACAACATCCTCGGCTGAAAGACACAAACCATGTTGCGTGGAAATCAATGACCTGGTATCAAGCAGGCCACTAGTAGTAAGCTTGGGCTCGAAACAACGAGGGTCAGAACCGACCGAAAGCTTCCCCTTTGATTGAGAAAGGATCTGGTTAAGCTGCGAGACTGAGCTGATGTGTGTGATAGTCATTGCCTCCGTCGGCGAAGAGAGGTAACTTGGTAAGTACGCAATGTGTTGTCAAGCATCATCGTGGATCACGTGCAATATTCCCTAAATGACATTGGTGTACAAACTGGGCAATTCAGCTTCTCCCTGATGAGATCCTCATCCCTGAAATTCAACAGTAGATCTGCGTTGGCGACCGTTGTCATTCGTGTCTGACTCGTGGAAGTCGTTTCTGCATCTTTCACTTCCTCCAGAAGTACGAGGAGGTAGATTGAAGGTTTGGGTATCCGCGTCAACCTTATAGGGGAGGAAGCTGAATATGTTAGTTCGAGGTGTTGGTATGGAAAGCCTGTCTATGTGCCCTGACTCACTTTGCGCAAAATCGGCCCAGCTATGGAGGAAACCAATATACAAGTACCCTAGGACTGGTCTTTCCTCCCACAAATGCCCGCCATTGCCGTTTTTTTTTTTTTATTCGAAAAGGAACCGGCTGGAATCCCCCGTCGACATCCCCAAACCAGCCGACAGGTCACCGAATGCATGCTATTGATGTTGCCCCTGGACCTAAAATTACGATTCCGCAAGTGCTGTTCAAGGTCAACTGAAAAATGGACAGCCCTCGATGCCTGGGCTAGCAAGCCAACGGAACCGTCATTTTGTACGTTAGTAACAGGTATGCTCCTCAGCCATAGGAAAGAATTCAAATCCTTGTCAAGTGGAAAAGTCATTGCGTGGGTATTAACTAGCCGCCTATAGCCCTCGTACACAGAGATTTACAAACAGAAGAGTGCTGCAACAACTCCAAGCCATTCGTGTATACATGGAGCGGCGCTCCAAAGCGATCTTGAGACAAAGAAGCACGATCTCAGAAGCTCCCGGATGTTGAATCAAGCGTCTCATAAAAGCAAACTTTCTTCTTGACACCAGGGCAAATAGCTAGCCTCAGCCTCTCCCCATCCCGAACGACACCCCTACCCCTCTCCTCAAGCCAAGTCCAGAAGGCAACTTTCCCGTCGGCGGTGGCGTAAGGGCCAGGTCTTGAATCTGCGCGCAAGTTGGTCACGGCGGATGCACCATTTAAGCCGGCGGACGGTGGGCAGGAGCGTCCTAGAGATCTTGGTTGAGGATGACTCAACGTCAGGGAGAATGAGAGTTGCATGGAGGGATTTAAAAGCCCTAGCAGGAGAGGGCAAGCGCTTGCTGAGCTGCATAGAAACAATATGGCTGGTGTGCTGTTTTGCCAAAGCACGTCCCCTCTCATACTGTATAATAGACTATAGCGGTCAAAGGCATAACTATGCGTCGGCCCTTGTATCGAAAATAAACCTACTCACATCACGAGAATATAGGTATGCACCGGTCCTCCAACGCCTTTCTATGTTGAGCCCACGCATTACTCCCCGGTGAACCAGTTCGCCGACGGAGGGGCGGAGGCCATGTCCTGCTGGGCTCGTACCAAACAACAAATGATTCACGCGAGAAGGGCAAATAACACGAAGGCGTTGCAAGTGAAGGATGGGGTCAGAAGTAATGATGCTTAAGGAAGGCAATGCCTGTGCTAGGCAAACCAAGTCTGGTAAGTCGAGATATGAACCTGGAGAGAGAACATGATATTAGCAGCTGCAGCCAGGAGGATCTAGGGGGGACACTACAGATGAAGAGGAGAACTTCGGGAGGTATATCAAGAAGCGTGAGGGGGTCCCAAGGGGAGGGACATGAGGAAAGAGGGGAGAGGAGAGGCAAGCCCGAGCCATGGGCTGCGGTTCTGTTGGCACAGCGATTATGTCCCAATACAGGAAAGCACGCGCGTGATCTTTACCCCACGCGTCGCTGTCCGCGTGCCTCTCGAGCGTGATCACAACAGCTTGGAATATACACGAAAACAGGATCAACTAACGTAGAATCTATCCTCTATCAAGAATGCAGACGAACGAATCAAGGATTGCTAATGCGACGAAACCAGACACGCGGATTGAAGTGATGAAAATAATAGTGCTATGGGAAAACAGTGTCGTGGAGAACAAACAAAAATCCAAGTGGATGCAAAAATAAACTACGGATATACTTCAAGTGCATCGGCGAGAGCCTGGAACAGGCCGTCAGGCACCCCAGACTCCCACCTGCCCATGGCCAAGTGCCAAAGATGCCCCCTGTGATTACAAGAAAGGTCCAGTAGGAAATCGCAAGGGGATCACCTATCCGATGTAGCCTTTTCTACATCAATTCTAATCCCGGCGATGCCGCTTTCCACGCTCCTAGTCTCTGGTCCTTTGTATCCAATTTCAAATAAATTATAGGCTGGTGCAGGACTTTCACTGTTACTGCCATTATCAGGGACTGGCTCACCGTCATCCCCACCTATAGCCGTATTTAAACTGCCTAGATGTAGGTTGAGGCCAAGGCGAATGTCCTCCATTTCCATACCATTTTGTTCGACATCGATGTCAGCGTCAGGTGGTATACTACCAAGAGTGGTGAGCACGATGTTAGTGCTGATGGTGCTTGCGGCGCCTCGGTTGCGATAACGGCCGGTGGCACTCTTACCACGGGGATTTGGTGGGGCGAATGGGGAGTCTTGTTGGGAAACCGACTTCGTTGTGAATGCTGCCATTCCGGTGCCTTCCGAATGAGAGACCGTCTCTGAACCGCGCTCCCTGAGGTCCAGGATCTGGTAGACCCTCAACAAGCAAGCTAAACCCAGCCAACGAATCACTCACTAAGCGACAGGCGAGTACTGGACCTAACATGACACTGAGGGGGATATTTATAGCAGAGATGACCTGACGAGGCCTATGAACTGGTTAGTATGGGGTCGTCCCTAGGGTTTAAGGCTCACTGTAAATAGAAAACGCCGTTAATCTGGATTGTACCCCCATTCAGCTTCATTTTCAAGTTACTCAAAATTGGAAGGTCACACCAGGTTGGCAATGGAGATCAAGATATAATAGAAGACACCTAGTTCCTAGTGAGCGGACTTCGTAGAGTGATGGAAACAGCAAACGTACCCTCTCTTAGAAATGTCTGAATTAGACGACTGTTCGGTCCCCCGTTGCGTTTCTTGATGGTGAAAGCTTTCCAAACCGTCATGAATGTCACAACGGTGTCGAAAAGGAGCGGCGCAATCTGATGGGTGCAAACCCACGACTGAGTCTCCGAGAATATGAGAATATCCTCAGGCGACTCACGAAGAAACCTTTGAGAAGGTGAACGACTGCGGACGAAAAAGAGGTAAACACAAACATACCGAGTAAGTGTGCTGAATGAGGCTTGGACATTGGAAAGCAGGGACCTTTGTCCTGGAAAAAGAGTTCATTGGCACGAGATTATCCCAGATTCATCAAGACCTACGAAAGGGGGACGAAAGAATGGGAGTACTGCATATAATCAGTGCGATAGCTTCCCAAAGGTGCATAATACCCACGTAGCATCTGAGTTGTGTCGACATAGAGCTGATAAGCTACGACACCAGACAAAGCGGACAGTAGGCCCCAGAGCACGTAAGCGTTGCGACTGAAGAAGGCATAGGTGCGAATAAGGAGCACAGCTACAACGGCGGTAAGCAAGAAAACATCGCATATATACGATTTTCGTACACTCAGAGCCTACTTGATTCCACATCGCCAGTGCAACCGGAATCTGGGGTAGGTATCAATATATGCACGAAATTCTCGGGTCGCTGAGGACTTGCCTTGTAGATCCTCTCACAGGTCGCTTTCGTGTGATCCACAACAAAACAGTAAAGAAGATATGGTACTACGGTAATAACCCAATAACTGCTGGTCAATCAGGAAAGCACGTTGCGCGGCTGCCGTATAAACTCGCCGGCAAAAGAGGTAGGCCATTTTGACAGGTGTCCAATGCGTCCTCCATATCTAAGATGTGAAGATGTTCAGAAGGGGCATTTTTTATGTGAAACGCGAAGCTCACAAATCGGTACTCCCTGGGCAAACTAATGATCCAATCCCACAGAACCACGGCATCTACTCACGAAAAGGTGAACAAAAGTGAGGGTGGGGATAGTGGGTGCTTACACATGGCTGGTAGAAACAAAGAGAATTAGTAGGGGAACGAGATAGACTTCACAGGTACTCACCACAGAAGTATACCTGAGTGACATATATGAAGTGGTCCGCGGTCGCACTCGCCGTGGCGTCCATTGAGCGACTCGGAAAATAATGGTAAGGGAGAGGAAAATACAGGGGATGGGGGGGAGGAGGATGATGGAAAACAGGTAGGGGGAAAGGAGAGAGGTCGTTATTGAAGAAGCGGGTAACGTCAATGGGGATGGCTGATACAAACAGACATTTCAGCTGCTCTGAAAGAAGCAAGCGTACTACCATATTAGGTAGTGTGTGCTAGTTCCCGCCTCGCCGGCTCCACCAGGACGAGCTGCAGTCCGGCTCTTCTACGGCCCTGCTCCTCCACATCTGAAGCCTCGTTCCCGTCGCAACTTCCCTCTTCTCGCTTCTCCCCTCCTACATCCCGTTAATCTGGTTCTGATCTTTACTACTCGCCACGTCTATCTGGCCATAAGCTCACCTGTGTGACCGAGCATGGTTGTAATTCCTTACTCAGCGGACTTAGCTCCTTCAAATAGGCCGAGTGAGGCTATAAAAATTCTGTCGGCTTTGCTCGTAGTGTCGTGAAGGGATGCCTCTGTTCACTAGTCTGTCAGTCCTTCGTTCCATTGGTGGCGGATTGACTAGAAGTCGCTAAGGTTATATGCATACACCACCAACACCTCCGCGCCTTAGATCTACATTTTTCGACAGTGCAGGGGAGACAGTAGGTATTCCACCATTGCCACCCGTTACTTCGGCCAGCGGGCGGTTTGAAGTTTATCTGTGATCGGCTGCTTATATAATCAACCTCTTCCGTTACAACACCAGGTGCAGCGCGTCTTGACTGTGGATACGTGGCTGGGTTCCCGCACTTCAAGATTACACGAAGCGGCTTTCCCAAATACAACCACTAGAATGTCATCCAACATACAAACGCTCCGTTTCCGAGGCCCAGAAAGCAAGCAGCCCAAAGACAAACCTATTCCTCGGCATTCCGGTATTCTCCAGGATCAGTTGCGCAGGTGAGCATCTTTAGGACGCGCAGAGGTCTATTCCTAAAGGTATTAAAGGGCACAACGTCGGCCATGGACCCCGAGTTTCTCCGTCGCCGTGCGTATCATGCTCTTGGTTCGAGCCTTCGGCGCGATGTACTCGAACATTGATGACTGTGACGAAGGTGCCCTCAGTTTTAATGAGATACACCCGCATCACACTAATAATATTTTACTTCCTAGTATATAATTTTTGGGAGCCTCTCCACTTCCTGGATCGCGGTTACGGACTTCAGACATGGGAAGTTGCGCCGCAGTACGCTATCCGGAGCTGGGCTTACATTCTCCTTCACCTTTTCCCCGTGAAACTGGCGGGATTTCTCTTCGGTCCAGATAAGGTATGGGAAATGCATGAAACACTATAAATTCAGACAAACTAAGATCACAAAGCGGCCCGCTTTCTTCGCGCTCCGTTACCTCCTCGCAATTGTATCTACAGTTGTCGAATGTACCCTCTATCGTGCCGTTACTGAAAGGGTCAATGACCGAGTTGGCCGTTATCTTTTCTTCATGCTGTTGTTCAGTGCTGGAATGTGGAATGCCTCTACAGGTATAATATAGTGTTACTATTGAAATATATCCAGCTGACATTCTATCATAGCCTTCTTGCCATCCTCGTTTGCAATGTATACGACAGCTCTGGCGTTCTCGTATGCCTTGGAACCATCTACCCTCGTCAATCAAAGACGAACTTTGGCAGCCACCTTGTTCTTTGCACTTGGTGCGATTGTTGGGTGGCCATTCGCCTTGGCAATTTCACTGCCCTTCGTTATTGAAGAGCTATTTATTTCAAGTGGTGATCGGGTATCTCCTCAGGTGAAGGGCAGCTGGCTAGCCCAGCGCTGGAGGAGGTTTATAACCGCAAGTTCTGATGGCGACGCTCATCTTTGTAGGTTACCATTTCGTCCAGTTGCTGTTGTAGTAACAAACATCCATCCAGGTTCCTGTGATCAGCATTGACTCCCTGGCATATGGGAGGCTTGCGGTCGTGCCCTGGAATATTGTCAAGTACAATATATTTGGCGGATCGGACAAGGGCCCTGATCTATATGGCACCTCACCTTGGTACTATTACATCAGCAACTTACTTCTCAATTTCAACTATTTGCTTCCTTTGGCTCTTATATCCTTACCTGCATTAGGGGTTACCTACGTCGTTGACCGTAAACGCCTGGGCATCGCAGCACCAGCTAGTGACCAGAGCTCACCGTTTACTATCCTCGCCTTCCGCTTGGCACCTTTCTACTTGTGGTTAATCATCTTGACTGCGCAAGCCCACAAAGAAGAGCGCTTTATGTTCCCAGCTTATCCTCTCCTATGCTTTAATGCGGCTGTGACGTTATATCTCATACGAGGGTGGATGGAAGTCGGATTTATCAAGGTCACCAAATCCCCTTATCAAGTATGTGAATTGCAACTCTTATCTCCTCCATCCACTGACTCTTCCCTAGGCATCACGAACAATGCTATTCCGTAATTTCACTCTATCCCTCGTTGTCGGTACCTCCTTCTTATCCCTATGCCGCATTCGCGCTATGTGGACGTACTATCACGCTCCCCTATCGCTTATGTACGACTTCGAGACCACCGAACTGCCTCAACTGTTGAACGACACAGGTCTTCTCCCTGTATTTCCTCCGGGCACTCGAGAAGAAGATATCCCTGCCATTGATCTGGCTCCGTTGGAGCACTTCAACCTGACTCTCTGCCTTGGAAAAGAGTGGCATCGCTTTCCCAGCCACTACCTGGTACCCACCGGGGTGGAAGTTGAATTTATCAAGAGCGATTTCCGCGGGCAGCTACCCCGGCATTTTAAAGAAGGCCTTACAGGGACAAGCATGCTTAGTTCTTCATGGTGGCTCAGGCCAGAGACTAGATACGTTCCAATGGACGTCAATGACTTGAATAAAGAAGATCTTTCTCGCTATGTGAGTGGGCCAATTTGTACGCTTTTATTGGCTAACAGTTTGTTTTCATTTAGGTCTCCGTAGAGAGCTGCGATTATCTGATTGACCTTGACTTCCCACTGCACCCCATGGAATCTATTTTTGAGCCTCGGTACGCTATTGAGACTGAAATTTGGGAAAGAGTTATCTGCAGGCCATTCCTGGATCCAAGGCATTCTTCTCTTCTGACTCGGACGCTTTGGCTCCCGGGAGAAGCATGGCAGGCTCAGAATGAGTTCGGTGATTACTGTTTACTGAAAAACAAAGCCCTCGTCAAGAACAAACAAAAGAACATGGCTCGACTGGTACGAGAGGGCAAGTTCTAGTTCTCTGCTCTCCAGTACATTTCAGCGGTCCCAGGTAGACAGTAGCCAATGCCATAGAAGTTACCAAAACATCTCGAATATCTATATTTACTCGGCCAGACATTCCCACAACTTTCGCAAGTGCAAGTTGGGTTTAGACATCTTTTCCATCTCCCGCCTTTGTCGTTCTCGGGAGGGTGTCCGCTACAGTTCATCGCCAAACCAAACAATACGCAATGACAACAAGGTTAACCCAGTCCACTCGCCCGCCACCGCCATCACCTTCCCTAGTTGCTCTCCTCCAGCTGAACCCCCCATCGCCAATCTTGTCTCCTTCCGACCTATCTACATCTCTTACCTCGGGAGAAATACCCATTCTACTGTCCGGTAGCTCCCCTTCAACGGCATCCCTGGACTCAGACCAACGTCTATTGCCGCGGAGCTGTGAATCCAACCGCTCCAGATCCACTCTGTACATTACGGACCACGATCCGACCGGACACGCGTTGAAACTCAGCGCTATAGCATCCACTGAGAGTTTAGCGAGCTTCTTTGGTCCTGTGAGAAAGGATGTTGGGCATCGACTATCTTTATGCTGGTCCTCTGATGTAACTACGGGTGACTTTGTCCGGGAAGGCGGGGACAGAAGCGACCGCTCACTAACTATTGACCATGACCTCTATCATGAGGATAGCTGGATAGGCGCGTCCATGTGGAATTCCCGGCACCATACAACTCCCGAGAAAAGCAAGGATGAAGGGCTTGTTTCTTCACTGTCGAAAGGCAGCTCGGCTCACGAGAGCTATCCCACAAACGATGAAACCTTATCTATTCAAGACTCGACCGTCACGGAAGGTTGCATACTGACATGTACCTCAAACTCAAAATGGAGCTCACCGGGCGCCTCCAAGCGCGCAGTTCCTGTCTCCTCTCGGGGGTCATCGTATAGAAGTGATACAAAGGTGTTCCACCAGCTTGGCTCATCGACCTATTGTGCCGAAGCGGCCTTGGACGCAGGTTTAATCAAATCACTTTTAAAGGGGCCCACGGTGCACATCAACTCCCCTCCTCCCGTCCACTGGACAGAGACACCGGGCGGGTTATCGACTCGGGTACAACTGACGACCAAGCCGAGAGATGAACGCAACGTTTTTGCCACTGAGTTACAGACAGCGGCACGGGAACATACTCTTCCTCTGTTCCTTCGATCTCCTCAAACGTGCGTCGGGAGTTCACAGGGGTATCAACAACACAGTTGGCTCCAGAATACAACCATCACCTTATTGATCGATCAAGAGGGGTTCCGCACGGCTCGACCGGTCCTCAGGCAAATCGGAGTCGCAAGATGGCGACTTTTGGATTTTGGCAGTGCAGAGACAGATATCGTGACTTTCGCTCCTATGACGAAGCAGGCATTTCGATTCCATTACGCTCTCTTTGATGGCCTCCCTATTCTAAGGCGACTCCTCGTGAATGGGGATGAGACTAGGGACTATCTCTCTAAACTAGCATACCTCGGCCTGAAGACCCCGGGAGTGTACACAGTTCATGGGGTAGAGATAGCCACCTCAACGTCCACCGCACCGGCAGCCGCAGATGGGTTTGACTGTCGTTTGGGAAATCAAGAACCAACCAAACTGTTCTGGCAGTTTGATTACTCGGTGGAAGACCGAAGGGCGGAGCAGTCGGGAAAGAGTCTTGACGGCGAAAAACTCCTTATCCCTCTTACATTCTCTTGCTCTCCTCGACTTTTACATCCCAGCCAGGGGAAGAGGATTAAATTGATGCATATAGTCAAGAAAACGGTTGCTGCAAAACTCACAGCAGAGAAAATGCAGCCACCTGCTATCCATTCAGAGCCCGCAGTATCGGTGACATCAACCGAGAGAGCTATACCGTCGAACCCATCAGGCATACAAGCTGCGACTCAGCTCTACCTTACGAGGAGCCAAGCATGGAACTCTCACAGGAGAGTGCAATCCAATCCTCGTGAGACACCTGAAACGTTAGTCGAAAGTTCTCCGTCGCGGGAACCCAACTGACATGTCTTTGATTAGAACCTATAGGCGACCTTCAAGCTCGTTGCGTCGTCGTCGGGCCTCGTCTGCTGGTGAAAGTCATATTAATGCAAACCCGGCTGTAGAGTTGCCCGCAAGATACATCCTCCCGCCTTCCCGCCTGCATCAGCTTCTCGAAGAGTATCCAAGTGAGGGTACTCGGGCACCGATAGTTGAGCCAGTTCCAGGAGCACCGCTGAACTTCTTTTCTTTAAAGCCTAGCCCCTAGATTCCGGAACTAGGCACGAGCCATTGTAGAAAGAGGCATATAGCTATGTTCTGCGAGGGGTCGGAATGTTACTACAACCTATTGTACAGCTATGCAACTCTGGAATGAAAATAGCATTTTTGTGTGATCATGTACTGAGTCACCTGGAGGGGGGAGCATGATATGTGACCAAAGAAACTGTGCAGTCCAAGTGCGATGATTAAAGAAATGTGATTGAAGAGACTCAAACAAATGACGAATTAAGGGGGATATAGTGTAGGGCGAACAGAGAGTCGTCAACATGAAGTGGTTGGAGGGCGTAAGATGGAATGGATATGAAACAGTAGGCAAGTGATGGGCTGATGAAATGCAAGGTGTATCGATCATGGCAACAAATTTAGAAAGGAGTGAGAGTGGTTGGGGTGATAAAAATCATAATGAAAAACTCATATTACAACGGTATCCAAGGTAGCAGGGAAATGAGGGTAAAGTAATATGGAAGCCATCCGGGGATGGGGAGTGGGGGGTATAGCAATGTTCCGCCGAGTGGGTCATAGAGTAGTGGGGCTTAAGGGTGGGACTGGTGGCCACGCTAGGCTATCAGGGGTAGTCGAGGTTACGAGTCGGATCGAGGGAGGAGGCCCAGCTCTTCCGATCTCGGCGTTTCGGCTTCCGGTTTGATGAGAATTTCACCTGGGTTTAACTCGGTGGGTCATTTTTTATCCATGATGAATGCCGAGTTGTTCTGGGCTCGGTCACATTTCTGGGCGATTCGAAGGGTAGCATCAGCAGCCCTTTTAACAAGAGGAAAGGAGGGCGAAGTTGAGGGTGTGTGTGTGAGTAAGTCTGTGCGGGGGTGGGTTAGCGAAAGGTATGGTGTGAAAGGGAAACCTTTAGTTCACCTCGATAGAGTAGGACGTATCGCATAATCCGCTGCGTCGGCAAAATTGCCAGGTCCCTCAAAGGCGGCCTTCTAGACTTCCCACTATGCCGCTGTGTGTTCCCGCTCAGGGAAAAGGAAGAGGGAGACAAGCCCCTTTCTTTTTTCTTCTGGGAGTTGTGCAATGTTATCGTCATCGACGCGTCCGTGATAGAAGTCATGCTCTTTCTCCAAGTATTCACTGTCTTCTTTAGTGGGCTCAATTCATCCTCCCGCGCCTTTTTCTCTTTCCGATATTCGTCACTTAGTGTCTGTTTGCTCGGTTTGTTCCCCAAAGTTGATGAGCCTTTCGCTATGCTCGAGCCCTCTTGCTCGCCGTTTGGCTGATCTTGATAAAACCACATTCCAACTACTCCGCACCACCCCACGAATGCGCTATCCACAGCTTCTTCGACGCCGACAAAAGCACCAGAAACGCCCCACGCACTGGGGTTCTCTTCCATTTGGGCCAAATAAACCCTGCTCACTTTGACCAGTTCCTCAATGTAACGAAGCATAAGCGGGGGCGGGGCGGTTTCCGTTTCGGACGCCAATAACATTTGTAACGAAGACAAGTAGTGCCTTTCTGTTCGCACGAGCTCGCGGCAAGTAAGTAGTGCCCTGCGCGCCGTTTGCCAGTGTTGAGCTGACCCTGGGCCAGGGGGAGGTGCTGAATTGCGGTGTTGATGCGGAAAGGATGGGAGGGATGGAGTATACGATATTTCCGCTTGGAACTGTGATTGTCGTGGGTTCTGGCTGTACGGTTGTTGCGAGGAGGTCTCGGCCTGTGGAGAGGTGGCCAGTGGTTGTGAGGGTCCAAATAATTCTTGTTCTGCGTCCCATACTTCTTCAACATCATCCACGCTCCCACTCCACGTCTGCCGGAGCCGCATACGTTCAAGCTCTTCAATCAAAACTTCATCTGTAATTTCTTCATCCGTCATTGCCATCGCAAAAGTCCAACGTCGTTGCACCGGTTGTCCATACACTCTCTCGGAGCGTCCGAAAGGGGAGAGATACTGAGGATTGTAAGCAGAATTTGTTCGTGAGGGAGGGGCGCTTTGGCTGTAAGGCACCAGACGTGCAGGGGTGGCGTGTCCGGAAGAGGGATTTGACAGCTCGATGTCTGATTCGTTTGCTTCCAATGTGAATTTGGGACGGGTACGCGTATCAGTGGGATCGAGTGATTTCAGATCTGAAGGGTCGAAATCCGCATGACTGTAGGGTGGAACCAGTGATTGGGAAGGAGGAATGATATCAGTGCTGATAGAGGGTGGTTGAGGTGTAGAGTCCCTTGGAACTCTGTCCTGATCCATACTCCTATGGGACTATGACGCAGTCAGATTGTATAGTTGCAAGGGGTGTGTCGTATACGGGGGTGGGGGGAAGCAGCCTTCACGTACCATGGATATTGAAAATGGGGAGGTTACCCTGACTAAAGGCAGGAACGTAGACCCTTCGTCTTTGAGGGTGAGACTCTGATGGCCGTTCTCACTTGCACTTGGACGCCACTTGGACCACCTGCTCACCGACCCGGAAAAGAAACTGGTTTCACCTCCCCCTGAATTTGTGGCCCCCTCGCCTATACTGGCACCTGCGCTGGAGCGTTTAGGAGTACGCATGCTAAGCCTCCTGATGATATTCGGTCGCTTGACTGACAAGGAGGAACGAACGCCATGACCGACATCGCTCTGTGCTCGGTGGGGTGTGTACGAGGGTACAGGGGACGAAACTTGGAAGGGAGGCACAGCAAGCGCGGATGGGTCGCCTGTGACGGCAGCAGCGGCAGCAGCACCAGAAGAAGAGGAAACGATCTGGGCCTGTGGGATGGGGGGAAGAGAAGGCCGGCGGCGTTTGGTGAGTTTGCGGGAGGAGGTTGACGGTCTCGGAGGCGGCTCGCATATTCCAGGAAGGGGAGCATCCTGCTGGGGAAAAGGTGAATGTGTGAGGGAGTGCTGTGGTGGGGCATGAAGTGAAGGAGATTGCACGTTATGAGATATGTGTTCAAAGTCGAGATCAAGACCAGGCTCTTCAATGAAAGAGAGAGGTGCGAGGGTCGGGGGCGTGGCTGTTGCACGAGCGGACTTGCGCAGTTTGTTGGAGCGGCAAAAAGAGGAAGTTGTGGTTGCAATCATCAACATGGGCGAGGTGTTTGAAGTGGGCAAGGGACGGAGGGATGGAAAAGGCTGGTTTTGAGAAAGGGGGGCTAGCGGAGAGGTTAGCTGACAGGCAGGGGGGTTGGTGGGATGGGCATCCGTGTTTCCACTCGATGAGGACGAGGAGGGGTTGGAGGCTACAGGCGACTCTGGGGATGGCGAGACACCAGAGCGGCTGGAGGGCATGCTAGGGTCCAAGCCCCAGTCGTTTTTTTGGTTGGCATCATACGAGCAGCGCGATGACGTGACCAAGTGCTCTTCTGGCGGGTTTAGTAGTGTATCCTCGCTTCTCCTCTCTGCTCCAGCTCGCGCATGTTTTTTTGCTTTTCTAGTTGTTGTCGAGGGAAGCGACAAGCGCTGGGCCCAGGCGTGCCATGAGTCGACGACAGCTGCCATGGAGTATTCCAGACGCAAACAGGGGGGGAGCCGAACAAAGGCACGCCTGAGCAACGCCGGGAATATGAATATTTGGGCACGGGCAACTCTGGCGGGAGAGGGCGGGGGGTACCAGAGAACAGAGTGTGAAGGTGGCGATAGCTGCGCGGGGGGCCTTCGTCGCCGCCATTTCCCAATAATTGCACCCTTATTTGACGTCAAGAAATGGCATCACATCTCGGTCACGTCCGTCACACACAAAATTAAAATCGCACACATTCGATCGCTCCCCGTCGCCGCTCGGGCTCTCCAGTTGCTGCCTTGTCCCGCACAGCCCGCCGCACTTCTAGTTGGTGTTCCCCTGTCTTGTATCACAGCGCAGGCACACACGGGCATTTCAGAGATAGCTACAAGGCTCACACCTCCTGAGACCCCCCGGAGAAGACTGATCGCAGTGCTGACTTTTGGTCAGCTTCACAAGCCATTGCTTCTGTTCTCTATCGCCCCTGTCATCCCCACCATGCCCTTTGATGTCCAACCGCCGCTCTTCCTGCTCTCCGCTCTCACCCATCTAGAGCATCAGCCGCCCCCAGACAACAGACCCCATGTCACGCTAACATTCGCCCAGTCGCTTGACGCCAAAATAGCAGCCCACCAGGGCAAGCAGCTCATCCTCAGCGGAAAGGAGAGCATGCTCATGACGCACTGGATGCGCTCCATGCACGATGGCATCATGATTGGCATAGGCACCGCCCTCAATGACGACCCACAGCTCAACAGTACGTCCAGTTCCCCGACACCGCTCCATCACCCATATCAAGGCTATATTCAGCCCGACATCTCCCTCCCCGTCTTGATGGCCAGCCGCACTCTCTACCCCGCCCAATCATCCTGGACACCCATCTTCGCCTTTCCCCTGCTTGCAAGCTTCTCATCAATTCTCAAGCCAAAACCGGGCGTCAACCCTGGGTCGTCTGCGCTGCTCCAAAGGATGAAGACCGTTCTCGCTGGCAGCAAAGGTGCGACATACTCACTCAAGCAGGTGCGGTCATTATTCAAGTCCAGTCTGCAACAGGCGGTAGGTTGACCATTTTCTGCTTTTCGGGCCGACGGGTTCCCCCATTATGCCATAAGCGGTCCATGGTTCACAACCCTAACACATGTTCGCATATTTTAGCCACCCTTCCACTTCTCGTCTCTTTTTGACCCGTCCAACACGAGGCAGTAGAACCTCCGTACGCTCCCCCACACTCCCAACCCTTGGCTCATAAAATCGCTAATCTGGAAAAACCGGCCAGATCGTCAGACGGCGTTATCTCTCGGTCCTTCTACCCCCATTTTCCCGTTCTTTTTCCTCACGCATTTTCTCCTCCGCACCCACTAACGATATCCTTCGTAACTTCTCACAGCTCTCCCGATCCCCGCGGTCCTCCAGAAACTCCGTAGTCTTGGAATCAATTCCCTCATGGTCGAAGGGGGCGCCCGCGTAATCGACTCCTTTCTCCTGACGAGTTTGTCTGCCGCCCCCTTAATGGATAGCTTAATCGTCACTGTGGCACCCACGTTGGTCGGTACTCAAGGAGTTGGCTACGGAATAGCCTTCAACCAGGTAGGAAAAAGGTCCACCACTTGTTTGCTGTCCCTGTTAAACCCTTTCCAGATGTCGCGTGTACAATCCTGCGATGCTCAAATAGTAGGTAAAGACGTCGTCATGATTCTCAAGGTCTTGAACACCAAGTCGGAATGACGTTCCCATGTGATTGGAATAGAATGACATAGACAGAGAGCTAGTTACATATAATATACAAATTCGACCAACGAGGGTGTTGAAGACTGAATCTTTTACTCATCCTCCGATGACCGATCATCATATAGGAGTATATAATCATCCGTTTGGGATCGTCGGTCACCAAGCGAGGATGCAACATCCTCCCAAACGGCATCAGAGGAAGGTGTACTGACCAGAGAAATATCGGAATCTGCATCAGATCCAATCCCATCCGTGGAATTGGAGGGCAGAGACAACGTAACCACAGTTGATGCAGCCCTGCCTTCAACCCGGACGGACAGCTCAGATCGTTCGGGGGCCGCCCGAGGCATAACAACGAGTGACGACGCAATGGACCTGTCCGACTCATCGGACAGGGCATCTGCAACCACAACACTAGTGAAACATCAGCATAAATCATCCGTTACAGAAGCTAATGACTCACTCGATCCAAATACTCCCGCCGAATAACCTACCTTTGCCATCTCGAAGTCGCCAGTAGCTGACGTACCTTCCCGCAACATCAGGAGCCTATCAGAAAGGCATGAATATGCATCTTTGAGCTCCACCGACTGCACGAACCTTCAACTCCCCCGTCCACAAGTCAACTTCAGCCCCTGCCTTGACCTGACCAACATGCACGGCACTACCCTTCTCCACTCCCAATTTCTCACCTGCAACATGTACCAACTCGGTTGTCTCTGGCCAATCGCAATCCGAATCATTTAGGACCCGCCAGCACTTCATAAACTCTGCACCGGGAGGAAAAACCTGCCCTTCAGGGACAGTAACATCTTCAATAAATTTGGCACCGTAGTAGATCTCCGCTCCCCCTTTCTCAACGGAAACAGCAGTTTGCTCTTGAACCAACTCCTCGACGTTGTGCCACTCTAATTCATTTTTCTCGTCAACTAAATCTTTTGATCCTTCAACTCCAGCAGCTTGCGAAGGTGTTTTAGACTCCTCCAGTAACAGCGATGTCACGGAGGACATTGTTTGCACAGTCGATGGGGATCGAGAACCACCAAGTAACATAGATAAAGTGCGATGGGTTAGCGTAACAGGGTGAGACAACTTCTGTTGCATGTCTGTCGAAGTCGCATGCTCCTTTACATGCTCCTCTGAAGGCCGCGCCAACAGGGCTTCTCCAGTCAAAGGCGAATCCACAGGAGAAACCTGGGAATGAATCAAGGTTGGAGGATTTTCGCGCTCCAGGGAAACCAGCTGCATAAGGTGAGCCAAATCGTTTGCCGGACTAGGCCATGGTGTACCAAACGGGGTCCTATCAGGTCCTTGTTGGCTGGGGGTTTGGATCACCCCATCAAATGCATATTGGCATTCCAGCTTCGTCACCTCGTCACTTTCCTGGGGTTGTGTAATGATAACACTCGGACCCCCCTTGTCCGACTTAACAGAGAAAGTAGATCGGCTGTTAGCGCTCGGGGAAGATCGAGTGATAGATGGAGAAATTTCATCGAGACGGGGTGCGAGCAGGGGAGTAAGCACTGCCTCAGTCGATGGCATCTGAGGGTCAGGTTCCCCGGATGCTGAAGCTGCCTGCATGCAGCCCCACATAAACGGGTTCCTTGTACCTTCAGGGGGAATAGAGTTCTCGCAGGAGATGTTATCACGAGGTGGAGTGTCCATTACCGTAGCCGGATCAGCTGAAGCTTCACATACCCCCGATTTGGCTGAAGAGTTGAAAAAATTGGCCGGAATGAAAGCATCTGGCATCCTCATTTTCAGCAGTGCATGGCTCGCCGGATGCAAGGGAATAGGATGAGCTTCGCATACGCCACAAAGATCGAAGTCCGGACAGTCGGGATGCATACACTTGAATCGGATACCAAATATATGTCTTGTACAGACTACCGAATGGATCAGCGCCGTCAGTTTGATTATTCTAGAAGACGTACTGTTGCAAGTCGCATAATGAGCAGTTTTATCACGGGGACGTCGATTCTGATAGCACAATATCGGTACCTCAACCGAGAATAAAACATGTGAATGCCAAATCTTACGATAAGGTCCCCTTGATCCCGAATCCTTGCAAAAGTGTGCTGAGGGTGTTGTAGTTCTGTGATGCTAGGGTGGCTTCAGTATCTCTCGCCCTAGGAAAAATATTAGGTATTACCGGAAACAAGATGAGCATGTATCGAAGTCGGGACACTCCAGACATTTCTAAAAGGCTCATTCAGATATGTTGTGACAAATTTAAATCAAACACTAACATATCGATCGCCCTGAATGTGCGAATCGCATAGGTCACAGGTCGCAAAGTGAGAGACAAGGTTCGTCGCCGTTTCTTGGGCACTCCCCTGAACATAGGTACTGTCATCTTTTACAGGTGTGAACAATGACGCGACCTGGCTCGGTGATCTCAAAGAACTCGTGAAAGGGACTGTGTCTTTCTGCTCCTCCAGAAGTGATGCAGCCTGTGCATAAATCATAATCTAGTGCGCATTAGTGCCTATAGTTGAAAGTGAACCCCGAGCAATACATACCTGAGCAATCCAAACACTTGTGCCTAACGCCTTCGATAATGTTCTCGCAGCTATCGCACAGGACGCCCTTGTGAACGACGGTCTGCGTCAAGGGGGTATAGCAGCCGGGGAGGTCGTTCAGCATAGGAGAGGTCGTCTGTGGTGGTGGGATAAATGGGACAGTTGGAGTTACAGTACCCTCATTACGTGATATTTGGACCGTTGGGGTAGTCAAACTATCCACTCGTGAAGGTTCGAAGAGAGGTCTCTGCGTCATGAAACATCGAGGCACAGCAACAGGCATTGGTGTGTAATTCCACTGATGGTGTTCTGCACTCCCAAGACACAGTAAGTTCTTGTTCGAGCAGCCAAAACACTAGGGAAATCAGCAGTTGACAGTATCAGACCAGTGTAAAACATACCCCTATAATATGACAACGGCCACAAGTAAACCATGAGCAAGGCTTACTCCAGGCACAAATGGAACATATCGGAGAGGATTCTGGGGCATTGGGACAAATGTCGGACGCCAAACGTGAGGGTGAGAGTGGAGGTGAAGGGGTTACAAATGACCCGTTGTGGAAGTTTACTTCAAGAATGCGGTCCAAATCCTCTTTGAACTCCGCCATGAGGTTCTGAATTTCCTGTTTCGTCGAGCGAGCAGAACAACATGTACTAATTGAAGTGGCCTTCCGTTTGCGGTCTTCTATTGCTGTATCAATATCCATGCCACTTGCTGCAGAAGATGTGTAGTTCATAGGAGGGGTCGGAATATGAGACGTCGAAACTGGAGCTGAGGGCATAGGAGTAAAAATAACATTGGTGGCGTTGTAGCTCGAAGGCCAAGGACTACCGTTAGCAGGCCCACTGATCATAGCAGACGGCATCTTATGAGGCGTTTCATCGTACACGGCAAATCGGAGGAGGCCCTGAGGCCACGACCGGTCTTTGTATGGCCCAATGCTCCTGTTGTAGTCATCCGCAGATCGAACCTCCCTCCCAATGAGAATCCGCCCTCCCTGCGCTGCGTTAGGGGAGAAAAGCAGCCTGGAGAAATAGTAGTTGTGACTGATAGGGAAAACGCGATAGAACTAAGCGGCTAGAATAAGCCGACTCCTGCTGTGGAGAAAAGCTGAGTGATTTACCTGGTTGCATAATTGCTCATACGAAGGGAATGTATTAACCGAGGAAGGAAGTTTGCGAGTTTCGCCTCGATATGTCGCTTTGACTGTAAGCATCTGTATCCCAGTTGAGAGATGTGCGGATGTTGGACGACGTAGTGGAAGAAACAGCGATACCGCAGCATCTCCAGCCGAGTGACACACTATATGGCCGCCTAAGTCACCCACAGTCACGTGCATAATCCACAGCTCTGCTGCTATTATTAAATATGATGACTCGTCAATGAATGCCAGCCTAAGCACTTATCCAAAAGCTGAGGGAGACACATTCCCTGCGACAGCCTTCAACACTTCAACATACAAGTAACCTACTGTAATTGTGTATGATCGTGTCCATATTGTTCCCAGCGCATCATCTGGTTCCCACCCTCAACAACTTCAATAGTTATCGTACTGTAAGCATGGCCACACAGACCGCCGGTTATGACCACTACACCAAATCGTAGCGGCGCTACCACGCCATTCCCCGACTCTGCAAACAACAAAAGATCACGTAAATTGATAATAATGTACATACACACTGACAAAACAAACAGACTAAACTCGCATTTACCAAAGCTACGGAGTGTCCAAGAAATGAGCAAGATAAATTGTGTGAATACCCTTAAGCCTGACCCATGGAAACATCGCCACCAGCATAGTTCACACGAGCCTTTTTGGACGGGGAAGCAATAGGGGCAGGTGTAAGTCTGAGACCAACTTATCATGTGTACTAACCTATATATGCATGTAGCCGCCTATTGCTCTCTCTCTCTCTCTTACTACTATCTTCCTTGTACTCTGATACGTGTATCTTTCCACACTCATTCCGAATAGACACTCGAGCACGTTTTTTCACATTACATCATAGTCCTTTATCATTCCATGCTTTGCGGATGCTTTGCGGAAGTACCCCAACATCTTCTCACTCTCACGGTCACGTTCAAATTCGGGCACATCTTTTGCAAGGCGGCGCTGCCATTTGTGCACGACAGAACCCTCCTTCTGCTTCGCAGAGTCGGGGAAGGGATATAACTGAACAGCTTATGTGTTCAGCCACCGGTCTGTATATATGCACAGTAGAGGGACTGTAGTAAGCCCAGGCTTACACGTACGTTGTAGCATAAGAAACACGAAAAGATGATCAATGGGACCGGTCTTATCAGAACCAGCGGAGGTACAAGCGCACAAACGGAGGGACCGAGCCCGGAAACCGACTCACTCAGAAGAGTAAGGTAACACCAATAATCAGGAGGCAGCTATATTTTCAGCGCGACAAGAAAGAATACAAAAAATTGGGCACAGAATTTGCCATCTCGGGGGCGGTGTAACACCTTAGCACTCAGAAGTCCTGTTGAAGCCAAGACGGGTATGTGGGCGCTCGGGCTGACCATATATTACTTCAGTTGCGAAGAATGTAAATCACCCTTAGGGGCTAGGCAGAGAATACAAGCTTTCCGCATGGCTCGCTATATGGCATAGTCGTACTTGCCCTCGCTTCCGGGGCTGGAAGAAGTCCAGAGCTTCAAATATCATCTCGTGAGAAAAAAAAATTGAAGCGATATTCCCCTGGTTTCCGGAAGATCTCAAATGATGAATTGCTTGATCTCAGGCTACCTGAATGCTCGCCCCAGCTCGCTCGTCAATTAAAATTGTAAGGAGCGTTCCCTGGCCACCGCCGACGTCAACAACACCCTCTTTTCCTTTGCAGATCTCGACCCAGGGGAAATCAGCAGCAACCCCAGGATCGGATGTCGGGCCTACGGCGCCCATACTGTGGAAGAGCTGTCAAGTTCATCGGGTAAACCGTTCAAAGAAAAGTTTACGCAAGACCAACTTAGCAGCTTCCTCTGGATCCTTGGTGAGCTATCCACTGGCCCGAAGAACGAATTCTTCTGTATAGTAAGGCTGTTGTAAGGTGCTATGGGATAGGTCTGTTCGTGCGGAATTCTGGAATGGGATGGCTAATCATAGTGAAGTATCTGTTATGATTTTGTTAAGGAGAGCATTCCTAGAATTTACTGTTTCATTGGGCATTTGTAACAGATGCTCCACAAAACTCAACTGCTTACATGTATGTCGCGAAGCGGAAACCAGGTTGGTCAGTCTTGATGGTGTTGTTCGTGTGATTATTGGCGAAACGACCCTGGCCGGTCTCATGAACCCTCCTCCTTGAGCGATCAGCCAGCGCAGAACCTGCTCCGGATCCAGGGATATCAGGAAAGAAGTCAGAGGGCACCAACACTTACACTACCGAGTCCCAAGCTATTCACGCCGTTTGTCCTAGCGGTTTCTTTGATACTAATGCCGTCCTTGGAATTTCCAAGGACTAGCCAAACCAATTTCTACTGCTAACCATAAACTGAACACCCGGGGGTTCATCCAGTATCAGCGGCCAGTGCGTCATATGGAGAAGGTCAGTGGTTTAATGGCACTGAGGGGCAGTTACGGAAAGGCACCGGGAACTCACCGGACAAGCTAGCCAGTGTATGGCGAACCGCCAGTACGGCTGGGATAGGTGGATGGGCAATGACATCCGTAGCACGAGGTTTAAAAGCGCTTAGCGATGACCCGGAGAGTTGCTGTGTGGCAGGTCGCCTTAAGATTGGGGAAGGAACTCAAGGTGTCAAGATAGCAGCACGAGGCCTCTAGTATGTCAATTCTTCATGCATGCCAAATGTGTTGTGGGTGTTCCAAGAGACCATCCATCGAGTTAACCATTTATGAGCACTCTTTCCATCTATATCGAAACAAGGAATATTAGGATCCGGTGTCTTGGTAGCATTGATTTGCATTGACGCGTTATGAAAGAGATACCTTGTGGAGGATTCCGTTCAGGGATGAATGTATCATGAGAGAACTTTACAGAAACTAAGCGAACCAGCAAGACAAGAGAGAAATACCTACCGGAATACTTTTTCTCATTTCAGGCTTCAAAATTTTACATCTCAGACCCTTGGAAGAAGCCCGATTACACTGTCTTCTGGATGTGCGGTACCTATAGTACAAAGTGCGATCTGTGACTGTGACTGTGACACAAACCTTAGTCATGTGACAGGGCGGTAATAGGGACCTAACCGTTTGTACGTATCCCGTAAAAGCCTGCGAGCATTCAGGCAGGAGCATGAAGCGAACCATCACCAAAGGGTCAGTGTGCGGGCAGAAGAACTAGGGTTCCAAACAGTTTTACGACGTGTTCTATGATACTAACTCGTAGGGTCGGCGGGGCTTGAAAAGTTTTTGACAAGAGAGGCACTTCTCCGCTTGTGCAGCACAGGCGAAAGGGTTTTTAAGTTATGGTAATGCCATAAACCCCCTCCTCAGTACCTTATAAAAGGGCAGGACAGCGCCGCAAACTCACTTTCAAGGTGCAGGTGCGACTCCTAGCAGGTATCCAGTTCGCCAGTGATCATTATGGGTGATTTCGATAAAACCGTGGGTAAGTAAGCCCATTTTCATCATCCCAATCTTCTAACTGGTTGTTACTCGAACAGGCGTTCTGTTGCTCGGTCTATTCTGTAAGGCTCTGTCACTTCAGATGATTTTGTCCTGTCTGACTATCATTCAGTGAACACATACCTCTACGGCCTTGTCACGTACCAGTTCTTGATTTACAAGAACACGAGTGAGTCCTTCCCCTCATTTCAAGCTGATGATATCTTATGAGTTTCTCCTACAGAATTCAATGACCCCCTTTGGATTAAGTAGGATCTTCAACTTGACGTTTTCAACTCATTGTTGACCCGGCATCCAGAGTCATAGTGGCCACACTCTTTGTTACAGATACCCTGCATAGTGCGGTGTAAGCAATGGTGTGATTTCTCCAGATGTGGGACGCTTACAACTTCTACTAGGGCGATTTATGCTGGATGGGAAGTATGGTGAGCGATTCAGATATCGGTTTGCATCGAATAGCGATTTAGTGGCTTCGCCCGGGATTTAGTGTCTCGAACTTCAATCATCCGGAGAAGCTCTTATGTACGTAGTCCTGTCCTGGACTGATTGATCTTTTGCTTACTGAATTTTTAGTCGTCGGCTGGACTATCCCATTCACTGCTTGTGCCACTGCTCTGGCAGCGATATTGACCCAGTTCTTCCTTGGTCATCGGTAAGTCATCAGCAGCCGACTTTTTGAATAAACTGACCAAGTTCCTTCAGTGTCCTATTATTGACTAAGAGCAAAATTGTTTGTGGCCTAATCGGTATTTTGAGTGTTCTTGGCTTTGTTTTCGGGGTCTACGCTGGCATCCGTTCAGGAATCATTGATGAGTAGGTCTTATTAATCACTGAGTTGATATTAAGCTAAAAGAATTTAGCGTACGGCTTTTCAAGCCTTTGGAACCTTTCGTGATTTGTTGGCTGGGATTCCAGACTGCTGCCGACCTCCTTATCACAGGTGTGTTCCGAGAAATATCAAACTCGACTTTGACTGAATTTCCTCCAGGTGTGTTGACATACGTCTTGTCTTGTTCGCGCACCGGATTCCGAAAGACCGATACGATCATCAACCGGCTTATCAGAGGAGCCATCCAGACTGGCCTCTTCGCTTCCATGTTCGCGTTGGGCGACCTTTTCAGTTTTGTGCTCCATAGAGATACAAACCTTTACGCTATGTTCGCGTATCCTATCGGCCGTATCTACACCAACGTGAGTGATTGATCACCAATTTCCATGCTGCTTGGACTTACGTCACCAAAGACTCTACTAGACACACTGAACGCCCGTATCGATCTCAAGCAGAATACGGCGGGCACTATTGATGCCGATAGCGGGGTGAGTGTATTCGTAGTCAAATCGTCACGCAAAACATCGTCATGACCTAACGATGGCTTAGAACACCTACCGCCTGCAGAACCACAGCCAGACCCTGGCCCAGGGCATGTCTGTTCACTCAATTCAGGTCCAGAAGGAGACCGTTACCGACTTCCCAGAGGGAGAAAGCCTTGAGGCGAAGTATTCGAATAACGATGGGATCTATCCCCCCAACAAGGTGTAAGCAGGACGTATTAGGTAGACTTGTATGACGTCAGCAATGTTTTGAATTATTGAGAAAACGAATCTCTGCTTTGCTTTATGAACAAAGGCCCAGACTACAAGCTCCTAACGACCAGCAGGTACGACAGAGGATTGGAAGAACTATGTTGGAATGACGATCACGATGGCGTATGTCCCTTCCTATTGCTTCCGTATCACCATCGCCGCCTCCTGAGCGCAGCTCGGGAATCATGGGTGGTCTCAGGCCCAAAACATCTTAGAGCCCTACGGCAATTTTAAACTGGTCTGCAACAAAGCTGTTGCTGATCACAGTGCTTCAAGTAGCATGAGCTTGGGCGCGCTCAGGGTGAATTTCATCTTATACTCTTCAATCTACGTAAGCACTAATTCATGAATCTCACAGGTACGAGTTACAGTCGACCATCGCGGTATAATCGAAATCAGCTGCGCACCGATCCAACCTCTCACTCAGGATCCAAGCTATCTTACGCTCTGGAATCCCGCAAACTCGGTGCAAGGCAATATAATCGAGATTCGAGTTGACCAGGCAACAACCTCCCCGTCTCTCTTCACTACAACCAAAACCACTCGGCGCGTTCACTATGACGAAGCCCGGAAAAGAAACAACATACCCCCGCCAATAGCACCACAAAGCACAGAGTCTGATGTGCTCCTGGTTGATGAGTGTGGCTACATCCTGGAATGTACTATTTTCAATGTCGCTTTCTACCGGTCGTCACAATGGGTCACCCCCCACGCACGATATGGGTGCCTTCCAGGTGTATTTCGCCAATGGCTCCTCAGGCAAAATCTTATACATGAGGACCACGATGGTGTGCTGAGAAAGGAAGCTATAGTGAAGGACGAACACGTTTTACTGTTCAATGGGGCACAAGGTTGTCGGCTTGGGAGGGTCATTTCAGGTTAACTAGTTATGACAATAATTAAAAGGCAGGACTGACCTTTGATCTCCATCTCCCTTGCGTAATTAGCATCATCTACGTCAAACATCCCATCGTCCATATCCCCGAGGACGTAATCAATAACATAGCTCTCCTGAAGGAGCCGGTCGATTTGAGATAGGTGCCGTGATGTGTATGGGGCGATGGCCTCAACCAACTCTTTGATGGTAGCCATTCTCGTGTTTCCGGTGGACAAATTTGCTTCAGTACCAGCGAGTGGCTCAACAGCTGCCTCATCCTCGAAGAGCCGCATGATGTCATCAGCAGACCTGAGTTTCAAAACAGCGAAAAGGAGCCTCTGAGCAACATCACACGTTTTCACATTCGAGTTCCAATCGCGCACATAGGAAAGAAGGCTTGCCAGGTCTGGTGCAGCAAGCGTGCGAATAACTTCGTCAACGAGTGGGTCACCTGTGTAAGCCCCGCCCAAGTCCGCGCGAGCACAGGAGGCCACATCTTTGAAGAGTGAATACAATCTACCTGGTTGGTGCATTGCAAGGGCCAGCTCCATCGCTTTCTTATAGTCGCGCAACGCGACATAGTTCAGGAAATCCTGGTCCCTTTCTCTGCAATCAGCGTTGCAACTGCGGGGCTTGTTTAGTATGCTTACTTTGCAACGAGCTCGGCGCGTTTGCTCTCCTTCTCCGCCGCCTCTGCCTCCGTAGAATCTTCCCAGAAGGTAACGACAGAGTCTGCGGCACCAGAGACTAACGTTCGGTCGTCCGATGCGATAGTCAGTGCCCAGACCTATGTAGGGTTTAGCACTTGCGATAAAAGATGTCCAAGTCAATGGGGATCACCTTGTCTTCGTGGCCATCAAGCGTTGTAATGCACTCTTCATCCTGGACATTCCAAACTTTTAAAAGACCATCTGATGCAGAAGTTACGAGTTGTAGACCCATTGTCAAAAAATCAACCCGCAGGACAGAGTTGGTATGTCCTTCAAATGTTTTAATACAGGAGAAATCATCCAAATTCCAGAGTTTGACCGTCTTGTCTCCACTACCAGTGGCCAAAAGCCGATCCACCGGACTAAATTTCACGGTCCATACTCCCCGCTTATGCCCTTTGCATGTTCCAACAAGCCTAAGTTCCCCACGTGCCGACGAACTTTTCGAGCCAGGCGTGTAATCGATTTGGTAGACTTTGGCAGTCTTGTCTTGAGATCCTGATGCAAGCAACCGACCACCAGGAGCTACATCTAGTGAATTGATATCTTTTTCGTGTGCCTTGAGTGTTGTTAGGCTGCGGCAGCGTGCTGGGGCATCATTCACAGGATCGTTAGACCGGCTCACGATAGCTGTTAAGTCCCACATCTTGATAGTGCGGTCCTGGCTGCCAGTGAACATGAAGGGGAGATACTCAGTTTCGACTTGTCGTTTACGAGGCATTGCGACTGCCCCAATACTTTCGGAATGACCTTCGCAAACGCCGATGCAGCAATAACCCCAGTCCGTTGAGTCCTGTAGTGTGTAGGGTTGCCATACACGAGCCGTTTTATCTTTACTTCCGCTAACCAATAACCTTCCGTCTGCAGAACTTGAAAGAGCTAGAACTATCTCGGTGTGGCCACTCAGGAGTCGGGCGTCGAAAGCTTCGGTGTTGTATACTCGAATAAGGGAGGAGTTGGTGGCCAGTGCGAGGTATACGTCACTCTTCTGGAACGAGGCCAGGAACACAACGTCGACAATTTCATCATTATAGCCGATGAGCCGTTGCATAAGGTGACCAGTTGATAAAGAGTAGCGGAGTATATTTTGGTCAGCGTGGACGGAGACAAGGGTGGATGCGGCAGGTATGTATCTAAATTTGGGGTTAATACAACCCAAAAACAAAAGGTAGATACATACAAAACATCGGTAATCTGCCGTTGTTCTTGTTCCCCACTCGCCATCTCAAGTTCCTCATTCGAATACCATAGGACTTCGCCACTCTGGCCGTCCCAAATTTTGATAACCCCCTTTGAGCCTCCTGTGTAAAAACGGAGGCCACCTTTCCGAGCGACAGGGATAGGTAGGGTCTGGTCTGGAGGTAAAAACCCCACAGCTTCGGCCCGTTCTAACACAGGTATTGTCTTCGCAAGAGCCGGGCGCAACGATGAGGTGGCCGTTCTTGTGGGTTGGTTGGGCGATGGATACAAGTCCCATACAAGTGCAACAGAGTCCCTCCCGGCACTGACCAGCCAGCGACCATCTTGAGAGACATCGAGACCTCGAGGTACCGATACGTGCCCTTCTAGGGTAACCTCTGGCTTTCCTCCGGCGGAGGACGTCGAAGTGGAGCTTGTCAAATTAAAAATTCTGATGCGAGTGTCGACTGAAGCAGTAACAAGTCGCATCATTGGATTTTCGATCGAGGATATGTCTTCAGGATAGTGGAACACCAGTGCGCTCACTACGCCCCCGTGGCCCTTAAAAAGGTGCGTAACGTATCCGCGACGAATGTCCCAAACTTTAACGACACCGTCAGCGGAACCAGAAGCAAGGTATGTTGATGTTGGGTCCGCTTTGCAAACATGGACAGGGGAGTCGTGAGCCCGCGCAATTACACGGAGAGGCTGTATTCGCTTGTGTGCCACTTGAAGAGTAGAAGGAATTTCGTAAATGCGAAGAGATAGAGAAGCAGAGAATGCAGCGAGGTGAGTTCCTGACGGGGTTATACATAATGAATAGACGGTTTGCGAGTCCTAGCACAAGTTAGTTGTAAAAAATAAAAATCATGATCTGCCATGATTTAGGCCTCCTCACCCCAATAAACCGGCAAATCTCTACACCTGTCTCGATATCTGTCAATAAAACATCCTCTCCGATACAAGTCACAATTTTGGATGCGTCCGGCGTAAACGCTATTGGACCAGATGTGTATAGTGGACCCAGCGATCGGCCCTTTTTGAAACTGAGAGAGCATTATCAGACGGTGGAGCTGGTATAGTTCCTCACAACGCACGCGGTTTTTAGAGGGGGACGAAGTGGGGTGATGGCCATGATTAAAAAAACGAAGACTAAAAAGTTTAGAGTCATAATTATATAATGCTATATTTGCTGCTGTTTGGTAGCATCAGCCACATACAAATTAAGTTACGATATCATGCTGAGCACTTGAAAACATATCAACATGACTGACCAAGTAGGGGTGAAAAAAAAGCCATTGCTATGATGCCCATGCACCCGTAGCAATCCAATAATCCAACGCCTGGCCTCATAGAATACCGTACATGTCGCGCCGACAGGTCAGTTGTCAGTTGGTGAGTCCACCCTTGACCTCCATGAATTGCACACCGGGCGCGTTAAAGAATCTCACGGGCATGTGGACGAGGGAAGACCAAGAGGCGAAGTGGATTATGGAATTACGAAGGATGCCTTTGATATGCCTGATGCGCATTTCTGAGCGTTTCCTCAGGATTTCGTCTCCTGGTCATCTCTTCGTCGAAGGTCCTCTCCGCTTCCCGCCGCTTCCGGCGCTCGTGCTCCAGCAGTGCTTCTGTTTCCCTTAAGAGGGAACGTGTTCTAGATGTCTCCGCCTGGGCCTGAGCGAATTGCTCGGACAATCTGAGGGATACTGACACCGCCTCAGCGGATTGTCTTCGCAGGCTCCCGATCTCCAGCTGCATACGTTCAATGAGGTTCTCGGTGTTTCCGTCAAAGCCCAAAGTAGGCGATAATGCGTACGGTCGCATTGCTGAGGTAGGCATCAAACCACCAATGGCTGGGGCGTTCGAATGCCGATCGTGTCTCGTTACTGTCATATCTTCCTCGCTCTCGTAAGATTCATCTCCACTATTTGGAGCTTCATCCGGCGTTGATTTTATGTCTTCATCGTCCTCATCTTCCCCCGAAGGAAGCTCTGTCGAGGGAGGTGAAGGTGATGATTTGCGTGGACGTCCACGCTTCTTAGTGTGTGAACCACTAGAGTATGATTCTGATTTTGCAGTCCGACCACGTTTTCGGGGTCGCTTAGTGCCAGGTGGTGCACTTAGATTGACAGTCCAATACGAGCCGAAGCCAGGGTCCGTCACGGGACGAGGCTGCCTCTCAAATAGACGATTTAAGGACAGGTGATGGCGGACTGATTGCTAGCGTATGGTGAGCACGTCAGTACCCTGAACACACGACCATCTCGGTTAGAGCCTGACCTTCCAAGTAGGACCTGCCGTGCGATAATAAGGATATTTAGCCTCCATGGCGGCATATATCTCTCGAATTGTGAGCCGCCTTTTTGGACTGCCCAGAATCGCACATCGAAGAATTACAGGTAGAGTGTGCTGTGGACGACCATCTGTGTCGGGGAGACAGTCCAGTGTGTCAGGACAGTCTGGATGCATTCTGTGCTCGTGTTTGGAGGTGTCTTCGTGAAGGTCAACAGTGGTAGGGACGCTTGAAGATGGAGACGATGGCTCTGCAGAAGACTGATGTTTTGTGCCAAGGAGCGGCCTGGATCGTGGGCTGTGGGATAAGAAGAAGCGGAAAGGAGAGGAAGGAGGTAGCACACTTGTGATGTCTTTTGCGATCATTATCTGGATTGAGGATGCTGCAAAGACTGGACATTAAAATGCAGGCGCTGTTTGCGTCGTCGATGTAAACCGCGGGGAGGAACAAGTAGGGCCCTTGTCTGGCAAACTGTGCAGGATATAAAGTCTGGGCTTACTCTATACTTAGCAACTGGAAAGATTATGTAATGGACCCACAATGGACGTCTGGAATCTGACGTGTGTGTGTGCTTGTATATACATGGCAGTTGTTTTTTCTTGCGGATCCTCATGTTCCCCTTGTTAACCCATACATCAATCAATCCCGGACCAACTCCGAACATCGTTGCCCGTTTCCCTTCGTTTTTTCATACAAGATCACCATTCTATTTCGCTTGCCTGGCCATTTGGGCGTCACTTGGTCTTCACCGTGGGTCCCGCCACCCAACAAATAGCTAAAACTCTGCCAATGCCTATCGCCTCGTGGGATCTGCCCTGATCCAACCCGGCAGTCTAATACGTCGGACATTGAAATGCAGGGCACATCCGGCATTGAATTTGCCCGGACGCTAGCAGGACCCTGGAAAGTACGGCCATATGTCGAATCCGAAAATGGTCAAATTTGGGCCTTTTTGTCCGGACCAAAAATCGCAAAATTCGGTTCAGTTTGTCCGGACTTTTATCCAAGGTCCGTCTAATTTCGGGCTGGTGTCGCGGATTGTCGATCCGACCTCGAAAAAGTTGCCAAAAACAGAATTTTCGGCTGTGAAATCAGTGTATACACCATTTTTCAGCATGTAGGACTACTCAGCGACAATCAAAGGACTAAGTAGCAATAGTTATTCACTGTCTACGTTCTCAACAGTAGCCTTACGCCTCTCATCTCTTTTGAGCCAGCAAAACTTGTGCTTTCCCATTTAGGATTGTATGATAATCCTTGAATCTTGAGCCGACAGAGTGAGAGTTCCATTGGGGCAACATGATGACTGTCTTCTATTTCTGATTATCTTTTATTCACCAGACCTCAACCACCGGCATGTATTTCATATTCCACGAGCCGGTGTTCCACTTATTCAGAACTATATAGTTTTATGTTTCTATCGCCCACAAATGTGGCCACCGAGGTGACCATTTTCTTTTATTAGATAAGCCAAAATATACTATGCTGTTCAAACAAAAAAGATTCCGCCGAGTGTGAGGTTTGAACCCCCAACTCCGTATGGTGGTAGTATGATGGCCCGCACACTTTGTGCCTAAACCCCTTGGCCATCCCAACTTTTGTCCGGAATTCTGATCTAACAACTAGGGCCCCAGCTCCTCCAAGTCCGGACTGCCGATCCGGGTTGGTCAGACCGGGTACCCCACCTTGTCCGGACTGGACCACAAGATCGGCCCCTCCGGGGCCTCACTTTTGTCCGGATCTCGATCAAGCCACCTACCATATTATCCAGGGTCCTACGCTAGCGAATGCGCTTGATCACGCGGGGTGTAATTCTTTGTTAAGCCCTGAAGCACCCTCAAGACACGTATGCAGATAGCCCATGTATTAGCCTCTATTAGCACCTATTAGCACCGTCGGGACAAAGAAACACTGACCCTAGGCCCGACCCTTGCACCGCAGGCGATTGTTAAGATTCTTGCAGCTCCAAGTAAGGATAGCGTATCTCGTGATCTCAGTATTGTGGAGAATTGGAGAATTTGGACCATGTGTCACCGAATGCTCATCACGCTGGCCACAAGAATCAGCGCAAGCGAACAAAAATTATAATTACTTTATGCAGTGCCGCGAAATATGTAAACAAATAAACGAAAAACTAACTATATAGAGATAACAAGGACTATCAGGGCCCGAACTGGCTGAAGTCATAGCTATAGCTGTCAGAGATACGGTTCGATTGAACCGCTGCTGGGTAAGCCCAACTGCCAACAGTGTGACCGTTCGCTGATTGACTTGGAACCCCGACGCCGCCCACCTGGTTCGGACCGGGAGGTTGGGGGACTGATTGAACCGTCGATTCTCCATGAGCCGCGGACCTTGGCCACCACTGATATTCCGTCAAATATGAGGCTGATTCGACGCCCGGTATATCCAATCCGAGCATATGGGCCATAATACGTGTACTGAGATCTTGTACACCGTGCTCGTTCTCGAAGCCGCTTTGCCTATATGCTTCATTGCTTTCTTCGTCATAAATTTCCCTTTGGGGATAACCCGCGTTTTTTTCCTGGCCAAAGGCATCATCGGCTGGCCGCTTATGCCTGTCACTTGGTTGTTCGTGTGCTTGGAACAATTGTGACGCATGTACACCATCGGCTAATTTGACACCATTCAGAAGTTCCCAGGCTCGAGAAGCACTGGGCCATGTTAGCTATGATGTGATCAACACCGATAAACAAGTGGAAAAAAGATTGTTCTAACCTCCATGTCCTTGAGGGCCGCCATACATTGTCGTAGACCAAGGGCCGCCTCGACATGAGTCGATCGGAGCGACACTAGAAAAGTTAGAGGAAAGATACATAAAAGACAATATGGAATAACTTGCGGGTCAAGACATGCATAATGCTGAAGAATGGTATGAGTTAGAGCAATCGTTATAGAGTGTGTGGGGCATACGAAGCGCTCAGGAGATATGCCGTGAGGAAGGGTGAGGTCCGCTTCAATGTGAAGTACTCTCGGTATGTAGTCACTAATTATTAAAAAGTTAATTCAAAGGGTAGCGTGGTATTATGGTATCGCTAACCTAATGTGCTGATGTGGTTTGCAGCGCTTTGAGCGAGATCGAGAGCCTTTGAGGCTATGGGTGTATGCCGCGCCACTTCCTCACCACTAAAAAAGAATCAACAAAACATAATCTGAAATGCGAGTGTTGCCTCTTGCCTCTTCCAGTTTGGGATGCTAGCGCAAAAGGCAGGTGGGCTTGCTAAGTAAAAGGCAGAAAGGGGAAACATTGAGTTGGCTCACAATGCACGATAAAGAAGTAGTACACAGCCCCAGTATCGGATATGAAGGAGTAGAACTTGCGGTGATGAAGGGTTGTGGCGATTGCTTGAATCATGCCGGAGGAAATCTGGTAGGCTGAGGTACCACTGATCTAACTGAGCTTCCGACTCTGCCAAGAGAGTCTGCTTTGAAACCCTGGTAGTGACTCGAACGGGATAAATCTGGGTGATGATGGTCCCGGCAACCATAGCTGTGCATCCCGCCAAGGATATAGTAACTTCTCTTCAATTTTTTTGCGATACTCACCTAGCCGCGCGACCGCGCAAAAGGTGTTCATGACTCGCCCTGGCGATGGCGTATAAGGTAAACCCTCATTATGCAGGGGCTGCCACAGAACAGCATCTTCATCCTGGGTGTATTGTTAGTCCAAACATGAACAAAAGGACGACTCGCACGAACTGGGTTGATATTTGGTAATGGAGTATCGAAGTCCCCATCCTTGATCATAGTAGGCCGGCCTAGCGCAAGAAGATCAACGGACGACCCGAAAATATCATCAAAGCGGTGAGTGTTACCCATGTATATGGAGCCGTATCTACGAGACTGTCAGCGCTTGGTTCGATTCGAGGGCAAGCAATTAGACCAACCGATCCGCTAGGACGCAAGTCCACCAGATCTGCCGTCGTGTTTGAATTTCTTCAGGAGAAAATATGTCGTGGCCATGAATCTTCCAGCTGGTAGAGTCACAGTTTAGCCCTAAATCGAAGGCCTACAAAGACTGCTTAAGCCGCGGAAGAATCACGATGGAAATAGGCAATCACCATTCTGATGGCCATCCCTACTTGGGGTTAGGCAACGGTTGCATTGTAACAAAGGAAGTGAGCTGACCAATGAAGATCCATCCTTGCTCCATTGAGCCTAAGACGATGTCATAAAGATAATTTGAAATTATACGGAACGCAAACCTATTCCGAACTCTCGATAGCCGAGAAGTAGAAGTGACTGTACTGTTGATGGCCGAGCACAATGAAACACCTTCGCTGTGCGCACAGTTTAGAGACGAAGGCAGGAAGTAAGATGCATACGCACTCAGCAGTTCTCGAGCGGTGTCAAGGTATCCACAACCAGCCTCCCACATCTTGCCTGTGGAGGGCAGAGGCATATCATCCTCACAGAAACGCGCGGATATTGCGAAGATGGAAAGCAAAAGAAGTGGGGTCACTTCTTGCGATGGTTCTGGCTTTGGTGAACCTTGGACATTTTTAGGCTCGCGTTTCGCACTATCGGCCGATAGTTATAACAAGCTCATAGTTACTAGCCGTGTACGCACCCGGTTCTTCTTTAGAATCACGTCAGCCCCTATCCAATATACACAAGTGGTATATGCTCACCTGAAGTGATACTCCGATAGGAATCGACTCTTGTGTACTACAGGGAACACAGGGTGGATGTACGTGAAGTAAAGTTCGAGCAATCGGTCTTGAATTTCCCATGGCGGGAACCGTACTTCCATCTCTCCAAGAGGGGGTGAAGCCAAACCATACTTTGCGGGTGGCCATACCCGTGCCATTGGCAGTCTCCTGGAAAGAATTTTTACTAAAGAGTATGTTCGACCTCGGAAGTCTCACCATATTCCGCCCTCAATTCGATCGTCCGTTCGGAGATTGCGACTCAGAAAAGGTAGGCCGCTCACACGGCCGTGATATCTTATCTGTTTAGATATTCAGAGAGGCAACCAATGTCGACTGGAAGTGACGTACTTCTTGATTCTCGTCAAGAGACAACGTACCGATGGCCTCCGCTGCATCCTTAGCGTCATCGGAATCTATCATCGATGAGAAGAAACCGGAAACGGTGAGCGCAAATCGTCTACCTTCTTGGCTCATTGTGTACATCCCGCTCCAATCTTGGTTATAGGCCACTTCAGGAAAGTCATTCAAACGTCTCCGCTGTGCCGCTGGAACACTTGACGAATTTAACCCTCGGGTGTCGTAAGGGCCTTTTGAGATAGGATGATGTGATGCAAGACGTCTTGAAAGGTTATCCTGCCACTCTTTAGTAGGGACTACAGAAAGACCATGGTCTATGTAATCGAATCTCAGTAAAGACACTTGGTGCATGAGTACTCTGGATTACCTTGAGATGACGACACAATTTCACGGGACACTCTTGACTGCCGACGTGAGCGAGAAGAATCGCGACCAATTTCATTGCTGCGAAGTATTGAGGCGAAAAAGTCCTCTTTTGTAGCGCCAGCGGGTTGGTTCCTTCGACCAGCTGGACCCTGAGTACGGGCGTCAGATTAGGCAATGAATGGTTTAAGACATCACAGACATATGGGCCCGTGTCAACCCTATTAATGATTTCTCGGGCCAGTCCATCTTGCTTAAGCTCATTCACGAGTTCTTGTACGCGGGTACCAGGACATTGTAGAATGGCCCCTAATAAAGACTCGACCTGATGCCATCGCTGTTCAATGGCATGGATGTAGCCCTTCGGCGGGCCACGCTTATAGCTAGGACCTTGGGTGTTATGTAAACGGGCTTGAATAGGAAGATATGTGCTTTCGAATACCTAGGAAGGTACATGCTAGGAGTGCTGTGAATTGAGGTCTGAGCCAACAAAGATTTAGACTCACAGGCCCCGGCTAAAGCACAACTCTTGCACTGTGTTGCGTCCCCGGAGGGCCTCTCACACTTGCTCTTCGTTTTCCGACACTGATCGCATGCTAAATGGATTCATTCATTAGAAGGAGAACGTCACTCGAAAGGCACGCTGCACGAGCCTCGACTGCTTCGCTTGCGGGAAGTTGTCTGCTGATCGTGACCATGTTCTTCTTCTGAAGCCTCTGAGTCTCTCCACTCCATGTTAGTATTGACGGCGCTGGGGTTTGGAAAGAGGAGATGGATGTCAGGTGCAAGGAACCATATTGTAAAACCCCTGCGACATATCCGACAGCACGTGACACTACGCCATCTGACCCCGATCGAGCGTCCAAATGGTTCCTGGTCTCGCTTTGGTGCCAGCCGCCTCCTAGCCTGACGGACCTCTCATATTATACATACCATGTACACTTGTTCGTGCCGCTGACGATAGAGAGGCCCTGTTCTGCACTATTGTGGAACGCGGAAGCTTCTTTGATGTCGTTCGAAGTCTGTTGAAGGTTCCCAGACTCGCTGTTCACATCAACTCAAATTTTCTGGAAGCCCAACAAATGACAGAGTGTGTGCGTAAGCAAGGCGAGATAAATGATGTCTGAAATTACACGAAACAAGTCTGCTATGTAGTGGTCTATTTGAGAGGACTAAAAGATAGGGGTGCGAGGATGAAAGAATCCATGGTCTTGGCTAGTTTAGCAGTCTGATATAAGCGGGGTTAGTGACTCTGCTGTTCTACAGCTACTCTAGCCGAACCTTAGAAACAGTTTCAGCCCACCCATCTAGCTGCCATGCCTGCTCGCGCGTCTCCTTTCGTTCGTGGAGACTCCTACGCTACTATGACTCACCCATTTGGAGAGAGAATATAAAAACAGACGTACGGATATTGCCAGATGTGATGAGTCTGGTGAAGACGCCCCACTTGTGAGAACCACGCCCCAACAGGCGCAATGAATTTCCGCCGAGCCTCAATGCCTCTTCGCCTAGAAAACTTGAATAAGTATAAGAGCATCCCGAGTCCTATCTCAGCACCTACCATACATTCTCCCACTCCAAGAGTGTGCCTGCTTTAAGCTGGTACGTTCTCAGTTCAAACAATCCACCCTGTGCATGGGGTGGGGCAGTAGGAAAGAAGGCAAATTCCTGGTTGAGCTGCGTTGCTCGGGAATTCATGTATGGAAGCATGGCGCGATAGGCATCTAGGTGCTGAAAGGGTCTCCTCAATACCCAAACTTCGTTCATTCTTAGTGCTCCACACACCTGGGAGGTCTTAATTAGCTGGGTCGCCTTGTCAAAGCCAGCGTAGTTCTCGTATTCGAGGATGTGGAGAAAGACGTCTTGTTCCCCGATGAGGGTTTCCCAATTTCCTGTTAGCTTGATTTGCAGTCGTGGGTCATCAAGAAGGCCTTTGTAGTATATCTCCCTATTCAAGGCTGTATGGGGACAAGTGGAAAACGGATCTCATTGGGATTGCTCACGCAGCCTTCTTGTACTCCTCTGTTTTGTCTGGCTTCACGCGGTGAGCTGAAATGAAAGCTTTTTTCAATCATGCTAAAACCAAAGCGCCTGACGGAACGCACTCTCAAAAGCGTGGATGTACTTTCCCCTGCCAATCAACCTTGAATACTGCTGCGTCTCTATGTCTCCTGCCTTCTTAGCCTCTGGGGAGCCGTGGAGTAAGGACTACACCACCGGGTTGATCAACATCGCAACCCCTCCAGTGCCACATTCGAACCGACCTGGACAGATATAGACCTCTTCGGGATATTTGCAGGAGATGCCGTTCGACGGACAATGGTGTTGAGCATATTGGGGTAGGTAAAGAGCGGACAGAGGATGAAGGGGGAGTGTATGTTCGGAAGGGACAGAGCGGCTACAAAGCGGCACCAATGCCCCGCCATGACAAGTGACGTAAGCGACGTTTTATCTACCTCGACTTCCTCTCCGCCGCACCCACATCTCGTACACAGCCCATCTATGCGGAATTGCAGTCGCCAGCCGCACACGGATATTTCTATATGAGCGGTTCCTCATCGCTATACTACATTCATGTAGATCCCTGTCACTGACTTCGGAACATTCCAGTTCGCCGGGCGACTGATGCTAGGTACCATCCTATTTAGGATCCATAGCTGCAGACGAAAAAAAAAAACACGCAGGCTTACCCATCTTATCCCATCTATGGAACTTTCGAATACACAGTTCTTGAGAATCGCTCTAGTTGTCTCGTCCACCAGCAAAGCCAATTCGAGAGCAGAACGGTCAAAATCTGCTGTAATTAGGTCGAGAGCAATCCACTCGTTTGGTTCTGCGTCTGTGGGATGCTTTCTTGTATCTTTGCTTTTGGCTGTATATATGACCACGCGTGCGCACCATTCACACTGTAAAAGTATGTGGTCGGGTTCCTGTCCACAGCAAACGAAAGAGGAAATCGGGCGTAGTGTGCCATAGCTGCACCGCCCAGTATCTCAAATTGCCTTCTGATCTGAGTAATTATCGTGGAGGCCGAATGAGCTGATTGGTCGAGCAGAACAGGAAGCAGCCTAATGTTTGTCTGCAATATACAAGGTTCGTCAGAGCATAGTGCCCGTGCAACGGGAGGAGCTGGCGGCCCTGCTGGAAGGGAGACATATGGATACTGAAGTTGAGCCTCCGTGTCTCGAATGAACCGGTGAACAATAGAATCCAGGATATAGCCTGCATTAGTCTGGTGAAAGTTGTGTCAAGGACAGCGAAACGCGCCAGAGAAGGGAATCATACGATATGTTTATTATTTCGCTCTTCGCCTACTGTGCCGACGGTGAAAGGAGTCCCTCCTCCAAGTTCATGGTTCTGGTCGAACCAAAGCTCTGGAAGCCTATTAGACAGGACTGTGAAATAGTTGTCGGCCATCCTAAAGACCTCTTCTGTAGCATTTAACGCGTGTAATAGATCCAAAAAGTCTTGAACTTGCGACCGATGCACCATGGTTCCATATCCCAGCCACGCGAACAATGTATTTATAGTGTGACCTATTGCAATGTTACTTGATTGGGAGAATAGCATTTCGTGGGCCGGAAGAAGATGGAGAGACGTATTGGAGATTTCGGTCATACGGGCTCGCATCGCTCGAATCGCGGCCGGGCGGACGAAGTAATCGTCATCCTACAACACTATTCGAAGGTTCAGGTCGAATGAGATGGAGAGAGGCCCACCTGAATGAAACAATATGTTGTTGCTGCTTGGCGACAAGCGAGAAAACGAGCTTGAAAATAGACGTTTTCCGGTGCGTTGTGTATTTTGAGTACACCAATGGGGCACTGTGCCGCCGCAAAATCCTTTCAACGATGAGTGCAGGATGAACAACAACGGTGCCAGGTTTTACAAAGACCAACCTTGTAGGTCAGAGGTTGAGGGCTATTATTCCAAACGAAAACGACAGCAAGAGTGTCAAGCAACTGGGTGCACATGATTTTAACCAATTCAACGACATTTGGTAGACGCGACCAGTTGAGTATAATAGCTGTTGTGTCCGGAGACCACAAGTGCTTTAGCACTGGTCTACTATAGTTCTCTTGGTTCAAGGAGGCCACAAAAGTTGCTTGCCATCGGTGTTCTGCCTCGAGGTGCAACAGCCGGGGCGCCTCTGGTGACTTCACGTTGATGACATATGAGACAAATGAGAATACCAGTGTAACCTGAAATACTCTCTTCAGAGTTTGCCGTATAGGGGACATTTAGGTGAGGGGCGAAAAAACCTGGCCGGTGCAAGTTCGCACGGACTCTGTCACTTGATGATAGTCATTGGTATACACTTGGAACGAGTGAAAAATGTAAAGCAGTATGTACAGGATAGAACTGATCTAATCCATTCTCGCCTTCAACTTCCGAGTGATGACTTGATCTTTCGTGCTAGAGGGTTTATGAGCGACTACAAACCAGGAAAAAAGAAGATAGGTGGACTCACATCACATGGACAACGGCGCCCCAACCCGAAAAGGCGTCCCGGTCGACTGCATTCAACATAGTCTGTGATATCGTCTCAAAAAGATCCTCCGGCTCCAAGTCTGGTTCCCACAGCCCCTCAGCAATACCGAGTAGTTTCTCGCCCGCCGTCCCAGCTGCCACAAAATCTTTTGCAAGATTGAGGCAACCAATGAGATCGGTACCAGTAATGAAAGGTTTCACTTTCCCAGATGGTAACTTGGATAATCCTGCAATAACGGGTTCAATAAAGTATGGACCAAATCGGTGCTCGTATAACGTTGAGGAGACAAGGTGCGCAAAGGCTTCCGGCTCGATTTCCCGTTCTTCTTTGATAGTGTACATGTTTACTCGGAAGCGGAATCGTTCTCGTCTGTAAAATGTTAATAACGATACTATCGGGCAGAAGACAGACTGCTGACAGTGTTGTCACATCTGTGGCGAGGCCAGGTAGTCCGACATAGATGTGGTCCGTCACAGGAAAAACCTGGGTCGATACATTAAAGATAGTTGTTAGCTTCGTGCAGAAACAACGCACCCTCTGGAAGTTGGATGAGATGCTCAGAGCTTGGTTCCCTAAACGCAGATCGGATGCAATAGCGACACACTCCTTGCCCACCATGGCTATGACGGAGCCACCGTTATGACTCATAATCGACTGGGTGGCTTGTGTGAGCGCAGGTGCACCGGGCCAAGTGTGCTGCTCACCATGTTGGCGTTGCTGGTGCTGGTTAGATTATGTATGACGCGTCAAGATAATGCAACTGACGCGTCCCATCTGTCACACTCACAGACTGTCACACACCGTGATTGGCGCGCATCTCCGCACGCTCCGTTGCTCCGAGCCTGATGCTGCTCCTCCACCATGTTCTCGAGACATGCCCTGCGCCATACACAAGTGCGCGCTGTAGCTTCATTGGCGCAAGCAAAGGCAAAGGTATGCCCCCGACGCCGCCTCTTGCCACAGCACCGCCGTTCTAACACTCCAAAGGCAAGATTAGATGCTGTTGATGCAACAAGACCATTTAACAGTCTCTTCGTCGACACCTTTGGCCGTAAGCACGACTACCTCCGAATATCCCTCACAGAAAAATGCAATCTGCGCTGTGAGCACTACCAGTACATTCCACTCGTTCCTTCCTTATATATATCCTAGGTTTTTATTGCATGCCCAGTGAAGGAGTGCAACTCTCGCCGGACGGGAAGCTCTTGACAAACAATGAAGTCTTGCGTCTGGCTACGCTCTTTGTCAAAAGCGGGATTACCAAAATCCGCTTGACGGGTGGAGAGCCCACCGTTCGTCGAGGGATAATGGAACTCATGAGTACGTTGAAGCCTATTTGCTGTCTTCCGCTCATAACCCCCAAGTTCAATCTCGTCAATGAATAGAGGACTTTAATCAGCTGCGGCAACATGGGCTCAAATCTCTGGCCATGACCACCAATGGAATAGCGTTGCATCGCCGCCTCCCCGCTCTCGTTGAAAACGGACTGACACATCTCAATCTTAGCCTGGATACTCTCGACCCTTTCAAATTTGAGATCATTACCAGGCGGAGAGGGCATGACGCTGTTTTGAAAGCCCTGGACACTGCGCTTACTTTACCTATTCAATCCGTCAAGCTCAATGTTGTCATTATCAGAGGCCTGAACGATTTCGAAGTCCTCGATTTTATCAAGCTCACCCAAGACAAGCCTATATCTGTTCGATTCATTGAATTTATGCCCTTCACGGGTAGGTGATAGCACCTATCAAAACACACCATCATACTCAAATGTGCTCGCCAGGAAACGAATGGGACAAGAAGAAGATGGTTCCATCGTCAGAACTCTTGAAGCGTATCACGGATCATTACCCTGGAGTGCAGAGGGCGTCCGACGAGCTCAATGACACCGCACGTTCATGGTACATTCCCGGCTTCAAAGGTACCTTTGGGTTCATCAGCAGCATGTCCGACCACTTTTGTGGGACTTGCAATAGATTGCGCCTCACCGCGGATGGACAAATCAAAGTGAGTTAACGATGACAAGCTAATGAGCTGTATATCCACCCATCTTTAGGTTTGCCTCTTTGATCCGAAGGAAATTTCACTGCGCGATGTCATGAGATCAGGTGTTTCAGACGATGAACTGCTAAGAGTCATTCATCAAGCGGTTCTCGGAAAAAAGGCCAAACACGCGGGCATGGAAGACATCGACGTAGTGACGAATCGGCCAATGATATTAATAGGTGGATAGTGATCTCTCAAGTGCTACATCGATGTACACATTTTACCTACCTAATCGGCATCTCCTTCCTATCCCAGGTCACCATCATCCGTTCTACCCCACGAAACCTCCGATTCTCCAGCCCCAGCTATTCTCTACGCGTATACCCCACGCCATGAACGCTCAGCTGCGTGCATATGGCACAAAGGTCGAGCTTACACACCTGGACGATCATGGCCGAGCCTCGATGGTAGATGTCTCTAACAAACCCCCCACGAAGCGCGTTGCGACAGCTATTGGGCGCATATATATTCCTAAGACGGCATTCGAGGTCATCACATCCACATACCCGGTAGGCTCAGAATCTTCTTCACTCGAGAATAAGCTTGAGAAAGTAAGGAGAAAAGGGGACGCCATGACCGCCGCACAACTTGCGGGGATCATGGGGGCGAAGAGGACTGCAGACTTGATTCCTCTGTGTCATCCCCTAGCTCTATCGAAAGTAGATGTCAAGCTGACGCCTGAAACTCTTCCTGGGGACTCTAGTAGTACTCGAGGACAGAAAGATAGATACAGCGTTGTCTGCACTGCTACAGTCACATGCGAAGGGAAGACTGGTGTTGAGATGGAGGCTCTGACCGCAGTATCGGTCAGCTTATTAACCATGTGGGATATGCTAAAGGCCGTCGCAGGAAAGGAGATGGAAATTGGAGAAATCTTCGTCAGCAAAAAAACTGGTGGGAAGAGCGGGGACTTTAGCAGAATATTATAAAATTTCGTGTTCGACATTCATTCTATTATACTTGCATCGTGATAGGTAGAGGATGCATGGGGGGGAGTAATAGACGTCTCACTCTTTGACAAACGATGCTAGTTTCTCTTGAATTTCACCTTCGACGAGCCTCCCGACCTCTTTCCCCTGACATTACTGTACGTGACCTGGTAACCCAGTATGGTTCAGGGGACCTGACTTACGTTCTCGAGTTTGACAATCGTCGGGATGCTCTTCAGATGCCAAGGATTTCCACGGAATGAGTTCGTAACAGCTTTCCATCTAAGATCACAAGTCAGATCTCATGTTCCAGAGTGAAAGCTGCAAGATTTGACTCACTGTGGTCTGTCCCCCACATGAACGATCAACGCAGACGGTGCATCAGGTCTGTCAAAAGTGTTCCGTACGAGACCTTCAACATCACGACAGTCCTGCAAAGAATCGCTATCAATAAAGTGTATTGCCCGATGTGCTGCCCAAGCAGTACCGGGCACCAAAGTTCGCCATGTACAGGTGAAGCGTAAAAGACAAGGTACTTCTCGGGTACCGCGGTAAGCGCAGAGGGGCCTATTGAACCAGCGTCGGCGGTGTACAAGGGCATCGCTGCACTGCTCTGGAGTCTGTTGCACTTGGCAGTCAGGATCTTTGATCAGGGTGTCGAACACTTTAGGGGGCTGTTCCAAATATCAGCATGCAACCGATGTATCGCCATGACGCAAGGAGGTGCATCTCACGGGCACATGTCAACGCCAAGGCCTAAGGGCCGAATGTTTCAGAACGTCAGACGCCATGCATGTTTGCAAGCATCGCGTGAGCAGGTACAGGAAAATTCTGATGAGCATTGTATTACGAATAACTACAGTCAGAAAAACCCCTGTAATGGAGCAGGAAAGCAACCAGGTATCGATCCAGGAAACCTGGAGAAAATATTAAGGCACCTTAAATGTAAAATGCAAATAAACAAGGTAGCGAAAATGTTCTTTTGTAGTAAGAGTCCCTTGGCTGATGGATGAAAATCTACTTGAGGGCATGAATTAAGACGTGACTACGTGCAACCCACATTCAAACTACGGATGACCTTATTTAGTAGGACCCGGATTTTCCATAGGAACCGCTCGAGCCATAGGAGCCGCTCGAGCCGTAGGAACCGCTTGAACCGTAGGAATCACTTGAACCGTAGGAACCGGAAGAACCATAGGAACCAGAAGAGCCGTAAGACCCGGAGCTAGAGCCCCAAGAGACGGCGGTGGGTTGAACCCAGCCTTGGGGGGATGCATAGGTGTTCCAGCTGTTGCTGTTCCCATAAGTGAGGCCCCACATTGACTTGCACTGTAAGGTGGGGAAAAAGTTGAAACGGAGATCCGTGAACAACGGATGGAAGATAACTCACCTTGCCGAGGCAGTCGGAAAGAGCAGTCTCACGAACGATTTCGGTCTCCGTAGCGGTGGCAGTGGCAGTGGCAGTAGCAGTAGAGAGGTAAGTCACGGTTTGCAAGTAGGTGTGGTTATCGATAACGGTCGAGGTAAGTGTGTTGACGAGAGTCTTGGTCTAGAAAGAAAAACACTTAGTTCTTCTCGCCTCTTCTCGTGGTGACAAAACTTACCCTGTCCACCGTCTCAGTCTCTACCCAAGTCTTGACGTAGGTCGTGGGCTGAATGACAGTGCTGATGTCGGTGACAGTCATGAAGTCGGTCATAGTCTCAGTCTTGGTAGCCGTCTGCAGATAGGTGATTTGATCGGTGACAGTGTCGGTAGCAGTCTCAATCAAGGTCTTGGTCTACATAGAAAGATTAATCTGTATCCGAGGCCCATGTCTGGTTCGCGGGTACTTACATTGTCGATAACCTTGGTGGCAATATAAGTCTTGAAGTACGTTGTAGGCTCAACAACTGTCTTGATGTCTGTCTCGGTGACGAAGGCAGTCTCAATCTGCTTGATGGTTTCAGTGGCGGTGTCGGTCTCGGTATCCGTGCGAGTGTAGGTGTTGACGAGGGTCTTGGTCTCAGTGGCAGTGAGAGTGTGCTCGATGACCTTGGTCCTGTCAATGACTTCGGTGGAGACCCAAACGCGGGTGGTGGGAACGACTTCAATAGAAGTGAAGATCTCCGTCGCAGTCCTGAAGTCGGTGAAGACTTCCGTCTGGGTCTCATGGATAGTGATGGTAGTGGGCACCACTTCGATCTTGGTCTAGAGCCACAAACATGTCAGGGATGGGGGAACTGAGAATAGAGAAAGAATGACCGGATACCTCAGTAACGTGCTCAGTGATTGTGACCGTGTGTTCATAGTTGTAGCAGTTGTTTTCAATGATCTCCCTGAAGATGTAAATGAGCAAAGATGAGTGATCGGTTTGGATGGAATATCGCACTGGTTGACAATGATCGTTGCGTAACAACCTATGGTTTCAGCGGTGTACTGGGGAACTATTAATACCGATACCAAAATAAATGAACACCAAAACAGGGACTTACCCACGAGTACGGCACACAGGATCCATCATCATGCTTGTAGTATCCGTACCCACACTGCAGCTGCTTGTAGCCCCCATCCCTCCAGGCATCATAAGGCATCCACTGATAAAAGTCCATGCCCGGTGGCGGTGGTTGGTTGTATGGACCAGGGACAGAGGGAACGGAGCCTTGATTGACTGGTACGGGGCCGAGAGGAGGGGGAGTAACTGCAGGCGGTGCGCCAGTAAGAGGAGCGATGGGTGTTGCTGGTGCAGGGGTGGGAACTGACAGTAACGGAACATCACCCGTTGCTGGTGCACTGTCGGTAGGAGCAGGTACGGAAGGAGCACCACCCGTTGCGGGCACTGACGAGACACCGTTGACGATCTGGGCAGCGGCTGCGCTGATAAGAGAGAGACCGAGTAGAATTGACTTCATGATTAAAGAGAGTGGATGGTAGGCAAGGGGATCGTCAAACTCAGTCGAGGCTGGAAAAGCGTTCTACGCCTAGCGCAAAGACTGTCTTGCAGTAAATTAACGAAGTGGGCAGGGAGCCGGGGTGTTCTGGGAATTGAAGTTAGAACGCCATAGAAGAAGAAAAAAAAAAAAACTCACCGAAAACACGAAAGGAAAAAGAAAAAAAAGGAAGAGGGAGGCGAACGAAAGGGTGTGAAGAGGCATTCTGCGGGTTCGAGGTATTTGAGGCAACAGGAGGCTGATCGGGCCCGTGACAGTGCAACCATTGACATGTCCATCATCTGCCATCATTCTCTCATGGGCCCATCGAGATGGCCTTGATGGGTCGCCAGGGTTCGCATATGTCTGCACTCTTCCGATTGGACCGTCCCTTACTTTGTCTCTATGCACAAATCCCGTGCGGGTACATCTATTTTAACAATGTTACCACCGTACACTGCCAACTATCCATTAGGAAGAGGACAGCCTCGGATGTGATAGTGATAGAGGCACTCCAGATCCACTCGCACGTCTACCGAAATCTCCATGAACGTCAAGAAGAATCTTGAGGGCATTCCGGGCTCTAATCTGCGCCAATTCATCCGGCCGGCTGGTCAGAGCTGTGCTCACTTGAGGAGGTCCTTCTGCCCAAGGGTACTGAAAATTTCAGAACAAGGTGTTAGCGCATCCCATCGCCAATCAGACAGCTCACATCAACTTACTGGGAACTACATGGGTGCCGATGATGTTCCGTAAGAGGCAAGGCCAGTGATATACTAAAAAAAGACGGTCACGCACCACTGTCTTCAATGTTTCATATCCTAGAGGGTTTTGTGAGATCCAGAAAATGCGGTGAATCCGGAGCAACCAAGTTACCTAGTAGTGTGAATCCAAATTGAGGACTGCTTCGAATTACCCGGGCAAGTCCACCCTTGAACAAAGCGCGGAAGCCCTCTTCGCGGTCTACGCTGGACTTTAGTGCACCAGGCTCGGTTCTTTGTAAGAGCACATACAGATATTTACGAATGCGTCCCGCAGTCCCTTATAGTGTGTTTGGCCCTTCCTGGCCTCGACTTGAAGTCGGGTTTTCACAACATCTACAGCCGATCAGCATCGTGCAAAGATGATTTGGATCAACGGGCTCAGCGTACCGGCCGGCGTTGTGAGGTAAGCCGCTGGCATTCCACTGACAAGTACGTAACATTCAGTACGCTGCCCATCAATGCTGTGTTATCTGAACGTACGCGATTGCTGCAGACGCCAGCGTTTCGAGGAACGACAGCTGTTTCCCATTATAGCCCTCGTTGAACAGATCCTTTTTGAGGTGCGAGTAGGCGGGGAAATAAATAGCTGAGAATGGGATGTCACGCAGCAAGCAAGCACTGGCGCCCCTGTAGAGTCCAAGAATGCCCAGCTGGCGAACGATATGAATCGCACCCTTGGGCTTTGCACCCTCCAGCTTCGCCGCCTCACCCTGCACTTGAAGGCGAATTTTCCTACAAAGACGCGTAATTAGAGGAATACGCGGTACTCTCGGCATATCCTTACACAATTTCGAGCGGGTTGGTAAAGACCTGGGAAGCCCGCAGTCATTAATAGGTCCTGCACAGCAGCGCGATTGACATACTACTTGGCAACCTCCAGCCATCCCACCAGCAATCAACTCCCATATCAATTTAATTCTACCCGTTTCGGGATCCATTGCCCTGGCACGGATAAGATCGTTGACGGTTAGCTTGATGGCTTTCTCGGGCGCAACACCCTACGATCATCAAGCAGGGTTTCGTGAGAGGATATAATTCTACAGTGATAAGCAACACCTACGACAAGCTGAGGACCTAGGCCGCGATAGAAACCTAAGAACCCCTCATTCTGCAGGATCTTGCGAGCACAATCCAGGCTATTTTTATACAAGAGCTGGCCCACTACGGTAGACCGTTGGTTTTGCATTCTGAAAAAAAGGGATCAATATGAGGGAATCAAAACGACGGGTTTGATGTACCGGGTCTTGACTAGAAAAAAAGGGTCAGGTATGCTTGAAAGGCGCAATACCAGTAGACTCACCCATATCAATAGGATAGACAATAGTCGCGCCGAATGCACCAGCGATACCTTGAAGAACACATCTGACTTGGATGCCAGCGACAAGTTAACGACACGCACCACCCTGAACGAAGCTGTAGCTCGATTGCAAGAAGGAGTTGAAAACAGACATTCTAGTAGATGGCTTTGAGGTTTCAAATTCCTCATGGGGCGGCTTCCACTTTGGATCTAAGAGCTGGGCAAAGTCTAAGAGGGCCAGTCGTTGGTTGGCAACCCCACGACCGGCAAAGTGAAAGATGATAGACGCTTCCATAGGCGTGAAAAGGGAGTAACGAGAACTTGAGGCAGAATAATTAAGGAAATCGCTTTGATCTATGCGACCGTCTTTACTTTTCGCGGTTGCCTCGCGGATGATCCTATAAAAAGTAAATAAAAGGCCAGCCTCTGAAAGAAAAAAAAAATCTCCCATCACCTTTCAACCATGTCCATCTCTAAAAAATTCTCAGTATAATAGAATACACTAGGCCTGAGACACTGACCTCTAATGATATTATGAAAGGCGATCACCTCCGAATATGATATACGTTGACCTAATGTTAGGGTGCATAGTGTAGGCAGTCGATCAATGACTGTATCAGACAGTTTGTGTCCAGCAATTTCCTGGGCGCTGTTAGGGAACGGGAAAGGAGAACAGAAACACGGGCTTACTAGAATAATACGCTTGAATTGATCCGGTGTGATATATCCATCCTGGTCCTTGTCTAGGTATTTGAAGGCCTGGCGAACCCGCTCGCCTTGAAGGCCCTTCATCAACTGTGTAAATTCATTATCTGTGCTGAACAGTCAGGAAAAAGATCAACGTTCTATATGAAAGGGACCAACAGCCTAGTACACGTGCACCATCCTTCTTTCCGAGGTATAGCTTAACCCAGTCGCTGTAAAGGGGCTAAGCATAGTAAGAGTTGAAATACGGCATATTATCCCACCAGTCAAAGTCAAAAGGAATGGCATCGGGTCCAATATTTGCAGAAAAGACTGTTTTGAACTCATCAAAGGTGATGTAGCCAGAGTGGTCCCTGCAGGCTTGTCAAAGGCAGGGTAGCAGTCATAATCTACAACACTCACACATCAAAATATTGAAATGCAATCCAGTAGTCAGCATCCGGCCTTTTCAATAGCGTTTCGAATACGGTGAAGTCCTCCCAAGACACAAGACCACGGCGGGAGGTATCAGCGACACGGAAAAGAATGGCAAATTGTGCGCGACCAATTCTTGTAAGATCGCCTTTGGGTGCGATGGCGCTGACAAAACTTTCGGGATCAAGAAACCTAGAAATGGGAGGGTAAGTATGGCAGGTTCCCCCGACCCGGGATGCATAGCATGCGACCGCTCTTTGGAAACTTGAGAACTTACTTTTCGCCATTGACCACCTTTGCATTTGCATCGAATACCCGCCTCCAGCGTCTTAACTCACTCTCTGGGGCGGATACCGCGGTGCGGACACTCTTGAGGGCGGAAGAGAGGGCGGAGCCCTTTGCGTCGGGCGCATCAGCGTGGATAGTGGAAGCGATGTGGGAGTCGGGGGCCATTGATGAGGACTGGGGAGTGAAGGAAAGGAGGGTATTCGAACGCGATGCTCAGGCCGACCTGCTTTCCGAAGTTTTTAGCGGTGTTAACGAAAGCCGTTGATTGCCTTTTTTGGTATACCGATGCCCATCTACCGAGATCACCCGGAACCGGCGTCCTTGCTCCGGCGCACTGGCTACAACTACCCATGCCTTACTAGCTACCGAATGCTACTTCATACGGGAGGCGGAAGCTGATGCAATACATCTCCTTGTTCGGCGCCACAGACCGAACAAGGTGCAATGACACTTCCTCACCTAGGACTGTACCTAGACGCTCTTCCACCCGCTGCCAGAGTCGTAGTAAGCATCTCGTTTCACAACTACGACACGAAACATACCTGGCGTATGTCGACCTCTGCCCTGAGCGGATCCAACTCCCGAGTGAAACAATGGCAGTGGACCATTGGCATGGTCTCATATGTTGTCCTCATGTCAGACGCAAAGATCCCCCGGAACGCGTCAAGAAACGTTATCGCAGAGTCGGGCAGATTCATCACAAAGTGGGCAACGCGCCCGCGGTATTCTGGGTTGGCTTTAGGTAAGACCTCAGATGTCGAGTGCGAGACTCGAGCTCTGCGTCTTTCCTTATCCTGCTGTGTCCGACTCAAAGGTGGTCCAGTGAAGGGTGGGAGAGGATCATCATAGACGCGCTTCGCTATCGTGCGGATAAATTCTCGTCCATCTTCACAGAACGCGCGAACAAGATCTGTCACCTGTGGCTCGCCTTCACAAACAAATTCAGGACAAAATTGTGATGCAACCAACCCGATTGTCATGTACGTTCTTTACTAAATAGCGGTGACTTGCTGGGTTCAGATCGTTGGCAAGGACAGCGCACCCTTTCCGAGCAGCAGGGATGGCAAAAGGGCCGACGCCGGCAAACACATCGGCAATGACGTCCCTGGGATCAAATAAGCCAACTAAACGCTCATGTTCGGTGTGCAGTCTCGAGTTCCAGTACACCTGAGAAAAGTCGAAGGTGAACCGAGAATCGGATTCATGCTGCCAAACCATTAGCCTCCTTGCTGGGATGAAAGGCAATTTGCTCACATGTTCAACGATATAATCCGGCTCTCCAGCAATTACTTCCATTTTAAAGACGCGAAATTGACTATCGATGGCATTCAGTTTATTGACAACTGTCCTGACCCTTTTATTTTTCTGCTCTCCGAAGTGAGGCATACGTCACGAGAGACAAGATTGGACCTACATCAAGTATGAGCAGACCTATCAAATGCTTGTACGGCAGATATTCATCCAGTAGATTAACGTGGGCTGCCAAAAGGTAATAAAATCAAAATTGAGCAATTGAAGGGTAAAGAGCCCCCACCGATATGGCCTGTCATCGCAAACCCACTTGGTGCCCCCTCGCGAAGTTCCTCGGGCAGTACACTCTGCATGATGTCATCTGTGGAGGGACAATTAAAGAGAGACAATGATACGAGCGCATCGTGCTCCTGACCTGCCGACCAATAGTCATAATCGAGCTCAATCTTGTAGTCAGTCAAGCCCATCGGTCTCTTTCTCCAGATATTCTTGTGCCACTGCAGGAATATCGGCTGGCTTACGAGATATTGGGCCCGGTTTCAATATCACACGAATAATACCAACCCACCTCCATCTGGTATTCGAAGTAACACCAAGCGACCCCCAGCTGGGTCTCCTGGATCAGAGACGACGCCTCGTATTTTCGGTAAGTCCATGAGTGACCTGTAGCAAGAAGTGGACTCAAGCGAGGCCGAATATATTCACTATAAAACATACGTCTTAAGGGCCTGTGCTTTCAGAATTTGGCCGGTTTTGTTGGGTGGAACGCGGGCAGCGAGAACGGAGAGTGTCTTGCGGAAGGCGGCCTTATCGAGTCTATCTAGAGGTCCACTATAAGCAGGAGGTGATGCGTCAAGATATGCATGAGAAGACATGGGACGGAGTATTCGGACTGCAGAGGAAACGGGCCTTGGGCAGAATATGCAGAACATCCACCCAGAGTAATAGTTTTTTTCCTTTGGAAAATATCGGGGATGTATATTTGGCAACTCTTTCTGGTACAAATACCGAGGCATTCAATGGCCAACGAGCACCAGAACTGTCAGATGCCGTACCTGCAATCCGTCCCCAAGCCCAGCTGCGGGTTGCACATGAGCCATTTCGAGTCACCAGTTCTGATAGACACATGTAATTCCCATGTGTTCGCTTATGACCACTCCCCTCAGTGGATCCCAGATTTCGTCCAACGTATTCAGTAATCAAGCTACACGCTAACCTAATCCTGATCTCTGCCGAACAATCCCGGACAGCGATGGCGAATCTACCTCCAGATTGTGTCCTGCAGCACGTTGTTGATGTACATTGCCATCCAACAGATGCGCCTTACATATCGCCGGAATCAATGGACCAACTTCAGATCACCGTTTGCGCGATGGCCACCCGAACGTCAGATCAGCGCCTTGTGTGTGACCTGGCAACTGCTTATCCGGCAAAAGTGGTACCCTGTTTCGGTCTGTCCTCCCTTCATACACGCTGTAACAAAAGTACGACTGACGCCTCTGTTTGTCATCTCGCCCCTGGATACGCTTATATACTTCAGGCTACCACCCTTGGTTCTCCTATTCGGTCACCACTGATCCAACCCTCTCGAAGGAGGAGCACTACAAACGTCTTTTTCTAGACCCTCAGAAAACCGAGAAAGCAGAACATCAAGAATCTTTCGATGCCCTTCTTCCTCATCTCCCAACACCGAGATCACTACATGAGGTTCTATGTGAAAGTGCGTCAAAATCTCAACAACTTCCCAAATGCCATGGTCGGCGAGGTCGGACTCGATCGGTCATTCCGTGTTCCATACGACTACAACGCGACCCCACGGAAGCTCACCCCTTTCATCGTCCCTCTTGATCACCAACTCGCTGTTCTGGAAGCTCAGATGGACCTTGCAGTCGAGCTTGGTCGAAATCTCAGCATACATAGCGTGAAATCACAACAAGCTACCGTTGATCTTCTTGACAAACTTGAAAAGAAGCATGGTGACAGTTGGTATCGAATAAGCGTGGATATGCACAGCTGCGGCCTTAGTCCCGAAACTTGGAAGATCCTCGAGGTAAGCGAAGGAGGCTCATTTAAAGAAACGTAGCCAACAACTCTATGTCAGAAAAAGCACTCCAATATTTTTCTATCGCTTTCGACCGTCATCAACGAGAAACACTCAGGATATAAAACACTTATAGCAACCTGCTCGGACAACCGCATTCTAGTCGAATCGGATTATAACAACATTTGCATGGTTACTCCGCAGACTTGGGAAATGCTACAAAGGGTAGCTCAGATCAAACAGTGGAAGATTGAGACTACTTGGATAAAGACTCTAGATGAAAAAGATTGGGGTGCCGTCCGCCGCCTAAAGCAGAACTGGATCAAGTTTCGCGACGGCAACCATCCATTTCCCGAAACTAGGAATTCCCCGAAACATAGGGAGATGGCCGACACTCCACCTCTTTCCTAACCGTCCCAAGGCTACTGTGAATAAAAATATATAATTACGGAATATAAACCCAAAACCCAATTGCACTTTGCAGTGTTGTGGCACAGGTATCATGGGCGTCATCCACCATGACGAACGGTCGGGTAGCAGGGAGGTCTGGTTACCCGTCTGCTGCAGAGTTGTCTGCCTCATGGCGAGAGACCTCGTGGAATAGAAGACTCCATCAATTCCATAGATACGAGAGAATTATAATGGTGCAGACTCCGATCAGAACACCCAAGATAATTGAATCTCGCCGTCGCCTAGATTTTATCATGGCCACAAGGTTATTGATCCCAGGCATTGTATCTGGGCGAGAGGTTTGAGCGCTTAAAGAACTGTACTGCACCAACCAACTTACTCAAAACTCCAAGCATCCGGGTATTCATGTTTGCGATAGTTGTTCGTTGCTGGGAGAACTCTGAGCGTGTCTCGTAGGCTTGACTGGAACCACTTTGAATGTCACGAACTGGACAGTAGAAGACGAGATGACGCACGCCAGAATCTCATCCGTCATTCGATGTGAGCTATCGATCCTCCCCCTCTCAGCCAGTAACGAATCAGCAGCGGATGTCTTGTATGCACTGAAAACATAATTTAGCCTGATGATTTGGGTACTGAGGAAATTACAAACTCGATGTCGTTCCGCACACCAGATAATAGGTTGGCTTGATCCAGGGCAGTATGAATATTGGTCTAGAATGAAGTTCCAAACCAAGATTGAAGCACACTACAACAGGAATATAAGTACCTTTGTTCGCTTGAGCTCTCGCGAGCTATCTTGGAATATTTCCCTATGGCGTTGGATAGTTCGGAGCATAGAGGACGACATAGTGTCTGGATGGCTGGCTAATAATGACAGCTGCTCGTTGATTTCTTCTAACTTGCAATAGACTATCAACATACTTATGTCAAATAGAAATGTCCTGAAACCATACTTTCGATAATAATTCCTCCAACTCCTGCTCAAGGTCCTTCCAACGATCACTCGATCCAGTGGCTTCCACATCCTGGTTGCGTTGCGAAATAGCAGCGGCAAGTTGTGCATATGTCGTGAGTTTTGTGTCAAAAACACTCTCCAGTGTCCGGCACTGCCTGTGCAATCTATCGTATGTCGCCATGGTGGGGGGAAGATGAGACACTAAATGGGCACTGGACAATGGACACTGGACACTGCGGACAATGGCTGACGACTCTAATCACGTGTACTTTCCCATGGTACCTCATCACTTCCAAAACCCTACCAATCGTTCCCCTCCTCAGTCACTCTCAATCAAACGGGAAACCAAACATCATGTAGACGATATTAAGTAAAGATGTTTTCATGATTGACAAATCAGGAGCGGAAGAAACTAACGACGGACATAACTGTTGAAAGGTAGGGTACCTACTTGGACGCTAGATTCAGAGTCACCATGTAGGTGATAAGCATTAAAGGTTAGAGCATGATAGTCGAACGTTCATAGACCAAACCATGATTTGGCAGCATTCTGAGACGCTAATCGTTTGGCCTGGAGGCGGATAATGATACATCAGCATTGGTGTTACCAGCAACTGTTCGACTTGTTACCTGTGTAACCATACTTTTACTTCCTTGCTCGAGGACCTTGAAGTTTTCCTCAAGATCACCCAGCATTTGTCTTGGCCATCATCGGTCTCAGTATGACTACTGAAATATTATCACGCACCCTCGCTCACTGAGAAGCAGATGCTAGTCTGCTATATAGACTAGATTGCGAGTCTGTACTTGTGTTGCCAGGATTGGTATCTTCTGCCGGTTTTTGGACAGCGTCGCGAGCCCGTCCCACCGGCGCCGGTCTATCCGATCCGGCCACTAAAACTAGCTGGTGAGCGACTTATCCTCCTGAATAATCATAGCACACACGTAATTCATCAATTTGTTGGCCAGACACCATGCGATTGAAATTAAACCATGATCCAAGCGGGGACGCTGGGCCCATGGAGACTGGTTGAGGTTGGGCAGGTATCATGCCCTTTTTAGCGACCAGATCTATGATTGGCAGCTCGTATGCGCGACGAAAGTTAAACAGTGTCCCATATATCACCAAGCGTGGGAACCCAGATGTGGGGTGGGCCTCGAAAGTAATGAAATCACCACTTTCATCCATGCTGATAGACCTAGGGGAATTGATGGTCAGTATAAGGGAAATATATCTAATGTATTTATGAATTTACCTCAAAGGTCCTGGGAGAGCCGGAATGGTGTGTACATGTTCCAGATGGGGGAGTGAATATACAAGGAGCGAGCTTCTATTAGTATAAGCGACCAGCGATTTGGAACCTGCAGAAAACTTGTTTCGCCATGCAATAGAGATATATGTTGATTACCTACTCATTCGTTCCACTATCTGTGCAGAGATCACATCTCCATGTTTAGTACCCCAGTCCGCCTTTCCAATACGTTCCCCGTTGAGGTTGGCGAAACCTTTGACGCCTTTTGCACCCGTGGTGATGAGGACTACAGGTTCGCCGACTTGATCACCGGGCCGGAGAGTAGCACTCAAGCGCTCTCTATCAGCTTTACAGAGGGTACCCGTCTTACTGGTGATTACAAAGGTTCCACCCGGAAGCGGGTCAGCTATTGCTTTACTGAGAACTGCTGGACCCTCGAGAGTAAACCCAGTGTCTGAGTGGATAATTGTGTAAATTTCCATTTCGCCGGAAGTTCTGATGGCAATCAAGCGTATACGTGTTTTTAGGTCTACAATAAATAGCAAGTTAGTCGATTATTCGTGCGTTGAAGTGGGCAGGATGACCCTTGTCAGTTCTGCTCACTGTCCATGTGAGAGAGGTAATTCCATTGTTCTGAGTGCTAGAATCGGGGTGGCGTATGATTAGAGAATGCCTTGGTTGCTGTTTGCTTGGTGAGTCCGAAGGCCTATAGAGTAAGGTTGGCCCTCGCATATCAATGATGAATAACGACCCATCGGTCAAAGAAGTAGCAAGAAACCCTTTGTGAGTGTAAGCAATTCCTCTTGGTGCAGACTTCCGTCACCTCACCTATTTCCGAGATGGCAAAAGTCAAGATTGACCCGCGTTCAGGAGCACGAAATACAAAGTATGGCCAAAGTCTCCTCCAGGGTTCTACCCTAGCGTGTTCGAGAGATGTCAACTCTTTATCACAGAATTCGTTGGGCGCCTGTGTTATGTGGTTTGGTTTGCGGCGATATACAAGAAGCTCCCCCGTGCTAAGAGCGATAGCACATTCCAACGTTTCGATAGCGAGGTGCGCGGAATAGATGGATCTGGGTGGGTTATATAGCTCTCCTGAACGTCGCTCTCCATCAATGATATCTAGCACATTCCGCAAGTCGATCTCGAGTGAATCGATAGGTTCGGGGAACCAGTGTTCCAGTGGGGTGTTGCCTGATCCTTGGAGAAGCTGGCCGCTGATATCATAGAAGTTGACTGTCAGGTTGCGACCGGATGTAACAAGCACACGATGGGGCTGGTACTGTCACCCAAAATTTAGAAGGAATCTTTTAACTTCCTTCATACTTTCCTTCATACTGAATGACACATGCCTTCATTAATTTGACCTCGTGAGAGGGTTCAATATAAGCAGCGCCTCCCCTCAGCTGTATCCTGGATTTCTCCTCCCGCGGCTCGGTGGTCTTAACAAGCTCAGCGTGCCTGTCCCTTGAGACGGTATGCATCGAATAGCAACTTGAGTGTACCCCACTTCCGCCGAATGAGGCGAATGGGAGACTAATATATTGAGGGCTGGTGTCAAACGGTAGGGATTGGGGAGTGGCACTCAGGTCGTCTAAGTTTTTGTAGGGTCGTTGTTCTCCCTCTTGGGGCCTTGGCGGGGTTGGCATCTTTTCCGGTGAAATGAAGGATGGTGGGGGGAACTCTCGTGGTTCTATCATCCTTGCATCTTGGCCAGCTTCCACCAGCATTAGGATCGAGTAGGGATCGTACGTGTTATTGAAATGAGGACTGTGACGAGGGGTGAGACAAAAGTCCTGGACAGGCGCACTCGTGGTATAATAGAAAGAGTTCTTTATGTCGAGGGATTGGCGCATCGCAGTGGCCATAAAGGGACGAAGTCCATGTTGTGTTGCTAGTGAAGCGGCCGGTGGTTCTCCCGGGTTAAATGGCGGAAGTAATAGGACAGTCAACCCAAATACATTTTCCCCCTTCAGACCCCCCAATACCGTCAGTATCGTTTCCCCACTTCGAGGATCGGTAGAGTTCGATAGTCCACTCCAGGCAAGCTTAAATATCGGCTCCCGAGACGGCGAGTTAACCGCAGATTTTGCTACCGTACTGTCAAGGCAAGCTTCAAGCTTATTTACATCAGCGATGTTTACGTCAAGTTCATCCAGTGTCCGAACCAAAAGCGGTTCATCAGGATTTTCAATCGCCCAGAAGGAAATGGACCCGTCTGTGTGCCCTATAGCAAAGAAATGTGCGGAAGGATGAACAGCAATGCTGGTTACCGAAGATCTGCGGTGTATGAGGATATCCTGGATTCAACCATGGAGATCAGTGGGTTTGTCATGACCTTGCTTGCTTGATTACTTGCTTCTGCATCGTAACCCGCTCCACCCGGAGCACCTGGAGGAAGTATCAGTTCAAAGGCGCGTGCGATGCTACGTTCTTTCTGAGTAGTCATAAGCCCAGGCTGACCTAGACACCTGGGAACGGCCACTCACCAAGTCCAGAAGGAGGACGCCATCTGCAGCGCTCATTTAGCTCTTGGAACGAACTGAGCCAACGGCGCCACCCACCTTCATATGCAACAAATAAAAGGTTGAGGTTTCGAGGATGAACAACTAACTCAACTGGCTGGTGCCTTTTATGTGGAATTCAGCAAGTCATGAGGGCAATGGGTTAAATACGGACGAGCTTTGGGAGGGCGTTAGGGGCACTCCGGACTTCAAAACCTGTTCTTCGTAGAGGCGCCACATGTTGGGAGTTGTGTAAGGCGATTTGCGCATACAGGCGAGGTCATACGTCCTCAATTCACCATTACGCATGGCGAGGAATATCTGATTTCCAAATATGTAATTTCACTTTGCGGGACAACTTGAATACTGACATGATTGTGAGATGGCGAAAGAATCATGAACCTTTGTGGGGTCAGTCGATTCACGATGAGGAGCGGCGTCCATACGTTGTAGGATCCCATCGGATACTGGCCATGTGCTTCGGACATCCCAGGGGTGAAAGGTCCCAGATATGCAAGTGGTGTCCTTCATCTGACAGGAGTGAAGTCAAATCGGTGACATGGAATGCGATTGAAAGGCATTCTAAATACCTAAACAGACAAGCCTTTCTGTTGGCAGGCCAAATTGCAAAAACCGCACAGAGAGAGGGTCCGGAAGCAACAGCTTAGATTCAACCCCCGGTCCACCATATAAATAGATAGCGCCTCCGGACGTGCCTTTAGTAGGGTTCAATTTCGCGTCGACAGCCCGAGATTAAAGTCTTTTACCTATCGCCAAAAGAAGAGAGACCGGGTCATATGCTATAGCTGTGATATCGAGAGGGAACTCGAATTCTCTCAGCGATCCTATCTTCCAGTCCGATGGATCTCGTAGTTCTGTCGATAGGTCTGCGTAGACAGGGTGATCATTGTGTCTGAGGAACATGCTGCAGCGAGAGAACTACCAAATAGCATTGAACCGCTTTGGGCCTGCTCCGATTACGTCACTTCTGATTATACCAGATACCGGCTTATAGGGTGGAGTGATGCCGTATATTGTTGTCTACGCGGAAAAAAAATTAAATTGAATAGTCTGTGAGCGATTGAGGTACCATGTGCAGTTATACAGTGCGAGAAATACAGTGCAGGTTATAAAGAGAGAAATATCATAGCTGTGACAACAAACGCCGTCCAGATTACCATACTCATCGGGTCTCGCCCATGAATGTAAAAACTGGTCGATTCGTTGATCTAACTGCAGTTTGTGATGTTGCACCACGTATCTTGCCTAGCCAACTTCGCTTCGACTGTTTCTCGGATTGAGAGAGATCAAGACGTCCAATTGCACGGGGGCTGTTCGTAACATCCTGGATCAGGGGTGTCGAAACTGTGACCTGCCTAGTCGGAGATGATAATACTTTGTTCCGTATTGGCGTGAACCCAGATTGCAAGTTACTTAACATTCTGCGAACTCGTGGAGTAGTGGTTTCGCTTTCTTTGCTTGGGATGCTCTCGGCCGTGAACCCTTGCGGCGGGACGCTCTCGCAAGCCTCGAAGTCGTCGGGCGCCCGTCTTTTGACTCCAAGAACTGATGAGGGAGGCTCTGGAATTCGTTCTTGAGCTCGAGGCTGTTCTGGTGTACGAAGTTTGAAAACTGGTGTCGGCCGCTTTTCAGGGGTCTTAGATCGTAAAGTGGGTGGTCCAGACACAGCTCTCGATGTTGAGGACTTCGGAAGTGGTATGGATGGCGTTTTCTCGGTGGGTAGAGATGAGGAGCTGCTGGCCGATAGGTGTAGTGATCGACGGCGCGCGGTAGTGGTCTGCATATTCACGGGGTTGATGGGAGGCTTAGACGTTGGTTTAGGAAGTGCTGGCGCTTGCTCCGTAGGCGATTTGGGGTTTGCAGCCGCTGCCTTGGCTGCAGCCAGCTTCGTTTGCAGGTTTTGAACCTTGCGCGTTAACGCTTCTACCTTGCTTGATAACTTTTTGTTCTCCTTCAACATTCTGCAATAGATCAGAGACCGATCCAGGCTAGGGATAGATAAAGCTTACTCCAACGCATGGTCATCGTTCTCCTCAATTTCAGCGCATTTAGCCCTCAGAAGTTCTTCCATTTCGTTGTTCCTCTCCTCGAGATTGGCTAGCGTCTCCTCTAACTCGGGCCGTGATTCTAGAGCAGCAAGTTTATCTTGGAGTTGACTAAGTTCTCGTTTGAATTGTACGCTTTGAAGGCTTAGGTTCATTTCTGCGGTCTTGACACCGGTTGCTGCCCGAGAGTGTTCAAGTTGAGTATTGCTCAGTTGTTCCTTCACTGTCTCGATGATTCGCTCCCTGAGTACAAGGTAAACCATCTGCCTTTGAGAAAGAACCATTGCTTACCCGTCCTTAATCTGACGTTCGAGGGAAAGAGCATACGACAAGGACTTCTGGACTTGTGCCTCCAAGGCCGTGATATTCTCTTGTAATCGACCCTTCTCTTCCTCGTGTGCAACTAAGCTGGTCTCGTTTTGCTCGATGGTACTCCGAAGAATTGCCATATCACTTCGCAAGGCAGATAAAGTCGAATCTGTGGTCTCCCGTTCGTGCGATAATAATTGGATTTCTGTAGCGTGGCGATTGCTATTATCTTGGAGCTGCTGGCGTTCCCGTTCGAGTTCCTGGAAGAAGCGTTGTGCCTCTCGAATGGAGCTTTCTAATGAACGGGCCAACTCGTCGAGTTTGGTTCGAAGTTCAACGTTCTCAGCCTCCAGTACTTGCTCCGCCTGGGACTTTATGCTCTCCTGCTCCTTTTGCAACCGCGAAATATCCTCACAAAGCCGCTCGTTGGCAGCCGCCAAATCATTTTGGGTCCGTTCAGATATCGTTTTCTCAGCTGAAAAGTTCTCCAGCTGGGCACGAAGGGACTCCTAGATCCCGGAGCCCCTTGTCCCTTTCCTCCTTGAGGGAGGTTTGAGATGAGTGGAGTTGTGAAAGCTCGTCGATGAGCGTACTCATTCGTTTCTCCTGGTCTTCGATGTGGGATTGGGCTTTGGATAGGATTTCCGCTTGCCCTTGCTCCAGTTGAGTCCGAACCTCTCGCTCTTCCTCCAGTGTCGTTTTCATCGCTGAAAACTGACTACGGAGACCCTCCAATTCTGTATGAGCCTGCGTCAAGCTGGATTCAATTCCTCCTATTTCTGCCAACAAGTCTTTTTTCTCCGCCTGAACACTCTGCAATTCGGCTATCAAGCTGGTAACTTGCTGCTGTGAGTCGCCGCTCTCCGTCCTAATTTCAGATATGATCTTTCTGAGCTGATCAATCTCGGCCTGGTATTCGGATGATCGGGTGGCGAGTTCGGTAACAGAAGCTGAAGAACCGTTACGCAGGGTTGCACATTCTTCCACCAGCCGTCGATTAGTATTCTCTTGTTCCTCGGCTTGCTGCTGGGCGACCGCAAGATCTTCAGCTAAATGTCGCCTATCATCAGCCAAACTTCGAAGACGTGTAGCGACTTTATTGAACTGTAGCTGTGTTGTGGCCAGAGCGAACCACCATTTGTCGAGTGTCTTCAGTCTTGGTACCTTGACCGTCCGCAAGGTCGGCTTCCAAAGCATCGCAAGTGGTTTGGAGGTCACTGAGTCGCGTTTCCAGCTCGGTAGCGCGAGCCTGGGACTGCTGAAGCGCCTGAGCGTAGGACCTGGACTGAGCTCCGGTGTGCACAAGTATACAGATTAATGAAGTGAGTGTGCTGTCGTTGTCTGTAAGTTTAGACTCCAACAATTCCAGCTCAACCTCCAATGCATCAACTCGTGACAATGCTTCGTCCCTCGCCTCCCTAGCATCAGCACAATCCTCCACCATTGCATCCTTCTGTGTCGCAAGAATCTCCAACTCCGCTGTCATCTCCCCCAGCCGCTCCTCCTGTAATCGAAGGTTGGTTTCAAGGCGTCGTATATCGTGTTGGTGAATCCCAATCTGTTCGGTGCGACGTACGATCCGAGCCTCGAGGTCTGTAATTTGCTCGCGGAGGGCGTAGGTGGCTTCATTCGAGCTCATGCTGGAAAGTTGGTGGAACTGAAGAGTGCTGTAACGACTTTCGGCGTCGGATAGCTCGTTGTGGGCAGCTTTGAGGTCTGCTGCCAAATTGGTCACCTGGAGAGCCAAGGAATCGCGGTCGGATTCAGCGACTTCGAGTGCCCTCGACACCTCCCCAAGGTGTCCCTCAATCGCTTCCAGCTGGTCCTGCAGGCATTTCCGCGATGCCCTCAGCTCCTCTCTCTCTACATCCTTCGCCCCAAGCTGAGAGATAAGACCGTCTCGCTCGCTTGTTATCCCTTCCAGAGAGAGGAGTGTTGCTTCAAATCGAGTTCCTAAGTCCCTCAGCTTTTCGTCGGATCGCTTTAATTGGCTAGAGACCTGATGAACCTCTTCTTCCAACGTAGAAGACTTCCTTGCTTGGGCTTCTTCCCGGGCCATACTATCAGAGAGGAGCTGATTGCATTGCTCGAGTTGAGTCTGAGAGTGCCGGAGGAGGATTGCGTAGGTAGCTGCTGAAAATGCTAGCCGCTTGATTTCCTCAGGCTTGGATTCAGCATCCTCCTTTGAATGAGCAAGTTGCGAGTGTAAAGAGTCTGCTTCGAGTAGACAACTTGAAGATACCTCGGTAAAATCGGGATTGCCTGTAGTTGGGGATGTAGAAGGTGTCCCTTCTAAACGCTTTTCTAAGGCATCAATGGTAAACTTATGTTCTGTCTCCAAAAACTGTAGGCTTCGGCGAAGGTCGTTACGTTCCCCTCGTAGGCGATCGATAGCCTTCAAGAGCTTTTCCACATAAGCAATGACGGATGGGTCGGTATTGTCGACGTCGGCCGTGGTATACAAAGCATCGATGTCTTGCTCGTTGGTCGCAGAGACCAGGTGCGAACTAACAAGGTATTAGTCCCCTCTTATCGAACAACGAAAAGTGTCGCACCATTCCTGCACCACACCATCAACCTGCCGCTGTTTCTTGTTTTCCAATACTAGTAAACGCTCCTGCGCAGCTTCGAGCTCGTTCAGCACTTCCTCTTTTTCATGGAGCAAACCAGCAGAACGCAGCTCAAGCTGCGAAACCTTCTCGAGTTCTGACTTGAGGCGCTGTTCCGCATTCCTCAAATTCTCCTTTAACTCTTTGGAACCCTCCGAGTGCTTGAGCAGCGCTTCGAGAGCTCCAATCTTCGCTTCATCCTCTTCAATCCTCTGCAACAGCTCTGTCTCACGCCCGCCATCCTCAATCTGATTTTTGTAGAAGACAAGTTCTTCTTCCTTTTCCTGCAGCTCTGCCTGCAATTGTTCTAGGTGAGATTTGACTTTGGCTTCCGTTGCGATTTTCTCATTATCAACCTGTAGCACCTCCTGCTGTGCTCGTGACAACCTCTGCTGAAGCTCTTCGAGCTCGCTGTCTTTCTTCGCTATCCTTTCCTGCATCGCAACTAGCTGTTTTTCAAGCGCAGCGGTTTTGAGATCGTTGAACTGGGAAGATGACGGCCTCGACACTGCACGGCGGCTGCCTGCTGTGGCCGAAGACTGCAGCTGGCGGATATTGGATTCGAGCTCGCGTATTCGAGCTTCCAGCGTTACTTTTTCCCGCTCCAGTTTCGTACTGCGAGTGTTATGATCATCGGATGTGTGCGAAAGGCGCTCGAGAGCGGCTTCCAAGTCTCTTAGCTCTAGCTCCTTGGCTTTGAGCTTGCTGCTTGCGGTATTGAGAGAGGTTTGGATATTGCGTGTGCTGATCTGCTCGCCGCGCAAGTCCTCTTCGCATTGGACAAGCTGGGTTTCGAGATGGAGAGCGCGTTCGCTTTCTTGGGCAAGCTGCCAGCTTTTTATTTAGCCTAGCTATGGATGTGACCGAGAATAATGACCCACTTTATGAAGAGCTTCATTCAAAGACGCCTTGATTTCTTCAAGTTCTTGGGCCTGTTTCATCAACTGCGTCCGTTGACCGGCAATTTGACCATCTGACGACTTAGTCAAGCTACAAAAAGGAGGGAGAAGCTGGTGCAAACCTTTACTGGCCAACTTGTCCTTCATCTGCTGCGCTTCCTCGGAGACATCGTCTGCTCCGATCTTCCAGAGAGACATTGCGGACACGGAAATGGACAAACCCAAACAAACGCTCGGAACGCGGTCGCGCGACGGGTCACGTGCGCGCGTTCGATATGTGCATGACGTAACCCAGATGCCCTGTCATTTATCTGCTCCACCACTGGCTCGTCATGCGACTCGCACATAGAATCCCCTTATCGCCCGGAGATGAAGCGTGCCGAAGGGAATATCACACGAGATGTCCGCCAAGAAATAATGCGACTGGCTGTAGCGAGCCGTCGGTGGGGCTGCATTCGTACCTAGCATGGTGTGACGTCACCGCCCAATCTTGCTGAATTGTCTCTGTCACCGCACAGCACGATCATCGAGTGCATTTCTACTGGCAACCAGCCTGAAAACATGCTCTTTTTTACCGAGGTGCCCTCCATTGGCCCGTCGCGGCTCGGCAATTCCAAAGACGCCGCCGTTGGAGTATCTCGGCCAGAAGTGGCACGGCACCGCTGCTTCCCAGGAGAATAATGAACTCATTAGCGCATTACCTACGGCAGCTCCTGAATCGACCTTGCATCACCGCGAGAAAACTGAAACACATGCGTATAAAAATCACCCCCTACCCGTATCGTCTCTTTATCTCTTCCAATACCCTCACGGCCTCCATCCCACCCCCCTCCTCAGTAATTCCCGAGGTATATCCCTTTGGTTCTTGCCCCCAGATACAAATTCCGATTCTTGCTCCTTCCTTACCAGCGAGTCTCCACCCATCCCTTATCGCACACAAAATGCCAGCCTCTGAAGCTCCCCCGCCTACTGTAACTGCCCCTTCCCGGGTTACCCTCCACCTTGGACACCTTCCCAGCAAAAAGGATATCAAGGCTCCATGGCCAAGGACCCCGACTAGGGTAAGTATATGCACTTCAAGAGCTCACTTCGTGCCTCAATTCCATCGCTCTCCTTCAGGTAGACCCCAACAACCCCCCCTGGCCTGCTTACCGCGGTTATCACGAGTATTCCTTTGCTCATGCAACCATGCAATCCAGATTACCCACCATTCTTGGGAAAGCAATCGAAGATGCTATCCGCGCTTTGAACGAACAAGCGGAAGAAGAACGGGTTGTGGACCTTTCCGAGTCTATCGAACGTATGGGCGAACTTATGACGGACTTGAGCGGGAACGCAAAGCTGCGCCCTATCGTTGACGACGGGGAGGCTGACGTTGCGCTCTGGAACAAGGAAATTGCCAAGTATTTTCAAGGTGCGTCAGCCCGTCGGCCTAAGAGATCACTCTGATTCGTCTGCGCAGGGAAGGACTTTATGAATGCACCTTGGCTGTTCGCAGAAGCATACAAATACCGCCGCCTCCATGAATGTTTCAGCGTCAGCAAGTTCTGGCGGGATTATGATGTGTTCTACAGACAAAAAGTATCTATTTATGCTTCTGCTCATCGACACATGTGCCGACCCGTTACACTATAGTGTGATACTTTCTCTCGTTCGACAGATGCCGTCTTCGAATTGTCCACGCGCTTCGCGGAACCTTTTCGAATTTCTGACGATCTTTCCGCGGAAGAAAGGCTGGAGGCGGAACGCTTAATGTTCCTCGAACTAACGCAAGGTGCGCTCCAGCTACATCTGGGAATCACATCTAACAAATTGCTTCTAGTCTGCCTCTGGGGAAATTCGACAGACTTGTCCCTGCTCATTAACATGACAGAAGAGCAAATCAAAGCTTTACAGTCAACTGGAGGAGACCACCTTGCCGCTACAGAAAAAAACATCCTCGGCAACGACCTCGGTCGCTTGTGGGAAACCGTGAAGGAACTCCGAGACAAGACTGGCGGACGCATCGACTTCGTTCTTGACAACGCAGGGTTTGAATTGTACTGTGACATGGTTTATGGTGCGTAGGCAGTTGCTATTCTTATCTATTGGTGTTCTCAGTCTCCCAAAAGCCGATTTTCTTTTACAGAGCGGCCTCGCAAACCAGATTCGCTTCCACGGTAAGCGAATCCCTTGGTTTGTGTCTGATGTCACCAAGAAGGACTGGAACTGGCTCCTGAACACAATGGTCTACGGCCAACTATTCCCTAAAGCAAGTGAGTCGGAACTGGAATCACTTCGCTGTCTTGGCAGGCGGTGGAAGGTTCGCTTCAAAATTTGATCACCAATCAAAACCAGAAAGCTGATTGGAAATCTCTAGCAATATGAAAAGGAAGGAAAATGGGTATACGAGCAACACCCTTTCTGGTGTACCGGATACACCTACTGGGATCTGCATTCGGAAGCCCCTGACCTATTTCTCCACCTGTCGCGCTCAGATCTTGTCATTTTCAAGGGTGATCTCAACCACCGCAAGCTAACATATGATTGCGCTGCTCCTGCGAGCACTCCGTTTGATATCGCTATTGGGCCGATGGCGAGTGCAGCTGGTGCCCCAAGGGTTGCTAGTTTACGAACCATCAAAAGCGATGTTGTGGTTGGATTAGGCCTCAATGGTGACGATACAGCAGAGCAGTTAGACCAAACAGAACCTGGATGGAAGATAAGTGGGAAATACGTAAGTCAAGCTACTGGTCAAAACGAGTTATTCGCGCATGTTGACTATCCCCCTCTGCCAGGCTGTCGTTCTCCTCTCTGATGGTCGCCCAGGAGAAAAGGTTCGCTTCGCTTGAGGATATCAAGCACATTGCCATAGCGTTGTTTGTATCAGACGTCGGGCTCTATTCTGTTCGCGCATCATTTTAGTCCTGCACTCCTCCTGTGGCCTCCCACCCCATGATCACGCTGGTTATCTTCCCACTCGCCTGTCTCTTGGTCCAAATGTCATTGTAACCCACGGAATCTATTTTCCAGTCCAAATACACTCAGAGTGCATGGTATAGAAGTTGTCATGAGAGCTGAGACATTTCCTGGAGAGAAAGGCTTGCCTTATTTTAGCGCTCACTATTTTTAATTTTATGACCATCAGTGCTGGCGGTGAGAGCGACCCAAATGCAGTAAAGTCCGGTACAATGCATCTGGCTGGTTATGTTGTTTCAAGATGCCCTGGACGCTCGACTGCACGTGGTGAGCATGCCACCCACTTCTTTTGCAGCTTGTAAAGCGTGATCCTGACATGACATTGTTACCTATTTTGGTATAAAGTCTTCATTGATATTGATGATACCAACTTGTCATTGCCATCCGCTGCATGGTTGCTAACAGCCGCCCGTTGACAGGTCAAGGATTCGTGTGAGGTCATTAAAAAAACCTTGCTTCCTCAATTGATGATGAACCCATACATTCCCAGGGACACTCCCTTCACGAGGTCAACTGGCTCACTCCACTCTTTGGTCTCGCCATACTACGCTTCTCTATACTTACCTCTATTTTTGTTATCGAAGTCGAACGTGAGTACAAAGTCCACCTATTCTAATTTAGGAATACTTCTCCGCCTCACTGTCTTTCAGAATAGCTCTACCCCAGACCGATGACCACACTCACTCGGTCGATTCGGTATCGCGAACTTTGAGCAGGTGGTCCCGGTTCCCACATCCCTGGATCGATCTGGAGGTAAAAGATTGTCGGGGTTCGATTTCCCATCCAGGCGTAGCATACTGATCATTGACCGTGAGCCATGTGGACACGAGAAGGTGGTCATTATAAAGGTGCGAAAAAGGGGTCGAGTTACTTTACGCCGTCCCCGAGTCTCAGCACGATGTTTCCTGCAACGCTTCTGACAACTCTCTTGCTTGCCCTCTCCGTGGCATCAAGCCCGACGGTTCAAGTCCGCAACTCGCCTATTACCCTCCCTATATCTAGGCGCCTCAATACGACCAGCATTCATAATTTGGTCCGGCATGATGTTCGAAGAGCCCAGGCCCTAAAGGCTCGTGGAAAGGCGGCGGCTGGAGGCCAACTTACCTTCCATGAAGAGGCCATCGTCAACGAGCCTGTGGACAATCAAGCCGTGACTTACATCGCCTCCGTTGGTGTTGGCTCCCCGGCCACGACCTGTACGACATGTTTTGCATAATGTGTTTCCCAGCATCTTGATATTCTTTATTAGATCAGCTCATCGTCGATACAGGAAGGTAATAAAGACCGCAATGATTTCTGCTGAGGCCTACGGCTGACTGTTGATATTCGTTAGTTCAAATACCTGGGTTGGCTCTGGGAGGACATATGTCCGAACTGGTACCAGCGTTCAAACAAGCAACCGTGTGGTACATATACTTAACCGGCTATCACTGTGGTTTTACTGATGCGCCCCGGTAAAGTCGGTCACGTATGGATCGGGATCATTCTCTGGTACGTGTATGGAGGTCTGCTTGCAAGATATTGAATAATGAAGGACACCTGGACAGGCAATGAATTTACGGATACCGTGACCCTCGGGTCTCTAGTCATCCCTGGGCAGTCTATCGGCGTTGCGACAAGGGTGAGAGTTTGCCTATATCATGCAGGCCCCTCTTCTGATTCGGGATGCAGTCTACTGGTTTCGACGGTACTGACGGTATTCTGGGGTACGTTTCATGATCGACGGGCATAGAAAAATTGAACTTAATTCAATGAGTTAGCATCGGCCCAGTCGACCTTACCCTAGGTCTGCCAAGAATCGCACATAGAAATTTGTTGCATATCTGACCCTGCCAGTTAAAAGGAACACTCAGTCCTGCGACCGGCAGTCTTATTCCGACTGTCACTGATAACTTATTTTCTCGTGGGCTGATCAATGCAAATGAGATCGGTGTCTCCTTCGAACCCACTAACGTTGTGGAAACCGTGAATGGGGAACTTACATGGGGTGGGTTTTCTCTATTTCTCTGGGAGTGTTTCTCGTGACCTAATCTACTGCCAGGCGGAACTGATTCCTCCAAGTTTACGGGATCCATTAGCTTTGCGTTAGTTCCCTCTTTCGGATAGTAAGGAGCATGATAACTGATCTCCCTCTCTCCCGTTAGGCCCATCACTGGCACATCACCAGCCAATCTCTTCTGGGGTGTTAACCAGTCTATTCGATATGGCACAACCACCATTTTGGGGAATACGGCTGGAATTGTCGACACTGGTAAGTCTAAATTTGTTCGGCGCGAAAGGTGCTCACGCTAGTCGGTGCAGGCACAACGCTCCTCCTCATTGCTTCGGATGCGTTTACCCGTTACAGGCAAGCCACCGGCGGTGTCAATGACGCCGCAACTGGCCTCCTTCGAATCACCGCAGCCCAATTCGCAGCACTCCAGCCTTTGGTTCTCACCATTAACGGCGTATGTTGACTCTTGAGTGTTCGGATTATATGTCTGAAGGAACGTTATACACAGGTCTCTTACACGATGACTGCTAATGCGCAAATCTGGCCTCGTGCGCTTAACACTGCTATCGGAGGCAATGCCAACTCTATTTACCTGATCGTTGCTGATCTCGGGACTCCAAGTGGTGAGGGCTTGGACTTTGTCGATGGCTTTGCTTTCCTCGAGCGTTTCTACACTGTCTTCGACACGGCCAATCGCCGTATTGGATTCGCTACTACCCCCTTCACTACGTCCACTATCAATTAAGTCCTACATTGTTTTGACTTTGTTCCGACCTTATTTCTTTATTGTGTGTGTGGTTGCTTCTGTCCAATATCATGCAAACCGACGGATGGGCGTCTATAATTATGTCCAAGTATAGTATTGTTGTTGCCTTGTAAGTGTTTCCACTCAGGTCCGAGGGCACTGGACCCTATGTTGGCATCAAACAACCTTGCTCGAGGTCGACCCCCTATTCTTAATTCTTCACGGCGGCCCGGCCGGGTTGACGGCAAGGCCTGGTGTTTGAACTTGCTGTCTGCTCTTCGTGAATAAGTATAAAATCCTCTCTCTTATCTTGTGCTAAGTGAGGTGAGCTCTCAGAACGGCTCTCAGCTTGCATGTCAGGCCGCAGTGCTGCTTAGAAAACCCTTACCCACCATCTATTTCCCCGACTTTATTACCGCCAATCAAGGGAGTCGTGCTGACAATGTCGTTCCTGGAATCGGCAGACAGGCCCACCTTGAGCACATCCGTGCCGATATTTGCAAGATAAACTAGATCCCGACGCATTCAGCGGTTGCATCCAAAATCGAGGATCTTCTGTTCTTTTACCATACAGGTGAGTAATTTGTTGAACGCGACCAAGAGCTCCCACTCCGAGGTTTCCCCCTTTACCTTGTTGTCGCAACCATCCTTGAGAACCAGTCTTTTGTCCTCAATTTTGTCACAGGCGCCATCGAATTCGCTGAACGCTGCAGGCCAGTTATCAGTGGTGGCGATCTCAAATCTGGCTAGACCGAACTCAAGTCCGTCATAGCCGAGTTCCTTGTCAATACTGACATCAAACCCCTTTCCATTGCCTCCTTGGAGAGGCCCCTGAAGCCGGCCCTGAAGGGTATTCCTATTGACAAAGGCGAACACCCTGACCACATGGCTGTCATCAAATACGTCCTTGCCGTTGGGGATTCGAAGAAAGTCATCGATGAATATTACTCTACGTTACTCGGAGATCTTCTGTGGTAGCAGATCAGCTATCAATACCTTCAACGAGTGCAGGGTGCGTATTTAGTATCCAAGTGTGTACAACTAACGGCTGATCATACCTATCAGGATTCCTTGCTTGCCACTTTTCCCAACCGCATTCACTATCGCAAGGTCAATGAGCAACAGGAATTCTCACCATTGTACCCGGTCCTCTCGCTATTGTCCTATATGCTCAAGGCACCTCTGGTCAAGCCTGTCACTGATGTTATTAATGGCCTTAATTAATGCACTCGAGACCTTGAAGGCAGCAGCGACCTCCTACTTGATACTAGGATATGGTAAATTATGATGCCCAACTCGTGACTGACGCTTAAGCCCACGGCCACGTTGATAGTCAAACCAGAGTCAAGTCCAATCCACATATATATAAGATACAATGTTCTTTTTCTGTTCTACAACACAAAATAACCAAGGATTACAACAGCGATATGATGTATATGATGCCGTGTGGCATTGTAAACGACCACTGAGAGCACAAGCTCCGGCAGCTCATAGAGACCGCAGAACCGATTCAAGGGGCCATACGCCCGGTCTTTAATCCAGGTCCATATCTTCTGACCACTGACCGGGTACGTGAGATCGGCTATTAGAATTCCGGGAACGCGAGGCAGACGAGGATGTGTTGCGTTGACCCGGGGATGCTTGATGTCGATGGGTCCGAGGTCGACCGCTGATGTTGGTGTTGACGTGAGCCCGAGCTTGGGCTTGACCTAGTCGGCCTGCCTGCTGCTACGGTTCGCCGAGGAATTGCTTCCTACCCCTAGTCCTGGCAGATTACCCCAGAGGGAGGTAAATAGACCGCCACTGCCGCTACCTGACAGTGTATCTGACTGTCGGGGCGGTGATTGCGATCGTGCGCGGAATTGGTGACTGGAAGAGGCATTGTTGGGTGTTGTTGGGTGGTGATCGGGTTGAGGAATGAGTGAATGGCGACAGACTGGGCAAGTACCGCTTGATTTTAGCCATGGGACAATGCAAGGCTGGTGGAACGGGTGGTTGCATGGGAGTGTGATGATGATTTGTTCGTCCGGATCCTCGGTAACCAATTGAAACTGATCTTTACACACTGCGCAGTCCTTTGCTAAAAGTTCGCCTAGAAGATGGAATGAGAACGAAGAATCAGGGGTGGCATTAGCAGATCAACGTACTTCCTTCTTCCAACACTTCTCGGGGTAACTTTTCTACAATCTCCTCGGTGGCTGGAACGGGCCGATTGGCGTTGGAGCTTTCCATGATTTGTGTGATGATTTGATCCAATGCTTCCAGGGAGTGAGCTGAAAGTCATTCATTCGAAATTGAAATACGACCTACCCTCTTGACTGAAAACATAGTCGCCCAGTCTACCATTCTCGGGCACTCCGCCCATGAAGAAGGGCAAGAGGGGATGATCTGTCTGTCCTAGAAGTGTCATCAAGTACTGGGCAAACAGCGGTCCGCTTATCAGAGGACCATCTCTGCCATTTGTTGGGCCAGCAGGCGCACTCCGAACGAACCTGGATTCCAGGGTGTCAGTAGCGGGCTGGAAGGAAGGTCACATATTCTCACTCTGACATAGTCGGGACAGCTCCTGGGTTTGGAGAGCCGGTGGGGGAGCGTGATGTGTTGAGCGTATCTGGGCCCCCAAATGTCCAGGTTCGCTGGGGACCTGAATTGCTCCGGAATTGGAATGTGACGCGGGGACTCTGGAGGACAGATTGAGAGCCTGACGGATGGGACAATCTGAAGGGCTCGCCTGTTGCCGAGAGGGTGTTTCTGCAGAGCTGCGCTGCTGCTGCTGCTGCTGCTGTTGTTGTGTGCCTCGGCTGAGCAGTGTCTGGATGGTGGCTGTACTGGGGTATGAGTGATAAAGCATTTGGAGACGGGGTGACAAGCGCACTGAAAAAGTTGTCCAGAGTATCCTCCTCTCCATGGTCTCCTGCACGGGGACCGACCATGAATGAGCGCGGATCGTCAGCAGGGTCTTCAATCTAGTAAACGACAGCTGTAAGTAATCTTGGTGGATGGGGCTGGGATGTGAGAGAGAGGACTTTTTCAACAAAACTGCTTTGGCAGGATGCACAGACGGGGTCTGGGACCTGTTTCGAAGAAGGGGTTAATGAGTGGATTGTGGAATGGAAGGGGAAGCTTCTGAACCATCAACGGGCGCATCTCTGCACGGCACTGTGGTTGTGTGGGTTAGTGCTTTGCGGGGGGACTGAACTGGGAGGGGTAGAAGGCTAACCTGGTGGCAGTACCACATGGGTTCCCTGGAGGACATGGTGGGCAAGGGAGAGAGAGGGGGCGGGGGGAACGGGGCGACCGGCGACAAACTGGAGAGTGTGCAATGACGAGATTGTGACGGATGTGACGTGTGTCATGCTTTTCTCCCTTCAAGTTCACACTGCCGGTGAGTGTCGGTCTCTGGTCTGTTCCGGGGATGACTCGCTTTGTTCCCTATTATACGACGTGTCGAACAATGAGATCACACACACATTCACCTTTTGCTGATGCCTTTTCCTTCGTTCAATTCCGGGTGCTCGGTGCAGCGCTGACCCCAGTCCCCCAACAGCAATGAAGATGCCCTTTGGCATCCTTTCTCTGACGCCTGTCCTCGTCCTCGCCCTTCCTCTCCTTTCTCAGCGTGATCTTGTCGATCTCTTTGGTAACGAGCCCACAACCCTGGCGAGGTCCTTGCTGGACGAGACCGCCCTCACGGTAGCCAAATCTACAATCACAACACATCACCATCAACCACGGGTCCACCACATCCGGGCCCTCCTCGCCTACGTCGACTATCCTGCTGCCGTCTTCAACAATCACCGCCGAATCCATTCCTGCAAGCACATCAAATCTGGCCGTGCCCTCACCAACATCCTACCTGCCGGAGGCGCCTCCTACATCCCCCGAGGAGACAACGCAATGGAAAGTTATCGGTATAGGCATCATCACTGTCGGGCTCATCGCTACAGCTATTCTCTCTATTGTCTTCTTTGACTCCTGGTGGAACTTTTTCTGTGATCTTTGTGGCTGTGGAAAGCGACGCAAACAAGGCCAAGAGTGCATGGTCCCTGACTGGGAAAAGCGCGACTGGGAACTCAAACTGGCGCACGAGGACGGCCATAGGTACCCTACACTACCGTCTCTACACCAAGGAACAAGCAAGAAGGACCCTGCAGAGTATTGAGCTAGGCCGAGCACCGATGCACATCTGTTACTAGTTTTTAATTATCCGATTGTACTACATTCTCGTTCTATGTCATTTGAGTGGGAAAAAATAAATAAATTGAGGCACAGCAACTCACCCGAGTCGGAACGTACTGTTTCTCAAGATAGTTGGACATTGCGATGCCTGCTGCACCAACGAAGCAGACTCCAAGCGAGAGGACAAGACGCGTCCTGGCTGGCAACACTGGAGAGAACGGACTGAGTATATGTGTGTACACGACAGAGTAGACAGACCCAGCCAGGACTGGAGGAGAGAACGCGAGTAGGCCGGGCCTCGATCTGCCATGAGAGTGAGTTAGCCAGAGTTTCAAGGCACGTGCGGGTGGCATCTCTCAATACCACTCATGTTTACTGGCCTCGTACGTGCCCTTCTCACATGCATGCAGCAAATATGCACCGGCTGAACATAAAAAAAAAAGATAGAGCACCTCGGGACCGTCTCCGCCATCCTGGTCGACGAGAACGGGTGCACTCTTACCATCGCCGATTCTGCGCCGATTCTCGGAGACTGTCACATTGGAGATTCGATTGCAGTCAACGGCGCATGTCTAACCGTCATTGAATTTGATGCACACAGCGCAGGTGGCTGGTTCAAGGTCTGGCTAGCAAACGAAACCCTGCAGAGGACCGATCTTGGTGAGCTGGAGGAGTGCAAGGTCGGTTGGCAACCCAAGATCACATTTGTCTTTCGTTAGGCGAAAAGAAGGTTGGCGACCAGCTCAACCTTGAGCGTGCCATGGGCACCCACGTCCGCTTTGGCGGCCACTTTGTCCAGGTGCAGCTCAATTCATAACATCCTTGGCACACATTGTATCATCCTCGAAACAGGCACATGTAGATACAACAGCGACAGTAGTCAACCGGGTCCCGGACGGCGACTCTCTACGTCTCACGTTTCAGCTTCCAGAGGCTTCTCCCTCGCATCCATCTCTCCTGCCCTACCTAATTCCCAAGGGCTACGTTACCATCGACGGGGCTTCTCTGACGCTCACTGGTGTCAATGACGCCGACCGCACGTTCAGCGTCATGCTCATCAAACATACCCAAGAGAAGATTACCCTGAGCAAGAAGCCAGTCGGCGCCAAGGTGAACATCGAGGTGGACATGATTAGCAAGTACGTTGAGAAGAGTGTGATCGCCGCGCTTGGTGATGGATCATCGAGTCAGTTGCGAGGGCTTGTTGAGAAGATTGTTGAGGATGTACTCGCTCGGAAGTAAATAAATACAATATATAGTCCATTTATGTTTTTGATCTTCCAACCCGATGACCTCCTCCCCCTCTCTCAAGCCCAAGGTTCAACTCCTTGCCTAGTTCTCGTCGTGTATATTGACTGGCACTCTTCGCCAGGTAACCGTCAAGTTGACCCCGACCCTCACAAACGACACGTCCCCGGCCCCGTCCAGACCCTCCTCGCGGAACAGTGTCCGCGCTACCTCACGTCCAGCCTCGCCCACCAAGTCCTTTGTCTCCGCCAGCTCTCCGCTTGCCCGTCCAAAAGCAAAAGTAAACCGCAGTGCCATCCGCAAAACCCCCAGCTCGTCATCCGCCGCAACCACCACTCCATCACGACTTGCATCGGCGAAGGAGCCCCACAGTCCCTCTGCACGTAGCCATGCCCTCCTCTTCCTCCCCCGCCACCCGCCCTGCATCCCCAGTCAAGCTCACCCCTCGCCTGCGTGATGGGGCGCTCTCCCCGCCTGTCCGAGCCCAACCCACTATCGCCCGAGTGAGACCCTCTTCGGTTTCGTCCTCGACCCCCCAGGCCCCAGAGCTCCGCCATCGTTCGCTAACTGCTTCATCTGATGCTCTCCGCTCTCCCCTAGAATCACGTAGACGCCAGGGAAGTGTTGCGCTTCACCATACCGCTTCCTTTTCCAACCTTCAAGTCGGCAGCCGCTCTCCTGTCATTGGTCCCTCGAATGTTGCTCACTCAGAGCTTGCAGTGCCCTCGGATACTGAGCTCGATAGCTTAGCAGCGCCAGCGCCAATAAAAATTAGGTCAAAGGTGACTGCCATGGCCAAGAATACCAACGACGCCTCCAGCAGCCCACCCACTCCCGATCCTGTGAGCAGACCTGTCAAACTACGGACGAGGGCACCGTCAATATCCTCGGGAGTCTCCTTTATGGCTGCTGCCTCCTCCCCTCCCCTTCCCCTCTACCCCATCACCACCGCAACCCCAGCCGCCAATCCACATCGATACGCACCTCCACGCACCACCACCACCACTGCCCCCCGGTCAACCTATATCCCTTCCTCCCCGTCACAGCAGCCCTCAAAATCCTATCACCCACAAGACGAATTCCGGCCCTTTGCGAAAACTATGGTCGCCGTTACTGCCCCACCAAGTATCAATATAGCCAAGATCGATCCGGCATCAAGTACCACTACCACCGCAGTCCCCACCCATCTCGGCTCTCTCGATTTCCTCCCGCTCCTCTGTCTCTATCTCGCGCACTTCAGCATCTTATATACCTGAACCTGGGACAAGTCCGGAGAGCCCAGTGTCGGTCAATTCGAAATGGAAGCCCAACGGGGGCCCGCAGAGTTTGAGAAATACACTGGATAGCCTGGTTGCGTATGCTAGTGCGCAGGAGAACGAGCCAGCATCAATTGAGCACGAAGGGACGGGTGGCCTTTGGGAAGAGGACAAGGAGCGCAAAGTCAAGGCTGAAGCCAAGTCAAATCGAAAGGTACATTTCACCTGTTCTATACGCCTCTCAAGCGCTAACGCTTCCTGCGATCTATATAGATCGCCGACTTGGAAATTACCAACCGCTCCCTCCTGGCTATCAACGCCTCCCTTGAGAAAACCAAAGACCGTCAAGCTAAAGAGATCCGCGAGCTCAAGCGCAAGCTCCGCGAATCCAGGCTAATCCTCCCACCGCCCACGTTTCGCGCTGTCAAGTCCTCGCTTGACCCTGATGATGCAGACGACGATGAGGAGGACCTCGACTCTGACTCTTCTTCCTCTTCCGATCATGATGAAAACCGGGTGGGTGGCAGCAAGCTTGCGAGCGATGAGACTTATCGTCGTATCAAACTCATGTTGGAGAGTTTATTGGACTCGGGGAGGAGAGCGTTGGAAAGGACAGCAGAAGATTTCATAGATACGAAAGGCGGCGCAAAGGTTCTAACGGCCGAGGAGGTTGAAACGTGGAGGGACGAGAGTGGCCATGTGTCGGATCTGGAAAGTCGTCGGGATGACGAAGAGGGGTATTATAACCACCTACACAGTCCAACACCCCAACCTGAAATTATTACTTCAACGACAACATCACCAAGTAACGGTCTAATCGGCCTTGGTTTCGGGACCTGGACCTTGGCACCACCGTCAAATGAGCTTCTCAAGCCCAAAACCGCCTCCCATACTCATTACCGAATCAGCATAGATAACGATATACGACGCTTACGATTCCCTCATTTCGCAATAGCGGTTCAGAGAAAGATTTCTTTGAATGACAATGACTGATACCATTTTACCTTTGCATATACATCACACTCTAATAACCATCACCTGCGTTGTCGGAATTCACTCGTTTGTGCTAGCATCCAAATTTATTTTATTCCCCTCCATCCAGTAGTCTAAACAAATCAAATCCATTAAACGATAGAGCAAGAAGGATATTCGGAGAGCACATTCGAAAAGGAATCTGGGACCTCAGTCATCCGTGCCTCGTTGCGCTCGTCTGGCGAGCTAGATGAGCCAACAAACGTCAGCAGAAGATATAGAATTGGGTGACTTCGAACTTACCACTGCTGCAAGATCAAGTTGTCCCACAGCCGCAGGCGGTTTTACGACGGATCCAGGCTTTTGCGAAGCAGCTGGCGCAGGCCTGGAAGTGGCCGGGATGGGTGGTTTCGTCCCCGCAGGTTTCGCGGGTACAGCGGGTGCTTTGGTAACACCAGGTTTTGCCGCAACGGGAGGAGGAGCCTTGGGTTTGGAGGCAACGGAAGGTGGTGCCCTTCCTCCTGAGCTTGGAGGCGTATCCTCAGTGGCTGCTGGTTTCTTCCACGGTGCCGCCGACCCGTTGGCGGGTGCCATCCCTGGGAACACTGAGACGGGCTTTGCGAATGCATCTGGAGCCACCGATGCAGGTGCTACCTTGGGTGCTGGCGTCGGAACGGGTCGAGTCCTTGGAGGAGGAGGTGGAGCGGCAGGTGTTGTTTTCGGAGGTAGGAGTTCCAGGTAGTTATTCGGCGCCCAACCCTCGAGGCCACCCTTCTTGACGAGCCACCATCCGTTGTCATCCTTTCGTACAAGTTCGACGACATCATCCTTCTTGAGCGATATTTCGCCTGCTTCACCTTCAAACGCGTACTTAGCCTTGTAGAGAGGCGTTTCAGGTTCGGCAGGTGGTGGTGGAACGACGGCTCGTGGTGGTGGCGGGGGTGCTCGTGGTGCGGCCGAGCTTGGGGTTGAAGCAGGTGCAGTTCTGGTCGCAGGTGTTATGGCCACCTGCGTTGGCATGGATGCCGGAGTTGATTTTCTTGGCAGAGGCTGCGCTGCGGGCTTGGGTCTCGATGCGACAGCCGATGGTTTCTGAGGATCAAGAATTTTAATCAATGTGCAGTGGAAATCAAAGCTACAGCTTGCGACTCACAGAAGGACCACCTGCACGAAGAAGCTTTCCGTGTGTGATGGGTCGGACTACACCGGGCTTCCTCTTCGCTGGAGGGCGGGAAACGCTGCCGGGTGGCTCCCCCGATGGTACACGAACAGGTGTGACTCTTATATGTGTCGTCTTTGCCAACGGTCTCGTCCTTGATGAACTTAATCTCAGCCTTCTTGTCTTTCTTTTTGGCATACTGAACACTAGACGGTAAGTCAGCAAAATAGGGTGCCGGTGGGCCAATTATGCATACATAGGGCCTATTGAAACACTGATAGCAGCTTGAGTGAGTTGGAGAAGGTGGGTGGTGAGCTCGGTCTTGAAATAACAAGTGATAACAGGATCCCCTTCTTCGGATGGAACGTTCGTATTGAGAGTCCTAGACACTGATGAAGCCTGCATTCATTTTGCATACGAATGGCCTTACCATCCAGTCGTCCCTAAGATTCGACATTCCAATGCTCTTGATTGTTACGAGTGGTATTTTCCGGTCTAGCGCGGTGACTGGGATACCATCCCTTGCAGTAGTAATCAAAATATAAACGGCCTTTTGTGTCTATTCCAAAATCAATAACGCAACACACGGCCAGAGGGTGGGAACATACGAGGATCAGAAATCGTGGACTCGGCTTGCTCGAGCGACCCAACTTGGATACTAGGACGTGTATCTTTCCACTAAACGACGCCTTCTCACCTGAGGTGGGCTCAGCAAAACAAAGCCCCCCCATAGATCTACTACTTACCTCCCAGACCACAAGCAGATGCCAACTCTTCTCCTAATGGACTCTTCGTGTTGACACCCAAATAGTCCCCAGAGAATCGCCGACAGCCGAGAAGACTGAAGCGACGGCGCTCCTTCCTTCCTGCGAGAATCTGGTGACCATAGTCTCGAACCTGAGCATACACGATCCCCTCCTTATTGTTCTTCCAGAAGCGTTGGATCCTGCGGGCGCACTCATGCTTGTAGCGCATGTAATTACGCCAAGCACGTTGAATACGGGCAGCCATGTTATGCCAGTAGCGGTCCCGCATGGTTTCCAAAGCAAATAGCTGAAAGAATAGGTGAGCGAATTGTAAGATGGCATTGAAATAAAGAATAAACACACTGTCTCTGGGTTCTTGATGAAAGCCTTAGTGACACCCATTTGCCACTCATCCTTCGCGATGCCCACATCCTTCAAAATCTGTTCGCAGGCCGACTTCGCATCACCCGTCCAGGTATACTCGCCGGCATATGAAGTTTTGGGCGACAAGAGGTAAAACCGTTCCACCATCTTCTCAAAGGTATTCCTGTACGCAAAACCCGCTCTACGGACTCGAATATTCTCCTGGAGACCAAGATATTTGATTTGATGGAGGATAGCTTTGGAATCGTATTCTGTTGCGCTGCGGTTCTGATTGGGCTTAATTGTCCGGATATAGGAAGGTTGTGCTTTCATGAGATTGTCGACCAGCGCTGCGGCGGATTGCTCATGGCATACTAAATGAGCTGTCAAAAAGAGTGCAAACGAGAACATACTTTGATTCTGTCCCCAGCAGTAGGCGGTCGTTTCTTACTGTTGGGATCCGGCCGGTCAGGAAATAGTGTTTGTAGGAATCTGTCGCCACTACTGGCAATCAGATCCAGCAGATCCTTGATCAACGAATCCTTGTTCTTGTCCGTCATACCGGCAACGTTGTACATGACATCTCCCGCATAATGCCGGACCAAGAACTGAGCGCCGCGAGCCTCAAAGTGTGGATTAGATGCTAACATGGCGGTACGTTGAACGAAGCTGTTGTCTGCGGCCGCCGGATCCGCATGCGCGGTGGCACAAGCATCATTCAAAGCTGCGAATATTCCAGGTGGCCGGCGTTCCTCAATCAACTCACAGACAATCTTGTTATTGAAGAACTTGATTGGCGTCCATTTGATTTGCTCGCGAACGTATTCTTCCTGCTCCGTCTTCAAGGTGAGCTCGATGAAAATTTGCTGGAGCTTCTCGTTGACATAGTTAATACACAACTGTTCAAACGAGTTGTCCTGTACGCGAAAGGCGATCAGAGGAGTAAGAGCCGAGGAGACGTTGATATACCTCAAATATCTCGAATCCGAAGATGTCCTGCACAGAACGAGAAAACGTAAGATTGAATTTGTTAATAAAGAACAAAAAACACACCAAGATGCCGATGACATGGGCTACCGCCCCCCGTGTCTTCATTGAAATATTAACCCTGGACACGATCCACTCGAAGAGGTTATTGTAAATCGCCTTGGACAATGCATCCCTTCCAGCGGAGGCTTGAGCGGGGTTCAAGGGAACGTCGTATACCGATCCTCTACGACCCCCTTTCTGCGTTTCCATGACTCGTTGTGTCAGAACTTTTTGTACCAAGGCACCATCCACCTCCATCAGGTAGGCAACGAAGTCGGTCACGCCAGTATCAGAGATCTTTGCATTTCCGTCATCGAGTTCCTCGAACTGCACGTTGCCGAGCCAAAGAACAATAGCTAGCATCTTGAAGATTTCGTTCTGTTCGTCAGCACTCAAACCGATGACACCCATGGCTTTCTGGAAGGAGTCAGCTTTGACAAGGGAATTGAGGCGCAGACGCACAATTGTATCGCGGTAGTCCTTCACATCATCAATGTCCTGGACCTGCAAACAATTGCTCATACTTGTGTACGCGTAGGCTTCGGGGCCTTGTAAGCCGAATGCCTCTATACTAGCAGTCAGAAGCTTTTAGAGCCAATTATGATCCGATAAAGGCACCTCTCTGATCATCTGACGCTCCTTTCGTGAACTGATAGAAGATGTGGAAATTACGTTCATTCTCCACCTGTCCTACAACGCGGCCCTTCTCCAGAAGATAATTCGTGATTTGTGCACCCACTGGCTCTCCCTGAGCATTGAACATGATTTCTAGGTATTTACCCTGTCAAAATATTCAATTACCGAAGGGCGAAACATAATCATACTGCACTCACATGCCTACTAGAGTTGTTGTTACGTAGCGTTTTGGCGCATCCGAAGCTCTCTAGCAAAGGATTGGTCGCCAGCACCATGTCTTTAATTTCCTGAATGCTGCTATCTTGGCCCCCAGAAACGGCAGCGATGTATTGCATGATGCGTTTCGCAGCCTCGGTTTTCCCAGCTCCCGATTCACCAGAGATGATGACGCATTGATTCTCGTGATATGCATTCATGTTGTAATAAGCGCTTTCGGCGATGCCGAATACATGTGGGGGAACTTCGAGCCTGTTCTTGCCTCGATAACGCTGTAGGACGTCCTCAGTATAGATCCCAAGGTCTATGCTCGTACCATCAGCTGCCACCATCATTGGTACTGGGGAAGGCAGAAGACTCACCTCGGAAAGGGTTAACGGAAATCAAGACTGCTCCAATATAGGTATAGATCTCGCCCGTCACCCAACGTTTCTGCAAGTTATCATTGATGCTTTCGTTGCTGATGGTGGTCAACAGTGTCATATCCGATACTCCAACCTGTTTCTTCTTGAAACCTTCCTTCCAGTCGGCCTTGACACAGTAAGTGAGCAGATGATCAAACGCGACAGGCTAGCGCTGTATTTTTACCTTCGCAACTTTGGCCTTCCCTCCCGATTGCTTCGCCGCCTGCGGCGCCTTCTTTCCGGCTTTCTTGGATATCGCCTACCGAGAGCGAGGTGAGTTTGGGATGCGAGGAGTAAAGTATGGTGGTGGACATACCATACGGTGTCTATGAACTCTTTACACGATATTAGATTAGTCGTAGTAGGCAAGTAAGGTGTGTGACGGTGGGGGTTAGGTGATCAGAAAGTGATTACTATATCGGCACATTCCGCAGCTAATTACAACATGTATTTACATTAACCCGACCCCGTCCTTAGCCATGTCCCCGAGCGCCTCAGTAGCTGGTAGAAGAATCATCGGCTCCTTAGTTAGACCCTTCACCCTTGGTTAGGCGTACAAGTGCCTTGATGAGGCCCACCGACTGCGCAACGGCTTGCAGCGACTTCCGCAGCGCAGCATCATCGATCCCGCGGAACAGGTTTCGGACACATACAACAGCACGGTGAACAAGTCCTGGGTTCTCGTGTATCGTGCGATCATCACTGGCGTCCTCGTCGTTGAGAAAGACGACAACAGACGGATCAATGAGCTGAGTCAACACTGGTAATATTCGGCCCCACTCCTGCTGCAGCTGCGCTAGGGCTTGACAGGCGTGTGGTGAACATGTCAACGTCGCAAGAGCTCCGGACGCGGCCAGTGCTGTGGACAGATCATCCGCATCGGCCAACGCGACCAAAATCCGGAGTTTTGACTTGGCTGCTGGAGAATCGATCGCACCTCCATAGCGCTCAAAAGCCTCGTCCGAACCTGCTACGAGGTTACAAATGAGTTCCACAGCGGAACGCCGCACCAGCACGTGGTCCTCAAGTATGAGGAGGTCAACCCTACTCAAGAGTCCATCTACTTTGGCAATACGGTCCGCGCTCTCAGGCCGATATGACGATAGGTTAGTCAATGCCATGATCGCTTCAAACTTCTGGAGGAGGGTTGACGCTGGGTGTTGTAGCATGATCGAAAACGGTCGGATAGAATCGAATACAGCACCAATATCAGGCCCAAAGACCTGAACCGGCGATGATGTGATGGCTAGTTTGGCCAAAGCCTGGATTGTCTCCAGATATGCAGAGTCCAAAGTTTGGTCCTTGGAGGCCAGGGTAGCCAGAGCAAGTTTGATCAGATTTCTCAGTATTTTTGCGCCTCCACTCTGCAATACTTTCCCTCTATTCTCTTTTTCCTCCACGATGTTGAAAAGTGTCTTCCCAACTTGCAATCTCACTGCCAAGCTATCACTGACAGTCAAAGCTGCCCCAATCACACCAAGCACCCCGACGTCAACTAGTCGGCGGATACGGATTTTCACTTGTCCGTCCGACTCCAGCTGCGAGAGCTCACCAGACTCCAGCTTGTTCTTTGCCGCCTGTGCCATCTTCTTGAGCTTCTCGAGTTGAGTTTGCTCTTCTGTTAGACGAGGTCGATATGCACAGATATTTGAAATGATGACAAGTACACCATATGCAAGGGATGAATCGGCACTGCGCTCCTTAGACACTGTTGATGAGTTCCGACGTGGGATTAATGAAAAGAGCTGACGAAGGAAGGTGGGATCTAAAGATAACGCCTCTTTAACTTCGGGACTGGTGGTGAGATAGGCGAGTCCTTCCACTGCGTCAGCAATTGAATTCTGTTCTTCCCCACTAACCACCAACCCCTTCATCATCTCCGCAAGGCGAGTTTCCTGATCAAGGTCACTAATCTTCTCAGAGGTTGGGGCGTTGGCGGCATCGGCAGCTACACCTCGGGAATATTTTACCAGCGCAACAGCGGCAGCCGCTCTCAAGGATGAGTGTGAGGACTGCTGTGATTTTGCCTCCAGCCATCGCACAACCTGTGATGGGATGATGTCGCGGCAGGGCCTATGGCTGGATGCCTGACCCAGCAAGTGGGCAGCGTCCTCGTACAGCTCTGTCGAGTGAGATAAATCAATACCCTCCATGATATTTTCCACAACTCCCTCCTGAGATATGATAGCCGCCGCAGCCTCCCAATCGACCTGAAACAGAGCATGTAATGCACAGATACCGATCCGCAACGAGGTGTCGTTTGTCTCTGTCAAGGAGTCAACGATAGGCAGACCAAGAAGCTTGAGTAATTTCTCTGTCCCCTTGGCATCCGCTGGCAAAGGTTTTGTGCCACGAGTCTGTTGGCAGAGAGTAGAGAGAAGGACATAGGCTTTGGAGCGGACTGTCGACGCGTTGGGGAAGGTGAACGCCTGCAAGAAGGCTGAGATTTCAGTAGTAGAGAACGGTTCAGGGCCCGTTGCCTGCAGCCTCTCGATGAGCTCGTCGAGTGTTTTTTCATCGATTCCGGGCATCCTATGCTAGTGTCGACGACTGGACGTTGAACAGAAGGAACTGAACCAACATCAAAGAAGATCACGATCACGATCACCCAACAAATTTACCTTTTTTATCGCCATCATCCATGTCTCCGAAAACAAACCCACGCAAAGATGCCACTCAGTGGGACCCAGAGCTCAGAGATGCTATAATTCAATCTGGGGACAGCGTTCTCGTCAAAATACCGAGCGGCGACGTACGAAGTGTCAAGGTTGACGACAATATGTATGTCTTCGGGGCTGCTTCATCCGAGACGAGCTGCTGACTGAGCTGAAGGACCGTCACTGTGAAGAGGTTTGGATCGTTCCACGCCAACGAGCTCATTGGAAAGCCGTATGGTGTTACCTACGAGATTCACGGCAAAAAATTGAAGGCGCTACCTCCCCGTACCTTGCAGGAAGTAGGTAGGAACTGAGGCAATCTGCGTTTGTTCCGGTCTAACATTATCTGCAGAAGATACAGATGCAACAAATGAATATATCAATGACGGAGAGTTCGTCCAACCCCTGACCCTACAGGAGATTCAGCAGCTCAAGCAGGCTGGAGTCCATGTGTCTGTATGTTCACCTTTTGTCTGGCCGGTCGACTGCTCATCAAATGCTATTAGGAAATTATAGAGAAGCAGATTGAACAACATTCCAACTACTCCCTCAAGACAGAGTACAGTAAAGAAAAATATAAAAAACGCAAGGAAATGAAGTATGTCAGCTTTTTTCGATCCTTTGATCGTCCTCACGCAAGATTGCAAAAGGTATTCCAAAAATTTCACGACGCTTGAACCAACGATCTATAATGTGTGCGAATATTGGTTCGCGAAAGACCGGACACGGCTGCGAGATATCCGGATAGACACCCTCTCTCAGATCCTGAACCTTGGTAATGTCAGGCCTGGAGGAAGGTACATCGTGGTGGATGACGCATCTGGCATCGTAGTTGCTGCTATGCTAGAGCGTATGGGAGGTGCTTGTCACACTCTGACCCTACTCGTCCGCTTTCCATTTTCTCACTCGAATGTAGGGGAAGGAAGACTCATAACCATCCATGACTCTGAATCACCTCCGCCCTATCCTGTAATTACCAACATGAACTTCCCGCCCGAAATCACTGGTATTTTATCATCACTCAACTGGGCCACAGCTGATGAGAGCTACACACCAAGTAGGTTTGAGCGTCCTGAGTGGTATTGCCGAACCACACTGATGTCTACGTATAGTACTACCACCGAGCGAAGCGGCGACGGAGGAAGTCAGATCCGAACGTCAAAAATCCCGTCTTACCAAACGAAAGGCTATGACGAACCACCTTTATTCCACGCGGGAGGAATTATTCAGCGGGGAGTTCGATGGGTGAGAAACATGATTTTAGTCCACGGAGTACAAACGCTTCATATCCGACAGGCTAATACTTGCGGCTCAATATGATCCGTACTCGGTCATCGAGAAGTATGCGCAATATTTGGGTGGTTCAGGGAACTTGGTTGTATATAGCCCTCATCCACAAATATTGGCAGACCTGCATACAAAACTCCGGAATTGTCCTGATTGGCTCTCTCCAAACCTCACCGAGTCTTGGTTGCGGCGCTATCAGGTGCGTAGAGAGAACGGAGACGCCAAGACTGTCTGCTGATAATCTGTAAGGTTCTGCCCGGTCGGACACATCCTCTTATGAACATGTCAGGTTCTGGTGGCTATCTCCTGCACGCAATCAAAGTGTATGTCGTGCCGGCCTTGGCATGCCTCGGCTGACGCTAACAGACAATTGCATAAGGTTTGATGATCCAGGCGCCGAGTACTCTCAGATCTACAAGCACCGAAACAAAAGACCTAAGCCCAATCCTGAAAGCTCAGCCGCACCAACACCAGGTGAAGGCCCGTCAACACCAGCGACCACAGTATGGGACGCGGAGATGGAAGTCCCCGTGGACCAATAACAGCAGTGATACATTAATAATTACGGTATGTGAGTTACTACAGATAGATACTTGTTCGAAGGTCGTTACTTATTGTTCCGAATAGTAGCCTCGCATATTTTGAAGGACGTTAGATGAGTGAGGGTGGTTGCGACGATGTTATATTAGATTCAGGGAACAGGGCGGTGAACACCTATAGCGGACAACGTTATGGGGGTGGTCACGGTGAAAAGAAGGCGCTAACCTCGTCAATAATGGTGTATGCAATGTGTTGGTTCAGGCGGCGGTTCTGCAATACTGCGAATATTCGACGCGCGCCTCGTCGAGCGTTGGTTCTTCCAATCATATTTGCAGCGAGGTCTAGCGAAAAGGAATCATTACACCCTGAGCACTGGGGGAAATTGAAGCAGAATTTACCAGGTACAAGTGAAGAAAGCTTGCGATTCGCTTCGTCCCTCGTGCGAATCCTTTCCTCCGCAGTTCGAGGTGCCACTGGTGTTTTGAGTTTTCCGCCAGACCAAAGGCTGTCACGGAACGTATCCAAATAGCTCATAATTTTTGGCTCTTCAATAAGCCCTTTGACGGTATCACGAATCTTCCTGGGGGAATATTAGGTTCAGACCCGCCTTTAATCCACGTGTACCGCACCTCTCGATAGTACCCCCCATAACCTGCTGAAGTATGACAACGATGGCCTGTTTCCGCAACCAATTATTCTTCTTGTTGAGCTCGAACACCGCAAGGATCAGATCACAAATCGGGGTCGTAAATGTTGCTGCCTCACCCTCCAATAGTTTTAAATCTCCTGAGATTTGCATCAGGGCAGCCTCTGTTGTCGACTTCCCTGATGCATTTAAGGCTTGTGCGACGAGATCCTCGTCATTGATTCCCGAGCCCACAATCCCAGCAAGCTCCGCCGCCTGTTGCGTGAGACGTTGGATCATGATGTCCAGCATTGAGGGTCCAAAGAACATATCATCAATGCTTTCGGTTACGTGTCGATAGACATTCTTGACAAGGTCAGTTCCGGAGAAAGACTTGGACGAAATTTCCGGATTTCCGGCAACAAACGGAGAGTCGCGCGACAGAAAAGCTTTGAGCTCGTTGCTTTCACACACAATAGGAATCGCAATCACGTTCTGAACGGCATGTCAACATTCAATAAATCGAAACGTCGTGGACCTGCTCACCTGCAGATATTTCTCCAGGGCTACTCGTCTTGTATCCACAGAACTGCCGGATAATGCCTTGACAAGCCTCTTTCCCGGAAAGTCCAGGTTCCTCACCAACACGTATCTCTCCCTCAGCCGGTTGTGCATGTTGAAGAATTCGTTATATCTCCTCGCAACAACCCAGCCGGATGCAAAACTTCCATCGAGAGCCAGCTGCTGAACCTCAATGAGGTACCGCACCACTGATTTTCCGTCTTCTTCGCTTACGGTCGAACTCACGATTAACACTTTTGTCCGATCCGAGATGAGTCGGTTGGCAGCCTCCTGTTCCTCATACTGAGTTTTCTGGAATTGTAGCTCTCTCAGTTCGCGACCCATGGATGACTTGGATTTGCCAAGTAACTTAAGTTCCTGTGTATCGCCTGTCAACTCTGCCTTCCGTATGAGGTTGTCCAACATCGCTTCCTGTCCCTCCAGGTGGGATATTTTATCGCCGAGTCGGGCAATCTCGTACGAGAGCTGAAGGTCTCCGGGTCCTGCAGGACGATAGGGGGCGCTTTCCTCTATGATCGAGTTCTCCAGACCAACATCATCCCCTTCCTCCTGCTCCTCCACATCGTCGAATGCAACCCTCCTCTTGCCTCGATCCTGTTCATGGGTGGTCTTGAATGATTTCCTAGGTTCCTGTATCTCTTCTCCAAAAAGTACGGGTTCAGGGTGTTCGTTTTCAAGAGCCATGATGTCCGTGAGCGCAGCATGGATAGCTTCCATTCGTCTTTCCTCTGCCCGCTGTATCTCGTCTTCGGGATCGTTGAAAAGAGGTGCTCGCGTAAATTCGGTACCACCTTCGGTGATTGGTGACATCAAGACTTCAATATTATTTGTGAGGGCACGGTTTGAGGAACGACCGGAACTCGAGCTTGCCGTTCGTTGCACCTTGTAAATTGTGTTCTCCTCTTCAAAAACAATGTGTGGGGCTGCGGGATGATCGGACTTGGTCGATGGGGGGAGAAGGGACGTCGCAGTCGAAATACGACTACTGCTGTGCGGGGAATCTAAAGTTGCCCTGGCCGTGAAATCCGTATCGCTAATAACACGAAACCAGAGGTCTGATCTTTCAAACTCCTCAAAGTCCTGTTCCATGTCCTTTTCGACTTGGCGTTGGGCAAGCATGACGCTGTGCCGAACCCTACGTTGTGCAGCCTGAGAGGGGTCGACGCTGTTCTGCACAAAGTCACGAATAGTGTCAATATGCTTCTTGTGTATCGAAGAAAGTGCCGGATGTACGGCCGACCTAGAGAAATAGAGGTCATAGATCATAGAAATATCTTCTTTTAGAGTCGGAGAGATGGACAGGTCCTGAATGTCTTCTTCTGAGCCAGACGAGTCCGAATCTACAGCTTCCAAAGGATTTTTAAAACTCTCGACCGTAAGCCAAAATTGAACCGGGAGGGAGCGATGTCTTCGATCCATAAACTCCATAAAATAGGAAAGTGAGCTAGGGTTTCTGAGCACGTCGCGTAGAGATATCCCCAGTTTGCTATCTGTATCTTGCAATGCTGGCTGCTTGGAGTCGTCCCCACCCCCGAGTAATACAATGCGTTCCTCCACCCTGCGTTTCGCAGTATATAAGCGATCTAAGAAGGCAACAACGTCTTCCGTTTTTTCCCCATTTATCCAATCATCCTTTTCATGATTGGCTGATGCAAGGATTTAAGCAGCGAGGACGATAGAAGGGAAAGGATGGAGACGCACCAAGGAGCATCCTGGTCCGCCTTATCTCACCCACGATGTCATTCTTCAGCCTCCTAGCATCCAAAAGAGACGAGCAGCGGTTGATGCTTCTCAAGAAGGATTCAAACTGACGTATATCGGTCCGAATAGTAATGGTCTCCGCTACTGGGAGGGTCTGTGGTTGGTTGGGTGTGTGATGACTGATAGATCGCGGTGACTGTGCCTCTAATATATTCCGGACTTTGGTGATGAGCTTTCTGAAAATGCGATGATAAGCTTGGGGGCTATGAAAAGGGCACATGCTACTCGCTGTTGATGAATGGCAGCCCCTGCCTACAGATACATTGAGGGGGGTTATTTGGTGGGTGAATGTATAGACGCACCACTTGATCAATCATTCTGTTCCAGAAGTCAGGGTCTGTTACCATATCCATCACTGGATAGAGTACAGAGCAAGCTACGATCTCCCTGGCCATGATCTTGAGTGCCCTGCTACGGGCTTCAGTCTCTGGAAGGATATATGGGAGTACCCGATCAATGAGTTGTCGAAGATGCATTTCTTCGTTCTGTTTCGTGAATGTGGTAGAGAGGTTATCAATTGCAGGGTGAAGTTTGGTAGCGCCTTTGCCTGCATAGCGACTGGCGAGGAGGAGATCGAGTTCTTCTGATTGTGTTAACTTTCGCTCCAATCCAGCGCCACGAAGCGCCATTTCTGATTGACGAAATTGATCGACGTGCGCAGTTACCTTAGGAAGGATGCGTCTGACAATAAGTGCGGCCAAGTCGACGCTCGATGCTCTGTGTAACAATTGTGCGAGTGACGCATGGACTAAGGAGGAAACGGCGGCTGGAAAAGACGGTGAGGTCGAAATTTCCCTATACCACGTCCACACAAAATCTCGAACAATGCTGTTGATGATGTCGTTCAAAGCTGACGACACTTCTGGTGACTCAGGACACAAGGGCGGAAGGGGTTGCACAGTGTCCTGGGACCATTGCGACCGAATGAGAACGGCTTGCCAAGCTGCGGGAGTCGAAAAGGCAAAGGGTCTTGCAGCCTGATGGATATTTGCTTGTAGCCGCTGTCGCTTAGAGTCAAGGTAGTGGCCAACAAAGATGATGAAAACAATAAAAGTGAGGGCGAAGAGAAGGCATATAAATGGCGAGAGAATGAGGAGGAGTAACGGCGAGGCGGCAATCCTGGAGACGGCGGGAAGGAGGACAGCAAGGAGACCAACAAGGGCCACTTTGCGCATGCTGAAGTGGGTGGCCATCATACACAACTGGGGTTCATTGCTGAGAGAACAGCTGAGAGAAGTGTCATTGATAGTCACGTGTAACACATGGCTATGACATCAGCCATTCAAAGTTGACTCGAGGGGAACAGTGAAATTCACGGGTGATTGGCGATACATAGTCTATTTCAACTGTCACCAAGGGCATTTTGTCCGGTTTATTGGTGGGCTTTGGCTTGCATTCTTCCTCTCAGAGGGCGCGTGCAGCGCGTCCATGGCTGCATTCATATACCCACGTGACTGCGTTCCTGCCACTGTCAACGCAAGGTTTATGTACATATAGGCCCGTGGCTGCTCCTGGCTGCTCCGATAACTTATTGGGGCTCAAAGGCGACGCGTGACGTGCAACAGTAGATCTCGATACAAATACGAGAAAAACACTACTCCTCCAACTTTGAACCCGACCTGATTCCTCCTTCTCCTTGCCCCTCCCCCTACCTGCAATGGCTTCCACACTACCCGCCCAACCGGTGTCTAGGCCAATATCTACCGCGGAAGGCTTTGTTTGCGGTGCAATTGCAGCATCCACTGCAGTGAGCATGATCCTCTTCCTCAGAGCCAAACATCAATACCCATATTTATCCTAGGTCACTGTTTCCAATCCGGCAGAAGTCGCCAAAACACGCCTACAACTGCAAGGTGAGCTAACGAAGGGCGGGGGGAAAAAGGTGTACAAGAACACGCTCGATGTTTGGGCAAAGACTTGGAAGAACGAGGGCTTTCGAGGTGTGCAGCGGGGGTTACCACCTGCGGTAAGCAACATGTAGCTATCCTTCCGAGTGTCCCGCTGATGACGTCCTTATAGTATGCTTACCAAGTGAGACGCACTACCACCCTACCCATTCCGCTTGTCTGACCTTCCGAACAGATCTTACTAAATGGCTCTCGCCTTGGTAAGGACGCCAACCGACCGCCACGGCTTTGGTTTACCTCTCTTCCTTAGGCTTCTATGAGCCCTTCCGGAAGAGCTTCAACAAGTTCCTTGGTTGGGCACCCGAAGAGCAGATCCCGTTTACATCGGTGCTAGCAGGTGCTGTCAGTGGTGCCGTCGGAGGTGAGGTCTTTTCTCGTTATTTCGAGTTTTCTACTGATAAACATAAACGTAGCCTCACTGGGGAACCCTCTCTTCCTGATCAAGGCCCGGATGCAGGTAAATATGAATTATTTCGCGCATCAGGCGTCATACTTATATTTATCAGGCATATTCCCCCGCGCTCCCGGTGGGCGCACAGCATTATTATAAAAGCTCCTTTGATGCGCTCAAAACTATCTTCCGTGCAGAAGGTCCTCGAGGGCTTGTTCGTGGCATTGACGCTGCAATTCTGAGAACGTCGATGGGCTCTTCGGTGCAACTTCCAAGCTACAACTTCACCAAAAATCAATTGGTCAAGCACGGAATTCTTCCAGCCGATAGCACATGGACTTTCCTCGCAAGCAGTACGGTGTCCGGCGCTTGTGTGGTGAGTTGGCATCTATTGGATCTATCATGTGGCCGTGACGTACTTGGAACATGCTAGTGCGTGGCCATGCAACCAGCAGATACTGTATGTCTATTACTTCTCGCTTGGCCACGGACCAACATATTTTGCAGGCTCTAACTCGGATGTATAATCAACCGACTGTACCTGGACCCGACGGTAGATTGGTAGGAACCTTGTATAAGAATCCCATAGATTGTCTATGGAAGACATTTAGGATAGAGGGTGTACGCGGTTTGTACAAGGGTACGCTTCGTCTGGAAATTTCGAACAAAAAGTCTAACCTCTCTTGTAGGTTCGACTGCTCATTTCATGCGCATAGCGCCACATACGTGAGTTGATCTCGAAATTTCAAGAGATATAATTAATTATGATTCTCGACTAGTATCATCACACTCACTACAAATGACCTCCTTATTGGCTTATACAAGAAAATACGGGATAAGCGTTCATAGCCAGCACTCAAACGCTACACACGCGCATATCTGTCGAATAGATATACCTTATTTTTCCTCTGCTAATTTACATTAGAAGTTTATGTCCATTCGGCGTAAGGTTCAAGGTTGTATTCTTTCAAGGAGGGTATATATTTACGACTAGAGGTCACAAGTTATGAGAATAGATTCATAGATCCGTGGATACTGATCAAAAATGAACACTGAAGTATACGTGCCTCACTCGCAAACGTCAGGATATTGACGATCAGCAGGATTCCTCGGGATCCAACCATACTTCAAACCAGCCTGGTATGACCAGTCATCTGCACTCTCAGCCTTCCATGTAAACTGAATCCACCCTTGTGCCTTCTCAAACGTGATCGCTTGGGCCTCCCAGAACCGACGCAAGAACGTCTTGTAGCTCTCGCTGAAAGTTGAAGCATTACCAGACTTGCCGTCACAGCTTCCCACCCGCGAAGACCCGGGAAAGGATCCGTCGTAACGTGCACCAACGCCGCGCCCATTGAGGTCTTTCGCACAATCGGTGGCAGACGGGGACCATTCAGCTACGATAGTCCACAAGGGAGCGTTGGTGAGGTTAGAGGCAAGGCCACAGATGCCTTGTATATGCTGTTCCTCAGACAAGGCTACGGCCTGCATAGCTTCTTGTAAGATGGTAGGGTAGGGAGACGATGCCTTTGTTCATACCTCATTAGAGAAAATTTGGTGGATATGAGTGTCCATGGCGACACCCTCGAATCTGGGGTATGGCATGAAATCCTTCCAGTAGCTAAGAGGTTTAAAGGTATCATGTATCATGACAACAGTGTTACTCTTCTTTGAAGGAGCGTAATAGGGATAGCTGTTATCCATCATTTAGGAAAGTAAACGGAGAAGAGGGAAAGCTGCGCACCGAATGCTATCATAGCTATCATACCAGTACTGCTTTGTAACGTTCAAGATGTCTTCACCAAAGAAACCAGCAGGTCTTTCTCGTATTATCAGTACTGACTCAATAAATTTGGATCTCGGCGAGTTGCTCACTCGTTTAGTGCCTCGATAGTGGGAACCACATCAGTCATGTCCTTGAACTGGGCAGCAAGTTTCCTGATGATCGCGTTCGTGCGGTTGACATAGCTTTGTTGGGTATGCCACCCCCTATGGACTGAAGATAAATCGCGTTTAGCAAAACGTGTCTCAAATGGACACCTACGGAGAGTCCCTCTTTTGACCAGAGTTAATGAAGCTAAACATTTCTCAGAAACGTTGAATACACAAACGGAATTTAACTTACCCGTTCTGACTGCCAGGCGCACCTAAGGAGAGAAAAGACCAAATCAACTACAAAGTAAGATCAAATAAAAATGCAACCTACCATGAAGATCAACGATGAGCTTCAAGTTGTATTTCTTTGCCCATTCAACAGCTTTGTTCAGGTATGGCAGCTGACCTTGGAGATACGGTTCTCCAGGTGCAACCTCAAATGCCCAATAACCAATTGGTAAACGAACGTGGTTGAGCCTGGTCACGCCAGAGGAATGTTGATACATCTTTCGCTTCGAATGAACAAACGAAAACTTGCCCAGCCTCAGCAATATCAGCAAAGTCCCTTTCAGTGATAAAGGTGTCCCAGTGGTGAGATAACACTTGACGGGCCTTGGTCTTATTCTGGTATTGATTGAAAGTCCATTCATCGGTGACACGGCTGTCTGTGCCTTCAAAAAGAGATGGAGTGACCCAAGGCTATAGTCAAGTTAATATGAAATTGATGTCATGAAATAAAACGCGTCGAAACCACCGGGACACGTACCGAGAGGATGAGCCAACCCCCCAAGTTGACCCCGCGCACCTTCTGGTGGCCATACGGGAACCCGTAGTTGAGGGCAAAAACTGAACGAGAAATTGAGAGGCCAAGAAGGGCCGTCATCACCATGCGCGGAATGCTTGAATTGTACATTATTGTTGCAAAGGAGTGTGGGAGGGCCCAGAGAGAGGTAGTTGGATAGCCTGGGTTGTGGAGTTCATCGAGGACAAGAAATGGATGCTTATACGCCTACCGGCCTCTAGTATGGGATTTTTAATTTGAAGCCGGCTTGGGGAACCGAGATAACCTAACGGCAAGCCGTAAGCCTTCGTAAGCTCCATTCATTTAAAGAACATCAATGAAACGGAACACTGGTCACACAGGATTCCCTTAGATAGTCCTGGCAAACAAAAAATTTGTCCAGATAATGACAGAGTATGATGTGACCAACGGCTAGTTGTCCGAGAGGTATGGGCACCGATCAAGAACCACCGACATGAAGTCTTGAGATGTCAGAAAAGTTAATCTCAAGCACGCTAACCATACTGTGCCATCTCCCTGATCACTACCTGCGTCTCCGAGACTGGGTATATTCTGTTGAGGCAACAAAGTAGGATTAAACATAGTACGTGAAGGTGTGAAAAGTCATTGTCTGGTGCAAATATTATAATGAGTTGAAGACAGAGTGTCCAAAGTAAGAACCAAATCCGAGAGTATGTCCATGCTTACCCGCAGATACCAGGGTATTGACGGTCAGTAGGATTCCGTGGGATCCAACCATTCCTCAACCCAGCCTGGTACGACCACTCATCTGCATTCTCAGCTTTCCACGTCCACTGAACCCATCCCTGAGCCTTCTCGTACGTGATTGTTTGAGCCTCCCAGAACTGACGCAGGAATTTTTTGTAGCTGGAGCTGAAAGCCGAAGCACGGCCAGACTTGCCGACGCAGCTGCCGACGCGCGGGGAATCATCCCGAGAGCCATCATATCGCGCGCCGACACCACGTCCGTTGAGGTATTTCGCACAATCAGTGGATGCTGGGGAGAATTCACCAACGACAGTCCACAGGGGGGCATTAATTAGGTCAGAGGCACGGCTACAGGCTTCTTGAATGTGTTGTTGTTGAGACCAGGCATTCATCTGGAGGTTGCGTTGAGCTGCTGTGAAAAGGAGTTGAATGATAACCCTGAATTATACCTCATCGGAGAAGACTTGGTAAATGTGTGTGTCGAGGATGACGCCTTCATATTTGGGATATTGCATGAAACCGCTCCAGTAGCTGAGAGGCTGGAATGCATCATGGATCATCACAACAGTATTACTCTTCTTCGAAGACTGGGAGCCATAGGGATAACTGGTGTTCCCATCGATACGCGGAACATCATTAGGTTCAGAAAATCACCCACCGAATGCTGTCATAACTATCAAGCCAGTACTGTTTTGTAACCTTCAATATGTCCTGACCGTCGAAGCCAGCAGGCCTGCAATCCGCTGAGTACACAACCTCACCGACTTGGACCCATCACTTACTCATTCAGCGGGGCGATAACAGGGACCACACCGGTCACATCCTTGATGTGAGCAGCGATCCGCTTGATGACAGCGTTGGTGCGGTCGACGTTGCTTTGCTGGGTATGCCATTCTCTGTTAAAAAGATATAAGCGTTGTTCACGGCAACTCTCGCGCTGAGTCGATACTCACGGACTTGGTTTCCTTTGGCCTGAATTATCGAATCTGCCATTTATATCAGTATGAATTTCAGATCAATTAAAGCAAGGCCTACCCGTTCTGGCTGCCAGGGGCGCCTAGTTACAGAGTCAACATTAAAGCAGCATTTGAACCTGATCACGACATACCATGTAGATCAACGATGACCTTTAAGTTATGATCCCTTGCCCAACCGACAGCCTTGGAAAGATAAGGTAGTTGACCTTGGATATATGGTTCTCCAGCGGCAACCTCAAATGCCCAGTACCCAATTGGCAAGCGAACGTGGTTGAGCCTGACCAGATGTCAATGCTTCGGCGTCAGCCACAGAGAAATAAACCGCGGCTCACCCAGCTGCAGCAATATCCGCGAAGTCCTCTTCAGTGATCCAGTTATCCCAATGCTTGCGCAGCGTTTGAAGGGCTTTGTCCTCGTCCTGATATTGACCGAAAGTCCACTCATCGACGATACGAGTATCTCCTGTGTTCTCAAAGATGGATGGTGTGATCCAAGGCTGGAAGGGTGAAGCCAACAGCTATGAGCACGACAAAAATCGCCTTGGACTATTATGCAGACCCACTTCAAGGACGAGCCAACCACCTAGATTGACTCCGCGGACCTTTTCTTGGCCATATGGGAATCCGTAGGTGAGAGCGAAAATTGAACGAGTGGCAGAGAGGCCGAGAATGGCCATCAAGAGTATGCGCCAACCACTGGTAGACGCCATTATGGTAAAGGAGTGTGGGGGGGGGGGGGGGGAGGTATTGAGAAGGGGAGAGAAAAATGTGTGGACTGCGGTGATTAGCCAAGTGAATGTTTATATGCTCTAGGAGTATTCTAGCGCGGGTCTTGACGGCTGGTACGGTGACTTAGACCTAGTTCGGATCGAGCCCATTTATACCTGCCGAAAGGTACATGCCGTTTAGCCCAGAAGCCGAAGAACCGTCGCGCCCGCAAGGCGGACCAAGATGCGAATCCACGACGACTTAATTCCAAGAGAGCTAAGTTGCGCCTGCCCAGATTCGATGCCCATGCCCGAAGCTCGCCCTCTCCACGAGGACTGAGGAAAGCGGAACATTTGTACCGAGTTAGCAACAACGCGTGTATGGCTGGTGTGCGTAACACGTTGAGTCGGGTTGTATTCGGTCGCATCAATCCGCGGCCACGATTGGTTTCGGTATGTTCGTACACAGATCAGCGGGGTATACTAGGTAATAATACACATCAGAATATCAAATCAGCCACAAATGTTAGGGAATTGGCGGGCAGTTGGATTTTGTGGGATCCATCCGTTAGCCAAACCCGCCTGGTAGGCCCACTCATCCGCACCCTCTGTTTTCCAGGTCCACTGGATCCAACCCTGTCCCTCCTCGTAGGAAATTGTCTGGGCCTCCCAGAACTGACGGAGGAACGTCTTGTAACTCGAGCTAAACGTCGATGCCTTGCCAGTCATACCGGTGCAACTTCCGATACGTGTCGAGCCAGAGAACGTGCCATCAAAACGGGAACCAACCCCACGCCCGTTGATATACTTAGCACAATCTGTTGCTGCAGGAGTCCATTCGCCGACAACGGCCCAGAGAGGAGCAGCGGCTAGTCCAGGTCCCCTCGCGCAAGCAGCCTGGATATGCTGCTGCTGAGTCATGCGATTGTCCTATGGAACATCAGTACGTCAGACGTGCACGAACAGAAAGAGACTCACGTCATCTGAGAAAATCTGATAAATGTGTGTATCAAGGATGACACCCTCCCAATTAGGTGGTTGCATAAAACCATTCCAGAAAGAGAGCGACTGGAACGCATCGTGAATCATGACCACGGTATTACTCTGTTGGGAGGTGCCAAAAGGGAACCTATGTTAAATGTAGGGCTATCGTGGCTTTCGAATTATGGGTGAAGAGTGCATACCGGATGTTGCCATAGCTGTCAAACCAATACTAGACAGGGTTAGTACATATTCCTGGGTGGCTTGATTGAACACACCTGTTTAGTGACACTTAAGACCGCATCACCGTCAAAGCCAGCCGGTCTTTACAACGATCAACAATGTTGTTCTTTGTTGCAGTTGCGTATATACTTACTCATTCAGGGGTGCTATTACGGGAACAACAGAAACCATATTCTTATAGGTTGATGCGATCGTCTTGATGATAGCATTGGTCCGGCTGATGTAGTCCGACCTTGTGTGCCACTCGCTACGCGGAACACGTGTCTGAGAACGCATGGACAGGAGCATGAGCATGAGCTGAACTTACGGAAAGGGTTTTTTTTGACCGGAGTTATCGAATCTGCGGGACGGGACGAAGATAAGCGGGTGGGCGAGCTAGGTCACGAGTGCAACTGATACACATGTAACTAAATCGGTACTCACCCATTCTGGCTTCCGGGTGCACCTATCAACAGTTAAGCAGGAGAATCAAGACAAGTAAGAGAAGACCCTACCATGTAGATCAACGATCACTTTAAGATTGTGATTTTGTGCCCAAGTAACTGCCTTTGTCAAATATGGTAATTGCCCTTGAATAAAAGGCTCTCCAGCAGCAACGTCGAAGGCCCAGTAACCGATGGGAATGCGAACATGGTTGAGTCTGTCAAGGTGTCAACTAAGAATATGCAGACAAGAGCTATTGTACGTTACCCTGCGGCAGCGATCTGCACGAAATCATTCTCTGTGATCCAGGTATCCCAGTGGTTGCGAAGGACATTGGTCGCCGTAGTTCTATCCACAAACTGACCAAAAGTCCATTCGTCGACGACGCGAGAGTCACCTGTGTTGTCAAAAATCGAAGGAGTGATCCAAGGCTGAAGACGAGTAAATAACAGCAGGATGTGGTCGCCGATAAGGAGTCACCTCTAGGACTAGCCAGCCACCGAGGTTCACGCCGCGAACTTTTTGAGTGCCATAAGGAAAACCATAATCGAGAGCATGGGCGACAGGCGTGATGATAATACCAAGAAGGGCACCGCAAAGGACACGGAGGGATACCATAGTCGTAGGATATGTGCACGAAGGGGGTCCCAAGTATACCGATATCAATTCAACGTTTATATAGCAGGAACCAGGTGAGATTTTACTATTTTCCTAGCCATAGAGGAACAAGCAAACACCAAGATGACTGATATGATCGTTGCTCAAAGTTGGACCGCGTGGTTGCTAGAAGAAGGATCATGTTCTAGACAAATCAGCCCTTGTATGTTGTGAGCAACTGGTCTCATGCCACATAGACAATATGTTGACTAACCATCAGACCGGTCACTCAGGGGGAAAGCATGGGTATTCAGGTCATTTATAGCGGTGAGCACGAGAGAGAGAACCATACGGCGAACAAGTGATCAAAATGCTAGACCAGGATTCGTCGCAAACCATATTGAAGGGCCGGGAGCATTTCGTTTCGACTTGCATTCAGCGTATGACGGATATTTTCGCCCATTCCGTGCCGATTGGCTCTGGCGAAGTATTGGCCGGGCCATCGGGTGGTGGGCGGCCTTCCCACATTCATCCGAGAAGCCAGGAAGGCCTTCGCTTATTGCACCACCCGTTCATCTCATCGACCCAGTTTTATCGGTTTGTCAAACAGGAGTCTAGTGCTGCGTTCAGGAGCTCATCAATAGGGGGGGAGGCCAAGACAGCAAGGGCGCTGGGGAGGAAATTACGAAAAAATTCAAGCCCATGGGCGAGGGCTACTTTAGGGATGAAACACAAGGGGGATGCGGTGCTGGGCAGTTGGCACAGGTCAGTGTTGTCAAGGGCAGGTTATCGCTGGCTTGAGCACTACTTGAGCGCTGCTCACCCAAGGACGGCAAACACCGAGCCCCACCGAGCGTGCATATAAGTAATTACAGCCCTCGTGTATCCGTCGTTCCTCTCGTTTGCCTCGCGCCTTCATCATGTCCATCGATACTCTCAAAAACCGTTACGAGGCAGCAGGCCAGGGCCACCTCTTCAAATTCTGGGCCAACCTCTCCCAGACAGAGCGAGATGCTCTCACTGCCCAGCTCGAAGCGCTCGATGTCGAGCGCGTCAATCGCATCTACGCCAAGTCTATCGCAGCGGAAGCGGCTTTCAGCGATCCTGCTACAGGGGCAGAATCAATTGAGCCCATTCCAAAGGATGCTACCGACTCCGCCGTTGGCAGCCTCGAGAAGGAGCGTGAGTGGCGCGCCATCGGCCTTGACGCCGTTTCTCGTGGTCAGGTTGGTGTTTTGCTCATGGCGGGTGGTCAAGGCACTCGCCTGGGCAGTAGCGCACCAAAAGGATGCTATGATATCGGGCTTCCTTCCCACAAATCTTTGTTTCAGTATCAGGCAGAGCGAATTGCTCGTTTGCAGCAGGTAGCCGAACAGGAGACAGGTCGATCCGCAGGGTCGGTAGTGATTCCCTGGTACGTCATGACGAGCGGCCCAACTCGTCGTGAGACAGAAGACTTCTTCACCCGACACTCTTACTTTGGTTTAAAACCCGCAAACGTTATCTTCTTCGAGCAAGGTATGTTTCCCTCCTAACCTCGCGGGTGTAGATTCGCTCATTTATATGTATAGGGACCCTTCCCTGTCTGACGATGGAGGGTAAGATCGTCCTGGAAACTCCTTACCGTGTCGCTGTCGCACCCGATGGCAACGGTGGACTCTATGCGGCCACTCGTGCTCCCCTCTCTGCCGGTAAATCTCACACAGTTCTTTCCGACCTCAAGAAACGCGGAGTTCTTTATGTGCACGCCTATTGCGTGGACAACTGTCTCGTCCGTATTGCGGATCCGGTTTTCCTTGGCTACGGCATTCAAAAGCAAGTGGACTGTGCAGCCAAGGTGGTTCCCAAAGCCTCGCCCTCAGAATCTGTAGGCGTTGTCGCCCGCCGTGGTGACAAATATAGTGTCGTCGAGTACTCCGAAATCTCGAAAGAGGAAGCCGAGCAGCGAGACCCGGAAACAGGTGAACTCACTTTCAGGGCCGGTAACATCGCCAACCATTTTTACACGACAACATTCCTCAATCGAGTGGAGAGCTTTGAGGAGCAACTCGCTTTCCACATTGCCCGTAAGAAGATTCCTCACATCAGCCTCGAAACTGGCGAATTAGTTAAGCCAATCAAACCCAACGGCATGAAGCTTGAGATGTTTGTCTTTGATGTGTTCCCTTTTACGGAGCGATTTGCGGTGTTGGAGGTCGAGAGACGGGAAGAGTTTAGCCCCTTGAAGAACGCTCCGGGTACGGGCTCAGATGATCCTGAAGCCAGTCGCCGCGATTTGCTTGCCCAGCATCGACGTTTCTTGGAGAACGCGGGTGCCATTGTCAAGGAGGGCGTTTTCATTGAGATCTCGCCGCTCGTGACCTATACTGGCGAGGGTCTGGAAGGCGTCAAAGGGAAGACCTTCACCAAGTCAGGAATGGTGGAGTCCGTTGAAGAACTTGATGCTTTGATGTGATTTGAACGGAAACAAACTCTTGGACTTGACAGCATGTGTCGTACGGACTTTTCTCAGTAGATAATCAGATAATGAGCGTTGTAATGTAGAATGGAATACCCATGGACCGGAGGCAATGTACACACACTCTCGCACAGTCAAATTTCGGTACATGTTTATCCTCAAGTCATAACGAGGTTCTTTCCCTTCCGCTGGCGGTATTGGTGCGATGAGCTTTCGGGTAGCGTGTAAGAGAGGGCCTGATCAAACTATCCAGCACCCTCGACACTCTTTTTAACCCTTGGAATCTTCTTTTCGAGCTTCTCCAGCTCCTCTTTGAGAGATGCGAATTGCCGTTGAGCTCGTTCTGCAGTAGGCTTTTGTTTTAACTGCGCCCAAAGTGGGCCAGTCCCCGATGAGACGGATGAGCTATGGGGACGAGTAAAAAATATACTGACTTCTTTACAACAGGTCAGGAGCTTGTCGATAATGACGTTCTTCTCAGCTTGTACCTCTTCAACTTCTTTTTTGAGCTGCTGGACCTGTTGGGGGGCAATTTGGACCGCACCAGGGAATGCGTATTATAAAGAGTGGCGTCGATACGAGGAAAAGGAACGAAGAGAAAGGTGTAGATTGAGTAAAAGCGCCAAGTGAAAAGGGATGGGGGAGGGAAAACACTGAAGTAAGGTGACGGGGGCCGGTAAGGACATACCTCGTCGTCAAGCTTGTCTGCCCGGTCCCGCTCATTCTGAAGCAGCTGCTTAGATTCTGCTGCGCGTGCACGAGAAAGTAAGACTTCGAGCTCTTTTGATCGGACAACGCACTCGAAGTGTCGTTCCCGGAGCTCGTACTGTTTGAGGACATCCTTCAGCCTCTCTCGGACGCTAAAAGGGTTACATCCAGTATGAATACAGGGTAACAAGGTCAGTGGCTTACACGCTGTCGAAGATTTCTTCCAGAGTCTTCTTTGCCCTGCGTAGACACAAGTTGATGACACTATTAACTGACTGGGAGCCAAACTTACTCCGGTGGATCCTCATTCCAGTTCTTCTTGAGCTGCTCCTGGCGAGGTTCAACATATTCGTCCTGTACCAAACAAAGTTGGTTATTTTACATTTAGACAGCAAATGCAATGGATCTGTTTGACTCACCCATTCCTCGACGCCCTCGCCGCTCACAGTAAGATCCATCAGCTCTACTGCCAGAATTTCGTCCTGGTCCTCCATACCCGCATCTTCTGGGGTCAGTTCATCGTCGAGTGTTCGGCCGTTGTGTGTAAAAATGAACTGAATAGTGGGTGTCCTTGTAGGCGAACTCTCCTTCCCCGTCTCGATCCTGCCGATGGTAGCTAGATCACTATTTCCGTCAACATGCTTCCCCGGTTTCTCCATTCGCTCTGTCCACGTGCTGAACAATCGGGAGAGCTTAGTTTTGCGTGATATCTTGAAAAATAGTTCGGCTCGATAGCGGCATACGACCTTGACAACGATATCTGGCATCTCGCGATATTTTGTATCTTGGAGTTTGACCTTGTCATCTTGCTTTGCGAGACTATTTCTTGTTCGTGTCAGCTAGGGATAACGGAGGTTGATCAGATAGTGTGATGGGGTGGGGGGCAGCAAAAAGCGCATACTTCGCTCTGCTGCTCGTCGACTTCTTGCTTGAGGTTCTTGTTATCTTCCTATCTAAGATCTGAGCATGGCGGGTATACGCCGAGTTATTATACGTACCCGCAAACGCTTGTTATCCTAGGTTGGAAATTCAGGCGAGTTCCAGCAGAAGAAATCTCTTTAGTCGTACCTTTTGCAGCTCACGAGCAAGGCCTTCTATTTTAGCCTTGCTCTGGTTCGCCTTTGTCAGTTGTGACTTGGCTAATGAAAGACTGAGATAGGGATCGCTAGAGTGAGCGTGTTGTTCGAACCTGCGTCTTTGTCCTTTGTCAATTTCTGTTTCTCTTTTGCATGATCCCGTTCGGCACGCTTCAATTCTGCAAACTGGGAATCGCTGTCTAAGTGGGTTGTAGTAGTGCAAGGAGTGGATTTCTTACCAACTCAATATATTTGGCGTGGATGGCGTTCTCTTCCATGCCTCTGACTGATTTTTGCGCCTCCTCAGCTGTATGTGCCGCCGCTCAACCTGGCTCGGCGGTACAATAAAACCCGCTGTACGCACCAAATTGCCGCTCCTCCTCTTCCTCGAGGACCTCCTCTTCTTCAAGTGCTGCTATTCTGTTTTTCACACTCTCGTACATTGTTACGGGGTCAACGGGTGGATCATTCCGTTTCTTGGCCTTTGAGTTCTGTGTGCCGTTGACGGCGGACGGGGAGGATGGTTGTGTAGATGCGGGCCGTGAGACGGGATGGACTGCCGTTGGAGGGGCCGGGGGAGCTGAAGCAGGAGCAGGTGGCGCAGGACCAGGGGGCGGGGGTTTGGGCTGTCTGGCAGACGCGTTCAGAAGAGGTTGGGTGCTAGGGGTACCGCTCATGTGCACATGCAACGGTTGGGAATGCTTGGAAGCACGCTTGCCAATGACCGACGGAGGGTGGGTGGCAGGGGCTGGGTACTGTTGGGTATGCAGAGCCAAGTTTGTGTTTGTGCTGCTGATTGGACACAAGACGGTGACGAGTGGCTGCACACTTGTCTGTATTCTCCACAACATGTGGTCTTCTCACTCACGACGCATGGGTCGCTCACTACACTGAACGCCTGGGGGGGGGGCATGCGACATATCATCTCCCGAAGCGAGACTGAGCCAGGGCTCGGATCAACACCCGTTGCGGTAGAATCCCAGTCACGCTGTATGCGTGCGCTGTGTGCTTGCAGAACGACACGGAGTGCTTGCATCTGCGCCTTCCCCCCGAGCCCGGGTCTCCCCAGGGAGCTCAAGAGAGAGGGCAGCTCCGCCATCCCCTCAAGATTGAAGGGTCACGTGTTGACCCCGAACGAACGCGTCCTCGCGTTCTTGGTTGGGGCCATCATCATCATCATCACCATCAATGCCACACTCATACGGTCAGTGAGAACCCCCCCCCTCTGCACAATCGGACAAGAGCTTATTCACCACTTCACAGACAAATCACCGTCCAACTCTCCAGTCAAAAAGAAGCCCAGGCTCTCTGCCAGTCCTGGCCACCAACATGCCCGTCCTTTTGTGCAGCCCTGCTTTGGTTCCACCGTATCCGGGCATGCTTCAAATCCTGGCCACGATCCGGATAACCCATTCACTTTGGCCTCTAATCGTATTTCCCCCACCCGCCTCAGACAGCCCTCTTCGGCTCTCCCCAGCTTTGGCTTTGCAGCGGCTTCGTCAATAAGCCAGTCTCGCGAACGCTCCCCATCCCCCGAAGCACCACCAGAGCACGACTTTGAAGCCTGGTTTAAACCCCCCTCAACCACCCCCGCTATTGGTTTTCAGACAGCTGCCTTCTCTACCCCGTCAACCACCACCTCCAACACCCCCGGCTTCGTGAGTCTCGGGTCCAAAGCACTACTTGCTCCTTCTGCTGCTGCCCTCGCCAAGGCGCAACAGCGAATGAGAGAGATATGGGATTCAGATCAGAATGAAGCAGAAAATGCCGATCCCTCGTCTCCTAAACCAATGGAGAAGGCAACGGCAGTTGCACCAGATACCCCTCAGCCCTCGTTCCAACGTGCTGCCCTTCAGCCTTTGGAGAATAATTTTCGGAATCCTGGCACACCGACTCCTGCCGGATTCTCACACTTCACGCTTCCAGGAAAACAAACAGCGATCGATCAGCTGAAGCAGAGAAGCAAAGCGTTTCGTTCCCCTCTAATTAAGAGTTCCCCTGGGTCTGCGTCTGTCCACTCGCCCTTGAATCCCAACAACAGCTTTTCGTCAGCTCTGACTTTTCCTACTCAGTCGGTCCCGTTCGCACCCTCTACACCCGTTCGACCATCACTACCTGCTCGCGGCTCCTCGGCTTTGCTTACACCAGGGCGGAACATCACAGGTTCCGCACGGGGTGCTCCTACATCTTTCGTCACCCCGTTTAAACCAGGAATGCGGCCAGGAGAGTCTGGGTGGGCAGCACTTCAAGAATCATTGCACAAGGGCGGGTCTCATAGTACCGACCGCTCTCTGGTATTACGACCCAACCCACCTAGCGCCTCTCGCCAGGGCAGAAATGATCACAAGACGTTCTTTAGCCTATGTACGTCCCTGGTAGAACACTACTTCATAAGCTACCCGCTCATCTCTTTATCACAGCGCCTCCAGCTGACAGGACGATCCTTGCTAAATCTGGGCTGCGTCCACAACGATTTACTAGGGAGGACCTTGAGTCGCTAAACATGTGAGTATTCTGGTTTTAGACCAATATTGGCTTGACTTTACGCATAGAAATATCCTTGAACTTCAGCAGATGTCTCCCACGCTTGCTATGCATTACTCTTTCTACACGGTATCGACGCAACGTCCATCACAGCCAATACAGCTAACCCAGCTGCTGGGTCCTGCAGCAGCCCTGAAAGAACTCCATGATCGCGGCTGCATTTTGGCCACAAAGCCCTGGGTTGATAATCATTGGGGTTTGATTCTCTGGAAGCTCGCCGGAATGGTTGCTCTGGATCCTAACAGTGAGAGCGATCCATCAACTAAACGATGGTGTTGGGCAGAGGTGAGGCGACAGTTGTTACTGCGGTGGGCGTCCTCCCTTCCTTCGTCTTGTGATAACCTAATTTGTACAGCTATGAGCGGGAATTAAATCAGACCAAACGTCCAGCGCTACGTCTAATTGCTACTCAGGATGCGCCCGCTGCTTTTCCGATGGTATTATGCATTTCTGATATTTTTTGGGTGACACCCGATAGCGGTTCACGGACGGCATATCCTGAGCTTGAGGTTACGGATGGGTGGTACCGCTTGAAGGCGAAGATTGACGCCCCTATGGCCAGGGCAGTTAAGAAGAGGTATCATTCGAATCGGACGAAAAATTGGAGTTGCTGGTGCAAAGGCAAGCGTACCTTGCTTCCATCTGATTTCCCTTATTTAAAACAGGAAACAGCTCAATTCCGAACGAAAGGAGCCACAAGAAATCCTCGAGGCGTATAACTCTGTAAAGTTAACACTCAGTGGGAACTCATCACATTTGATGCCTTGGGATGCGAAACTGGGCTTCACCAGAGGACCTTGCATCTCCACCATGCACAGCTTGACGCCAGATGGTGGTCCTGTAGCTGCAATGGATGTTGTCGTGGTCAAAGTAAGCAGCGTAACTGGTGTTGAATAACGACACTGCACAATCATTCTATTGGCAGACATATCCAATCGCTTTTCTCGAATTTCTGATAGATGAACACGGACGAAGGCGAACTGAGGGTCCAAGGAATGAAACCGACGAGATGAAGCTTAACGAAGAGTGGAAGGTTCGTCCTAACGGGTGCTCATCCATGCTTTACAGTGCTAACTTCATACACTTCAGAAAAAACGCGAGCTCGAAGCATCAAAGATAAGCACCGAATTTGAGAAAAAGGTAACAAGATATGAATCATACATGGACAAGCTGGAACGGCGCGCCGGAACAGGTTTCCAAGCTAATCAAGATGGCATGTGATATTCCACAATAACCTTAAATGCCGCGGCTCATAATGACTAACAAGATGGACCGCCGGATCACATCGAGAAGTTGTACGATCAGCTGGAGGAACATGATGATGCCGTAGCTCTCTTGAGTCGCGTCGTTCCCCAGGATGCCGGATGGCTTGCTAAACATATTCGGCGTTGTATGGAAGCTGACCGTGGACGCATAACCGATGAGATAGAGAAAGAGCTTGAGGTACGGTCTTCACATATCCTTCAGGCAGCGAGTTAATTTTTACCCCTTAGGCTAGCTGTCCTCCTAGAGACATTCGGAATTTCAAAGTCATTGTTGTACAAGACTCTCAAACTTGCCGTCGGCCCGCATATAGGCATGCCCAGCTCACGGTTTGGGATGTGCTCAGCCTTACTTTATCGGAGGGTGCAAAGGCTGGGTCGATCGAAACTGGGAGTCGGTTCTTGGTAAGACAAAGCTCCCTCCGATCCATTAAGCTTCTTATATGGTATATATGCAGATCACCAACCTGAATCCCACAACACAGAGCGCATGGATGGGGCACAGCCCCGGCGCACAGATTTTCTTGTCCACAACCCGCCTTACTAGATGGATCAGGCTCAAATCACCATCATAATGCCCGCACTTGATCCTTACTACTACTACTACTACTACTACATACTACCGCCCAAGTCTCAGCCAATTATGTGTTGTTTGATCAATGTAATATTAACCGCAATGTTATAGTGTACTTATCCAATATTTGGCAGTCTGGGACTCATTCCAAAAAACGGGCGTGAATGACTCTATTAAGGAATATATTATCATAAGCGTATAAATATTATCTAATTACCGGCCATGAGCCCATACTTTTGGAATACATCATTCCAAGCACCAGTATCTTCATGACCCATACAGACCACAGTAGGCTTACTGCCGGACTCGGGACCGAAAACTCTCGCTGCAACGCGCCGAATGGCATGGCCATCAACCTGGTCGATCTTTTGTGTCATCTCCGAGATAGGAACCTTGCGGTTATGGACAAGAATCTAAACGACCGAGTGAGCAAATCGAGAACGAAGGCAGTATATTATAGCGATGTGTACCTGTCGACCCATATCTTCTACCTCGACCGCACGACTCTCCAGGGCCATCATCAAACTAGACTTTAACTGGTTCTTGGCTCTGCTCAACTCGATGGGAGGAATTGTAGTGTAGAGCAACAAACTGAGCTGATGCACAAGGTGGGGAAGAATCTGGCCGGGTGTATTTCCGCCTCGTAAACCAGATCCGGCCTGGGAGGAAGGATGCAAAGAGACCAAAGAGGGAAGAGTCGGTGTAGATATGGTGGAAAGACGCGCAGTGGTCAACTTGTGGGTAGTGGTTGAGAATATGGGTATAAAGGCGGGAGTACATCCCTTTCCCGGGGCCTCCTGTGAGTAAAAAAAAAAAAAAAAACAGATGTTGCTAGGAATTGTATTGGACAGGAGAGGTTAACGTACCTGCAGAGAAACTGCCTCCTCCGCCAAGGAGAACTTGTATGGTTGCGAGTGCGTAGATGTCATCGTCATGGATACCTACTCCCTCATACGCAACGTACAGGTGGTTGAACTCGGCTTGAGGGTCGTGAATGAAACGGTGGCCTCCCGTATATGTCGAAGTAGGACTTTGGGGTATCACAGAAGATGCAGCATTAGGAAAGAGATAGGATGCTGCACGGGTGAGGGATTTATTGGCGGCAGGAGAAGAAGAGGAGAGAAGGTACGGAGGTATTGAAGGGTTGTTGGCATTAGCTCGGGAGGCGGTTGTCTGAGATGTGGCAGAGGCTTTGAGTGAAGAAAAGAATTTGTCCGCAAGCTCAACGAGCTCCTCGTGCTGCATTCCTGCTCCTGCAATAACCATTCTCTCTGGCTTGTACCACTCCTTCATTGCCGTACGCAGTGCGAGATCATCGAGGAAGTTGATGCGGTCTTCCGGACAAAGAAGGGGATTTCCAAGCCCTTTCCCGCCGTAGGCGACGTTGTGCAAGATTTCAGGAATGATCATCTCAGGCTTGGTTCTGATCTCACGGACTTCGTAGAACGCAGCATCACGTTGAGCCTCGATTTCTTCGGGAAGGAAAGATGGGTTGAGCACAGTATCTGCAATGAGTGAGAGGGCGAGAGGGGTCGCCTGATGGAAATGAGACGACTGGTACATGATGGATTCCCGAGACGACGAGCACATAATCTGACCACCGAGCGAGTGCACAGCGCTTGACATTTCTTCGTCAGTGCGGTTCAGTGTACTCTGCAAAAAGACGGCAATGAGAAAAAGCCGTGTAAATCAAATTGTGATTTGTGGGACGTACCTTGAATGCCATACGATCCAAAAAATGGCTGGCGCCGGACACTTCTGGCCACTCATACCGCGAACCTGCGTCGACGTAAAGACCGACAGAGGAGAAATGGCCTGGAGTCGCTTCGGTTGCGACACGGATTTTGTTCGGGAGAGTCGTAATCTTCACATTGGGCTCGAGGGCCTCGGTGGCGTATGAACGAGGTTTCCCGAGCCTACTTGCAACACGACCATGGCGAAGAAGTAGGGAATGAGACCTGCGCATGGTGTCTGTATCGTCACCGGGTGGCGTCCGTCGTTTGGAACAGCCGTGAAAACGCTGGATTGGTCACGCCGGCACACCCCTGCATTACAAAATAAGGTAGACGACATCAAGAACCAGCACCCTTACATAATCAAAACCAACCTCGGCTGGCAGCTCTAATATACTGCACATTGAAACACTTAGCACCAAAATAACACGATCAAGGTATATAGAATAGATGTGGTTAAAGTTCTATGAATTTTTTTTCCCTGAAAACTCAGAACACCTCAAGATTTTAAGGGTTAAATATTTTCCACCCAAAAAGTCGCCAAATGTCTCAATTGTTACTTAGGAATGAAGGATAAAAAAATTCAAAATTATGACTTTTATGATTGGCAGCTTATATAATGGCTTATATAATTGCATATGTAATCATACACGTGACTTCTTAGGGGGAATAGGAGAGGTGTAGAGCACTGAGGAAATACTAAAAACACGTCTGAAAACCCACACCACTTAGTTATATCAATGGGCCGACGATCTAATGCTGTACGAGCACGCATGGCAAATCTCAAGGTGAGAGCATGACTTGACAACGTGCCCCACCTGCAAATCAAACGGTTTGGCATTATTTGTCACCTTATCAGCTTCTAACCGTGTATTTTTAGCAGATATGCCAACAGATCGGCCCGATTTATCAATGCATACTCACAGGGTCTGTCAGGTCCCGAGGCTGCATGGGCCAACAAAAAGTATCACGGCCATAGGAGCCTTCCCCCCGAAATTCTAGCAAACTTGAAGAAAGAATTTGAGGAGAAGTATGCTGGAGTCAAGTAGAAAGTATAAAAAATTATAGCCGCCCACTTTTTTTTTTGCGAACCCAATATTGGCAGCTGACTAAGCTGCTTACATAAACGTGCTGGGTCTTGATGTCGTCTACCTTACTTGAATACCAAAGACCCCGATTAGGGCAAGTCTCAATAGCTAAGTGGTTATAGCATGCGATTGCAGTGCAAGAATAGCATACTATCGCAGGGTCGGGTGTTCGAATCACCCTTGGGACTTATTTTTCATTCCCCCATGGTTGACGCCGCCACCCACCAAATCGTTGACATGCTCAGGGAACATCATAACTGCGGGCCGCAAGTACACGTCTTCCCGCGCGCCACTAGCCAGAATCCTTTCCTCCACCTCCCATGGTCGGTTTCTCAACTGCGGCGCCATGGCTAAACAAAATAGGGTATCATGGCCCCGTAACTGCTACCTTGGACTGGTGTGAAGTACGTTTATTTCACTCCAGCTGGCTATCCTCGCACGCGGTAACTCGCCATGTTGAAACAGGCAAACTACCAGTTTTCGCCCTATATTGCGGAAATGGCCAATTCTTTGTCGAATTTGTACACAATAGCCGTTTCAATCATCGGGTGCCTAAGCGCTATCAAGCAGTCATTGCCAAGGAGGTACGCTGTTGCATACCTGGTAAGCACGGAGCGTCCCCCCCTGCACCTACATTTACCTTTGCAATAGGGCGTTGCTCTCGTCGGCGTTGGTAGTTTCTTGTTCCATGCAACGCTACTCTATGAAGCCCAGCTTGCTGACGAACTCCCAATGATATACGTAGGCTCCATGAGCCTCTTTGTCTCCTTTGATGATGAGCCAGGATACGGTGTAAAGTCGTCAAGAAGCAAGTTCTTGATAGCATTCCTCCTGCTGTTTGATGTCCTCTTCACTTGGAGCTAGTGAGCATCAGCCTTCTTCGACCCGCTCCCTACTACTGCTCTGTGTTTTTACTCCGTTCGGACACAGTTACCTCTACCGGAACCCAGTCTATCACCAAGTCGTATTCGCTGCCATTATATTTACCACCTCGGGTCGGATCGCTTACCTTCTCAAGTGGTCCGAAGCAGGCCAGCGATTACCCCCCACCACGAAACGCACGATCACGCGGTTATTCGGCACTGGCTCCCTCCTCTTTACGACTGGCTTTTTGATCTGGAACTTGGATAACATATTCTGTGATGTCTTGATAGGATGGAAACTGGTGGTTGGGTGGCCCGCCGCATTTCTCCTTGAAGGTCAGTACGTATATTTAGTGTCTGTCCAAGGATAGTGCTGGACCCAACGCAGGACACTCATGGTGGCATATTCTCACGGTAGGATGTTCCTCGCACATCAAACTGTGATTTCATTAGTTTCGTCAGGGAGCCGGAACCTACTACAAGTTTGCTGGCATTCAATGTAAGGAACCGTTTGACTACAATGTAATTATCTACTCATACCATCTACAGACGCGTATGCTTTATTTGCCCGCTCTCCACGCTCGGCACTAACCTTCGGTAGTACGCTCTGCATCAAAGACGACCCCGCCAAGTATATTGTTGACTACGAGCATGGACTGCCCCACATCAAATGTGTGCACATAAAGAAAAGCCAATAAACACGATGCAGCCGCCGTCATACTATATATTAGTAATGATAATGTACTCGCGGTACTTGTACTAGGCCTCCACTTCGGAAGCTACACTAAAATGCTCTCCTACGGTCCACTTGATGAAATCTAAGACTGCGACACCTCCACCCGCTGACGGCCTCGAAATCAGCCCCTTTTGCTCTGACCATGCAGTAAGAGCATCTCGAACGGGGGGACTCGAAGTATCACCAGCCAACATCATAAAAGGTTGGTTGTATAGGGCATATTCGTCGTCTCCCTCGACGTCATGTGTCTCGAATCCAACTATTTGCCGAGCAATTGACCGTTCGAGGCGTTCCAGATCACTTTGAAATGCTTCAGATGGCAGCACTTCTGAGAGTCTGGGTGTTTTCAACGCAAGAAGCGCAAGGGTACTGACGCGACCTTGGGTAGGATCGTTTATCGAACCATGGGTGTAAGAGGCCAGACGGAGGGCAAGGTCGCTCCGTTGAGGAGCGTTTTCTACCACTGCGACAGCTCGTCGTAGTGTGATATTCTCCCCGAGTTTGGCAATCGTGTCTTGTATTGCACTCGCCACTGTACCAGATGGCTGAGCACCTGGGTCGGCCCTGGACAGCAACGGTGTATCTTGTAACAAATCCAAAGAGCACGGCTGAAACGCAGCTTTCGATCCTGTCGCATCGGAAATGTACGCCGCGGTATGCGCAATGTCCGCAGATAATCGCCCAAAAAGTTCGTTGCGCCCTACAAAGTCGGTTTCGCAATTGAGTTCAATCATCGCAGCCCGAACACCTCCGTATCCCCCTATGCTCCGGGGCCCCGCTCCACTCGAGAGCACGGCAACACTGACGAGACCCTGGCTGGTAGCCCTCCCTTGCACCTTTGCCGCCCTTTTGGCACCTGAGGCCACGAGATCCTTTTGGAGCCACTCGAGTGCAGCATTCAAGTCGTTATTGGTTACAGCGAGTGCCTCACGGGCTTTCACGATGGAAACCTCGGTGAGCTTGCGCAGCTCCGCGACTAGCTTGACTGACGGCTTTCCTTGCTGTTGCGTCGAGTACCGACGAGCCGCAAGTTGCAAGCGGTGGCGGCAGAGGGTGTTGAGCATTGCGGACGCGAGCAGTTGGTGTTTAGCAGCTTGAACTGCAAAAATTGCGGACCCTGTACGCGAGTCCGTGACCGTGAGTTGCCGGCCCGCGCTCCCGGTGATCGTCAAATTTGATGAGAGGTTTTGTCAATTTGGACCATGACCACCTTCAGCATTCCAGAGACTCTCCCCCAAGACCTATTGCTCATCAAAGAATTTATCGACCAACATAATGCTTCAGAGCAATCAAGACGTACATTAGAGGATGCCAACGACGATATTGCAAGTTCGGGCAGCGACATTGACAGCGAAGAAGAAATCGAGAAGGACCTTACTGTCATTCTAGACGGAGAAAATGAAGATGATCGCAAATCTCTGTATGTCTTCCGTGTATGTGTTTCTAATGCTTCCCGCCAAACCTTTTGCCCTTCTAGCCATGATTCGGACCCATCTTCTGATACAGATTCGAGTTCCGAGACAGACTCAGAATCAGAACCAGGACCAGACGATGGAAGGGAAGGGAAATCTGCTAAAGTGGCACCTTTAACCGTGGAGCCTGACGATGAAGATGATCCGTTTCCAAACATCGAAACGCATCCTCACACCAAGAATGAAATTGTCGACATGGAACTAAACATTCCAGACCTGCAGGAAGTAGGAGCAGATGAGGACCTCGAAAAAATCGGCGAAGTTATGTCTATCGTCAATAACACTGTTATCGTCAGAGGACTCGCCTCTGGTCACTCCAGCAGAGGGTCTGAAAGAGCTCTTGATTGTGACACTCTCCTTGTGTTCGAAGACCGCAAAGTATTGGGCTACGTGCGTGCCGTGCACTTTCCTTCGATCTTAACCACTGATGCAATCTCAGGTAGATATACGAAACATTTGGGCCAACATTACAACCATTCTACCAGGTCAAATTCAACCAAAAGTATCCTCTCGACCCAGAAAAAGTTACTATCGGCCGTCAGGTCTTTCATGCACCAAGGCGCAGTCACTTTGTGTTCGTCAACCAGCTCAGACAGTCTAAAGGAAGCGACGCAAGCAATGTACACGATGAAGAGCCGGCTGAGGATGAGCTTGAATTTTCAGACGACGAAGCGGAGATAGCACACAGAAGCCATCTCAAGAAAAAGTATGCTCACGTATGCTCCTCGTTACACACAGATATCCTAATCGAAATAGGCGAGCAGGATCTTGTACACGTTCGGCAGCTTCTTCAAGGCACACTACGCCTGTACCGTCGCAAATGCACGACCAGGACATGATGAATGAATCAATCTTGAACGGGAGTGCCTATGATGAATACGGACCCTATGACTTGGATTACGGTGCCAACCCATCCCGCCCTGCACCCGAGCCATATGACGACCCATATTCCGATGCGTACAATATGACCAAGTCGGACGTGATCCCACAGTCTTCTACGCGTACAAATAAAGTCCACGAAAAACCTATCAATTATAGAGATCAAAGTTCTCCCTATCCGGGTGGCCGTGGGCGCGGGCGAAGTCGTGGAAGAGGCAGAAGAGTCGGCACCAACGCAAGTGGAGGCTCTGGTAGAGATATCGGCTACCACCCGCGTATGTTCGACCCTAGCGCCGGAGGTTACGATCCCCGAATGCCACATGCATCACTACCACTCCCTTATCCCCAGGGGCAAGGCAATCTTTCTTCCAATTTTGTTCCGCCCACTTCAAACACCCACGCGTTCCCTGCGTGGGGTTATCCTAACGAACAACTCGGACGCCCACAAAACTATCAATCGCAAATGCTTCCAAGCCCGAACACCCAAAACCCCATGCTCTTCCAACCTCATATTAATCCTCGCTTTGCATCTGCCTTCGGCCTGAGACCAACCCCGAACACCCCGGCATCCCCTCAAGTACCGTCACAGCCCACGGGTGCACCTCCGGACACACCATTACACAACTGGACAGAGCAGTGGACCGTTCCGGTCACAAATCACACAGATTTGGAGAACACAAAACCAAATCCTCAAAAGCATTGCTGAGACACTTCAGTTACGAGTAATTTATCACCTTATCTCATTGGTTGTGTAGATTGTATGGTGTCCTTGTACTTGTCCATGCACGTTGGAAACGAATTAACGACATATTATGGTCACCTGTTATTGTGATCAACACGCATGCACGAGGCCCTCAGGAGAAGGCCGCTGATGGCTCCGCACAATCAGCTTACATACCTCGCTTGCGGATTCCAAGGGGCATCCTCCTGAGCTCCATAACTTCTTGACTGCGATGTTCACTTCTCGGGCTGTGTTTAGAACAAGGTCAGTTCATCTGTCGCTCAGATGTGTAGGGTGAACACAGGAGACAGTGGCACTGCCAGGACGACTGAATGCCACCCCTGCTCTATGCCCATTGGATTAACATGGGTACTCAGTACTCAGCTCCCTCCTCAAGAATGTAACGCGAGGCTCCTGTATTCTTAAATAACTCAGGGGGGCACGGTCGTTGCCAGTTCTTCTGCCAACATTCGTCCTGCCACCTGGAAGCACTGCTTGTCCAGCATACTGTACGCGCACGTTCCTTGCCCTCACAAATAGGAACCCCGGTAGGTCCTCGTCCTGAATCAGTAGTATCAGGCCACCCAAGATGGCCGATGTCCACCTTGTGCATTTACTACTTAGCTGTACTTCTGGTGTTGGCACTTTCTCTGCCGTTGTTGAATTAGTCCACTGACTCCCAGCAAGGAAGACTTCCGCTACTTCTAGAAGCAGTCGATTAGGAAGTTTGGCTAGGGGACCTTTCCCAGTAGCAAGATCACTGCTTACACTGTCTCTACTAGCTTAGTAAATGATTGGAATGACAAGCTCACCGTTATCTAATCGTTACTTCCCAACCGCTTCGACATATTTTTGTGCCCAACTGATATAGTTTATTTTTACTCTTCATTGAAACTCCATCTGCCGCCGTTGCCTTTCTGCAAATTGTGATGATAGACGGTGTACATGGAAGAGTGATAATATAACTATTAACAAGAAAGAGAACGCCATGTGCTTGCGCCCCATTTTTACATATGCTCAGGACTTCGACGCATGGCATCAGAATACCCGACGAGTGAATACAAGGGGATCGCCACATGGATTGCAAAGCAATCGTGGGTAATTCAAGCTTCACGACTATCATTCAACTGCCTGTTACCGCTGAACTGAGCTTCCTTAGTCCAGTCGTGGTCGCTCGTTCACAAACCTTCTTCTTCTTCTTCTTAGAGATGCATGTGCCCATCGCTGAAAATGGTTGACATCTAGAATATAACTGCCGCTTGTGAGTTGCTATATCACAGCTAGCGGATTCAACGATCTCTTCAACCCCACAATCTGCACACAATGTCAACAATCTCCGTCGCCCTCGCTATTTGGTTATCGTTATCGCTTACTGCAGCGTCGCCTATGCAATCCCCTGCCGAATACACAAGCCTTTTCGGGAGGAATGCCGGCCTGGCATCGGGGTGCTCCACTGCTGGAAGCGCTTCTTGTCATAACACCTCGGCAGTTTCGAATCTTTGTTGCTTTGAGAGCCCAGGAGTATGCCTTATGTGATGAATTGACTCTACCTCCTGTTCTAACGATAGCGAAAAAGGGTCTCTTGCTCCAAACGCAGGCAAGCGGCCTACCAGGCTCTGGGGCCACTGTATTGAACATTTCTGTAGTTTTGGGATACGAATCCTTCAACTGGACCGGTAGACAGTTGGACTATTCATGGTGGGTACTTCACGACTATCTTGCCTTGCCAATAGGGGTGAGAATATTTTCATAGGTCTCTGGCCTGATTTGTGAGCAGAGAAGCATTCACGAATTTGCGATTAAGACCTCAAATATTATCTGGCACAGCTGTGACACCACCTTTACGGAGAACTGTGATCCATCGCGCGCGTACACTGGTATTGACTCAGTGAGCTAAAAACGCCATTATAATGAATTGGGGGATTCACCCACTTTTGTGGTTGCAGTTGCTCTCTGCTCAAGGAGCAGGTGATACTTTATCCTTTATGCAAACTGTGAGTGCTGGGCCTTTGCGTGATCCCTCCGGAAGTTGATTTTCGTAGCACTGGGTCGATATCAATGGCCAGAATGAGCAGTTCTGGGAGGTAGGTATATCATTTGTGTTTAGATTTAGTCTTACAAAGTGACAAAAGCATGAATGGTCGACGCACGGAACCTGTATGAGGTAGGTCTAGTTTGGTCAATGTGTGGTGATGAGCGATCAGACTCACCCATAATTAGCACTCTTGAGACTAGGTGTTTGCCAAGTGGAAGCCCGAGAGGCGCAGAGGTACGAAGAGCCCATGTCAGCGTTAAACCTCCTGAACACTTGACCTTTGGCAGGCTGTCGCTTTCTTCCAAACCGTCGTCAAATTATTTAAGGTAAGGTATCGGAATAAAATACACGTGCATAGATACTCATACATCCACATAGACGTTGCCTACTTATACCTGGTTAGCCGATGCGGGCATTTTACCCAGCTCGTCCCAAACGTACACGCTGTCAACCCTCACCTCGGCACTCAAGCGAGCGTCAGGAGTCACGCCGGCGTTGGACTGCACCTCGGGCGCGTTGAATGCAATTGAGTGGTACTTCAACCTAAAAGGATCAATTATCGATGGGGTTTTCGTACCAATAAGTATGTCGAGAACGCGCGACGGTTGGCCCGCGTTTAATTGTACCTAGATGCCCCTAAGGCTGGCTCTTGCCCTTCCTCGGGTATTCGGTACCCGCTCAAGTCTGGGTCGCCTAGTCCAACTGTGAGCAAAGACTTTTTTTATTGTGAAATGCCGAGATAATTGATTCCGTCTGGCAGACAACTTCAGTATATTTGTTCCATTCGACTGCATCACACTAAAAGCTAACCTGAACATTTCGCAAGTCAACACCAACAGGTGTGAGTGAATTAATAAATAAGCCGGTCCTACCAGGTTTCTGATGAATATTCCTAGACATCGGGAGTCCCCCCTCCTAGGGCAACCATCAATGCCATCCGTTCCGGGTCTCGTCTGGGGGGACTCCTTTCTCTTGGAACATGGTCTACGCAGACGTTGGCAACCTTCAGTCTTTCTGGGACTGCATCCAGCTTCACTATGACCTCATCAAAGGGCAACTGTGGGGTCAGCGGGGGAACGTTTAGCTGTGGCAGTGGCGTTTCATTGAGCAAATTCTCTATGGTTGGTCATATCTGTAAATCAATACTTGGGCCTGAGACCTGATGGACTCGACAGGTCTCTTCGGGAGGCTCATTATTGTTGGCATCCGGGGGGTCCACGAGCTTCACGAGTGACGGGGTTCCAAGTGGTACGAGCGTATTCACTGTATTTACGGGATCTTCACACAGCCAAGACTACACGCTGGAAATCGTGAGCGTTTGATGCGGTGAGTCGGTACATTTTAGTCGATTTATACGGTTCGTAGGGAGTTTATCAATGCACGTGATGAAATGCCTGGGTGCCTTACTGATTCCTAAAGCTGAAGGCTGAGCGCGTTGCCATCACACATCACAAAAAGACATATTCAGGAGTCTAACCAAGGGAGGCTAGGTTCCGCGGGTACCACACTGAGACTTTAACGCCACATTCTCTCCAGTAGAAACGCTCTACGGCGGTTGAAATACATCCACTGAAGGCGTTTTTCTTCTTTCGGTGGGGCTACAATGTACATGGGCCGGGGCATCTAGCAAGTTGCAACAAGCCCCGTTGGCGTCATATATGGGTGAACGTCCAACTGGAAAAGATGTCTACCCTGGACCCACTAAAAATCCGGCCTCTCCCGTCCAGAGGAATTGGTATTCATTTTCCTTCCAATTAGTCCTCTCCAGGTATCCACCACTAGGACATGGTTATGGCCTTCTTCCCAAATTTCAACATGCTTGTTAGGATACGGTCCATCCTACTAAGTGGGAGTCCATAGTTTAGGCGGTGCTGAAGGATATATAGGGCTTTTGTTTGGGTTGGTCATAGGTCTGGCCTGTCTTCTGGCTGAATGACTCTTTTGCAGCATAGTGTCCAAATAAGATGTACGCCCTCTGAGACCAGTATTTGGCAGAGTCTCGTCTTCACGTGGTCTGCTTTGTTTGTCATCCTTCAGGGAGATTATATGTCGGAAAAATGGGGATTGGCATGGATGCGAAGATGTGAAGACATCACTGCTGGGCTGGGTCTGGTTGCTGAATTTCTGAGTCTATATTTTTTAGCAGGTGTTCCAAACCGTAGACTCGACTTGGTCACGGAAATGGCAGCGTGCTCTGGCAGGCTCTGGCCTGGAGCTCGGGATTATCGATGTTTACTAAATGTTCAGCCAATGGCTGAAGGCCTCGGCTATTCCTGTTGCTCTCTCCAGTCATTCGCTCTCGCCTACAGAACCAAATAGATGTAAAGCTAGCTAACTTGTAACGGCCTGTAACGGCGGAATTCTCCGGAAAACAAATACGATTAAATGCTATCTCCTTCAGAGCAAGACTTTGTGCACGACTCGGACGCAACTTACCCGCTCGGCGTTATAGCTCATCATAGCAGTGAACGATTCGGTCGCAGTTCACACAACTTTGGAGGACACAGAACCCAATCCCCCAAAGCATTGCTGGGACACTTCTGTGACGAATAATTCACCCCACTATCTCATTGGCCGTGCAAGTTGTATGGTGGGCTTGCACCTGCATGCGCACATCGGAAACGACACCTTGTGGTCACCCACTGGTGACCAATACACATACACAAGGTCCCCAGGAGAAGGCCACTGAAGGCTCCGCCTATTCTTTTCATCCCTCTGGAGCGGTTTCCACGTTCCCCGGTTCTGGTCACCTCTGAGAGATCTAATATCAAATCCATCCCACTTGAAGCTCGATGCCTGCCATCCCCGAAGCAAACATCGTCACACGCCTGATATCCATGATGCGGACCAACAGCGTGCTGCTCAATGCAGAGCTATGCTATGCGAAATAGACCTTGTGGTGATCTTGAAACTTATTTTGGCAGACTTATATTTACTCCCGGCTGCGTTCAGAATAAAGCCAGTTCACCTGTCGTTCGCATGCGTATAGATGAGCACAGGAGACAGTGACATTAGATGATCGAATATCGCCTCTAGTCTGTGCCGATTGAACATGATCTGTTCTTCCGCCCGGGAGCACTGCTTGTCCAACACGCTCATTTAGACTACCCACGCACGTTCCTTGCTCTCACAAATAGGAACCCCGGTGGGCCCTCATCCTCAGGTCAGCTCGGCGTCAGGCCGTCTAAGATGGCCGTTGTCCACCCTGTCCCCGTGCTGTCACTTTCTCAGCTATAAGCTAAAGCGGCCGCCAACTCCCCGCATAGGAAGACTTGGAAATAGTGGTCGGAATTGCAAGCTCACCATTATCTCGCTATTTCCCAGCTGCCTTGATTTTATCTTTACTCTTCACTGAAAGTTTATCTATCACTGCTGCTTTCTGCACAGTGCAATGATAAACGGTGTGTACGGAAGGGTGATAATGTAACTATTAACAAGTGAGGGAATGTTAAGACTTCGACGCAGCCAGGGGTGGCACCAGAGGACCCGACAAATGAATACAAAGAGATCACCACATGGTTCGTAATCGATTGATCATTTAAGCTTCATTGATTATCATTCACCCGCCTGATATCGCTAAACAAAGCATCCTTAGTCCAGTCGTAGCTGCTCGTTCACAGACCTTCTGATTTCTTTGAGATGCGTGTGTCCGCCGTCAAAATAGCTGACATCTAGAATATAAACTGCCGCTCGTGAGCTGTATATTACAGCCAGCGAATTCAATGATCTCTTCAACCCCACAATCTGCACACAATGTTAACAATCTCTGTCACCTTGGCTATTTGGTTGTCATTATCGCTTACTACAGCGTCACCTATGCAATCCCCTGCCGAATACACAAGCCTTTTCGGGAGGAATGCCGGCCTGGTATCGGGGTGTTCCACTGATGGAAGCGCTTCTTGCCATAACACCTCGGCAGTTTCGAATCTTTGCTGCTTTGAGAGTCCAGGAGTACGTTTTATGTGATGAACCAACTTTGCCCTATGTTCTTACAATGGTATAAAAGGGTCTCTTGCTCCAAACTCAGGCAAGCAACCTACCAGGCTCTGGAACCATTGTATTGATGATTCGACATTTCTGTAGTTTTGGGATACAAATCCTCCAACTGGACCAGTAGATAGTTGGACTATCCATGGTGGGTACTTTGCGACTATCTTGCCTTGATAGGGATGAGAATACTTTCATAGGTCTCTGGCCTGATTTGTGAGCCGAGAAGCATTCACAGATTTGTGATTAAAACATCAAATATTATCACAGCTGTGACACCACCTTTACGGAGAACTGTGATCCATTGCGGGCATACACTAGCATCGACTCAGTGAGTTAAGAATGCCATTATATTGAATGAGCCGGGGAATTTACCTACTTTTGTGGTTGTAGTTGCTCTCCGCTCAAGGGGCAGAGGATACCTTAGCCTTCATGCAAACTGTGAGTACTGAATGTTTATGTGATCCCTTTAGAGGTTGATTTTTGTAGCACTGGGTTGATATCAATGGCAGGAATGAGCAGTTCTGGGAGGTGGGTATACTTAAGTTATTCATTTGTGGTTAGATTTGATCCTACAAAGTGACAAAAGCATGAATGGTCGACACACGGAACCTGTATGAGGTAGGTCTAGTTTGGTTGACATGTCGTGATGAGCAATTGAACTCACTCATGATTATCCATAATTAGTACTCTTGAAACCCAGTGTTTGCCAGATGGAAGCCCAACAGGCGCAGAGGTACAAAGCATTTATACCATATTACCGGTGCCAAATCTCCTGAACATTCGATGTCGGCAGGCTGTCGCTTTCTTCCAAACTGTTGTCAAATTATTCAAGGTAAGACATTCCAATAGAACTATGCACTGCTGTGTGTAGATACCCACATGTTTGTGCAGACACTGCCTACTTATACTTGGCTAGCCAATGCGGGCATTTTACCTGATCCATCTCAGACATACACGCTACTCACGCTCACTGAGGCGCTGAAGAGTGCGTCAGGATTCACACCGGCATTGGACTGCAGCTCGGGCGCGTTGAATGCAATTGAGTGGTACTTCAATCTAAAAGGATCAATTATCGATGGGGTTTTTGTACCGATAAGTGTGTCGAGAACATGCAATGGTTGGCCTGTGTTTAGTTGCACCTAGATGCACCTAAGCCTGGTTCTTGCCCTTCTTCGGGTATTCGATACCCACCCAAGACTCTTGCTCCTACTCCAACTGTGAGTAAACGATCTATTGATTATGAGATGTTGAGATATCTGATCCTGCCCAATAGACAACTTCGGTATGTTCATTCCACTTGAATACATTACGCCGAGAGCTAACCTGAACATTTCGCAAGTCGGGTCCAACAGGAGTGAGTGAATTAATAAACAAGTCAGCTCTATCAAGTTTCTGATACATACTTCTAGACAGCGTCGTGCCTTCCTTCTAGGGCAACCATCAATGCTATCCACTCCGGAGCTCGTCTGGGGGGACTTCTTTCTCTCGGAACGTGGTCTACGCAAACACTGGCGACCTTCAGGTTTACTGGAACACTAGACAACTTTACCATGACTTCATCAAAGGGCAACTGTGGGGTCAGCGCGGGGACGTTTATCTGTGGCAGCGGTGTTTCATTGAGCCAATTCTCTGCGGTTGGTCATGTCTGTGAACCAATACTCGGATTGAGGCCTGATGACTTACTCGACAGGTCTTTTCGGGAAGCTCACTGTTGTTGGTATCAGAGGAGTCCATAGACTTCTCCAGTGACGGAATTCCGAGCGGTCAGAATGTATTCGCCGTATTTACAAGGTCTTCGCACATCCAAACCTATACGTTGGAAATTGTGGGTACCGCTGCTTGTCTCTGAGACCTGTCAGAATCGGTACATTTCAATCGATTTATGTGGTTCCCAATACACGTGATGAAATGCCTGGGTTCCGTGAGTACGCTAAGGTTCTTAACGCCGCATTCTCTCCGGTGGAGACGCTCCACGGCCGTTGGAATGCATCCAGGAAACCGCCTCGGGTGCGTCTACAGGCAACCGTGATGTGACCAGAGGGGTGTTTAAAGGGGGCATAAGTGTTTGGGACTAGACGGATTCCGATCGAGCATGCCTCCTCCATCATCCAGCTCGGCCTTGTATCTCCAAGTTCTTCCGGTGCCGTTTTTTGTTATCCAGTTAGGGCAGGGCCAGGAGACGGCGCCCTGCATAATCAAAGATCTGACAAGCGGGAGGGGTGGTTTTTTTTCGGTGACGAGAACGAAGGATGAGGTTTCTCTTGTGGGAGAGGCGTACAAGTGGATGCCAGATAGCTATAGAGAACAGTGCACATGGATGTGCATAAAAATCAGGGGGCCAATGGAACACAGTAAGTCGACCGTGAGCTTGTGGAAGACGGTGTGGCTAAGACAGGACAGGCTTGACTGGGATCCTGGCAGACCTGACGGCGCCATTGAAGGGGGCAAAGGTTCCTGTGTTTGCAATGTCGACCTGGTTCGTCTTGTTCGTTCTGTGTGTGTGGCAGCGTCTAAAGGAGGCTGCTAGGAACACGGACTATGTGCTTGTGCCGAAAGACATGCTTGCGGAGGCAGTGACGACGCTGGAGAGAGACGGGTGGGTGTTCTTGCAGGGAGGGGGCAAGAGTCGAGTAGCCCGACTGTAGTAGAAATAACAATAATCATCATCACAAATGTGATTGGTTTGTTATCACGCGTACCCTTCCCGAGCGCGCGCACAGACAATCTCACCGTCTCTCCCTGTCTCCCTCCCCATCCGCCGTATTCCCCACCCCACAGCGCCAAAACACCGTTGGAACTGCTATTTTGAAGGCCCTCGTCGCCTTTTCTAGGCTGCCTTCTTCTACGATCCCGTCCTCTCCTTCCACCCATCAGCTCATTTCTTCTCTCCTAATGGACCCATCAAGCTCGTCTGCATCTGGCTCAAACGGTCGACAGAAGCGTGTTTTGCCCTCGCGCACGCGACGCGGCGGTCCAGGCGTGGGTAGCTGTGATACCGACATCATGATTCTCGAGCACCAAAAACGCAGGTGTATGTCTCCTTCGCTTCCCTCCTCTGCGCTGCTCAGCTCACCCTTTCGGCCGGAATACAGTCGAAACCGAAGCCATTATCCCTGTCTGACACACCTTTCCTCCTAACCACCAATTCCGAGGTGTTTTCCAGTGTGGGTGGCCCTGCCGAGTCGTCCGTTACCACAGTCACGAACGAACGCTACTTTGACCGACCGGACGTTCTCAAAGCGTACAGGGAGCAGCTGACAATACAAACGCCTTCGTTCGTCTATGTCGCGGACAATCCAAGCGTCGGTGGAAGGTTTAGACCACGGGGACCGGAAGACGTGGGTTCTCTCGACTCCCTGGCAGCTCACTTTTTCATTGTTTGGAATTAGGCTCAGGTTGACACTTCTGATGCTGCATATGAACGCCGGCATCGAAAATACGAGACTTTCGAGAAGAGGCAGCGTCTACGGGAAAAAGAAAAACTGAAACATGAACAATATAAGCTCAAAGAACGGATAGAACAGCTCCGTGTTATGGACGTGTCTGCTTTTCTGGCTTTACCAGCCTCACATTTTTCTTCCGCTCCTAGGATACCTGACGAATACACCGAGGATGATTCCTCGAGTATGTTAGGTGCACACATCAATGGTGGTACCCCCGCATATCACGAAGGAGAGAGAAGGCGGAAGGAAATGTTGGACATTGCGATTGCGCTGGAGGAGCGGTATCGGGTATTGCTGCCACCAGAAAGGTTACGCAAGCTTCAATCGCAATCCGCTGCAAGCCGTGACCATATGTCGCCGATACCAGTGTCAGCTTCAGTGCCAGCGGCATTTCGTCACCCTGATTCCGACGTGCCCGAGTCGGAAAGGGAGGAAGACTATATTGGTGGGCATTACGACCGCAAGCAGGAAAAGCTCAGGATCAAATTCAAATTTGGTGTATCAGCATCACAGTCACCAGCGCCCACAACTGCATCCCGAACATCAAGAAGGTCGGCGAGGGCAAGCCTTCCTCCTGTACAGAACCCTACCAGGAGACAAAACTCACGCGCATATGGTGATTCGTGGTCTCCTACTCCTACGTCGTCACCCACAAAATTCGCCGATTCATCACAACTTACTGCTTACACCACCTCAGAACCCCCCTCACCCGATGTACAACCGCAGGACGCGGAGGATTCAGGAGAGGAGAGTGGTCCTCCTGTTTCCGATGCGCCCCACTCGGTCGTTGGCCCAGACCTTAAACCTGAAGCAGTTGAAGAGAGAGGTTCTCATCCACCTTCTCGTGCCTGCACTTTGCCACCTTTGACGCCTCCGCAAAGGCTGTCCCCTCTTCCTTATACGCGCCTTACGCCTGCTCCCGAAGTCAACCCTACAAATCTTGAACAAGAGGAACCTACGCAAGAGAACACTCCACCAAAAGAGCATCTACCGATCCCAGCAGCACATTCTGGGGATGGGGACTTATTGATTGATGTGGATAAGGAACCTTTACCTTCGCTTGTATCCTCACAACCCAAACCCGAATCCCCTCATGCCGGATCTCCTTATCAACACGCCTTTTCCTCACCCAGACCAGACCGAATGGAGACAGAGCTACCAGCTCGTTCGCCGACAATTACCAGACCCACGGAAGAGGGATCAAGACTACTGGAACTTGCTAACGCTGTGCAGGCAATCACTGCAACTCCACCAACAAAACGCCAAAAGACACGACATCGAGGATTGTCCAAGTCTCGAGAGCCTTCAGTGCCTTTACCACAGCCAGTGGAGGAACCGGAACAAGGATCGACTTTCGTTTCTCCTGGACTTGTTCTCACTCCCAAAGAAGCGACTTTCTCAAATGGCGAACCCATGGCTCGTTCTTCCTCACCTCCTATACTCTCAGCCGGTCCCTCAGTGATTTCAGATGCAGCACTTGCGTCCGTTTCGGCTGCACCAGGCAAACGGCGTTACAAAAAGAAAAGTGTGCCATACCGTTCCTCCGACACAGGTGAACAGATGCACACGCGTAGCTTGTTAATGATTGCCGGGATTCGGGGAGGTGTGAGACAAACGCAGAGGCACCAGACTGCGTTTGGTGTCAAGGTGCCAGAGGAAATTAGTGACATGAGGGATTTCCAACTACCAGCGGAGTTTTGGCCTGAGGAGGAGCTGATGAAACACTATGTGTATTATGGGCTTGAGGTGCCCGAACAAGGGGTTTTAGGGACGGTAGGTACAGAGGATTCAAAGGTCTCCTAAGTAGAGGAAATACAGTAATACCTTGCTGCAGTTTCGTTCTTGTAACTCGTTCTTTTCACTGTGTTATGTGGCGGATATGTTTCTTATTGTTGTTCTAAATTAGCTAATAATTCCGCGTCTCGTATGTATAGGTAATTAACGCCCGTACTGAAGCGGCCCGGGCCTGATCAGAAGTGGGAGGTGAGTGCGCAGGAACGCTTACACCTTGGCTGTAGGCTTCGGCTTCCCCACACGGGTCATTTGTTGGATCACAGACAAAAGACGTCGTTGATCGCTGAGCGGTATGCTATGATTGTGCTCGAGCACAATCTTAGCATAGGTTGATTGAGGACCTTGAGCTCCTTCCACGTAATCTTGTGTGCTCGACTGGTATTCGGAGTAATCACCGCCGCATGCCCTTTTCAACCAGTCTAACGATACTTTTCGGGATGCGGGGATGGTAGGCGTGGATGAGGTAACGTTCGGGATAGCATTGAACATGGAATCGAGATTGGATGGGATGGGTTCTGGGCCAGTGAAGTGAAGTGAGCGGAAAGGGGACGTGGACTCGTTAAAGAGTTCCTTGTCTGTCTCCATATCCTCGAGTGACTTGTTCTCTTCGGCAGTTTTGATAGCTTCAGCCCGCATTTCGGCTTCCTGTTGGGAGATGGCCATGATGGCTTCCGCAGCTCCCGGTTTGGAGGCTTCCCGCCGTGAGCGCGCGGTACCGCTCTGCGGGCGTGAGGACTGAGCTCGATGGTCACGTTGGGAGTGTTTTCGTGAACGGTCAGGCGTGTTCGCGCGAGAGGCGGCTTCCTTGGCTTTCTTGGCTGCGGCTTCGCGCGCGAGGCGAGCCTCCCGCCGCTTCTCCAAGCCGAGGTCATGGCGCCGCGGACGGGTGTCTGCGCGTGCGATATTCAGGGGCCCTGTCGAGCTATTGGTAGCCTCTTTTACGGGCTCATGCCGGGACAGAATTTCGGAGAGAAGCTGGGTTGCTGGACGGGTTGAGGAGCGGCGTGTCAGCAGATGTAGTGGGACGTACAGTTGACGCGACTTGAGGATGAGGATCGGGTGGCCTGCGCAGCTGAGGACGCGAGACGCGCCGCGTGGCGGGAGAGGGAGAGCATGAAGAAAGGGGGCGGAGAAGAGGCTGGTGGTGATGATGATGGGTGGGATTATATGGATGGGTCGGGCTTGGCCTTGCTGTGCCCGCACATCCAAACCACCACCGTCATGGGCCGCATAACAGGCCTCCTCTTCGTCAATTTTGTACTCTCTCTTATCTGTTTCATTGCATACTCGTCCCAGATATTTGTCATCTGGCCATGGTACGGGAGCGTGCTTTCTGTCGAGCTCTTTCTGCTGTTAGCACCTTTCAAGTGAGTGTTTCGACTTGGCCGCCGCATTCATGCTATCATATTCACGGACTTGCCAGCATCCTTGTTGGGCTGCTTCTGTGGAATTACTACTTCTGCGTCAATACTGACCCCGGAATCGTGCCGGATTTATGGGTGAGTGCATCATGACCCCCCCTGAATCGCTCTCATCTCATGGCTATTTCATGCAGAGACCAGACACACACGCCGATGGATACGAGGTCAAGAAGCTGACTGGAGCTCCCAGATACTGCCGAATGTGCCAGAGGTACAAGCCCCCTCGGTCGCACCATTGTAGGCAATGTAACAGGTAAATGCATATTATATCTGTAAATGCTGAGTATAAGCTCATAAGAAGCGCGCATTTTAGATGTGTGCTTCGGATGGGTAAGCTTTTCACCCGCTTGCAATTATCCCAGAATCAAGCTCACGCCAGGCGGGAGATCATCACTGCCCATGGATCAACAATTGTGTCGGCCACTTCAACCACGGCCACTTCATTCGTTTCCTCTTCTACGTAGATATCGCCTGCACATATCACTTTATGATGGTCACACGGCGAGTTATGGATGCAATGAGCAAGCCATTTTGGGTGAGGGTTCCTCCCAGTTCGTAAGAGTCTAGTCTCTTTGCTGATACGAGTTACTCAGGAGGCACCATCCAACGTTGAATTTCTCTTTATTATCCTCAACTACGTTGCTTGCGTTCCGGTTCTCCTTTCAGTCGGTGCCTTTAGGTATACCGCGCTCACCCATACGGAAGCGCTTCCCTAACCTGGTCTTAGTCTCTACCACTTTAACGCATTGCTTGGAAATACCACGACAATCGAGAGGTGGGAGAAGGATAAAGTAGCAACTTTAGTCAAGAAAGGTAAAATCAGAGAGGTGTGTTGCTTCTTTTTACGCCTTCAGGTCGAGTTTTGCTCTAACGAGTTTTCAGGTCAAGTTCCCATATGTACGTCCCACCGCTCAAGCCGTCACCTGTCTAACTTTTTTCACGCTAGGACCTCGGGAAAAGACGCAACATTGAATCTATCCTCGGCAAAACCCCCCTCTTATGGTGTATCCCCACACGCACACCCGGTTCGGGGCTTAGGTATGAGCTGGCAGGCCGTGATGGTGAGTGGAACGAGCTTTCCACAATGGGGGGGACGTGGAATGGCAATCTGTCAAAATTGGTGTGAAAAGGACCAATCACTCTTGTTGGATCCCGTTGTCATCACTTGACTCTGGACACGTTCGTCTCGTCCTCTTTTTTTGCTACATTAGGACACAACAAAAAAACATACCAACTTCTTTTTTTTTGCGCAGATCACGAAGCCATGTGGCCTCCACGAGACCCTGATACCTATAAGCCCGACAATTACGATCACCTCCAATCTTCTTCCCCGTGGACATACGGCAACGGTACAGTGAACCCTGCCCTCGAGCCCACCAGTACCCACCGCCGGCGCATGGGGAACAAAAACCGCGACTCCTGCATACCACACGACAATGTACCCCCATACCATCCAGATTACTACAAAGGAGAAGCATATGACCCAAGGGCGGGCGAGGATTCAGAAGAGAGCCTGGTGAGCTCGGACGATGAGAACACTCCCTTGGGCACAAAGGCTGGTGGTGGTATCAGGATGCGGAGAGGCTCGGAAGGCTATGAAGTGCGGCCGGTGTCGAGAGAAGTGATGCTGAAGGAATATCTTGCAAGTGTTGGTGAGGATCCTGACAGATACTTGCGATATATTCCACAACCAGAGTCAGAGAGTGAAGAGGAGGATAGTGTACCAACGGGACACTCAGATTAACGATTATAATAATAGACGGTGCATATAGGTATACATAGCATTAATGCACTGTGGACGGTAATACAGCACAACGTCCTGAATTCTAAAACCGGTCCAAGAGAGTGCTGTTATGATGGTGTTGATGGGTGTACCTGTTGCGAGACGACCCGGGGCACCAGACCTCTCTTCCTTAGAGATGCTTGGCAGAGCTCGTACGTTTTTTCCAGGATTTGTCCAAGCAATCTATCAAAGTCCGCTTGTACAACCTTGTTATTTGCTTGGCAAGACTCTGCAATTGAATCTAGCGCTGGCTTAATTTCTTTCATGACGTATTCCTGGGCGAGCGCGGTGATGTAGGGTGTCAGGTCCTCTACTTTTATCGGTGGGGAAGCCATTGGAGGCTGACGACGAGGAAGCTGATGGAGATTCTCAATCCTGCCAGCGAGATCATCAAGCTTTGCTTGATCCTCCACTTTCCATTGTGCCATTTGTTCCAACTTTGCTTGCGCCTGTTGACAGAACTTAATTGTAAGTTTAAATTACGAGTAGAGACTGAGGACGGATAGTACCGCTTCATGGAAATCTTGAATCTCGTGATTCTTCTGTCTTAATTCTTCGACTTGTTTTTCCAGAACATTGACTTGGCCGACCAGTTCCGTGACTTTTGTCAATTGTTCATCGAAATCTTGATCCACAACTTTTGCCCTATTCTCAATTCTTCGTATCACATCCTTCCCGATGCCAAGGTTCTCGAACAAAGTCTCCAAATCCAAAAAGCTCTCGGGATCCTTTTTACCCAGGGCTTCTTCGGTCGATTTGGACACCTGGTGTATCTCATTATCGTGGATAAATTGAAGGTAGAAGAAATCGTCAGAGATATCAGTGGCTCGTTGTTCAAGCTCGGCCAACGATGCTTTGAGCAGGTCCACTGTGCGAAAAAAAAAAGGGGGGGGGGGGTTGTTATTCAGTGCGGAGATGAAGTGATTCAGATGTTTACCTTCTTCTTGCTTGCGCCGCTCAAATGCTTTCTTCTCGTTTTTCTCTTGCATAGCCAACTCCTGGGCGCTCAGCAGCCTCTTTGGCAGGTCCAGATCCTTGACCCAATCACGGAGCTCGGCGGTGTACGACGCGACCTTATGAGGATCAATCCCTCGGCCTACGAGATCCCTAGAGGCATTCAATGCGTCGGTGTACCAAATGACTTGTCTGAGGGACGAGTGAAGGTGTTTTGTCAGCTTCGCGATCTCTTCACTATACTGTTGGTTTATGGCGTCCAGTTTTTTCTGAGCAGCAGGTGTGGAGTGTAAATAGCATGTCGATGCGCGTGCAGCCCGCCAGTTGCTCTTCTTTTCCTCCGCCTTGAACAGTTGATAGCGTGTGATGACCGCACTGACCATCGCCCTATGCGGTTGTTGGGTGAGCAATGGGTAGCACCAGGCAGGATAAGGTCTCACTTGATAAGCTTCTCGTGCAAGTCCTTTGGTGCGTCCTTGGCTGATCTAGAGGTGGGTGTTGAAGCGTCGCTAGCAGCGTCATCTTGGAGGGTTCGACTGGCCACCCGGTCTTTGGGAGAGGGGAAGGGGCTGTTGCCCCTCGGTAGATTGGGTTGTTTGAGCCTTGTGGGCAGCGGAGGCCGAATTCTGGTTGGAAGAGGTATTTTCCTAGGCGCTGCATTCTTGGTCTCGACGTCTTCCGGGTTCTTTGGACGAATGGCGGAATAGGGTGATTGGGCTTCAGTTGGCGACTTGTGTGCGATAAGCGGAGAAATGCGAGTGTCTATCTTCGCCAGCCGACTACGACTATTAGGCTGGGATGAGTTGTCAGATGGATCGTTAGTCCCCCGCGATCGTGCGTTTCTGGCAACAGAAGAAGCTGACCTTCTTTGGCTCGTTCAATTTCTCTGATAAGGCTATGAGTCGGCGGTTGTTGTTCTGTTTGAAATAAAAGTTCCCACCTGTACTTTGCGATCCCCACCCAGTGTCGCCGCCTGGTGCTCGGAAAGCTGGACCGGACGATTTGACATCGGTTGGAGTCTTACTTTCTCCCCAAGATGAGCCCCATGCATCGGAGCCCCAACCACTTGTCGAACCCCAACCATCCGCAGAGTCCGCAGGTGGATGATTATCAGCAGCGGTCGAGCCCCAGCCTCGCGTCGACATGGCTGGCTCATTGGATGATATGGTTGGGGATGAGCCCCAGCCGTTCACAGTATCACTGGCGGGAAGGCCCCAGGTGCCTGAACTGGCGGTGGAGGAGTTTGGCTTGCGGGTGTCTGATGTTCGTCGGTAGCCCGAGTCAGAGGTTGGCGGTGGCCGCCAGTCGTCTTTCCTGCCCTTTCTGCCCTTTCGAGACATGGGTCAAGGCAAGGGAGGCGGGGTGTTGGGGGCTCTACACACCGTGAAGGACCAGCTGGGGTGGTCTGGATGGATATAGCGACAGGACTGACCGAAGCGGCAGCCGTCGCCGATCGGGATGCCACCATCATCAAACCACTGCCAGGAAGAAAAGTCTGGGTTGCTCTGGCTCAGCTGTGTGAGAAGCGAAACTTACTTTGCATCGTATGCCGTCCATCGGCGCTGATGATCGCTTCTGCCAGAAATGGACCACGACCACGACTACTCTTTGCGTCTCCTCTCCCTCAATTGCTGGTGTGTCCCGTCTCCACCCGGCCTCTGCACTGCTCACGCCGACCAAGGGGTCTCAAGTTCGTCGCAAAGGCTCGCAGCCAGCGCATCAGCGCAATTGCAGATGCCCTCAGCCGCTCCTCCTACGACATCATTGCCCTGCAGGAAATATGGGTTTTTGCAGACTACGAGAAAGTCAGAGCTGCCGTCCATCGCCATCTGCCCCACGCAAAGTTCTTCTATAGGTCTGTGCCCGCTCTCCCGCCCTCTCCTCTCCACACCAGCTCACCCTCCTCTCAGCGGTGCCCTTGGCGCAGGCCTTGCCATCTTTTCTCGCTTTCCGTTTCTCGCCGCTTCAGTGCATCCATACTCCCTGAATGGAGAACCAGTCGACGTCGCTGGTGGTGACTGGTTTGTAGGTAAAGCCGCCGCCAGTGTCGTCATCCTCCATCCCGTCCTCGGTCATGTCCAGGTTTTCAACACCCACGTTTGTTTTTCTGCTCTCCCTTCCTGGGGGGGAAGGGGCCGCGCTCACCCATCCAAATAGTTGTTTGCAAAGGGTGGCGAAGATGGCCCAGAACACAAAAGAGCCCACCGACTCGTCAACGCATGGGAGTTTGCCAAACTCGCAAGGCAAGCTGCAGAAGCAGGCCGCTATGTCATTGCAGTACGTTACCCTCTCCTTGCAGAGTACTACTCCCTTGACCTCTCTTCCCCCCCCCCCCCCCCCCTCAAAAGCTGGGTGACTTCAATAGTATCCCAACCACACTACCCATGACCATCATCCGCGACCATGCTGCTCTGCAAGACGCCTGGACAGTAACACACCCCAACCACGAGGACATAAGCGCCCTCAATCCCCAGGACGCCGTCATAAAGCATGGCATTACCGCAGACTCGCCCGTCAACACCTGGTCAGCAGGCAAATCCTACCTCAACCCCACCTTTTGGGGTAAGCGTCTCGACTATGTTTTTTACCGCCAACCTCGAGGTCACAAATATCCCCGACTCCACGCTTCTGAATGCAGCGTCGTCTTCACCGACAAGGTCCCTGGCCACATATTTTCCTACTCTGATCACTTTGGCCTCGAAGCCACTTTAAACATCGAACTTGCAGCCCAATCAGACGCTGATGCCGCCGACGTTACCCAAACAGACCTATCAAATGCCGTGATACAGAGCACCGTAGGGGCCCTCGCGGGCTGCTACCGGCTTTCCCGTCAACGCGCCAAAAAAGAGCTGTTCGTGTTTTTACTATGCCTCGCAATCCTCGCAGGCATCGCCGTTGGCTCTGCATGGCTTCCCCATTCATGGACCAACCCCATTTTTGTTGTGTTTACCGTTTTTGTGGCGTGGTCCGGCACCACCATGTTGTATGAGGCATTCCTTTTCGGAAATTGGGAGTGTAATGCACTCATGAACATCATTGAGGAGCTGGAAATACACCAGAGGGGTCTGGCATTACAGGCCGGTGTAAGCCCCATCTAAACACTCATATACTCTCATCGCTTGCGGACACATGTATCCATACAGTATACGCATTATATTATCAACAGCGGCCAATTTGACAAAAAAAAAAAAACAATGATACAGACAAATGGTAAAAATTCCATCGTAAAAAAACAGTCGTGAAAACCACAACATAGAAAATATCTGCAGATCCCAGCCATACCCCAGTCGCAAACCTATCAATATCCATAGATCTATTTTTGGCCCCGTTGATGCCTTCGCTCCTTCGTTTACCACACTTCCTACACCCGTGAAGCTGATATGTTGACGTTGGACGATGGTGGAGGTGTGATGGGTCCGAGTTCAGAAGGTAAGCTCGACGACGAGGACAGTGATAGAGGAAAGCAGGCTGTCAGGGCCTTGGACTTGGGCAAAAGAGAGATAGGAGAATTGGGATTATTGCCGAGCAAGTTCATTATGCTCGTTGTGGACTTGCTCCGCCTCGGAGGTCCCGAGATTCTCAGGAAATATCCTTCGCGACCACCGGCATCCTTGTGGATTTCCACGGGTACTGGAGTGCTGGGCAGGGAAAATGATGACAAACTAAATTTCAAAGGCAGCCAACCTCCCGTGGCGGCGCTCATGTTGCTAGTTTCTAGCCCGAGATTGGGATGATCTCTTGAACTAGTCGTATGTTGTATGTGGCTCGGGAATTCCATACCATCTTCCCCGTCACCTCGTAGCCAGTTGTCCTCCTTCCACACGTCTTCAATCTCCCAGAATTCTTCGCTCTCTTTATCTTCACCCGATGGCGTAGCAGCCGAAGGAGGATCAGGTGTATCGGACAGATCAGGTTCGTCACTGAACCGTTGTTTCACACTTCCATCTTTCATATCCATCTCCAAGCCATCTGGACCAACCACGACAGCCTTCTCGTTCCCAATCTCCGCATCCATGCCCTTCTCTACCGTTTCGGCAAGGAACTGTGGAGAAGATGCCTGGTACCTTGGCAGAATGTTGTGTACAAAGTTTTGCACAGATTCAAATGCCCTGCGAGTCACTGCGAAACACGGCCATGCCTGGAATACATGAACCTGTAGGAAGGATTCGTAACCGTTTATTGTATTAAAACATAGGGAGCTACCAACCGCGTCTTCGTAAACCTCGTGTCTCACCAAGACACCGGCCAAATTGGCCTTATGGGCCAATAGGGCAATTTCATCCCTAAGCACCTCCGCATCGCCCGCTTGTATCAATAGTGGTGGCAGTCCCTCGAATGCTCCAAATAACGGGCTTGCGTAAGGATGAGTAAGATATTTTTCGGTAAACTCGCCCAGATACAGTGCAATGGGGTTCATGTGGCTATCCATGACCTGGGAAAGGGACGATATCAAACATGGCGTTAGAGTCCCATGACTCACAGCTGAGTGTGAGATCTACCCATGGGGACATGAGAATCGCCCCGGAGGGCAATGGGTAGTCGTTGTCCCGCAGATACATGAGGAGGGCGAGGGCGAGTCCTCCACCAGCACTATCACCGCTGACAATGATGTTTTCTGGAGGAATATGGAGATCTTCTACCAATCGAAGGTACGCACAAACTACATCGTGCAGTGGCCCCGGGAACTGTGTTTCCGGAGCGAGGCGATAGTCAATTGCTATGTGACGGAGATGAGCGGTCAGTCGAATTGGAGAGGCAAAATGCTCACCAAATAATCTAGCATCGGCAAATTTTGCCAGTGGGATAGAAACCATTCGCTCAGCAGCGGCGCTCGAAAGATAGTAGGCCCCTGTATACTGTCTCGGTTAATCCACTTTCCGAAATGAACGGATACCCACCTCCGTGGATGTACAATACCACGCGTTCTTTCCTTGGGGGCGGTAATATTTCTGATAAGTTTTTGGCGGCGACTTTCCACTCGCTTTGCAGGCGTTGCCACGTCCTTTTCCCAACGACCCACTCGCCCGAGAGCTCACGGGAGCCTGTTTCGGAGGCATCCAATGGTGCGAGTATGCCTCGAAGGTTCCGCTTTCGAACACGGAATGTCACCGGAGTTGCCAGCGCATCTGACGGTAACGGTACCAAGCCGCCGATGTTCATGAGCATGCGTATCGTTCCCTTCGATTATTGCCATTACCGATCAGAGCACCTCATAGCGACGAGGACAGTTAAACGTACGATGTCGACGAGGCCGGTGTGCTGTCCAGTGCCGCGCACGAGACTGGTAGCGATGGTCATCTCGATACCCCAAGACTTCTTGCGCGGACCCCATATTTGGTGGGAAAGCACGTCGGCTGTTAAACTGGTTGCTAGGAAAAGCATCTACTCAGCATTGGGAAGCGCAAGAGATGTGTGTCAGCATAGCTGCACCTTTGGTGGCAAGGAAAGCAGCATATTTCCAGTATTCCCAAAGATGCAGAGGACGTCGAATTTGACGCTTAAGCTTTGGGTCGACCCTGGCCGAGGGCGGAAACACACCAGGAGTGCTGTAGTACTGTAGGGACTGGGCGAGAGATCGCGTGGGTGGCTGTTGAGGGTGGTTGCGTACTACGGGGCGCTTGGGGAGCAAACCAGGGGGGAAGAAAGAGATTGAGGAGGAGAGAGCTCATGGTGATGGGTCAGGTCACGAAGAGGTCTCATTTGCGTACATACAACAAATAACCGGAACTGCCTATTTGGGCCTACCCGCCTCAGTAATCGTCCCCTCGGCTTACCACCTCCTTCACAGTCGGCCGCAAGAGAATCGTGTGCTCCTGCGCTGGCTCAGACTTCGTTCGTGCAGGCAGGTAGATACACTCACAAATTGCGCAGTCATGGAGCCCCGCTGGTCACACAGAGGCAGATAGTCTTGCACAATCCCTTGTGTCACTAGATGATTGAGCTACAGTGATGGTTGAGCATCACGAGCAAGCACAACAAAACTAGGTCCTCACCGCAAGGAGATACTTGCTTTCCCCAATCCGATCCAAATACCGTCGACAGAACGGCAGGGTTCCAAAGCTACTATTGATCGTTTTCAACAACGATTTTGCGGATGTCAGCCTATGGTTAAAATCTCCTTAGCATCCACACAATGTATCTTCACAAAATGAACAATCAACCTCAAAGGTACATGGGGGGCATTCATAATCCGCGCGTAATGTGAACATTCACCCTATGATTTTCCAAAGTCATGAGGGAGCCCCTATTCATAGCTTATTCCACTTACACTTTCAACAATCCGACCTCGGCCAGTCGACCCAAAAGTCTCAATGGCAAAATATTCGCCTTCTTCCATCTTGGTAGGGTCGTCATTCTTGACTAGCAAGACAGATTTTCCACCAGTGGATCTGATATTTATTGATAGAGTGGCCACTGAGGTTTTCAATCGGCTTGACTAGAGTGTATACATGAATACTTACGATCATGTTAGTGTAAGGAGAAGAGACTCACCAGGGAACACCTTCCCATTTACTTCAACCTCGTATGATTCCATGGTCTCTTGAATGTAACCCCCCAGCTCGCCCAACCTCATATCAATTCCAGCTTCCTGTTCGGATAATCGGGGATCAGAACGAAGTATATTATTTCGGGCAGGACGTACTCTCACGCCTGTATCCGTAGCCGCCTTGACTGCCTCGATCAATGTATCGTAGGAGGGATCAAAGTTGAGCGTAAATGCAGAGTCACAAATTCTGCCCTTGACATGGACACCAATATCCACCTTGAGTACGTCGCCTTGTTTTAGCACTATGCAAATGGCGTTTAGGCGAAAGATGAAAATATGTCCTTCAGATGTTGCTCACCAGTTGTGTCACCCGCATTGGGGGTATAGTGAGCCGCACAGTTATTTAAGCTCACACCGGTTGGGAACCCGACCCCAGACTCCAAACCATTTTCTTCCACCACTGCTCTAGTTCCGTCTTCAATCATATTCACAATAGTCTGTCATCGACATGCCAGGCTTGATAGCTCTACGTGCATATTGTCGCACTTGCCTATGTGCCTCCGCGGCACGCCGTATGTTGTTGTATGTCTCCTCCGGGTCCTCATATGCAAGTTTCTCGAGATAGCGCTTTTCTTCCGAGGTTGTACGCCAGGAATTACTACGTAGGCAATAAATCAGTGACTTCAGCACAAAGGAATGAAAGAGCGTACTCATTTTTGTACTCCTGAATCTCACCTTCAGGGTATTTGCCATCGGGAAACAGTTTGGATAGTCCCACACGAGGCGGATCGCTCTGCTGAGCTTTCTTTTTTTTTGTCTTCTTCTTCTTCTTCTTTTTCTTTCCCTCGCCTGGAAGTTGAACGTCAACCTAGGGATTTGTGAAAGCAGGTAGAGTTCCTAGAGGAATAGCTGCACGCACCACCAGCTCCAGGTTCGATCATCTCATTATCCTCATCATCGTCACTGTGCTCAGCGTGAATACCGCTCCCGTTTTGTCCCCCATTAGCGGCACCAGCAGCCTGCTATGGCCTGGTCCTGGTCCTGGATTGGCTCAAGGCTAGTCTGCCCTACTTTCGCTTCAATGGCAGTGGGTGGCATGGAGTCGTCTGTTTGTCCTTTTCGCTTGAATGGTGCTATAAAGACTCAGAGATCGGGCAACCAGCGCCGAGTAGCTAGCTGTTCCCTGTACGTTTGGTGTTGTCTCAAACTGGCAGCGAGGATGGTGGTCGCAAGCAGAGGTTCGAAAGTGTCCCGCACGAATCAATCGTTTGCTTTCTAAGAGGTCACGATACCCGGTGCTGCGGACAAGTTCTGGTACAGAAACTATAACACATCCTGATCACTGCCTTATAATCCAGCTCTGAACAGATTAGCACGAATCCCAACACCGAAACTTGAACTTGGCGAAAGCAAATCTGGTGAGGCGACCCGACATCATAAAAATGGCAACTAGAAGAAAAAAAAAAAAAGAACGAGAGAAAAAGAGACAACAAATAAGAGAATAATTAATCGGCTATACGCTCAATGTAAACCTTCCACATCAGTCCCCCCTTTTCTCCCACCTCCAGCGTATTCGATCCAACTGGTAGGCCTACATCCCACTGCCTGGATCTCTCTTCCTTCTCTTTCATTGCAATTCCATTCAACTTCAACTGCACCTCCTCTACCTTTTCTGTTTCTTTCTTCTTATCCTGCAGCTTGTTCTTGTTCGCCACCGCGGCCGCAGACCTTGTCGTCCTCATACTCGGCGCAGCAGCCGCCCTCTGCGACCTCCTTATAGCTGTTTTCCCCCTTCGTATCTTACCGTTCTTCGTTGGTGATACAACACCATCCACATCCATCTCCTCCTCCTCCTGCTTCAGATCATCATCACCCTCTTCCTCGCTGCTCTCCTCGGCCTCTTCATCACCTACGAAAACGAGGTCGTCAATATGTACTCCTGTCTCTCCGGGTGCCAGTCTCATGGCCCATATCTTGACGCCTTCGCGGTGATCCAACCAGAATAACCGTCCCCTCGGCTGGATCCTCATTTTTACTGATTTGATCTGATGTGTTGATGCAGGAGCAGGTGAGCTTGACGTCCCCGGAGTCACCTTCGTCGCTAGTGCTACAGTGGCGCTCGAAGCCGTAGGTGCAGCCAACGTAGTGATTGATTGATATGGGTGAGAGTAATGCGAATATGCAAAAGTAGTTGATTGAACTGTCGGGGTTGGTTGCGGAGTTGCAGGCGTTGACTTAACCGTAGTTTGAGGGATGGAAGGTTGCAACTGTTGGGTTGGTAACTGGGGCTGAGGTGCTACAGGAGCCTTGGCTGGTGTGGCAGCAGACGGACGGACCGCCGTCGCAGTGGGCGCTAACGAGGGCAGTGGTTTCACCTTAGCCGCTGGTGGTGTCGCTATAGGCTGGGAGGATTTTGCGGTGGCTGCACTTGCCGCAGGTACACGAAGGAACAAAGTGGAGGATGATGGTTCGGGCTTGTGGGCAGAGTCAGGATTGTACGTTAGCAGGAGCCATTGGTGGTTTGATCTTGATTTTGTTGGTGATAATTTTGTTCGAATATTCAGGGAGACTATGTGGAGGGGGAAGATCAGACATCAATTGCCTGAAGTAATCCTAATGCCCATTGGTTAGTTGTGGGTAAATACGACCCAGGCGGGGCCTACACGTACACGAAGGGCCAGTGCGTCTTCCCAGATTGGGGTGTGCTCTTGGTTGAAAGTCATGGCATTGGAAAAAACTAGTTCAACATCAGCTGCAAAGGCTGCAGTTGTGTGATATTCTTTGCGTTTGATGCGTCTCTAAAAAAGGTGTCAATATATACTCAAGTTATGTATGAGTCCACACACAAAGATGTTTTCAAGACATTGAGGCTTCTTGATTTGTTTATAGTAAATGGCCCACTGCTTTCTGTTGGGCAGCTCCATGAATTCAGCAGCCATGGGGCGTTCACTAAACCAACACGTTCAGCCACGAGCAGTGTATAAAGGAGCATCCGGCATACTTTTTGTCTTGTTTGTCAACCAGTTTTTGTAGCCTTGACTTAATCATGCGATTGAGATTAGGCACTCTGGATTTACCCTTCTTGTCATCGTCCGAATCACCGTCATCTTCTGGTGAAGGAACCAGTCTGCTATATGTCTTATGCACGAGTCGCTGAAGGATGTTTGATGAAGATGCAAAGTTGATGAAACCGACAGGCTACACCCACCAACAGATCCTTTGCGTCTATCCAAATTCCGCTATCCTTCATATTATATTCGAGGGCATTATTAAAAAGGAGTTCAAAATCGGCGCGTACGACTTCCAGTGGAAGTGTAGCCATTGGTGTCGAGCTTCTTCTTAATATCATCCAAGGCTATTGGCTGGTGTATGAGCTGGTAATAGTCTGGGTACAAGCGTCGTGGTGGTTTCTTCAGGAAAACTGTTGCGAGGAGGCGGCCGCTGCAGCACCCGGAAGAAAGCGAACAGAGTCAAAAAGAAGAGAAGTGTGAGGAGAATGCGAGCGGAGATAGATTCATCAGAGTCGAATAAGGCAGGAGTACGCGACAGAACTCACTCTTTACTTTCTGCATCTTTTATTGTCCGCCACAGTTGCAATCCCAGTTCCTTTACACTCTGCGTCCCAACATGACTACTGTTCCCGTTTAGTCTTGGGTCCTCCACTGGTGGGTCCTCCATCATGACATCAACGTCCGGCGAGGAGCTGGGGGGCACTGGTGCATCCCGTCGACGCTTTGGTCGTGATCCCTCGACGTCCGCGGTCCCCATCAACCGGCTGAGCTCCCGCTTGGACATTTTCTGCCTTGTAGTGTAGCGTTTTGTTTCGTGGGTTTAAAGCAATGCGCTGTAAATGGTTCGAAAGGCCAATGCTCGGCAATTATTGAAACCCAAGGAAACATCTCTGACATTGCCCGGGTTAGTCACGTGACCCTTACGCTTCCGATGCGGCAACTAATATTCGTTACTCTTCAGTGTTTTAGCCTTACAATACTCAATTTGTTCCCTTTACACTCGTGCACTCTAAATACACGCTGGTTTAATTTAGAAAGTTACCCTAGGCGATGCGCAACTTCTTCATCTGTTGGTTCGCCCCCCAGGAGTGAACGTTCATACCACCATGGAATGCGGTAGATGCATCCGGCCACGACTCAGGATCCTCCCTGCATACACATACGCGTCTTAGTGCATAGCTACGAATAAGTTTAGAGCCCCCAGGCTGGAATGTAGATTGTCATCGCTTAACCATCAGATATCCCAAAGAGTTACGACGACTCACATGCTCTGAAAGGTAGGGTGTTGCATCAACAATATACCCATCAACTAATATCAAACAGCGGGTGGTGTTATCAAGGTATTCTTCGATTTGGACTCGTGTCCAAATTGGGATTGCATCATCTTTAGTGGATGGTATTATTCCTTGCTCTTTGAGTCGCATGTGTGCTAGGCCATCTTTAATATCTTGATCTTTAGCTTTTCGGAGTTGTGTTACGAGTCCAAGCCGATGGAACAGGAGGATAGCCCATTTAGATGGATCCCAGTCCGCCGTCGAGGGCCCGGACCTGAAGTCATGAGGAAATGCGTGCTGAGCATGAATGTCAGTGGGGGATCCTGCTAAACTGCTTAAGAAGACTAACATGCTTTGGTCGTCTGATCAGTTCAATGAACGTGGATCAACGAAGACGATAAAATACTTACAAAATTGTGGTTCCCCTCTCCACAAGTCAACAAGGCTAAGATCTGTCGCGAGACATTCATCAGTGTCAGCACTTCCAAGTAGGATTTGAGAAGTACGCACTAGATTCCCTCTCGAAGAGTTCTCGTCCGAATAGGGCTGAAGCCCGTTCCAGTGAGCGAGCCTACATGGGCGGTGCGTAAAAATCAAGTGATTCGTCGGTTGTGGGCTTCTTACGAGTTCACCAGAAAAGTGCAATGCCAAACTAAATAGCAAAAGCCGTCAAAAAATCGCTGTTGCTCAGGCGTGTCACTCACCAAGAATCCGAGCAACTAATCCCCCCCAGATAAATCCCCCACACGAGTCCCCCCACAAGGAGGCTAATGCGGTTGGGAGAGCGAATCCAAGAAGGAGGGCAAGAATGTCTGGTGTTCACGTTCAGCCTCTGCGCGTTGGATTGAGAAACTTCAACGAACGGTAATATTTGTGCTGTATGCGAACGACTGAACTAGATTAGTGAGCCTGTGTTGTTGAGGACCCCCAAGGCTTACCAGGATCTTTGTCCAGATCTTCTGTCTCAATGAGGCTGAGTTTCTCGTAGGTCGGTTTAAAAAATATCCACCCGATGTGTGAATATATCAAACCCCGTGTGGCTGCATAGCTGGGGCAATCTAGTCAGCTCTCCGCTGTCGCTAGAAGGTGTATAACAACTACTGACGGATCGTGGACAGGGATCATCCGTAAACCTCTAGGGGAAAGAATCAGATTGTCAGGCGTTCTTGGGACGCAGAATGGGTGAAAACATACATGATGTAGCCTGTGTCGCAAACACCTGATATGGGGATAGATATAGCCGCTCTCGCCGAAGCCTGACAACTAAGTACGTACCACCACTGTAAGGAGTGTCAGAGCCCAGAGTTATTTTCGGAAGTGGCCAATAAGAAACTCACTCGAATTGAACCCTGATGGGCCGACGTCCCCAGCGCCGCCAGCACGACCCGAAGGGCAAGGCAAGCCCTGAAGGCTCTGTGGGAATAAAGGCGGTGATAGCCTATCGTAATACTACGGGGTGACGTGAGGTGAGTGGAAAATTTGCGAGCATGGGGACTGACCCAAAACATGACAACTGCCACGAAGCAAAAGTTAGCCAGATTGTAGCGCGAGGAAGCGCATATATAGGCCAATGATAGAGACCAACAAGTGCGGCAAAATGCGTACCCAGGAAGAAGGCGATGTTGGACCACCAGATCCTGGGTTTCTTATACATGCTGGTGAGGTCGTTGGGAAGCTGGAAGAGGGAGCGTTTTGCCGAATTTATAATTTCTGGGACTGACGCGGGTCGCACTTCGATACGGACAACACTGCCCCAAATGTCTCAGATAGCAATGATAGGTCCTAATTATCCCAAATTTGGATGCCTTGGGGTCGGCACGGAAAGTCATTCCATGCAACGAGAGGATCAGTCGCTTAAGGTTGCAAGGTCAATTCCCTAAGTCCTCCTTGGCTTGTGTATATGAACCTGATGAGTAGAATACGACTGAAGATAAATTGCATATGCTACGGAAGCTTCCTAAGTGGGTTACCCATTAAGGAGAAGGTCCAGAACCCACTGCGCCTCCATCACCCAAACTATTCAGAGATTACACTTTCCCTCGGGGTCTCTTTTCCCCCGCTCTATGTTGTGTACTTTCTCCCACCTGTCTTCTTGTGCCGTATAATGTTGCCTATGAATTTAGAACATGAACGGCTCAAATCATGGCTGATTTTATCCACAACATAGCTCTTGTTATTTTTTTGGTTATTTTACCTCCCATATGATATCTCCAAATAGGACTCTGACTTAAGCAGGACACGGCCCATTGATCTAAGGCCTGATCCCAACATATGATAACTCCGAATAGAGAGCTGACATAAGCATTTTCGAACATTTTGTTGGGTCAATAACGTTCAGTGAGAGGCAGTAAAGACGTAGAGGTGTAGTGTTCGGAATTCAGCCTGGCTCTACTTCCCAGAGGGCTCAGGTTACCGAGATTGTTACAAGACAGCAACAGTAAGCGATTCAGTTGTGCTGACATCGGTTATCCCTGTAAAACACCAAATAGAAGGGATGGTGATTTCGCACTTTGTTACCGAAACATAGAACCTTCAAACGTCGCTTCCGTGGAAATTCAACAACACACGTACATTACACCGTCGCCTTCTTCCGAGCGAAATCACCTACCATCCCGTCTACGACCTTCCTCACGTCCCTTACTTTGTCTGTTTGGGTACGCCAAACACCCCATTCGCTCTCCCCTCCTAGCCCCATCCCCATGTTTGGCCGCTTGAAAACCATGTTGTTGGTCATCCACTGTCCCCCACTCAGATGTATTTCACGGAGCCCAAGGGGCAGAAGTCTCTCTAAAATTTCTGGCGCCGTCTTCGCATTGATTCCAGAGCCTGGCAGGATGGTCAGGCCCCATACTTCGTGGTCAATCAGAGTCTTTGTCAGGCGGAATAATGATTCCATTTTGGGTAGAGCCTGAGCGACCGTCGTTTCCTGACCACTGTCCAAAAATTCAGGCTTTGGCATGGGTGGCACTGGGTCTTGATAGCGCTTACCTACCTCGTCAAAATTCGGGATATCCCTCCGATTTCCATGATATCGTGGAGTGCTTGTAGCCTGTTTAAAGTATGCCCAAACATCCTTAATGTTGAACGCCTTACCTACTTCCCCTTCTTTGGCCATATCAAAGGCACGATGGAAACATACTTGTGATGGCGTCAGGAAAGCATGATGTATTTATTAGCAAATCCTACTCACCTTCTAATGGTAGAATTTCATCGACAACCCTAGACAACTGTGAGCAACACGGTGACGGTGCAATTCGGGTTATGAATCAAACACCGCAGACCTCCTCATCCGCTCCACGTCTACACGTCCTTCTCGTGTGAGAATCCCAGCGACAAAACCACGGACGCCGAGATCCTTAAACTGCACGTATATCCTCCAACATAACCTCCAGTTCAAAGTCAGAGTACAGAAAATCCCCCACTCTTGGTCGGATCATAACCTATCAAAATTTTTGTCGCGTCAGGGCCACAATAACAGAGCTTCCACCAGCCTACCATGATTGGCGTGTCCTTCACCGCACGTTTCACCTGCTTTAGAAGCCCCAGACTTGGTGTGGTTCCTCCACCCGCTCCGAGGTTGGCGCATAATTCTAGTCGGTCTGCTCCTCCCTGCACCGCACTATTGGCATAATCGAGTCCTTGGCCCTGCATCAAGGCGAGTAACTACTCACTTAATTGCAGACTCGACAGAGTCAACACAGACTTCGATGAGAATATTTCCGGTTGTCGCCATTGTTGGGGGAAGGTTCAGCCTGAAGTGGGCGGCACTCTTGGTTTTATCAATCTCTTGTCATTATGTACATTTCCTTAGGGGTTTTCTTAGCATTCCAAACTTGAATTCAGTATTGGTCGTGAATCACGTGATTTTGGCTTTTATCAATGCTTGGGGTGTAGGGAAGTGTTCACACAGCGACCCTCACCGATCAATATGGCCGCTCCCCCAACGAATCCGCCTCCAGCGACCACAGCGTTTGGACGTCAGGAGTGAGTAGATTGTCTCTTGATCGTCTTCATCTGACTAATGGCAAAGGAGTCTGCAGCATAGAAATTGCAACTCGGGCAGCCGATCATTTCACGCGTCTCTACTACACAGCCTATGACTCGGCGACCCGATTGGCGGACCTCCCCCAATTCTATCGCCAGTCCTCATCCTTGACATGGAACGGAAAGCCGTTCCAAGGACTTGATGGGCTCCAACAGCTCATTCAAAATATGCCCATGACGAAACATGATGTCCAGTCATTTGATTGCCACCCTATCCCTGGTAAGCATTACCTCGCCTTACACATGACTTTACTCATCGCAAGATCAGGGACTTCGCCGCCGTCACTGCTAGTCACTATCTCCGGAAATGTTACCCATGGCCTTGGCCCCAGTGGAAACCCACCCAATACGCCAGCCAAGACACTAGATGGGCACCCTCGTGTCTTCTCACAAACCTTTGTGCTTGTACCGGACTCCAGCGCTACCATTAAACCGGGTGAGGTGGCTAAGTATTATGTCAGTGCCGATACATTGAGATTCGTTGGGTAAAGAGTTGACGCGTATCCCTGCTTGGAGGCATAACGGGCCCACAGACCATTTCTTCAGCTGTAACCCTCGATGCCATATTCTCCGGGCCTGTATTATGATAGTGTTCTACTATGGACAGAACAACTCTGCATAATAGCTACATATAAGAAGCATATCATAACCCTACTACAATTTTTTTTCTTTCAAAGACGGAATCCGTGTCCTCTGCTAGAAACTCAATTACACAATGAATGCAGAATATTACACTAGAACAGCAAGAATAGGAGGCAATAAAATAAGCGTATGGAGCAGTTTTATATTTGCTTTCAGCCAAAGGTTTGAGACTACGAGAGATATATTAGCACGGTGGTTCAGAACAGCCCTTTGGTCAAGGTTCACTTACAGATCTCGCGCTCCGTCTGACTTTGGACAAACGCCATTCATCTGGTTTCTCGTACTTGTTGTATAGGGGCTCGATCTTCTCCTGCTTCTTCCGTTTGCTGATCTTGTTGGCATCTGCGACCTTGAAAAACTGTGGCGCGAATTCCACCAACCACTTAGGTTCAACCACTGTTACGTTGTGACAATATTCTCGTGTCGTCAATATCAATTCATGGTATACCAGCCATTCGGGATTTCTGTTAAACAGCGCTGATGAAGGGTGGATGTAGACAGGGGTGCCTTCGGCGAGAGTCTTGTAGCCCTCGGATGGATCTTTCTTAGCTGCATGTCGAAAGAAGCCAGAGCAGATTGCCTTGCGGACAAGGTTATAATCCCGACCGGCAGAAGTAACATCGTGCTTGTACCTGGTAGGAAAAATCTAAGCGTCGGTACATAATGAAAATGAACAATAGGTTGCATACCTATCCATGATGCCTAGCAGCTGTTTCCTGACATCCTGAGCTCTCCGCATACTCCTTGCCTGGATGAAATTTTCATAACACCAGGGGTTAGAAAAGTTGGCCGCCTTCCACCCGTTATAAACCGTTAGTAGCGTGAGATGATCCCCCTCCGGTTGGTGAAACTTGGCCTTCTTCGAGTCCGCTTGTGCCTGTTTCTCCTTAGGTCGGTAAAACACTGTCTGCACAGAAAGCATAGCAACAATAGACAAAATCTCCTCCGAACATCCAAGGTCGACCGATGCGATAACCATCTTCGCGAGAGGCGGCTCCATTGGGAAGTCTGCCATTTTCCGACCCAGTCGCGTCAACAACCCCTCGTCATCCAGTGCTGACAGGGCATAGAGATTTCCCAGTGCTGTCAACATTGTCTGTGGAGGCGGCGGATCCATGAAGTCAAAGCTTAGGAGGTCATTGATACCCATTGCTTTAAGTTGGAGTATGATATACGATAGATTGGTTCTTTGAATGTCGGGTATGGAGTTGGGCAGCATTTCGTTTCTGTAGGCCGCCTCCGTATACAACCGATAGCACTTCCCCGGGCCCGTTCGTCCTGCACGACCCGCACGTTGACGGGCTTGGGCTTGCGAAATGGGCATGACAACAAGGGAATCCATACCAAGCCGAGGGTCGTATGCATTCTGTTTCGAGAAGCCCGGGTCAATGACATAATAGATCCCTGGGATGGTCAAACTTGTTTCTGCGACGTTGGTGGCAATAACCACCTTGCGGGCTCCTGCCGGAGTAGGCTCGAATACGCGCGACTGCACTTCGGAAGGTAAAGCCGAATATATAGGAAGGATAATAAGGTCGGGGACCTTGGGCCCCAAAGCTTTCATGCGCTCGAAAAGGATTTCGCATGCAGTATCAATTTCTTCCTGCCCAGTGAGGAACAGCAGGATATCGCCTGGAGGCTCGGAAAGGTGTATTTGCATGACAGTGATCAGGGATGCGTCGAGGTAGTCTGTTTCCGGCTCTTTAGTATACAGGATTTCAACAGGGTATGTTCGTCCCGGGATGGTGAAGATAGGGCATCCGAAGAAGTATTTCGAAAATTTCTCAGCATCAAGTGTTGCAGACGTAACGATGAGCTTGAGGTCAGGACGGCGCTTAACGGCTTCTAAAATCCTGTTCAACAACTAGTTCTTCAACTGAGAAATACGCTTACTTTTGAGCAGGCCAAATAGCACATCAGTAGCGATTGTCCTTTCGTGAGCCTCGTCCAACATAACAACCGAGTAAGCGCTGCATAGCGGATCGATTAAACACTCGCGCTGCAGCATACCATCCGTCATGTACTTGATTCGCGTTTCAGGGCTAGTACAATCTTCAAAGCGGATTGTATATCCAACTTCTTGCCCAAGACGGCACCCAACTTCCTCTGCGACTCGCTTAGCAACCGACATAGCGGCCACACGACGTGGCTGAGTACATCCAATTTTGCCCTTGTCAGCGTACCCGGCTTCGGCAAAATACTGGACCATCTGAGTTGTCTTTCCAGAACCAGTGTCGCCGACCACGATCAGAACTTGGTGCTGCACAAATAGTCAATATTATGCAAAGACAGTGAAATTGAGATCAGAACATACATCGCCAACGGCTTGCAATAGTTGGTCCCTTAGTTTATAAATGGGTAAACTCTTGCGCTGGTCTTGTATACTGAGGGTCGTGATTTCTCCAAAGGTCGTCGCTTTGTTGAAGCTCTGTTCCTTCCATTTCGGCATTTCCCCGACTTTCTGGCTCCTCAAGCTCCCACGCAGATCTTGAGCGAAAACTTTGTCAGACTCTTTTGACATGGGATCCAACCACGGCTGACTAAAATCCTGCGCCTGAGAATCTGCCTGCTCGTTTGCTTCTTGCTGGCGGAGCTCGCGCCGTTCCTTAGCGAGAGATGCACCATTCAAAGCTGCTCTGTTGAGTGAACCATCAGGGGCTTTAACGATTTTGACAGGACTGAGATCGAGCGTTCGATTCGTCTGTCCTGCAAGAAAAGGTGGTTCCTCTTCCCGAATCTCGATATCTAATTCTTCCTCCACCTCCACGTGTGCCATAGGATTGTTCATTTCTTCGTCAAGTTCGGGATATTCGGATGGGTCAATGGCACCAGATGATATAAGTTGTTTGATTTCCCAGCGTTCTGGGGACGTGAGTCTTTTGGCAGACCTCACTGGTACTTCATCTTTGGAGCGTAGAGGAACTGCATTGGCGCCGGAGGACGCGCGGGAAGCCTGGGCTCGTTCTTCCTCAAGCTCTGCTTCCGACTTGATACGGAGGTATGGCGTCAAATCACGCCCAGTTACTTGGTCCACATCCTTCATGGAAAGCCCAATTCGATTCCCTGCTACGCTTATGACCTTGACCTTGACAGGTTGTCCGCGAGTGAGTAAGTCAGCAGCAGAATTGGCTCTTGCGCCAGCCTGGATGTTGGAAACGTGCACCATGCCTGAATTACATTTGATACAGCATCCATATCAGAAGAAAAAATGCTTGCCTTCCGCCCGGCCAGCGATGCCTTCCAATCCAACAAACGCACCAAAATCTTTGATGCCCGCAATCTTTCCTTTATATATCTTGTATAAAACAGGCCTTTCATCCAAGGCGCCAGCGCCATATCTATCGTCGTAACGACTGCGTCTATCATCGTATCTTCTCCCCCGGGTGGGACTGGAGTTGCGATTCAGAGGGGAAGAAGAGCGTCTTTGTCGCTTGAATGGCGGCTCTGGTTCTTCGTTGGTAGGGGTTCTCTTTCGCCCATTCACAATGTCACCGAGCTCCTTCAAAAAGACGTCGTCCGATACCGCGGTCGAAGGTTCTCGGTTTTTTAAGGCGAGTCCGGGGAACATACGCCTTTTCCGCTCCGCCTCGTCTAACCCTACTTCGTTTTTCTCGGTCTTCCCATTGGCCTTCTGCTTCCGCTTCTTGTATTTCGGATGCATGCTAAGAATAAGCCGATCCACATTTTCGACAAAAGAGTCGGAGAAACGGGCTTCCATCTCCTGTAGTTTGGCCTTGAAAGCGGGTAGACTGCCATTGCACTCCTCGTGAAGGGCAATGAGAAACTCAGCCAGGACTTTGTCATCCAAATTAAGATGGTTCACGAGCTCCTGGCTGATTTTAGCAACTAGGGAGAGAAACTCGAGGTTGTAGAGATCATGGTCGGCCATAGTCGTCGACGTCGAGTGAACAATGTGACTTGGGGCACAAGCCCTGGAAGAGCTTACATAACCACTGATTCATCCTAGTCTCCCGTAGTCAGACTCACGTGTGTCTTTCCTTTTTGGTCTTTTACGACGACACATAGATTCATCCTCTTTGGCGACTGAGTCGTGCAGTTACAAGGCATCGCGTCCTCACAATACATGCCTCCCAGGAAGGGAATCTTCAAATCTGGAAATGCAGGAAATTCTTCCAAATCGGCAAAGCTCGACCCCAGCAGCCCTGCACCCGAGCCCAAAAAAACACTATTTCCCCCTGGATCCAAATACCCCTTGAGCCTACTCCACGAGCGGTACGGGCTTTGTCGTGTTCACCGCGTGCATATGCATAAACTCTTTCAGATGTCAAAAAGAGGGCTGGGAAAAACCAGCTGTTAATACTGTGAGCCTCACCCCGGAACTGCGAGCTGAGCTCATCGCCCCTGGCAACTTGCCAGGTACACCGCGGAAATGAAGGGTATTCTTTCACGATAACCCTTGCAAGAATCAACAAGAAAACATCAGAGCGAGAGATTGTACGGCTCTCGCCTCTCCAACCATACTATCGACCATCGGCCTCCGAAGCTCAACATTGGGGTGCAACATATGCTTTGTACCGCGTTCGTAATTGGCATTTTCCAACCGTTGCACTGCTCTTCTCACTATATCAGTTTTGCAATGGATTACATTTGAATCGCGTGTTGCCACCGGGTCCTAGAGAGTACTGGAATGAGCTAATGGCTGAACACAAGGCAGCACCAGAACACCAGCAGTGGATGTACAGTGCTGACCCCTTTGCCGGCATACAAGAAGTCAAGAAACGTCAGGCAGAAGCTACACAAAAACGGGACGCTGAAAGCAACCAAGCGCGAAGAAACCCCGGCTCTCCTTCCAGTCCGTATAGCAGTAGCCCTGAAGTCAAGATGTCATCATCCTTGAGGGCGGAAGTAGAAGAGGCCATCAAGGAGGTGAATCGCTCGTAGATATTCCGACGTATGACGCTTACCCACCACAAGGGATTTGCGTTTTATGGACACAGCATTGCCTCTTCTGTTAATGAGGAAGCACTTTCAAAAATTTCAAAGCAACTGGAAACCCTCGGTTTTGCAGGCGCACAAATCAAGAAAGTAACATCATTCCTTTCCCAACCTTCTCCACTCCTTGGAAAACTCCTAGGAACGCTATCACCGCTCGAAGTAGCGACGGAATATCTGCTTCTCCATACCCCCGAGTGCGATCTACCCGCACGATTCCTCCCAGCAATAAACTCATCTAACCCCTTCATCTCATCGGCTCACTCTGGAACAAGCGATGTAAAGAAAAGATGGATCGAAGACAGAGCAGTCAAAGAAGCTGGTTGGCCAATCTATATTGTTCAAGAGTACACTACAAATCCCGCGATTCTTAACGACTGGCCGATGCTCATGGTCACGCTGGGGAAAAGGCTGCTTGGAATCCAAAATAATGGAGAGGAACCTAGGACCACACCATTCGATCTCGACGAGGATGAACTACAGTCACTGGGTGCAGAACGTCAGGATGCAGGGCATTTTGCCTTGCCATCATTCACAGCTCCTCTGACCCTGCATATCCTCTTTGACGCTTCTCGACAATACCCTCGTCCCTATTACGCACCGATGTTTGTTACATCAGATAAAGTTCCTCCATATGTGCGCTTGCATATTCTATCTCGCATACTCTCATCCCTATATAGCATATCCGATGCCTCGGGACTTGAACACTCGTTTGGAACGACACTGATGGCAATCATGGACGAAGAGTGGGCTTATATCGAGGACAAGGGTCCACCAGATATAGCTGACGTCATGACCCATATGCTGCCAGTACGTAAAACCGAGCCCGACATACTGACACCTGAAGTGGAGAAACAAACTACCTCAAGAAAACGAGTAGAACAAGGTGCACGAAGAAACGTTGGAGGGCAAGAGAGTCAGGTAGACAGTACTTGAAACAAACGGTATCTGGTTTTTCACGCTAATCTGAACTACCCCAGAAAATCCCTGCAGCAATTACGGAAGGACGGAAACGATTACCAGCCTTCCAAGCAAGGGCTGACTTCCTTAATAGCCTTTCAAAGAATCGTGTCGTGGTGGTGGTTGGAGAAACAGGTAAACCTTTTTTTTTTTTACATCAATACTTGTTGATATCCGAGCAGGCAGCGGAAAGACAACGCAGTGTATCGTGCATTCTGCTTTAATATGGTGAATTGTACGCTCAATCTTACTGGTATATAGTGCCACAGTACATTCTCGAGTCCCTCGAGGAGCCCCAACAATCGGTACAATATCCTTACATCATCGTCACTCAACCTCGACGAATCTCCGCCATTTCCGTCGCAAACAGGGTCTCTGAGGAACGAGGTGACGATGGAACAGTCGGCTACGCTGTCAGAGGGAAAAGTAAACAAGGGAAGTGTACAAGGCTTCTCTTTTGTACTACTGGTGTCATCCTTCGACGGCTGGGTAGTGGCGATCAGCTTCTGGATGTATCTCACGTTATCGTTGACGAGGTGAGCACCCATCCACAGGCCAATATTGCACGATTGGTGGATCGTTTTAGGTACATGAGCGCTCTCTTGATGGTGACTTTCTTCTGCTCGCGTTAAAGCAGCTGCTATGGAGTCATTCCACACTTAAGATTATCCTCATGTCTGCCACCATCAACCACGAAGTATTTGCGCGTTACTTCGATGGGGCACCAGTATTGTCGATTCAGGGAATCACCCACCCTGTCACCGATAAGTATGTCCGTGGGCTCCTTCACAGCGACCCATAAGCTCACTAGTCTATGAAAGGTACCTCGAAGACATCATCCCAACCATCAAGTATGACCCTACCCGCTTTGAACGGTCAAATACGAATGATATAAAACAAATGGAGAAACTCGACGAATTACGTCTAAAATATGGAAGCCACTTGAGCGACAAAGCAACAGCAGCAGTCCACAGCGTCGCAAGTTCCAAGACGATAGACTACCAGGTTTGTCTTCCACTGGATTAAAGACATCTCGCTCCCTGAATTGCGTTCTGCGTAGCTGATAGGCTCGTTGGTTGCGTATATCGTCGAAAGACACGAAAGAGCTGGGATATTGATATTCCTTCCAGGGGTTAACGAGATTCGACAATGCACGGATGTGCTCCATTCCCAGCTGAGCGCTGAAACTGCAGTCGTTTTCCCTCTCCACGCCAATTTGCCAATTGAAGAACAGAATCGAATTTTCAAACAGTCTACGAAATGGAAAATAATTGTTGCGACCAACGTGGCCGAGGTAGAATCCACAGCTAACTTGGACTTCTGAAGTTGGCTCTGATAGCAGAATAGACTTCGATCACGATCGACGACATCATTTACGTTATTGACTCTGGCCGAGTCAAAGAAACTCGATACATGCCGGAGACGGACTTGACTCGTCTCGAGGAGGTATTGGTAACCCGAGCCGCTGCGAGACAACGAAGAGGGCGAGCAGGTCGTATGCAGCCTGGAGTCTGTTACAAACTCTACACCAAACACACTGAAAAAACAATAATGGGCGAGTACCCCAAGCCCGAGATTTTACGAGTTCCACTTGAGCAAGTGTCGTTGTCAGCTAAAATGATGAATAATGCTGGGAATGTTAAAGTTGGTGCAAATTTCAAATGCACTAGCTTTCTGCCTCATGTCCTTTACAGGACCTATTGCAGCAAGTCATTGACCCACCCGACTCCAAGACAGTGGATCGCGCTTGGCAATCGCTACAGGAACTTGGAGCCATTGATTCGCAAGACCAGTTAACGCCTCTCGGAAGACATCTGGTAGGCACTCGAACCTCATCGGTGCCCCGCGGAATTCGAGAATTTACGTTATTCCTTCCTACAATAGGCTATGCTACCACTAGATGTTCGCCTTGCCAAGGTATTCACCATACATCCTTATAATCTTGTATCTCGCTAACATGCATCAGGTACTCGTCTTTGGAACTATTTTCCAGTGCTTGGACCCCGCCTTGAGTATTGCTGCCTTGCTGTCCTCGAAACCACTTTTCTTGAGTCCCGTGGAGAAGCGGGATGAGGCGTCACGGTTAGTCACTGTTGTGGCAAAAGAATTCCTGCTGACAGTAAATCCAGGGCAAGAAGAAATTTTGTGCTGGAGAATAGTGACTTGTTGACGGACCTCGAAGCCTTTAGCCAGTGTCAAAAACTGAGGACACAGGGGAAGAACTTGAAGTCATTTGCTACAGAGGTGCTACCCTTTTCGTAAATCTCAACCCAGCGAGCTCACATATCAGAATCCAAGAATTTCATTTCGGTGACAACCCTGCAAGAAGTCTTCAGCTTGCGTCGCGAGTTCTGTGCTGCGCTACAAGAATGTGGGTTTATACCTCCTCAATGCGATCCCACAGACTCTGCGATGAACGTAAATAGCGACAACCCCAACCTTCTTAAGGCAGTCATACTAGGCGGACTATGGCCTCGCATCGCTCGCGTTCACTTACCCAAGTCCGCGATAAAATTTGATAGGGTACAGGCTGGGACTGTCCAGAGGGATAACAGTGCCAATGAGTTTAAGATGTATGATCTCAGGGAAGGGCGAGTATTTATTCATCCTGGAAGTGTTTTATTCCAGTGCGCGGCTTGGAAGTCACCCTTCCTAGTATATTTCCATAAATACCAGAGCTCGAAGATCTTTCTGAGGGATGCTACTGAGGTGAGATGTTCGCTCAATGTTCAGTACATGGGCGTTCTTCTGGCTTATATTGGCGCAGATCCCGATGTACGCACTCTTGCTCTTCGGCGGTCCTGTCGCTGTCGATCACATCGAAGGAGGCATAACTATCGGGAGCAGGGATTCGTTTGTCAAACTCAAGGCGTGGCCTAGAATTGGTGTGCTTGTGAATCAGCTTCGGTATGATCAACTTGTGCAACTAGATGCAAACGTATGCGTTTCTGATGTGAAACTCCGAATACCAGTCAACTGCTTGACCTCCTCTTGACCAATTGCATCGAAGACGGTTCAAAGCTTGGCAAGACTCAGAATCATCCTGTGGTGCGAGCTATGCTTTCCCTTCTTGTCCGGGATGGAATGACTGAGTAGTGGTATCGGCGAGCGGATGATCGAAATATATGACAGATGTATTAGTGGCGATCAACACCCGACACAAAGGCCGAGCAGAATGCATAGGCAAATAATAATAGAATTCCCAGATGAATCACAAACTTGAATCCCTGCGAGTTTGAGAGGTACTGCGTTTAGAACGTCGCCGTCGAGATGCCACCCGAAGTAGATATCTTCTGTTCGCTCTATCCGTAACTTCGACGTGGATTTGATCCGCTTCCCCGGTTATAACGGGTACCGATGACTTCAGTGACGGGAAAGCCCAGAATGCTAAAAGGACAATGACGCTCTTGAAGAACAGGAGCTTGTGATGAGCAATCCTCCGTGAATCCGAGAACTTTCTTGGTACACACTTGCAACCAGTGGAAGAAAGTAGAGGATCGTGCTATGAGCCCGATGCCGATAGGCAGCGGCTGCTCCTTCAGGATGGCAGTGTCCGGCATATTCAAACTATGGGGGGCGAAATGGGTTAAAGATGCTTGTATTATGAAACAGGCGGTCACTTCAAGACGCGGGCTTAAATTCTCAAATTCTGCTATTTATACACTGGGACACGAAAGCTTCTCTGGACCGCTGTGAGTCACTAGGGTCCTCGCCGGTGGCGCGATAATGCGAATGCTCACCAGCAACGGGCATCAAGCCCCGAAGTTTGTCTGCAACTTGTTCTTGACCGTCTCATAATCCGTGAACTTGATACCCTTCTGCTCCATCTGCTCCCAAACAATAGCACTCTGCGAGATACTCTTCACAGCGTCCCTAACTATCCATGTATTGTACCCGTACTCCACAGAATCCATGGCCGAATACTTCACACAATAGTCGCCTGCGAGCCCACAGAAATAGACATCTGTGGCCCCGACTTCTGCGAGTAACTTGGGAAGCTGTGTCTCACCCCGTCGCCAGACATCACGAAAGGCGGAGTATGATTCGATATTGGGATGTATTCCTTTGTGTACCACGCAGTCAAAGTCCTGCTGCAGTCCGGGAACGAAATCAGTGCCCCCAGTGTCGACAACACAATGAACAGGCCACAGGGTTTGCTCAATCCCGAGCAGTTTGTCTTCGTCCTCAGGATGATGAATATCAATAGTCGAAAACTCCGCCTTCCCATGGGTCCTGGCGAAAGAGATGTGATTATCAGGGTGGGAGTCTTTGGTAGCAAATTTTGCCTTGAAAGGCAGGTCTATGAGGCCGTTGACGATAGGGAGGATGTCAGCCGCCTCAGGGACGGCAAGAGAGCCGGATACAAAATCGTTTTGCATGTCAATGACAATAAGGGCTGGGACGAAGTCGCTTGACTCGACTACGATGAGCGGCACGTCGTCGCTGCTGGAGTCGAGCTGAGCTTGTGCTGAAGACATCGTTGTGACAGAGACGATGTAGATTATCACGTGTTCACGAAACGCATTTCAACATGATGATGAGACAGGTATTGTACAACTGCTATGATATGAATTAAAAGTAATATCCATAATACCGTTATCATGATGGAACTTGTACTACAAGTGGAGTCGAGTTAGGCTGCCGAAACTGAGCGTGAAAACTGAACTTACAATAGCTGTAATAATTATAAAACATGATCAAGGTTTGGGGATTGAAATGCTGTCGAAGTTGTCTATTCCATGTAACTGGTCCCGACTCGAACCTTTTCCCTCTTTGCCCTTGTATGATGCGGTTGTGTGGGCATGGTCGAGTGATGAGCGTGCTGATCGCACTCCTACTCGATTACCTTCGAAGGGAATGGGGGGAGACGCAAAATAGGGGGCTTCATACGGCGAGGTGCGAGGTATTGGGGTTGTATTCGATCGACGCGGCGTTTTGCGGGCCAGTAACGATGATCCAAGAGAAAGATGAGCACTATTTACACAGGACGACCCAGAACCCGAGCTTGACGGCCGAGGACGCCGGGAATGAAATGGGAGGCGGCGTGGTGAGGTCTCAGAGCTCTTGGGATTCAGGGCATTAGTCTCCGTATCACTTCCTGCTGTCTGCTTTAAACGGCTGCCAAGCCAGGGCGGAGTGAAAGGCCTGGGTGACTGTTTCCTAGGCTTAGCGGGGGGTTCTTTGGGATTTTGAGTTTATAAACTAAAGATGATCAACGAAATCACAAACCAGGAGTCTCTTCAGAGTGTGTGGACTGCAATGACGCGCGCCTGCTTTTAGAGTTGAACGTGTACTTCATCTTTGGAATAAAGCTAGAAGATCGGCTGGACTGAGTGAATGGTTCTAATCTATGATCCAGATCGCTGTCAAGAATGAGGGTGGGGATAAGGGTGGGAGTCGTTGGGGGTGATAACGGCCTGGTCACACTTCCTGGGGTCGACGGAGTAAAGTATAGCGGGGCTTGTGGCATTTCGAGAGGCTCGGTTGGTTGAATAGGAAGCATTTCTGGTGGTGCCATTTCTGGTCCTGTAGGTATGACGTGTTCCATATGGATAGAGTCGGCAAAGTATACGCGACGGAGTCGGTTGCGACGAGCTTGATGGGACGGAGCCAAGGGTGAATTGAGGTTAATTACCGAATGGGAAATCGCGTGGGGTGAGGTAGGAGTAGCGGGCTCAGAAAGGAGGGAACGATGTCTAACGTTCATTTTCTCTGCTCTGGGGAGTAGTGTTAGAGGGGGACCAGTGACTGCTGGTACCAGCCAACGGAACCAAATGGCGAGAATGCTCTAGAGCGGTGTCAGCCATAACCAAGAGGCACTCCACCGAGCTTCTTACCAGACCAAAACCCAGAGAGCTGATGGCGCGTGCCGAGAGTGTGATGAATAGATTTCTTTCGGCCTCTGACATCGTAGCATCGGACTCAAGCTTCTGAGCAATGGTTGTCACGATAATTCGCTTAGGCGGATGAAAGGAAGGGTTGGCCTCGGAAGAAAAATGCCCGCAAGGGGTCATTTGTGGCAGCATAGTATCTCGGAAGAGAGGTCAGCCCTAGTCTTTTCTCCAACATCAGCGAGGGGAAAGTATTGGCGTCGGTGGAGGAAATACGCACTATAAACCATTGGGGGTCAGCGGGGCATTGTGAGTCGGGATGAGGCCAGTCGATAGATGGCATATAAGCGCCTCGGGACTGGTGAGCCCACTTTTGCATATTTTATTTTTGTCATCATCTATCCCGGTCCTCCGTCACATCAAGTGACATTTCGTATCTTTCCAAAACTAGTGCTCATATAAACATGCACAACTGCTTCATTTATAGCTATGTACGATACGAAATTCTAGATGTCTACAATGACTTTCCTCTGAGGGTCGACACCAACAGCTAGAGAGGGAAGGTCAATTCTCGTTCCCGAAGACCTGCTAAAATTAAAAAAAAAAAAAAACTAACTAATGTAGCCGATGACACCCTCTGGCCAGTCGTCATGAATGGATTGAATGCTATTACATATATATCTCAGTAAACGATCTCAACGCTATTTTTCAAGCCACTTACTCGACGATCGCATTGTATCCTTGGCTATTCGCAGTCTTGTAGTTGGGGTCTTGGGAATTCAGCACACGAGTGTTAGTGTTTTCATTGTACGGAGAGGTCATCCCAACAACATCGGTCCACCGATCAGTGAAAAACACTTGCCCAACATGCGAGACACTGCCGGACATGGAGGAAGATGTATGAACCATGAGGTTAAAATGGTTTGCCCCATGGGACGTGTACCCAGGGAAAATGGTCTGAAACTCGGCGACTCCATTGCTCGCGGAGGTGAACGCGCCACGAAGGAAAGTGCCACCATAGTTTCCGAGGGCATTCGCTGCCGAGAACAAAACAGTGGGATATCTGCATCATGCGAGACATGAAAAACTCTTACGAGACCAGACTTCGACCATAACATTTTGCATTGGTTGGCAGGTCGTCACATCAATGACACCGATATCGAGGGTCACGGCCACACCGCTGAAATTATGCTAAATGTCAAAACACGTTTGCCATAAACAAAAAAGATACTAAACCTACACCTGTCCCTCCCTGACATCTTGGCGAAGCGGCTTCAAATCAAAGTGAGCTAGGCTATAGCAGACGATTTGGCCGCACATACGGGGCGGATGTAATCCGCTAGATAAATTCTATGAGCACCCAATTTTATTTTCAAGAGCGTTCAGGCAGACATACTAAGGGGAGTTTCCGGAGCAGCGACACAGCTCAACTATCAGCACGCTGTCAGTCACTGTCACAACTACGCTAGCGAATGACACACAGATTGGAGGTCAGTTTCGAAGACCCTTTTCGAATGACCACGTCTTTCTCTTCGAGCAAGATTGAAGGAAGCAATTTGAGTTGAACAGTCCCTCGGTACAGATGTGTTAGGGCTTTCGATACGGAGCGCTGCTCAGGAAGTTTCAGTCAATCTGACATGATATGACTTGATGCATTATGTAGCTACCTGCACCACCACAACAAAAGATGGCAAGAGAAACCATAGTTAAGAAACGCATTGGAATTGAAAAGCGGTACTAATTGAATGTAAGTCCGTTGAGGTGCTGTTGCTCCACCCACCACCGCGAAGGACCCTCTTATATGTTTCCACAAGGCCCCTCCTACCTACAACACTGGGAGACTCATGCGACCAGTACCCCCACGGCAAAACGGCGAACACGAAGCTCAACCACGCCCTCATTCGCGACCTTTCTAGGCACCGGTAGAGGCGAAATTGTCGAAGTGTTAGAGCCTTCTAGCGCCAAGACGGTGCAAAGATTGCACTAAGAATATGGGGGCTCGACCGCGGTTTATCCCCTGCTCTTCCGCTGGATGTGTCATATAAAGCCTAGGTCCCCATCTAGAATTCTATTCCGCGTTGAAAGGGCGGCATAATTAGCTCCAGCGTGTAAAAGCTGTTTCCATTCGAGGTATTTTGGTAGTCCTTTTCGGGAGACCGTGGAAGATAAGTTACCATCGTAGGCTTTCTGACAAACTCGGACACATACACTGGGGTTGGCATGAACACTGGATCTTCTTTCGCCTCAACCTTGAAGTTTAGAAGCCGTATGATGTTATCAAATGATACCCAAGGTGAATATCTCGGTCAAACGTGAAAGAGGTCCGTATTTCTTTAGCCCATCAACGCAGCCTAGAAGCACAGTTAAAATACCTGGTCGGCCGACAAAAAGTTTCCTCGCCCAAACATCCAAGGTCTAGAGTCCTGTAAGGGGACCGTCAATGGAATCAGTAGCAAAGGAGATCATAGTGCGAGACGCACCGTGAGATAGCCGCGTAGTATGCCAGACTCGTTGAGAAAGTGGAAACACCCAGCTCCTCGCGCAGTCTTAGCCCGTGTTCAACTGCGCCACTCTCCCCACGCATCACCAATTTTGAAATAACCATTCATCGGTACTTGCGGGATACTAAAGGCGGTCAGCCTTACAAGCTTGAGCCCCGACCCAATGCGTTCAGAATCCTAGCTTGGCAAAGGGTAGCAGATTACCGAATAGGTGACGGAAACCTGGCATGGAATTTCCCCCTTCCCCCGATCGGCCTCAGTGGTATGTACAAGTCCTTGGATGTCCTGACAATATTCCCTTATGGCGAGTTTCCGCTTTGTGAAGCCTCTGAAGCCTCCCCAGAATTCCTGACAATTGCGCCTCGCGCGAATTCCCTTGGCAGCACTCGATGCTCAAAATTATATTGTTCGGCTAGGCACTGTCGTGCCAAAGACCAGACCGAGTCTATGTCAACACTGTCGCTGGAAATGGAGCAATCACAAGAATATACGGGCTCATTGATCTAGAAATCCGATTTTGATTCATATGTAAGTGCTTTCGCTTTATCCACACATATTTCTATTTATTCAGGTCAAGGGTAATATATATAACGACCTGTCTCGTCCTTGTTTTTACGCGTGGGGGTTCACGCCGACCGCTATAGAACAACATTATTAGTATTCCGAGTATAGGAAGGTCACATGCGGGTATACTCACTGATGATCCCGACAACACCCTCTGGCCAGTCATCTTGAATGGAAGTGACACTGGCCGACCGTCAGCAAATCCACAAACGGTATCAGAGGCCACCTACCTGACGACGGGAGAATATCCCTTGGACATGGCGGTCCTGTAGTTGGAGTCATCCAAGTTCATGGTCCTGGAATGACTATTCTGGTTGTAGGGTGCAGTGTTGCCGATAATGGTGGTCCATTGGTCGGTGAAGTAAAGTTTTCCGACGTGCGTCACGGAGGAAGTCAGACCTGAGGTGGTGTGGACCGCGATATTGAAGTGATTAGCACCGTCCGAAGACCAGCCAGGGAAAATAGTCTGAAACTCGGCAATCCCGTTGGACTCAGATGTAGTTGCACCTCGGAGGAAGCTGCCGTAGTTTCCCAGAGCGTTGGCTAGAACGGCCGGTGAGCACACTTGACACACTCTGGAACGAGGAAGGGATCCTTACGCGACCAGACCTCTACCATTGCGTTGGAAAGCGGTTTGCAGGTGGTGATGTCCATAAGACCGATATCAAGAGTGAAAGCAATCCCACTGTCCACGCGGTATCATCAGAACAGGAGACCGAGATGATGGTGTGCTGCCTTACGATTGCCCGCCGGTGACATCCGAACGAAGGGGCTGGATGAGTTCATTAGCTCAGTACACAAGCCACGCTGGAGATGGGTGTGGCCTACCATTCCCGAGACATAGTTATCTAGGATGATATGAGCGGGATTGTCATGCAGAACGTAGACAACCAAAAGGCAGACCTTTAGGCGACTCTGGGGCTAGGACACAGGTAGTCTGGAGATTACAGCATATGCAGTTGGCTAACATAGATTATACCATAGTGCTCGATACTCACGTTCTGAAGGCCCCACCACAAGGAACGGGAGTTCAGGCCACGTTTTTCGCTGCGGGCTAAGTTAAATGCCTGGACCTCTGCAGAACAGTCTCGCGGGACCAAAGCAGCAGCATTTCCGGTCGGGGTGGGGTGACCTAGCATCTGTTCGTGAGCCTCTGACCGGAAACCGCCAGAATAACTCTTTACCGTGGACGAGAAGACCAATTACAGAGAGAGTGAGGACGATGGAGCTAGGGTACATTTTTCTGAAGCTGTTCCACTGGATAAAGCAGAGGTTGCTGGTCGTCTCAGCTCGAAGAGCGCCTCCTTTATACCCCTCGAAAGGTCCTTTCGAATCCAATGAGCTTTAGCCAGCGCACAAAATGTGGTTATCGACGTCACAGCAGTTTTCGGCAACCCGACTGCGCCTAAGAATAAGTTGGGTGAATGAGCGAGCATTTGTTATGGGCCGCGGGCCTTCTATGTACTATAGTTATCATATCTCATTGTATTTCCGTACAAACTTCCATCCTCGTCGTCGTCTGCTTCATTTCCGAGTATATTCGATCCTGTTCGTTCTGCTATTTGACGCACCATAGCACCTTTTCCTCAGTAGCTATTGTCCGTTGGCCCAAGAAGATCGCACAGAAAGCAGTACCGGTAAGCCCGATCGGAATGTATCGTAATTCCACTTAGTATTGCTCCGCAAGTTTTCAGGAATCCTACCAGGCGATTATGCACCGCCGAGCCTCCGGCATTGAGACCACATGGTATGAAGTCAGACAGCTCATTCCGCGCTTTATCCCTGTCATCGTATGGGCTCTTGGAGAAGATATCGGAAGAGGTGGCGAGTGAAAGGTTAATCTACGGATTAATTGTCTGGCAGGAGGGGCCCCTCATCTGTGTCATCGACTTTGTTATTCGAATTGTCATCGGGCGTGTAAACCTAATTTCCAAACCGAGTCACAAGGGTGCGCCATCTCCACGATCACACTCAGTACGTACACCACTTGGATTATTCCAAGAGAAGAGAAACGGACCGCGAACTGCGGGGAAGTACTTCTGTAGCACGGCATAGCCCGGCGGGGCAGGTGGAGAAACCATGCATCGTCTGACTTTTATTATTATTATGACGCTTGATATAGATGTGTCATGAGAGAGAATGTATTCATTCGAATGCGGTAGGCTTCCGAGCCCAGGGTGTGTACCCTATAATAGTTGTTCCGTAAAGACGTACGCGCGGACATCGTGACTTGCGATGCTTCCGTCAAAGAAAAAGTCGCCAAAGATGCCTTTATTTTCATGCTTCCATAAATCGCGTACTGCATATCGCTTGTCGGCCTTAAGGTGCGGCGAACGCGAGAACGTAAAGTTCAAATCGACCGTGTGGTCGTTAAAGTTGATGTACATGATAGCTGTGTGTTGCTGGTCCATGAAGTGGCCACTACAAAATATCAAACCATTCAAATGTCGCTAGCATGCAGCTCAAGGAATCTTCTTACCTCCAGTATTGAGCGGGGAAATCACTGATGGTGTGTTAGATAGGACGATGGGTGGAATAGCCCCCAACTTACGGGTCCCAGGTGCCATCAGGGTTTTTGCCCCAGAAAAAAGGCTGCAAGGGTTCACCGATCTTCGTATCCTGATTAATGGCGATAATTTCGGGATTGAGCAGAATTTCGATGGAATCTTTCGATAATTTTGAGACCTGTACGACGCAAAGTGTGAGCAACGGATACTACGTGGGTTAATAATAAATACATCAGTTCCCACGAGCAGGGGTGACTTCGCGAGTGCCCAAGCGGTAAAGTGACTGCGTTGTTCGGCCAAAGTCAGGGCACCGTTTCCATTTTCGAGCATATCTGCAATCCCAATAAGTCAGTCTTCAAGCTTCAAGTGGAGTAGTTCATCTGCGTACTGACCAAGATCATTATGGCCCCAGAAATTGGAAAAATCACCAATGAATGAAGCATTGTTCAAAATCGCAGTTATTCCTTCCCCAGTCAGCCTGGATATCATCATACACTAAACCACCGTCAGGAGATGCTCCCGTTTTAGTCTTAGTTCATAGTACTTCTCCACGAATTAGCAATTGCTGAGCCCCATGTCCAGGCGTCAAAGCCTTGCCACTCGACCAGGGAATAAAAGAGCATCTTCCCCGTCTCCTGTTGCACTTGAATTAGGGCGTCGGTCCAGCGTTTGAAACGTTCTGGGTTTGTTCCAGGGAAACTACCGCTATTGCAGTTGTCAATCTGTTTAGGTGCAGGATTAGCTCCTTAATTGATGTTGGCAATGACCCAGTGAATACTTTAACATAATCAAAACCTAGGTAAATGGAGGTAAGACTTGTTTGCCTCTGGATTGCGTCGTTGAATCTCACCCAGGTCCACAAAAAAGCGAGCATCCGTCAGTTCGTGATTCAAGCTACCCGCGAATCCCGCACACTTTTACAAGTGAACAAGATGCTGTGGTCAAGGTTATTGGCTGTTGCTTACAGTAGTCAATCCAAGATCTTCCTTTTGAGACGGAAGTAAGCCGTTGGCCCTAAATTCCATTGAGATGAGTCAACTCACATATATCTTGGTTCAAACGCTGGGTCAATTTAGGCAGTAGTTGTAAAACGGGAGAGACGTACCCCAGCTTGAAATCCTGTGTCATGTAGGAAATCTGTGAGGTTTCTGAGCCCATCTAATTCACTGAGTGAGCGCCTAATGCTGAACTTCAAACATGTGCAACAGGACATACTCGGGAATTTGCTTGGGTCAGTGACGAGGAAGCCGTTCAAATCGCGATTCGCTGTGAGCCAGCAATCGTCTATGTTGATAAAAGTATATCCAGCATCGAGAAAACCTAGATTCTTCATTTGTATGGCGGTTTGTCGAACCAAAGTCTCGTTGATGTCGCAATGGAACCGATTCCAACTAAGCAGTATTTGTCGGTAGGGTGCAAGGCGCTAAACTACCAGCCTACGTGTTGAAACCCATAGCAGGAGTCTTCTGAAGACCGTTGTTCCATGCATACTAAATACCCATGAGCATACGCATACATGATCCCGAGGACTGCCGAGCTTACTGCGTTGTGGACCAAGCGGCCGGATAAAAGGCAGAGCCCAAAGAGGAGAGGGTGGTACATTCCTGAGCCCTAATGAGCTATTGCTCTAGGGAGCCAGTTTTTATAGCCAGTAGGAGAGCCATGCGAAAGCTACTCGGATGGCATGTGAGTGTTCAAGGTGTTGCCCTCACTGGTGGATTGTGACTAATTATGGCTTGTATCAGGATCAAGAAGGGTTCAGCGAGCTCCAAACCCACCCCTTCCTGTGAGAAATGGCCCTAAAAATGTCGACACATAGGCAAGAGGCTGCTGTAGAGCCGCAAACACCCTAGCATGCATAGACTTACTGAGCGCTTCGTCTTGTGTCCGTGACCGGCTGCGAGTCACACGCTCATGTTTTGCTCCCAAGCGCATTCACGCGGGTTATGTTTACCACATCTCTACCACGTCCTCTCGCCGCGAACCACAGGAATCGTTGCAGGAGAAGGTACAGGTCTCAGACGGGCTTCATAGTAAGACAGTCCTTCGTTGGAATAGCATGCCACCCACGTCTGCAGTGTCTAACTCAGATACGGACGAATTTGCTGTTTATGACTTCTCCGAATTTACCGAAGAGGATTTTGCGCACATTGACGCCGAGGTTACTAAGAAGCATTATCCCAGAATATCCATTGCGTATGAGGCTCCTGGTAATGAATTGTCGAGTTCACGCTTAAAGTCAGAAGGCAAGCCTCGCAAAATAGAACGGAGTCCTCTACATCGATATCGCCCTCGGGGGACTATATCTGTGACAGATCTGACGTCGCCGTCCTGGTATTCTCTCTTAGGCTTGTCGCTAGCTTGTAGGCTGAAGGTTTTGTTTAGGTGTGAGGTACAATTTGAATATGGACTCCAAGGAAGGCGATCCCGTCCGCTCCATGAACGTCCAAAATCCTTCAAATCTACTTCCGGAAAGGAAATCAAGGCCGATAAGCAGGTCGCGGTCAAGAATGATGTTATATTAACCAAAGGCAAAGTGAGCGTCGTCTCTCCGGTATCTGCCTGCTGGGTATTTGACTGTATATAAGTCTATCCACAAATCCTTGGAACGTGAAGTCAAGCCTGAAGAAGTAATTGTGAATATAACCTCGCTGGAGGAACGATGGGGATTGCGGCAAGTTAGTGCCATCCACAAAGACGCTATGCTGACTGTGCCCCAGCTTGGTAAATATGTTGTCCTGTTTGGAAGGAATGCGGTTGACCGGATTCACGGTATGGAGAATCTCAACTTCCTGACTGAATCGATTGAATTGTTGGTGTTTCCTCAAGCGCGAAATCCCCGTGTTTGGTATCAGGGACGGAAATGTTGTTGTCGGCATAATCGTGCGCTTTTTTGCCTAGATTTAGGCTCATCGCCTAATGTCTATTGTAGGACGAATTGGTTTATCGGTCGACATCTGCTGAGTCCGACAGTGTGTCTCGGGCTGCAGACCCTACATTAACACAAGTCAACGGAAAACAAGAAACTGTCGACAGCACGCTGGTCAGCTCAGGCTTTGGCAGCTCACACAAGCTCCAAATAATCGATACGAAGACAAGAAAAAGGCCATCACTGCCATACCCGAGTGACACAATTCCTGCCCGCCTGCAACTCATGTTATACCATCGTCTCTTGTCTGATCTTGTCTCACTTGAACATCCATTCGACTTTATGTTTTTCTGGAGTATGGCTGGCGTAGACCCCACACGCCAATTCTCTGCCAGATTTCTCGCCCAGGCTGGGCTTATTGCAGGCTACGATCAATTCCAGGTGCAGGATCTGGCTGATCTGTCAGCGCTCTGGCATGATTTGGTCCACCAACTCGGCATAGTCGGCGTGGATGACGAACTGAAACTTATATACCGATCACAAGCATCTGGTAGGCGCAGAAACAAACTTGCCACACCTGAGGAGGCTGCTTTTTCTAGCGCTACAGAAGGAAGCTTGCTCGACGCTCGCCAACCGTCCGACCATATCATTACCAGCGGCGAAAGCGTTATTCCACCTCTCGATCAAGGACCTGTAGAAAGTGAAAACGTTATCCCACCTACAGCAAAAGGCTGGTGCTCTTTATCTTTGACATACTCTTCAGGTAATTTATCCCGCTTTAGACGAACAAGGCAACGAGACACACACAATCATTGGGACAAAGGTTTTTCGATATGATCCTGACTTCCTATCGTCCCATCTTGCAGACATTCTCGAATGGTGGCGAGGTGAGCGTGAGCCTAGGGGCGTACCAGTCGAGCTTTCATATAGGTGCCAGTAAGGACGGGCTTTATTTGTTGTTCTCTATAGTGAGGCTCAAGAACTTAATGTAGCACATGCGAGTACTTTGATGATTGTGAGTGGAGGGAGAAGCGCGCCGAGGAATTTAGCGCACAAGCAGGGCTGAAGGAAGCTCCAGTCACATAAGTGTTATACAATTATTTGATTATATCTCTGAACGCACTATCTGCCTTGCTTTGTTATTGGTACTGTGATACCGAGTATAGCCTAACTAATTGCCACTGTGGATCTGATATCATGTTGCCAAGGATGACACATGTTAGATGCTCTGCCTACCCTGATCCTGATGTAAGGCTTTAGGGTACAACTATGGCGCTAGGGCTAAAATGGCTTCCTGCCATCCTTTCCTTCGCGACAAGGTTTGCCCTCTGACCCGCTCGTTGTACTGTCCGCGTCCAAGAACACCGAGCGCTTAACCAACTTCGAAGCACAAGACACAATCTATAGTATCGGGTGGCTTGCCTCATAAACCACTGCCACAATACTTATTCTCAGACTAGTCCTTTGGGGCGACTATCCGAGCTGCAGGCTTAAACATGGACGAGTGGGAGCCGCATTTTCACTGGGGTTTTCTCCAGGAACATGTCCTCTTGCCTTCCCTAGTTCTACGCACATTCCCCGATTTCATGAAGGCTGTACTTCTCATGACCTTCCTGTGTCTTTGGGAGCGGTACGTCGCATGGAAGTTCAGGCATTACTTTCCTGTGGAACTAACATTGTGATACATTCCGAAAGATTAACGACATTCCTACTGGATATACATTGGGCTCCTCAGATTGTCTTGCGGTCTAAATGGCGGAGAGCGCTGTGGAAGACTGCCTTGTATTGGGTTGCGATGTTCCTGAGATTGTGAGTCCCACTCAGATATATTTTCACAGATACTTAGAAAGCCCATTCAGGTCCTATATGCTTGCCGCTATGACATTCCATGTGGGGTATGCCCGTACCTCTTCAAGCCAGTGATCCTGGTTATGTTAACGTTCCCGCGCCCCTCCCAATAGATTACTCCTTGTTATCGTGAGCCCTGATGGTTTTTCTTTGAGGCTACTGATGAAACTGAACGTTGTCAATCATCTAACAGGTTACAGCTCTGGCCTCAGGTCAGTTCTTGATAGAGTACTGGAAGTTAAGGGATGAATCTCTTCAATTGAGGTGCGAAAGGCCTGATCATCTTTGCAATAGCTTGTTTCAAATTAGCTTGTTTTAGTAGAGATGACGACGAGGCGCGCGTGTCTTTGATGCGCTCGCAACATTCATATCCCCTGGACTCAGTCACTAATAGCAGATTCACTCGACCACGCTCAAAGTCAAAACCTCAAGGGATCTTCATTCACCCTGCAGATTCCAATATTGCTCGCGCTGACGCTGTGGCCCTGCAGCTGGGCGTCAGCGGGGACGTGGACCACACGAAAAGAGACATGTGCGAGAGAGTGGACCCGGTCTGGGAACCGGGCGAGGGGAGGTCTAAGGCAAGACAGCTTTTGGGGGACGGCCAAGGAAAAACGAAGGTTCATAAAGTCAAGAGGTCCTTCCTTATCGGTGAACCAGGCTCGGAAAGCGAGTTGTCGGAATCGTAATATGGGCCTAGATATCTAGATACATAGTCTATTGCATACAAACTGTAACCTTACTGTCAGGGGGGTGTGAACGAAGAGGACGAGACATGAAATTTCCTATGGATTGATCATGAACTTTTTCCAGAATTAGGGATGAGACCGGCTCGCTTCGGTGGTGCAAGGCTGGTGCGCTTTGCCATAATGGCATTACGGGATGCCTCGGCTTCAGCAGTTTTTCGCTGCCACTGGTCGATTAGCTTTCCAACGCCTTGGTATGGGCGCTCTGGGGATGGCGGGGGGTCGTCGCTTGCGCGTGGTCGTATTGGATCACTCTGTGATTGTGTAGTGGTCTCCTCAAGCGATATCGCCGGTTTGCGACCAATTACAGGCGGAAGCTTGGCTGGTTCTGATCGTACAATAGATGTGTTCCGCGGTCGAGAGGGTGCGCTATCAACTTCGCTAGCTGAACCTGTCCTGTCAACTGGTTTCTCGACTGGAGAGAGACGTCGAACGTTCAAAGGAGTGTGAGTCGTGGGGACTGTCAAAGAGGTCCGGCGCTTGATGGGATCACCACTACTATGTGAGGTTGATGGTGTACCGAGTCCCGGAAGAGCAACTGCTATTTTGTCAAGGCCGGGTTTTCCCGCCCGCGGACTGATAGTATCCTGAACACTGTCTCGGGTGGAAGGTAAAGATTTAATGAGATTAACGGGTGATGAAGGTGCAACTGCACCCGACGTTCTTCCACTGGCTTGCATAGCCTCGTAATGTTGAACCATATCAGATATGGATGTTCGGCGGCCAGAGCGAGGTTTGATTTCCTCAGGGGGAAGTAAGGAAGCGGACGGCTGAGAGGAGCCATCAATTGACCTCGAGGGGAAGATGAACAAGGATTGTGGCCGTACGCGGCTCGGTATAGGTGAGGCAGATGGAATGATGGCAGATGGCTGTGAAGATTGTTCAGTCTTCGAGGGTAAGGCTGAATGGTCCTGGATCGCGGAAGTGACAGGTGATTTTCGAGGTGGAGATGCAGCCCGAGATATTGATGTAAGTGTTGTTGGCTTGATCCTTGTAGCACCGGTGTCCTGTTTGAATGGAACAGAATTTTCAAGTGGTTTCTCTCTCGTACCAGTTAAACCACCACCCCACAGGTCTACCAAGTCATGCACTGAGCTTTGGCGACCCTTCCTTTTTGAGCGCATACTAGATGCTTTCGGGGGAGCGGACGAGAGAGAAACGGGCTCCTCTGGACCTTCGTCCCCACTTGAGGACAATTCCCCTCTACCTTTATCATTTTTGGTCACGAAATGAGATTCAGAGGTGGAGACAGGACTCCAGCCATCTGTCAAGGCGGAGGAAGGCGGGATAGATATTGCCGTAGTATCAATGGCGGGGAATGACTTCATGAATCGCGAGATAGTTGGAGATTCCACCGCTGTAGTTGATGCCAATTTTGCAGATCCATAAGCCGGTGGCGTTGGTGCATGACCTTGTTGCGGAATGGTAGCTTCAAGGATATCACTTTGCTCAATGACAGATGCACGTTTACTGGGTGACTCCCGAATCTTAAAGACATCATTTCCTAGCCGGGTTTCGTATGAAGGTTGCGGGGAAATATCAGCCTCATCATCGCCTGTTAGCCAATCCTTCGACCGAGAGGAGTGGTCGATAGATGGAATTGCTGGTGAAGGGCGATGAGAGATACTTGGAGACTCAGAAACACCACTAGCAGGTGTGAGCAGGGACAACGCGTTGCCGTTATCATTAGGTAAAATTGGTCTCAAAGAAGTGAAGGCCTCGGGTTTAGCAGGTGAAGGTGAGTCCCGATTGTCGTATTTACTCTTCTCTCGCTTCTGCGATGTTAGATTCTCTCCTGGCTCCTTATGCGGGTGATCCCCTTTCGTGTCGCGCATGGCAAACCCAGTGACCTGTTCTGACCGTGTTCCATCGATGGTATGTCCCATGGTGGTTGGCCTTAAAAGCCCGGCACGAGCACCAGTCTCCGTTCCTGTCCCGACAGTTCCTATTTTGCTCGGCCTCGGCGGAAGAGAAGGGGGTTCTAACGCGCGGTGCACAGGTTTGACTTCCTGCCTGCTAGGAGTATTTTTGACTGGCGGTCCGGTAGGGAAAGGAAATGTAGCATTGAGCTCCTCCAGCGACGGAAATCGTGTCGCTGCCGAAAAGCCTTCCTTGTCATTTGTAGATTTGGATGCAGACCATCCGGAAGACTCTGGTTCCAATAAGTGTAGTGGTGGCACGGGAGAGACTCGAGGAGTAGTAGCCTTCGGCCGAAGTCGGGGAGAGGGGGATGGTCGGATTGGCTTGTTGATATTGGTGCTCACGGCCGCAAGGCCAGTACGCAGCTTTCTGGCCTCTCCAAGTGTAGGGGCTGGTCTCGAAATTGGAGTCATCAACCCTAAGCCTTCAAAGGCGTCCCTTTCCTTAGAGCCACGTAATTGAGTCTCATGCTTGGCTCTCTGAGGGCCTCCACTCGGTGTGAGGGCAGTACCTGATAGAGGAACGAGTTGGGGAGAACGCGACTGTAACCGAGGGCTGGGAGTTGGCAGGAGGGGTTTCACCATGCTCGAGCTGGTGGACGCCCATAGTTTTTGTGTAAAATCATCATTAAACCCCGTTCCGGGAGCTGCCGCAGGTATCTTGGCTGTCTTTTCGTGTCCAGATATTGGAGGTATGTTCCAAGCCTCATCACTTGTTGGACCCCTTTGTCCGACCGCGGAAGTATTTTTGGCTATCACCGAACTCCAAGCTGCGTTACCATCAGCACCAAAACCGTCGTCGTCAGAGATCTTGTGTTTCTCAGTGACATGATGTGTCTGCGATTTAATGGGAGTTGAAGAACGCGATGACGAGGCATCCCCACGGGAGTTTGGCTTAGGCCTCCCGCGTCGTTCCGACGGTGTCGCTAGCTCCACGGGCTTCATTGGCTGAGGTTTGATAGGTGTATGGGACGGAGCTGGCTGACGATAGGTGATGACACCTTCCAAGGGGTTGGGTTTGGGGTCGGGCGATCGGAAAGACAATGGCGTTGGTGCTGGAAGTGGATGGTTGTAGGGGGATTTTGTGCCCCGGATGCCGTGAACGTGAGCCAGGACCTCAAAGGCAGTGGGCCGCTGAGGTCCATGTTCACGAAGCATTGAGCCTGGATGAAGGTTATCTCATCAGTCGCACTAGAGAAGGGGCGTAAACATACTGATGAGGTGCATCATTTGTTGCGAATAAACGGGATAGGATGGGAATTTGTACTGAACATTCAATATAGCAAGGGGGCCATGTTCTTCGAACGGCGTTGTATAATAGCAGAGTTTATACAACAGCACTCCTAAAGCCCATACATCACTCTTCTCGTCGATCGGCTTTCTTGAGTGTAAATCAATCATCTCCGGTGCTCGATACTGCAGCGTTGTATGCCGATTGAGATCAGCCTCTAGTGCATGTATCTCCTGGGAATTGGCCGGAGGCTTGGTCACCGTCGTGGCAGAGCCAAAGTCACATAATTTGAAGGAAGTCGTCGATGATTGAAGTATGTTCTCCACCTTGAGATCACGATGTAGAAGAGGGGGACGCGAATTATGCATGTGCGCCAGGCCCTCACAGACCTCCACGAATATTTGGAGTATTTCGGCCTCGGTGAGCCTTTCACGCAGTCGACGATTCATCATGTCAATTATTCCGCCGCCTGAAAGCACGATCAGGACATAGAGGTCTCGAGAAGACATATCACAGACCAGGGCAATATTCCATAAGGATGTAGACCTCGAAAGCACCGTTGGGCATCTTTGCCCATGCTGCATCGATCAAATAGACGATGTTTGGGTGGCCTCTGAGTAGTCGCTGAGAAGAAGCATAAGCAGCAAATGGAGAGAATAGTACTGAAGAGATACCATAACATCGACCTCCTTCTTCACTTCTGTCAGTGCCACCTCATTAGCAACGACGATATGTTTAAGAACATGGTGGGTCGTGTTGTAAACCGGTGTTTGCGTCCGAACCAAGTATACCTGGGCAAACCCGCCTTTGAGAGGGTAAGACAAAACGTATCTCCCAAGCCCACGCGACGCTGACCTTGTGATAGATACCGCTCAACCTGTACAGTGTACTTGTTAACCGAGATAGTCTGCCCTGACATTAATGTCCCTTTGCTGTGTTGGACATAGGCGTGATATGCTTGTTGCATGGCCATTATTCGTCAAAAAATATAAATGAATGATCTCGGAGGGGGCAAGGAGCATAGGTGGGAGGGGGTTCGCTTGGCTGTTGTTGCTGCTGGGGTCGCAGCTCTGCTGCTCTCTGCGCATGCCATGAGCACGATCAGTTTGGAAACCAAGCATCACGTGACTAAACCCTGATACGCGACTGCAAACACAAAGGACATGTGCAATATTATTCAATAATCATGGCAAAATGGCCACACACTCAATCTCCACCGCTGCACCAAGTGGTAACTCAGCCACTTGCACACACGCTCGCGCAGGCAATTGCTTCGGATCGAAATACTATACGGGGTGGCTTGTCGGAAAAAGCTTTACCTGGCAGAGAAAGAAGCACTCTACCTTGATGTATATTTCGTTCATCAATCGGAAATCTCTCTTGAAATCTGCAAGGTATACGTTTGCTTTGACGATATTGTCCATATTCGTTCCAGCGGCCTCAAGTACTCTCTTCATGTTCTCCAATGCAGCGCGCTAAGTAGGCGCTTGTCCAACTTGTGTGAACATGAGGGAAGCGGGACAACTCACCGTCTCCGCTTGGACTCCGCCTTCCACAAGCTTCATATTGCGATCACATCCTATATTTCCAGATACAAATACGAATCCTTTCGAGATGATAGCTTGAGCTGGCAGGCGATGCAGGTGAGTGATTCATCTCTGTCTTTTCTGGCTTTGTAATGGTTCGACAACATACAGTATACTGGAAGCGGTGGGTTTGCGTCCGGTGAAAAGACCTTTTGCTTGATGGGCGTGGAACTCATGGCGGTTTCCCTCGAGGATGACTGAAGATGAAATGGGACTTCTATCTAATCTAAATCAACCAGGTCTGTGTAACTATCCGGTGAGGTGAGATGCCGAAGACCTGGATCAGATCACACAGCACTAGCGCGCCACAGACTTGTTTGATAATGCAGCTAAGCTACAACATTAATGAACGGATGATATCATGGAAGAGCAGCCACGCATTCAATCTCGACTGAAGCATTTATCGGAAGGGTTGCAACGCCTACGCATGTGCGTGCAGGAGGGTTATTAGTTCCGAACAACTACCACCGGAAGAGATCAGATCTGTGTATCAGATAGCTTGGATAGTCAGTGATTGAGCACCTCGAGATAGACCTCGTTCATCAACTGGAAATCTCTCTTGAATTCGACAAGATAAATGTTTACTTTGATAACATTTTCAAGGCTCGTCCCAGCCCCTTTGAGGAGTTTGCTAATATTTTCAATGGCTGCACGCTAGACAAAAAACAAAGCCTCAACTTTCTTATCGTTGTATTTTATCAAACAAACACAAAACTCACCGTCTCGGCTTGAACTCCACCAGAGACGAGTTTCATTTCTTTATCGCAGCCGATGTTGCCGGATACATAGACAAATCCCCTGGAGATGACCGCCTGGGCTAGAAAATCTGTTGTGGGCTAGGATAGCCCCTCGAGCGAGGGAGAGCTTACAGAAAACCGGAAGGGGAGGGGTAGCGTCGGAGACGGACACAATTTGCTTGAGAGGGGCGGACTCGCTCATGTTAGATGGTCGAAATCGAATTGAAGGAGAAAGAGGCTCAAGACTCCGATGAGTCTAAATATCTGAAACTGGATAAATCCCGTGATCCCAACTGCGAATTTGAACATTCGACACGGCCTGCGATGCTCTTCAGGCGACCGGCGAAATTTCATGAACTAGTCCCATACGAGGGCCTACTACAATACGTAGCCCTATCCACGCACAAACTAGCTCATAGCCCCAAGTTCCTCCGATATTTAATAAACCCAATCAAATTGTCCCGTACCTCATCCCCCCGCATTCGGAGCTCTAGGCCCTTCCGTCGATCAATACTCCGGACAGCTTTCCTCACTCCCTCCACGCTGGCTACCAGACGGTCTAGGTAATGTCCTTGGCGGAAATTAACATCGTAAGGTAGGCCCTCATCAGAGTAGATATCGATAAGAGCGGAGACCACTTGAATCAAAGGCTCTGTCTCCAAAGAGGAAGGGACCGAGTCTGATGGCAGTAAAGAAACGAGGTAGCTCGAAATCGCCTGAGCAATTGAATATCAACAAACGATATGGGTGCCTAAGAACGTCAACTTACTCGATTCCCATCAACTAATGTCGGATGCTGAGCGAGGCACTCTAGTGCACCAATGCATCGCGTTTTCACCACGGGATCCGAAGTGGCGTCGCAGAACTGGATCAGGAGGGCGACATGCTCTTCGTTGGGTTCCTGGATAAGAGGTCGTAAGCAACTAGCAGTTCGGCAACAGTGCTACCGCCTACCAAATTACCCTTCCAGATGATCCCAATGCCCCAGAGTACGCCGACAGCAATCTCCCAAATCTCTTGTCTTCGTTCCTGGCCTGGACCCGTTTGCGTACCAACTGCACTTAACGCCGACCAAACATCATTCCAAAACTTGAGACCACTAGCTTTCTCAGCTGCCACCCCAGAGTTTGGTGAAGACGTAAGTGACAAGAAGATGTTGTTTAAGCATTCCAGTGCGCCAATATGAACGGCACTCAATGCACTAGTAGTTGGAGGATGAGGTGAGGGGGCGGCTAGGGGCGGGAAAGACAGGGCGGAGGGTTGGATGAGAGCTAGCAGAGGATTTATGAGGGTGGGTGTAGATCCTGGTAAAGGACGCTTCCTCGAGTCGGGCTCATCACCATCCATATCAATATCTGGTTTATCACTGATATCTATCAAACTGCTGTTCAGTATAGAAAAATTTAAATCATCGGACCATCCGTACCATCTGTTATCTTCTCGTCCCCATTATCATCTTCATCATGCAGACCCAGTTCGGGATCGGGCAGCGTAGCACATACACCTGCCAGAACTTCTAAAGCTAGTTGCACAGTCCGTAACCGAGCTTCCAGTCTTTCAAGCTCGAGCTCTGCCGGAGGCTTGTGGTCAGGACTTTGGGACATTCGTAAACAGTACCTTCTCTGTCTGAGGTTCATTCGCCTGTTGTGCAATCAACGCCTGGGCGGCATCGAAGATTTCTTGTATCGAGAGAGAAGTGATGATGGGTTGGAGCAGTGGAAGAACGATATCTTTATCGAGGTCGATCAGTGAAACGACAGTAGGCGGGGGAAGAGGAGAAACATTCCGAAGAATGCCTTTTGCACAGTCATTAGCCTCAAAGGATGCCTAGGTTTGCTCGGAACAGTCACCTGCTGCGAGGACGCTCAGAGTTACCAGCTGGGGATTTTTCTTGTCTGATTCAATGTTGGGGATGGGCTCCGGCTGTGCGATAGAGAGGAGAAGGGAGAGATAGCTTGCATCGGCTCGAACATCTGATATAGCCGGAGGGTTTTCATCTGTCAGAACATACAAACATTGAGCTGTATAAAAAAATACCCCAGGTCAGTAACAATTATACAAAAAAGTGGCTGCATAGACAACCTGCGGAGACGACCGGTCCCAGGGGAAGTTTATCCCGAGAAGCCAGAAAGGACATCAAAAAAGGCGTTAGATGGATTTGGTTAATGGCGTTTAGCGCCTTATTCGATGTTTCTCTATGAATATTAAGTGGGGAAAAGGGAAGTCTGAGGGATACTTACGAGAGGCACCAGAGGACCGTAATCACGTTGTCTGCAAACTCGTAAACTAGCTTTTGTGCATTCTCTGGGGCTGATTTTGAGCTAGACAGGTATTGTGAGAGCACGGATGATATCTAAAGGTTGTCAATGGAGAATACGATCAATGAATTTTGCGAGGTCGACCTGCCTTGGGTATAAAAGTCGTCAGAGGGACAAGAATATCCTTGTTATACATTTCAGCGCAGATCTCATAGCCCCCATCAATGCAGAGGTTACTGTCAATGGCCCATAAATTTAAACTCGAGAGATAAGCATGATCTATCACGCACCGCAGAGCACCGGCAGCCTCAACCAACACCTCTTCCTCAGCATCTGTCAGCCTCGTAATCAAGGCGCCAACAACATTTTTCCCTTGTAGTAACCGCCTCGTCGAAGGATCATTTTGAATCAAATTGGATACCGCCACACAAGCCCATTTACGATCAGTCGCATCTACACTCTCCATCTATACGGGAGCTAAGATTCATTACCAACATTCATCTTCTTTAAAAAAATCAGCTCAGACCTTTTGGATAATTGGTGGTATGGCTGCATTTTGTGTTGAGGTTTGTGAGGCGGATGCCAGCCCTTTTGGTAGGTGTGAGTCCGGAACACGCATTGGGTTGTGCCTCCGCATGGACCTTTTCTTCTGAGATTTCCCCATAGTAAAATGGACAGAAGGATACTAGGTTGTTGGGCGATTATGATTAGATTGCTTGAGCCTTGAACTCAGAAAAATATTTGTTCACGTGACTTGAGTCATTTGATTTGATTGTGGCGGTTGTCCCCCATATTGGTGTCGGACACGTGAGTATAGATCCCAGGGGTCCGTTGACTGCTTGACGGATGTGACTGCGTCAAGGTCTAGGTTAGAGAACATTTACGGTTTATTGATATAGACTTGCATCATGCATAAGGATGCCAGCTTCGTGCATGTGGTCACTAATTTGTTGCGCTACCAAAGCGGTCCTAGATAATGTTGGGATGCGCGTGCTAATGATGGTAGGTCTTTACCGATCTATCGACAGAAACCTCCCGGATGGGTATAAGCATTTGTAAAGTGACAAACCACAAAATGAACGATGTAACGCCGAAATATGTGATCAATTGCAGACTACAATGTGATGTTGTAAAAGATATATACGATGACTAAAGATAATGAAATGAGTAGGGTTCAAGATAGAAATCATGGCTGATAGTCGGGTAGTGTGCCTTCGCTGAGAGGTCTCCCTGGAGGTGCCGTAGGGTGATCAACAGAGTACCTATCACAATCCCTCCTGACATGAGCCTCTTCGACATCGGGGTCTGTAGCCGCATCGAGGTGTGAACCTTGAGGAAATTCTTCTTCTGCTAAAGGTGGTGCCGATGGTAACATGATCAGGTCACCCACCACTGGTGCACCATGAGCCTCAAAGGGAGGAGCACAAGGTTCCAGTTCGGGCTCGATGGATTCCGAAAAATCTTCAAAAGTATAGGGATAATTGTAAAACAGGGATTCTGCCATCTTACCCTTGGCTGGAGGAGGGGGGAAGGGGGATTGCGACGTTGAACCCGAGGTGTTGAGATCCAAGGGGCCTAGTTCCCGTGCAAAATCTTCCAGTTGCTCGTCCTGCCATACCGGTGCTGACAATTGATGTGAGGACTTCTGCATGGGCCAATGGCTCGCCAGGGGGTCGTTCTGCGAGATCGGCAAGACGGGCCAACAAAGCTTTGTCATCTGTTGCAACGTGAGCAACATGAGCGGGAGGTGGAAGGATATCGGGTTCTTGATGTTGGGAAGAGGATTTTGATTCAACAAATGAGGGCCCCAAGGACAGATGTGAAGGATGGGGGCTGGGAATTCGAAGAGCAGAGCTAGTGTAGTCGCGCTCAGGTGCAGATAGACTTCCTGGGGACATAGTAGCGGAGGTAGCGAAGGTGCGCTGTCGGTAGGCCGGGGGTGACGCTGGAGCGTCTGAGACCGAATTTAGTGTGGGAACGAGCGCTAGACCAGCCTGCTGTTCTTGGTCCTGTTGGGTTGGAGCAAGGGAGTGCGCCTCGCGCAAGGAAGTGAAAGAGGACCGCCGGGAGATGTTGCGTGAGACTGTCCTCGAAGCAGAGGATGAGGCAAGTTCTTCGTCGCGGGGCGAGTCGGTTACCATCATCAAGGGGTTGAGAGTCGTAGTCGAGTCGAGTGGTTGCGAACGTATGCTAGTCTGTCGCTTTCCTCTTCGATGGCGGGCGACGTAGCGGGCGTTTGCTCTCCACCTGGCCGTCGCCCTCGCCCATATTTTTTGTTTCACCTTTGCATCTTTTTCCGTGTCGAGGACGGGCTGGCTGGATAGTGTGATGGTGGAGCTCCTCCTGCGGGATCTCGTCTCTACATCGCCATCTCTGTGCTTACGCCGCAGGTTCTTTCTCCAGAACAGGCATCCGATGATGAAGAAGCAAATGAAGAAGGCAAGAACGAGAGAGAGGGCAAGAATGAGAGTCGTTCGGCTTTCGCTCCGGCTGTGTTTGGATTTCCAACCGGCGGGTAGTGTATCCTGTAAGTCGATGCTGTCCATCGTCGAGGATGAGGGAGTTGGGCTGGTCACAGAGCTGTTGCCCGAGGCCACAGCATTTGTGGGTTCCCGACAGTTCTTCTGTAAGATGGTGGTTGGGTGACGACCAGGATAGGTAGTGGGAAGCACTTACTGAGCAAACGGTCGAGCCGTAGAGTGTGTATGACTGGGCCTCGTGCCAGATCCCGTCATCTCCAAGGTAAAATTTGTATGGGAGAATGCGATTACGCGGGGATTTGGGCGCGCGGCGGGTCTGAGAGTGACCCGGGATGGGATGGGAGGGCGAAGTTTCCCTGCGCTGGACGGACTGGGGGAGAGAGGGACAGAGAAAGGACAGGGGGGTGGGGCTGGCGTCGACAGGAGGGGAGGAGGCGACGATGGTGGCCAAGAGCGAGAGCAGTGCTGGGGATGGGGTCGCAGGGGGCGGGGGGGACCGCTGACGGGGGCCACGACGGCGGGACGGAGGGACGGGTGGATCGGTGGGGGCGGGGGGATCGGGTGCAGCGGCGGGGATTGGCTTGGCCATGGCAGGGGAAAGCGGGGTTGCCAAGCAAAAAGAAAGGTCGTGCGCCAAGTCGGGAATTGTTCTCACGGCCAGACGTGAGGAGGGCAGGAGGGCAGGAGGGCAGGAGGGCAGGAGGGCAGGAGGGCAGAGGGGGGGGGGGGGGCTCAGGACAGAGAAGAGTGCGAGAGAGCGCAAGGCCGGCCGCAACACAAACGAGGGCAAACGACAGGTGACAACACAAATATAATTATAATCGCAACTTTTATTACATCGTTATCCACTCGCTCTTCCGCCGCTCCTCCTCCCGCACCCGCGCACGCTCCCGCAGCACCTCGTCTTCCTGCCCTGCCCCCCGCCACAACGCATCCTCACATCCCGCTTCGTACACCACCTTGTATGTCCGCTGGTCCACCCGGATCTTCATGTCACCTCCCTTGAACAAGGCAGTGCTGGCTTCACCCAGGCGCACGCATCTAAATATAACACACAACCATCGTCAATCACCTGACCTCTCCCCTAACTGCACGGATACAAACATGTACCTTCGTAGAAAGACCGGGCTAGCCCCCTCTCTGGCTGGAACCAGCTCTGTAGGTGTCTTCATCACATACGCATTCACGTAGTCCCGCCAGCGATCGGTGCTAGACACTGCGCTGTCCATGCTGGGGTCTTCTGCTCCCAGCAGCGAAATCCGCATGTTTTTCGGTTCGTGTGCCTAAGTGGTGTATTTATACGACACGTCAACGTCCAATACACTCCAGCCCAAAAAATAAACACCCTCAAAAATATAAGCTTACCCATTGCAGTTTGTAGAGATTATCGTCCAATCCAACGTGCCGTTCTGCTTCTCTCCGGTACCGGATTATATCTTGCCTCATGACCGTCTCTGATTTCTGTGCAACCTGCAGCAATGACCACAGCTCCTGGCATTTCGAGTCTAATAAAATCGTTTGCACCTATTGCGGTTTTCGTGCCATAACGTCAGCGGTAACCTCGGTTCTTTGTGCACTATGGTTCTTACTTGTTTCACCAGTGCTGTTATTAATTTATCCAGCGTGAACAACAGATAAGCCTATAAATAACCAGAAATGGGCTATATTCAGCCCGTGTTTGTAAATGGAAAAAGGGCCTCTTTTAACCCACCTTGTTGCCGAAGAACCACCGCATGTGTTCTTCAAAAGTCGCTTGATCCAGCTCGCTATCAAATAGTTTCCCGCAGGCATTCAAGAGATACATGTATACCACATTGTTGTCCTCGACAGTGCCCCGTTCGCCCAGAATCTCCATCGTTTGTGCAAGCACCGCCGACGGTCCGCTAGGGTCATCTAAACCCAACTCAACTGCCACACGGTTTGCGAGCAAGGGGGCATGCTTCTGCCCCGCAAGCTCCGCACCAATCTCTTTGCACATTAAGAGACGAGAATAGAGTAACTTGAGGTGTAAAATTACATCGTGAACACGAATAGCTGTGACGACAAAATAAATCACATACCTGTAATAACCGTACCAATGTATAGAAAGTCGTGTTGGCATAAAAGGGTCGCTCCGACACTGCGCCGCCAGCTTGCACCCTCAGCATTCACCCTCGTCTCTTTAATCCAGATATCATGGTTCTCAATACTTTCGTCGGCTGCGCGAGGGTACCGGCGAACGGTCCAAGGTAGGGGAAACCGCGCGGGATCCAATCGTAGAAGACGACACTTTCCTACCGGTCTTCTCCTTCTCCTTCTCTCTCGCCATTTTTAGTAGTTTCCGCCGCAAGTCATTCGCAGGCACTCCACTGGTGGGTACCAAAAGGTTGCTTCCGCCCAATCGTTTCCCGTTGCGTCCGTCTAGGTGCCCGCTAATATCATGCATCATATCATCCCCATCTCCCCCAAGAGGGCCGCATGCTGCATTAAAGTCAGCTGCAGGGCACATACATAACAGCGGGATGAAGGAACGAAGGAATTTTTCAACACTACGGCGTTCTTGGGGGCTATATTGCGCTTGGGAGTGATCAAGGAAGGAATCAATCAACTTGAGTGAATCCATCATGACCGATGTGTCATGGAAAGAATATTCAAGCTGATGTCCAACTGCTCCATGTCTAGACAGTTTTTTGCCTTCTTGTTCCCATGTTGCTAATTGCTGCGCCTTGATAGACTCGATATCCGTGACGAAGTGCTTTGCCGTGATGCACTTCTTGTCGTTCGCCTTGAATGTGATTCCCTGGTGGTCAAGCGATTTGTAAAAGTTTTTAGAATCGACCTCCCTCCACGTGCGGGCGAATTCGCGCTGAAGCCGTCGCCATTCCTCGTCCTTGGCCTTCAACCGTGTAAGCACGACAGGGACCGCAACCGCGGGACACTCCTGCAGGATTCTGCCAGACCTCATTCCCGCCTTCTCTCCCATATATTCTCTTGACAGTCCTTTGATAGATGGCTTTGCAAGTTCCACCGAGGTCTGACTTCAGTCTGAAATTGGCTCGCTCTTCGTTGCCCATCTCCTCTATTCTGCAATAGATCGGCTCTAGCACCGCAATCGTTCTCGCAAGGCCTTCAAGTAGGACATGATATTCATGCCTTTCCTCTTCACTTTTATGTAGGGCTTCCTCAAAGGAGTTCTTCTTGTGAGCAACAAATCCGGCCTCCTCCGAGGCCCAGGTCGGGTGGGAGACCCATTCATCGTTGAGGACAGAACGACAAAGCCCGTCGCGACCGGAACATGCAAGCCGTATTTCCTATAGACACCACAAGTTAATCTCCATTATACCACATAAGGTTAACTCACGCTATCAGGGAGCCTCCGATAACTAGGACCCTCGCCGTCGTCCGCAGGCAAAGCGAGCAGAGCCTCCGGGGGGCCAGTTCGTATACTTCCAGGAGGTCCGCTCTCGACACTCTCTATTTTCTCGTCCCAGCCTACCAGGTCTTTGAACTCAGTCATAAGCTCGCCGTCGCCTAAAAACATTTTCGTGCGTTCTACCAGGGTTTTGAGGTCAATAATTTCTTTCGAGAACAAACTCAAAAGCTTCAGGAACTCCTCATAGACCTCGCGATTCTCGAGCGACTTCTTTGCACGGTCAAAGAACAAGAGTTTATCAGCTGACGTAACACCAACTGGGCTACGACCCTGGGCAGAGGACGGAAGGGGAGGATGAAGGGGCATTGAATTCTGTGGAGCTCCGGTATGGTAGATGTGGGTGGGTGGAAGCTGAGGGGATTGAGGGCCGACGTAAGGAGAATATGAAGGGGACCCTGTATCGTTGGAATGATGATGCTTAACCCTTTTCGCCTATGCCAAAGACATCATTTTCGACTCTCAGGGGGAAAGGCAACAAAACATGACAGGAGACTCACCCTTGAGGGAGGAGGAGGCTTTGTTTGTGGCACAGGTGTAGGCTCCTTTTCCAAGCCACGTTTTTTTCGTTTCATGGACAGCGGTCTTTTGGCTGATGTCGTAGCTGGACTTGATCCAGAGTTATCTGGAGCAACCCAAGAGGAACCAACACCAGCACCGCCTGGCTGTGGCAAGATGACCACCCCACTCTGCGCTGGCCCAGATACTTCTCCCAAAAAAACTTTAAACTCGGCCAATAAATCAGGAGCCTCCTTGAAGAGGTGTTGCACCTGGAGGTACACTTGAGCCTGTAGTGCAGGTGTCCTGCGCTTTTCCTTATGGACGTGTGAGACGACAAAAAGAGTCCAGGGACGTACGTGGTGTCTTTTTGATAAGTCTGCAGAATATCCAGAAACTGCTTGTAGGTATCCTGATCGTCCGTGTACCTCGCTTTGATTTTGTTAAGATATTGGATAGCATGGTTAAATTGCCCGTTGCTATCCTTATCCACTGGTGCTGCTGCAGAATTTGTGGGAGGTGGCGGCTGACGGCTATGCAAGTTATTTAGAAATGACGCAGCGGCGGTCACCTGAGTGTTCTGCTGTTGCTGTGAGGGCAGTGATGATGGTGGTTGGCCTGGCGGATAAACCCCAGGATGAGGAGCAGAATCGAAAGGTGCCTGGCTATGGGGGGTAAGATGGTATGTCGCAGGGGTAAGCGAGCGCGAGAGGGTGCCGCCAGGTATACTGGACATGACGGGGGCTGCAGGGGTGGGTGTGTATAAAAGTGGGTTGGCAGGATGACTTGGAGGTGGCAGACCTGGTAAGTCTCTTGTAGATCGTGGAGGAAGAGTTGCACTGGTGGATTGGGTAGTTGTTCCTGCTGGTGTAGTGACAGTGATGGTGTTGGGGTCGGCGGGGTCAGCGGAGACCTCGATGCGGTAGCCCATGGGTAGAAAAGTATTGAAGCCTTGAATAAGGTACGGGTTCCCATGAAACAGTCTTGAGACGCGTTGGATGACGCCTGGTGTGTCGATGCTAAGAGTAAAACACGGAAGGTAGGTTGGGAGGGAAGAGGAAAACGATGAAGGAAGGGAGAGAGAAACCCACACTTGGCTCTTGAAGTCCTTCATAATGTCCAAAAACTGGTTGTAAACTTCTGGTCTGTCAGCGAATTGGACCTTGACGGCGTCGAGGTAGCTGAGAGCGTCGGTGACATTGAGAGGACGGCCGATTTCCGGGCCAATTGCTGGCTCGGGAGGCTGTGGAAGGGGTGTGCCGGAGTTGGGCGTGTGAGTCTTCATGTCTGGAGGGGCGGAGAGAAGAGAGAGGAGAGGGAGAGGGACGGGGATGGAGAAGGGGAGAGGCGTAGGGGTCGGGTGGAAGAGAGGAAGTGAAGCGCCGTCGTGTATTCCCAAGGGACTCGCACTAAGGGCCAAAATAGATCTGTTCTCCGGGCTTGATCTGCCCTCAACCTCCCCGTCGCCCTGGAGCGCCCCTGTGAGCAACGGGTCTGCAGAGCTTCCCACTGTTGTGTCGGCCATTGTGGTCGTCGCCGTTGCCGTCGTTGTTATTGGGCAGGACCTGATCGCCGGGGCAGGCTCAAGAGGGCGCTCCATACAAGGGCGTGGGAAAGATCTCAACAACTCAATCTGCCCAGGAAAGTCTATTGATAAGATAATCGACTCTTTGCATACAATCACCACGTGACTGGCACATTTCGCTCTCGCATCCTTAGCTCCTTGATCACCCTCTCCACCGAGTGCGACCGGCACTGCTCCCGGATGTCTGGATAGACATGTTCAAACGCTTTGCATATTGCATTCAGGCAGCCTTCTACTGCATCCGCACCTTGGCACTGTCCCACATACATCGTAAAGACGCTGATGGTGTCTGGCGTCGGATCAAGTGAAAGCCCATGCTTTCGGCAAAACGTCTGGTATTCGTTGACTCCGAGCGCAAACTGTTGGATCGTCACTCCAGGAACACTGGCTTCTTGCGTGTAGTCGTTATGACATATGCTCGGCATTGTCTTTTTTTTTTTTTAATTGGGCGCGTACGTGTGCGTGTGATAATTGCTGCAACAAACTATGGCTCATTATCACTGGCAGCGAAACATGAACTCGCTAAACGTGCACTTACACTTTAGTAACACTCAGAAGTGGCCGGGGGAAAGGATGCACTACACTCCATAATGATCACTTTCCCTCCGACTATATACAAAACTAGGAGATGTGTTTCAGGGTATGTTCCTCGCGCGGGCAACGGAAGAACAACCTGATTATTACGGTAAGAATATCTGGTCTCTTTCCGCTCAGGAACCCAAATAATTGACCTAGATCATGCAGAACTAAAAATAGATACAGAGGAATGAATGTCGACGAGGCACAACAGACATTACACAAGTATTCGGGAGCCGTCTGCATGTCAGATCTCAGTTGCACTCTGGGTGCAGGGCTTGTCACCAAGATCAATGTGCACGCGACCGACCGACGGGTTGGTCCTGTGACCCGATCTACTACCTTTGATGGCCCGAGCATTACATACACATTCGTATATCACAACGCTGGGGACAGCCAAAGTCCCGCTGCGGGATGATAATGCAGGGCGGCGTTTAAGTTTTCTCCGAACTGAGCTATTTTTGCGGAGCGGAAGGTCGTCTTGATTTATCGGCAGGCATCGTTTTGCTGCGTTTCGCTTCTTTGGTTAGGACCAGCTCGAGTGGAATAGGAGGTACAGGGGGAGGCATGAAATACGGTGCATCGTATGGCTGGGTACGAAGAGGCTGCTGGCGTTTCCTCCCACCATTTTTCGGAAACGAAGAAAAAAACTTGGAAGGAGCTGCACCTCAAATGTCAATAGGGGCGATCGAGAGGATAAAAACATGCTTACATTGGGAAATCGCAGCGTCACTTTTTTCCTGTCGCAATGACCTCCGGCTCGCTTTTGCGGATAGACTAAACTGAACCCTGGGATCGTCTTTGCCTCCTTTCTTCAGCTCGGCCGAAAAGGAGAGTTTTTCGTCGGTAAATTCGGTCAACTGTGGGGATGACACCGAGCGAAGGATCTTGGGTTTAAGACCCGAGAGTCGAAATACTGGTCGGCTCGATTCCGTGGCCAGCGGCAGACCAGGGGGAGGTAGGATAGAGAGCGGTGTTGGGTGATCTAGTGTGAGGCCTCGCAGCGGGGGGATGGTTTTGTCTATTATCTGAGAGCTCGGGTGTATGGTAATGGTGTCTCTGGTTGGATTACCGACGTCGTCGGGGCAGTTTAAGGTAATGGCAGGTGCAACTAGAATAAGTGAATGTGGACGGGCAAGGGAATCCAGGGACGATACACGACGCAGTCGGGTGTCGAGAGCAAGTTGCAAGGATCGCTTTTCGTCGAGCTTGTGCGCCGAGGATTTAGAGGATGGTTTTCTGGGCGAGCCACGAGTTCCTCCGGGCCCAGCCGCTGGGCTTGGACGACCTCGGGACGGGATAGGAATCGGCAGAGCAGAGCGTTTCGGGAAGAATCGGTGCAGTGCTGCTCCAAAGATGTAGGTAAAAACGCTCTAGCGGGGAAGAGAGCCAATGAACGGCCTCGTTCAATATAGAGCCGACAGAGAGCACGCACCAGACCATAGCCAACTGAGCCGTAGAGGAACCCAAGGAGGCCAATAGTGTATCCATACGAGTTTGATTCCATGAGCGACTGTCGAAGGGTGGTTGGTAGGGGTGGTGACTAGCACGCGCGAACGAGATGTGTGCTGCGTGGTTAAATAGGACAGGGCTGTGTCCATGGGGCAGATGCAACAGATTGCGGAGGCTGGCCCATCGCTCAGGACAGGGGTCGTGTTGCGCAGCGCAACCATCGCGGGCGCACTGCACAGCGTGGGACAGAGTTGCCTTGTATGGGCTGCGGTGGAGGCGGTGCTCACCTGTTCTTTTCCATCCCCGTGCGCTCTCTCCCTTCTGCCCTAATACATACTTTTACCTGCCATGGGTTGCATCCGTCCCGCAACGCCAGGCTTCCTCGTCACCCTCCTTGCCACTATCCTCCTTGCCGTCGTTTCCTTCTGTGTTCCCTACTTCAAATCCGTGTATTTTCTGCGAGCAGATATCGAGGTCGGTAGCAACAGGGGGTCAATCACCTTTGGCACGCTCGGCTATTGTCTCGAGCTTGCAAACGGCACAACATGCTCAAAGCCTTCAATCGGATACCAGTTAGGTCCTGACTCTGCCATTCCCCTCCCTCTCAGCTGGCTGATCCATTGCTCCAGATATCAATAGCCTAGTAGGCAACAAGTTCCCGGTGCAGATCCCTCAGGTCGCCGTAAAATGGCTGACTTACGCTCTCTTCCTCCACGTTATCGCGCTCATACTCGCAGCTGGATCTGCCCTTTTTGGTCTCCTGGCCCATGTCCGTGAGATGTCAATGGCGTGCTGCAGCACATGCATTTCGGGTTTCGCAGCAGTCATCACACTCATTGCCTTCATCTTTGACATCGCTCTCTTTTTTGTCGCCAAAGCACGTATAAATGCAGTGGGCCGCGCGTCGATAGGGAACGCCATTTGGCTGACCCTCGCTGCTTGGTTGCTCTTATTCTTCAGCGGCTGCTTCTTCATGATAGGTCGCTGCTGTATCTCGAAAAGGGGACCTAGGTCCTCATGGGGGAAGAGGGAAAGTCCAGAGGTCGGTGGGCCCGACAACACATATGCTGAGCGCATGAGGATGGACGCCATCAAGGCCGAGGCAGACCGCAAAGCAAAGCAACAAGCCAGCGGGGGAGGTCTGCCTGCTTTTCCCGAATATCAGCCGTTAACTGCCCGCATGGATGGAGACTCTGTCTATACCGATACTCCCTACAAGGAGAGCGATAGCTACGCCGCTTCCGCCTCCTATGGCAGGGTACCAACCACTGGAAATGTCGCCAGTGGTTATGCGCCCGCACCGCACGGCTCTCGTGCCGTGGATGAATATTATTCGCCGTCTTCTATGACCCCCACCGCCGCCGTTTATCCCCCACGCCCCACAACCCAACCGCCCTCTGATAACCAAAGCATCCATTCTTCTTATACACCCTCGGCTTACCCACAAGTTACACCTACTACCACACCCCCACCACGCCAGCAGCCCAGCGGATACGCTACAACGGCATCACCACCACCCCCTCTACCTAGCAATCAATACTTGGTCGCAGGAGCATATGGCCAAGGCACTTCAGGTTACCAATATGGACACACAGCTGGTGGATCATCTTGTGCGTCCAACGCATTTCCCATCTATTCATTTTTGCATATACTTGTGCTTATATTTCCTACTCACAGATCACACCGCAGCATCTCACCAGCAACAGGCATCTGCATCCTCACAACACGCAGGACCTTCCTTCAACCCAGACATTTACAATAGCACGGGCGTCCTTCACTCCTCTCAACCCTCCGCCCCTAACCCTTACACATACTCCACACAAACACCACCTGCGCAAAGCTATGGTGCTTCGGAACCTAGCTATGCATCTGGCGGAGGTGGTTATGGAGTAAATCCTGTGCCGCAACTGCGGGAACCGAGTAACTACCTGTATCCAACGGAACCTAGCTACCCCGTTGACGGCTATGCAGCTCCCACACATGGGGGAGGTTCTCAAACATCACCAACTGGTTACCTGAATGACGCGCCTCCGGGATATGAAGCTGGAACGCCTGAGACACATGGACAATGGGGAAAACATTGACGGACTTGTAATAGCGATATCACACTACATTGACGATGGCTGAACTTATTTGTCGTCTATACCTGACAGGACTCGCGTTGTACTATTCTGTCGCTTACTACCTTATTGATTTATTTTTCCTCGACCGTAGTTAGGCATTCAACTTCTTCGCCGAGGTTATTGTTTTGGGGGGCTTGTTTGTCAAGAACATGGAAACAAAATCGTGAACAAAATCTGCCGCGGCGATTCCGGTGATTTCGGCTGCGATTTAGGTTCGAGGTATTTTGGTCAATTTTTTCATGAAAATGAATATGAGTGTCAGCAGATTTACCGTGGTCGTAAGCTGGGGCGACTTCCACAATATCGGCACCACTGGAAGGAAGGGGTGGAAAGTTCTGAGTTCAAATGCAGACATGACGAGAAAGGAAAGACGACGTACACAAAACTCAATCCAGCAAGTCCTCGGAGGATACGTTTGACCTCACGAGTTGTCCATCCACCAGCCTCAGGGGTCCCAGCTTGCATTAATCAAAGGCTGGTTAGTAACCGTTCTCTCCACAAGCAGAACGTGAGAATGGGAGCAACTCACTTGCTGGCGCCAGCCCTGGATCTTTGCGCCACATCTGTCAGTCTGGCGAATGACCCAAGGCTTCGAAGTTTGTTAATCACATACCCACGACGTCTATGTCCAAACTGTAATACATGTCAAAAATGATATTCGTCAGTATTTTCACGGTGGAAATGCTTGGTGCCACATCGGATTGGAGTGTCCGAAATAAGACTTGCCTGAGATAGACTGGACTGTCACCGACTCGGTCCCTGATACGCTGTATGATGGCAGATACCCCCATCTCGTCAATATCGTCTGTTGAAATGAGCTGGAACCCAACGGCATTATCATGGTCCAAATCATCTAGCCCCTATCGCATGTAACATAATTCGGTATAGCACCCTTCGGAAGGAATGAAGGGCTCACCCCGAGTTTGCACCGGATCCCCGCATGGATACTGGTGTTAGTGATCAGCCCCTCCTCCTTGGCAAGATGGAAAAATGTCCCGTGTGTGACACGGGATTGCTCGGTCGTTTGTCCAGGGTAAGCAGCCCAAGTGTCCTAAAACGCACGCGCGTTGGCAGACGATCGCGCGCGTTGATTGAATGAGCAAGCATACCAAGTGAGCATCAAAATGGATAACAGAAACCGGGCCATAGACTTTGTACAGAGCCCGAAGAATAGGCAAAACCTGGAAGGCGAGTTTTAAATCTCTCAGCGATCAGCCTGATATCGGAGCTCAGCCTAACAATTGTATGGTCCCCTCCAAGGCTGGATCCAGCATCGGGCGTAAGCATCGCTGTGCTCGGGGGCAAAAATCCCAATCTCACCTTACTATACGAGGATGAATTAACCCGTCCTTCGCCAGAACACGACGCTCGGAGCTGGAGGAGATGGCTTTGGGGGTCCTTGCCAACAGTGAAGAATAGGCAACTTCCATTTGATCCACAGCGAGGGCATTATCGAAAGGATTGACCGGAACCTCCAGCTCAAGTCAGACACACAGCTGAGAAGGAGAGGTGGGTGGTTTACATACGTCGCCACAGTCGACAATTCTGAACCCTTGCTCATACGGATTGATACCCCACGAGAGTGTATACCCTCGGGCTTCTCTTTGCCTCCTGCTTCCAGACCTTATCGCATAGGGTCCGAACCGCGCACTAAAGTCCATTCTCAGTGGTTACGACCCAGTTAGCAAAACATAAATCAAGTTCACCCCGGTCGATATGTAACTGCAGTATCGAAAGGCATCCCCAAAACTGCAATATCAAACACCACATCCTCTTTCTCTAGGCACCTGTGGTACGGAAGGTGCGAGAAGGACAGGGGTCCAGAAAACGTCTGATCGATCTGTGGACCATACTTTTCTAGCCATGTTGGCTCCTTCAGGGAGTCCGCCTGTACGAGGTTTGGCCCGTGGATGAACGGATTCTGTTGTTTTCCGTGTCCCCTTCCATGGTGACCTTTGACTAGCGCGCCGGATAGGCCAAGGAGGACAGCGAGAGGGTGTGTCTTCATGTCCAAAGTCACCGAGCTAGGAATAAGGTGATAAGTTCAGCCCGTCATGTCGTTGAAGTGCCGAAGCTTCGCTAGCGGGCCGCGAGCGGCAGGGATCTGGGGCGCTGGGAAGGCTCGCGGCCTTGAACTTAGGAAACCTTCCGATGAGCCAGGCTCATCGCACGATAGCATGTGATGTGGATTATACTGGTACTACGATACAGGTGTAATTGCTGAATGTCCATAAAGGAAGTGCGCTGTATTACAAGTTTGAGTAGAAGGTACAAATATAATATGATGACCGTCGTGTGCAACTTGTGGGGAAGAAATGATGAAAGTAGGGTTAGTGGTTTGATAGTGCCGCAGCCGGGGTGAACAAAAGACTGGAGAGCGACGTCATCTCCGTCTTCGTTGCATGATAGACCTGGATTGTGCGTATGTGCACAGAATTATCGCCTAGATCAGGCTGGTTTCTTGTAATCCGACGAAAATCCAGTTTGTCGGTGTTGCTGATACAAGGGGAGGCAAAACTCTCATGGTCACGTTCAGGATCCGTGGGCCAGTGAAATCTTTGGCGCCTGAAGCTGAATAGGACCTTTAGAAAGAGAAATTCGAGAACGATAGAAAGCTTACCTCTCATAAATCCACAGGGCATCACCCAGTTCAGCATCGTCTACCACTTCCTGACCATCCTCATCGATGAATGATCGCACGTAGCTCTTGATCGCGGGTTTACAGCCCAATACCGTGTGAATCCACTTACACGCATGGAATTCAGTCTCGATAGGAGTAAGGGGAATGAATGTGGAAGGGGAAATGATTATGCCCGGAGACTGGGTCGAGCCTCGAGGTTTCCCCACCCCATGTGTTGGTGTCAAATGGTATGACAACATCCTCGAACAATCTGGGTGTCGTTTCGAGGCTTCTGTTGCCGCTACGAGGTCTGAGTACGATATGCCTAGGCGACCTGCTGCTTTTGCACTATGTCCCAGAGGATATGCTGACCGAGCGGGGCCGCCCCTATCGTTTTCCAAGGAGCCCTTGCTTCCACTCTGCCCTGTGAACTCGATGGTATCCTTGCTACTGCATCCGGAAAGACTATCAAGACTCGATTTTCGCTGCTCATCGGTCAGACTTGGTTGGATGGATGAATTGCAAGGGAGCTTGATATGATAGGTTTGTGTATTGCTCGTATTTCCTCCACCAAAAGTATACCTCAGTAAATCGGGCAAGAACTCGGTAGGGTTCGGGTGAACGGAGAGCCGTCGCAACATATTAACGAACGTGTCCTCGACGTCCTTAGCAAGCCGGTAATTGCTTGCCCATCGTTGGACATACACCATAGAATACCGCTGTGAAGCCATAGCTGTTGTCCATGCTATTTCTGTGCTGGCTTCGACGGCATTCCCCTCCATGCTGTCGGTATTGAGGGTATCGCGATTTCCAAGTGTCGATGAGCTGGTACCGTGTGCGGCATCCTCGTCATTGGAATTAACTGTCCGCGCATCCAAAAGAGGTGGAGCCTCTGAACAATTGTATGAGGGGGAGTATGGGACGGGCGCCTGGCCATATGGAAAGTAGAGCTGATCGTCAATCAACTCTAACTGTCCTCCGACCCTTAGGACCCGGCGAACCTCGGCGAACACGAAGTTCCATTTATCATGAGGAATTGTAAGGGAGAGATTTGCCATGCGCACAAAGTCGAAGCTCTTGTCAGGGAAGGGTAGTGGATATTTAACACTAAACGCAGTTATTCAGTTCGTTAGAGGTCAAGGATTGAAATGTACACTTACAAGTTTCCCCTCACTAAACGAATGTTAGATTTCTGATGCGCTTCCAGTAACATAACGTCCACCAAGTCAAAGCCAGTAAAATCTGTGCTCGTCCAGATAGTAGAGGCATCTAGTAGCCAGTGGCCTTGTCCACAGCCCAAGTCTAACACTGCCGAGGGCGGCTTATCCATTGACGTGCTAAATGTTGGGATGGATGATGTAAGACGTCGCAGCAGAAGGTACGAATACTTTTCGCTAGTCAAACAGGGTCAGGATCAGGTTAAGAAAGCCAGAAAGCCTAACTCACTTCTCTAGCATGATCGGATCATAGGACTGCATATAGATAGCGTCGTCTGGGTATGGATGCATCCTCATGTTGTCGCGCCGGTGCCAGATCTTTTTCTTTACGTACTCGTCCGCTGTGCGGCACGTCACATCGTCCTCCTCGTTTCGGGAAGAGATGTCTATCACATTATCTGGGGGGTTCCATGATCCTTTATTCATTATGCCCGATCGATGGTGCACCGGGAGATCCTTGGGAGACCTGGGGGCCGTTTTGATCGATGCATTGGATGACATTTTGCGAATGCGCGCCTCCTTTCCCCCCCTCCTATCCTTGGGCTTGTGGACCATCTCCAGAAGTGAATGATTGTTGAGGGACGTAAATAATTGCACTGAACCTTTCCTACGAAGCTTTATGGAGCCCGTTGCGGAAGGATGGGGAGGAGGGGATTCCGGTTCCTCCGATAGCAACTGTGACACAGGGCGGTAATGACCGGTGATTGACCGCGTTCTGGGGATGGGGCGGCCTTCTGGGGGAAGGTGGGATGGTGAAGGGGGGAAGAAGTAATGAGAAAGAGGTCGGTGCGTGCTTATTGCAGCCATTCTGTAGCAGACCGGCCCAGACAGACAAGGTGTGTCTGTAGAATGATAGCCACTTCCAATTTTCGCCAGGCCTTTCTTCTCCTAAATCACACCCTCTCCAACGAGGTCGGCAGGTTGGTACTTGAAGCTGAGATATTGGGAGGGAGGAGAGAGAGTAAAGCCAAGCATGGCCTGACACCGGGTTGTGTTTATTACAGCATCCGCAATGAGATGTCGATATACGGAACGCCCCCACACCACAGCCGAACCTTAACCTGGTTCAGGCCACGAATAGATAAGCGGAGGTGAAGTGGAGACGCTGACCGTGGGCAGTGCGCGTTTCAGGTTCTTAACCCCTGGGTAATCTCCACTCGGCCGGTCACTCCACCCAAATATAGACGGGTAAGCACCCTTGAGCAAAACATGTCCGATTTGTTGCCAACGAAATACGTGCAATTGCAGACCAGCAGAACGGATAGTAGGAACAGGGTAGTCAATGCTACAGATAGTTTCCGTACAGAAAACATTGTTATCCACCAAGCCCCGGTCACAATCTAAGAATACGTACAAACGATTGGCCTGTCGATACATCTGACCCGAAGCCCTCGGCATTTTGCCGGCCTTCAGAGCGACTCAGCTCTCAGTCATCTTCTTTGCGTGGTGGTGGACCACAAGGCTGGAGCATCCGCTGCGCAGTCAAGATTAAGATTTGTAACATCTTCAAGTGAAAACATGGCGTACCTCTGTCATCTCAAATCTGACCCTACCAATGGCCTCCCCGTCCGCAATAGCGAGGTATGAAGTCAATGTTGGGTGTCCTACAATGGAAGCCAGTGTATCTCGATGTTGATGAGTGACCCAGTCACTACGGAGCTCGTCAAACCTGGGCTACAGACGACAGTAACCAAACCCTACTATTTAGATATATCTGCATGTCCTAAACGCACATGTGAAGTCAGCTATTGGGTCATAAGATGAATGAGACAAACCGGTTCCGGTGTACCGCGCGTGGACTGGGAGGTGGGGGTAAATGGCAGACGTGATGAAAGTCTCGTAGGAACATACGATGCTCAAGCTGGGTGTTGGCAGTATAGCGGAGTTCAGAGGACTGTGATCATACAAAAGGTGACTAGGAGCCCAAGCAAGGTCAGCAACAGATGGCATACCATGTTCAGGCGTTCGAGCCTCGAGATGGTTTTTGACGATGGGTGCTACTATTACGTAATGTAACGGATGACTGGATCTGCCCTCTACACACATACACCAAGTCCGACAATGACTAACCCTTCGACTACACTCAAGGCAAAATTAACCAACTTGAGTTCGTCTCTCTGCGAACTAGAGTCCCTACTGGATCCTTTGTTATCCCAATCACTACCAGAGACCATTATCGGACTTGAGCCCATGCAGCAAGCTAAACTGCAGACAGTTCTACCATACATCGTATATGACTTGATGTTCAGTATGTATCTTCCAGCTAGCCTTTGGACAAGACTAACAGCTATTCCAGTATATCTGAAGGCGAAAGGCATCGACCCGAAGTCTCACGCCGTCGTTTCAGAGCTTGTGAGTATTTTTCTATCGTGTTCAGCAAGCGAAAGCAAACACACAACACATTTTCATAGGAACGAGTTCGCCAGTACTTTGACAAAATCATAAATGCGGAGAATCCGTCTACAAGTAGGGACCTTTACCCTTTTTTGACTTAGCATTAACGATGCTCCAATACAGGACGCACCGAGCTGGATAAACAGGCGGCGGAGCGGTTCATCAAGAATGCCATCGCACAAGCAGCCGCAAAACCAACCCCCGCCGAGCAAACCACGTCTCTGGGACAGATAGTATCCGTACCCACCAAAGTCACGACTAAAATGATTGCGAGAGCCCAGTATGAACGCGCCCTGCAGAAGGAGTATCACGGACAGGATGAAGAAGAGAACGAACTTGAAATATACAGCGAATCCAGTTTATCTTCAGGCGGCGACGCAAAGGATCCAGATGCATCTAATGCAAGTCAACCAACAGAAAGTGGTCCATCTGTCATAGACACTTCCAAGCGACAACGTCCACTCGTAGATCCTTTTGCTGGTGCGAACCTGAATTTGTTGTGACATTATTCGGCCCACTTAACTCCTTCAGGCTACGAGGAAGAATCCCTTCTTTTAGGTGAGCCGGTCTTGAAGAAAAATCGGCTTGATCAGCTATCAGGTTAGATTCCCTCAGTCACACATCCCCGCGAAACAAGCCTTAGCCATCTCAATAGGCGAGACCAGCGTAAACACTCTAACAAACTCTCGGGGTGCAGGAAAATCCGCCATGTCAGATTCTACAATGCGCAAGCAAAAAAAAAAGAGAAACACGAAAAGGATATAGACAACGGTAGACTCTCAAGTATCTCGACTCGAACCAACCTATTGGCGCCATTGCAGAACCGCAGATGGACCTCACTCTTCTACACACTAAATTAATTACGCCGATGCCACTTTGACCAAACCGAGCGCCCCATGCTGCAGGTGTGCAATGTATCCGTTGACATCGCCGACCCGTAGATTGTCAGGTCCTTTATATAACTGCAACACCGGTTTGCGGGCATTTGCGCGATTCAATATCAATCTTGCCTCCTCATCGCCCTGAGTTTCTTTGTTGATTTCCTCCTCTGTTAATATGGGTGCGTTAGGTGACAAGAGCTCAGGGCGAAGCCGAGCCCCAACGGCTTGAACCATCTCCGGGTCCGTAGGTGTAAAAATATCTGCGGCAGAAGATCAATTATATTACCTCCTTTGGCCTCGTTACGATGGAACACACCTTTGCAGAAATCCATGGTTTTCTGCAGCTCGTCTTCGGTAAGTTTCTTTCCTACATCTGCCGTGCCCTGGATAACTGGATGGGTCGTTAAAATTTGCCGCAATAGTTAAAAAGGAAGAAACTCACCGGGTCTCAAGATATCGAAAGCCCGATCGAAATTGTCTTCATCGACGTCCAACAAAACCGATGTTCTCTGATTCCTTATCTGTTTGTATGCACTCATGACGACCAATAAGAACCTGTTTACGACAAGTCGGGTTAACAATATCCATGCTTTGCGATCCCTTCGCTACATACCTTGTGTAAGCGGTGGCCACTTTAACATCATGGAAATTCCATGCTGCGCTTTCCGTACAATGCTGCCTAATCGATGCTGCAATGGAGGTCGCTGCTGTTAATCCACCCAGGAGAGCAAGATGGACTCCACTGGAGAAAAATGGGTCAATGAAAGCTACGTCGTCCCAAGGTCAGTAATTGCCTTCTACCGCACAGAATGAGCTCACCAGAAGCGTCGCCAATAATCCTGTAGTGATCTCCCGCATACTTGTCTGCCGCATAACTGTAATCCGCAGCACTCCGGACATAGTAATGATCATCATCATCCTTGAGCGTCGCCTCTGCCAACAAATCTTTCAACCCAGGCACAAACTTGAGTTGATCGAGATAATGGTCCTTGAGTGTATATTCATCACTCTGAGCTGCCTTTCGGCCTTCAGCTTTCTTTCTGGCACTAATGGAGCTATCCATAACAATCCCGACGGAGACCTGTCAGCGTTATTGTTAGACTGGGTTTGCATGCTATCCTGGCCAACTTACGGTGCCGTTGTTCAAAGGTATGAACCACCCCCAGCCACTCTCATCTGTCATTGATAAACTCTCAGTATCATCGGAAGTCCAAGAAGTGATAGAGAAGCGTACCTGTTAGAGCTTCGAACCACGGTGCGTTATCTCTATCAGTGTCAGGCATGTATTTTTTATGACCAGTCCAGTACCCCCAACACGCGATGTTGTGCAGGCTCTGGTTCATCTTGCGGTTCTTGAGGTACTGTTGGCATGTTTCAGTTTTTCTCCAACAAGAAGTCGCGGGGCTGAGCACCTTTGTAGACATAAGTCCGTTCCTACCCGATGCGTCTACTAGGTACTCGAAACTGATTTCTCCGGTCTCCCCTGTGTGACGCACATACGACGCGCTCGTTGGGCGTAGTTCTGGCCCATTGGCGTCGGCAAACTTGATCTCTGTGATCTTGGTTTGCTCGAACACCCGGGCACCGGACTCCTCGGCGTGGCGCAGGAGCAGGTCATCAAATTCCGAACGGACCTGAATGTCATGTCAAAACCCGAAACACGATTAGATTGCGTATAAAAAGGCCACGGACCACATTCCAACTTGCATTCCAAACATCTCCCCTAACAAAGTCGGTATCTAGAGGTAAACTGTTGCTTGGTTGCTGGTCACAAAAAACATGGTGAGCTACTTACAAGCCTCTCTCTTGTTCTGATTAAATTTGACCGCTGCGCCACGCTAGTCTTGTGTTAGGCTTCCATCGTAATCATCACAAGGATCAGGAAATACCTTCAGGGTAAACCCATAGGACCTGACCTTCTCTTCAGCTCCGATAAATCGCAAAAAGGAGTTCAAAGATGGAAGCATGCTCTCCCCTATGTGATAGCTACACACGTCAGCCCACAGTTGTAAAGCACTGCAAAGGCCCGGTCCCCTTACCGAGGAAACTTGGCAGCCTCAATGATGGTTGCTTCAATACCTTCCCTTGCCAGTGCTGAAGCAGCATATGCACCAGCGGGGCCACCACCGATGACTAGGACTGTGGTGTGGGATGGCTACACGGCAAAAAGAATAACGAATTAGCCACTCTGTCACCATGAGCTTAAGCTCCACTGTGTCAGTGTCGTACCAATTGTGGGGGTGACATCCTTGGGTGAGGGTATGCGGAGAGGGATCCTGTTGTTTCCCAGGATTGGCACGTCCTTCTCGGCGTTCTTATATCCCAAAAATCATCCCTGGGTGACAGTAAACCGGTTCAATTATGCCCACAGCATTGGACATTCATAGCCCAAGCAGGAAAGCTCAATCAATATTGCTACACCCCGAATAGCAAATGTGATGGCTACGGAATATGGTCGGCTGACATGCAAATTTTGACCCAACGAAGCTAGTAGGGAGAAGAATATAGTTTTGCTATATTCTTCCGTGGCAACAGGAATGTAGCACGGCCATCTTCCTGCCTGCCCCAGCGAGACAGCCAACATCAGACTCCGGTATCTAGAACTTTTTGTCCATATGGCGTGGCTTCCCTTCCCAGCGACACTAGCTTGCGCGCTCACCGAGTTAACCTCGCTTGCGATCCAGAAGCGTCCGACTACCCCACGCATGGGTGAAAGATCAGGCTTCAGCTATTCGGGTGGGTCACTTCCCAGCAGGACAATATATTCTATCAATTCACTCCGAAGATAAGACCCCCTTCGACGGTCGTCGATCGTGAGGCTAGGGAATGGAATGAAATGGAGAGTCCACCAAGGGTGGATAACGGCAGACGCTGGGATGGCTAAGCAGAGCGGCCGTAAACGCATCTTAATGTGCTCTGGTAGTCTCGGCACCAAGACGGACAGGGCCGGACATTCTCATGTTTGCCATCACTTCCAAATTGGGAGGGATTTCGCCCTGGAAGCCCACTGGAAGCCCTCGGAGATGTCGACAACTTGCCGAGTTCGCCTAGGACCTACAAGGCAAGGGCCGAATCCGAAATTGGCCGTTTTGGGCATTTACATGAGAAAAATTCGTATATTTTGTCGGCACAAGCATTAAGCCTCTAGTATGTCTGTATTGTCGCTTGGTCCGGATCAGGCCTGGTACAAGAGGTACATTGTATAGGGTGTATTGTTCGCATAAATGCGAAAAAAAAACCCCTCGAGCACAAAGCCATCGTGATAATGAGAAGCACTCGGGATCCACAACAGATGGGCCCGATTAGCTAGCATTTGTGTCCTGGAAGCGGCGATTGGGGGTGATTCTGAGGGTCTTGGTCGTGGATCGCTCAACCTCAGAGAGCTTCGGACATAAATGGCCAAACTGGCCGGTTTTTGATCAGGTCCCCCGTCTACATACGCCTGCCATCCACGTTTTTGCAGGGTGGGGCCGGATCAGAAATCGCTACCTTGGCCATCTACGTCCGAATAAATATTTTTTTGGGGCTGCTAGTGGTGTCCGCACACTCGCATGGCAGGCTGCCGGCCAAAGGCACTTTATGGGTGGGGTGTATCGGGGCTCGCCGGAAATTTCGTGATTATGCCTACCAAAGATCGTCGGGCCTGCCTGGTGGTCCTGACCCCCGACCATGTTTGCATAACTCCGGCGGCACCATGTCATCCCCGTCACTTCAGCGCCCCCCCCCCCCCCTCCACATATGGGAAAACCCTAACCAAGTTTGAAGATCTCAATAGCCAATAGGTCCCCCGCTTACGGTGATCATTAACCCCCATCTGTCATCCGGCCGCCTGCAGCCACTATTTCAGTCCCAACCCCAATTATCACATCTGTCCCACAGTTTCCGCATGGGAGATAGGAAATGTTTGTCTGGTAAGACCAAAGTAGGCATAGGGCTGCTGGAAGCTCCTATTGGACAGCCCTGATGGCTTCTACTCGTTCGGTTCGAGGCATCATTTATGATAGTAGTTTGAAGCGGTTTTCGAAGCTTTGGGGCGCCCGAGTTCCGATTGTTCCCCCAAGGCCTCGGTCCCCAGTTGCTCACTCTCGACGGGCTATGGTTAACTCCGGAGGAGTAACCAATTCTGCTAAACTTTGCTTACTACATCTTCAGTCAGTGCCGGAGTGTAGCAGAGAGAGCAACGTCCGAGAATATGCACAAGATTTAATACACTTTTCCCTATCGCCATCAGAAATGATGCGAAGCAAGAAACAGAGTCCAGAGAATATAATGATACATGAATAACAGTACGTTCATGATGAATAGTCGTGTAAGGCACTGTGGCGCCTCCAAGTGTTACATTACGATACAGCTATCGTAGTTCATATCAGGAATTATTGGTGGCGAATTATTGCCACTCCCTAGCCTTCCACCAGGCGACCACCACCGTGTAAAGCCCCCGCGCCTTGAGTCACCATTCCCAAATTCGTCGTCGAATGAGTTGCTCGTGCTGCTTAAACTTCCAATCCTCCTCGAACTCGCCTTCTTCCTCTTCTCTCTGGCAGTCCTAACCGCATCGACTGTTTGCCACGAATAAAATGTTTTCACCACAACCCTCTCAGGATCGCATTCGTCCTGCCCGACCTTGAGATCCTCTTCACACGCCTCGTCCCTCCCGTCCACATATCCTAGTCTCCTCGCCCAGAATGCCCTAACTCCCATCCGGGGTCTCATTGCTCCACTACTGCCCAGTTCTTTGACGACCCCTTCAACCACACCCCTGCAATCAATTGCCACCACCTTCACGCCAGCCATCTTGCGCTGCCGGCTGATATTAACAAGCTCCCTGAGAGTGCTCCCGCTTAGTCTTGTGTTATCGGCTTCCAGGATCCGTAGTTTGGGGCACCCGCGCACGAGAGCGAGAAAGGCATCGTCGCTAATATTCCCGGCATGGGACACCGCAAGCCATTCGAGTGCTAACCCGGGACGAGGCGGACTATCTTTCTGCCCTTGAGTCCCAGAAGTCGAAGACTGAAGCCCCAATTGCCGGGGTGATACATGCTAGAGCCGAGTCTGTGAGTTCTGTTGCGTCCTCTAAATCGAGCCGGCGTATATGTGGAGTTGTGCCCAGTAAGCGGACCAATCCATCATCCTTCAGGTCTGCACCGATCCCGGCCATCTCCAGAAACTCTAAAGAAGGGACTGAGTACGCGATGTTCGAGCATGCGATATCGGACAGCAAGATACAAAACGATAGCGAAAGGTGGCGAAGCTTGGTCACCCGTCGAGTGTAGGACTGGGGGAAATCGCCAGAAGAATCTCGCCCCACTTGTCGGGCATTCAAACACACGACCTCCATCCCAGGCGAGAGGGAGTCAGGTGATTCATCCAATGCAACGAAGGCTTCCAACGCAGAATTATGTAACTGACGAACGTAACTGAGATCCAGGACCTCTAGATAAGGGGCAGCCTTCCCTAGTATCCGCATTGTTGGATCATCCATATGCCTCAGGCCCGAAACCCTCAACTCTCTCAACCGCAAATACTCGCCTTGTGCGAGCGTGATGTGAGCAAGGCAGCGAATGCCTTCAGCATCCATATTGGGACATCGGTTCAGGTTTAATTGTATAAGTTGCGTGCAGAATATCGCAAGTAATTCGCAAGTCGTATTAGTCACCGCAGCCAATCCCTTGAGACATAATCTATCAAGGAACCTGCAGCGGACCAAGAGGTGATGGAGTGATTGTGTCGTCAAGGCGGAGCAGCCTTGCAAATTAATAGCCGTTAGATGAGTATAAGATAGTGTATCTCCCAGACACAAGTGATTGGCAATATCTGTCAGGGTGGCGGCCTGAAGGTTGCAATGACCAGCAAAACTTAGCTTTCGGATGAAAGGACCTCCATGTGACGTGAAGCGCAAGAGGGCAGATTTGGGCAGGCCTGAGAATGAACGCAGATCCAAGTCAGCCCACATTTGGCCATCGAATACGAGTGTTTGCCATGAGCGGGAAACCTGTCGTGCAGAGAGGTAGGTGAACATCGATCTGCGACATGGTTGCCTGAATTTGACTCACCCGACTCAATTTGAACAATTCTCTGATTCCCCGATCTCTGCCAATCAATTGATACTTTGACGATGTTGCCTTGCTGATGGTCCACCGACCCTCGGCGACAAGTTGAGCGTGATCCTCTTCAAAGAGCTGGACGAAAGATTTGAAGATTTGGAGGCGAATTTCCCTTGGTATAGCCTGATCAATGTAGTTGCGATGAGAAAGTGGCAGAGGTCTGAAAATGTCTGTGGATGTTGCTGGGACGAAGTCTAGGGCAGAAAAAGGGACAGGTGACGAGTTTGATCGGCCTTTGCTCTTGAGCATGAGGCGGGGCGGCTTTGGTCTAGACTTTCTTTCTGTGCCAGGATACGGTGATCGTACAAATGTCGCGGGAACAGCACTATCTAGGTCATACTGCAGGGGTGCCGCATACCAAGGAGCAACGGAAGGATCTGGCGAGAGAGAGGGGGTTGGTGTGGATATGCTTCCCGAGTTGGTTGGCGGTGTGACGGTGTCCAAGGGAGAATCAGAGATCGAGCTCGTATCACTGCGCTTGCCAAGCAGAAGCTTGCGAGCAAGGTTGCTCTGCATGGTGGTAGAGGGTCCAAGCTTGACCTTGATCTTGGACATGGTGAGGGAGGCAAACGATGGGGTAGACTGGACCGGAATGCCTGAGAGAGAGTGGCACCGCGAGGGTGTGCGCCTCAGAGGTGTAGCTGTATAGACCACACCCGTGGATGGTGCAGAGGTCGATGAGGACGATGGGATGGCTGCTGTAGCCATCCCTGCAGGAGGCGCCGACGGTAGGATGTCTCGCACGGGACTACAAGCGGAACCGTAGGATGAAGGTCCGGGAGTAGAGGAGACAGAGCCAAAAGAAGGCCAGAAGGCCTGGTCATAGTTGAGACCGATGTCAGAGAAAGTCAGGGGGGGCAGGGTTGGGGGGACATCTCTCTCCTTTCCCTTGGACGGGAGGACGTGCTTCGTTGTTGTCGTCGGGCAGGAAGGTTGTTGGGCTAGAGCTGGAGGAGGGCGGGGGAGCACCGTCGCTGCTGGACGGGGATGGGACATCGAAGAGATCGCGCAGAACGGTGGAGGGGGGGGGAATGGGGACGGGCTGGGTGGGGGCCTCGCCTTTGGCGGGCGGGGGGTCTGGGGGAGGACTCATGGAGGACGCATGGGGTGTGTGCGAGGGGGTTGCGGGGTAGATAAGTCCCTCTGACGCAATTGTCCACGTTCCCGGATTCTCTCAGGTCCGCCTCGCCGTCCCTGATGTCCATATCCAGTCTTCCACCGCACACCACCGCACCCTTCCCCTCGTCAGCCAGACAATCAGGTCGAGTGCCGATCCAGTAACATTTCTTACGAAACAGAGTGTAGTGTACCAATAGACCATAGTAGCACAAAAGAAGAGAGTCGATAACTAAAATACTCAGGGACGTAGCGTATTGACGAGCGGGAGGACTCAAGAAATCAGCAGGCGGGGAGATTCAGTTGAAAATGACAGATGGAAAATGGCCTCGGGTGTAAAATCCGGGTCGCAATCCAGAACATGATGGGTCCTGGCAGCGACCCTCAGGCCGCCGCCTTCTTGGGATTCTGAGACGAAGTTTTCCAGTTGCTGGTTGCGGTCTTGAACCTGCATTTCCGCAGCAGCACGTCAGATCTCTAATACATTACAGCACGAAAAATCCCAGGCTGCCCACCTATCTCTGTGTGGCATGTCGGGCTCTGCCTCCTTCAGACGTGCCATCTCTTCTTGCTGAGTGGGCATGAAACATTCAGCATCAACTTGGCTCCTAGTAGAAACTTTCAACCCACCATAAATTTGTTGAATGGCGTCAACTTCTTCCTAACACCCCCACCAGCAGGTTTGGCTGAGCAGTTCGAGGGGAGCAGGAGGAACAAAGGGCAACGAGTTAAGCATCAGCTTCGTTCCCGGGCCAATCATCGCAAGCGCGTGGGGACGTACTCTTCTTCGCTGGCTTTTGACTAGCGCTCTTATTCTTGGCAGTGGTTGTAGGTGCCATAGCTTATCAACGTTGATGGAGAATGATGGGTATCAAGGCGCAAGAGAGAGGGAGGGGCGCAAGGAGCAGTGCAATCAGGAGCGCGAAAGACGCGTTTGTCGCGTGGTCTAAGGTCGGGGGGTTGAAGGAGAGAACTAGGATGCCCTGAGTCACAGGAAAACGAGCGAAGGAAAACGGACTTACGGCGATGGGGTTGGTTGAAGGGAGGAAGGTGAGTGCCAGAGGAAAAAGGCGGCAAGAGGTGCATTTGGGTTCCAACTAGGCGGAACTTATACCTTACGAAGGTTCATTCAAATGACAGGCCTTCGATCGTGCTCCGCCAGACCCCCGGCCACCTCGTCTCCACTTTTCCCTCAAGAATGGGAATTCTGGTTGGGCTCGGGCTATTCCAGACCCTTACCATCCTCGCTTCCACCCTTTTGGTGTTTTTCTATCCGTGCGCACACCATCCTGCCCAGAGCAGTTTTTATTCACTGTGGATGGCGGTTGCCAGCCTGGAAAGTCGCATACCTGAACCACCACCATACATGGGAATACTACCCTGTTAATACACATGTAGCCACAAGTGCGTCAGATGGTTCCGTCGGTCAACATAACAAAGAAGACTCCCCGCAGTGCTCGAGGTCCTGAATCATCAAATTCACAAAAACAAACAAACGCGTCGCGTAATTCAATCAGGAACCCGGTTGCCCATTGCTTTTTCGGTTTTCGACACACAGATATAATCGGCCTACGTTATCATTTGGCCCTTCTCTGCACGAAATGGCGGAGACCAACCATGTGCTCCCTGATTGTGAGAAGTCTGAAAGCGGCGGTATAGTCTCATGTCATTCCTGCCCCCAGGAATTCGTCATGTGCTTCACTGAATACTGCTCGACTTGTGTCCCATCGTCTTCCCAACACCAGCTATGCCTTCAATGATACTGGAACCACTGACAATCCCTGTCGTAGCAATCAAGAATCTTCGGCCTAAATTGACCCCAGTTATACAGATCAATGGTTTCCCAGGCTGCCCAGCTTAGCCGAGTGCACCTACCTATGTTCTGTCGTGCCACCCATCTTAAGGCCGCAATCTCAGTGTAAGTGCAACCACCGAGGAAAAACACGACGGTAGTTGAAGTCTGTTCCACAGGGTTGGCTGTTCGATCCTATCGCTTTAGCCAATGCGCTGGCCAGTTTTTTTCGGAAGTTCACACTTACGGATGTTTGTTGTTGGTAAGGCACTAGAAGCGTGACGGTCCGAGTGGCTCGGGACGATATCTATTGTCTCCCCAGGTATCGCAGCTACGACATCTTCGAATCCTTTCCAACCCACTATCGGATGTGCGTGGACTTTGCTAGTCGTCTTCGAACCACCAGCAGCGTTTTCAGAGGTGGACTTGTCCTTTTCAGCCGGGTTACTTAAGACGCCGCCTTTTTGGGCAACACACTGGACCAGCCGGACGCTTATTGGTGCATAGCCCGAGTAGACATAACTGATGTCATTCTCGACTTCTTCGAGTGCTTCAGGGTTGTCATCGATCAAAAGCCGAAGCGATTTCCTCAGCGCAGAGAACGGATACTTGAACGTGGTGGCCGAAAGAGTGGTGGAGGGTGGGAGGGGTGTGGGGAGTAGAGCATTAAGTGGCGGTGAAGCAAGAGAGAGAAGGAGAGGTAAATATTCAAAGCCATAGGTCTCCCAAGATAGTCAATAACACGGCTGGCTGTATTGAGGTAGTTTCCCACCTGCAAAATTTCTCGTTTAATATTCTCCAGTGTCTTGGCCTTAATACCCCCAGTTGTGATACTAGCGAGGCAGAGAAGGCGTAAGACCAGCTGCATTTCTGCACCCTGAGCAATCATTTCTTCAATGGCCGTGATCTGGTTGTTGACCTCATATGAAGCGAGGAGATCTGATGTGTCCAGGTTAGTCAAATCGAATTTACTACTGTTAACTACACTGACTTTGCTGGATCTCCAAAGATCTATTAAAATGCTCAGTCCTTGTGAAGGGAAGTAACATCTCGGATAGACCTGTGTCTGCTCATAGATCAACTTAAATCTGACAGTCAATAAAACCAGTAATTACGAAGTCTGAGGGCCTGATGCTCAGTTTGAAGGCCGCCAAGTTTACCTACGAAATCCCGAAGTTGTGCGACCGTCTTTGACTGTAAGTTCGTCTATCATTTGGAAAGAATTTAGGACGGAGAAACATCCTCTACCAACGAGCATACCTTGTAATTCTCATCCAGTCGATGTGCAACTTGGTTCAGTCGTTTCCCAACAGCAGAAAAATTCAGGTCTCTAAGTTCAGCAAAAAGCGGATCTGTAATCGAGGTAAGATGATATTTCTTCTTGCTCTCTTTCTTCACGGCGATGGGTACTATTGGTTGTGAGGTGGAAGCAGCAGTTGGGTTGTTCTGAGCATTTGGGGGTGTCAAAAGAGATATCGGTAGCTCAACATGAGCTGGGGTCACGTCAGCGCTAACTTCAGAAGATCAAGTTTCGCTCACAATTCTTGATTCCAATCAGCTCATCTATTAGACCCTCGTACGTCAGCTGCGTCAGAAAGGGGGTAATCATATCCACGCGTCGGTCCAAGATAATGAGCGAGTCGACAGTCGTGGGTGCCAAGAGGCCATCCGAAGGAAAGGAATTCGAGGTCTTGGATACTAATTTTGTTAATAATGTCGCTAGTCGCTATAACGAGAAATCGGTATCAATATCAAACACGTTCGCAGGACAGAAGCTAACATTGGCAGAGTCTCCTTTTCCCACAATACGAGGGAACGTCCCAAACAGCTTCTGGAACGCGACAAGAGCTTGGGCAGAGTCATGTATAACCGTTTCATCACCTTCCTGTTGATTATCAGCAAAGATCGCATAGTAGATGCAGTGGTTTATTCACCACCCAGAGCTCTCTGAACCCGTTATCCCGCTCAAGTGAGATTACATCATCGGCTAAGGGAATGAATTGGAGACTGTAGGCCGAGATGGTCACTTCGCCCAGCACACCCTCCTCTTCGAGAATACGCGATACAAGTGTTGATATACGGGGGACAAGGAACAGCGTGTAGGCATGTTTCTGGGACTCTCGCCCGTGTCGCTTGATCTGATCTTGCAAAATGTCGACTATTGGTAGTCAAGAGATACCCTCGAAACGCACCGGCAATGACTTTGATGTGCTTGATGGAAGGTCGAGATAGGTACACGATGTTCGTGGTTGCAGCACTCAGTGGTCCGGGTTCCAGCCAGAACATCTTGTCTACTCCATGGTGCTAGGTTCGAATTTAGGAAAACGTGCATTTTGGATTAGCGATAAAAAAAACACCTTCAAGCAGCGATACTTCCGTGATAAGTCCCAGAGGGCCTGCTATAGATGCGTCTAGAACTAACGTCTTCGCCCCGTTTACCTGTTTGACCAGTCAGGACAGCATAATTGCATTAAATGTGATGGACTAACTGAATTTAATGCGTCCACCAATGACTTTTTGGCGATATCCTTGAGCGCGCTGATGTCTAGCAGGTCTTTTGAGTTGCGACCATCGGAAGACCCCTGACTCTCCATTGTGCAGTGGGTCGGTTATGGTCGCAGTAGTGCCTAATCAAGCATTTGGCTTTGTTGCTCCGACGATTATATTTGGCTCCAGTACAAATAATTATTCCGGAGATATCGGGATTGTTCAAGCACAAAGATATGCAGAGAGTTCTCCATGTACATTGTATACACATGTGAATGTCCAGAATACCCACCCAAATTAATTCACCTTCTCATATAGAATTCCGCCTGGCACTTTTACCCTTCCTTTTCTCAGGTAGTTTCGCATCTCTTCCTGGGAAAAGCCATGGAGCAAGCTTCCCCTCTTCTTCAAACTTATCTAATATGTCGAGTGCAGCTTGATAGCCTTTCCTCTGTAACTCCTCAAACTTTCCGAATTGAAGAGTGCCGTACTGTGATAAACTTAAGCACCTCGAAGGTGGATGCGAGCCCTTGGAAAACAAACCTCCTGAACTGGCATCTGTATGTATAACGAACCTTTGGCTACTTTGGCGTCCTCAAGTGTATTGACACTCGACACGCTAGTCACAGTTAGCGCCGAACATGGGAAGAGTGACCCGCCACCTACTACGCAAGCCGACTCTGAATCTCCGTAATGGCAGGCACATGTCGAGCATTTGAAAATGGGTTCCATCTATTGATTAATAACCACCACCCAGACACAGTATCTCCAAAGTTGCGGGGAGAGTTGTCATCGATCTGCCAAAGGTCAGGGTCAATTCCGAAGATCAGAAAGATATTCTTTTTCCTTACCGATCCAACGTCACAGGCGAAGACTGTGTTGGCTCCCATGGAGAACATCGCTTGAACCTGAATATAATCAGCACAAATTTTATAAATACGTCAGGAAAGTCACACGGGTAAATTGTCAACTGCACAGGGAGTGAATTTCGGCCGACAGTAAAGAATCAAAGCACTAACTGTAACCGCCATCTACTAGCAACTGGCCATTATCGCATAGAGGCGGGAGCAAGCCCACAAGAGTCATGGAAGCACCTAATGCAGATCTAGAAGAAAGTCCAAGATACTAGGTAATGATATTCTTACGGATGAACCTCCAGGCATAGCCGTTCTCATGGATTTCCATCCGTGAAGTCATGATGTTGGTCGTGTTACAGAAATAAGGGAGCCACATGTCTTCAATGTGGAGATCATAGAAAGCCTGTCGTAATATGGGTTAGATGTCATCGTATCTGCTGACTATTGAGCACACCTTATACAATGAGCGATTGAACTCGTGTCCCTGAAAAGCAACATTGACAAATGAAGGCGAGAGAAGTAGTGGGTGAGCACACTAACCGTTGTATAGGCGACTATGGGGTACGTAACATCGGACAACAGCCGCCAGATATTACCCAGCCTCCCCGCAACCTGTTTAGTTCTACCGGCACTGGCGATCAGGTCACCTTCGCGCGCGTATAAGCCTCCGATCAAAGCACCGATACTTGTGCCTTGATAACAGTGAGTCCCAGAGTACAAGAACCACATATTAAAACAACCTGACCTCCGATATGATCAATTGGAATTCCCTTCTCCTCGAGAGCTCGTATGAGCCCCTGGATCGGAATATGTGGGCAGGGCTCGGAATATGTGTTAAATAAAAGGTGCATACCAGGTGTGCGATACCTCTTGCTCCACCGCCACCCAAGACCAGACCAATGGACTTCCCATGCAGCCGTCGAGCTAACCTAGCAAAGTCGTTCGTGTGGGGAAGTCGTTGCGGACGGACATTAGTAGCTGAGCCGGTGTATTTTTGAATGCCACTCTGAACTCTTTCTTTCAAATTCTTGAGAGCAATAACAGCATCTGGGTCTTTGGGAAGGGGGGTTTTAGGGATAGACGTAACGAGATCCTGCAGGATTGTTTGTTTGTTTGTTATCCACAGTCAAACTAGCATCGAGCCCAAGACGTACCGGAAGTTCAACGTGAATATGCTGGTGCACCCATGGTCGAGTCTGTGTGCGTGTGATCGTCAAAGACTGGTTAGCAAGAAGGAACTATGTAGACAAACCTTGAGCCATTCACGGGTTGAACCGGGTGTGATTGCACGATCAGGGATGTAGAAGGACTAACTCTTTCCGTGCTGTCGTTTTCATAGAGAGTAGAAGACGCTCGTACTCTCCCACTAATGGATCATCGCCTAGGCCAACAACCATGACACAGTCTGCCTGAACGATCGATGTCACTTTGATTAAAATTACTCGAAACGGAGTATGTCACCTGGCGAATGCAGGTTTGCGTCCAAGAACTGTTCACGGGTGAATCGGCTACATATAGCACAATCCTGAAACGTTGTTCTTGGTCCGCAAGCCATCCCACAGACTGGCATCGTTAATTAGCAACGTGTTCTTGAACAGCACGCTATGAGAGGACGTCACCTTGAGTTTCCCTATCCTTGTAAAGGCATGACGTCCAAGATGACTAGAAATGATAGCTTGATTCAAAAATGCAGTCGAGGGCACCCATGCCCTCCAAAGCAGCTTGTAATTTACGTGCAAAGGAGTCAATGGGAACGCTACGCGAGACAGGCAGCACTGCGACAGTCTTCAGATTGGTATTGTTGGCGCCAAGCTCTGGAGGATTGTTCCGCCCTTGTGCACTCGATGATGAATCGACTTCATCGCGAACCCGGGACGCAATCATGCGCAAAATTCTGATCATTTATCCAGCTCGGTATGTTCGAAGGGATGGGCCATAACACTACTCACTGCGCCGTCGTTTGAGGGTTCCTAGGATAAAGATGACCAAACGAGAGCGGATAACGAATGCTGACACAGCTTACCTGGCTGATATTGCGTTGAACAAAGTTTGAGGCATCCGGATGAGCTCTGTATCGCGAATGGCGTGGACAGTCGTCCGCCTCGGAGAGCTCGTAATAACGTCGAGTTCACCAACGGTATCCCCTTGACCATACTCGCCTACAATATGAAAACCTCTTTTCTCTATCTCCTTGATAGCTCGTAGGCGACCGTTAATCACAATGTAGAAACTATCGCTGACATCGTTGGGTCGCCACAGCACTTGCCCGGCATTTACTTGCATCCAGTCAAGGGAGGCATCGATGTGCAACACTATCAAAAAAACGTTGGTTTCCCTGCATTTGTGCCCTAGGAACTGCGCACCTAAAGGTGATAGTAAAGAAATGAGGCGTTTTGCAAGTGTCAAAAGGACAATTGGACGTTTCTCGAGTAATCGTTCAAGAGCATGGCTCGGAAGAAAGCCAACGAAAGTGTCTGTCTTGGCCTTGATATCTACATAAGAAGCTGTATTGCAAAGCGAAGCTATCGGCCATTTAAGATCTTACGCTCAGGCATATCATGAGATTCGCGTACCTAGGTATCCCGCAATGCCGCCAGGCTTGACAGTGAACAAAAGCTTAGACCGGGGTTCTCCATGGTTAGCGGTGCGTTGAAAATCGTGATAAGTATTTGTAGGGTCTGGCGGTCTGTTGTGCTCCAAGCCGCTGTCTTTAGATTCCTCGGGTAGCGAGATGTCCAGGAAACCCTCGATAACGTAGAAAAGCCCTGTTCGACAATAAGAGCCAGACACATGCCATAGAGTAGAAGCTGATCTTACCGGCGTTGACTTCCCCGGCCTTTGCCAACGTCGAACCAGCCGCATAATAGAGAATTTCAACTTCATTGTCAAGGCCTCGCATATAGTCACCGCTAGACATGACCGAAGAAGCACCAGTCATGCTCGAAGCACCGTCATCGAGGTCGAGAAGTGACAGCGAACTGAATGGAGAATTGAAACTAGCTGATGAAGACGATTTGTGGGCGTCTATGGGCGGCAAATGGGGGGAACCGTCAGCGGAATCACTTCCGCTCATGGGGGGCTGGAGTAGTCCAATCGACTTGGCGATGCAAGACATAACCTCCTCCCGAAGGTCAAACTCTTCCCTAGAAACCCTATCTGGACTTGGTCGAGTGTTTTTGTCCTTCTTAGCGGGATCGGGAGCTCGCAGCAGCCCAGGAGTATTGAGGATGCTATAACTGCGGCTCAGCGGCCGATAGTATTCGTTGGCATGGGCTCTGGGAACGAGGAGGATCACCTGCTTGTACTGCATGGCGCGGAGTCTTCATTACTGGAGAACTGGGCCTGGTCCTAGTTTTCTTGACAGGAATAGGGTCGTCGGCACCTTTTCCCAACGAAGGTAATGAAGAATCCTTCGAGTGTGACACGGCTGTTGCGCTAGAGGACGAAGTAAACGAGAAATAATCCGAATCGGCAACTGGAGATTCCGTATTTGCTCCATCGAAACGGTGTCGCAGATACTGTAAACCACCACCCTCGTAAAATGAGTTGGGTAAAGGGTGGCACGCAATATCGTTAATAGCCTTCTCCGTGCGCAAAACCTCACTCGTCAAGCCTAAGTATTTATGGGCAGCATTGAATGTTACTCTGGAAAAACGAGTGAGTATGACTGGGCGTATATTAGGAGTGAGTATGTTTGCACTTGTGACAGCTGTTGAACACTAACCCTGGACAATATGTCCAGTTGCTTTGGGATGTTTCTTTGTTAATCTTTTGAACGCTTCTGCTGGAATGACGGCAAGAGTGGTGTCTTCGGCTGCTCTGGCAATTACACCTCTATGGACTTGTGTAGGGCGAATAGGTCTTTGGCGTGAAGGTGTCGGATTTCCCCGAACAGAACCGCCAGACCCAAGTCCAGGTGATAGAAACGTTTCTCTAGGAGAGGTCACGGTCTCTCCAGCATGGATTGTTGAAGCAGCTGACGAGACTGAAGAACGTCTTCCACTTCCCATGGACGAGACCGAACCTGTTATCAAGAGCAAACTGAGAAACGTCTGAGTTGGCCCGGCGTAGTTGATGACTGGGCGTATCGTCGGGATCATTGTCCTGCCAGCTTATCTGGACGTCTTCTGTGAAAAGGCTTAAGATAGTAAACAAGCTAGATAACATTCCGCCACTTCCAACTTCGTTTAGAAGCTGGTACCCGTTCATATCTTCATCATCCCACAAGCTTTGACGTGCTTCAGTCGAGTGGCCCGGTTTCGCGAATACTTGCACCATGCCATCTATTACACAGTAAAAACTCTTGTCTTGATCAAGAGACATGCTATCCCCGGCAATTAATCTTCGTGTCTGAAGGTGCCGGGCGAGCTCATGGAACACCTTTCAAATCCGTCAGCATGGCATAAATGCCTCGAAGGCGCCGAAAGCGTACGGGCTTTTCCAACTAACAAACTATCAGTGAATAAAAAGTGTGAGTATGATTACCACTCACAAACCCGAATACCCGAACAGCTTGTAGGAAATCATCCAGATAATTATGGAAAGTCGGTGGAGGATCCGCTATAACCCCATGAAACAGGGAATATAATCAGTATTTTATGCACACTCACAAGTGTTCACATCTGGGTGCAACTCATTCACATCAGGTTTCACTAGTGGGGGCTCCTTGAGCTGTGCATAATCGTTCAAGTACCGGAATCGAATCCAATAATTCAACGCAACGGCGGACAGCGCAAATATTGCCACAAAGTTCCAGAAATCTAGCTGCAGCCAAAACATCAACCCCGAGACAAACTTGAATCCTGTCGGTAAACTGGCTTACTGTAAGTGTCATTGAGTAGGAAAGGATGGCGTAAATGAAACGAGGGATGGTGATTGTGGCAAAGGCAATCAATGATTTGATCCATGACAAAAGCCACACTGCAGTGTCCGTATCCTCGGTCAGAACTATGGGTGAGACACCGGCAATAACAGCTACACTCACAAATGACCCAGAAACAAGCAGACACCAGAGATACGAGCGGGTGCCTATCGACAGACTCAACCAGGATTTCTGTGTCCATAGCCCAGGACAGGTGGTTAAAAAAGGAAGTCCTGTGTATAGGCAATAAGAGTTGACGTTGCAGCTCTAGTTGTCGTGCTCAACAGTGGACCAGATAAAGAGAAGAAGTTGCGTAACGTCATTCCAGCAGCTCAAACACGTGGCCTTGCCGCAATCAAATGCCATTGTCCCTTGCCATAGCACCAACCCCGCGGGCCCCATATTTGAACTTATGTGGACACTTAGATATGACTGCAGGCCTTTCTTCTTCATGATAGCGAAAAACACGAGTATTTTACATGACAAAGAATTTGGTAAGGCCCCTTGGCCGGGCGCGAATATCCCTCCTTTCCAAATCGCTATTGTCCTTTGGACAAAGAGGGCATAAGGGCAAGAAAAGGCCATCGACTAGAACGAGTGTTCTGTCGAGTCTTCCCCAATAGCTGAGGTGCTTGAAGAGCCCGAGACGACTGTTTGAAGAATCCCATCGATATAGTTGGCCCCGCTCCTGGAGATATATGATCATCCCTGTTGGCTCGAGCAGTGCATCCGTTCACGTACCATTTTTGATGAGTAAGAACATCACAGCCAATCTCTTTCTCCTTGCGCTGAATGAGATTAACAGTACGCGAGCATGCCTTCTTCTTTGTAACGAGCAGCGAGCTCAGCTGTTCAAATGATTAGTGAAGGAAGGAGAAGTGACAAAAGAGTATCCCATACCGGTAGTGACAGCATTGCTATGCAGGCCTGCGAGAGATATTAACTGGAGAACGAAACTGGTGGACAAATAAAGTTAGGAGAACGTGGACGCGGCTGTACTACCCACCCCTCCTTTGCAAGTTCCCAAACAAAGTTCTTGAGGTCCACGTCTAATTAAACGAATAAGCCCTTGTAAAATTAAGTAGCGTACAAGGTCCTTTACCAGAGAACCCATGTTTGGACCAATTGAAACTAGGGCTCAGGTTATAAACGAACCACCTGACATGTAGAGTTAAATGTTGACCAAAAACTATGTGTTCAAGCATACTTTCCGGGGTATTTCTCACGAATCTTCCTAGCGAAATAACGAGCTTGTGCCAGATCTGGTGACTTGGTTTCTAGCCACAGGAGGTCAGCATAGGGAGCGAAGGCCATAGTGCGCTTGATTGCAGCCTATAATGTTTTGCTTGAGCCAACCGCACAGGCTATCCGGCAGCTGAATCACCCACTTCAATACCACCAGTGCAATGGTAGTAACCTTCTCGAGTTCGGGGAACTGAGAAAGTTAGTAAGAGGAAGGCTTAGGTTCATAAGCCGCTCACGATCACAGTCCCAAAAGACCGATTGGCCCAAAATGTCAGCTGCAACCTCCCTAGCATCAGCGTGGGACCTTCCGTCGACAGCAGCGATGTACGTTTTGTAGGCAGCATTTTTATCCTTAATGCTCTCTTTATTCTGAATAGCTTTCTCGACAGCTTTATGAGAATGGTATATTTAGGAACCCTTTGCAACACGAAACTAAAAACGTAAACTCACCCTGATTGAATGTGCATACATCGTGTGTTCGCGTCCACTCTTGTTCAAGCTTATCGACTTCGGCGCCAGTTGCACCTCTTGTCTCCGCGTCAGCCAGTGTCTGTGCCAATGAAACAGAACCTTTAACGGTGGTTCCTAAAATAAACTCGTGATCCATAACATCAACGTTCGAGGATAGCAGTTTGCCTGATTCCGCATCTGTGCGAGCAATCAGGAGCATCGTAGACTTAAGTAGATCAAGTTGAAAGCGCGAAGCAATCAAACGAGAGATATGTGTCGAAGCTGGAACAAGGACTTTTCCACCAAGATGTCCACACTTGACTAACTCGTCAGTTTAATTAAACATTTTCCCTTTTTCTACTCACCTTTTTACCACCGTGGAGTTGATCCTCTAGATGAATACCAGCAACACCCTAGCCAGAAAATTGGCCACTAGTTAATTCACGTCAAGTAGGTCCATAGTTGCTCACCGATTCGGCAAAAAGCTTGGTAAGTTTCATTACAGCAGAAAGACCGCCATGCCTATCAGGTCCTCATTAGCTTCAGACCTTTAGCAGCTCGTCACTACTGACCCAGTATCAGCATCAGCAATGATGGGTCTCAGATAGTCGATATACTCCATCTTGGCACGTTGTTCAGGGTTTGCAGACATGCGCTCATCGTAGTGTTTCTTCTCATGCAGCTGTTGCGAACGAAACAAGCGGTGCACCTGGTTGGGTACCGTGGTATAAGGATAGTCACTATCAAAGTGTGGATTGTCAGTTATCACATCAATTCTATGATAATTAAAGCTACCCGAGGTCAGGTCCGACTTCGTTGTTTCCCGTCGTAAGAACGCTGGAGCAAGCCCAGCCAGAAACGTATACCACCTCTTGATGTCTAGCCATTTGCGTCATCTGTACCGGATCTATTGCGCCCAGAGTATGAACAGGTCTTCCCTCGTCCGCGGCATTGCTCAACAAACTGTAGAGCTTATCCGCGAGCAGCGTTCCAGGAAGTGGTAGCACAGGGAGTGATCCTTGCTTCAAGGCGACCGCGGACGGTGTATACGGTCTTTTGATAAACTTGAAGCGAGGTAGCGCGAAAAAGTCCGCCACTGCCCTGGGTCCGTGCCTCAAACTGCGCGCTTTCGTCCTGGGGAGAGGGTCGAGATAACGGTAGAGGTGAAATGGTAAACGTTCCACCGTTGCTAGAGGACATCATGCGAGTGTTGACGGATCTTGTGACATAGAGCTTGAAGCTCGACCTAACGTACAGCATTACTTGAAAATATCGAGTCTTCCGCGACTAAGAGATAGCTGCTTGAGCACTCTAAATGGGCCTGGTCTACGACTAAGTAATAGACAGGGATAGAAGGAGATGGAAAGTTGACACTCAAGCTTGAAGACTGACCGGTATTGACCGCCGGAGGAACGGTAAACAAATGATTGCCGATGATCCGGTTCAGGTAATACGGTTCGTTGATGATATATATGCTCTTATTTATCCATACGAAAAACGTCGCAAGGCGCGCCCATCTCCTCTAGAACCAGAGTGCCACGGAAATGTTTGGAAATGACTTCGAACTTGATTAATGTGTAGGTGCCTGTCAAGCTTGGGTAAGTGCTTCGTCTCTTGGACCGGCACAGTACCATAGTCCTTTCATACTTTCATGACTCGCTACTACAGGGAGCGGTCATATTGTCTAAAGCAGGCGGTTTATTTCCATGTTCCCCTTCTGAAATTGAGGGAAATTGGCAGCAAGTAGTCGAGAACTGTGCGGATTACGGGAGATGAACATTATGAACAGTGCACAGACTCGAGATAATGACTACCGCGGAAGTTCGCGAAAGGGCACGCCCGTGGTGCCCGGTGAAATCACTTCTCCCGAGACCTGGGACAAAAGACAGGTGATATTCCTACTAAAGGCCTTGGATTAGGGCGGTGGCCCCCCAACAGAACTACAGAGCCAATGGGTATTCCCAGGTTTATCATGAAGGGCCACAGAGGCCTGGCAAACACAACAGTACTATACAAATCCCAGACACTGACACTTCCGGCTCTTGAATTTCGCGGAGTTGCAAGTGATTTATTCCATGTTATCGACCAGTTGACTAGCCATGCTCAAATGCATTCGGCTGCAGTCATACAACTGGTATGAACTCACTAGTAGCTGGTGTGTTTTCCGGTTGAAATATTAGTAGCCTCGAATCATCGAAATCACCATGATGGTTCAAGCTTTCAAACGTCTTCAAGGCCTTGATATTTCGAATCTGGCTGACTAGCTTGGTATACTTGTGCCAACCGCTGAAAGGTGACTTGGCTACAGAATCTTACACTTGATCAAGATACTACATAACTTGCAAGTTGAGCCTTGAGATAAAATCGCGAGGTGTGCACCTTTATGCACCCTCGTGGCCAGTTGAGACTACTGAATCAAGAGACGCCTACGGTAAGGTAATCCTCGACCTCAACTCCCAGCTGATGTTCCTGTGAATGAATAGGTCTGTGGAACTGAAACCGGCAGCGATTGATACGTAAGGTGTACGTTCTCTCACGTGTTACACGAAGTAATACGCTTATCTGGCCGGCATGGCAGGCCAGGCGAGCTGCTCGCGCTGGCCGCAGGGCCGAAAAAGCGGGGTAAGCGGGGCGCTACAGCTCACCGGTACATGATGCTCAAGAGCACGTTGGTTGCATTAGTGGGGGCAAACCGACGGATATACGTACGTGATAGGACACCATTAATCATTGCCAGAAGAAACCTCATTCGCGAAGAGTACATAGGAGGACCACGGAACGCATGTAGTATTGTGTCGAAGGATGGAGGTCAAATAGGGTTTCATAGTTAGGGGTACACGAGCTGATGGGAATGCGGCGACTGTCGTCCCCGGTTAGGTGGTGAGGTCGGTCACCTGGGCGCCACGATACGGGAATTTGTCAGATCTGGGAGTAGGAGCAGGTATCGGAGGCGGATCAAGACTTGGGGGAGAGACGGCAGATCAACCCGGAAGGACGCATAGCATGCCAATTCTTCTGAGCAGCAACACCGAGGATATCGTACCGTTATAAACTTCCACCGCATGCGGTACCCATCTATATCCCCATGGCCCTCACACCCCCCAAAACCACCCTCTTCCATGCTGTCCTCGCCACCATATCTCATGAGGTCGCCACTGTCGACGAAATCATCTTCTCGCCTTCACGCCTCCCACCCGAGCTCCTTCTCATCATCCGCGCACACCTCCTCACAGCGGTCGCCACCCAGCTCTTTTTAAACTCGACACGTGCGTTAGCCAAATATGAAGCCGATCTCCTGGCCCTCCTCTGTCCCGACTGCATCTCGTATAATTATGACATTTATGGCCCTGATATATGGCAATGGCAGCAGTTCTCCGGCCCTTGTACTTGCGTGCAGACAACTCCCAGTGACTCACCCAGCCCTACTCGCAACCCCCAGCAATTCACCGACCCCCACCATTGGCTTGAATATCATCTCTCTCTCCAGGTTGCGCGTCTCTCCGCCACCTCTCCAACCCATCCACTCTCCATCTGGGATGTTGTAGCTGATGTCCTCGACCGGCGGTGTCGTTGTGAAATCCTTCGAGAAGACCTTAGCGACTCCGTCATGGTCCAGGGAGGTGGTTTCCCGCCTGGCAGCGTCGACGCCTTCTATCATCGCAGGGTTGTCGATTATTACGGCCCTTTCAGGCAACCGCGGTCCCCACCAGTCGTGCACATTCTACCTCTGCCATCAGCCTTGCGTCTCTACGAAAGCCAAGGCATTGGAGAAGCAGGAGCTGCAGGGGACGCTTTCCGGGCTGAGGTCATTTTCCGCCAGTTGACCCAGGAGCTCGGACTTGCCTTGGAACTCAAGGATGTATTCAGCTTGCCCAGGGAGCCCCCTCCACCACTGTTTTCATCACCCCCATGCAGACAAGAAGCTTCTGATATTCCCATGCTCAGTTCCACTGCGCTCCTCTTGCACCCTTACAGCTCACCCGTACTTCAAGGCGCGATCAAGACTTACTCTTTTATTTCTGCCGTTCTCGGAGTGTTCGTATCAATGCCAATGACAGTTGCCACCATCGCTCTCACGGTGATATGCTTCTATTCCAGGCCCGTTGCGCTTCGTGTTGGGGCATAGCATGCTCTGTGCAATGCTTTTTGGGGGATAGCATCTGGCTTTCCGGGATGTATCCATCTATATCCACCTGCTTGTATCCATGGGCTTTCTTTGTAGCGGATATCATCCGACAAAAATCCTTCTGATGTCATGCCCCTTGTTAACGAGATAGACGGCTTAGTCGACGCCATGTACGCATACCTTTTACATAGCATTCATTCCTTACTGTACCACGAAATTGTAGCTCATACATACCCCCCCCCCCCCCCCTTTTTTTTTTTTTTTTTCATTTCCGAACAAGTTCTCGTAGATACCTAGATATCATAGATTATCAACTCGCATTTCGAATCAAAAGAAGAAAAGGGAACTAGAGTAACATTTGCGGGAGAGCTATAAGGGTAGGACCCATCTAGTCGCCTCTCCTAACCGGTGCTCAAACCACTATCGCAAAAGACCATGATGACGCAACTTGTGCTGTTAGCCACAATCTCCTCGGCGAGGGCGAACTAAAGGTGAGCAGTGATTTACAACCCTGGTCCACAATACAACATGATCTATGCCTGGAAACGCCTAAATAAAAAAGGCTATAAGCGGACGGCACTGGAGCCGTTTTCGTAAAAGGAAGAGAACTGGCTACCCAGAGTATTAAGCTCGCATGGGACGGCAATCATAGAGTTGACGCAGATTCCTTCTGGTACATTCACTAGTACTATTGATGATGCGTTGACCTTGACCGGCCGCTAGCTTATGGACGAGCCAAGGCGGCTACACTCGTTCCAGAGCACTGCGAGGTCAGTGGTCACAGCTACGGCCAAGCTATACTGGTTCAGAGCCAGTTCGCATCAACAGTCCAAGCTGCCGAGATACGGCACTGTATGTGCATCTCCAAGCTTTATCATCTGCTACCTGTTGAACTCTCGTTACTGACCCCACTAAGTGCCAAGTTTATTTCCAAGCTCCAGGCTCCCTGTAAATACTTGGTCGGCCGGTGTCGATTACTATGGCCAACATGCCAGCGGTGCTGTCAGAATGTCGATCAACGTCACTGATCTGAAATGACGGTGACATAGCACCTGTCATGAAAAGCATACGAAGTATGTACTAGAGAAAGGATTTCCCGGCGTCAATGAGCTCAATATGCTGAATTGTGTACCCAAGTGATGAGCAGTCTCCTACCAGGGTATTGCGACCGCCGACAGCTCGACCGAAAACTAAATTTTATACTTGGGTATCCAAACCTGGCACCACCTAGAAAGAAGCCACACTTGAATTAGGACCGCCAGCTTATAGAAATAGGAACACCCGCCTGTTTGAGGTGCTGCCCATAGTGCTCGGTTGATCGGGACAACAGCTTTCGGTAAGCTGTCCCCACCCTTGTGAAGATTCTGTTCAAACGAGGCAAGATCACCGGCCCATATTTATCACGGAATTCTATTTGAAGGTGGAAGATCAAAGAGGCTGATGTCGTGGCGCGAGGAGGACGGAGGGTAAAAAATGTTAGCTAGCCAAAGATATTCAAGGTCGCACGAGAAACAGGGGTCAATACTGGCTGTTTGCGCTGGAAGCGTGTAGTAGTGAATGTCTGAATGTCTGTCAGCGATATAGAAATTGGATATATTTGGAAATACATAGACAAAAAAAAAGAGGATCGCTAGGGACGTCAAACAGAGTGAGGGTCAACCAATCGCTATAGAAGCAGTTACAATATGTAAGAGGGGCGAACGAAATGGGAGAAATCTCGAGTTGGGCACGGGAGATCTAAATGAACGGCGAGTGAGAAGTGGGGAACATGTCCCGACAAGAGTCATATCCAAAGCTGAGGCTGTGGTATATCACATTGAATTTTTGGTAGGTAACGGGACTTTCATAAATACAAGAATAGGTGTCACATTCTACATTCTACAGATGCAAATAAGCACCTTTCAGCATACAAAACGAGACCCACAGGGACAGTTTTCAGGTTCTTGGTGAGTGGTGGAAGCTAAGCAGAAGTAGTGCGTCCTCAATTCTAATGCCGGAAAACCGAGTGGCTGAAACCTTTTCCAACTCTGCATAGTAGGCAGGGTCGGTGCTTAGTAGACTAATGTCGCCGGATGCCGGAATGTTCGCAACTCCGTGGGCTGGAATTGGTGGAGGTGAGTTATTGGTAGATGGCGTGAGAACCTCATGATAATCGTCATCACTACCGCCGTCAGAAGCCACATTCTGCATGTCATAGTCATCATCGACGACGTGTGAGTCAGTGGTTTCGTCGAGTACCGATGACGATGACGAGGAAGATGGCAGGGATGGAGTGCCTGACCGCGAGGCTGCTGCCGAATATGAACTGTGGTTATAATCATCTTCTTCGCCGCTACCTGACTTTTTAGCCCGTTTTCGCGCTGTTTGGCGCAAATTCCGGAACCAATTCGTTACTTTGCCGACATCCCTGATTCATTGATCACGTCAGCAAACAACAATTTTGATTATCTGGATTGCGGTAACCACGCTTACATGCCGATCTCAAGTGCAAGCGCTGAGCGTTCCTCGATAGTGGGCGTTGAGGTCTTGCGAAAAAGTTGTTTGAGTGCATCTAGCTGGTATGGCTCGGGGCGAGAGCGTCGCGGACGGGAAAATGATATAGGCATGCTACCATATGGAGTAGTACTCCGGCGAGGATATGTTCTCCGCGGCGAATTGTCCTCCCTGGGTGGAGGGGGGCTGGGTGACCGCCGTAGATTTTGATGAGTGAGGGAAGGTGGTTGGATGGGCGAGGGACGGAGTGATAACGGCGACCGTTGGTTCGGAGGTGGAGGGAAAGCAGAATATTGGCGCGTGTCATGGGGATAGTCAGGAGGGGGTCTGGGGGAGACGGACAAATCGGTCTCGTCCTCTCTCCTTTTTTTGGCCAAGCTACGTTGATTTTGGAACCAATTTGTTATACTTTGGTATCGCCTGATTAAGCGAGTCGTTCCGTAAATTTTTGCTTAAGCGATGATGACGGTTATAGCTATCAACTTACATTCCGATGCGCTCAGACAGAGTTTGCCTCTGCTCAGCGGAGGGATGGGGGTTGATGATATACAGTTTCTTGAGTTCTTCAGTCTGCTCAGGTGAAGGTCTCACTCGCATCCGACGAGGGACCGAATCGCTTTCTGCCATAAAATGGGCAGGATCCATATTGTTGGAGTAATAAAGAGAAGAGACCTCGGAAGGTAAGACAGAGGAAGCACGGCTATAGGGAGCGCTTGGGGGAAGGGGATAGTCGTCGTCATGGTAGTCAAGATAGTCCCGAGGATGTGTGGGGAACGACGAGGGGGGGTAGTGACCTGGCATGGGGTTGGGAGCAGGGGGGTCGTGGGATGTAGTACCCTTGGAGCGTTTCTTGGTAGACGCTCTCTTGTTCTGAAACCAAGCGTTGACGGTTTTTGTTTCCCTGTAAAATGGTTTAGCATACGGTTGGATAGGAAGAGGAAGGGAAGACCTGCATTCCAAGACGCTCTGCAAGGGCGGAGCGGAGCTCGAGGGGGGGATGCTCGTCCCGGTCAAAGAGCTCGTTGAGTGCGGCGAGCTGCGAGGGGGAATGGCGGTGTCTTGGTTTCTTGAGGGAAGGCTTGGAGTCTGGGTCTGGGAGGGAGAGGGAGTCGGGCTGGGCCATGGTGAGGGATGGAAGGAGATTAAGCAATCAAGAGGTATAACAGGGCATGCAGCGGGTCCATAAGTATTTATGAATGCATAATGACTGGCAACCTTTTTGGAAACAAACCCTGATAGGTGTTACAACTCTGTTCCCACGGGACCCCCTTGGACAAGACCGGTTCCAGCTCGTGAAAAAATCTGATCGCTCCCCGCCCGGTCTTCCGATGCTTGTCTCTGTCGCACCCACCGGCTCTCTGAACCACTCGCTCCATTCCTCCCCGCCGCCCTCCCCAGCACTTGTCCGCGATCTGGCGTCGTTTGTGCTGCGTTGTGTTCCAGCCCGCGATCGCCCTGCTGGGAGGTTGCCATATCGGGTCGACAAGAGATTTGATATACAACATCTCATCGCATAGTATAGCCATGTTGCTGTTTATAGCCAGTGACACACATCAACAGCTCATAACTCTGGTTTTGTTGCTCACTAACAGCCCATGCACACAACCTATCGCACCCTTTCCCCTTGCGATCCCTCCTCGTCCTTTCCTCCACGCGTTCTCTCTCTCCTCGCGCGCCCTTGAGCCCAAGGCGGACCTAGCGCGGATCTTCTTTATACCTTCCCTGCATCTGTCGCCATCACCGACGACGACGGCCCCTAGTCTATTTCGCCCCCATATTATATCACTAATAAACAATGTCTTAATGTATAATGTATGTATACTTGGCAACAACGACGCATCATTCCGTATTCAATCCTTCCTCGTGATCAATATTTCGTATCCATGCTCCAATGGCACCGCTACCCACTTTATCAGCATACGCTACACCGGATGGACGCAGGTACTCACAGAAATCCTTCATGACGGAGGAAGAGGGCTCGTTTGGTGCCCTTGCTCCAGAAGCGGATGGCGTATGACAGTGTTGCAATAGTTGCAGCATGCCCTGCCAAACATAAATGTTCCATTCAGTCACTCGTGACCAATAAGCAGCTACGCCATACCTCGGATAAAGCACCCTCCAAAATATATTCGATCCAAATTATACTTTTCGGCGTTCATATATCTGTTCGTAGCATGCTCGTCAAAAATCCACATTCTCAATTTCTATCCCAGCACTCACGCAATTTGCCCAATGTTATTGGATACAGCATAGAGCAGGCTCTTGCTGATATCTTCCGGTAAAAACGTGCCTTTTTCTCCTCCTTTCTTGAATACTTTTCCGAACGTGCTGGCAATCATCGTCGACCTGAGCCCAAGTTTGCTGTAGTCTTGTCCGTAGATGTCGCCGACCAGCATATCAACCTTGGAATTGTCTCCTCTTTCCGAGAATGCCAACATTTCTACCCGGAGTCAATCCCTTGATTCAACGAGCAGAAAGCATCATACCGTCAAAAGTCGTTGCAGCCGTTAAAATGCTGAGCAGACCCCATAGTGTTCCACCTCCCAAGGATGTACCACTGATACGTTCAAATTGCCCATCTTCGTCGACCTTGATTATCGACACTCCTGAGCCGATATTCACCAACAAGCACGGCAGTTGTGGTGTCGGGTTGGACTCGAATGAGACACTGTATTTCGGGGGATCCGGGGTGGGTCTTTCGAGAGTGGCATTCGCAGGCGGTAGGGGTGGATGTGACACGGACTGAATCAGCTCGTCGGAGAAGTAGTACACCTCGTCCGGTATCAGTGTAATGAACTTGAGCCCTTCAATCAGACACTCCATCTCGTCCTCTCTCCTCACCTCTACGTGCAGCTGCCCTCGGAACATTTCATAGAATTTGTGTGCTCCACCGCCCGTTGCGACAATCTTGACGCCTTTCCGCATCTCCTCGATAGACACACTATTAATTTGTGCTGAACGTTCAACCAACACCTGAATGAATTCCACGCATTCATGGATGTTATCTGTTTCAAACCGCTCGAAATTCAGCGATCCTCCAGGGAAATGCTGTGCTGTTCGTCGCAGCACCGAGTCTCGCAGCAGTCCGTCATTGAGATCTGAAAGGCCGTTTCCTAGCGAACTCTGAGCATCGAGTACGAGTGGCGTGAGAGCACCACTGAGTCGCGCAGAGGGTGTGGACGAGGATGGCACGGGAAGCAGTTGCGGGTTCTTCAGAAGGTGAGAGTGATCTTGGGGTCGAGATGTCGCTCGTCGTACTTGATCCCCGAGTGGCCGCGATAGAAGGGGAGGAAGGGGGCTCTGGTGATCGCGTAAAGTAGACAATTTTGGCTAGAGAGCCACCGACCTGTTTTCCACAGGCATTAATTATCAGCATGCCACATGCAAAGAACCGGCTCCTAGGCCACTCACGTCAACAGCTATATGAGATATGGGTTCGATATAGTTAGGTAGGTATATTCCTCTGCTATCTCTCGTCTGGATTATGGGTCAGGGGCCCTGATTCGGAAGTGAGCGCAAGTGACGTGCCTCGGGAGACTCTTCGGATAGAATGACGGCGCCTCTTGTGTCGACATGGATGACCTTGGCGGAAGGTAGGGAAGGCGTAGTCATGGTCGCAGCTTCTAGGTGCAGAGGCCTGGGATGCAGTGGAACGGATTATTCAAGTACATACATACCCTATCATACGATTTCACTCATCCGGTTAGGTCTCCAAACCCGAGTTTTGTGCCCCAAGCTCCGGCTCAACCGGCCTGATCTTACCCATTTGGTACTCCTGCATCATCGGCGGGCACCGATACTAGGGCTGTACTGCTGTACTTTGCCCGTCGCCAATCAATGTAGTGGTTCTGGCTAGGAAGTATCGTGCGAATATCTGTGTACGTATTACCTCCTAACCTCCGACGGCCGCGACAACAAGGCTGCACGCTTCCTCCTTTTCTGCCCGTACACCAAGCTCTAATGTAACTCCTTGTCCTCGAGAGTATGTCATCCTACACCGCACAAGCACTTTCCCACCACCCCCAGCCACCAAGCCAGACAATTGCAGTGTGTGGACTGATGTCGACGAAGGCGATTCCGTGCCACCGAGAGGTTCCATATTCAGTACTTCAATGATAGAATCACACGCCGCTGAAGTGCAAGAGGAATGATTAGCACATCATTCCGGGGATCGGCAGTTAACTTTACCTTTAAGACTGTCCATCGCCGACAAAGCAAATGTTTCAGTGGCGCTAGGACCGGAGCGTAATCGATCCCATTCTGCACCGAAAGTGACATAACTGGGAATGATGTAATCACCACCTGCGCTCAGCTCAACTTCCTCCAGCTGGTACTCATCCTCATAGCCCTCCTCCTCAGGTTCACCCGTTGAGGGATCAAGCTCCTTGCTAATAAATTTGAGTGTACACTGGAACGATGCCAGCGCATATTGATCGGGGGTGTTGCGTGTGAAAGAGACATAGACAATACTGGGCGAGTTAGATGACGTGAGAGAGGGCAGGGGGATAATAAAGTCTTCTGTTAGACCAGCATCTTCTGTTGTGGACTGCATAATTACTGAGACCTGTTCTAGCACAGTATCTGGCAGTGTGTTCGATACATTAAACTGACGAATTTGGTGAGCTGAATATCAATATATGTCAGAAGCCAATGAAATACCTGGAATACGACATGCTCTGCGAATATATGTTTGACACATGTAACCTGATATTCAGTTTCGCTTTCGGTAAGTTGTGCGCCCTTGTGGCTGCTATTGAGAACGGGCCCATATGACGCAAATTCGGGCACTTCAGTGAGTTGTTGAGCATAAGCGGATTGTTTTTCTGCAGCCGTCGGTGCCGCAGGGGCTTCTTGAGACTTTTTGGGAGCTGGGACGCCAATCGTATCCAGTGTACTCGGACCTGCATTGGACCATGAGTTGTAGAGTTTGGGATAGGGGCAGGATACTTACGAGCGGCCTCTTGGGCAGCTTGAGCACGACTGATTTTAGGCACAGTCGAGACGTCAAAGGGTTGGGCTGCGGCTGCCGGGTCCTTGACATACGCGACAAGCTTAGATTCCAGAACCGCAAGTGAAAATACAGATTCTAGGACAATCGTTTGGAAACGAACTAGCTGCGTTATTTGTCTCATTTGTCTCACCTTCTTTGATGTAAGCATCAGCTAGGCGCTTCTCCTTGAAAACCCGTAGGTACATCGCAGCGCGATCGCGGACTTCATCGTCTACATCATCAAGACACCTTGATTATGAGATTTGAGCCATTAACAAGCAGCTATGGATAGTAATGCGACGAGAAATACGGACCTACTCAGCAAAACATGAATGCTCTTCTGCGAGCTGCTGTCTGAAGCGTTGATACCAAACTTGGCCAAGCTGGTGACTGCGGCTGCACGAACAGTCGCGTTCTCTAAAACAACACGATTATAGATGAAACGGATGTACTTGGCGGGTTGAGGTGACTTTGGCCCTTCCATCCCGAGTAGATGGAGGATGCGGACAGAAAGTTTGGTAAATTCACAGTCTTCAATGAATTCGCAGAGATGCGACAATGCTTGTTCCTTGCAGTCAGTGATGAATTTAATCATATCAAAAATAGCTTCCACGACTGCGCGTTTGAAGTCGTAACCTCCTTCATCTCGAAGCACGCCGGACAAGAACCCAAGCATGGATGCATGTTTCGACGGGAATTTAAGGCAGAGGGAGCGGACAGCATCAACGATGATGACCTTGAATTCGTCACTAATCTCAGTCATAAATCCAGTTATCTGCTTGATGAGACGATCGACTGAGGCCTCATTGCCAGTCTTTGAAATCAATTCAATCAGGGCGATGAACAAAACCAAAATACTCCTCCTGACCTTCAATAGAGTTGTGATGGCATAGGTCGCAACACTGCGATTGGGGTCCGCAATTAGATTTTCGAGATCGACGTTGCAAGTGGCCACGTTTGCGGGATGGGAAAGGGCAAGGGCAGCTAGCGTCCGGGTGGCGGCGAATTTGAGAACAGGTTTAGGCGAAGAGAGGAACAGCTGCTAGGACTGAAGAAATTTGAGGGGTGAGTGGCTTGATGAACACCATTACTGATACTTACCAGAGATAGCCTTGGTCAGTTGTTGAGGAGTAACATTCTTCATCTCGCAGATAGCCCTGGCAGCCTCAAAGTTAACCATATCGCTCTTGTGGCGCAGCCAACCTTCTAGGAGGTCGAACATCTGTCTGGAGACACTAGGTGGAAACGATCATTAGTACAACGCACCAGGGACACAACTCTAACTATAAAGGCATACTTAGGGTCCTCCTCCATGACCTTTGCAGCATACCGAATCAGCATACAGAGCGCCATCGGATTTTTTAGTGTCGTCCCAGCACCTGATTTGCCGCCGCCCAGTTGTTGGATCATTTTTGTCACCGCCATCCTATCCTGCTGTCGAATCATATACAGCAACCCCAGTGCATGATACTGCGTGATGTAACTAGTTGATTGAATCGCCTGTGGTCCACTAGGTTGACTGCCTCCGCCGAATCCAAGGTATCCGCCGCCGCCGCCGCCGCCAGAACCGAAGAAGCCAGACGATTGCTTTGCACTAACTGCCTCCTGCGCCTCATTGACCCAACGCTTGACCACATCTTTGGCATGGGGGAATAGGTGATAGGCAGAGACGAGCGCGGCAGAAGAAATGGAGGGATTGCGATCGACGATAGCCGCTTTGAAGAATCGTTCGACGCCCTGAGCCATCGAAGGCTGTCGAAGAGTATAGATGGGTACATGAAGAAGAAATATATCAAGAGGATGCGTACATCAATGATTCGACATAGTGCCCTAATTGCATTTGGCCGATAGATAACCTCCGAATTCGGCTGCATATCTTTCATGATACTGCTTGTAACCATGATAACATCTTCGGCAGTGGTAGCCAGTTCTTTGATAGCAAGATAGACTGCCTGCCTGAGCGCACTCTACAAACGGAGAGTCGGTCTATCGTTCCTGCAGGAAAGCTGACTTGAACCTACATCCTTGTGCTGGAACAGCTTGGTTGTCCCAAAGAACAGAGTAGTGGCTTCTTGGGTTCCAAAGGTCTCGCCGACATAAAGCAAGTAGACAATCCGTGTCAGCAGGGCCCTGCATTTCCGTGGACTGATTGGAGAATCATTAAAGACGCGGGCCTCCTGGATGACTGTGGTCTTGTTATTGTAGTACGAACTCAGACCGCTCTCGTCCTCCTTCTTTGAGGCAAACGACAGGGCGAGAGATGCCATCGTGAGGCGGTAGATAGTGTAGCAACGAACGGCGCTTTTAGCTGATCAACTATGAAAGAAACGGTGAACGTGGAAGACTTGTTTGGACAGTTGTTTGGCAACCACATCTGTCTGACGACAGAAAAAAGAAAATAGGAAAAAGTTCATTTATTCTATTCCTACGCGTTCTGAGCCAGCCGACTCTGTTGGGCGACGTCATGAACGCCATACTCGTACAGTAAGAAATGTCTTCAGGCCTACTATTGGAACCCCTAGCCCTTTCTTGTGCAGAGCAAGCCAATCGTAGACACGACGCCCTCTCCCACCCTACTCGCCTTTGACGGTGAGACACCAAAGTGGAGGGTAGAAGGACAACAAATGCGGTTGAAAACAAACGGAGGATCAGCAAAGCGACATGATAGAAGGAACGTGTGTGATAAGGTGAAGTGTCAGGGAGAAAGGCACAAGAGGTGGTAGCGAAAGGAAAGGAGTAGTTATTCTCAAAGTCGTGGGATACGGGCGCCATAATGGAACTGGTGGGAGACCGAAACAAATGAAAAAATCAACCGCCCACGTTTCACCAGTCATGACTGGTGGACGATGAGCGGTCTGAAAAGAAACAGCGTCCGTATAAATCATAACGTGAAGCCAGATACAAGCCATGTCAATGTGTCGGATATAGGTGTTGCCCGCCATATTCCTGGATAAAACGGGCGTGATATCGTGAAGCTGGGGAGACGCATTTAAGGGGGAACGATGAGACGAAGGCTGCGTAATATGGGCCGGGTCTGACCACCGGACGTGCCCCAACCGAATTTTGTCCAAAACTCGCATTCCCCTGACGCCTTCAGCCCATTGCAACTCCTCTATGCCATGGGACCGACGAAACATTGACCACCAATACCGAGCGAAATTCTGCACCTGCCCCCCACCCCCCACTCGCTCGGTCACCCGGGACGCGCATCCTGAAACAAGGCATCAAAAAAACTTGTCCCCCATTTACCAGATTTCGGCGTCACGTCCGCGGGTGACACGTTGTTGGCCTACAGCACCTGGGGCAGTCTGTTGGGCCTGGCGAGTGTGTGAACGGAGCCTACGTGTGATTGTCAGCAGGTATATTTGATGCAGATTATAACTGCTGCTTACATGCGATCACTGGCGCGGTGGTCCTCTTCTTCTTGGACGATCTTCCTGCGGCCAGCGGCGGCCTTGGAGCTGCTGCTGGCAGCAGCATCCTCCTGAGTGTTGCGCTGGACACTCCAGTCAAAGACATAGTCGTATTGATAGCCCTCGCGAACGAAGAGATCGCGGAAGAGCTTGCGAAGATAAGAATAGTCGGGCTTGTCGTCAAAGCGAAGAGCACGAGTATAGTTCAAAAAGATGCCAAATTCATTGGGAAACCCACGGCAAAGGAGGTCGGTAGGGGTGGTCATCTTCTTTTCCATAATACGGTCATACTTTTGCTTCTTAGTGGCAGCCTTGAGACCTTGCCAGGGGAGGGCACCGCGGAGGAAGTACATGAGGACGTAAGCGAGTGACTCCAAGTCGTCTCGGCGAGCCTGCTCCACACCAAGGTGGGTGTTGATGGAGGTGTAGCGGGCGGTGCCCGTCAGATTCTTGTTCTCTCTATACGGGAATATGAAGGTGGGTCTTTGGGTCGCGGAATTTCTTTGCGAGACCAAAATCGATGACATTAACTTGATTACCGCGCTTTCCGATGCCCATGAGGAAGTTATCGGGCTTGATATCTCGATGAATGAAATTGCGCGAGTGGATGTATTCAATGCGGGAAATCTGTGAGGGAAGGTAAATGGCAGTCTCTTGAGGATGCACAGATGAAACAACTGACCAACTGGTCGGCGAGGAGAAGGACGGTCTTGAGACTGAATTTGCGGTTGCAAAAGTTGAACAAGTCTTCGAGAGAGGGCCCAAGCAAGTCGAGAACCATGGCGTTGTAGTCGCACTCTGTGCCGTACCAGCGAACAAATGGAACGCCGACGCCACCCGCGAGAGTCTTGTAGACCTTGGACTCGTACTCGAGCTGGGGATGCTTGGCTTTGACTGATTCGAGTTTGATAGCAACCTCTTCCCCGGAGATGATGTTGATGCCGAGGTAGATATCACCTAAAAGAATGAAGTGAGGAGTGGGACCCCGGGGGCGGAGAGCAAAGAATTACCAAAGGAGCCTGAACCAATCTTCTTTCCGAGTCTGTATTTGCCGCCCACTCGAAGATCTAATCTGTGAGTCGAGGAGTCGGCCATGGTTGTTTGTTTTCGTTAACTAGGAGGGTGGGAAATAAGAATGTCAGCACACGGTAAGAGAGGATGGTAGTGCGGGGAAGAAAGAAGGGACAAAGAGAGGAGGCATCAATCAAAGGGTTTTCTAGTGCACTTGGACGGGAAAGGGCTGGAGGACATGTGGATCAGATGCTGTCACTACACGTAACATGTGTGTTGTAGCGGGCGGCTGACGACGCCAGGCGGGGGCAATAAACGAAGCGATATATGGGTGGGGACGGGGCGATGGGGGAGGCAGCGGCGACGAGAGGTGGCCGGCCACGTTGAAGGACTACGCACGGGGGAGGTGGCGGCGAGGGGGGGGGGAGAGGGAGCAGTGGGGGGGGGAGAGGGAGCAGTGGGGGGAGAAGGTAGGAGGGGAGTGGGTAGGAGGGAAACGGAAGGGACAGCGAAAAGAGAGAGAGATAGAGGGAGAGAGAAGGACTGACCAGGGCACAATGGGAGAACTGGACGCAAGGAGGAGAGGGACGAGAGGCTTTGCGGTGTGGAGGAACAAGTCAGGAGGCTGTAGCGCCAGACAAGGGCCGCCAGACAAGCTGTGTCAGCGGAGTTTGAAAGCGATCGATGGACAATTTATTATTTATTATTTCGTTCGTATTTCCTCTTTGGGAATTGTTCTGCTCTCTCTTGTTTCCCTCCCGCTGTCTGGTGCGAGCTGCAGCTCCCAGATCCATTCGCTTGTCGCCGCCTTCCTTTGCGCACCCCCAACACACTCCTTTTACCTCCGGCCGCAATGGCCTACCAACAGAACACTCCCTACAGCCGTGAGTGCCATGCCTCTTCCCCCAGCTGCTTCCGCCAACCATTCTCTCAGGGTCCAACTACTACGATGCTCAGTCCAACTGGGACGCCAAATCCACCAAGTCATATCAGAGCAGCTATGCTGGCTCTCAAGCCCACCTCATGCCATATGAAATGGCCCAAGCCCCGACCTCCCAACACAACATACCCCCTGTCCCATCCATGCCCTACCAACCCCAACAGTACCCTCCCCAGAGGCCGACCCAATACCTCCAACCCACCCACACAGGCTGGTCCGATGCCAGAGAGAAGCTGCTGAAGCGGCGGTCCGTACGTCAGGTTACACTGTTCCAGGGAAATTTGGTATTGGATGTTCCTGTACCTGCCACGATTATTCCTGCAGGAATGCAGGAAGTCGAAGAGATGTCCAAGATGAGGTACACCGCCGCCACTTGCGACCCCGATGACTTTATGTCCTCGAGGTACTCCCTCCGGCCCTATCTCTACAACCGCCAGACAGAGTTGTTTATTGTCATGACAATGTACAACGAAGATGAAGTCCTTTTTGTCCGAACCATGAACGCGTTCGTCTGTTAATCATCATCTTCCTTCCCTATAACTGAAGCTCTCATCAGCGTAATTAAGAATATTGCTCACCTCTGCAGCAGGGAACGTTCAAAAACCTGGGGCAGAGACGGATGGAAAAAGGTGGTTGTTTGCATCGTCTCTGATGGGAGGAGCAAGATCAATAAGCGCACTCTTCAAGTGCTCGCCCTGGTTCGTGTCTTCATGGCAACTGATAGCCAGATATCTTACATCGCATCTGTTCAGATGGGTTGTTACCAAGAAGGTATTGCCAAGGATTCAATCGCAGGGAAAGACGTGACAGCCCATATCTTCGAGTAAAATTTCTTCCCATAATTCTTGGATATAGATCTCACGCAACCCCCTCAGATATACTTCAAACGTCATTGTCACTGAGACAGGAGAGGTATCGCAAGGATCATGCCCAGTCCAAATTCTCTTCTGTCTCAAAGAGCAGAACAAAAAGAAGCTCAATAGTCATCGTTGGTTCTTCAATGGGTTCGGACCTCTCATTAGACCGAATGGTACACCTTCCTTTTCATGTACCATCTCATCCTTCTCAAAATCTCTTTATCAGTTTGCGTCCTGCTTGATGTTGGTACCAAACCGACGGGTACTTCAATATATGAACTTTGGAAATGTGAGCAACATTGAGTTTTTTTTATATTCTTGCTATTGGCTTACCCCCCCCACTCGCAGGCTTCGACAAGCATCCAGGCGTCGGCGGCGCCTGCGGAGAGTGAGTATACTCCCTGTCTATTTCTAGACTATACTCAGCCAACATATTAGAATTTGCGTTGATACGGGCCGCGGTTGTAGCCTTTTGTTGACGAGTCCCCTTGCTGCCTCACAAAACTTTGAGGTATTTGGATGTTTATTCGATCTTTTACATGACCTCTCATCTTTTCTTATGTCAGTACAAAATATCTAACATTCTTGACAAGCCCTTGGAGGTGAGCTTACTTCACTTCCCACACTTACGCCATACCTATTCGCCGTAGAGCGTTTTCGGTTATATCAGTGTATTGCCTGGTGCATTCAGTGCATATCGTTACAGAGCCCTTTTGAACGGGCCAGATGGTAAGGGGCCTCTCGCATCTTACTTCAAGGGTGAGACCATGCATGGTGGGACTAGTGCCGCCGGTCTTTTCGAGGTACGTTTATTCTCCCTATATATCCGTTGTATCTACGTGAAACCGATCGTTCGATAGAGAAACATGTACCTTGCCGAAGATCGTATTCTGTGCTTTGAGATCGTTACCAAGAAACGGGAAGCATGGACGTGAGTATTGTGCATTTTAAACTCGCATCCTCGTAACATGATATACAGCCTCAAATATGTCAAGAGCGCAAAGGCTTCAACCGATGTTCCTACAACTGTCAGTACTGATTGAACCTTGAGCTTCCCGGACTAATCATCGCTTTAGGTGCCCGAGTTCATTTCCCAACGTCGTCGGTGGTTGAATGGTTCTTTGTTTGCTTCGATTCATGCTACGGTGTTCTTCTTCCGTATTTGGACATCTGGACAAGGTATCTTCCGCATGCTCCTTCTCCAGGTGAGCGATTTTGCCGCGAATTTGCATCTGTTAGCTGAAATTTTCCGTCCCAGCTGGAGTTTCTCTATAACGCCGTACAACTTGTGTTCACATGGACCTCTCTGGCTAATTATTACCTGGCTTTCTTCTTCGTGAGTCTGTTGCTGACACAAAAGATCCAGCTAATGCTTGACGCCACAGCTTGTTTCCTCTGCCACTGCCGATGTTGGTACGGATGCCTTCAAATTCCTCAGCCGTGGTGCAGGCAAAGCAGTCTTTGAAATCTTCCTTAACCTCTATATTGGCATCCTCTTTGTCGTTCTTGTCTGTTCTTTGGGAAATCGCCCTCAAGGTTCTAAATGGGCGTACACAATCGCAATGTTCCTCTTTGGTCTCTGTAACATCATCGCGACATGGTGTGCCGCATACACGGTATACTTGGCTGTACCCCATGACATAAACGGCTGGAAAAACTTCCCAGAGTAAGTCTAACTCTCCGCCTCACATTCTTGTGTCTAATCTTGTGTACAGGCTTTTGAAGAATAACCAGACCTTGCAAGAAATTGTCATCGCTGTTCTTGCCACCTATGGTCTTTATTTCATTGGCTCCTTCATGCATTTTGAACCCTGGCATATGTTCACATCGTTCGTGCAGTATATGTTTTTACTGCCTTCATACGTCAATATCTTGATGATGTATGCGATGTGTAACCTGCATGATGTAACATGGGGTACAAAAGGAGACAACGGAGCAGCGAAAGACCTTGGTGGCGCCAAGAAAATCAAGGGCGAGGATGGCAAGGAGATGATGGAAGTCGAAATACCAACTGCGAGGGAGGATGTCGAACGGCTTTGGGCCGCTTCAAGAAACGCTCTAAAGATTAAGCCACCTGAGGAAAAAGAACACCGGGACGCCGCAACTAAACAGGCCGATCACGATAGGAATAGTCGCACGAACGTTGTCCTTGCTTGGGTTGGTTCCAACATGTGGGTGTTCTCCTCGGTCCACGGCAGTGATCCATTCACCTTCATTTCACCCTCCTCTTCCTTTTCTCCCTGGCCTTCTCACCGTTGTACCAAGGTTCTGATTATCTGATTTTATCAGGCTCCTGATCATCATCTTTACTTCAAAAGTTTTCACCGACTGGATAGCAGATCACTTTAAATCTGTTGGAGCCGCATTCAACCCGTACCTGACATTCTTGTTCTATGCCTTGTAAGCTATTTAGAGTCTTCTGGTGTTCTCTAAGGTACTAATAAGAATATCATTCAGTGCCGGTCTATCAGCGATCCGCTTTACAGGGTCCCTTCTCTACCTCTTGCTCCGACTCATCGGCTGCTAGGACCATATAGCCAAATGATTTTGCGGATTATGTCCACTTACTGTGCGGAAGTTTTACAGCCTAATGCCCTTTTTCTGTATTTCTATCCTTTCTTTTTTGGAAACTTGTTTATACCCTCTTTCTTCATCTTGTAAATGTTGCTTTCCTGGCGATGAGCAATTCACTATGATGAATATCCGTGATACTCTGTTTCTAAGTAGCTGGATTTTATTACCAGCCGACATTGAAGCGGAATAAAGAGAATCAGATGCTACACGAGCAGAATTCCGAAAGCTGAAACCCCCAAAAATAATGTTAAATTACAAACGTGTAGAGATAAATCCAGAACGTTATCAAAGCGTGACTAGTGATTACTGCGTCCGAAATCAAGCGAGCTCGAATATATACCAGCAGGAAACTGATTAGCAATTTCACTGATGGTCAAGCCCGTGATATGGGTATGTTAATGTAGAGGTTTTCGGTGACACGATTTCAAACTGTGACACATCAAAACTAGGTCTTGTCTCTTGGGACTCTCGGGAGGAAGCCATCGATCGAGGTGGCGAAGCCGAGCGCCCAAGATTCTGTCGTTGTGAGATCCTTGAATCTGTAGAAGATGTCGTCGGCCGCGACCGCACGGAGTCCCGATTGTCGTATGGAGCCATTCCATTTCGTCCGGTGGTGTTCACACTAATGAATTGCTCTGGAACTTGCGGACTTGGCGGAATATCGTTCATAGACGAGGCCACGGAACCTTTAGTGGAGTGGAAGCTGGGCCTACGGGATCGTCCGTTTGAGTTCTGTTGATCAAAGCTGGCTCTGGGCTCTGTCGGTGAAGGCAAGGGTCCAGTTCCGGTAGCCCGCTGGAAGACTTTTAATATCGACTTACGGGCCGTGGGTTTATCTTTCTCCGGTACTTGCGGGAGAACTTGAGGTTGTGCAGATGGAAGTGGAGGCGGTGAGGCCAGACGAGGCGAATATCGGGGTGTGCTGGGGGCACGAACTGGATATGGCGATTCCTGGTCAAAGTGAAACTTGTCCAGGGCTGATCCACTTCGCCCGGGGAGCATTTGGGCAGCAATGATGGGCGAAGGGCTGGTCCTACCCATGAAAGAGGGGGCTGTAAGACCTGGGTTCGGAGGCGGAACAGACAGACCCGAGTTTGGCATGAGTACAGCGAGTCCCTGATTGAGGGGAGGAGGAGCCTGGGGCCCCTGCTTCGATTGGGGCAAATTCAAATTTTGAGCGCTCGGCCCATTTGCTTGATCATGCGAGGTTCGAGGTGGGTTATATTGATCTTGTGATGTACGCGGACGGTTATACTGATCCTGGGATATCTGGTGAGATGTGAGAGGAAGGGGTGAGTGAGGCTGAGGTGAGTAGCTTTTAGAGTTGAGTGCTGTCGGAAGCGGATGTTCAACATCAGGTAAATCCATCGTCTCCTGCGAGGGTCGTTCAGGACGCATTGGTAAAACAGGGGGAGAACCATGCCCGGAGGAAGCCGTCGGAGTATTGTTGGAATTGGATTTATTGTTACTCTTTCTCCACAACCTTTTGATACTTTTCACGGTCATTAAAGTGGTCCTCATGCTGGGCTTGATGGAAGCAATATCTTCTCCGGTAATTGAATCAGCCGAGAAGCGACTCATGGTGGCAGACCGGCTCCTGCCCTGAGACGGGGGCGACACTGCATCCTCTGCGACAGGTTCCAGCGAGATGGACCCTCGGGCGACGGTAACTGTGTCCCAATGGTGTAGGGAGGAATTCGACAGACGCGAATTAGCTGCAAAGTCAGGAGTAGAAGGATATCGCCCAAAAGGATCTGGTGACAGGGGTATGACCGGGGACTCCGCAGTAGAATTTGACACTGGGCTAGGCGACTTTGCCAAAGCTGGGTATTCTTCTTCCAATTCCCGCTTCCTTCGCTCCGTCTCCGCCGAAACTGCATTTGAAGATGTCTTCATGACTGGAACAAATGATTTAGGTGCCGAAGTTGTCACACCATTCAATGCTAATTGAGGAGGTGAAGGAGGTCCATCCGTCTGGGTAGCAGCTCCGAGTCCTTGACAGTCTCGAATCGATGTAAAAGATACTGCGGGCCATGCCTGTTGACTTGAGGTCCGAGGACTACACAATGTGAGCTAATTATTCGTTAAAACCCCTCAAATAGAACTCACGGGTCACGGATAGGTTCTGGGTGGCTTGAAATCCTAGGTCTGGTTTATGTTAGCTCCTTCCGCTGATGAGTGAACCTCTCAGCTGACTCACAGGTGTGTACCCAATCCAGGTATTTGGCGAGGAGAGGGAGGATAATAATCACCATTCAGCATCCCAAGCTTAGGAGAGAGTGAAACAGAGTTGACAGTCATTGACGGTGATGAAGCCGAAATGAGACCCTGCTCCTCTCCAAGATCCGTCTCGAGGATCCGAGGAGAGAGTTGTGCCATGGTCTACGTAGAACGAAATCAGGAGAACACATCGAATCTCTATGAACTTGTCGGCTCACCCGTTCGATTTCATCAAGTTGTGCCTTGAGCAAAAGTTGGCTTCTGCGGCGATCGTTTGGGTCATCCTCATCGAACTGCCGCAAGTTCAACGAATTGCAGAGAGCATGACAAAATCCACTCACTTCCTCGGTCGGGTCTAAGCCCAAATCTAAGTCGTCATAGATGGTTCCTGCCCTTTTCTCAGACTCTGCAGGGCTCCGCACACGGGTATATCGGTCGTCAAGCTCCTCCTCTGTTTCCCATGTATTGTTAGACTCCCTGGTTGATGGTTTGTCCGGCGAAGAACCACCGAGATACGGCAGATTGGTGCTCCCCGCACTATTGGGCATAGGGCTCGGTTCCAAAGGCAACACAAGGTCTATAGAATTATCATTGGGCGAAAGAACAAGAGGTGGCGGCAGGTGTTTCTTTGTTGTATGCGTCGGCATCGAGGGGGGCTGCAAGGGGGGTGCCGATGGTGACATTTTATCCAAGAGCTCTTGTACTTCCTCTTCTTCGCGTCGAACATCCAGATCATTTTCCTCCAGTCCGTCGGACAACGCGTTTAAATCTGCAGCTGATGTAGCAAGCTTGACCACGCTCGGGCTGGATGGCTCCACACGCCCGCCGGCAGCACGAATTTCCGCCCAGGTATCAGCATCCGTTCCAAACACGCTCACTAACGGATCCTCGCCATCAGTTGCAGTGACCCTAGCCGTTGCTTCATCATCATCGAACTCGGCTTCGTCTATGTCACTATCCTCATCCTCCAAATCATGAGAATCAGAGAGTCGCTGATAATCAGAATTTGCCTGCCCTTGATCCCACAACTCATTAAGCCTGCACGTTTGTTCCTCTTGACCCTTAATATCATTACCGCCTGCTGACGACACCGTGATTGGGACAGGGCTGGTAGTTTGCTGTCGCCCGATGATTAGCTGGATAGGTGGTTGGCGCCCTTGCCCATCTGGGATTCTCTCCTGAGTAGTGCCCCTCTCCTTACCCAACCTACTCTCTGCTCGTTTGGCATGGTTGGCTTTCCGACTCCTCAGCCAAGGATCATACCAGGCTGCTTTTCGGCGGTCGATATCGAACTCTACCTTGGCAAGTATAGGTATTAGTGACGATGAATGTAGACCTGGAAGATTAAGCGATTGAGCTTGTTGTTCGACATCGAGAAATGAATTTGATGTATCCGGGGTTTCAAGGTCATCCCGGTCCCGATGTGAGGCAGAAAACCCTGCACTAGATTTGTTGTTTGAACGCGGGTCAGAATTTGAGGATGGTGTCGAGGGTGCAGTGTTGTGGTCATGAGATAATGACTGGCTATTCTCGACTGCAGGTACGGAAATCAGGGGCCGAAGGGGAGAGGTAATGGTGTCGAAAAGATGAGGAGTCGACTGGGATGCTGGACCCATCCTTATACCGACGAGATTTGGTGTAACGCTCCTCGAGGACACCCCTTCATCACGCTGCTCCACTTGTATCACCCTCGTCCAAAGGTGTTTCCAGATCTCATCCGAAAGGCGAGGGCCAGGCTCGTCTCGTTCCTCCACATGCAGGGGATTGGCAGGGGACAGATCTAAAGGGCTTTTTGCTGTCGGGGAGGTGGTGATGAGATATAGAATCAGGCCAGTGGTACTTGGCAATGCATATTCCTTTGCAATGGCTAAAAGTTGGGCCTGGAAACTGGAATATACGGGTACCAGAATCCCACGACGAAACTGCGTATGGTATCCAGAAGCATAAGACGAAGGCGGCGGCAGGTCATGATCATCGGGGTTGTCAGGATCGTAGGGAAAACTCAGGGGTGGGAGGACGTGCAAAAGATACCTCGAATTGATGGGAGAGGGACCAGAGAAACCGGTCGATGCGAGAGTTGACGGAGTAGGAGAACGTCGATGTGGATCGGCTGGACTCGATGATTCTGACCAGGAACGCGAGAGCGATGCACCAGAATGACTGGGTATTGGAATAGCCACACCGAGAGCATTCGCTAGTTTGGCGAGTCGGTGAGGTGGCAGAGGTGTCTTTGGTGGACGCCAAGTCGGTGTGAGTGTGTTTGTGTTGGTCTTGGGGGATATCTGAAAAGCACGCGGTGTGCCATTGTTGTTTGCAGTGCTCGGAGTATTCATTGACGAAGCTGAAAAGACAGCCACCAAACAGAGGTTAATTTAGGAATCGAGTACTTGTAGCAGTTTAGGCATTGACTGGCACTGAGTAACGATAAACCTCGAACGTTTTGCGGAGAGAGGGCAAGCAAACATACGTACCGTGCTGAGGGGAGCGTGGAAGCTTGACTATCGTGATTTATCCAGGACGTCGTTGCCTCTGAGCCCAGAGGAGTAGATAGCCAAGCTGGAGGAAGACGTCAAGTAGTCCAGAGCTTGGAGGTCAGTTTGAGTTTGAGTAGGGTGAGAACATTGTCCAAACTGGGTGCACATGGCGCCCCTTGGACGGTGGGGTCCGATAAAGACAGCTGAGAGAATTTTCGAGCAGTGCAGCATAAACCTCACTGAGACTGCCAGAACATTCACTTGTGGGCAGATAAAGATCGCAAAAAAGAAGTACAAATATATATATAGCATCGATATGCATGGACATGCCAGTAACGAGCACTAATAGCTACAGTAGCAGCAGTAGCGGTAGCGGTACAAAAACACTGGAAGGTCCGGCTGCGCGACAAAGGGGCCATCGGAGGGGGGAGGGGGGGAGAGAGTGGGGGGAGGAACCAAACAAGCGACACCGGAACGCGGGAGAGCGAACAAAGACCGAAAGTCCGGGTGGCGTTGCAACGGCTTTTTGGCTCTTGTCCTTTTGCAAGGACTTCCTTTTGATCACCCCAGACCATTGTTTCGTCTTTTTTTTTTTTTTTCCTTTCTTTCTACCATCTTCTTTGTCAATTGCCATATCCTGCTCCGAGCCACGAACCCATCTCTTCTCTCCACGACTACCCTCGCGACCTTCTTCCCACCCAATGGACCAGCAACAACACCAGCAACACCATACCATCCAGGAGGATCACTCTTCTATCTCGGCGCCGACATATAGTTTCTACTCAACAGAGCAGGACCCTTCGACCTACAACCTCGCGGCTTACAATGGACACATGGGGGCCTATCAGGTTGTTCAACACACCCCTCCGCCGCGTGTGTTTCTTTCATTCCGTTGAAACTCGTGGCTCGATCTGATTATCTCCCTCGTTTCATACAGGCCAACTAGTGCCAGAATTGCACCAGCAAGGGATGCAGCCATACCCCAACATTACCCTGATACCTCATCAATATCACCAGACCAACGTGTATTCGTCCTCTCCGCCTCATGTTTCCATGCCCCTTTCAAATTCCCCCCCTCCCCCATCCCCTGATATGTATGATCCTCTCTCTCCTCCTGTCTCCGGATCAGATACATCAGCGGACGGAATTTACCACCATTCAAACAGCAGTGGGGTTAACTCCCCTTCGTCTTCTAGAGCAAACAGTCTAGTACACCGCACCAGCGTCCGTTACAACCCAACCCCATCCCCAACAAGCTCATCAGGCAGACGACGAAGCCGCTCCCGTGACTCTGACGAAGAAGACAACATGGGGATCGCAGCTTTCAGCATGGAGAATCTCGCTCATACTCGCAAGGAGGCCACCCGGAGGCAGCGGATTGAAGCAGAACAGCGGCGACGAGACGAGCTCCGCGACGGCTATGCCAAACTTCAAAGACGTTCTGCCTGTCTCCAATCAAAAGAGCAGTAAGGTATCCCTCCTTGAACGAGGTAAGCTGCCCCTCTCTCCCAGCGTTCCAACTCTTACCATAGCCATCTCCATCTACAGCTACAAACCATATTGTACTACTCGAGAAAACTAATCAGGAACTCAAAGCCCGCATCAACGCTCTCGAGCAAGAAATGACGAGGTTACGTGCCATCAACGAGAAAATTTCCCTCGGTAATACCGAACTGCCTGCCTCGGCATTCGATGGAAGACCCTTATCCCCTCCCCCCGATGCTCCTGTAGCTACCCCGCCCGCCATTCCCACCCAAGGAAAAAGTCAATCCCAACAAATGCCGCCGGAGCGTCCCACCTCTTCGGTACCAGCAGAACAAGAGAAATTATAATCCTCACCCTCTTCTTTGCCCGACTCACCCCCTCTTTTGTGATCGGTCCCAAGTCTACTCGTGGCATTATATCTTCCTCCCCTGACAATTCTCATCTTCTCAACATCTTGGAGAAAAATTTGTTTATTCGTGGCTTTTCGCGGGCTGAAGGATCGCTCATCACCTGCATGTGCAGTGCACGTGCATGGCACTGTCCATTGGTCCTCGACAACAAGCAATCTATTCGCGTAGTTGGGCGCAAAAGTTTCGTCCCTAACCAACTTCAGCGTGGTTCAACCTACATCACACGCTATCACCCTGATCGATGATCATATTCCAAGGTCCTACTTTTATGGGAAACGAATTCCTGGTGAATCCATCTTTACGTTCCCTCGGCTCGACGTACCGCTTGTCCACGTTTCCTCTGCACCCCAAAAATTTCTTTCTTTCCACTAAACCCGATCTCTCGCTCGGGGGGATGGCCTTACAATAGTTTTCTTTCTTGCTTCCACCTTATCAGAAGATGATGTCGAACGAAGTCAACGACGTCCTTCCAACCGCTATCGATGGAGAACATGACATGATGATTCCTGACGAATATCACGAAGCGCTGGAATTAGAGTCGAACTCTCGTTGAAGAACCCATCCAGCTCCGGGGCGTCTGGTGAGCTCTATACTTGTGGCAGACCGCCCACCAAGCCTTTGAAACGTCCTGTATGCATGTGGAATTCTCAAAGTGGACTTGTTTTCCCTTTCATTTGTCACGTTGAACTCTTTACCATCTACGCAGCATGTACTTTACACGCATTATACGATTTTTTCCCACTCGCATATTGCAGACGCCCCCTCGAATGGAGTACTTGCATCGTGCTATTTTTTCCCATATTCCAGGCTCTCTAATCAAACTCTTGGATGATTGTTCCAGTGTTAAAACCATCGATCCGGGCGGTGAACCATGGGATGAAGACTATAGCGCTGTTGTATCGATGGATAGTATCATACACGCGCACTACACGTTCCAAAAAGCTCTGATGTTCAAGTCAAATGTACATGGCGATATATGGCAATCAGTAGTTGACCAACTCTCACTTTCGCCACAAAACACACGCAGAAGGCTGAAATTCGTTGCTCCCGAGTAATATATGATGTTCTGAAGTGTCATAGTTCTACTTGAGTTTCAGCGTTCGATTAGGAGGCTCATCGATTGTGAATATTTCGTACACTTTAGTGATGATACAGTGAAAAAGGATTGACAGGATGCAGGCTGCAGATTAGGGAAAGAGAATCTTCATTTCGGGAACTTCCCATGAAATCCCTGGTGACTTTATTTGCTGTGCATGTCATCTTATATCCTAAAAGAGTTGGGCTTTCCCGATGTCGAAAACATCTGAAACGCGTGAGTATTCTTCTGCACTAGTAGAGATGTCTTGGGCGAGCACACATCAGATCCTCGTGGTTTCCTGCATGCAGCGGTTGATTAGTGAGTGCCAGTGAGCCCGCAAACCAAGGGTGAGAATGTTCTACTTCACTTCTTTCGTATAATCTGAAAATGACCCTGCGACCGGCGTGGTGTAGCATATACTACTATACTTTGACATGCTGCTGGACGGGCATTGTCAGATTCTCCATCGGAACCTGAGGCCTGAGCGCTGAGCTCTCAAGTTAAGTAGAATGACAAAGTATATCCAAAAATACGAATGGTTCGCTGAACTTGTTTCGAGTCCACGACTATTGGTTTGGGAGGAGCCGGACACTGATTGCACGGATATGTGCCAGATTTTCGGATATGTTTTGTGCAGCAGAACCCGAAATGTAAACGGGCAACCGTCGATGAGCTCAGTAGGCTATTGTGTTATAGACGCTGAAGATTCCATCACAATGGACCGGAAGAGAAGAGAAGGACTGTGACAATTCGAGGGGAGGGGTCCCTCTGGAACCAACCCTGGGGCGATGACGACCTCAGCAGGAGATCACTCATGAGATGAAGCCGATAGACGAGTATCGATCGACTAATGTCTGTTACTGGTAGGACGGTTTCGATAGAAGACTCCCAAACCCATGGACGTGGAACGAGCTGGCTAACTCTGGTATCAAAGACCTTCCGAAACCGAGCTAAGCCTTCTCGAACTAATTCTTCCTCCAATGAACTTAGAACAAGCGACTAAATGAGTTCTAAAGGTGAGGTAACTTTCGCTCTCTAATGAGGTTATGATTAGGTCGTATGCGTGTCTGATCCAGAAGCGAGGTCAAGTAACTGTGGGGAGGGACGTTTTCAATGAAACAACCTCGAAATCGCGACTCGAGGCCTTGCGAGCAGGGGGCGCGGGCACCTCCGGTAGAGTGGGATACCGTTCATTGAGGAACCTTGGACAATTATGAGTCATTCCTTCACTATATCGCCTCATGCCGAAGACAAGACCTAGTTCATCTCGCCGACTCTGAAACCAGCTATTCCGAGTGAATTTCAGGACTGATGTCAGTGCATCCCACGGTAAACCTGGACCCGCTCCGCTAGCTGTATCGTGGACGAATATGAAAGATACGTCTAAGATGTCTATGAATGGGAGCGCAACCCGTTCGCCACAACTTTGTCCACCTGACGTCACAGCCCCATCAGTCACACTGAGCCCCTGAGAAAGGGGTTCCCTTCTCCGTCTCTACCACTGACGGCGACTGCTGCTCTAGCAGCGACGACATATTGTACAGTACTGAACCATATACCCACAGTTCTAACACTGCATCCGCTCCCTTTAGTGCTCAGTATTATCCTGCGAAACCTCCCCTGACTCGCGATGTGGCAAGTCATTTCGCTGCCATCTATTCCCGAAACTTGATCGCTAAGCCGTGAATTACCATTATCAGGTGCGATAACTGTCTCCTCGTTCTTCCCCTCGTACGTACTTCTCCGACCCTTTGTCGAAACAGAAGTATTTGATCTTGGCTTCGTTTTTCTAGAGGGCTGGCGCTATCGCCTGGGCTGTTGCGATCGCTGTAGGCCCCATTTCCTTCTGCTGAAACGATTGAAGCTTTGATGCAGATCAACTGGTGCTTCAGGCGTACAGTATTGCCGGTGGTGTATTCCTTCTAGTGGAGGGCCAATACTTCTTCTTTATCTTCCCGGAATGGTGAGCTATGTTCAGTGTCGGCCTTGTTTCAGCTGCACATCCTCTCATACACAGGCAAATTTATGGTGGAATTGGCATTGGAGTTGGAGTAGCCGCGGTCTTGACTATGTTTGCGCTTTCTAATGTCGGTACTGTCCAAGGAGCTGTGAGCTACGGAGTGCAAGTGCTAATATCTCATTTCATCAGCGGTCATACATCTGGATAAGAGTAGTTAAGTTCCTATGGCCCTTCATCATTGTCATATGTGCCATTCGGGCCATCATCATGATCGTTCAACTCCAACGGGGGTATGTGAACCTCTTATGCGCGCTTAGCTTATACAATGACGTCCCTTTCTTCCGTTCCGTTTCATAGCAAGGACAAGATCCAGTGGGAATGCGACAACGGAGGACAACAATGGAGCGACTCCGTCGCAGCTGGAAATGACAATTCAACATCTTTCCCCAGTGGCTTCTGCGCCGCAGGGTTCTCGAGCCTGAACGTCGCCTTTATTGCTGGTCTTTGTATTGACTTGGTATTCCAGGTAAAAGCATTATGAGAGCATTATTCCTTTCTGGCCAAATCTTGATTGGTTCATTGTTCCTGCCTAGCTTTATATGTACTTCCTGGCCTGGCGATTTTCTAAGCGGCTGGAGCATTATTCTACTTTGAAGGGGCCATTCCACGGTGGTATGTGTATCATTATATTTCTTGTCAGCTCGCAGCTGAAATTTTGAAGGATATTACAATGCATGAACCCTTTAGTACATTGTGCGCCGGTTACGGACTTGTACTCTTCTCTTCTCTCATTTCTTTCGCTTATTTCTTACGGACGGCTCGCCGTCCCGATACGACTGATGATTTAAAACGACCCTTGACGAACCTAATGATGACTTATTCCGTTTCTTGTCCTCACAATAATGGTGTTGAGGCCACCAAATTAGCAATGTCACAGTCCTGAAATGGATCCGCTTGGCTTCCGAGCGGTGACAATCTGCGGCCGCTCTGGGTCCACATATTGTATAGGACCATAGAACTGTCACTAGCGCTACTGCGCAAGGTAATCGGACCAAAAGCTACAAAGGACTGATTTGGTACTGAAACGATGTTTCGGGCTGATATGAAAAAAACGTTGCATTTGTGAAAACATGGCTGTGTCCGGTTAACAGGTACACCAATACATCAGCTCATCAGTTGTGATAGGATTTTCCCAGTTTAGGGGGCAAACTGGGAACAAGGGTTCTCAGAGTGCCCGAAGGACCTCGGAAACCGGATCTTGATAGGCGATAGCTGACCCAAAGAAGAGGGATGAGCGGCATGATACGGCTTCCGGTGCGGTGGGCAGAAGGGAAAGTAAACAGCAATTTTCCGGGGAGCTATGCAAAGAGTTAGGAGGATTGCAAGTAGAGCTGTAAGCTAGGTTGAAGGGGAGGGGTGGGCAGGGCAATGGGCACAAGGAGGGGAGGGGGTGGTGTATTTCCGCCTGTGTGGCGTCTAAACGGATGAAGTTCTGGAAAGGAGGGAAGGGAATCGAAGGCAGAGAAAGTACGAGGGATTAATTGATGAGAATTGTGGGAGCGAACTGAGCGGCGAGGATGAAAACGCCGACTGTGTTGTAAGCGTCACAGCGCCTCGTGGCTTCGCGGAGTCTGAATTGCTCGAATCACATCGGCCCAAAGTACGTTCAAAGGGATATAACATCTCCCCTCCTCTCCTCTTCTTCTTCCCCCAACCCCCCCCCTCTTCCGCCCCCCTCCTCCTCCCCGTCCGGTCATATTTTTCCAGTTATCTTTTTTTTTCTTTACGAGCCCCCAGTACGCCCTGCCCCTACTTATCTCCCTCCTGACTTACTAACACAGCCCTCATCAGCACCCTCCTGCTCGTCTTAACTTTTTTTTTTTTTCTTTTCCTTTTTTCTTCTTCAGCATGTCTTCCTCTCAACTTCTGTCGCTCGACTTCGACGCCAATAAGACCTCGTCTTACATGGACCCCATCGATTCGTCCTTCCCCTACATGGACAACGGTCTTGACTATCTCCAATACCCTCCGCAATCGCCTCCCTTCGAGCTCTCTGTTGGCCGTAAGCATCTTGATCACACGCATCTTATCAGATGACTTATCCTATTTTTAGTTCCGGCCACCACCTCCCCCCTCGCCTTCAACAATTCCCTGACTGCTCTCTGGCGATTACACCTACTCGCCCTCCTTCAACGCGGCGTCCCCCGCTCGTTCGTTCACTCCTCCTGATGGCGCTAGCATCTCCCCCCCAACCCTTGCCTACAACCTCAACAATGACCTCTCCTCTGAGGGCAGCCCCTCTGGTAGGCACTCTCGCAACAGCAGTACCGGCTCTCCTGCCGCCATCCCCTATGCAGCCACCGTTCCCACGCTCGCATCGCTTCAACCCGATTGGTGCACCTGCCAATCGCCCCAGCCTCAGAGCGCGCAGGAGGACCAGCAGGAGTAACGACGAGTCTGACGACGATGACGAGGAATTCCAGCCAGCTCCTACCCCACCCCAAGGTGCCAGTAATGACGCGTAAGTGTCACTTCAAGTCTAATGTGTACAATATCCTGTTGCTGACAATAACCACATAGCCGCCGTGAGACGATTAGGAAGCAGCGCATTGAATCCGAGCAAAGGAGGCGTGACGAGCTCCGCGATGGGTATGCCCGTCTCAAGGAGACCCTCCCCCCTTCCAACCAGAAGTCCAGCAAAGTCTCGCTCCTCGATCGAGGTATGTAGTCTTGACCTAACGATTATTACCATATATTTACCTTCGTATGTAGCTACCAGCCATATCAGGTATCTCGAGACCGTCAAAGAGCAGCTTGAGATGAGGTTGAAATCTGCTGAAGCGGAAGTCCACCGGCTTCGCAATGTCAATGAGGCACTTATGCTCGGAACCGCTGGACAGCGTCATGCGGCCAGCAATCCGAGTCTCGTCTCTCAGTTCTGATTGCCATGCAATCAAGCCGGCGGTCTGTCAAGAAAAGAAAAAAAAGAATATATTGACCAAAACATACTCGATCGACGACCGCTTACGAGTTAATATCTGCAGGGGCAGGTAACTGTATTGCTATGACGGACTATTCCACACCACCATCACTTCACATCTATTTCACGCATCCTACTCCACTCGCATTTTATCCATCCCATTTTTTCTTCACCTCTCGGCTTTCATCTGCATGTGGCCTGGGCTTAGTGTGCCTGTGGCGCACTTCAAGCATCTTTGCGAGCCTCTCTTGCAGCCGTGCCGCACGCATGACTTCGCAGGTTGTACTCACTGGTCAGAGGCCAATCAACCTATGCGGTAGATCTCCATTGCTTCGACAACGACGATGGGCACCAGGACTCGGTGCACGCATCCAGACGACACGACACTGACACAAGACCCCAGGTGTGCTTGAGGTGTGCTTGCTCCCTCTATGAGCGCGAGCGCCATCTCGTCCCTGCGGCTCAGTCTTGTTCCCCTTCTTTTTCCCTGTCGCTTGCCTTACTGGTTGCATCCCATTCCCTTACACCCCATCACGCGCTCGAGGCGAACGACCACTTAGTTGTGGTTACGTGCCTCGCGCGGTCATACGATGACATCGTCGTCTAGCTTTCCTACGATCTCGAGACCTCGCATCTTCAATTCTTGCTTGAATACCACTTTATAGCCCTCCGTACCCGGCCTTTCGCAGAACGGTGCTCGATTTGCATTGCCATCATTATTTTATTGTGATTTATATCACTTTCATTACATCCTCATTCCATTTCCCACGGTTATGATTTGGATGCCAGATCAATGTTGCAAATTTACGACTCCCCACTTCCTCCCCACCCCATTTCCCACCTATCTTCCTACCCTGGATGCTCCTTACAACCGTCAATACTGTTTTGGTGCTGTATGATCTTTACGCGCCTTCGCGCTAGCTTGTAGCTTTCGAAGGAGATGGATGGGTGTGGTGAAGGACTTCATGTCATTTCATCCTCTCGGTTGGAGGACCCCACCTTGCTATATGCGCCTTCTTGTCTCAGACTCAGTCTGAGTTCGACTGCTGCCGCCCCTCGTTCTGTTGGCACGGATGGCTAGTTCCATTCTCCCGTTCGAGTTGTGTTTGTGTAGTGTCAGCTCGGCTGTGTTCGTTGGTGATAAGCTTGGCCTGGAAGGGCAAACACTGAGTAGCTCGATGCTTCTCCTAGTGCGAGATCGCTTGCGATCATTGCCAGTCGGGGTCATTCTCCCTTTGGTAGGATACACATTTATTCTTCACGCTTTCATGCCACAGTCATGTCCCTCTCGTACACGCCAGACATTAGGTTGAGCGTCCTCGATTTATTACTTCTTCATATCTTCTACACCGTTAGGTATTTGTTGTCATTGCTGTTGTACGACGTTGTTTGTTGTATTGCTGTATTTTTTCTCATTTCACAAATACAGTGAAACCTTTTCATTTTATGAGTCGTCTGATAAGCAATCCTTTGGGGCCTGATAATTTGATCCACTAACTTTAGGGTCCACTTTGCGATATGAACGATATCCCTACCATCAAGAAGCAACTAGAAGTCAAAACCAAGACTGTAATACGGCGAGTTGGCAAGTTATGATCTACACCTCAATAGAGCTGACGAAGAATATATAGCTACGAAAAAGAGTTGTCATATTATGAGAAAGAGCTTGATGGTCTAAAGAAGGGGCTAGGCGAATTGGCTGCCAAGAGTGCAGAAGACTGGGATGTCAAGAACAAGGCGAGTAACATCAACAGCTGAGTCCGCCCTTTGTTTCTAATAACTGCACACCGCAGAGACGAATGATTGAGGAATCGGATAAGATGATTATCGACACAAAAAAACGGCTCAAGAAAGCCACAGGAGAGTTTAAGGATTTTGTAGTACGTCCTCTTTTTTTTTCGCAAGTGAAAACCGGTTGCCAGCTTTCACTTGACCCTAGCTGCAAACGAAGAACAAACCGGAGCTGGAAGGGATAGAGGAACTCTCCAAAGCCGAAGAACTCCTGAAGAAGGTTCTGGAAAAGGAGGCCGAAGAGGAAAAGGAGGTCGAAGAGGAAGAGCCTCATGTAAATATCTTGTAGAATCGACCAACATACCCCCGTGAACAAAGCGATGCTACTGCTCACTGATCAGCAGATCCGACATTTCGGAATCATTCGAGGCTTCCTGTGTAGCCTTGATTCGTTTGAGCGCCTCCAAAATACCTTCCCATGCATCTCGTTCAATTCTCTCCTCTTGCAGACCGCGATTGATAGGCGGGGTGCCCTCTGTTTCAGGTGGAAGGCCTATCCCGAGGGAAGGGGGGATAAAATTAGCGGGCGGCGCATTAATTGCTGACGGTGCGATGCGTGAATGACGGATATGAGCTAACGAAGAGCGTAACGCGACCTGTACGGCCTGATGCGAACAAGAAATAAATAAAAAAGAAAGAAACGGGGGAAGGAACCATACATCGAGTCGCTCGAAGTATTCGCTGACCTCAAGGACGAATTGCTCGGAGCGCTCTTCACCTTGAGGCAACTTGTCGTCGGGTCCATCTGTCTGAGGGAGGGTCAAAAGGGAGATAGAGGAGGCGGCGAGGGAGAGTAGGCGGGTGATGTCCTGTGAATTTGCGTAAATACGGCGAGAGCGGCCATTGAGACGGCGCCAACCTTTTCCACCTGGCCGAGGGCATATATCTGGCGGGCAGTACGACTTGTTGTCCAGATAGGATCGATGTCGGACTGGTCAGCCTGTTGCTGGTCCATCGAAAGGATATACGATTTGTGATGTAAGCGAGCGGCCGTGATGATCTCCATCGAAACAAGTACTTGAGAAATATACACTTGCTGCGCTGGCTCTTCTACCCCAGGTCGCTTGTACCACGTAGTCATATAGCCCCTTCCTCTAACGTGCACGACCATGCCCAAGCCCACCCAAGACGAAGTCCTCCAGAACTTCCGACAGGAACTTGTTCAAGATGACCTCCTCCACGATGGAGACAGCATCGGAACCGACGACGAAACACTCTTGTCAGCTTAGCCTCCACTCTCTTGGCTGACTCGCGCTCACTGGAGATTACAGACGATTTCTTAGAGCGCGGAAATTTGACCTAGTTCAGTCGAAGAAGATGTTTGCCGACTGCCAGCAGTGGCGGAAGACCGCTGAAGGGGCGGGGATCGATAAACTCTACCAAGAAATGGACCCCTTCGATGTGAGTGAGCTCTGGTAGTTCCCAGCACTCCGCTCATAGCGTCCCAGTACCCGGAGCGGGAAGCTGTCTTCGACTGTTGGCCGATGTGGTTCCACAAGGTACGTTTATTAATCAACGTGAATACACCATTGCGTGCATCTGAAGGAAGGTACAGACCGATAAGGTGATTAAGCTGAAATATTAGAACAGACTTTATACTAAAAGTAATCAACAGAAAGGCCGTCCTATAAACATCCAAACTTTTGGAAAAATAGACATGGGAAAATTATACAAGACCTGCTCGCCTGAAAGGCATTGGCAGTCTATCCTGGTGAGCGCAGAATCTGTAGGCATATCCGACATATCTATAGGTTGTGCGGCACTCATACATCTTCCCTAGCTCCCGCGAGAGGTATTCCCAGCCTGCGTCCCGCGCCGCCGGTAAGCATATCGGCAACACACTGATAATAGTCGACTTGAAAGGATTTGGGTGCCCTCTTCCTTCCCTCTCCTCTGTTCTGTGGTGCTCAACTACATAACCCTACAGGCTAAGCCAGTTTTGGCAGGTCAAAGCACTCACGAGAAGCTCCTTCCAGATTTCGCAGGATTACTATCCTGAAACGTGAGCCGTTTACCCCTCCAAAATGTCAACCTGATCCCACTATCAACAGCATGGGACAACTCGTCGTCATTAACGCTCCATCGTCCTTTACGATTATATGGAATATGATTAAACCGTGGTTATCGAAAGAGACTGTTGCAAAGGTGGACATCCTTGCAGGCGATTACCAGCGCATATTGCTGGACCTAGTCGACGCGGAATCACTTCCTGCTTCGTTAGGAGGCCAGTGTACATGTGAAAACCTCGGTGGTTGTGAGCTGAGTGGAGTGGGACCTTGGCAGAACGGGAGAATCGGATGGGGTCCCAAGACGCAACAGGAATTGAAGGCAGAAGGAGGTGATGGGTTGGTCAATGGAGCAACTGACCACTAACGCTCCTCTGCAATGTGGGGGGTCTGATGCTGAATGTGCTTAGGCAGCCGCGGTCGTTCGAGGCCCCCCAGAGCGTGCAGTGGTTGATCTCCAGGCATGCAGGGATGCAAAGGCAAGGAGATAGAAGCGCAAGAGCGTGGTCCGTTTAGAACAAAGGAATGTTCGGGAGACGAGATATAGGAGGGAGGTGGTGTTGCTGCGGCTGATGATAGTATTGTAGGACATGTCAGGTAAAAAAGAACGTAGTTGGAAGTTAGGATGAGGGGAACTGTTATGATAGTCGTATCTAGGCCAAGTCTATTATATATATTTCATTGTCGAAGTGGATGGGTTTGGTTCGGAGACCACGCTCGTTGGATTGAACCCCACCTGCTTCCCGAGCGACGCTGCGAGACTCGATGATCTACGACGGCTTTCAATACTGGGTTGGGCTTCCCCGCCACGCAGCACGTCTATCTCGATGGCGCTGTCACACGGGAGTGGGCCGACTTCACCTATCGGCGATAGTATTATCAGTGGGTTTTGCCTCTTTCCGGGTTCTTTGCCATAGCTACGCAACAAACGTGATGCTTTCTCCGAGATAGCACGTCACCGAGTTGCCTTGTTGAGTTGACGAACACCGGAATGACGTAGAGCGTTTAAATTACACATGATAGGCGACTGATATTTGCGGTATGCACACCCGGAAATCGGGTGGATCGCTTGCCAACATTGAAATATAATTTACTGTGTTTAGCGCGCCGTGGGTTTATCTATAGTGGCACTATCTTGTTCCTCAAGGAAAAGCCGATTTTGAATGCACGGGGAAAAGGGATACTTCAACTGGACGTATTGTAATGTACATACATCAAAAGACCGGGTTTTGTTGATATTCTTTGATGTTCTTTGTAGGGGTGTTTATAGCTTTCATAAAAGATACTTTCATCGACTCTCCTCTCGGATTTGACACAGTTTTTACTATTCAGTCGGAATCGTTGCGGCGATGTCGATGTCCATGATGTTTCTTCTCCTGATGTGAACCATCAGAGTCATCATCGCGGATGTTCAGCCGTTCTGCGCCATAAGTTTCATCATTTCCATAGCTGGGATTGTAGCCTGAGCCACTATAGTCTCCGCCGCGACCATAACTGTCACCTCCTTCGTGGCGACGAGAAAAATTTTCGCTGCCCTTATCCTGACCATACGATAGTGCATTACCTGCATGATGATGGCGCGAGCGGCCACTATTATCGCCATCGTCGTCCGTGCGACGCGAGTAGCCTTCTTGATATTCCCCCGAACGACCATGCATCGATTCGCCAGTCCCGAATCTGTTGTCTTCCTCGTCACGCCTACGAGAGTAGCCAGTCCCCTCGTCATCGTCGTGCCTGGAGCTGTGAGAGTGACCACCACTACGGAATTCTTGCTTATGACCACTTCCATAGGATCGATTTTCGTCATCTCCGCGCCTTTGGCGGCCATAACCCTCACTTTCTTGGTTTCCATCATCTCCACTTCCCTGGCGACCGTAACTCACACCTCCTTGATACCCGTAGCCCCCACCCTCCTGTCGCTCATAGCTCCCACCTTCCTGGCGCCCATAGTCTCTACCCTCCTGACGTCCGGTCCTGTATTCCTCCCGTGAGTAGTCGCTGCTACGAGGCTGAGTGTCTTCCTGTCTGTAACCTCCGCTATAAAGTTCATTACTGCGACCGTAGCCACTGGAGTCATGTCCCTGTTGGCTGTACCCGCCTCCCCTGTAATTGCTGTCCTGGGGGTGACCGCCCCCATATGTCTGATTCTCGTCGTCATGTCTGTGGCGGCCCTGGTGACCCCCAGGGGTATATTCTTGCCTGCTCTGTGATTGACTCTCGTAGCGCCTGGTTTCTCCATATTCAAAACTTCCTCCACTGTAAGCATTACTCGAGTATGCCCCAGGGTGTGTGTTATCGGTATTGCTATTCGAATAGCGGTTGCTTGTTTCATGGCCTTTATTCCGTATATTTAGCAAGTAGGTGCAGACCTACGATTATCATACTCACTCTGGGTAGTCTGGAGTCTGTAGGAAGGAGCACTATGGCTATGACCGCCATAACCGGGCTCCTCGAAATCCATATCTTCCGAACCAATGCGTTTGTTCTTGTGCTCGCGAACACTTTCCTGTTGTCGAATTTTAATTGGACACATAGCTTACGGTTTTGGTGCAGACCTTGGTTAAAGCTTGTATTATTTGGCGCGCCTCATCGGGGCCTAATCCACCCAGCCACATTTCCATGCGCTCGAACATCTTGTGCTGAATCTCTGAGCGACCTGTTGCATAGTATGGGTGGTGGAACGCTTCGAGAATCTATCAGGCCCACTAAGTTTCCAGAACACTCCACAATATAGATCAGCTTACGATATCAAGCACAGAATCCAGATTACTGTTGTCGGACCATGCCTATGTGAGAGCTCAGTCATATTTAAGAAGATAGTAGCTCCTTATACCGACCCTGACAATCAGGTTGACGGTATGCTCGACCACGACTTGGGCAATTTTGCCCGCAGGCTCATTAAGAATGAGTGCGAAATGATCCTTGGGTGGAGTATGAGGCGATTGGCGATATAATAAGAGATTATGCGCACTTTTGACAGAAGGCTGTGAGAAGGATCTGATGCATTTGAGTCATCGAACACCTATCCATAAAGGTCACAAAGAAGAACGGGATAACGTGCCAAAACGAACTTGGTATTGATCCTGGTTATTAATGACAGCCCGACTCCCTTCGTCCAAAATTCCAGAAGCTTGGGTGATCATCGGCTACAAGGACCTCAGTGCCCTGTTTGGGAGTGAGTGAATGAAAACACCTACGACAACATATGGGGCCAGAATGGTATAGACATCTAGGGGAAAAGAGGAGTTTTTAGCACATTGGATAAGTTAGAGAAATGTTGTTTCCTACAGGCATTCAAAGCATTCGTGAACTCATCAACCAGGTCACTCAGGCCAGGGACCATTTCTATCGCTTTCATAATATCCCTCATGATATTATCACGCCATCTTAGGAGGTCGAGTAGCTGGCGTTGAACTTCAGGCGGTGCAATGTTGTCCGGATCGAAGCGGTAAGCCTTGGATTGTTTGTGTATTTCTTCACTCTGGCTCATTTTTTGATCGTTGCCGCCAATAGGAAGCTTCCCCAGAATGGCTCGAAATGCATCGACGTTGGATTCACCTCCTTGGGAAGCCTAGATTATTGTTACTTCTGGTCTGATAGAAAAGAATTCGCTACGAACCTGATCCATCTTGTTGGAAAGGTCAGTCACGCTAGCTTGACTCAGCTTGCTGTGAAGAGAGGTAGATAAGCCACCTTGGAGAGCCGCCTAGCAATAAACTTACTCTCCAGCTTCCCCAAGCAAGGAATGCAAAAAGTCTGCGCCTCAAAGATAAGATGAACCTACATAGTAGAATGTGGGTGCTGTATTGGACTCACCACCAAAGGTCCCAGTAACTAGAGGAGGAGCGGGGCCATTTGGAGTGTTGATGATGACTAGGGATGCAAGTAAGCCCATTGCCTCTGTCGTTGGTTAGGGTCGACTTACCATTGTCACCAACGTGACAAAAGACTTCTTCATGGCCCATCTTCCTGAGAGCCACCTCACACCAGTTGCTGTGTGCAAGAAGATCTTCCAAGGTGTGGAGGCCTGTTCCGAGGAGGCGGAAAGCTTCCCAGAGGTCGGCACCGTCGTGGCCACCTGCACGGCGACCGTATTCTATGCATTCCTTCAAGGTACGACGGATAAAGGATGTCGAAGTATCCCAGCCTTCGTTTTCTGTAGCCATATAATTCTGGCCAAAAGCAGATTCAAGATTCCGTAAACAATGTGCTGGATAAGCGTACGCACCTTCATACCCGTGCGTTCGTCGATGTCCAGTTCACGAGGGTCCACAGGAGGTCGCAGTTTCGGATGAATTTGCCTGGCGTCACCTTCTGTTTCTGCATAGCCTCTGCAAAGGTGAGATGGACGTAAGACCTCAGGAAGAGGCTAGTGAGCTGGGGTAAAAGATGTACTTAGGGTTATCGATGTGTTCCTAGTTTTGTATATGTATATTGGGTAAATAGTATGCGATTACCAAAGGCTATGAACTTACGACAGGGAGATAGACTCCCAGGCGGTCTTGTGTAATTTCAAATTCTTCGGTGGCGAAACCGAAGGTCTAAAACTCGTCACGATAGTTGGCTGGATCTGAAGAGACAATTGCCTACCATGAAACCAAGAACTGAAAGGATCAAAATTATGGTGTCTGCGCTGAGCTTGCTTAATCCCGCAATGTCCATAGCCTGTGCAACGAGGAGTGAGCATCTGGCATAATTGGGAAGGATCTTAATCGCACCTGGGAGTAATCTCGTAACCAATTTCCCTGTGATTTTTTTAAAGCTCTTACAATATTTTTGGAGCACAGTGGATTCGAAACGTACGAAGTAGACTCTCTTGACATCACTCTTACTGAACTTTGAACCTCCAGTAGCTGCCTTGAGGACGGAACTAGCAAAGCCTAGAAGACTTCCCCCGCCGATCGCAGCACCACCAACATGCTTAACAAGATTTTCGAGAATATTTTCGATATCACCGTGCCTGAAGGCCTTATCTGCAGAGTGGTTCGAGGATATAAAAAGTTGGGTATCTAGACGGGGATCTTACCGTTTAGATAAGCAAAATCAGGTATATCACCAGCCCCAAAGGCAAAGGTGCTGGTGGGCAAGAGCACAAAAACTACGATGAATAGTAAAAACGGAGTAAAAGTTGAAGTCATGGTTGGAAGAGAGATGGGATGTGGATAATGACAACGTCCATGAGGTCACTGATATGATCGCGGTCACGGGATCTACAGCTTTTGGACCCGCGGTGCGCTCTTCGTCAAGGCCTGTTTCTGATTCTGAAGCTCCATTTCAAACCGCTCTTTTATTATACGCTTCGTCGCTCGCCGACTCTGTCTTTCTGTCTTCGCAGCAAGCTTTCTCGCTTTTTTGGTTTCTTTGGACTCGTTGCGGGGACGAGAGATGGTGCTGCGATTGTGAGCTTCAAAGAGTCCAAGTCAAATTCAACACTGTGAAACATTCATTCTTGTACATACAAGTGTTCTCTGTTCCGGAGTTATCCTCGACAAGGCATGCAGAGTGCGCTTTCCCCACGCCTTTGCTGGGCAGTCCATTCACCAGAGGGAAGCCTGTGTTGGGGTCGACTGAAATTTTAGGTGTCGGTTTCAGACTCGAGACACATATTATGTGAGGGTGATTCTCGAGATTTGAATACCTCGCTGAGAGAGTTGTCAGCGTTGCTGGGACATTTGCAGAGAAGTTGTCCATACTAAGAATTGTTTCACAGTCCCACCTGTCTTCTTTTAGGTTCGTCTCCAGGGCCATGACGCCCTGGACATCGTCATCACTCTCTTCATTGGCATGAGTTATGTGACTTTGGCCCAAGGCTCGCCGAATCGTATCTAATTTCTGAGTACCAGTCTCTCCTTCAAGTCTGGGTTTCATTTTTCTTCCTAGGATCTCGTAGTCGTGGAGAAATTCATTGACAATCGCATCGAAGTCTTCGCGCGAAGTGATGAGCTCCGGTGCCTCATCGAGACTAGGGGAGCTATCGCCATCGGACAGTGCTCCCTCGCCCCCATCTTCATCGTACTCTTTTTCCATGATCTGTATGTACAAATGTGAGATATGTCAGCTTCAACGGCGAACACTTACTTGTTCAAATCGCTCGTCGAGGGTCTGCAGAGCTTGGTTTCGATACATCGAAGAGCTGCTCATGCTGTAGTCAGAGACACTGCTGCTGCCCTTGCGCCTTCTTTTCCCTTTCCCTCCAATAACCGATATCGTAGGCAACCCTTCGATGGTATCTCCGGCTTCAGATGCGAATTCATCATCGCTATTTGCTTCCTTGCCCCGGTTTTTCTTGAAAAGAGCAAAGTCGTCTTCCCAATCAAGTTGTCCAGATGAGCCCTTTCCCTCATCAGCGCCGTATCGATCTTCTTTTTCTCCCATTTTCTCGATGCCATATTCGTCAAACTCGAATTCCAGATCGTCAGCGCCGGTCCGTTCGCCCCCTGATATCAGCTCCCCGAAGAAATCATCATCAAGGCCATCGTCTACAAAAGCATTATCCTCGAGGGCTTCGAGCACTTGTCGAAGGTGGGGATCCATGTCAGGTTGGAATCCTGCAATACTTTCTGGGACCGCTTGCTGTGACTCGTAATTTCTTGGAAGCTCCGAGGTTGAAGGGAGCGCCTCCTGGGGTAAGTCCAGTCCAGCATTAAATTTGTCTTTTTTTTTCCTGGGTAGAGGAGCTTCAATCAAGACGCTCTCCACTCCATCTTCCTGTAACCCAACTGGGCGAAGGTGTTGCATGTAGTCGTATTTTGTGTCATCGTAGTAGATGCCATAGAGCGCCGCTTCACCCACATTGTATTTTTTGTCGTAGTCGATATCTGACGGCAAAAGAAGGTGTTCAAGGTCTGTACGAGATTTTCCCTATATATAGGGATCGATACAAGCATGGGTCAGGAGGTTATCAATTAATCGACCTTTTTGGTATTTTCTCTTTCAAAGGGCAGGAGAACATGAGGACTTGCTTCCGAGTCATGAATGAGAGGATCTCTTTGAGAGCGGTGGACGAGCTGGAAATGTTTTGAACCAGGCTGGCGGAATATTGATTTCTTGGGCGGCATCGGGTGGATGAGAAAATGCAAGGTGAGTGTGGTTACATAATCACCGCTGCTGTGTGCTCTTTCGCTGGTGTTACCATCTCCAGCGGCCAGCCTCACCACGTCTACCTTCCTTCTTGTTTCCTGCCTCCTGCACTGGGCATAGTCTACCTTATATCGACAGTATTTTGTCGATTGTAACCTTGTTTCTTTCATGGATACGCGCATCAGCCTCCAACGCGAGCATGTTCGTCGTGGCTTCTCCATATACGTTGCATCTCCTTTCTCCTCGTAATGTCTCCAAGCTGACACCGCTTTCGTTTCTACTAGTCACCAGAAAGTCGTCCTTGAAATTGATTTTAACGGGAGCCTTTGGGTCTGTACTCTTCTCTAAGCCCCGCGGGGACAAAGCCTTACCTATCATGTAGGGTTATACGGAAATCACCATCGTTCCGGCGAGTGCTGAGCTGAAGGCGATCCATCTTCACTCTAGACAATGCAGTATGTGGATACGGCTCGGAACATGCTTATTTGCGCTACTTACACTACCTCAGGCATTCATAACGTCACTGTTGGTGGACACCAAGCCGACTTTGTGCACCATGATGCCGTGGCCAACATCAGTATGGGGACCTCTAGTGAAGCTCATGACTGTCACAAGCACCCGGAGCTAAAGAGGAAGATCTATTCTGCGTTGCAAGAAAGTGATGAGGGAGAGCTCTCCATTGCAATCCCGAAGGAAGTTGCGTTGAAACAGACTCATTCGTCTCAAGGTGTGAATTACGTCGACGGTGTGTTTTTCGGTTGTCGTCCTCGATGTTCACCTAATTTGCATCAAGGTGCTACACCTGAGCCATCCACTCCCGGGTTTTCTCAATCACAAGCCTTACCTGAGTTTCTCCCCATCGTCGTCAACATTGCGTACAGCTTGCGGGGTCCAATTGATGGTGTAGAGTTTGTGCTACCGAATGACAATTACCCTCACGTGAGTGAGCCATCTTCATAAGTGGTAATGGATTACTTTAACGATTATGAATTGCAGCGTGTCCCTCATGTTTATACGACACCATCAAGCCCCGACGCGGGCAGATGTTGGGTTCCTTGCGTGGATAATTTATGGGAGAAATGTACTTGGGAGTTCGAATTCGTTGTCCCTCGATATCTCGAGGAGGTCGATGATCGCGACGAGGTGGATAATAATGATCTGAATCCGACAATCGTGTTGTGCAGCGGTGAGTTGGTTGAGCAGGTGTGTTCTCGCCTAACCTTCTGCCGGTTTAAATATTTCTTAAAATGATGGAAGGTTGCCCACCCATACAGCTCAAACAAAACTATTTTCCTCTTCGCTCAGACCATTTTGACGTCTGTTCAACACATCTCTTTCGCTGCTGGCCCTTTCCATCTTTATTCGATCCCACCTGACAGTGCAATGGATGAAGCTCCAGGCACTTCCCAACCGCTCATGTACGCGTGTTGTCTGCCGGGGCAAGAGTCGTTTCTCAAGACATCAACATCCTTCTTACGTTCGGCTATGAGCTTCTATGCCTCTGAGTTTGGCTCATACCCTTTCAATTCTCATAAATTTATTTTTGTTGACCAGCTGTCCACTCAACGCTTTGACAGTGCTTCGATGTCCATAGTCAGCCTCGATGTACTTCACGGAGAAGACGCAATTGAGCAAGCCATGGAAACAAGACAGACGCTCAGCCACGCTCTTGCATGTCAATGGGTTGGAATCAACATCATTCCGAAAACATGGTCGGATATTTGGCTTGTCAACGGGTTATCTCTTTACGTAACGGGTCTCTTCATGCGCAAGCTTTTCGGGAATAACGACTATCGGTTTAAGTTGAAGAAAGACATGCAGCGTGTATTGGAATGGGACGTTGGAAGCATGCCCCCTATTTGCCAGCCCCAGATCCTGGATCCTCCTGATGCTGCTACATTACCGTTTATCAACCTGAAGGCGCCTCTGGTACTCCACATTCTTGATCGTCGTTTGGGCAAGTCTGGTACTTCCCTTGCTCTTAGTCGTGTACTCCCCAAACTCTTCCTATCGGCTATCAGTGGAGAGCTTCAAAATAATGCCTTGTCAACCCATACTTTTCTCCGGATGTGTCGAAAGGTTAGCGGCGTTGATCCTCGGAGCTTTGCGGAACAATGGATTTATGGAAGTGGATGTCCCTCGTTTGGTTTCTCAGCATCTTTCAATCGAAAAAAGATGGCTGTCGAAATTACAATGCGCCAAGAGGCGCCTGCATTCAGAGCTATGGAAGCTAACGAAGTATCCAAAATTCTCATGAAACCAGTTGCTTTCTTTGAAGTAAGCATGTTAAGATGACGAAGTGTGTATACAACTCTCATACTTCGTTACAGGGTCAGATGACGATCCGCATACACGAAGCCGATGGCACACCATACGAACATGTCCTTGATATCCGAACACCTTTCAAACGCTACGAAGTTCCTTTCAATACCAAGTACAAACGCGTCAGGCGTAATACCAAGCGGTATCTTGCCCGACAGGCAGCCGCTCAAGCTGCAGCAGAAGGCGATGCAGAAGCCGCAGAGGCTATAGGAATGATTGACATGGGATTCGGCCTGGAAATTTGGGAGAAAGAACAGGAACGAGAAAACTGGAAAGTCGCGGACTGGACCGAAGAGGACGAAGCTGTGATGAGCGGCGCAACCTACGAATGGATCCGCATGGATGCTGACTTTGAATGGATTGCCAATATTAAATTTGAGCAGCCAGATTTTATGTGGGTTTCCCAATTGCAGAGGGATAGGGATGTAGTGGCACAGTTAGAGGTACGCTGTGGTTGTGGAAGTGCTTATGACATTGCTTAACGTGTTTACAGGCGTTAGGTGCTCTTGCCGAAAAACCAACGGCAATAGTCTCAAGCACGTTGACCAAAACGGTACTTGTCTCTAACTACTACTACCGTATACGATGCGAGGCTGCACTTGCCCTGGTTACGGTGGGTCCTTTATTCACAATTGGCTGGGCGCCTTCTGACTACAATCAGTGCGCAATTCGACGGCTCGATTTTCTTGGTCTATTCCATCTCTTCAAGCTATTCCTCCGTTATTGTTACGAGCCGGAGGATCTAAATCAAGACCTGTTTACTCACAATTATGTACCAAAACCTAACAACTTCTCTGATCTTGCTGAATATTTTGTTCGAAAGGTGTGTTATCACGACCACTCTATCAAACCTTCCTCATTATCACGTATAGAGCCTGGTCACCGCCATCGCGCGAGTGAGGTTCGAGAACGGAAAGTCGCCTTCTGTAGTGAGGCAATTTCTCATCGACCAACTCCGTTACAATGACAATACATCCAATCCTGTAAGCGACATATATTGAGCATCTGAGCGCCGCTTATGAACCTATAGTATTCTGACGGATTTTATATCTGCACTATTATATCTGCCGCCGCATATGCTGCGGTCTCTGTGGCTCCGCCCGAAAGGGGAGAGTTGCTACCTTCAGAAATTCGCTCAGAACAAACTGCAGAAGACAAAGATCTTATCAAGCAAACAATTGCTGAAGTGGACAGATATCGTAGCATGGATCGTCTCATTCCTTCTCCTCACAATATCGTAACCATTGCAGCACTTGAGGTATGTACTGGCATTTTTGTAGTGGCGCAATCTTCTCAGCACGTATACTAGTTCTACATGATACTCGGGGTCGCAAGTCTCGTACCTAGCCATCCTAAGATTTTCTTCCCATTGACAAGGTGGGTGATTGTTATTTCAGGCGACTCGGGACGTCCTGATTATTCCCTAAACAGAGAGGGCCATTACACCCAAGTGCGGATGGCAGCCTTCGACGGCTTGTTTTTGACCAAGTGGTATACACCCGTGATTATGCGCTATATTCTAGCAGTGATCGCCAACGACTCCTCACGTATCGTCCGTCGTCACGTTGCACGGAATGCCTGTCACAGCTTGGCGCTGCTGGTTCAGATGGGAGAAATGAAGGCTAATTTGAGGGATTCTGAATCCCTTCTGATCGAAGAAGATGGAAACGGGCCAGAAAAAACTAAGGAGTCGAAGAAGAGTGAGCTTGATCTCATGATCAAAGTACTGCGAAAGGATCGGGAAGTGGGAAAGAACGAAGTCTTGCGTGAATTCCTCATGCCCATTGCTTTGTGCGTTTCGTATGTTATAATAAGCTGTTACCAATCCTCATTTTATCTCCAGAGCACTAGATGTGGACTATGAAGTTCGATGGTGTCTTCTCAAGCTTGCGGACCTTCTAATACGCCCAGTGGAAGAAACACCTCCGTCAGTTAAGATTCATATACCCAGTACACCCATCACAGATGTTGCTCCTCAAATCCCTCTCGTCAAAGTTCCAATCAAAGCTCCGAGAGTTATTAAATCCGGTGGCCCTCCATCCCGACATCCCAGTATTTCTCTCAATGTATCTGCAACCAAAGTCAAACTTCCCGGAAGTCCTCGGATCCCTGGGGGTGAATCGCCCTCTATACCTCCAGCATCTGTGAAGAAGGGTGTGGCATTTGCTCAGCCAGCCCCTTCGCAACCTTTGGTCCCACCAGTAGTCTCTGCCAAGTCCAAGGTAAAATTACCCAGCAAAGTTCCTGCGAAGCCAGCCCAAGTCCCCAAAGCACAGTCAGGTGGCATGAGTATCAACGACCTCAGGGCCTGCCGAAACGCCTTGAAGAAGCTTCAAGCGAACAAGCATGCTCTTCTTTTCAACCAGCCCGTAGATCCGATCCGAGACCACGCTCCGAAGTAAGGTTCCAATTTCATGAGTTGACCAATCCACTAACCCCACTAGTTATTTCGACATCGTTAAAGAACCAATGGATTTGAGTACCATGGGTGCAAAACTGGAAGCAGGAATGTATAAAGATCGATTCACCTTCCAAGCCAACTTTCGCCTAATGATTGCAAATGCGAAACTATACAATGTGGCCGGAAGCTACGTTCATAACCAGGCCGTTGCTCTAGAGACATTTTTCGAAAAACGTGCGCCAGCTTTATCTTTCATCCTTTCTATTCTCTATTATTCAACCAAACATAGAGTGGACCATCATCAACAAAACCCTTGAGATTGCTGACAAAAACCACGCAACTCAAGTTGCTCGCGAAAAAGTCCCAAAGCCTACCATACAGCCTGCCCCAGTCGCAGCGATCCCATCGATCAGACTTTCTGCATCCGCACCTACCAAAAATCCTCCATCCGCCCCAACGCCATCCACCTCACGGCCCACTATCAAGTTTAAAGTCCAGGCCAAAGGACCTCACCCTCAGTCTCCGCCACGGCAAGCACAGGCTAGTAAGCCAAAGAAACAAAAAGCCCCACAAGCCGTGATTGTATCTGATATCGAACTTCCGCCGCCGCCCTATGTTGATGATGGCTCACACGACATTTTGCAAGAGGTCCTCGCAATTGAGCGGGCAAAGGATGAAGAGCGGCTGCGCCTAAACTTGGAGCGAGAGAAATCATCTCTTGCTAACGCCTGGTAAACGGAAGAAGAGTGAAACCCTTGACGATGACTACGACGACATATTAGCACTCGCTACGCCTGCCAAAAAGGAGCGATCCTCACCGCCAACGCCAAAACTTATTCCAGCTGAAAAACCCGGCACCTCCATGTCGATCACAATTCCCAAAGTCCAGAACCACAAAAAAGAGAAATCACTTGAAGCCACCCGACCTGTAATACCGGATGCCCCTAAGCCTTCTGCAAAAGGAAAGGAGAAAGAGGTCTCACCTCAAATTCCAAATGCAAACACTGCTCCAAGTAAATCAAAAAAGCCTCCCGTTGCCCAAGCTACACCGGTTAACGAGAAGAAATGCAAGGAGCTACTAAAGATTCTTCAGAGGACTCCAGAAGCTGCGATTTTCAATCGCCCAGTAGATCCTGTGCTAGATGGTTGCCCTACGTATGTTCTAACCTGTGTCCTCTTCCGATAATAGTTTTTTTCTAACTCTCGGACCAGATATTTCGATGAGATTACACATCCCATGGACTTTGGAACCATATTACAGAAGCTCACCGACAGTCAATATATGACGATGGAAGCCCTTAGGAAGGATGTCGAATTGATTTTCAGCAATTGCCGACGGTTTAACCCTCCTGCAACGTTTCCGGTCACCTGCGCCGACGTCGTTGAGAAAGTCTTCAAAAGGGAGTGGCCAAAGGTCATGGAACGAAAATTGTCTTGGAGCGAGAAGCGGGGGCTTCAGGGGTTGATGTCGAACTTCGTCAAAGATCCTATGTGAGTTATATCAGGATCACCTTAGTAGCGCTGACCTCAAGATTTGTAGTTCATGGGTTTTCCGTGAACCCGTCGACCCCGTGTTGCTGGGGATTCCAACCTACTTCGACATCATTCCCCGCAAAGACGCCCGCGACTTGCGCACTATTCGGCAAAAGTTGGACAACGACAAATATGAGACGGTTGAAGCCTTTGAGGCTGATCTTGACCTTATGATTCAGAACGCAGTCAAGTTTAACGGGGCAGACTCGGAAGTTGGAGGAATAGCAGTCACGGCTCAATCGCGAATTCAGGAATTGATGAATGCGTTTAGATCGGGTGGTGTCAAGAAACGCAAAGATGCCGATAAAAACACGCCACAGCCCGCTAAAAAGGTCAAGACCAGCTAATCCCCCTCCGGCTCTACTCAGTAACATTAAAAATCATTTATTCATGTGGGTATGTAGTATACAGTAATCATAATCGATGCACTCCTACTTTATTCTATCATTGGTATAGTTACACAGCAGATCGTCTATTTACCAATCAGGCCAAAGCTCTGATAGAACATTGGGGTCCTCTTCTGAAGCATCCCGCTGCTTCATCCAGCGATCGGGTATCTGCGTTGGGACATGTCTAAGAATGCTTTCCAGTAGAAGGGTGAGAGATACTCACTAGTGGAAAGTAGCGCTCCATAGCACTGATGAAGCGTTGTCGATACTGCTTTGGTGTTACAATGGTTGGTTCCTTTCCAACGCCCCACTCTTTAACCCAGCTTTCCAGCTTTTTATCCCAGGTGTAGGTTCGTATGTAATCTACCGAGGGATTAGACGGATGCTTAAAGGGCGCACATCCACCACATACCGACTATTCCAACCACCAACTCATTGTTCTGGCCATCAACCTACGTTGATGTGAACACACGATCGCGGAAGAGTCTATGAATGTTCTTACCCCGCATACTAAAGAATAATCCATAACATTAATTTCCGCCAAAAATTTGCTGTCGTTATACAAAGCCCCGCGTAGAATACGTTTCGAATGTTCACGCAAGTAAAATGGGGTGAGATGCGCCGCTGTGATGACAGATTCGAGATGATGAGAATTGCCATACAAGAAGATGGCTTACTTTGGACCAGATTCTCGTCCAGTAAAACTTCGTTCTCTCTCCCAGTTGACTGGACGTGGCGATTTCGAGTGGATCCTTTCAAGTCATAGATCTTGATACCATCAGAAGTGATGCTGGCGAGTTAATAATGGCATAGCCCACCTTTGTAAACCTACGATTATAGAAGAGGTTCTCCATGACCAGTAGATTCATCTGGGTAGATTTTAGCCTCCCGGGCCCTCTCCCTTTTCCCGTCTTGCGGAAAGTCAATTTAAAACATCCAAAAACTTTAGCAAGTAGGGTTGGACGCTGGAGCGCGAAGTCTTAGTCAACCGATCGCAAAGGAGAATTATACGCATACGCTTGCGGACACCGCCGATGACATATAGTCAAAGTAAGCAGGTGCAAATGTTTCCATGGTCTGAACTTCAAATTTCGAAAGTTCCTTCGCAATGAACCGGTCATCTGAAGTGATTGAGTCAGTTCGATACATGCACGGGCAAATATATCGAATTTACCGCGTGTTTTCAAAAAAGCTGAACCCGATTTACCACCACTGGCATTCCATTTGACACATCGTGAGAGCGATTCAACCATGCTCTTTTCGCAATCATATGTGCGCCGAAGTGCGTCGAACTGCTCGGGGTATAGGATGGTGCAACTAATTGTTAATCCGCCGCTTTCAAAGCCTACCCATCTTCTTGAGCCAGAATATATGGAACAGATTGGCACTCACTTATTGCCCAAGGTAGTCGAGATGACGGAAGCCTCAGATCCTCTGTAGGGTCTGCAAAATTAACTGAATCGACATTAACAACCCCCCACGTTGAGGTCGACTCAGCAATAGACTTGTCATCCGGCATGAACGCCTCCCCTTCAGTTAACTTGGCTTCACGAACTGTCCTTTTCTCTGCTCGTGACTTCGTAAGCATGTCACGATACTGAGGTGAACTGGTGAAGGTTAGCCCCTATGATTTCGTGTAATATGCCCTTCAACTCACTTCAAAGCTAAAGCAATAATTGAGGTAGGCTCATCGGTTCTCACTATCATCGAAGAATCCCTAAAGATATGCTCCGGATCACTCATGGGATCATCGAGTTCCATTGCATGGCGAGAAGGTTGCCAAAACTCTGACAGCGCCTTGAATATAGATGATTGTGGTGCAGTAGACGGAGGGAGTTCTAGATCAGATGCTGGAGGTGTGAAGGTTGCGTCAAGGTTGGGCTTGGCGGGCACTGATAGTGGAGAAGAAGGTAATGATAGAGGCTCGAGTGGAGGCATATCAGGAGCAGGTTCAGTATGGGTGTCAACGGTCAGGAAGTCTGGATCCGCGAGCGAATGTGAAGCCGGGATGGGAGCTTCGTGGCCAGGTGTAATAGCTGGATCCGCGGAGGGCTCTGTCGGAACGCTAGAGGGTAAAGGCTCTGCAGAAAGGGGAGGAACAAATGGACCTTCTTCGTTTCCATCTCCCTCATCGTCTGCTTCGCTAGACGAGTCCGAGTCGGGGTCGTCTCTAAGTGCATCCTTGACGCTATCGAGCACCTCAACCGTTGCACGTGCGGAGGCGACGGGGCGGGCGCGCTTTCCGCGTATAATATGATACCGACTCTTCGTACGTTCGGCCTCTCGGCCAAGCCGCTCGAAATTCTTCGCGAGCGTCATGACTTTGGTATTCGATCCCGAAGCTTTACGGAGAGTTGACTTGCTGGATGCCGTAGGCTGTCGAATGGCTGATTTGTCCTTCGCACGACCAGGAGCTCGCGTTTTCCCTTGTTTGATTGAAACGAGAGTCGATCTTCCGGGACCACCGGGAGGGGATGACGGTCGACTAAACCGAACTTCTTTACCTCTGAGAAACGAAGATCGCTTCTCAGGAGAGGCTTTCCTGGAGGACTCATGGGAATCTGGAAGCTGACCTGGAGGACCTGGGATACGGCTCCCAGTATGAGCGGATCTTCTACTTTGCATCAGGTATCTTGGCGCTATATTCGCAGCGTAACTTGACTCAAAATCGGAGGTGGAAGGCCTTCTGGCCATCCCGGGATGACGGCCCCGGCGAACGGGACGTCGCTGTATTGTGGATGGATACTCCTGTTCGCTTTCGGACATCACAGGTCGAGGAGGAAATGCACTTCTGGCTAAGTCATGCATAGTTTGAGGTGGCAAGAAAGCCTGATACTTCTTCACAAGTTCGGCGACACTAGGTTGATGTACTAGTCTTCGTGGCAACCTCGATACTTGTTGGATTGATGGTTCGAGAATGGGCTGAATGCTCTCGTGCTGCCGTGTCTATTAGTCGATGATGGTGACAAACGAAACAGTCGGCTTACTGTAAACTCTTCGGGCAGACCTTCAATCAGCCCTTCATCACGATGTGCCCCGATAGTAGAGTCACTATCAGGATCTGACTTGATGAGTTCTTCAGGGAGACCCACTCTCTCCGTCGTTGATGTGAGGTCCGGATGTTCACGGATATCAGCCGGTTCACCCACAGGAGGCGTGACGGACTTCTCTGAGGGCTCAGGCGCAGAGGTCTCTGGTTCGGAGGTTTCGGAAGCGGAAGAGCCAGACGGATCCGCAAGGGCCTTTTTCTTAATAAAAGGACCCTCTGCCCCCAAGGGAGGGAGCGGTGATAGAGAATTGTCCGGAAGCGGCTCAGTACTAGGCCTCGGAGGCCAAATAGTCCTCACAGAATTGAACGCTGGGGCTCGTTTGCTGCCTCGTTCAACGATGGTAGTAGGTCTGGGTTTTGGCAAACGGTCGAAATCCTGCTGCCACGCCACAATTTTATCCTGACGGTATGCGTGAACCCGATTAAGAGCAAGGGTATCGGTGGGAGCAGAGACTCGGTAAATTTCGTTAATTAACCGGTTGATCTCTTCTCTCTCCGTTTCAGCACGAGTAATGAGAACATTGATCTCGGTGTTCAGCCGTGCGTCAGCCTCCTCATCACCAGTCGCAGCATCGATACTTATGAGCTTTAGGTCGTCTATCAGGGCGGTATACCAAATAGTATTGCGGCAATGAAGCTTGTCGAAGTCGGTGTTCCTGATTTCTAGCTGCGTTTCGGGGCGGACGGGTATTCGAAAAGGGGGATAAATGATCTCGTGCATGATTACAGGGTCGGTCTGGAATCGCACAGTCCACCCTCTTAGCGCGAAATACCGGATATGGTGTTGGTAGATATTGTGTTCGCACCCTGCACCTTGAACCAACTTAACATCGGCGGGGTAGAAGTGGAGTTCCAGGAACTTTGCAAATGAGTAGCGCTGCATTTCTGGGGACATGGGTATGAATGGAGTTGCCGATCCACAAACCCGGCAGGCACTCCAGGTAGTGATGAGATCGGGGGCGGGACCGAAGGATCGGTTGACAATTTGACCGTCCCAGTGTTCTACAGCAACAAAAAGGCGCGTTTCATTATGAACATAAACTTTGCTGTGGCGCGCAAGTGGTTGATCGCAACCATTTCCTGTGCAAATGGTTCCTGGATTCAGAGACTGAAAGCGCGTGTCTACAACCGCCTTTTCGATGAATTGACCCAGGGTCATATCGTTCTCCCCGTAGAATTGAATACATGTGAGTTGAGGGGCGAAGCAGGCACGATGTTGGCCAATTCCAGAAGTGGGAATCGTATATTCCCAGAGAAAAATCTTTTGATAGTTTTCTACGACGAAATCGTCAGCGTTCTTCCGAAGGTACCACTCCCAGATTCGACGGTGTTCTTCATGTTTCCATTTCGTGAAGTGATACCTACTCTCGAGGGCAATGTCGGCTGTAGTTTTAATAGGCTCACGAGGCTCCTCAGCAATCGGTAATGAACAGGTTGTTGCCGAGGAGTCGCCAGTGGGAGATTGAGCTGAGAAGACTCCAGAAAAATAAGACTCTTCTTCTAACTTCGCCCGAGGGGAGGCTAGTCCGGGGGATGGAAGGATTGGGACGTTAAGCGCTTCGATTTGAGCGCTGACATCAGTGCAATCATTATCGAGAGAGGAAATTGCACAGTCAGTGACATTTATTACAGGGCCTTGGTTAGACTTCAACTGAGCCTTTTCTCCTTTTAAAACAACGTCGTCTTCCCAGGCCCTTTTTGCTGCAATCAGCTCGTCGTCCAGTATTTTCATCCTTCTGACAGGATATGGAGGGGGAAAGCGAAGGGTTGCTGAAACAGAAATGAATGTGGTCTTGTATGATTCGAGAGACTGTTCGATCCTCCGGGAGAGACGGATCTGCTCCGCATCTTCGCCCGGGAGGTCTGCCTCCAAGTCCTCCTCGTCATGGGGTGTGGGATAGGGAGATGTATGGTGGTCGACTGCAGGTAGCCCGAGGCGAGGAGTAGATAGAGAGGAGGGCTGAAAGAGTATAGGAACCGTATTTACGTCATTGAGCCGGCCTAAGATTCTCGAAAGGGAGGTTGGGATAGCCTCGGGATTGAAAATAGGAAGACTAATAACGGAATCTTTCCATAGGTGGGTTTCAAGCTTTAAATTGCGTACGATAAAAGTCAAGAAACGAGTGACTTTCTTTATGCGCCGTAATGTCTCGATGTTTCCACCACGTAGAATGATAGTGCACCCAAGGTCTGTATTACAGCCTTCAAACCGCATATACGTCTTTCTCCGCCCCGGGATGAGGGGATGATCGTATGTTTGAATTCGGAAGCAAGCACAGTGCCCAAGCCTAGGCTCAAGAGCCAATTTATCTATGGATGAGAATTCATCCCCCTGTGTCATTCTTGCTACCGTGGAAATAGCACTAGGTTTCACATTACGTGCCACCGCAATATTCTGTTTGACGAGGGCGTCAAGAACGAGTCGGGAAACCGACCTTTCGACTAGAACGATGTGGGGCCGAAGTGCCGCCACCCGGCTTGCAAGATTCCCCAGATACTCCTTTTCTTGGCGGACAATTTGACCAAAGTGCATATATTGACCTTCAACTCGGTAGAACTCTAGCGGAAATGTAACCAGCATAACTCGGGGATTATTTTGAAGCCTAGACATTTGCTTATGAGCCACATTCTTTGTGATGACAGCACCGTTAACGTATTCCGAGTCGCAAGGCCTCCCTCCTGGAACCTTTTTGATTTTGACATAACGTCGCACATCCATATCCTCCCCCTGATGATGGGGTAAAGAGGTGAAAGTGAGTTCTCGTGCAATCCGTAAGGCCAGCCTCAATAGTGTTTCTTCCCACTCCCTAATGTTGGGTATTTGCTCCTTGGACAGCATCTGGCACAAGATAATCTTCAAATACTTCATGGACGTCAGATTGAGCTCCTGCGCATAACTAGGAACAGCATTAACTATGAGGTGGATACACTACAAGGACAAACTCACGCTGTACTTTCTCTTCGCGTCCTCCACCCTGGCTCTACATTTGATGAAAGAGTGTCAAGCCTGCTTTGAACTCGACTTCGAATAAACGGTGTAGCCATCTCCAAATCAGCCTGGGGCTGGCCCTGGCCAGCGGGCAGAGGGATACTGGGGCCCTGTTCAGGTGAACCCATAGGAAACTGTATAGAACTAGTAGTTCCAGGGACTTGGGCAGGAGCAACATCGTTTGTTGCTAAAGCAGTGGCTGCTTCGACCGTAATAGACAGATCCGAAGCAAAATCGTCCAAGGAGCCCTGGTCCCTATCTTCATCCGAGAGCGCCCGTCTGAAAGGCGCTGGGTTATCATGGATCGAGTTCCATTTGGAATCATCCTCTGGGGGAAGTGAAGGTGTAACCGGGCTTAGGCTACTGTCATTTGAACCATTAGTAAATTTGCGTGTCTCCGCGATAGAATACAAGTTAAATGGTTCGTCCGTCTGGCTGAATAGCTGCGAGGCCGCAAATGGGGATTGGGGGTGCTGTCCCAAGCTAGATATTGTATCTGCTCCGAATTGATGGGCCGGGAACGTCACGGATGATACAACTGAACGTCTATCATCTTCATCATCTTCGCCAACGTTGGCAAGCTTCTCGAGACAGAGGTTGCAGACACGGATCATTCCACTCTGTCCGAATCGTGCGCCCTTGATAATATTGGAAGCACAGCGGGAGCAGAAAATTTGACCTTGAGCTTGAAGTCAGTCTCCGGTACCGGATGACAATAATTAAGACATACCGCATATACGGCAATGGTGCTTCCGCCGCCAAGCAGTAAAAACGCTCTCGCAGTCATAACATTCTTTACAGTTCTCATCGTCCATCCAGTAGTCTCTAGATAAGCCTAAACCACAGTTGGAAAGGTAGCATGGCAGTTTTAGGCTGAACCTCACCTTCGCCCCTTAGTCTTCGCATTATCTTCGACACCGACCCCGCTCGATGTAAACTAGTCGTGGTCTTGATGCTCCGAGCGTCATCTTGAATAGGAAAGCCAGGTATAGAGGTTCCGAATGGCGCCGAGTCCCCCGATTCAAAAACCGGAGAATAAAAAGAGGTCGGCCGTGTAGGAGAGGGCTCGTACTCTACCGTAAAAGTTGGGATTTCGGACTGGGCTGGTGTTAATGAAACGAGGGGTGGCGCAGCTTGAGCAGGTGCTGTAGCTATGGAAAATGGTCTTTCTGTAATGCTGGATCTGGTAGATGGAATGGAATTCTGGCTTGGAGCAGTTGCGTACAGAGGACGTCGTTCGGCTGGGATGGGACTGGCGAACGCGATCTGGTTCTGGGTAGTTGGAGTAGGTGCAGCAACAGTAGACGAAAGGGGGGCTGAGAGTGTGCTCTTGACTCGGGAGAGTATTGATGAGAGAGTATACGAGGCCTGATCATTTTCATCCTCCTCAGCGAAGGGATTGAACGAAGTCAGACCTGTCACACCATCCAACCTAGTGCTGTTCCGGGAACGCGTAGACTGGCCGCTATATGAACCGACAAACGATGAAGACATGGAAGTCGTATCCGTTAAGGAGTTCATAACGGCGTGGAATGAGGAGGAAGCTTCATAGGAGCTATGCAACCATCGCCCAGCGCTCGGCCCAGGGAGTCACTCGATTGGAGACGCGAGGAGACGCTGGGTCACATGACCTGCCTACTGTAAGTGGAGCACCTCAGAGGGTGTCCTCTTGAGTCAGAACCCTGTAACACCATGGATGATGATGATGCCGATTATATGCAGGGCAGTGACGATGAGGTGTTTCATTCCGCGACTAGGTCTCGCCTCACTTATCTACCTTGCAATACCAGGACTACGGATTCGACTACTCCGATAATGATGATGCCAATGAATCTGGAAGTGTCGACATTGAAAACATGTACTACAAAGGCCAAATGTATGTTTTCTCGAAAATATTCCCAGCTCTTGTCTTTGCTCATTGACAAAAGCGAAAAAGGAAGACAATCCGGACGAGGCGCTCAAAGAATTCCGGGTCATTGTAGAGCAGGAAGAAGAGAAGGGGGACTGGTATGAAAACGAGAGCTACCTTTCCCAGAATTTCAACTCACAGTGCCTTCAGGGGATTCAAAGCTCTCAAACAGTCTACCAAACTACTTTTTCTCGTTCTACGACGGCCACAGGAGGCACTGAAAGCATATACTCAGCTGTTAACCTATACTAAATCTGCCGTAACTCGCAACTACTCTGAGAAAAGCATCAACGGTATCCTGGACTACGTTGGTGGGGGGAAGGGAGGCCCTGTAGAAGTCGACATCCTCGAGCAGTTCTATCAAGTCACCAAGAAGGCGCTGGTTGAAGCCAAAAACGATGCAAGTCTCAGCCGCTTCATGCCGCTTTCCGGATACTAACGTCTACCATAGCGTCTCAGCGTTAAAACAAATCTGAAGTTAGCAAAACTCTGGCTTGATCGCAAGGAGTATGCTCGTCTATCGAAAGTGGGTGTTTTACGATATGCCTCTAATTGGAGTACCCATTCCTTACCAGCTAATACGCGATTTACACAATGCCACCACGACTTCCAGTGATGGAGATGATCAGTCACAGCGTGGAACACAACTACTCGAGATTTATGCTTTGGAGATTCAGATGTACAACGAAACTCGGAATCACAAGAAACTCAAGGTACGGTAGCGAGATTCCACCATCTCTTGCCTTACTTTTTCGCTACAGGAGATCTATAATGCCACCAACGATGTTCGATCAGCCATTCCTCACCCTCGAATCATGGGAGTGATCAAAGAATGTGGTGGCAAAATGTGGATGGGTGAACGTGTGTTTTATTTCACTACTACTTGAAGATAGAAGTGATGGAGCTTTTTGTAGGCCAGTGGAATCGTGCCAGCGAAGACTTCTTTGAATCCTTCCGCAATTACGATGAAGCCGGATCCCCTCAGCGTATTCAAGTCCTCAAGTACCTCGTCCTAGCCAATATGCTTACAGGCAGTGAGGTCAATCCCTTTGACAGTCAAGAGACCAAACCGTAAGTCCTCTCTTCTGGGAAAGACGGCTTAAATACACATTCTGGCATAGGTACAAGGGCGATTCTCAAATCAAAGCGATGACGGACCTGGTCGATGCATATCAACGGCGCGAAGTCCATCTTGCTGAAAAGATCTTACGAGGTATGAGCACACAAACTCGGGCCCTTTATTCTCATCACCTTTCTTAGACAACCGGTCAACCATCATGGATGATCCATTCATCCGGTCCTATATTGGCGAGCTCCTCCGGAGTTTACGCACGCAGTACCTAATTGACCTCATTAAGCCATATACACGTCTGGAACTGTCCTTCCTGGCCAAGGTGAGTCCCCGAACCGAGACGCATAAGACAGTAGCCCACCATAAAATACAGCAACTGAACGTCGAGATACAAGAAGTGGAGGAGTTGCTTGTAGGTCTGATATTAGAGGGAAAGGTGGAAGGTCGTATCGACCAAGTTGGCATGAGGCTGGAGCTTGATTCCAAGTTTGTGTCAATAGTTTTTCTTCCACTCATCAAACTCATTTGTTATCCTTCGTTAGACAAAGCCTAGAGAAGAAGCGTTATACTGCACTCAATAAATGGACTGAAGCTTTGGAAGCGGTACATGCAGTGGTGGTGAGCAAAACTGCGACTGGAGGACGACCAGGAGATGCAACGATGTTGGGTCATGAAATTTACCCGGAGAGATGGGGTTAACTACGTATTAGTACTTCCTTGCTGCCATGAGATATTCTGCCCCAACCAAGTTCATTACTCAGATTATTCAAAATATCACCATAAAAAGCAGCAGGGAACAGCAACCATCAGACGCCTGCCAGATTCTAGCTCGTATGTAAAACATTGACCCCTTGGTTATAAGAAGTGGTAGACATCATACCTCAGCAATCATAGAGGACGCTGAACGGGTTTCCATTCATAATTCCACCCTGACAAAGGTGGTGTGTCGGTTGGTATTCGTAGCTCTCGCGGGAACAAGCCACGTATCCTGGCTTCGAGTGCACGCAACCCCGACGACCGCAGTGTTTTTGCCAGCTGCATTTCAGCCAGCGTCCTTGCCCTTGGATCCTCCTGCCTCTTTGCCTCCATGTATAACCGGTTATCAATTTTCTCTAATTCGTCCATCGCCCTTCGCATGCACTCGAATTTCCGCGCCAACTCTGCTTCCCGGCGCTTGCGAACCAGACGTTTATGCAAGAGCCATGCACGCTCTATGGTATTATGTGCCTGTACTGAAGGAATGGCATGCTGGATTGCCTGACCCACGTCGGGTCGCCACGTCCCGATTGGCGTTGGGCGATTCCGGATGTTGCTGGGATAGAGGGCGCGTCGAATAATCTCCTTCTTGGGATCTGTCACCGCTTCTGCTCTCGCGGCATATTGGCGCGATAGTGGATGCGATGCGCGCAGTGAATTGGAGATGTAATCCCAGGCGAGACGCGAAGACATTGTGTACAGAAGAAATTTTGGCTCAAAGGGGGAGCATTGTACGCAAGGCAGTATTTTCTCACGACCGTGATTAATTCGCACATACCTAAGCCATAGTTGAAACGAAAACATAACAAACTCAGATTCGGTGAAGCTTGAACTTCTGTACCTCCGGTGCTGTGTATCAATCCTAACAAAAGCTGTTTCATCTACATTTGCGCACAATTTACTGACCAAGCCAAGAGGTCCGTTTCGCCCTGGGGAAGGATGTCGACAATTAACTTGCCATTCATTCCACAGCCGATGCGAGAACTTGGTTAATAAATTAAGTTTCGAGATGCAAGGTGCAGACGTGGTCAGACTGCGGGAGGCTCGGTTCCAGAATGTTTGAAAGCACAGCAGGCGATCCGTCCATTTCGGGCGTCGTCAGTTCAGGATGAAACGTCAACGTTTCAACACTCTTTCGTGCTCTGTGTTTTGGTATCAGAAGTGTCCGAAGTCTGAAATCCCCTCGCGTTCCTTCCCTTTTGCGCTCCGCAATCTTAGCCTTAATAAACAAGTGCTGCTGCTAATGCCTGTTAAACATTACACGGGGACAATTGTTATTCCCAAACGGTAATTAGGAGCTCACAAAGCTTACCGGATGGCCCAGGACCTGGGGGGGGGGTAGAGATCGGTCGGGACTTGTCACAGCCATGAGAAAGTAAGGTGGCCTGAAACTTGGCAGTAGGCTGCACCAGGGCCATACTAGAGGTTGAAAAGATGGCCTAGAATTGATTGGTTACTAAGTGTTCATAAAAGTAATTTATGGTGAGATATATGGCCATTGTATATTGCTGCTATTGAACTGTACAAATCATTCTGTTGAAAATGAATGCAGCACCTATGCAGTAATGCAAGGTGGTAACTACAAGATGAAGTCTTACCTGTGTTGATAGAAGCAGTAGCTAGATACTAAGTAGGTTGTAAATGATGTGAACAACTTGTATTTTCTATGTGCTAGAAAAGCACTTTATATACTACAAGCTAATGCTACAGATTGTTCTAGGGCTTTCTAGACATATGTATAATGCATGTATAATGTATCATAATAAGTCATTAAAGCTCAACTTAAATTAAGGAGCTTGAGACATGTTTTAGACTTAAGGGCCTGTCATGGAAGTAAGAGGGATGGATGGGTTCACCACAGTGTGCCAGGTGTTGAAAAGTGCTATTATGTCATCAACATGATGTGCTGAGTAAGCGCTCACCAATATGACCATCATCATATGGTCTAAGACATGTAACAGCTCCTTAATTAAGTTGAGCTTTAATGACTCATTATGATGCATTAACATGCACTATAAATGGTTTATACACATGTCTAGAAAACCCTAGAACAATCTGTAGCATTAGTTCACAGTATATAAACTGGCTTTCTAGCATGTAGAAAATACAAGTTGTTTTACACCATTCTATGACTTACTGCACTGTGAGACCCAAAGTGTGGGAAATCACAACAAAAAGTGTAGAGGAGGGGTAATATCTCTAGATAATGTAGTTTTTTTGAGAATAGAAAAATACCTTTGTTTTTTACTGGGAAAATTCCAATGTTAAGGCTAGAGAATCTCAATATATATATATATTAGCCCCGGTCCTCTACATCGCAGAACATCTGTTCTCCCTTGACCCCCTCCTCAGAAACGTCGACCTCTTGTCCTATGTAGACAATGGCCTCCTAGTCTCTCGGGGCAAACAGTGGGAGGACGTGACTCCCCCCCTGATTAAAGCATATGGAATCGTCTTCCAGCTCCTATCTGACTTCGGGCTAGTCCTCGAACACTCCAAGACTGAAGCCTTTTTCTTCTCAAGGAGACACAACGAAACCTTCCCCTCAATGGACCTGGGATACGCCCCCTTCACTGGCAACACTCCCCTCTTCCCTTCCCCCGTCTGGCGGTACTTAGGTTTCTGGTTTGACCCACGCCTCTCCTTCAAGGACCATGTAGCTTTCTATGCCAACAAGTCCTTCTCTCTACTAGGCGCAATGTGCTTACTTAGAAACTCATCCCGGGGACTTACCCCCTCACACAAGTGCCTCCTCTACTGCTCGTGTGTTATCCCCTTGATGACATATGGTTCCTCCCTCTGGTTCCACGATGCAGCACGCATCAAGGGACTTCTCAAGCAACTCAGGGCCTCGCAACAACGTGCCGCCTTGTGGATCACAGGGGCCTTCCGCACCTCCCCATCCCAAGGAGTCGAAGCCATTGCAGGCCTACTGCCCATCCACCTCCACCTGAGGAAACTTCAGACCCGGAGCGCTATGCGGATAGCATCTCTCCCCCACACTCATGGGATCAACTCCCTCCTCACCAATGCATCCACCACCAAACGACACCCCCTCTCCCTCCCCTTCCTCACTGCCAGACAAAAACGCATATCTGGCTCCACCCTCGCATACATGGATGCAGCAATTCCCTCCATCATAGGCGACCCCATCCTCCGATCTCACCCCCTAGCTGAACCTGGCCTCTGCATCTTAGACAAATTTGCCAACCGACTCACCTTCCTCACTCCCCCCTCCCCTTGCTCCAGAAAGGACCTATCCTCCTGGCGCAATTCTGTTCTTGACTCAGCTCTCTCCCGTGCTCTCTTCTCTTCTAATACTCTTGTAATTGGTTTCGATTCATCTTCCCCTCCCTCACATCTCACTGGTTTCTCCTCCCGTGTCTCCTATGTTGCCTCTGTGGACAATGTAATTGTACGCTCGGACTCTGCTGACGCTGGCTCCCTCACAGGTACTGACTCTGAGCGACTGGCTTTCTCTTTTGCTCTCTCTTCCTTACTCCCTCTATTTAGTGATAGTATCTCTTCTCTTTTCATACTCACTGATTCCCCCTCAGCGGTGCGGGCTGCACTCTCCCCCTCCCCCTCCTCCGGTCAGCATACATCTCTCCAGGTCGCATCCCTCCTCATCCCGTGGTTCCAAAACTCGGAGACGCACACCATCACCATTGCACACTCCTTGTCCCAATGGAAACTCTCTGTACACGGGCAAGCCCACGCCCTAGCTTCCGCGAAACCCCATCCACCCTTCTCGGCCTCGTCCCCTGTCTGGGCATTGTCTATCTGGAAGTTAAGTACCAAACACATCATCCGAGAGTGGCAACTCGCCTCCTCTCCCCCATCCACCCTGGGATCGCAGTTTATGCCCCTCTCACATAACGACGAGCCTATCCGCCCCTCCTACTTCAAGGATGGGTCTTTCATCTCCTCAGTGGCAAAAAAGCCTCCCTCGCTCACCGCCCGACTAACGCGATGCATCCTCAACCACGCGCCCACTGGCGAATATCGCTCATGGTTCTTCCCCAACGAGCCAACCTCCTGCCCCTGCAGCTTCCCCTTCCAATGGCGCGACCACATTCTTTGGTCCTGCCCCCTATACACTCGTCACTGGACTTGGACACGAGACAGCGGTGCCAATTACTACACAGACCTTGACGACCTCATTGTCTTCCTCCAAAATAACCCTTTGGCCTTCTCCTTCCCCCACGACCCGGGAGGCACTGCTGACCGACACTCTTCCCCACCCCCCCTACCTACCTAGCCCGCCTGCTGGTATGTACCTTTCTTTCTTCCACTCTCTAGTCCTCTAGTCAGTTTCTTTCCTACCACGGGCACTTGAAGCCCTCATTCAGTACATCGGACGATGTTGGACCCCTGCAGGGTCCATCTGTAGAACTCCCACATTGTAGTAGCTACTTCTCCTGTAGTAGATAGCTGCCACGGACTGCTACCACGCACTGCGTTATAAATTGTTGATTTAAAAATATATATATATATATATATATTTGTGTGTAAAACACTGGTTGATTTCCCTTGCCTCCCACCCTCCTATCATAAGTTATTCCCACTTGACTCAATTTATTGTTTTGTTTGATCCAAAGGTTTTGTGTGTGGTTGAGGGGTGGAGCACATTGGTGTGTTGATGTGCTGGGTGGCTGAGATAGTTCTGGGTGAGCCAAATTTCTTGTCACTGTCACATCCATCACTAATTAATTCTCCTTCATCATTGCAAATGGTCTCAATGGTGAATTGCAATGTACCACTACATTGTCACAAACCAATATCTGAACCTGTCAAAGGAGCAGAGGGATTACATGAAGAAAGTGCTTGAGAAAGCAATAGAGGAGCACTGGGATGATGTTGCACATATTCTTGGTGGTAAGCAGGTTGACTGGGTCTTGATATGAGTTTTGAGCAGGAGAGATTGTAAAGCCTACTGAGGGTGGACTTAGGGGTATGATACACAAATCTGCTAGTGACAGAAACCTCCACTCATCCCTTCTTGACTCCTTACCACCACCACCAGTTTTCGAATCAGTCTCTGGCTAGTTAGTACGTCGTAGTTAGGTGTTCTAGCTCTGTTTCTAGTTTGTCTCTACACATGCCTCCTAAATCCAATGCACGGACGGCCTCAGATAGGTTGCCCACTGCAGCACGTGTTTTCGCCCTGGGTGTTAGACGCTGGACGGGGCGCGCGTCGGAGGGACAAACGGAGCGAGACCTTGGCTTCAACATATGTGTTGCGCCACTCCGATATTGCTAGGCGGTCTCAATTTGGACTTTGGACCCGGAGAGGAGAGGATACAACTCGGATCGAAGGGAACCGAGTCTGAGAGAGAGATGAGACAATGAACCGAGATTCAGAGGATAGGAGGCAAGTCAAGTCAATATTCTGATTGAGGAAAACTACTCCGGACTAACTCCGGTTTATATACATGTGGACTATCGGAGGAACGGAGATAGTCCTACAATAAGTAACTAAGTTACCAGTAGTTAGTGGGCGCCTATAATAAGCGTTCGGAGTATAATAGAAGTTATAGGAATAATAAACGGAACGGAACGATGAAACGGAATGGAATGATGACATCAGAGAATGGACGGATCGGAGAAGAATGTATCCGGGAACCGGGCTTTAAGGAGACCGGTCGGATTCTAGAACTTGGAATCAGAGAAGAAATCGGACCGGCAGGAGCGCGGTCCGGAGCAATCTGGGACACCTGTAACACTGGGGGCATTTGGTACATCCTCCCCCCCCTCCCCCTCCCTGGCCCCTGCCCCTGCCAACTCTGTCGACGAGGCACTAGCCAACATTGCCGCAAAGCATTTACGCTTTGAGGCTTCCCCGGCCCTTTCATACGGGTCCACACCATCTCCTCCCCCAGGCAATCCAACTCCCCTTGCTGCTGAATCCTCCTTCCCCCCCTCCAGGAAAACTGCTATTGGTCAACGGGAACCTGCTCTCGACTACAGCTCCTGGCTGGTGGGCACAGCCCTCCCCTGCCTTGCTCCTCTGCTGGCCTCTGCACCCAAGGACCTCAGCTCTGCCCTTGCCCTTGCTGAAGGGGCCTACAAGCTGTCGGATGCCATCCTGGCTTCCAAATGGTCTCAAATCCCAGTCATCTCTCAAGACCAGAAAATCACTTTCTGCAAGTACTTCCATCATTATGCAGCGCACTGGGCTCTGACTCCCTCCCCCCCCCAACATGTGGACGCCACATGCCCATTCTGTGGAACCGCTGAGGTAAGCAGTTCCACTGTCCCCACTAACACTGCCCCTGCTGGGCCGGCTTCAGGACCGGTCACACAGGAGTCTACTGCTGCGAGGCTGGCTCCAGTTGCTGGTGCTGGTGCTGCAATTCCCCCTCCCCCTCGCCCTGTGCGCTCTCCCCGGCACCCTCGGTCTACCCCACCCGGTGTGGTGTTCCCCCCCCTTTCCTATGCCGGCACCCTCAAGGCAGCACCCACCTTGGTCCATGTGGCCAAGGCATTCCCCACACTCCCCACAGACCGTGTTATTGCTGTCCAAAAGGCCGTTCTTGGTGTCCCAGCCTCTAAGGCCAAGCACTCTTGCACTGTTGCTGGCCCCTCAAGGTGCCAGGTTTTGATCCCCGGCTCAGACACCCTCTCTAAGGCATCTCTCCCTCACATTTCTCATGTTGCCAATTCAGCTCTGTCAGCCTTGGGCTCCACCCTTTGGGTGGAATCAGTGCACCCTACCTCTGGGGGCCTGTCCCTCTCCACATCTGCCATTGCATCTGCCACTGAGCTGACGACTATCGGCACTGCCATAGGCAAGGACCTCAAGGCTCCCCCAGTCCCGGCCGCTCTCCCAATGTCACGATCCTACCTCAAGCTCATTGATGTTCCCCTCTGCCAACCCAGTACTGCTGACCAAGTTACCTCTGCTGAGGTGGTGCAAGCTCTTAGCCGCTCACCTCTCGCCCTCTCCCTCCCTCTTGCAGGCCCCCCTTGGGTGGTCTGTAACTCTGCCAAGTCAACCACAGCAACCACCTGGTTTGACATCCATGATTCCCAGTCTGGCTCCCGCACAAAGGCGGTGATCAGATACTCTATTCCCCTGGCCGGATCTGCCTACTTCATTTGGGCTGCCTGTGCCAACCCAGGCACTCCCCAATGCTCCCACTGTTGGCATTGGGGCCACTCTATCCACTCTTGCCAGGTATGCTCCCCTCGCTGCCCTATCTGCTCTGAGCCTCACACTGAGACTGAGCACTGCTCTTCTGCCGGCTGTTGCAAAGGTCACCCCAAAGCAAAGCCCCCTGTCCCTGCCACCCCCCTAGACCAACCCTGCCCCCACATGGGCAAATGTATCAACTGCAGCAAGTCACATGCTGCCAACAGCCAGAAATGCCCCTTCTGGCATCACTGCTTCCAGGCTGATTGGATCAAGGCCCGCTATGCCGCCAATGGCCACACCGCAGATGCTGGTCGCAAGACCAGTGTTGGTTCCTCTGCCCGCAAGAGCAAGACTTCAGGATCTTGCACCTCAACCTCAGTCTCCTCTTAGTAGGTTTTCTCGTTTACTTTACATACTCTCTGGATTGGGTTCTTTTTCTTTCTCCCTGGGGCCCCCTGCCCGGCGCTTTATCCTGCTGCCTTATGGGCAAATTCCACTACTCTTTTGTGCACTCTGGGTGGGGCTTGGGTGTCTAGGCTCATGCCTGGCCTAGTCTCCACCTTTCTTCACTTAGTTTACACGGTCACTTGACGGCCTCACTCAGTACAGCGATGGCTGTTGGGACCCCTTCGGGGTCCCTCTGTGAACTTTGTCTTTATTTAAGGTAGTTACCTGTTCTGTGTAGATACAGCTGCCCCCAGACTGCTACCACGCACCGGGTAATAAATTGTTGATTATATAAAAAAAAAAAAAGAAACCTCCACTGGACAGTCTGGGGATTCCATAACCAGCATACAATAATCACATTGCATTTGTACTCTTGGTGTGCCAGGGCAATATCCCTTCTTGACCTCTTACCACCACCACTGACTTTCAAGTTGGTCTCTGGCTGGTTCTGAGCATTGTAGTTAGGTGTTCTAACTCGAATACTAGCTTGTTGTTGTCCATGCCCCCCAAATTCAATGCCCACACTGCGTCTGACTGCTTGCCGGCCGTGGCACATTTCTTCACCCCAGGAGCCTTTGGCTCTTCCCCCCCCTCCCCTACCCCGGCCCCTGCTCCCACCAACTCAGTGGATGCAGTGTTGGCCAATGTTGCTGTGAAGTACACTTGCTTTGAGTCCCCAGCCCTCTCTTATGGGTCCACACCATCCCCCCCTTGGAAGATCCCACACATCTCCCTGATGAACCCCACTCCCCCCCCCCCCAAGAAAACCGCCATTGGCCAACAGGAACCCACTCTTGACTATGGCTTCTGGCTGGTAGGCACTGCTCTCCCCTGCCTCACTCCTCTCCTGGCCTCTGTGCTGAAGGAACACACCTCTGCTCTTGCCCTTGCTGAAGGGGCTTACAGGCTCTTGGATGCCATTCTGGCTTCTGAGTGGTCCCTAGTCCAGGTCACTTCCCAGGACCAACAAGTAATATTCCATGAGTACTTTCACCACTATGCAGCATACTGGGCTCTGGCTCCCCCCCCTCCCCAACATGTGGATGCCACATGCCTATTCTGTGGAACTGCTGAGGTAAGCAGCTCTACAAAGCACTCTAACCAGTTCCCCACAGCCACAGCTTCTGCCCAGGCTGTGTTAGGGACTATCCCTGCACAGCCTGGCACTACCCTAGGTGCTGTGCCTGTCTCTGCCCCTTCTCCCCCTTGCCCTGCACTATTATGCCGAAAATCGAAGCATTGCTAAAATAAGCCATTATACCCCTATATGCCCATGGCTCAGCAATAGCTATGATGTAATCATCTCGATATACCCATAACACCCCTACAATGACCCTAATCTGACTGGTATGTCATGTAAGGACCTCTATGAGGCTACAGGGCACCCCAGGAGTCAGTCAGTGGCTACTAAAATAGCTATTGTATGGCTTTGAGAGTGAACAAAAGGTACAACAGACAACATCGCGGTTGTACACACTCAGAGATGCACCAGGGTATCAAGAGCATTGCCAATAAAATTCCCTGATCATGAGAGAAGGGCTCACAAGCCATATAATGGCCATTGAGATGACCTGAGGAGACTGAGGGCCCTTAACCCGACTATCTCGAAGGGGCCACATATAGCAGTTAGCACTGACTAAAACCTTTGAGAAGATCATGTGACAGGCATCGAGAAACTTGGTAGATGGACTTTTGAGATACCTTGATTAGTAATAAACAGTGTCCCCTCGCCCAAATAAATGGCACACAATATACTGAGAAACAATGTACTGGCTGCTATATTAGGCAAGGGGCAGAGATGATGTTCTATCAAGAAAAGGGGGAGACTAAGGCTAGGGCCTGAGAGATGCAGGAGACATCAGCCAAGGAATTACACCTGAGGCTGTGTCAGCTTGTCTGATTGTGATACAATGATTGGGAGAACCACCAATTGCCAGAAGGACTGATAGAGACAAATGAGGAGTAGAATGGACAGAAACCTGTTGAGCTATGGATGCGTAAGCCTATCAGGCAGCCCCAAGGGGATAGCTATGACAGACAATAAGTGCAATGATATCTTGATGACCGATTGAGTGGCTTGGAAGGTCTTGCAGGGTCCAATAGCAGATCAAAAGACAAATGATGGAGTAGTAGGACTATCTCGGACTATCTGCACAACATGTAAGCAATGTGCAGCCAGTTCAAGATACTAGAAGGGTATATGAACAGCATACCAGAATATCAGGTTGGGAGGAGACCAATAGGGTAGACATGTGGAGGAGAAAGGCATGTGTATATGGGTAGAGAACCTCCCCAGGCATGCTGAAACAGCCGTGGGACCATTGCAATGACCTACAACATGACACCAGCAGTGTCTCAATGACTTGAAATGGGTCTATAACAGGCAGCCAGGACCAATACCAGGTGGAAAAGTGTTATTACGCAGGGGAATATCAGACCAACTGTGTATACTAGCATTACTTTCTCTAATATTTCCTTATTTACTCGGGCTATTCTCTAGCTACCAAAAACATATAAATACAGCATGGAGGAGAGGTAAAAGGCAAGCACTCACTACCCTAGCTTCAAGACCACAAGATTGGGAATTAACAATTTCATATCTTGTGCTATTGTGTGCATTAAGGCAAATTAAGTGAGAGCTTTGGTCATAGACCACCCTTTGACAGTAGAGACAAACTGTGATTGTCAAGAGAACTTGTTGAGAACCATTGCTTGAGTCTGAGGGACTTCAAGAGAGATATTGAGACTCAGGGGTAGTTTAGATTCCCCTTAGGTCTAGAGACACAGAGAGACAGAGACTTAGTGGGGTAGTGCAGATTCCCCCAAGTTTCGAGATCAGAAATATTGAGAACCAGAGGCTGTAGCTGCAAGAGGAGACTTGTTGCTACTACCACAGAGACCATCCCCAGAGTACACTTGGTGCCCTTGGGTATATTTTCGAGAAAAACACATTTTATATTTCTACACCCTCAAAACCCCTTTCAAAGGTTGAATCCCTCTCTTCGAGAGCTATCTCCAACACCCCAGAATCACATTTCGAGGTACTGGTTGATATAGGTAGTGGTTATCCGAGCCACATATTACATACCTACCCCACTGATACCATCACAGCGCACTCTCCCTGGCACCCTTGCTCTAACCCACCCAGCATGGCATTCCTCCCTCTTTCCTATGCCGGTGCACTCAAGGCAGCACCCACCTTGGTCCATGTGGCCAAGGCGTTCCCCACACTCCCCACAGACTGTGCCATTGCTATCCAAAAGGCTATTCTTGGCACTCCGGCATCCAAGGCCAAGCACTCCTACACTGTTGCTGGCCCCTCAAGGCACCAGATTTTAATCCCCGGATCTGATGCCCTCTCTAAGGCATCTCTCCCTCACATTTCCCACATTGCCAATTTGGCGCTGTTGGCCTCAGGCTCTACCCTCCAAGTGGAGTTGGTACACTATTCCTCTGGGGGTTTATCCCTCTCCACATCCGCTGTTGCATCCACCTCCAAGCTGATGACTGTCAGCACTGCCATTGGCAAGGACCTCAAGATGCCCCCGGTCCCTGCCACCCTCCCCATGTCACGGTCTTATCTTAAGCTCATTGACATCCCCCTCTACCAACCTGGTACCACTGACTGGGTCACTCCTGCCAAGGTGGTGCAGGCTCTTAGCTGCTCACCTCTTGCTCTCTCTCTCCCTCTGGCAGGCCCCCCTCAGGTGGTCCGTAATTCTGCCAAATCAACCACAGCAACTGCTTGGTTTGATATTCATGACTCCCAGTCCAGCTCCCACGCAAAGGCGGTAATTGGATGCTCTATCCCCTTGGCCAGGTCTGTCTGCTTTATTTGAGCTGCCCGTGCCAATCCAGGCACCCCCCAATGCTCCTGCTGTTGGTGTTGGGGCCACTCTATACACTTTTTTTTTTTTTAATTCAACAATTTATAACGTGGTGCATGGTAGCAGTCCGCGGTAGCTATCTACTACAAGAGGGGTAGCTACAAGGTAAAAGAGAGTTCTACAGATAGACCCCAAAGGGGTCCAACATTGTCCGATGTACTGAGTGAGGGTGTCAAGTGCCCGTGAGGGGAAAGAAACTAACTAGGGGACTAGAAAGAGAGAGTGGTAAAAGGATACATACCAGCAGGTAGGCTAGGAATGTGGGGGGGGTTGGGAAGAGTGTAGGACAGCAGTACCCCCAGGGTCAGGGGGGAAGGAGAAGGCCAGGGGGTTATCCTGGAGAAACATGATCAGACCATCGAGGTCTGTGTAATAGTTCGAACCGCTGTCCTGAGTCCAGGACCAGTGGCAGGTGTAGAGGGGGCAAGACCAAAGGATGTGGTCACGCCACTGGAAGGGGAAGCCACAAGGGCATGATGCTGGTTCATTAGGAAAGAACCATGATCGGTATTCGCCAGTGGGAGCATGATTGAGCAAGCATCTGGTCAGCCGGGCGGTGAGGGAGGGTGGTTTCTTTGCCACAGAGGAAAGGAAGGACCCATCCTTGAAGTAGGAGGGTTGGATGGGCTTGTTGCAATGTGCAAGGGGTAAGAATTGCGAGCCAAGAGCAGATGGGGGGGAGGCGGCAAGTTGCCATTCCTGGATGGTGTGTCTAGTGCTTAACTTCTGGATAGACAACACCCAAACTGGGGATGAGGTCGAGTAAGGTGGATGGGGTTTTGCGGAAGCCAGGTCATGGGCCAACCCGTGCACCGAGAGTTTCCAATGCGAGAGCGAGTGCACAATGGTGACAGAGTGATGTTCCGAGGATTGGAGCCAAGGGATAAGAAGGGAGGAGACCTGAAGGGCGGTATGCTGTCCTGAGGAGGGGGAGGGGGAGAGTGCAGCCCGCACCGCTGTGGGAGAGTCAGTGAGAAGGAAAAGGGAAGTAATGCTACTGTTAAACAGGGGAAGTAGAGAGGAGAGGGCAAAGGAAAATGTGAAACATTCAGAGTCGGTACCTGTTAAGGAACCAGTGTCAGTGGAGTCCAAGCATACAATTACATTGTCCACAGAAGTGACATAAGAGACTCGGGAGGAAAAGCCAATGAGATGGGAGGGGGGGGAAGATGAATCAAAGCCAATTACAAGTGTACATGAAGAGAAAAGGGCCCCGGAGAGTGCTGGGTCAAGAGTAGAATTGCGCCAAGAGGACAAGGTGTCTCTGGAGCAGGGGGATGGGGGATTGAGAAAAGTAAACCTGTTATGAAACCGGTCCAGTATGCAATAGCCCAGTTCAGCCAGGAGATGAGAGCGGAGGATGGGATTGCCGATGATAGAGGGGAGTACAGCATCCATGAAGGCGAGGGTGGAGCCAGAGATCCTTTTTTGCCTGGCAGTGAGAAAGGGAAGGAAGAGGGGGTGGCGTTCAGTAGTAGAGGCGTTGGTGAGAAGGGAGTTGATCCCATGAGTGTGAGGGAGGGAGGCAATCCACATAGTGCTTCGGGTCTGAAGTTTCCTCAAGTGGAGGTGGATGGGCAAAAGGCCTGCAATGGCTTTGACTCCTTGGGATGGGGGGGTGCGGAAGGCTCCTGTAATCCACAAGGCAGCACACTGTTGTGAGGCCTTGAGCTGTTTGAGTAGTCCCTTGATGCAGGCTGCATCGTGGAACCAAAGAGAGGAGCCATATGTCATCAAGGGGATAACACATGAGCGGTAGAGGAGGCGTTTGTGTGAAGGGGTGAGACCCTGGGAAGAGTTACCTAGAAGGCGCATGGCCCCTAAGAGGGAGAAAGATTTGTTTGCGTAGAAAGCAACATGGTCCTTAAAGGAAAGTTGGGGGTCAAACCAGAAGCCCAGGTAACACCATACAGGGGATGGTAGGAGGGGAGTGTCTCCAGTAAAGGGGGCATATCCCAGGTCCAGGGGGGGGAGGGATTTGTTGTGTCTCCTGGAGAAGAAAAATGACTTGGTTTTGGAATGTTCTAAGACCAGGCCAAAGTCGGACAGGAGTCAGAAGACAATCTCGTATGCTTTGACCAGGGGAGGAGTTACATCATCCCACTGTTTACCCCAGGATACTGTTACCCAGGTTAGGGGTCCGCTCTTGAGTCGCAAGGTTGGGATCACAAGGATGTCTATACAGACTTGGTCCAAGTGTCTTACTACTTGACTTAGAGGCGGGCTGGATAAATCTCTGAAGCCCTTTCAGGCGAACTGGGGATTTAGGCAGAACAGTGTATAACACTAAGCTAAAGGTACAGGTGGTTGTAGCTAGGTTTATATACATATTGGTTGTCTGCTATTTATAAGTACCCTGGGTAAGTACTTGTCAAGGCAAGTCATAAGAAGGTGGACCCAGGTAAAAGAAGGCTTCCTGTGTGAAATAGAAGTTGTGTGTGAGAGAAAGGAAGCGTGAGTGTGAGAGTGTCAGTATTAAAGGGAAAAAAGAAGTATACTACTGTCCATCAGGAAGGTGGCTAAGACCTATGTATAGTCCTTCTTAGGGTTCTGATAACATTACCCCGTTTTTATGATCATACTCCGTTATGATCTTGTGGTTCGTTGTCGCTTGGATAAGCAGCTAAGAAGTCGACATCTTCGATGTATATTGCGGCCGGTATAACCGGGGAGAATGGTGGAGTCGGAGTTCAATGGATGTTAAGCTCCAGTGCGGTTTGGGGAGATGGCGGATCTGGAAAGAAGGCATTCCAGAATCGTCTGTTTTGCTCGGGGCTAAAGGTAGTTGGGTCCGGCAGGTTCACCAGTGTTGTTGGCGTCAGCGGCATCGTCGATATAGTCGTCATAGTAGGTTCCCATATTTGGTGTGTAAGGTCCGGGGAACTGGTAGTCAGGGATGGGTGTATGTGGTTTGGCAACCCGAGGTTTGGGTTGATTCTTGTTAAAGTAGGCCGTGATGTTCTTGGTGGGTTTGGTGCCTCGTTTGGGGCAGGCCTGTCGTGGGTGTTTGGGTTCCCAGTTCTTGCAGTAGGGGCATCGATATTTGATGCAGTTGTATGAGTAGTGTCCGGGAGCGTATAGTTTGCATCCCATACACTGGAAGTTGGGGCAGTCTGATGCCCAGTGTCCATGTCGTTTGCATTCAGGACAGATATACTTGGGGTCGGCTGGTTTGGTGGGGTTGGAGTTGGTTCGTGGGTGAATGGTTCGGGTGGGGTAAGGCTTGGGTCGACCCAAAGGGCCGGGTTTAGTGTTGTGAGCCACGGGCTTGGCCACGTGTCGTCTAGATTGTTCCTCGTCGAGGGCCTTGAAAGCGGCCATGGCGGAGTTGTTGAAGGGGTTTTGGCTCTTGGGGCCGGGGGTAGAATTGGGATTGGGCCCGGAGGGCTTGGTGGAGGACTGGGGTTGGATGACGGAGTCATCGATGGTAATGGGGTCCTGAAGGTTTGAGCCCGGGGGACCGTAGGATAGGTGCGCATACAGCGCGGACATGAGAGCCGGTCGATCTCGGCATGAGATCTCGAGTGATTCCGTCCACTTTCATTGTTGTTCGAACGCTCTATTGAGAGCCTGAGTTTGTTGAACCATGTCGGCATAGTGGTTCCAGAAAGCTCTGTCGGAGCTTTGAATTGCAGGGTCGAGTAGTCTATCTCCAAAGGAGACGTTGGTTGCAATCTTCCTGAGATTGCTATCGCTAATTCGATTCGGTCCCAGTGGTCCAGTGCTAGTTGTTGCTGGTCCGGGATGTATAGTGATTGTTGCCTTAGGAAAGGCGGGGATTGGGGCAGGGGTTCCTGCGGGGGTGTCGTTGGGGTCGGGGGTTTTGTCCCTGTCGGAGACGTTGGCAAAGGCGTCGGAGGGAGTGTAGGGAGACGGGGGCGGAATGGAAGCTCCCGAAAGTGAGTTCGTCGGAGATGGTGTGAATCCATCTATAATGACAATTGAACTTGCGGTGTTGGAAGTGGAGTGGGAGGAGATGGAGGCAAGAGCTGATTGGGGGCGGATGATGGAAGACATTTGTGGAAAGGTGTGGTTTATAAACTTGAGAGGCTGTTTGGCTTCTGTGTTTGGTAGGTTCTCGAAAGTTCCTGGGGTTTCCTTCATGTTTTGTGAGTTCTTTTATATTCTTGAAGGATTTCTTTGGCGTTCTTTAAGAGTTCCTTTTCCGGTAACCACTGGTTCTCGGTATGTGGGTATCCTTTCCACTTGATGTAGAAGTGGAGTTGATTGTGGCGTCGGTGGTGATTGATAATCGCTTCTATTTCGTATTCTTCTTCATCATTGATGATTATCGGTGGAGGCGGAGTTTGGGTTGCTCCATACGTTTCTGTTTCCTCGTATGGGGTTAGAAGGTTTCGATGGAAAACCGGATGTATTTTCCAGTGTGTTGGGAGTGTCAATTCGTAATTGATCGGTGATAGGACTTTCTTGATTTGGAAAGGTCCTAAACGTTTTGGGGATATCTTGTTCGATAAGAACGGGAGTTTGAGGTTCTTGGCTTCTAGCCAGACACGTTGTTCCGTTGTGAATGGTTTGATTGATTTGTTGTTTCGTTGTCGCACGATGTCAGTGGATAGTTGATGTGCTGCTTGTGCTTCTCTTCTGGCGTGATCCAGAGTTCGAATTCTTTCATTGACTGATGGAAAGTCTGATGTTTCCATGATTGTGGGAATAGAGGGTGGGTTATAACCCATGATGAGTTCGAATGGAGATTTTTGCCTTGAGGCATGAGTTCTTGAGTTGTGTGAGAACTCGGCAAGGGGTAAGGAGTCGACCCAGTGGAGGGGATTTTGGGTGCAATAGATGGAGAGATATGTTTCAATCTCTTGGTTGTATCGTTCTGTGGATCCATCTGTTTGAGGGTGGTAGGCTGTAGAGAAGGCCTGTTTGATGTTGAGGCGTTTGGCCAATTCTCGAAGGGATTTTGCGGCAAATCTAGGGTCGCGGTCGGATATGATTTTGTCGGGAAGACCAAATCTAGTGAATACTTTTTCGATGAGTAATCTTGCGATGTCATCGGCGGTGGATTTGTCGGATGTAGGGATGAAAATTACCCCCTTCGTAAGGCCGTGGTCCACCACAGACAATATGGCATTAAAGCCGTTGGAGTCAGGGAGACCCGTGATGAGATCCCATGAGATTTGGGAAAAGGGGCGAAGCATCTCCGAAGCCGATATCGGCTGAGGAGGGATCTTATCCGGACGTCGGATAATTTTGTATTGCTGACACTCGGGGCAGCCTTTGACGTAATTCTTGACGAATGTTGACATGCCAGGCCAGTAAACGTCTTTCTTGGCCAGTCGGTATGTTTCCTGCTCACCAGGGTGACCTCTGGTGGGGTGGTCGTGATATTTCGCGATTACTTCACGGCGAAGTCCGAGGTCTTCAGGAATGATAACCCGATTTTGGAAGGTGACAAGGTTGCCACCGTCGGTGGAGACGAGTCCGAAGTCGGAGTCGGCAGATTTCGGGAGGTGATCCTTGATTTGTTGGATAGCCTCGGCAGTTTTAGGGTCGTATTTTGGAGAATTGATGACCCAGTTACGTAGTGCCACATCAATGGCGGAAATAAACAGTTCCTCTGGAAGAACTGTGACGTCGGTATTATCCTGATCATCATCCAGATCATAATCAGGTTGGCGGGATAAGGCGTCTGGCGCTGGAATTTTAATTCCAGGCACGTGTTCTAGTTTGAAGTTGTAGTCGGCCATAAGCTGGACCCAGCGAGCTTGGCGACGGCTGATCTTTTGGGGTTTCCTCCAATAAGTTAGATTTTGATGATCGGTTTTGATGATCACCGGATGAGGGGATCCGAGGAGATAATGTCCCCATTCTTCTAATGCGCGGATGATGGTGAGGAGTTCGCGATCGTATATGTCATAATTTCTTTCGGCTGGTGCGAAAGTTTTGGAGAAGAATGATACCGGTCTACGGTTACCATTGATGTCGTATTGATAGAGCACAGCTCCACTTGCTACTTTTGAGGCATCGGTTTCGATTTCGAAAGGTTTCTCTTGATCGGGCATGAGGAGTACCGGCTCCTTGAGAAATTCATTCTTGAGAGTCTCAAATGACTCCTGTTGCTCGGACTTCCATTCAAATTTGTTTTTCTTCGAAAGAAGATTGTTGAGGGGTTTAGTGAGGTCCGAGTATTTGCGGATGAACTTCCAGTAGAAGTTACAGAATCTGATGAATTTCCGTACTTGACGGACGGTCTTGGGAATGGGCCAATCTTTGATGCCTTTGAGTTTCCCGGGATCCATTTTGATATTGTCAGGCATGATTATCATGCCTAGGTATTCGAGTCGTTGTTTGTTGAATTCGCATTTTTCTCCTTTGAGGAAAAGGTCGTTTTCTTCGAGTATTTTCAATACTTGTTCGGTGATTTGATCGGTTTCCTCCTGAGTTTTACCGAAAATGAGTATATCATCCATATAGATGATAATTCCGCCTTTGTCGAGTTGTTCGGCAAAGATTGTATCCATCATGTGTTGGAATGTAGCAGGGGAGTTGCACAATCCAAAGAACATTACCGTGGGTTCGAATAGACCCTGCGGCGTTTTGAATGCGGCCTTCCATTGGTCGCCTTCTTTGATTCGGATGTTGTTGTATCCGAGTCGGACGTCGAGTTTGGTGAAGTATTTGGCTCCTTTGAGTTTGTCCATGATAGCAGAAATCATGGGAATTGGGTAAGCGTTCTTTACTGTGTGTTCGTTGATGTAACGATAGTCTTGACAGGGTCGGAGATCTCCTCCTTTCTTTGCCACAAAGAAAAATGGTGATGCCATTGGTGATTTCGAGGGTCGGATGTACCCTTTTCGTAAATTCTCGTCTATGAATTCTTTTAACGCTTTATTTTCAGTGGGCGCTAGGTGGTATGGTTTCATTGACTTTGGTTCGAAAGTCGGTTTTGTTTCGATGGCGTGATCAAAAGATCGTGATGGTGGGAATCGTTCGGATGCTTTCTTGTCGAATAATTTTGCCCATCGAGCGAAATGTTGAGGGATCTTGTTTTCTTCTTGTTTTTCGGGGAGTTTACCGCGGAGTTTGGATGTAAGTTTGGCAGCAGTGTTATGGAGTTGAGTAGCGAAGGTTGCTTTCGCGTTTATTTCCATTGGTGTGAACAGCATAGGGTTCATTTCGTTCTCCATGGAGAATTCGTCGAGATTAATGTTGTCGATATCGAAGTACTCTGTTGGTGCTTTGTCGGTGGTAGTGGTATGTCCGGCCATGTAATCCATGGATATGGAATTGGCTTCTATTGGTCGGCGGAGAGTTTTGAGAAGTTGTGGGAATGCCGAGTGTTCGATTTGTGGTTTCCAAGAAAATGTCTTGGCTTTCCAATTGATATCAGGGTTGTGTTGTTCCAACCAGGGAAAACCCATTATGAAATCCTTTGCTCCGGTGTTGGTGACAAAGGCTTGCAATTTACAATCCCGACTATCGATAATGGCGTCGATTGTGACATAATCTTGGATCATGCCATGTTGATTATTTGATCCATCCACATTGGTTAAGGCAATGGGATTGTCCAGGGATTGGCGTTGATATCCGAGTCGATCTACGACTTTGTTGGATATGAAATTTCCTTGAGCTCCTGAGTCAATCAGGGCGGTGATGGCCACGGGTTTCGACGATTGTTCGCTCCAGATCTCAATAGGGAGGAAAAGAGATCTTTTATTCGAGGACGTAGTTAATTGTACAGAATCGATCGTAAGAGGGGAAATTGTTTGTCCATTTTGGGAGCGTGCAGGGGCACATCGTTCGACATCACTCCGTTTTAAAAATCCTGGAAGGGACGCATTTGGGGGTCCTCAGCCAGTGCTGAATGTAGTTCTTCTTGGAGTTCCGGCTCCAAGGTGTCCACAAGTTGCTGCATTTGTGCGGCAACATCGGCAACCGCAAGTGAATACTTGCGAGGGGTGGAAGTGGAAGGTTTAGGCCTGTTTGGGTTTCGAACCGGTCGAACCGGTTGAGTTCGGGTGCCGGGGAAGCGGCGAGTTGGTGCAGGCATGGGACATTCCGCAATGAAATGTTTCTCAGATCCGCATCTGAAACATTTACGGTTCTGGTATTGTTTCATTTGCTGGCCAGTAAGGACAGCGTCGATTTCGAGAGATCCGTCGCAATTATCTTCGCAAGGGATGTTGATTTCGTTGATTTCGTGAGGAATTATAGGGTATGGATCCTTGTATTCTTCGGTTTGGAGATTGTCTACCTCCATGGCATAGGGATCTTTAGGTGTAAACTTAGGGGTCAATCGGGCATAGTAGTTCGCGTAAGGAACCGTGTTGTTTTGTCTTTGCTTCGATTGGAAGCGGTTGTTGTTATTAAAGGAACGTGGTGTTCCGTAAAGAGCATTTACTCGGCGGAAATTGTCATCGAGTCGGTTGGCCATTGTGTACCATCCTTGAATGGTTTGTGGCGGGTTCTCGGAAGTATCGATTTTGATCGCGATTCTGCGATCGATGGCTTTCCGGTAGAGATCGATGAGAGTTCAATCTTCGTGAATGTCCACAAGTCGGACCATGTCTTTGAACTTCGAATTGAAGTCAGTCATAGGTTTACCTGCCTGTTTCATTGTTTGTAGGCAAGTATGGGCATAAGCAGATTCATCTGCTGGTCGGAAATCTTGTCTAAGACGAGCTTTCATAGCAGCCCATGTTTCATTGTAGAATCCATGGTATGGGGGTGTCTGCGCTAGTCCTGCAGCATATCGTTCTGCAATGTATTGAGATGCCCAGGTTCGAGCTTCTCCTTTCTGCATAGATGTGAGTGCGAAAAGGCACTTGTCGTAGTTTCGGGGGTAGACAAGGTCATTTCCGATAAGGTAGACGTCGACGGCGAAGAGCCAGTCATCGAATTTGGTTCGATCTCCATCAAAGATAGGAGGTTTGATAAATCCGATTTCTCGGGGTGCTGGTGGTGCTGGAGCTGCTGGAGCAGGGGCGGCGGCTTGTGAACCCATAATTGTTTGTGGGTTGATTATAGGGGCGTGTGTGGGAGAGGTTTGAATGGGTGACGCTGGGGGTAGTGTTACCGGTTGCGGGGTTCGCGGAGTAAGAGAGCAAGGAGAAGGCTGAATTGAGAGAGGAGGCCTTCTTGGGTCTTGAGGTCGAGATGGTCCTGGTCCGCTAATTCAAGTCAGACGAGGTGGAATATTGGTTCTTTCGTAAGGATTACGAAAGGGTGAATCTTCTACTGGGGTAGAAGAAGTTGTTGGAGTTGGACCGGGGAATTGATGACGGCGGGGGTCCAAAAAAGGGTATTCTTCGATCGCTTGTTGACGGAGTTGTTCTTCTTCGTCTGATCGGAGAGGTTGTTCGTCTGAGAAATATTCTTCTTCAGACTGGGGATTGGGAGGAGGTTGTTCTTCGGAAATAGATTCTTCTTCTTCGGATGAAGAAGGGGGACGGAGTCGGGGTGGTATTGTGGCAGTCGATAAGGCGAGTGATTGATTTGTAAATCACGTAGCCGAGAGTGATGATGAGGATGTTTTTGAGGAGTTTTATGAACTTCAGTTTTGTTGGATTAATTTGTCACGAAATATAAATGTATTTCGAGGCGGATGAAGGGTTGGTGAGGGAAAGGAGGCAGATTGGGAAAAGGAGGGAAGGGTCGATGGATTATGTACCACGCAATGATTCTTCCAATTGCGTAGCCGGCGGCGCAGATGACGATGTTAAGAAGGAGTCCTTTGAACTCCAGGATGTCGGCGGGGAGGGGAGACACGTCGCAATTGGCAACACATGTAGCAATGGCTACAACACTTGCTTTGAGAGCACAACATGTGCCAATGGGCACAACACGTAGCAAGGGGCTACAATACGCGTCTAAAGAGACACAGGGTGGGGAACAGAGATTAGCTTAGTGTTTTGTTACCCGGGTTAGGGGTCCGCTCTTGAGTCGCAAGGTTGGGATCACAAGGATGTCTATACAGACTTGGTCCAAGTGTCTTACTACTTGACTTAGAGGCGGGCTGGATAAATCTCTGAAGCCCTTTCAGGCGAACTTGGGATTTAAGCAGAACAGTGTATAACACTAAGCTAAAGGTACAGGTGGTTGTAGCTAGGTTTATATACATATTGGTTGTCTGCTATTTATAAGTACCCTGGGTAAGTACTTGTCAAGGCGAGTCATAAGAAGGTGGACCCAGGTAAAAGAAGGCTTCCTGTGTGAAATAGAAGTTGTGTGTGAGAGAAAGGAAGCATGAGTGTGAGAGTGTCAGTATTAAAGGGGAGAAAGAAGTATACTACTGTCCATCAGGAAGGTGGCTAAGACCTATGTATAGTCCTTCTTAGGGTTCTGATAACAGGAGTAGACTCCTGCATGGTCGGGCCGGAGGCCAGCGCAGCAGGGGTTGTGTCAGTTGAGCCAGAGGAGCCGCTTACCTCAGCGGTTCCACGGAACGGGCATGTGGCGTCCACATGTTTGGGGGAAGGGGGAAATGGAGCCCAATGTGCCGCATAACGACAGAAGTACTCACAAAACGATACTTGTTGGCCTTGAGAGGAGACCAGGACCTGGGACCATTCAGAGGCCAGAATGGCATCTAAAAGGCGGTATGCCCCTTCAGCAAGGGCGAGGGCAGTGGCCTGGTCCGGGGGCGCAGAGGCCAGAATAGGACCGAGGCGGGGAAGGGCAGTACCAACCAGCCAGGAGCCATAGCTCAGGGGGTCCTGCTGAGTGCCGGCAAATCTGGGAACGGGTTGGGAGGCGACAGGAGGGGGTGAGAAGTCTCCAGGGGGGGGGGAAGGTGTGGACCCATACAAAAGGGCCGGCGATGCCTCAAAGCGTAAACGCTTTGCAGCGACGTTGGCCAGAGCCTCGTCGACAGAGTCGACAGGGGCAGGGGCCGGAGAGGGGGAGGGGGGGGAGGGTGTACCAAACGCCCCCGGGGTGAAAACACGTGCTGCGGCAGGTGACCTATCAGAGGCGGTCCGCGCATTGGACTTAGGAGGCATGTATATAGAGAAGCTAGAGTTTGCAAGAAACCTAACTACAACGCTCGTTAACCAGTCAGAGACCGATCCGAAAATTGGTGGTGGTGGTAAGAGGTTAAGAAGGGATGGGCCGCTTGTTGGTGACCACTATGTTCTTAGCCAGAGCGTTGTAGTAGGCCCATTTGGCAGTGCGACAGCCAGAGCAGAAAGAACCCCAAGCTTCCTTGGAGGGGGAGGATCTGTATGAGTCCAGGAGGAGCGAGCAGGTGTTGTTCCACCATGATTTAGACCAGTGGCAGACGAGGGAGGTTTTTGAGTTAATAGACCAAGTGTTAGAGATGATGGTCATGAGAGAGGCAGCAAAAGCCTCTCTATACACTCATGCCAGGTATGCTCCACACACTACCCCATCTGCTCTGAGCATCACACTGAGGCTGAACATCACTCTGCTGCTGGCTGTTGCAAGGGTCACCCCAAAGCAAAGCCCCCTGTCCCTGCCACCCCTGAAGGCCAACCTTGCCCCCACACAGGCAAGTGTGTCAACTGCAGCAAATCACATGCTGCCAACAGCCAGAAGTGCCCCTTCTGGTGCTACCACTTCCAGGCTGATTGGATCAAGGCTCGATATGCTGCCAACAGTTGTACCACAGATGCTGGTCACAAGACCAGTGTTGGTTCCTCCACCCACAGGGACAAGACCTCAGGGTCATGCACCTCAACCTCAGTCTCTTCTTAGTGGGTTTTCACGTTTCCTTTATATGTACATCTGCATTGGGTTCTTTTTCTTTCTCCCTAGGGCCCCCTGCCTGGCACTTTGTCCCACCACCTTATGGGCAAATTCTACTTCTCTTTAGTGCACTCCAGGTGGGGCTTGGGTGTCTAGGCTTACACCTGGCCTAGTCTCCACCTTTCTTTGCTTAGTTTACACAGTCACTTGATGGCCTCACTCAGTACAGCAACGGCTGTTGGGACCCCTTTGGGATCCCTCTGTGAACTTTGTCTTTATTTAAGGTAGTCACCTGTTCTGTGTAGATATGGCTGCCCCCAGACTGCTATCACACACTGGGTAATAAATTGTTGATTTTTTAAAAAAAAAAGGTGTGCCAGGGCAAAGGTTTATGATAATGGAGGGAAGTGGGAGACAGAGGGGAGGAGTCTGAGTACTGTTCAATGCCATTCCTGGTGATCTGCAGAGCTGGGCTGCAAAGATGTTAATATGTTTTTGTTTTTTTGGGGGGGAAGTACTGGATCGGTGATTTTGGTTGGATTAGGAAAAGGAAGAGGGGAAGGGGAAGGAAATTGATTCTAGATGCTGTTGGGGCATTGTTACCAGTAATTTGTAGAGGTAAATCTGTGAGAATATGTACAGATATGTTTTTTCTTGTGTTTTTTTTTTTTTGGAATACCTGATTGGCAATTTGGGTTGAATCAGAGAAAGAAAGGGGGGGAGGGGAAGGGAAGAGGCTCTGGGTGCTGTTGGATGTTGTTACTAACAATCTGTAAAGGCATATTTGTGAGAAAATGTATGGATATGTTTTTTGTTTTTGGAATATCTAATTGGCATTTTCAGTTAAATCAAAGAAAGAAAGGGTGGGAAAGGAAGGGAAAAGACTCTGGATGCCATTGGATGTTGTTGCTGGTGACCTGTAGAGACAGATTTGTGGAGAAAATGTGAATACATCCTTCTTATGTTTTCTTTTTTCAGAATATTCAATTGGCAATTTCGGCTGAGTTGGAGGTGGGAAGGGGGAGGGGAATACCTTGCAAGGACAAGCCTGTTTCCTGTGTTAGTTTTGCTAGTTAGAGTTAGTATCAAGCTTGGTAAAAGATAGGGATGGCCACTTAGGGACCACATAAGGAACTAAATGTGCAATAGCAATAAACTGTTGCAGTGTCAGCCCACCTGCATCATTGACTTGAGTACCCATGTTCAGCAGGGGCTAAATCAGACATACCATGTTATGCTCTATTGTTGAGATGTTTGAGAGCAAATTTGCTACTAGCAAAAGCAGTAAGAATGTCAATATTGATCTCAGTCATAAGATTGTTCTCCTGGTGGTAGAATCCATCATGAGGTTTCTCCCTGACAATTACAACACCTCCATGCTCTGCTGAGAGAGACTGATCAGATTTGCCATGAAACACTACTGTCTGGCCACTTTTCATGCCCTTGTTGATGTAAACCTCCAACATCTTTTTATTGGGGACAACTTTCCTGTGAGGGCACCCAAAGACACCTGTGACATGACAGGGGGCTAGCCAGGGAGAAACCTCAGTTGGATATAGGGAAAACTAGCACTACTACACACCTAACCAGGGAGAAATCTCAGAGAATTGAGTAAGGTTTCTCTTGGGCAGCTACACTACTTATACTACTGCTCTTTTTTTTTTTTTTAATCAACAATTTATTACCTGGTGCGCGATAGCAGTCTGGGGGCAGCCGTAACTACACAAGAACAGGCAACTACCTAAATACGGGGAGAATTATATGGAAGGACCCCTGCAGGGGGCCCACTATTGTCCGATAGACTGAGGTTGGCCGTCAAGTGGCTGTGAAAAGTGAAAATAGGAGAGGGCCGACCCAGGCCGGAGCCTAGACAGCCGAACCCCTCCCATAGAAGGAAGGGAGCCAATGGAGGGGGCCCCATGGGCGGGCAGGACAAAGCGCTGGGCAAAAGGCCCTGGGAAAAAAGAAAAGGAACCCAGACCAGAAGGAAAGTAAAGTAAACGAGAAAACCTACTAAGAGGAGACAGAAGTGGAGGCACAAGACCCTGAAGTCTTGCTCTTGCAGGCAGAGGAGCCGACACTGGTCTTGCAACCAGCATCTGCAGTGTGGCCATCAGCCGTGTACCTGGCCTTGATCCAATTGGCCTGGAAACAATGGAGCCAGAAGGGGCATTTCGGGCTGTTGGCAGTGTGTGATTTGCTGCAGTTAATGCACTTATGGGGGTGGGGGCATGGGGAGCCATCAGGGGTGGTGGGGACAGGGGGCTTGGCCTTGGGATGGCCCTTGCAGCATCCGGCATGAGACTGGTGTTCAGCCTCGGAGTGAGGCTCGGAGCAGATGGGGCAGTGCACAGAGTGCATATGGCAAGTGTGAATGGTATGGCCCCAGCGCCAACAACGGGAGCAGCAGGGGGTGCCAGGATTAGTGTGGGTGGCCCTGATAAAGCAAACAGCGCCCACAAGAGGAATAGAACGCCCAACTACCGCCTTGGCACGGGAACCGGACTGAGAGTCGTGAATGTCAAACCAGGCAGTGGCCATGGTTGACTTGGCTGAGTTGCAGATCACCCGGGGGGGACCAGCAAGGGGAAGAGAGAGGGCGAGAGGTGACCGGCTAAGAGCCTGAGCAACCTCGGCAGAGGTGACCCGGTCTGCAGTACCGGGCTGGAAAAGAGGGACGTCGACAAGCTTCAAGTAAGATCGGGACATGGGTAGGGCGGCAGGAATGGGGGGAGCCTTAAGGTCCTTGCCGATTGCAGAGCTGACCACTGACAGCTCAGAGGCCGATGCAACAGCAGATGTGGAGAGGGACAAGCCCCCAGTGGAAGGGTGCACTGACTCTACACGGAGCGAGGAGCCGGAGGCTGAGAGCGCCGAGTTGGCGACATGAGTGATATGGGGAAGAGACGCCTTGAAGAAGGCTTCAGACCCGGGAATTAAAATCTGGCGCCTGGAAGGGCTAGCAACCGTGCATGAGCGTTTGGCCTTGGAGGCCAGAGCGCCAAGAACAGCCTTCTGGACAGCAATGACGTGGTCCGTGGGGAGGGTAGGGAACGCCTTGGCCACGTGGACCAAGGTGGGTGCAGCCCTGAGGGCTCCGGCATAGGAAAGGGGGGGAGGAGGGGCCACGCCAGGTGGAGCAAACCGAGGGCGCCGGGGAGAGCACGCAGGGCGAGGGGGAGGGGGCACTGCCAGGGCAGTACTAGCAACTGGTACCGACCCTGCAGGAGTAGACTCCTGCATAGCCAGGCCAGAAGCCGGCATAGCAGGGGCCGCATCAGTGGGGACAGTGGAACCGCTTACCTCAGCTGTTCCATGGAATGGGCATGTGGTGTCCACATGTTTGGGATGGGGAGCCCATTGCGCTGCATAATGGCAGAAGTACTCACGGAATGTAACATGTTTGCCCTGGGAGAGGACAGCAACAGTGGCCCACTTGGAAGCCAAAAGGGCGTCCATGAGAGTGTAGACTCCCTCAGCAAGGGAGAGAGCATCTTGCCAGTTTGCCGGGGCAGAAGCCAGTAGCAGAACAAGCTGGGGGAGGGCCGTGTTCTTCAACCAGGGGCCATAGTCCAGGGCAGGGTCCCAGGGGGCAGTGGCAGAGGTGGGAGGAGGAGGGGGCCAGAGAATCTCAGGAAGATGGGAGCAGTCTTTGGGTGCGGGGGGGGAGGGTGTGGACCCATAGGAAAGGGCCAGCAATGCCTCAAAGCATAAATGCTTTGCGGCAACGTTAGCCAGAGCCTCATCAACAGAGTCTGTAGGGGCTAGGGCTGGAGAGGGGGAGGGGGGGGGAGGACATACCAAACGCCCCTGGGGCAAAAAAACGTGCTGCAGTGGGCAACCTGTCAGAGGCCGTCCGCACATTGGACTTAGGCGGCATATGTAGAGACAAGCTAGTATGAAAGCTAGAACACCTAACTACAACGAACTAACCAGCCAGAGACCGATTCGAAAACCGGTGGTGGTGGTAAGAAGTCAAGAAGGGATGTTATACTACTGCTCTAGGTATGTAAATGTCCATAAAAGGTGAACCTGTACTGTACTAGTGTGGTACGCTCAAGAATTCAGGTGCATGTGCCAGTGTCTCGGTGTAGTCAACAGATCAGAGGAAAAGAGCTTGGAGCACTGGGGGCTGGTTCTAGGGGGGAGATGGAATGACTTTGGGTGTGTACTAGTGACCTTGGATGCAGACCCAAAGGTCTTGGGTGGCTAGCCAAGATTCTTGGATAGCCACTAGAATATCTCAGACAGTCAATAAATGGCCTCAGGTGGGCTTCAGAGACCTTGAGAGGGCTCTCGGGAGCTTGGGTGGTCACTCCAGGATGTAAGGGAACACTAACCAAGCTTGGCCGAGGTCTTGGTTGAAATATCGGTCAAGGTTTTGGGTGTTCCCTGACATCTACCCCCCTTTCAAGATCATGACAACCCGGTTTTTTTTTTTTAACTCAACAATTTATTACCCAGTGCGTGATAGCAGTCCAGGGGCAGCTGTATCTACACAGAACAGGCAACTACCTTAAATAAAGACAAAGTTCACAGAGGGACCCCGAAGGGGTCCCAACAGCCGTCGCTGTACTGAGTGAGGCTGTCAAGTGACCGTGTAAACTAAGCAAAGAAAGGTGGAGACTAGGCCAGGCATGAGCCTAGATACCCAAGCCCCACCTGGAGTGCACAAAAGAGTAGTGGAATTTGCCCATAAGGCAGCAGGACAAAGCACCAGGCAGGAGGCCCTGGGGAGAAAGAAAAAGAACCCAAACCAGAGAGTATGTAAAACAAAACGAGAAAACCTACTAAGAGGAGACTGATGTTGAGGAATGTGACCCCAAAGTCTTGCTCTTGTGGGCAGAGGAACTGACACTGGTCTTGTGGCCAGAGTCTGCGGTGTGACCATTGGCCAAGTAGCAGGCCTTGATCCAGTCTGGTTGGAAGCAATGGTGCCAGAATGGGCACTTAATGCTGTTGGCAGCATGGGATTTGCCACAGTTGACACACTTGCCTGTATGGGGGCAGGGGGAGCCAACAGGTGTGGCAGGAATGGGGGGTTTGGCCTTGGGGTGGCCTTTGCAACAGCCAGCCAAAGACTGGTGCTCAGTCTCGGAATGTGGCTCAGAGCAGATAGGGCAATGCACAGAACGCACGCGGCAGGAGTGAATGGTGTGGCCCCACCGCCAGCATCGGGAGCAGCGGGGGGTGCTGGGGTTGGCATGGGTGGTCTGGATAAAGCAGACAGTGCCAGCAAGAGGAATGGAGTGCCCTGCCACTGCTTTGGCATGGGAGCTGGACTGTGAGTTGTGAATGTCAAACCACACAGTGGCAGTGGTTGATTTTGTAGAGTTGCGGACTACCCGGGGGGGGCCAGCAAGGGGGAGGGAAAGTGTGAGGGGGGACTGGCTAAGGGCCTGTGCAACCTTGGCAGAAGTAACCTGGTCAGCAGTACCAGGCTGGAAGAGGGGGACATCAACAAGTTTGAGATAGGACCATGATGTAGGAAGGGAGACAGGGACCGGGGAAGCCTTGAGGTCCTTGCCAATAGCAGTGCTGACAGTCGTTAGCTCAGAGGCCAACGCCACAGCAGAAGTGGAGAGGGACAAGCCCCCAGAGGTAGGGTGCACCGACTCAACGTGAAGTGTGGAGCCAGAGGCCGATAACACCAAGTTAACAACATGGATGATGTGCAGCAGAGATACCTTGGTCAAGGTATCTGAACCAGGGACTATGATCTGGTGCCTGGAAGGGCCAGCGACAGTGCATGAGCACTTGGCTTTGGAGGCCAGAGCGCTGAGGACAGCCTTCTGAACAGCAATGACACGGTCCGTTGGGAGGGTAGGGAATGCCTTGGCCACATGGACCAGAGTAGGCGCTGCCTTAAGGGCACCGGCATATGAAAGGGGGGGGGGAGTTATACCGGGTGGAACAAACCAAGGGCACCTGGGGGAGCGCACAGGGCGAGGGGGAGGTGGCAGCAAGGTGGCAGCACCAGCAACTGGCACCAAACCTGCAGGAGTAGACTCCTGCACAGCTGGACCAGGAGCCGGTGCTGTTACCTGGGTTAGGGGTCCGCTCTTGAGTTGCAAGATTGGGATCACAAGGATGTCTATACAGACTTGGTCCAAATGTCTTACTACTTGACTTAGAGATGGGCTGAATATATCTCTGAAGCCCTTTCAGGCGAACTGGATATTTAGACAGAACAGTATATAACACTAAGCTAAGGATACAGTGGGATGTGGCTATCCTTATATACTACTGAGTGTCTACTATTTATAAGTACCCTGGGTAAGTACTTAGTCAGAGCAAGTCATGAGAAGGTGGACCCAGGTAATAGAAGGCTTCCTATGGGAAATAGAAGTTGTGAGTGGGAGAAGGAAGCATAGCTTGTGAGAGTGTTTGTATTAAAGGGGTAGAAAAAGAAGTATTCTACTGTCCATCAGGAAGGTGGCTGAGACCTATTTACAGTCCTTCTTAGGGTTCTGATAACAGGTGCAGCAGGGGCTGCGTTAGTGGGGACAGAGGATCCACTTACCTCAGCAGTTCCATGGAATGGGCATGTGGTGTCCACATGTTGGGGAGGGGGGGGAGCCAGAGCCCAGTGCAATGCATAGCGATGAAAGTACTCACGGAATTCAATTTTTTGGCCTTGGGAGGTGACCAGGACACGAGACCATTCAGAAGCCAGGATGGCATCTAAGAGCATGTAGACCCCCTCAGCAAGGGAGTTGGTGTCAGCCCAGTCCACGGGGGCAGTGGCCAGTAGCAGAGCAAGGTTGGGGAGAGCTGTACACTTTATCCAAGAGCCATAGTCCAGAACAGGGCTTTGCTGGGCAGGGGCAGAGGAGGAGGGGGCGGGCTTGGGAGAGTCAAAGCTGGCCAAAGCAGCTGCAATGGCCTCTTCGGAGCTGGGGGTCAGTGAGGGTATTGACCCATAGGAAAGGGCCAGGGAGGCTGCAAAGTGTAAACACTTGCTAGCCACGTTAGAGAAAGCCTGGTCGACTGAGTCAGCAGGGGCAGGAGTGGGGGAGGGCGGATCTGAGCCAAATGCTTCCACAGAGAAAAAACATGCAGCGGCCAGGGAGCAATCTGAGGCTGTGTGAGCATTGGGCTTAGGGGGCATGAGTATCAACGAGTTGGTATTCACAAGAAAATGCCTAACTACAATGCACTAACCAGCCAGAGACCAATTCGAAAACCGGTGGTAGTGGTAAGAGGTCAAGAAGGGATGAGCTGTCTATAGTAAATAGCAAGGGAGGGGAACTACTGGGTGGAGGAAACATGACCATCAAGTTTTGAGCAAATGGATTTAGAAATGTGCTCCTTGTGGCAGCACTACTGCATTTGGTCATTGGGATGATCTTACCAAATTGGGCATATTGCTAATTTGGCATCAATCAGACACTGATTACTCACTGACACTAGAGACCTGCCAGAATCGGTCCACAGTACAGAGGGTACAGCAGAACTAAGTTAAGGACCAGATTTGTCTCCACATTCAGCACCCATCAAATTATTTGGTACAGAATCTGTAACAGTGAACAATTCTGTTCCTGGGACAGATCAATATCACCAGTCCTGAATTGGCTGCAGGGACCAAGGCAATTTGGCAATCTAAATGTTGCTTTGGTCCCCATAACTGATTCAGGATTTGTAATATTAATTGGTACTGCGAAAAGAACTCTTTATTGTTCCAGATTCTGTACCAAATCCTTTGATGGGCACCAAACAAAGAAATTAATTTGATCCTTGAAATGATTCTGTTGTACCCTCAGTACTGTGGACCAATTCTGGCAGGTCCCTAGTGTGAGTTTTCACCCTGGACAGCTGAAATTTGGTATCAAGCAACACTAGATATAGCTCATATCATCTATCTAAAATTATTTTATTTTAATATTATATATGGCTCAGAAAACGCGAAGTGGCCCACTACCCAGGGTGGCCCACTTCCTGACCTGATACAGTAATGAGCACTTTTCAACACATTCACCACGAAAAAAAAGCAGTTGGCTTTGAGACTGGTATTGGGTAAGGCACAATGAAGTGGGTGATAGTTGATTGTTGCAAATGCGCATTAGGTAATGCGTTATCACGTGATGGACAAATTCGCCTATCCACCTTCGGAAGGACGTCGTGAGCTAGGTCAACATGCTCGGTCTCCTCTCGCGGTGTCAACAATGTCTTATCTTTACCAGGGTGCGTTTATAGCCATACACAGAAGGCGCGAACTAAGGATTGTACAGAATGCTGTCATCCACTTCCGTGCCTTCTCAACAACCCATCCAGCTCTTAGTAAACGTGACAAGAAACCAACTATTCGTATTCCTTCAAAAAAAGCGGCGGCAGCAAAGGCCCGACGAAAAGCTGCGCTTTCCGCTGCAGAGGATGCGAAGGCAGAAAAGCTGACCCTTACTGACGCAATTTCTGTCCTACGCGTACGGTCTCTCCACACCTGTTTGCCACTGTCTTACCGGTCCAGTGCAGTCGATTGAAGTTGCCTCACCTGACAACGCTTATGAATTATTCATCAAGACTGAGATCAAGTCTGGTGTTGCAGTGCCCAAAGGACGTGTGAATCTACCGCGAGAGGCAAAACCAAAGGCAGAGGACAAAGTGCTCGTGTTTGCCGAAGGAAGACAGGCAGAGGAAGCCAAAAAGGCTGGTGCCCACATCGTTGGTGGAACGGAACTCGTTGAGGGCGTAAGTGGCCCTACCACACCATAATTGCGCTATTAACTTCAAAAATTAGATTGTTAACGGCCGCGTTCAAGCGACGACCATCTTATGCACTCCCGCCCTCATTAAGGCTATAACCCCTAAACTTGGACGTGTCCTAGGCCCTCTTGGCTTGATGCCATCTGAAAGACGAGGAACTGTAACAGATGATATTGCTGGTTACCTCCAGCGCATCCAGGGCACAAGCGAGTGGAGGGCTGACAGGGCAGGGAACATCCGTGCTCCTATTGCTTTGGCGAGTATTTTTCTTAAAATCAAATTCGATGTAACCTAAAATATCATTTCAGATGCACTTCCCCGTTAAAGACGTCATTCAAAATATCCGTTATTTCCTGTCTTCTGTTAAAAAAGTAACCGGTAATGTAAAAGATGGTGACAGCAGTCAGAGGGGTAAGAGTTCCGGGTCTAGACCTGGTGAGTGGTAAATGATACATTAGAAAACCGTTTACTTACAGATATTTCAAGTAACCACTATCAGTAAAGTTATGCTAAGTTCAACACAAGGCCCAGGGATTCGTATATCAGACTTCTAGACAATCATATCTGCGTGTGATAATCATTGGTCCATCATATATACATACGCTCAGTCACCCTAATGGCTGCCTTAGTTTCATCGCCTATCCCTCTGATCCCCTCGTTTTTTCGAAAGTGCTTTTGCAATGCCTTCATAAGTGATTCCTTCACGGATATGGTTGGATCTGCGTCTTTTTCCTATGTCAGAACCTGCAGCGTTGAAATATCCAGGTTTTAAAACATGTTGACGCTCCTGAGGTTTATGCTTGGGGGGGTGGGGAAAGATATCACCCCAATGAGATTTGCGGGCATCGTAGAATGCTTGTTTGCCTTGAGATTTTGGAATTGTCATTCTCATGATTTTGCCTATTGTGCATGCTCAGTGCTTCGGTTTGTGTGGTGTAGTATGAGGACAAACCGCTGGCAGTGCAACCATCAAGGATGACATGTCCACCCTTTTTAAGTGGAGGGAACACAAGTCGGGGCCATTGATAGGCCTCAAGGCGTAATGTCTCCTCAAGTTTATCTAACGCACCATCTTCTCTGGGTATCGTCGATGACGGCAGTGCGCTACGTCCGGCTTCATGCTCGCGCTCGCCATGAACTTGCAACTCCCGCAGCAATGGGTCAAGCGTTTCTTTCTCAAGAGCCCTTTTGCCAATAGCGCCTACTCTCCCAAGGTTCGTCATGGTAAGGCGGGGTCGTGGTCCTCGTTGGATGACCACATATGAATATTCCATATCTTCGTGTCCAACGGTAGAGTGCTTTGTCCGTCGTACAAATTCTGGCCGCTGCATCCGCTGCGAAAACCCACAAACTAATTTGACAGCACCAGGGAAGTATAGAGGACATGCGCCGTCGTGTGGACACTAGAAGTCGCTATGAAATAAGCTATAAAATTAATACTCCAGGTGGGTAGCGTACCGGTGCAACAACATGTGAGCCGGCCAGGGACGAGTTGCCTCCCCCTTCACGTCCCAAATCCAAAAGATACTGCCGGGCACTTGCAATTGCTTGAAATCCTTCTTTGCTATTATGATCAATCAAAATCTAGAGACACGTCAGGCATAGCATGAGAATCAAAGCTAAGACATACTATGGTATTTGCACCACTATCCCACATTTCTTGGAGCAAGTTTTTCCGGGCCTCATCGCCCGGTAGAGTGGTAAGCAAGAAGGCGGACAGAGCGATGGTATCGCCCCCATTTTGGGCTGTAACACAGTGTTCTTTCGACCAGCTCTTTCGCCAGCTGACTGACATGTGCTCGGGTTGGATATCTGATACTGAAATCAACTGGGTCACGTATAGTAAGGATCAGCGCACACATACCAGATAACAGGCGGCGTCCGATCTCGGCCAGCCCATTACGCTTCTCAATCCCAACATAAGACCTTATAGTAGTATTAGCCACCTGGAGGTCTTGCATAATACTCTGGGCGTGCTTGGGTAGCTGAAAAGAGTATAAAGATGCCCTGGAGTCGACTCAGTGCTGTAGGGAGTACGATTGGTCTAATACGACAAACCACAGTCCACTGCCCGCTCCGGCTCCCCAGTCTAATACGCGTTCAACCCTCCATGTCGAAGCAAGCCTTCGTTTGAGGTGATTGAGAATAGTAAATATTGCAGAATAATGAGCGGGTAGTGCGACCGAAGCGAAGGCAGTTGCGTCTCGTCTGGCATGTTTGGCGGCCTGTACCCGTGTGCGGTACTCTTTGTCGTATTGCACGTCCCACTTGTCTTCTTCAGGACCGCCCCTATGAAAAAGGCGTTTGGCATCACTATGGATTTGACGTTTGTTGGCGTCTGTTATTGCGTTAAAAGCAGGAAGGCCATAATTACTCATCCACCCACCAGATATAAGGCGCTTGATTGTGTCTTGTAATTCCAGGGGCAGAACAACTGAGCCAATACGTTGACTGCCAAACAACGCCGCAGGCGATTTTCGGGGCAAGTCTTCGCCAGATTCTTCTTGGTCACGGCTCTCGGGAAATGATTCGGCTTCACTAAGATGTGCCCGGGATAGCACTTCGAGCTCACGAAATCGCTGTTCTTGCTTTTTAGGACGGTTGTGGAGGGCCATGTCGGCATCCTGGAGTAATGCCTGCAGGCTTGGATCCAGGTGAAGTCGGGGATTAGGCTGAGAAGTCGCAAAATGGGGTGATGAGCTAAACGCCAGCGAAGTATCTGCACGCTTTGCGCGCAACAGTACAGCATGCCTGCTGAGCTGCCCTGCGCGGTGCATCCTGACCGGTCAGTAGTATTATGTATAAAATATGAAATAAATTTCGACGCGCCAGCTTCGAACCGTGACCTGCTGAGATAAGCGAGAACGCCAAAATGCAAGCTGCCCGACGACGCACAAACCCATGGCAGAGCTCTCTATGCCAAAGGCCAACATAACTCATACAAATGACGAGCCGCTGGAGTCTGAACGACCGTCCAAGAAACTACGGATAGGTGCTAGCGAGATCTCTTCAGATGAGGAGAACGAAACACCTGCTCGGCAAGTAGAGGAAATCAGGGCTTCAGATTTGTACCTCGACACGGCAAGTGCGGCTGTCCCTTAGTAGTTTGTGTATAATGACTTGACCCCCGTAAAAGATTAACAGGGCAGTCCTTGACTTTGACTTCGAAAAAGTTTGCTCGGTCTCGCTATCGAATATCAACATATACGGGTGCCTCGTATGCGGTAAATACTTTCAGGGAAGAGGGAAAAACTCCTACGCTTACGCGCACTCCATTCACGAGGACCATCACGTCTTCATAAACTTAGAAACAACTAGGGTGACCAGAACGGCTTCCCATTGCATACTTGTTCTCACCATCTACCTTAGGTTTACGTTCTACCCGACGGTTACCCCGTTTCGGATCCCTCTCTGGAAGACATTGCTTTCGTGCTCGCACCCAATTTTACACCTAGCTCTATCGTTAATCTATCATCCCCCGCACACCTTGAGAAGCTTTCCTATGATCTACAACACGAACCATATCTTTCCGGTTACATCGGTCTCAACAATATCAAGCGGAATGATCATATGAACGTAGTCATCCACGCCCTCCTCCACGTGCCTCCACTTCGCGATTATCTCCTCCTCTCAGATTTTCGGGGTAAAGAGCCCGAACTTCTCAAACGCTTCGCCGCTCTGGCAAAAAAAATATGGAATCCCCGCCTATTCAAGAGCCAAGTCAGTCCTCACGAATTTCTTCAGGAAGTTAATCGCGCTAGTGGTGGCAAATTCCGACTAGAACAACAGGGGGATCCAGTCGAATTCCTCGGTTGGCTTCTGAACCGCCTACATAAGGACCTTGGCGGCTCAAAGAAGCGAAATTCAAGTGCGATCCCATCTTGTGATTTTCCTCCCCGTTTACCTGATTAATATGATAGGCATCATGTTTACCACTTTCCAGGGTGAATTGAGAGCTGAAACCCAGCAAGTCCTTATTCGCCCCGATTCCGGGGAAAATGAGAAACCTCGTTTCGACATAGACCGAGGTATATACAATTGTCTCGTCAACGAAGTACAAAGTCTCATTTACTCACGTGTAGATATTAAATCAACTGTATCACCATTTTTGTTCTTGGCGGTCGATCTGCCGCCACCTCCGCTGTTCCAGGACTCTCATGTAAAGAATATCATTCCACAAGTCAGTATCCACTCTGTTTTGGCGAAATATGACGGAAGAACCACTCAGGTATATTTGTCTTTACCTTCACGTCATTTTGTTCACGGTCCGTCACGTTCAGGAATCAGCCGGCCAATTAAAGCGTTATAAATGTCAAAGGTTGCCGCAGTACATTATCCTACACTTTAAGCGCTTCACCAAAAATATCTTTGTTGAGGAAAAGAACCCGACCATCGTCAATTTTCCCCTCCGAGGATTGGACTTCAGGGAGTGTGCGTCCTATAATATCTCCGGATTACGCTTGTCGTGACTAGTTCTGATCATATTCCTAGATGTTGATGGACCTCCGGACAATACACCAACATTGTACGATCTGATCGCCAACGTAACCCACGAATCAGTTGCTGGTACCACGAGAGACAAAGAAAGTACTGTATGGAAAGTTCACTTGAGAGCCGCGGGTGGAGGTGGTGATAATGAGAAATGGTTCATGATTCAAGACCTGATTGTAGAAGATACCAGGAAAGAAATGATATTCCTTGGCGAGACAGTCCTCCAGGTCAGACTGCCTTACTTGGAACATCAGCATAGGCTTAACGTTTTGGATAGATCTGGGAGCGCCGTAAAAAAGAGCCCTAATTGTTCTAGCGGACAGTTAATCATATCCCCAACCATACCCGCCTATGTACCATACGCAGATTCGACATTACATATCAATCTCTCTAAAATTTTTTGTATTTGGCAGTACCAGTACCTGCCCCTTAAGAAGATCTTGTGCCAGGAAGCCCCGGAGCTTTTCTGAACCATCAAATTCAATATCATTAGTGTTTAATCCGGAGACCGTCTGCTTGGAAAACTTACTCAGACTCGACTCGGCGGATGATGAGGGGCTTGAAAATGTAAACACCTGAACCGACGCCTAAAACAGTGAGGCTGGTGTATATCGTATTGTGGCACTCTCCCTCTCACCAGTGGCGGCAGCAACCAAAAAGGGGACCAGTCGTTGTCTGAATAGCATCGTCACCGTTCTTCGTGAATGCCAACAGCCGGTTAGCGCTTAGCTCTTAACACTGATACTTAATGGGCCCGTCGGAGATCGAATCCTCCAATTAACTCAGCCACATGATGTTGAACAAACACATTGATTGTTGTAAGCCAGTATGTACAACAATCGTTATCAGGACAATAACAGCAAGAAACGGGCACAGATCACAAAGAAAAACACTTCAAATAGAGTATATGTAAAAAATAACATCTGCAATCAGACAAAGCCCATTTTCTGGAATTACCAGGGCAAATGTCAGTAAACAGGGTGACGGCAGTGTGTTTGAGTGATTTCAGGTACCTGAAGAGCTTGCTTTGCGGCTTCCTCCTTGGCTTGGGACTTAGAAGAACCTTTTCCGACACCTTTAACTTCTCCTTTGACTACATACTTTTAGCCATGCGAGAACAGGATTAGACATGCCATCCGACCTACACTTGCATCGAATTGTCCAAACAATTTCGTGAGAGGGACCTTCGGAAGAATGCTCCCAGGAGAGGAACCCTTCTTCCTTGTCCCGTGCCAGGCCTGTACGAGTGGTAGCTGCCTCGAGACACAAAACTAAAAGGATAGTAAAACCCACGGTTATGCAACGTCGTGGCGGAGGCTTTAGTATTCGGAGTGAGTACATAGGCAAGGGCAATATAAGCGGGACGGCCCCGACGCACATGCCATTGCGATGAGTTGGCTGCGATATCAAGAGAGGAATACCGGTTGGGTGCTAGGGTACTCTCATGCTCGAACTACTCATCTTTTGTACTCCTCCAGGGCATCCTAGCCCGGATACTAGATGTTAGGTTTGGTTGTTATCCTGGTAGATCCAGTTGAATCCCATTGGTCGGGATCCTTCGCATTCCGGTATCTTGATCAGAATTCTTGCCAGCAAGAACTGTCAACGATGGAGCAACAGCGTTTATAGACTTTACCAAGAACCCATGTAAAGAATCCATGTTAAGCTCAGTTTGCCTAGGTGGCACTTCCTGAAATTTGGTGCTCACACGATCTTAGAGACTATTGGATCACCAGAATCTAGTGACCGAACTTGCAGCGATAGATTGCCTCCATATCCCCAAGAGTAGATACACACCCTCTCCCCGAGCCTTTGGTTTGCTCAGCCCCGGGAAGGTCTTGAGATCATAACGCAGCCATGACAGAAGGCAGGGAACACGCGTTGATTTGATGGAGATGGATAAGAGATGCACAGTGGATATGAAAATTTACAGAAGGAAGCTGGGGTTCGGCAGGGGGTGGCAGACACCCACAGGAGTACTCAGGACGAGCTTACCGGACCACGAAGAGCGAAACGAGTGCTATAGGCGTCAACATTCGAGGTCACTTGAGTGGTAGTAGATTGCGCCCGTCTGTGGACTGACGTGATGGATCATAGAGTCGTGTGGAAGGCGTGGGGCCTCAGTAACGATGCGCTGTGACCAGAGCAGAATTAGCTTGAAGGATATACGATACAATGTGGATACCCTAGTTGAGGACGGGCACGGAAAGCCGACCTGAAGATTATTGGGGTGCAGGCTACGATTTCAGGATATAAATTTGGACCCGAGGAATCACATCAAGACGCCGATAGCGGGTGCGCTCTCTCCTGTAGTTGGCAGTGAGAAGGATTGAGTCGGTCCGGGGCCCGGTATGGGTGACCGAGTAACAGACCACCAGATTACTTGCTCACTTAGAGACCGCCCCCGTCTTCGAAGGCCCGGCGTCACCACGGAAAAGGACAGTCAGCCCGTTCGTTGATCGCTATTGATGGCATGCAGCAGCACCGTAAAATTCGGCAAGCGTTGGACATTGAAATCGTGTTGAAGGAAAACATGAAAAGGAGCAGCGTTACCGACTGGTGATGAAACAAGTTAATTGTACTATATCGAAGGTGCCTTTTCCTCTTCTCTGAGAAGTGCTAAAGCAGCGTTCGCGGCATTGTCCCGTGCGACATGTTTCTTAGCCGCTGTGCCAGTACCACGTGGGATGCCCCTAACTGAAAAAACGACACTCACCAAAACTGAACGCAGCGACGAGAAACAGCTTACTCTTGCAGACAGAAGTCCATTGTGGTAAATGAGCAGGCCCTGAGCTGGTGTCAATCCAACTGAGGTCAGTTAAACGTTGTCGTTGCTGTAGCCCTAACTAATAATTGGTCTTGATTTCGTTTATGGAGGACACCACGGCTTACAGTTGTTCAAGGCAGATTGGCCAGCTAAAAAAACAGGTACGTGAGCTTCCGTGCCGATGAAAGGGACCGTTTAGGGCTCACAGTCAGACATGAGCAGGGAATTGTGGTTTCTGTCGACGTCGTACAGGGCACCTGTAGCTTTTATCCCAAGCGTAGAAGCTCCTCGGTGGCACAATCACAGAAGACTCTTCAACAGCTGCGTCCATATTGGATTTCATTAATCGAGGATGAACTTGCATGACCATAAGGAAAAAGCGGGTCAAAATGGCGAGGAAAACCACACACGATGGTTCAATATCCTGGACAAGTCACTGGTGCAAAGAATTCTAGACAAGACCACAAGCACTAGACATGCTTGAAACATGGGATACGCATTTCTGTGCTCCGCACTGCCTTGATTCATGACTTCGACAGACACCCGATGATGAAAATTTTCCCAGAAAGCACGGATTTATCCTAAGAACTGATGAATGCCTCGCAGCGCGTTCCTTCACCCAAGCGTAGGCGTATCGAAGACAGGTAGGACCCCCACTTGCGGTCCAGTAGTCTCCAATACAAGAAATAGGCCACCCACAGCAAATAGACAGGAGCAGCATATGATGGATGATTTGTCTTTGTTCAGAACCACGAGGTTGCCACGAACTGGTCCGCGAAACAGGCCGTATCGATCACTGGTGCCGTCCTTATAATGCATTGCGTTATGATCGGTGTTTCCTGCATGTCCTGGAGTGACTGCGATTACGACTACAGCGCGTTGCTGTGATGAGAATACGGTTGGAGTCTGTTGAAAGTGATAGCTTTGTGTGCCGTTGTTTCTCGGCAGGACGTCGCTGCGGCGGACTCGGAATCAATGGAACTCCTCTTGGATGGCGATTGAATTGATATATTGGCTACAGAAGAGGCGCCAAGACCGTACTGGAACAATATACCAGAGCAAAGGACATGAATTAGGCTGCTGCTTCCAGAGAGTCAGCAGGAGAGCCATCTCATCTGCACCGGCACCGCATCGCCATCCGCCAAGCCTGGTCACCTATCTGTGTGATCCTCGTGCTCCAGTTTTGATCGGAGACCAAGTTGTCTGCCTTCGTGACAAGTGCAGTCGTTCTTGTGGCGGCCATCTGAGTGGTCCTAGTTCTCCCTACAGTGTACAACGTCAGCGGTTCGGACATGTTGCGTTAGCAGCAGCGGGAACTGCGGAGGGTGTTCAATGAGCGTTTGAATGCTGGATGCAGGAGAAGGTGTTTTGTGTGCAAATCGAGTCTTCATGAAGCATCATAACGGCGACTCGCCGTCCGCTCATCCGAGTCGTATTTCCGTCAAAAATAGGTTACTTGGTTTGTGCCCCTCCCTTTTTGTTTATTCTGGCAGCTGGATTTGCTAGGAACGGTTCGAAAGAGTGATTAATAGGTATTGCTCTCATTGATTTGTTGGGATGAAATCCACTCGGTGGCAGTGGTGCGAGGGGATTTAATTGAGCCGCAGTCTCATAAAAAATGTGAAGGCGGCAAGGATTAAACGTGGAATAGCCCTGTAGGATCCGCATACTCATAGCATAGATTTAGCTGGGCCCCTGAGCACAATATGGCACACCCCGTGGACATTCAAGTTCAGCGAACTGATGTTTCATGTCTTGCGAGTGAAGCCCAAGGCAACGGCATATCGTATACCACCAGATCTAAGCTACTTACCACCGGCTTAAAATGGATGCAGATGCCAATGAGGTGTGAATCCGATGGTATAGTCACGCAGACTTTCCCCCATGTAACATGGCACTTGAAGGCTACGGATATGAAGTGGGTGCATGGGACATTTTTCCAAGAAGAGTTGATAGGGATATGTGAATCCCAGGTTTGTAAACGGCGGCTTCAGAGAGCGAGGCCGGCAGATTGAGAAGCCGGGGATCAAGCTCGAGTTTCGCGGGGTACCAAAGGACTCGCACCTGAGAAGCATTGCCAAGCGCGCAATGCTGTATATGATGTATTATACGGAGACTGTACTGGGGCACGGTGACAAGTTATTTATCGGTCGGCGAGTGACCATGTGACCAGGAGAGCAAGAGATTCTCGGGAGTTTAGAAGTTAAACAAACTTTGAAAGTTGATTATGTTTTTTTTTTTTAAAGTGGGCAGATCTATGTCAAAATCGGGAGCATGATTTGGCCCCTGGAGGGATAGGAGTCCCGCGGCCGGGTTACAGTACGTGGTATTTAGTGTCATTGGCCGTCGTGCATGGGAAGCTGCGCGACATACCGGTGTGAAAGCTGTAGGATGAAGGGAAAGGGTTTCGGGGTGGTCTACGGAGAGTGTGATCAAATATATCACTGAAATTAGCGCCAAGATAGGGGGAACCGAGTTAGTCTGCATCCAGAGTGACATGGTGCGGGCAACAGAGTAACCGACAAGGCCTGTGACAGGCGCCAATCGTCTGAACTTGAGCAGCGACTTTAATTAGAATGGGAATCATGGGACCTGACACGACGATCAGAGCGCGGATGACTGTTCGTGCAATCTGGGACCCGCAGCGGCGAAGGGGGGTGGAGGGCCTTCGCGGGGGTTCTCTGGGGCGCTAGAATGGGCCGCGAGTGGAGAAGGAGGGGCCGGGGGAGGAGGGTTGGGGGGGGGAGATTAGTCGAGTAAAGGGACGGCAAGTTGCGGGGGGGTTGGACGTGATCATTTTTGGGTGATTCCATCAGCAACAGCGCAGGAGTGTCGCCAAGCTGGGCCAAAGTGCCTGCGCCCCCCATTTCTTCCCACCTATATTCCTCTTTCTCCCCTTCACCCCTCCCCTGCCCTCCCCCGGCACTCCCGACGCTCTGCTCGTCTCCACCTCTTCGGTCCTTGGCCCTCACTCTCGGCACCACCCTTTCCCCCCCGCTTCTCACCGCAGGTTTTTCCCACACTTGCCTGTCGTCTCCCACCTGTTCTCATTCGCACCCTGCCCTCCTGCAGTTTCTTGAAAAAATGTCCCAGCAACAGTCCGCAGCCTCAAATGATATCCAAGAGAGAATAGCCGCCGCCCGGCGCGAGGCAGAGAGCTTGAAAGAGAAGATTCGCGCCAAAAAGGAATCATCAGCCGATACGAGCTGTAAGCCTTCCAAATTCCCTCTGTCGTACGTTCAGTGCTCATCGTCACACACAGTGCGCGCAATGGCTGCAGAAGTCGATGCTCTGCCCCGTATCGTTATGCGCCCTCGTCGCGCCCTCCGCGGTCATCTCGCCAAGATCTATGCTATGCACTGGGCTGCTGACCGCAGACATCTCGTTTCCGCCTCCCAGGACGGAAAGCTGATAGTTTGGGATGCTTATACTACCAACAAAGTCCATGCTATCCCCTTGCGTTCGAGCTGGGTCATGACTTGTGCCTACTCGCCTTCTGGAAGCTATGTTGCATGTGGTGGTCTCGACAACATCTGCTCAATCTATAGCTTGAATAACAAAGACGGTATAAACGCCACCAAGGGTGCTCGTGAGCTGAGCGCCCACTCCGGTTACCTCAGCTGCTGCCGATTCATCAATGACCGCCAAATCGTCACTAGCTCTGGGGACATGACCTGTATGCTTTGGGACATCGAGGCTGGGGTACGAGTGATTGAATTCAGCGATCATACTGGCGATGTGATGAGGTAAATATCTTTTTTTTTTTTTTTTTTTTTACCTTGAATATCTAGATTAACTTTTCATCGCTAGTTTGTCGCTTGCGCCTGGAAATAACAACGTTTTTGTTTCTGGAGCTTGTGATGCCACAGCAAAACTATGGGATATCAGAACCGGCCGAGCGACCCAAACCTTCACTGGCCACGAGTCTGACATCAACGCTGTTTCGTAAGGGTTACGTTTTTTATTTTTTCTAGCACCGAATACCGACCCACGTCACCCGTAGGTTTTTCCCGAATGGCGATGCCTTTGCTACAGGCTCAGATGATGCATCTTGCCGTTTGTTCGACATCCGTGCCGACAGAGAACTCAACACTTTCACTCATGACAACATCCTCTGCGGCATTACTTCAGTCGCATTTTCCATTTCTGGTCGTATTCTCTTTGGTGGGTATGATGACTGGACTTGCAATGTCTGGGACACATTGAAAGGCGAGCGTGTTGGAGTTTTGACTGGACATGAGAACCGTGTCAGCTGCCTAGGTGTCAGTGCTGATGGCATGGCTCTCTGCACAGGCAGTTGGGATAGCACCTTGAGGGTAGGTTTTCACACATAATTCCCCTCCCATGCAGCTGACAATGTGATATAGGTGTGGGCATAACCGAGTTGACAATGCATGCTCCACGTTCGTAGCCACCGTCATGCCGTTCATGTTGCTCTTGCTGTTTCTGGATCCGTGGAACCAGCATCTGTCACTTTATATGTTAAATCTATTACTCACTCGCAATTTTCGGACTCATGATGGTTTAGACACCCTTGAACCCTCTCGGTACCGTCCGCCTCGCTTTCGTCTTAATCCACTTCGGGTCTTGACTTCCCTGTTGATTCTGAAGTATTCCCCGCTTGCTACTCATACCTCTCCCTTCTATTGTTTTCATCCATTCCTACTGCCTCATGTATATACTGGTCACTTGATTGCGGAATTCACTGTTCGACCTGTTTCTTTGTTCTGCAAAGCGATATGAAGTTTCAGAATGTACAAACCCTAACCCTAGAGACGCCCATGAAGCCTGAGTTGATTCACGAGCAGTGGGCGTTGCTCTTTGTATCTTGTCGTGGCCGCCTCCAGCAACGCGCTTGAGTCATTCGTGAGGTCGTTCGTGGAAACCTCGCACGGGAACCGGTACAGCATGTCTGAGGATGATAGGGCTGCCAAGGCAGCAAGGGCAAAAGCGATGGTATGTACCCGAGTGCATGACGACAACCCAATAATTCATCCTGGTATCTCAGCTCAAGAAGAGGCAGCTGAAGAAAGTAGCTGGATCTGGTGGCCCACCCTCAGATGTAACCTCTCCACCGTCGAGAACGATGACGCCCGCGCTCTCCGAACCAGTAGACATTGAAACGAAACCAGGTGGCATTGATGATGTGTAGGTTTGGCTGCATTTCGAGTTCAGCGTCGAGCTTAATTGTTCCTGTCCCTTTTGAACTTTTGGGGTTCCTTGCCATCGTGGACTTTTCACAGGTTCAATGCGAAGAATGAGCCGGACACGTCCTGGCTGTCCTCCTTACCGAGAGCACCCTCACCGCCTGCGCAGGTCGCAACACCGTATTCTGATTCATCAGCTCGATCACCACCTCTTCCATTGGCGCAGAGTCCAGCCCCAAAAGAAGCTATTCCGTCAATCAATGAGCTTGCGTTGCACAAGGAAGTCGACTCCTTGCGTTTGGAGATATCTTCTCTCAAGCACCGGTCAGAAACTTTGGAGAGTGGTACGCGTCGTTACTGAATCTCCTACAAAACACAAATGGGCCTAATAATATGCTTGTAAAGAGATAGCTGAGGTTCATCACAAGAACAAGGAGCTAGAAGAATTGCTGGAGCAAGAGCGAACTGAGCATCAGGCACTCGATGCGCGTTTCGAGGAGTTGCGGAAAGTTACAGACATCCAACTAAGCGACCACAAGGAAACTATCTCGTTGCTCGTGTCTGAAAAGGCTACACTTACGAGTGAGATTCACCGCCTAGATGAAGCCGAAATGAGTATGTGCATCGTTACCAAACACGTTCCCCAGTGCTAATTAGATGCGTAGGAGCCCAGGGGGCGGAAGAGCATTTGGAGCAGGAGAAGGAGAGAAATACAGATTTAAATGTGCAGCTTGAAAAGCTACGCGAACACATCAATTCTGTAACTCAGAAGCTTGAGGGACTACAGGGCAAGGAGAAAGATATGAACGAGAAACACCGAGAGCAAGTGAGTACATACCCTCTATTTGCTTGATTGCACATCTTACACGACAACAGGAACGTCATTTGCAACTCTTGACAGCGTCGGCCTCCGAAGCGCGCAAGGACGCTGAACGTTATCAACGCAAGCTTAAGGAACTGGAGGACCAAATCCAAAATGACGATCGCTTGGAACGGGTGGAGGCTTCCCTGAAGAACACTCAAGAGCGCGCAGATGAATTAGAATTCCAGCTGTCCAAACTCAAACATGTGGGTGGCTGATAACGTTCAACACACGCGCCTTATATCGAAACTTTCCAGGCTCACTCTCTTCTCAAAACTGAGAATGAGGCCCTAGACACCCAGCTAGCAGAGTCCACAGAGGCAAAAGCCCAACTAGAACTTAAACAAGTTGGGTTGGAGAAAGAGCACGAATCTACGCTCAGACATCTAAATGATGTGACGAAGGAGCGGGATGCTTTGACGACGGAGAAGACTTCGCTTCACCAGTCCGGTCAGGGCAAGGAAGCAGCGATCGCCAGTCTCAACACCCAACTCTCCCAGGCGGCAACAGAGATAGGCAATCAGAAGAGACAGGTGCAGACTCTTCAGACGGATCTCAAGGCGGCACAAAAGCGGGTGGATGATGCGGAGCGGGCCAAACAGCGGCTCCAGGAGGAGGGTACTAATCTCATGCGTTCACTGGATGAACTCCGACCAAAAGTCGTTGAACTCACTGAAGACAAAATCCAACTGTCCGAAAAGGTAGCCCATCTGGAACACGCGCTTCGTGATTGCGATGGAACCACATCGAGTCTTGAAGTGAAGTTAGCAGATGTACGACAGGAAGCGGAGAAGCAACAAGCTGATTGGAAAGCCCAGCTCTCGAAATTGGAACGAGAGCGCTTGGAGGCAGTAAGGTCATCATCAACAATGGAGAATGGGTTCACAGAGCTTCAGAAGGAGCTGGAGAACGCCCTTGATAGCATCCACAGGCTGGAGTCCGAACGCCAAGCTCTTCGTCAGGATATTCAGGCTCGACTCCAGGAACTTGACCACCTGACCGGCACTTCCCGAGCTCAGGCTGCTGAGATCACCAAGCTTCAATATGAACTCAATGAAAGACGAACGGCGCAGGTGAGTTTAGTTTCGTTCATCTCCATGGAGTAAAATGGATCAATACGTTTTAGGAGGAAGAGGAAGATTTCCTTGAGCAAGCACAAAATGAAGTCGAGTCGCTGCGAGCTGAACTGAACTCTACAACCGCTGAGCTCGAACAACTTCGACAAGGTCACCCGCCATCGTTACAGAATAGCTCCCCTCCATCACTAAACGAGGAGATGTTGAATTCACTTCGCCAACAGCACGCTTTGGACCTTTCAGCTGCGCAATCACAGATCAGGGCCCTCGAGAATTCAGTGTTCGATGCCGACGCTCGGGCACACGCGCTACAAAAACAAGTGCGAGTGCTGGAAGCACAGCTACGCCCAAGTTCAAGATTAGGACAGCGGTCCTTTTCCCCCGGTCTCTCCTCTCGACCCGCTAGCCGAGCACAACCTCATTCCGATCTCGGACATTCGTCATTTAGCTCTCAAAGACCACCCCTTTCTCGTTCTGTCTTTGATCAGAACATGACGCCGGAAACGCGTCACAAACGCAAAGTAAGTTTGAGCATGCTCAAGGCCCGCATCGACAGTGAGGTCAACGTAGGCTCTGGGCCTCCATCTCGAGCACTCTCCCCGGTCCACTCTCACACCGGCACGTCACCGTCCTCACAACTGGACTTCTCTCATCAGCACCAGAAAGGGCCTCTTCGTCCCCAATTCTTGGACGAGTCACACGTGTTTTGGTGTAGCTCATGTACTGGTGAACTAGTTGTATTATAGTAGGGTTCCAACGGGAGAATATTACATGATCATCTAATCGTACAATGTCCGCTCAATATGACCAGTATCCGATATATAGTATGAGAGATGCGATCGTTAGATAGCCGGTAAGGTGACAAAAATTAATCAGAAGAAGCCCTTGCGGTCTGTCTTAATCTTGCGTAGGCGCTCAAGGAGGTCCTGTTTGGTTGTGGGTGCGAGCCCATTTCTGGTTGTTTGGTTTATAAACTCACCTCGACCTCCTCCGCTTGGAGTGTTCCACGCCTTCGCTCGTGCTCCAAGCCAAGCTCCAAGCTCTCCAGAACATCATTAATGAGCTCCCGGTAATTAACACCAAAGAACTGGGTCAGCTTGGCTGCGCGACGACGACGTAGTTGGAAGTCTGACACCTCCGGTTTCGGGCTAGTGATAGTGATTTCGGAGGCTATGGACAGCATAGAAGTGCGGGCAGGTAATGAGCGCCTACGTTCCGATTTTATGGATGAGGCGTTTGAGAGGCGTCGGTCTTTCGTCAATGGGGTCTCACGAAGGGGCGGAGAATTGTCAGCGCCTTCGTAATCGTTAAGGTATTGATGTAGCTCCGCGAGAGATTCCTTGTCATCCTATATTGAACTAGTAGTCAGCCTAAGATAACACAGGCGAGTGGCACCAAATCAGACAAACCCGATCAAGAATGTCGCCGAGGGATTTCAATGAATGTTGATAATGATGAAATACTAATGATGTTCGTAGGACACTTTGTTGGGTCGGTGAATCGTCAAAGTCGTAGCAATCCTGCCCTTCGGAAAGTAGCCTTAAGCTGGATTCAGCAGTACTAGGCCGATCACTTTTCTTGGGTTTCTGCTTGATGTAAGATGAACGATTGGGATTTCGCTGTTGATAGGTAGGGGAGGGAACCTCTCCAGGTGGTATAAATCCGCCGAATGAAGGTGGTGGAGGTGATTTCGACATCTTCATATAAATTGCAGCCGGTACTGACGGCGAAGGCGAATGACGGGTGTGATACAGCGTTTGCGGAGGCGCAACGCCAAACAGCTAGAAAACCCTTTTAGCAGCTGTATGCCATCGCCAGAAGTGCGACACGTACCTTTTCCATCTTCTGCGCCCTGCGGACGTTGAGAGCCTTCTCCTTGTGATTGAGCTCCTCCTTCATCCTGTCCACATCGTCTGACCACGATGGTAGATCCCCAGCAGAGCTACTTCGTCTTCTACGCAGCCAAGCTTTGCGGGTGGCTTCGGTCTCTTCTGCGAGCATGTCCTCTGTTTGAATAAGAGGTAGAGAGGCTTCTGGACGGACGACACCTAACACGAGGTCGGTTGGTACTCGGGACCCCAAAAAGCGGTGGAGCTTGGCAAGCTTCTCTCGTTTGCGCCGCTTTTCGGCCTCGGCATGCTGTTCTGGGGTCATAGCCTCATACAAAGATAGCAGCGAAGGAGATGCGGGTCGGTGTGTGCCGGTAACATTGGGCGCGAAGTTAATGGCAGACACTGCATCATCCAAATCTTCTTCGTCTGATAAATCAATAAAAGATGTTCGGGAACCCTGTCTAATTTGGACATCAGCGAAGCTCCCGGCCTGATTACTCGTGTGGTCGCCTGATACGCCTAGTCTAGCTTTATAAGTAGCAGATTGTAACAACACCTGATTGAACGACTCGGACAGTTCGTCCGGGGTGACAGGGATGGAATGTCGCCGGCCAGAGGACTGGATGAGCTTAAGCCTCTCCGAGTCTAGGGCACGGGGAATCGTGTCCTTTTTAGGTCTGCCGCCGCGTGCAACAGGGCGTGAGGGATCCTGTTGCGCCACGATATCTCCTCGAGGAGTTTCGCCGAACATGCGAGCCAATTTGCGGGATTTTTTGACGAGGTCCGCCCGATCATCCATATCCAAAAAGTTGGACGTCGGAGGCACCTCCACGCGCTTATCAGATGGGCTCAAGCGCGGAGAGGAACTGCGTGAGGACGAGTCTGTTCGTGCGGATTTGAGCGTCGGAATGGAGAAAATGGGTTTCTGGGAGCGAGGAGAGGGAGCACGGTCGTCTGGGGGGTTGCTAGCTTCATTTGTCCTGTACATGAGCATGTCTGTGTCGTGATCTGGCAGAGCGGGAAGGGGAAAGGTGGGTGCTGTGGGCGAGAAGAAGTCGATAAACGATCGTCGGTCTTGTTCTGGGGAGGTGGGAAGGTATGTGGTATGTGGTGAGTCTGGGTCGTAAGCTATGCGAGGTTTTGTAATGAACGCTTTGTCCTCGTTGGCGGATGGAGGGCCGATGGTAGACCCTGAACTATTCGAATCAGCTGAGGCTCTGCGCGACGAGGCGTGGGAATCCAAGGGTCGCCGTCGCCATGAATGGTGTTGGCTGTTATTGGTGATGTCGATAAAATCGTTGGAATACTGTCTCCGGATGTCCAGCACCTGGTCATATGTATAAGTCATTCGACCTAGGTCGGGGGATTGCTTAGTTAGCGCGGCCTTGTGTGTGTCCTGGCGTTGACAGAGACTCACCTGCGGCTCTGTTGGAGAGAGGGTCGAGGGGAGGCCCGTCCGCCGGGAAGAGTCTTTTGAGGTGGTCATCCCGGGTTGACGGCCTTGACACACTATCCGAAAATAGATCGACGATGTTTCTACAACGGTTCAGGCGTTTGTCGACAAGCAGAGAGACAGCCCGCAAGTGTGATCGTTGGGAGGTTGCACGCGGTCGTCGTTCCAGGCTGTCGTCCCCCGCCCCCCAATCAGCACACGTATGCGACCGTCGTGTACCCACACACATTCTACCAACACAGCCTTCCATCTCAGATACGTCAGCCTGACGGACTTGCCGACCGCTAGATGTATTCCCTTCCGCTTCCTGGTCAAACATGTTATTGATTGTTGCTCCTACTTCTTCTTCTTCCTCTTCCTCCTCTTCTTCTTCTTCAACGTCTCCCAGTTGCTCTTTCACATGGGCAAGATCGCCCAGCACGGGAGCAGGATTGATATATGGATTTGTTGTGCTGGATGGACAATTTAAACGCTGAGCCGAGGCTCTTCCCGCCTGCGCTAGACATGTCTGGATACCGTTGCCATCCAGCTGAACTGACCTGGGACTGGCGGGCCCCTCCCTGTCTGTACCAGATAATCTTGGGGACCTCGGCTGTCTATTCCCTCGCGGAGGAGGTGGCAGGCCAACAGGGAAGTAGGGTCTGACGGCCGGGCTAACCGGGGGTGTCTGCGCTAGGAGCTCGGGAACCTGGCCTCTCAGGCGTTCCTCATGCTCGAGCAGGGCATCGAGGTCGGGAGATATCACCAGCGACTCTGGTCGGGCTGCAGGGGGTGAGTGGGCAAGCATAGACACTCAGGACGTAGTCCGTCTCCGACGAACGAGGGATGGTGAGCCAGGGAGAGGTGATCCGTTCCACCGAGTGACTTGTGTCAGATGCCTCCACAAGGTCGCCGTCGGGGAAAACCCCTAATCGGTGGGCCTCTCTGTATATGAACACAGCTCTCCCTCTATCTATCATCTGGTATCAGGCGCGATCGCACCACCACCTTCTCCATCTCATCTCTATACTGCCTTTTTTTTTTTTTTTTCCGCCGAGCTATCGCCGTCCATAGCAACACATTTGATCTGTACTCAAGCCATATAAATATATCGATGTATTAGTCTTGAGCGAATGTACCGTATTTATGCTAGAGTACAATGTGCATCAACATATTCATGAGCCTCATGATCAAGCAGTTGATGGTATGCGACGAGGAGGTAATGGTGGTGGTGTACTCGCAGGGGGTGCTGTAGACGTGTCCAAAATCATCTCATCTGACAGAAAAGTCACTGCTTTATCTGGCAGCACTGTGCTCCCCCCCTTCGGTTTCACAGGCTCGGCTAAAGGGGCTGCCTCAGAATGATCCCGGTCAACCAGCCCATCGTTGGAGCGGGTAGCCGATCCCGGAGTCGAGCGGGGAGGTAGTGGCGGTGGTTTCGGTCGGGCCGTGGCCGGTTCCTGCAGTAAAGGAGAATGTGGCTGTGACGATTGGGCTTCCGAGGCTGCTTGGGCCAACGATGGTGTTCTGGGTGCTGGCACATCGGGGCCCTGCCCAGCGTTGACAGGGCTTCCCCATAACCGATACATGGCAGGCTTTTTGGATTTGACCGAATCGGGCACCAGGCTAGGTTGAGGTGCAACATAACCCATGGACATCGCTTCGCCCTTGCGACTCGCGTGTATGCCGGGAATAGTCATCGTCTTGGCCTGGGGTTGAGCTTGGATGGGTACAGGCCGAACTTCTTCGCCTGAGATGTCGTCGGTAGTGTCAATGTCGGTGTTCATCACTCGTGATGTCGAAGGCAGAGATTTTTTTGGTGTTAGTCTCGGAGTGATAGAACGGTGTCCTGTCTGCCCCAAGAAAGAGGTCAATTGTGTCCCTTGGTTCATGGCGGCAGGATTGCTGTCTACATTCTCGCCCTTCGGATCCCCTGCAGGAGATGTAGATCGGCTTAAATTTGCCTCCTCCTCCGACTCGCCATTACGTTCGCGTTCACGACCTCGTCGCTCTGCTACAGCGGCTCGAACTTCTGCGTAACTAGAGCGTTTGTTGCTAACGTTGTCGGCTTTGCTGCGCAGTCTGGATACTGGATCCTCATTCTCCTCCGAGTTAACGAGCTCTTTTTTTAAATTTCCCCAGTTGACACCCCACTTGCGCATAGCTTCACGAGCAGTGTTGCTGAGTGCCTGCTTGTCACCAGCCTTGGACTTTAATGTGGAAAGGAAAGATGGTGAACCTGGATTGCTACTGCCAGGTGAATTTGAAGACGCGTTTGAAGCTTTGTCGCCGCGCGGTGTGGTGACAGAAGGCTCTAGGGTACTGTCTGTCGATTTGCGGCTCCTATGGCTCTTGGCAGAGTGCATCGACGATCTGCGTGAGTGGGAGGCTTGAGGATCTGATACAGGCGGGTCTGTCTCATTTTCATTCGGAATGCAGATATCTGGAGGTATGTCACTGGAGAACGTTGCTACGGGAAGAACGTCCGACGATCGATTTCGTAGTTCTTCCTCAAGCATTTGCATGGACAGGGACCCATCTTGGTGGCTAGCTGTAGAGGATAATTAATGACAGGAGATAATAGAGAGAAAATACAGAGTACACACCAGATTCCTGTTCTCTCATTGGGGTTTCTTTAACGATAGGTATTACAGAGGCTGGGCGAGATCTGTCGCTCTCTGATTCAGATAGACTGTTCATAGCCTCAACAGGTAACGAAGAATTCTCGGGAGCCGCATCCGATGGAATGGCAGTCGGGGCCGAGACAGTTGACCGCATGTCGTCGTTGGCCAGCATCGATAGACGAGTCCCGAGCCTCTCAAGCCGCGATGCGTCTGACCAGATACCACCACGGTGCTGATACAGAAGGCTTTCGAAAAATGCGATATCATCCATGTTTGGCAGAACCACAGATTCCTGGATCTACAAGCCCAATATGAAGACAAATCAACCGACAGGACACAAAACTCACAATTTCCTTGAGCTTTGATTCGATGGTGCCCAGGATCATACCCCACTTAATTTGACGATCGCTCACGATGGGCTCCACCTCCAAGACCATTCTGGGGTTCTGCGTGAAGGCATACCAGATGCGGTTGCTAGGTGGTCGCTTCACTTTGATTAACAGGTTTCCTTCTAGCTCCCTGATCACAACCGCCAGAACAAGTTTGACGGTGTATGATTTGAACTGGCCCAGATTGATGATAGCAGTTGCTTCGACGGTTATCCGAAATTCGCCTTTGTACTGCAGGTGCACCTCCAGAGACGCATCTCCTTCCCTCGTGAGTTCCTTAAGCATCGGCTTGCTCAGCATCGGAGCTTTGTTTCCAACCGAAACTTCCGTTACAACGACGTCTGTAAGGAAAGTCGGGCGTTTGACTTTGGATAATTTCTTCATGAGGCGGCCGATAATATATGCCTCGAGTACGTGTGTCCGGTAATAGCTGAAGAAGATGCGTCCGATCAGGGCGTTGAGCCATCGCATTGGAATAACATCTGGCTGTTCATCCAGTGTATGAACAAGACGATCCATATCTGCCGCATGGAAGACGGCCTCGAGAGGGGAAAGCGTTGGCGTTTGGGGAGGATGGCCCGAAGCATGGACCAATGCCAGATACCAATCCTCCATTTCGACATTAGAGCGAACGAAGATGAACCATTGAGTGAGCGAGTTCAATTCCCTTTCCCTCGCTGCCTCGCGCTGCTTCTCCACATCGTTCAATCTTGGCTTTTCCCTCTCGTTCTGCCTCCCAGTAATGCCGCTGCTGTCCGAAACACCATCAATATCCTCTTCCTGTGATTTCGGATACTTGGTGGCAGTGGGTAGGACCTTGTCTACAGAGGCATTTTTAAGCTTCAAGCAGATAGCATTCCGCTTTGCGAACAGCTCTCCATCCATCTGTCCCTCTGGATAAATCACGACATCATGGCTGCCGAGCTCCACCACAGCCTCACACTCGGTCATTTCCTCGTCCTCATAAAGGTACAAGACCTTTCCCTTCAAAACGACATACCACATGTCCTTCGGTCGTGACTTCTTCGGGTCCTTTGAACGCGAATCCAAAAAAGAACGAACGAGGTTGACGTACCCTCCGTCCGTGGAGGGTTCTTCGAATGTGCGACGCATCGTAAGCCAGCCTTTCCGGGCTCTGGGCAGGTCATTGGTATCTCGGGGTGTCTGTCCGCCAAGCTGACTCTCGTTTCCGAGCTCAGCTCCATCTTTGTCCTCTGAAGCCTTGGACTCCAGCTTCCAGCGCGCTGCCTTTGTTACGTCTCCATCTCCAACGGGCACAGAAGTGTAAATGGTGACAAAAACAACTCCGAGGACGACAAGCGGGACGAAAGTAAGGCCGCCGAGCACATAGGCATACAAAAGGGCCTTTAGCATGACTCGGAGGAGGTGCAAGGTACCCTGTGGGTATGAGCCACAATATGGCGAGTGAAAGCAAGAAGATAACGAGGCAGAGGTAGTGGACAGAGTGGACTAGCTTGCTGCACCCGTCACTGGGCACGTGATAATACGTGTTCCATAAATGGCCGCCGCAGCGTTCTAGCAAGCGATCTCTTCAGTACTCTAGAGATGGCGCTGCCTAGTTTGCCCTATTGGATCTTATCTTTCTGAGGAAGAGCCTCGAGTCGGGGTAAAAATGAGATCACTACTCCATGCCTCCTTGCCCACGTTGGATCTGAGGAAACCTAGGGAAATCAAACTGGTCATCCAAAACCAGACGGTTGACCTGGTCCTGGTTCCCACCAAGCTAGTGACGCAATTGGGCAGGCCCCGACCTTCCGGGGAAGGAGTGTACGGGTACGGTCGTAGCAGGTACGGATGGGCGCACACAACTCCCCTCATCGTCCGCTTCCATCAGAGCACGGCCAAGAGGGCTTGGGGATGCCAGTTAACACGTTCCAGGGATCACATCGTTATGGCTTTTGCCGATGAATTATTTGAATTCTAACAGGATAAGGGGCTGCGAGCAAAGTGCCCGCTGACGACTGTTCAAGATTCCTCTTGCCAGAGCCAGAGTCTTTGTCAATGGATTGATACTCCGCGAGTATAAGACGATCGGATGAACGGACAACTATTAGACTCGGAGGGACATCGCGGACATCAACGAAAACCAAGGACCGAGCGTATTTTTTTCGACAACTTGCCCCAATGAAGACTGTCAGCTCTTCGTGTAAATACGATATAAATATGCAAGCACCTCCTGCGGCTAGCTGCATTGTCATTCCAACTGCTAGCCGTCATTTCGACACTTTGGAGCCATTACGATATTCAGGCACCAAGGTCAGCCACTTGACACCACAACATGTGTCCATCAGGTTCACCGAGTGTGGCAAAAAATCTCCATTGTTAAAGGCGCACAAAGTAATGTCGTGCAAGGGCTGTACGTACTGATACGGAACAGGGTATCATTCAACCAACGATTACAAGCAGAATATCCCGAACCAGGCCCGACCTGCTCCCATTTTATGTCCGACTATCATTGGTCACAACCAAGACTTCAAAGATCTGGACCGCCCACATACACACCCTCTGGCGAATCCCTAACGATACAGATCACAGTTTTGGTAAAGGGCGAGGGGCCCAGTGGATTATGGCATCGGATGTGGAGGTGGCGGAGGCATAAAAGGCATTTGTGCCCGCCTCTCCTTTTTCCGGGCGTAGACGCATTCTACACGGGAATATTGAGGTTCCTTAGCTTCTCGCAATTCTTCAAAAATGCACCGCTCGACGCTCAGCAAGAAGGCCTCAGAATATCCTGCGCCGAGTAGCATTGGTCTTCCGGACCTTAGGAAACCCTTGAAAGTGCGTTAGTGTCGCTGGTTAAGAGGACAAAATCTGATAATTACAAGAACATCGTATTCCAACGCATTACGAAATCTTCTCAGAAATTCAGCTTCCTCGGGAGGGCGATCATAGTCCCCGGGGATAATTGGTAGCCAGAATTCTTGGTGTATAACCTCCTCGTAAGCAGGATGATTGCCAATCCAGTCGTTGAGATGCCGCGCCGCAGTGACATCAGCACCGAGTCTGTCCGTTGCAACGTCGGAAATCAGGCGCAACCACCGTGCCCAATAGGGCCTTTCCCATTTGCTCATATCGACTTCAATAGGCTGATGGTTTTTGTCGTACGCCATATACCCAACCTCGCACATATAGATCAAACCGCCCGGCCGAAGAACATCAGCGACTTGATCTATCAGTCTGTAATAGTCTCGAACCTATGGCGAAAGCCAGTCAGAAAATCAAGGAGATAAATGGATGGATTCTCACCCCAATCGAAACAAGGCGAGCGTGTACAACATTGAAATCACCATAGAAGTGCTCTAGCCCGAGATTGATGTCATCCACTTCGCTCCTGTTTCAACCTGTTCAGCGCTGTGTGTTGTAGATGAATCTTAGATTACTGACCTGAGGTTAGACGGCATTCGCCTAGATTCCTCAAGATTTTCGGGCCTCGCGCGGGTAAAGTCGTACATGACTTTCATGGGAATCAAATCGACCGCTACCGCCGAGCAATGGGGGAAGTCTCGCGCAACGTCAATAATCCTTCATGATGACAGGTCACTAAGGCTTGTTAATAAACGTCGCAAAGAAAGGAACGCACCAATTTCCAGCCCCGGTCCCTAGATCGAGTACGGCTTTTGCCACCTCTGGATCATTATCTGGGGCCAAGATCTCTGCCATTGGTGGGGGGTATTTACCGCCAACGAGATAATTCAACATTTCATACTGACGTTCTGGCAGAGGACGTCAGCGGGTCGGGGGGACAAGACGCAAAAAAGTCTTACCCAGGCGATCTAATTCCTCTTCGTCTGCGGGGAGTTGGTAGACATATGAATAATTGTTAAGATTGCGGCCAAACTCCTGGCGGTACAGGCGATCCCGGAGGGCGCTATTCATAGACATTACGGAGGGAACAGGGGAGGCCGAGCGCATGGAGGCATCGTCGTCGTCGACAGAAGTGTAGGAGCTTGTTGAGCGTGCACTGGCGCTAAAGACGGCGGCAGAGGTTACGGAGCCGTCGTCACTGAGGTGGTCGTCATCCATGTTGAACTCGTCGTCTGCAAAGCGGCGATTCCTGGAATGAGAGGGTGATGAATGGAATCGCCCCGAGTGCGACATGGATATCCTCGCTGAGGAGGAAGGAGGCGTGTCGTGCCACAGTTTAAGGTAAGTCTTACCCAGAACGAGATTGGACACATGATCCAGATCTCAGAAGTGTGACATTGTAGTGAGTGCCGCCTATGAGCAAGGCGGAACAAACACAAAGTCCGTGTCCGAAGATCCCAGAGTGTCAACCCAGAATAAGCCCAGTCACATGATCGCCCTGAAGCACGAGACTGAGCAACTTGGGTTTTTTTTTTTTTGCGGGGATGATCGGTCGTTTACTCATCGCTTAATATATATGGATGTGTTGCGGAGGAAGACTGCCCCCGTCAACGTAGCCCTTACCGGAGGAGGCAGCTGGAGGCATATGAGTGCTGGGGGGACGGAGAGGAATGATGGCTCAAGAACGAGCACAATATCGTTTGCCCTGACCGAATATACACATGACGTAGCCATCCCAGCTGCTGACCCATGAGTCCCATGGTATTATTCCCTGTTAAATTTTCTACGCATGCTTTCCTTGATTTTGTCCTGCAGAATTCCATTCTCCACCGGCTTTATATTTATTTGCCGGTATATTGGATTTGAGAAAGTAGATTGAGGCTATTCTCTTGAAGCCATGCCACCTTTCCTAGTCCCGTAGCGGATACTGCATTTTCAAAATATTGTAAAGAGCTTGCATTTTCACGCTTCATTGCGGGGAGCGAGCTTTTTTTTTTTTTGGTGATGATGGACTTGCCAGTAGGTCATAAGGATTGCGCCACTCTGTACTCACGTGGGCCATTTCATGGTTGTCCAGACCCCTCCTTCCTTGTCCTCATCATTCCTCACAGTCCCTCACCCCGAAAGACAATATTTTGTTGTAGCGAGTGATTGTGGGCGAATATCAGGGTCGGCCAGCACCCCACATTGGCCTTCCTCCCACCAATCCGCGAGCGCGGGACCTTACTCACCCAGGATATCAATCAATCAAGACCGTGGCGCGCCGCGTGGTGAGACGGTGGGCTGCAAGAGGCGAGATCCTTCGGTATACATCAACTTAAAAGCAAACCTTCCCCTTATGTAGCAGAAAATTTTTAAGGAGTCGTCACCAACTTGTGTTTGCGAGGATTTGTGTAGCTGCTGGAATGGCTGGTATGATTATCAATGTGCCGGGAGGTCTCCCTTGTAACGTTTTTGGTTCTGCAGATGAAATAAGACGCAAATATTTGGGTCTAATGGGTTGGGTACAATCTACGATGGTCTAAAATCAGAACAAAAATATGAGAATACCCGCGTAACGGCTAAAAGGCACACGTGCGAAATAGACGTCCATGGTCGGAAACATATCAATAAACTCATGGGGGTGGGGGGCGCACAAAATAAGTCGCTATGATGAGGGGACCAATCGTCTACCATCCTGGGTCGATAGCCACATTGACAAGGGCCTCCAAACCAATTCTAGCGTCACTTTCTGGTATGAGGTGCAAAACGTCACGGGCCCTTTGAGCATAAGCACGAGCGAGTGAACCCGTCCGTTCAATACCGGCGGACCTAGATACGTGGTCAAGAGTCTGATAACGAAGTTAGATACAGTTCGAGATCAAGCACCGGTAACCCACGTTCTCAAGATCCCCTTCGACGCAGAAGTTCCTTCGGATATAGGACTTCAGTTCCGGGTGTTCCTCCCAGGCGAACAATATCGGAGCAGTCGCCAATCCTGGCCGCAGCCCAGAGGGACCCATTTCAATCGCACGGGCATCTTCAGTGAGCTATCTTGAATGTTAGTGTGACAGGATAAGCTATAACAAGGTATGCGTGAAACAGACCTGGTGAGCCATACCAAGATTACGACCGTATGCGTAAGCAATATCTTTCCAGGCTTCTCCATCCTGAGAGCCACCCAGCGAGACGACTCCCCTGGCGCTCTTCGCCATGAGGCTGGCTGTCTTCAGATAGATCTGCTTGAGATAGACATCCCAGGCCTCGTCCAATGACGATGGCCCCTTTACAGGCCCCTGTTTTGGGGTCTGCACCCTGCCCATCCGCAAAATCTCGCCCTCCACCTGGTTTGATATTACGCTAGCAATAAGCTCGACAACCTCACTATCGCCCAATTGCGAAAGTGCGGTACTCGCACGTCCAAGAAGGAAATCACCGCCGAGGATAGCCAGCTTTGTTGTTCAGGCCATCCTCTTGTGGAGTTGCATCGGGTTCGCATGACGAGGTGATATTGTCATGGAGTAATGAAGCAGCGTGTATCATCTCCACAACCTGGGCGAGGCGGACTTGTGTGGGAAGGAGGAGGGGTGGTGACGCAACACCAGAAGATACTGAGCGCTCTAATTGTGAAGGCGGTAGTAACGGGTCCGTACTGGGCCGTCGGAGGTGAAAGACATTGGAAAATGATGCAGTGTCATCTGGCATACTTGGGTTGCACTCGTTCAGGACATCTGGGAGTTGTAGGGGTCTGTCAAGTTGTTCACCCAGGCAGGACGTGGCCTCGAGAGCTGCCGACCACTGCTTTTTTTGCCAGCCCCTGCCCAGACCATTGGTGGCCTTTGCAACGAGGAGTACGGCTGATGAGCGAAGCTGCTTTGAAGGATCGAGAAAGTAGCACTGGGCGATTTCTGTGAGGCCTGGATGAGCAGAACCAAAGAGGCTGACGAGACAGCTGCGAAGGTGGGTAAGCTCTGGCGCGACAAGGGCAAATGGGTCGGGGCGGGGGCTTGGGATGGCCTGTTCATGGGGGATGGGGACAGCATATTGGATTTTCTGGGCGAGAACACTGTAATTCCGCGTGACAGTCCGGATTCGTCGTGTTGTCCAGGTCAGCCGCGCACGCGGCGTGATCCATGGTGGCATTGTGGTCGGTGTTCGCGGTAGGAAGGGGGCGGGTTGCGGGGAACGTGTTGGGCGGTTTAGTGGCAAGGTGACGTCGGTGTTCCGTCGGATTACGATTATTCCCGCGTTCTTCTGCTGAAGACTATCTACATGGGACGCATGATATACAGGTCTACTTGATAAATTACACTACTGCAAGATGCCATTCTTTGAAGGAAACCCAAGACGGACTACACAAGACGCGCCGAACTCGGAGATGTTGGTCCGTTTGAATTGAGTGGGATCAGATATTCTCGAAACTGGCCCAACGGCTTCGCCAGATGCGAGGCAAGCACACTACCCTAGGAACACGGCCCCCTCTCAGCCAAATCGATAGACCAAGCAAAACCACTCGCACCTTCGTCTGCAGCTCATCCCACTCCACATCGTCGGTCGAATTTAATGCAAGCAGCATGAGAGGCGGTCGATGGGCGAAACGTCCAGGCTCAGAGTTATCCGGGCTGTCATCTACGGGTAGAACAACGATCCTGCCCAGCTGTTATGAATGCGAACACAACCGTGAGCAGCGGCCTGGTGTGCAAACACAAACGAATAATCCTACTTCACTCTCAACCATACCCACCCCTTGGTCTTTTATCTCGCGCCACACTTCTCCACTCAGCCCAACGATCACGCGAACCTCGTCCTTTGGCCTCTGTGGTTTTGATGCGACCGAAACCAGTTCTCCAGCAGGTGTGAGGAGAGCGGCAGTGTGTAACCTTCCCGGCGACAAGATTTGAGAAAGAAGACTATGCAATGTCGATAGGACTAGCATCGTAGCTCGATTGCTAAAACAACCACTCGATGGCACTGGGCACGGCTTATCGGAGGCGTTCCTAAAGCTCCTAGCGTTTAATAGTTGGCGTTTAAAACGTGTGAGATTGCTCCAATAGTGGTTTCAATGTGTGCAGCGTATTCGGTTGGCGTCTAGTTTCACGTGGCCGTGTCGTCTTCAGTCAGGGTTGGATTCTTACCTTTCTCAGATAAAACAACAATTTTATTCCCGCTGAACAGCCAACGTAGAAAACACGAAATCAAGCAGAAACCATAGGAATAATAATAATTGCAAGTTCCAAAACACCTAATAGCAGAGGGCCAACAAGACGCTGAATGCGTGGAATCATTGTTTGTTGCCTGCCTGTGTTTGCTACCGACGAGCTCAGTTGTCAATACAATAACAGCTCGACATGTGAACTTACCAGGAAACTTAGTAGCTGTTGGAACTGGGGTGTAGGTGGCACTGCTGTTGGTGCTGCGGGGGGTGGACCGCTCATTACAGGCGGTGCTCCATATTGTGTAGGTGTTGGTTGGCGCTGTTGTGCTGTTTGCAGCAGTGCCATGATATTGGGAGGAAGACCCCCGGCATTCGGGGGTTGTTGGATAGATGGCACCTGGGGAACCGTCGGCGGCGGGACTCCGGTATAGGCGCTACTAGGCGGGAGGCCAGGGTAAGGTGATTGCTGAAGGGCCGAGGCGGGTGGATATGATGGGTATGGGGGCATTGCAGGGGGTGGTGGTGGCATTGGCGGTAGGATGGGAGGAGTAGCTGTATGAGAAGGCGCTGCGGGGGGTGCACCTGGTTGAGGCTGTTTGAGTGCGGCCAGTAGCTGTTGAACTTTTCTGGCCTGTTCGAGACGGTCATCCGACTGCTAGACCAGATAATGAGCGCGAGATACGGATAGTGGAAGTACGACATACCCCTCCTGGAGCTGGCGGTAGGTTCACAGATTGGGGTGCATCATAAGGTGTCGGTGTCGGGGTATTACCATACCCACTAGAGGACGGACCACCATACCCTCCTCGACTATCGTATTTGTCGCTGTAGCCGCCACCGCCGCCCCTCCCCCCGCGACCCCCATGATCATCGTCATGACGCCCTCGACGTGGTTCACGGTCTCGGCCATAATCCCGCCTATCATCCCAATCATTATTGGAGTGACCACCCCTGTTACGACCACGACCACGACCACGACCTCCACTGCGACCTCTGTAACCTTCATCCCAATCCCGAGGACCTCCATTCCTGTTTTGGGAGGTTGAAGGTAAGGTGAAGAAAAAAAAAGTTGGAAAAGGGATACCGACCGGGTTTCAGATTGCCCTTCAGAATTATCCCAAGCAAAGGCAATATCCATCACACCATCCTGTAAGCTCTGGTGACGCAGGCGGTCAAAGGCATCATCACAAGCCTTGAGATCTTTCAGCGTACAGCCGTCAAATAATAACTGTGAACATACCCGGGTGTCGTAAAACTCGACATATCTCGAGCTGATACACAATGAGTATGAACCAAACTTGAAGTCGGGTGCAGCTCACTCAATTCGGTCATTGACCGGTCGTATTGACTTGATGTCACCGAACTGTTGGAATTTGCGGCGGACCTCATTATCATCAATTGGCTGGCCAGACGGGGAGCCTCGTAGGGTAACCTGAAGAGTTCCCTGGAATTGCTGCCAACCGCATCAACACCAGTCTCGTTGATATCCGCCAACAGTGACTCACTTGGTTCCTCTCCCTTTCAGGGCCTTTTTGATCATCGCGGGGAAGAGAATAGTGGACATCGATCTGGAGGAAATATAAGGTTGACCGTTATCAAACAGCATGCATAGACGCTTACAGGACGGCCACTAATCTCAGAACCCTGCAGGCGTTCTCGGGCGCGCTCCGCAGAACGGAGGTCAAACTGTTTACCAGCTTAAGCTAATGACGGGTGTCAATGACACAAAGCGACTCACGTAGGTCACAAATACCATTCCACGTGTTGAAATCAGGTCGAAAAAAGTTTTGATATCACCATATTCCTCAAATTGGCGCCGAACATCGTCACTGTTTGTTTCATACTAGTGTGACACATCAGTCTTGGTGCGCCGTACGACCCAGTCCGCTAGACAAGTGCTACTTGCCTTAATGTTGCGTATAAACAATGTTCGACAAGGACGTTCACGCTGTATGCGCTCTTCAATAATAGAGTCGTGCATTTTATCGTCTTTCTCTTTACGCACGGGGCGTCGGGGGCCGCGAGAATAACCGCCAGCCTCGTCATCATAACCATTCGCTGGGCCGTCTGGTTGGAACAACACAGATGTGAGCACCGCTCCGAAACAGCACAAGAAAGAATTGAGTGAAATGAAGACACAATGTCCACTGCACGCGGACAGGGGCAAGCAATTCAAGGTCAACACAGCGTCTTATCGATAGGGACGATCGACTTTGACATGAGCAGCTCTCGATCCGGGTGGAATGACCTTGTAGACTTTAACCACCTCGCTTTCGCTAACGTTTAGCTTAAGCTGACAGAGTCCATTCAAAGATCATCGAGTGTTCGCCACTTTCCGCGTGCCTTAAAAGCGCCGGAGCACAGCAACCAGCTGCTCCTCGCTGCCTTTTTTTCAAGGTAATTCAGTCTTAACTGTTAGCGCACCTTCATATTTCCCATATCCATGGTTGTAGCTAGCTGAGGGATTTGAATATGGACCGGTATTTTGATAATAGGGATCTTGAGAGGCAGCCTGAGAATCATACTCATTGTAGGCTTCCATGTCGCCATGGGTAGTGGCTTGTTCATATCCCGGGTGTAACCCTGCGTCATAGGACCCATACCCCCCACTGCTGGCATTGCTGGCACCTCCACCACCGCCCCTTCCCCGTCCATAACCGCCTCTGCCGCGGTGACCCCCACCACCTCTCTCTTGAAAACGATGTGGTCTGTCAGGACCAGGACCGGAAGGAGAACCACCCCGGCGGTGACCGTCAAAGCTTCCACCATACGGATGATGACGATTCATGGTTTCTCAGAAATATACGACAATTTTACGGGTTGGAAGTGTCTTAGTGACGTGGCGTGTGTGCACAAGAGCAGGTAAGAAGGCAAGCGCAGCGAGGTGGAAACGGAGCCGGGGTGCGCGCGAACAGGACGACAGGTGACGATGAGCTCAGACTCAGTACTCAGAGAACCCCGACTATGGAGAACTGCACGGGTTGGCAGATACGGCTTGACAAGTGGGGGAGAGAAAAAAAGACTGGCCGAAACTGGCCGGCATGATCCCACCAAGGCGCCCCGCCGGCAATGGCCGGGCACGTCACGCCCTGCTGCGGGACGGCAGGGGGTCACGTCACAGCACCCCACCTTGGCCCCTTGAGCACTGCAACCCATGTCGAAGCAGTATCAGTTTAAGCTCGTTCTCCTCGGTCCGTCCGTACTCTCCCGCTCTCCCGCTCTCACACTCACCCTCTCCTAGGCGAATCCGCTGTCGGCAAGTCCAGGTGCCTCCTTTTTCGTCTGCCATCCCCCGCCGCCCCCTCCCACTCACGCTTGACCCAACTCCCAGTCTCGTTCTTCGCTTCGTCAAGGACCAGTTCGATGACTACCGGGAGAGCACAATAGGCGGTTTGTATTGCCCTACTCCACCTCCCAGGGCCCTCGCTCACACGTTCCCCACCCAGCCGCCTTCCTCACACAGACAGTCACCCTCGACGATCAGTCTACAGTCAAGTTTGAGATATGGTACTGTACACACACACACACACACAACTCTCTCCTCATCCTCCCTCACCCCAATTATAGGGACACAGCAGGGCAAGAACGGTACAAGGTCCGTATCCTCTCTCTCCACCATGCAAGCTTATAGCTCATCCTGTCCTCCGTCAGTCCCTGGCAAGTTCACTGCCTCGTGTTGCTGTCTACCTCGTGTGATTGAGAAATCCCATCTAGGCACCCATGTACTATCGCAATGCCAATTGCGCTGTCGTTGTGTACGACATTACCCAGTCGACGTCCCTTGAGAAGGCGCGTACCTGGATACGCGAGCTTCAACGGCAGGCGGACCCCAACATCGTAATTGCGCTCTGCGGCAACAAGTCTGACCTTGCTGCCCGCCGACAGGTTTCAGAGGAAGAGGCCAAGAAATATGCAGAGGAGGAGGGTCTTATGTGGGCAGAGACAAGTGCAAAGACTGGCGAAGGTGTGACGGAGGTCTTCACTGCCATCGGTCAGTACTCTGCCAGACGCTGCTTCCATGACGCCTCTGACCCAGATTTCAGCCAAGAAGCTACCGCTAACCGCCTCTCCTGCCACACGATCCGGTGGTGGCTCAAGGGCAGGGCCTGGTGCAAGACCAGCCGTCGATCTCAACCGACAAGCCAACTCACAGAGCCAGGGTGATGCCTGCAACTGCTAGGCATTTACCGTATACCACACCAGACTTTGGCTATGACTGGTACTCGCACCCACCATCGACCACTTCCTCATGTAACCTACGCTTTCCCTCACAGAATTTGGACCCTTGGGCTATATACACTTATCGCACTATCTGACTCCGTCCCCTCTAATGCAATTACGTTTATAACAAACATTGATACAGAGGTGAGCATATGCAAGGCCTACTACATATAAACCCTATAAGTATATATATACAAATCATGAGGGGTCATCCAAGTTGTAAGGGCAAGGGTACACTCGAGGTTCAGAATCCTGCTTTTTCCAGCCCTTTCCGAATATCAGCGTGCGCGAGCTCTGACTGCTGTACCTCGTGGCTCTTAGACCAAAGCCATCCCGAGTCCTTCGGCGGGTCTTGCAGATGCTGGCGAATGAATGTGACCAGCTCTTCGAGCGCGGGAGGGTAGGGCTGGTTTTGATGGCGAAGTATTGTTGACACCACCTCGTAGAATCGCTTTCTCTGGTAGAAATGTATCTGTGACTCTTTGTCGCTGTACTGATCGGTAATATGTGCCAGGTCGGTCAAGTACATGTTGATGAGTGGTACGCAAGGCCCCGTGACGTTGTTGAGATTTCGGTAAGTGGCAAACCCGCCGGTGGGATCGTTGAATCGGAGTAGCGAGTCCCAACTAGATTTCCGGTTGACGTGAGCCCATGTCAGGGGTAGTCTCATTATGACGGTGCTAGACAGAGCGGTGATTATTGCACTCATAGAGGCGATATTGTTGATTGAGCGACATTTCTGGAGAAGACGTTGTTAGAGCGTTTGGTCAATTTCAGCTAGACTTCAAGCTCACCTCTGCAATCTTTATCCAGTGATCAACTGTTTCAGCTCTCTTCTTCATCGTCTCGATTGTGAGGATACTAGTCTGTACCCAAAACCCTACTTTATCATGCCAAGCGCAGAATTCGCGAAGATTGGACACCCCGCACTTCTGGGACTTGACATACACGATGCACTCATGCGGTGTTATTTTGGAGTACGACTCCAACTGCACAACCGACAATTGTTCCGCAATATCGCCAGGCTCGATCTTTAAAAACTCGGGCTTCAGGTATCTCGGTCTTCTTGATCTCCTTGAATTGGTTGAAGGAGAGACGTTGATTGGACTTCCAATCGAGAATGTCTGTTTCAGTGATATAATTGGCATTGGAAGAAAAACAATCAAGATGATCTCGTACCAAATCCTTAATCCGGTCCTGTATTAGCCGGGAAACCGTGGCGTTCGATCCAGTCGTTATAGATTGCAGAAATTCAGTTAACCGACCAGCAATATGCGGCTCTTCCTGTAGGAGATAGTTGGACTGTAACCAGTCTGTGAATAACTCCAGAACCTTGCGTTGTGTCCGTAACTTCCCCTTCTCCTCCCAATCTTGGAGCTCCGATGAGGTTAGGTCGTCTAATGGCGGGGCATGATAATATTCGACGAGCGCTTCAAACAAGGCATCTGCAGTCATAAAAGTGCGGAACGTCATTAGGAAAATAGCTTGGAAGTTCTTGCAGTCTACGTTCGACCCTAGCCAAGCAAGAGAGCATGAATAACCTTCTATTATCCGAGGGATAAGCACATACTGATCAGATTTTCCACCAAAGCTGGGACAGATCCGCGGCGGACCTGGCCATCGGCATCTATATCCAGCTGGTCCTCAAAACGTGGCTGAAGATAGCGAGGCACCGATGCCCGTATGACCAGCACGGGGAGCGAATTATCCTCGTTAACTAGTGCCCTCGCCCGGCCTGTCCAAGGACGCGCCCCTTGGGCACCAATAGAACCAGGCGGATCAGGGCTTGTCGCAGGCTGATGATGGTGTATGCTCGAACCTGGCCCTGAGGGCACTGGGACTTCCTTTGGTGTGGGAGGAGTAGGCTTGTTCCTGGAAGGTGGTTTGGGCATGGGGGTAGTTGGGGAAGGAGGGGTGTAGACCTGTGGTCTGTGCGTATGCATCTCCAGCCCATTGCGAATGATGTGACCCTGGCGACGGCGATCTCGTTCAACAACGCCCGAAGGTCTGACGATTCGAGGAGATACCTAGAGAGGTGACAGGCATGGGTCAGGACAATATAACAGCGGAATAAGGAAAACTCTCGCACTTTGACATCTTTCGGAGGTTCGTAGAGGTCGTAGAAGGGATTGTTGCGGAGGAACGGGGGCTGAATAGAGCTGCTCGGCATCATACTCGTAGACTCGCAGTTCCTCCCGCACGCCGGATAGTCTATCCGCCATCTCCTCTGTCAGAATGTTTACAAAGGCCCTGGGAATCCAGCCTATGGCATCCCCGCCTTTGCGCATTGCTGCCCACCACCCTGTGTTTTCTTGCTTCACGATGATGAGGATTTCGTTTTTGCGGAAGGAAAGCTGGTCTCCATCGGCGCCTTGGAAGTTGTGCATGCAGAGGACGGAGAATTCCTCCTGGTCTGAGCCCCCACTGGTTGGTGTTGTCCTGGATGTGCCGGCGCTTACCCAGCCGGACAATGGTGATGGGGAAGCAGAATCGGGGGAAATGATGACTTCTGGATCATATGGGGAAGGGTCGATGCGGATGTGCAGCGACTGCCGAATTTGTGAGCGGGAGGGGTTCATGGTGGGCTGGGTGCCGGGAGAAGAAGGGAGCTCGGGTTCGCTGTGGACAAGGTCAGTAAGTAAGGAGGTCAGGTTGACAACTGTTTGACATCACACACACGCACTGTATCTTCCCAGTGACTCGCCGAAGCGGTGTTGCCAGGAAGATTCCGTTTGCAACCCTAGTACATACAGCAGCAGGCGCCGTCCCCCCGCGGCGGTCTGGGCCCGCCCACTGTTATTGATTCAGCCGCGGAGCAGTGCCAGCCAGTATGCGCCCCCTCCACGAGGCAACATGCACGGCCGCGAGGCCATTACACTCCGAAACTGTGCAAAGCACATTGAGCCCAATCCAGTGCTCGTGGCTGTGACTGATCATCAGACCAGGCGCATTGGAACAGGAGACGTGCCCAGGTTTGTCTGGTCACGCGGCGCACTGGACAATGAACAACGCAATAATAGCCAGCCCTCATGAATCCATGATACCTTGGAATTCTGCGAAAGCAAAGGTCCGGGCTCCCTCGAAAAACTAACACCGCACCGACGCTGACTACCCGTCCAGGTTCAGCTCCGGTCCGTCACAAGTAGCCTACTACTTCCCAATAACCCCCTCTAAATGACCCCATAGGCTGTCTGTGCAGCGTCTCAGGACACTGCAACAAAAGAAGGAAGCACAGGCCAAAGCTTCCCGGAGAGACATCGCGACCTTACTCGAGCGAGGAAAGCTCGAGACCGCCCGAATCAAGGTCGAGAGCCGTGAGTTGTGTGTACTGTTCCGACTTATCGGGTTAATCACAAACCACCGTCATAGTGATCAACGAAGACATTCACGTCGAGCTGTTGGAACTCCTCGAGCTCTACTGCGAACTTTTACTCGCCAGGTTCGGGCTCTTGGACCAGACGTACGGGTCCTTTTCCCCTTTACCACCCGTCTACGTTCGAGTTATTCATGGAATTCTGATCCTAGCTCCCGAGAACCAGACCCAGGTACGTGACAGGATGATAACGATAGTTCACTCCTGAACAATCCGTCCAAGCTGTCAGCGAAGGGTGTCTACAGTGTTATTTACGCCGCTCCGAGAACGGAGCTCAAAGGTATTCGCCGTCGTATTATAGCTTTCATCTATGGATCACACAGGCTCAGAGCTCCATGTCATGAGAGACATCTTGATGCACAAGTATGGGCGCGAATTTTCTGCCAGGGTCATGGAGAACCGCGACAACTGTGTCAGTGATCGCGTACGTATCCTGTCGCGGCTATCTATTTGCCTCACCCCTTGAAGTGTTCCTAAGGTCTTACGCAAAACGATCGTCGACACACCCTCGCTCGAGCTGGTAGATGGTTATCTAAGAGAAATAGCGAGAGGCTATGGTATCCCATGGTCTCAAGATCCTCCGGAAGCCACAGACCTCGAGAAGGTGTCACCAATCTTTCTTACTCGATTTTCTTGTGCCAACTATACACCAGCAGACGGAAACTACAGGACACGTTACCAAGGAAAACACCTCTAAGCAGGAAGCAGAGGGTGAAAAAGGAAGAGAGAATAACACGCCTTCCCCGACTGAAGGAGCCGCCTAAAGAAGAAGACGATTTTGAAGTCTTAGCTCAGAGGTTTGCTGCACTGAAGAAACGGTAGTTAAGCCTGCTCTGCGGCCGCAAATGTTGTATGTATGTACGGTATATATGGTGGCTGTGCCAGTCACATCTCTGGACATCCCCGAAATCTGGTGCATAAAACCACACCTTCATGGACGTTTCTAAACAAGCAGAACTGATACTCCGCGCCGTGAATCCGCGGAGAGATGACGCTGAAAGACTTCTAGATGAACTCGGTCTTGCAAATCCTCCTTCCCAAGAACAAGTACATCGAGATATAGAATCTAAGCTTCTTCCACCTACCGGATTTCCGAAACACCTCCTCCCTACTTACCAAGTGTGCGGTAGAACCCACTCATAATACCCAACAGCTAAACCGTGAATGCAGAGCCTGGGAACGCAAACTCTCCATACCAAGTCTATTGACCCTGGACCCCTCTCCTCCACCCACGTCGGCATCATTTGTACGTGCAGGACTTGAGGGTCGTATTGTGGGTTATAAAGAGGTGAGTCCGTGACTGCATCCTGCCGACAGATGATATGTAAATGCATACAGACCCCGAATACACGTCCTGCAACTGGCCTCACTTCCACTTCAATCAATCGGACCCCAGCCCCAGCTCAAAACTTTGTACGCGGCAAATCCGGATTTGTGCCTTTCCTTCCTGGCGGCCTTGATGATATCATTATCAAAGCTGAACATCCCTCAGTTGATAGCAAACAGCTTCAAACGATTGCTCCTGGTCTCAGCCGAGGGCTTCAGCTTCCTGGGGACGAAGAGAATGCTATTTTGGACCTTGATATCAGTGAAATACCCGATGAAGCAGAATCCGCCGCTGAAAAACCCGTATGTCTGTTCCTAGGTGACGTCTATCGAAAGGGCTACTCAGGACCGTGGCTTTCCTCAGCCCGGAGGAGCAGATTTGAATGGTGAAATCCTACCCATCGGGCATCAAACAGAAATAGATGAACTACTCCCTATTTCGGTAGGTTCATTGGCACTAGGTTGCAAGCCGAGACCCCCGAATATACATATTCCTGCAGAGTGATCATCTCAGACCCATCAAGACTCCTCGAAGGCGTACTCGCCGAACTGACCTCCAAAAACGAGATTGGGCTCACGTCATCGATGTCAACACGCCACTATCCAACTTCCATGAACTCGTTCCAGAAATGGCGCACAAGGTAAATCCCCTCATCCTCATCTGACAATCGGACTTATTCCTACGGGGACAGTATCCCTTTGAGTTGGACACCTTCCAAAAGCAGGCTGTTTACCACCTGGAACTTGGGGACTCTGTTTTCGTTGCTGCTCATACATCTGCTGGGAAGACGGTTGTGGCGGAGTACGCTATTGCACTCGCGGGGAAACATATGACGCGGTTCGCACATTAAGCTCTTTTCTTATTAGAAAGGTCCGCGTTAATCTATGCTACAGCGCCATCTACACCTCGCCCATCAAGGCTTTATCGAATCAAAAATTCAGAGACTTCAAACAAACATTCTCAACCTCCTCGGTTGGCATTCTCACTGGTGATGTTCAGATCAATCCCGAAGCGACATGCCTTGTGATGACGACCGAGATCCTAAGGAGTATGCTCTACAAAGGTGCAGACTTAATTAGAGATGTTGAGTTTGTGATTTTTGATGAGGTTCATTATGTGAACGATGCTGAGGTAAGTGTGGGTTTGTATGGGCCTTGCAGCCTTAGAACTAAGCTATACCCAAGCGAGGCGTCGTTTGGGAAGAGGTCATTATTATGCTCCCAGATCACGTCAATATCATCCTCTTGTCTGCCACTGTACCCAATACGAAGGAGTTTGCCGATTGGGTTGGGTAAGGCGTGTAATCGGACTATGGATTCTCCCATCAATGATCTAGCTTTTTTTTTTATTACAGACGCACAAAGAGGAAGAACATCTACGTAGTTTCAACACTTCAGCGTCCAGTCCCACTGGAACACTATTTATACGCTGGACGGGACAAGTTTAAAGTTGTTGACGCACGACGGAATTTCCTCAGCCTTGGGTATGGAATACATGTAACGCGATCCCAGCAATCTAACCGATCTGAATCAATTCTCCATAGCTATAAAGATGCAGGAGAGGCGCTTCGACGAAAACAAGACAAAGAACGCGAAGCAGCCGGCCTTCCCCCGGTTCAGCGTACTGGCGCTAGAGGAGCAGCAGCGGCAGCAGCAGGGCAACGCGGTGGTCCTTCCCGAGGTAGGGCCGTTGCAAGAGGTTCTGTTCCTGTCCGAGGGGGAAGTGGGCGTGGAGGGGGGCCACCGCGCACTATTCATGTCGACAAGAATGTGTATGTTCACCTGCTGGGCCACCTTAAAAAAGAAAACCTCCTTCCGGTAGTCATATTTACATTTTCCAAGAAGCGTTGCGAAGAGCATGCCGCCACTCTTGCAAATGCGGACCTGTGCACTGCGGTAGAAAGAAGTGAAGTCCATATCACTATCGAAAAAGCGTTATCTCGGCTCAAAGGTGAGGTATTTCGCTTCTAATGACCACTTTCCCTAGGCTGAGTAGCCATACAAAAGGTTCTGACAAAAAACTACCGCAAATCGCGATGATGCGGGATCTTCTTAGCCGCGGAATTGGTATTCATCATGGGGGCCTTTTACCAATTATGAAGGAGGTCTGTTGTTTGGCCTACATTGACTTCACCCGACTTACGGGGATTACTACAGGTTGTTGAAATTTTGTTTGGTCGTGGGCTGGTAAAAGCACTGTTTGCAACAGAAACGTTCGCGATGGTGCGTTGCTGCTTCCTACTCCAACGGAAGTAAACCTTTGCCAACACTGTCAAAGGGTGTCAATATGCCTGCTAGATGCGTCGTGTTCTCTGGCATCCGGAAACATGACGGTCGTAGCTTCCGGGATATCCTTCCAGGAGAGTATACTCAAATGGCTGGACGTGCGGGACGGCGCGGACTCGATGCTACGGGAACGGTCATCATCCTTGTCGGCGATTCCTTACCGGAGGTACGCATATTCATTAGCCCTTACAAAAAAAAAATAACCCAAGCGGCGGGAAGCAAAATACTCTCCATACAATGATTCTGGGAGTGCCAGGGAAATTATCATCCCAGTTCCGACTCACCTACAACATGATTTTGAATTTGCTCCGAGTGGAGGCGCTACGAGTGGAAGAAATGATCAAACGGAGCTTTTCTGAGAACAGCTCACAACGCCTGTTGCCTATGCAACAGCAGCAGGTTATCGAGGTATGTGCCCATCTGAAAGGCATTGATTTGTTTTAATCAGGCACGTAGAATGAAAAAGTGCTCTCGACTATGCAAAGACTCTCCTGCGAGCAGTGTCTACCTGACATTGAAGCCTACTATGATGATGTCTATAAGATAGTAGAATTGAACCAGAAGCTGATCAATCTGGCTGCTCGCCATCCACAAGGTTCCAAGCTGCTTTCTGCAGGCAGGATTATTGTATTGCGCGACAATGTGAGTCTTCTAATGTAATTTATACGGTAGCCCACCGATGGGTGTTTATGACGTCTAGCACTTTTACCCGAACAGTATGGCCGTACTGCTGAAACCAGCCCCCCCACAAACCCTGGATTCCGGGCGCATAGATAAGGAAAGAACGTACTACGTTCTCGCATTTGTGCACCCCGATGTCAAGAGCGGTGACCGCGGTGAGTGAACAGAGACTGTCCTGGCCGGTTTGACCACTGGTGTGCTGATCGTAGCTATATGCTAGATATCGACTTTCAGGCGGTGGCACCGTCATGGCCACCCAAAGCCGATACACTAAAGGTCGAAGACGGTACATACGAGCTGCGCGCTGTTCCGACGTCGAGTATAAATCTTGTAACAAATCGCGTCTTGAAGGTGCCTTGAGATACTATTTCTGTCTCCAATTAACAAGCTTTTCGTTAGGTTGAAGTCGACGCCATTGTTGATCGACATCTGATCTCTCGGATGCAAGATGGTATATCCGCACTATCCGGGACCCTCCAGGAGTGGCTGCCCAATAATGTCATTCCGGAAGTTGACTGGGGCAAAATGCGCTCACTCGAATTCCAGGAGGCCTTACGACACAGACAAATGATTTCGCAACGCAACACTAAGCGGGAATGCTTGCAATGTACTAGCTTTATTCACCATGTGAGCCGAGTACTTGAATTGGTGACACTCGGCTTATGGGCCTTCAGTACGCCGTGATTCATGCGGAGAAAACATTGCGGGCCAATATCGCCAACTTGAAGTTGGCCATTTCTGACCAGAATTTGGAGTTGGTACCTGACTATGAGCAGCGCGTCGAGGTTCTCAAAGAACTGAAATTCGTTGATGAGAACTCGACGGTTCTCCTCAAGGGACGAGTAGCATGCGAGGTATGTAAGATATTCATTCCCATGAGCCCTCACTCTGAAATACAATTTCAGATTAATTCCGTAAATGAATTGATCCTGACTGAATTGATCTTGGAAAATACTTTGGCCGACTATGAACCAGAAGAGGTGGTGGCCCTATTATCGTGTTTCGTCTTTCAAGAGAAAACGGAGGTGGAGCCAGTAATTCCGCCCAAGCTTCAAGAAGGACGTGACGCGATATTAGCCATTAGTAATGGAATCGGGAGAGTCCAGGATCGTCATAAAGTTGTGTCCGAGGAGTTCCGCTCTTCGCTCAAGTTCGGTCTAGTCGAAGTCGTTTATGAATGGGCTAAAGGAATGGTAAGATGACATAATTGGTAGTTCCACGGACCGCGCTGAAATGGAACGTTGACCAGCCATTCGAGCAAATAACTGCTCTGAGTGATGTCCCCGAGGGTACGATCGTGCGTTGTATCACGCGCCTAGACGAGACTTGCCGAGAAGTTCGAGACGCGGCCCGTGTCATTGGTGATTCTAGGCTTTTCAAAAAAATGGAAGAAGCACAGCTGAAGATTAAGCGCGATAGTAAGCACCGTTAATTCTTTGCTTGTGCGTTTTTGACTCGCTTCGTGAATCGTAGTTGTTTTTGCTGCAAGTCTCTACTTCTGAGCGCCCCTTTCACGTGATGTAGCAAGCACGGTTTGCATGTATTTGTCCGCCTGACATCATGACTCTCATAAATATAAGGCTGTTGCTGTAACCGCATTTTGTCCTCTCTGTCATGGATCCTATCAGTTGTTTCGAGTCTCCTCATGATTCTGTAGCGTTCAACACGCACAAGCGCCGCTCCATATCTCTGGCAAATATAGAGGACCATCTCCTCCCATTGGCTACAAGCAACGATGAAGAGCGGCCAAAGACCCGCAGAGTAAACCCGCAACGCCTGGCTTTGCGGCTTGGACCCGACCTTGTCGCGGAGATGGAAGCATTGATTGTTCCTGGTGCCAAAATGCCAACCTTCGCAGTTCGGAAAGACTTCCAAGAACGTTATTGCGTGGACCGGAGACATATCTACGACTATTTTCACTCAAGGGGCAAGTAAAGATGCTCCCCGCACCAGTCAAATAAATTTAAATTGCCATTTTGTCCTTAGGTCTCCGTGTTGCAAAGGAAGACAAGCACACGAATCTGAAGCGCGGCCGTGCCGCCAAAGTAGAACGCGCGCAACGAGCTGTTTCGGTGAGTTCCTGGTCAGGTCTTATCGCAGAACATAACCCATGTCGATCTCCTGAAGTTGACCTCAGAGTCCCCAGATGAGAAGCCGACAAGGGGTCTGAGAGATAACGAGGGCCGGACACTTTCCCAGGCTCGAATGCCTAAGCGTGCCGCAACATACCCCAGTAATCGCCCCTTCAAACACCAAAAGCGCTCTGCCCCTGGAGCAGACAGCCCTCCAAAAGGAATTCCTCCGGTGTCACCCCAACCATCTGCCAGCCTTCGGCCATTTCCTTGGAACGTGCCGCCCAATACTCTGAACACTGTCTCTGCTGAAAGCTTAAACACGTTTTGGCAGCTGAATGAGACTGAGGAAGACGGCTGCGAGCAAGATTCCGACTCCGTCTCTATCGCTGCGACTGAAGATTCTCAAGAGATTACGGCCGAAGACTTTATGGCACCTCTTGATGGTTCTTGGGCCCTGGACCAGTGTAACTCTTTATATGATTTGACCGATGGAGATTTCTCATACGCCTATGGAACTGCCGACTTGCCTGGATCCTATCAGGAACATGATTGTTTTGTTTTTCCTCCTGGCTACGGGCTTCATTCCGACATTCCGACGCGGTCATTTCATGGCGAGGTGTCCAAGGCGCTAACCCCCTATGATGAGCAGCCGAACATTAACACGGGAGTCGTTTATGATCCGGACCATTGGATTGGTATACCTTCTGATATCTTTGGGAACGCCCAGTAGACGCCCCTAACCCGAACACGTGCGAGCGCCAAACCCTACTGCCATTCAACCATTATTCTGCGCGACCTGCGTAGCGTAATTTTCCTTCGAACTCACCCAGAAAATATTCAACAAGCTCTGTCAAGTCGTGCTAAGGCATGAAGACTCCAAATCACACATATATGCTAGCTTTTGTCATTACTCTCCGTGGCTTTGTACTGAGAACGACTTGTCGACTATAACACTTCGCGATACATGATTCAACAATAAATCTGCCACGAAACATGAATATCAGGCTTGGTATATCAACCCACAGTGAATGATTCCATACAGCCACATGAACATTGGAGAATGTATCCAAACCTGTCATCCGCCCAGGTAACTGGCCCAGCGGAAGAGATTTGCTTACTTGGGTCGGGCCTCTCTGGATAGACTTGTCGAAAATCCGAAAAGCTGAGGGTGTCGGAAAGGGACCCAGGGTATAGCTTCTGTACAGCCCTTGCGTTCCGTTGTGAAGTTACGTCTGCTTCCTCACAAGCCAACGCCAGCTGTGAGAGTGATACGATCGGTATCCGCCTCGAAGGACGGGGCTGGTGGATCGGAAGGGGGGTTTGGGTCCGAATTGTTTGAAGGGATGGTTTCGGGTCAGATGGTCCCAGTGGCAAAATAGGAGATGGCTGTGGGAAACGGGCAGATGTAGGAGACGAATAGGAAAACTTGACAGATGGGGTATCATGAGTGAATTGTGGGTATGGTAGGGCTAAATGATGAGGTCGTTTCGCGCATAATGGTTCTGCAGTGTATGTCGTCGGACTTGAATAAACGTCATAATATGGAGCCGAGGGGCACGGTGCTTCCCAGCCATTAGGTTGCGTACCGTGGCTGAGGTGAGTGCTCCCCGGCTCCTCCGAAGCATCCGCATATAGAGGCTGCTGTTGATATAGGAACATGCCAGGGACTTCTATGCAAGATGTTTCCGGGTAAGGGGAGGTGGTGGGAGTCTGAGTTGGTGAAGTCATCGAAGGGTAAAGGCCGTCACGGAGCTGGTTGGGCTGGAAAGACTTCAAGCTCGTCAGGAGTGGCACTCTCGAAACCTTTTTCCGTCGAAGCCCTGCGTCATGATCGGAGGCGCTGTTGCTGATTCCACTAGGCCTATTATCGTAAGCGTAGAACATTGGAGTATCAGCCGCTCTGAGAGCCTAGACAAGGCAAGGGCTATCTATCCGACAGAAATTGCTCCGGATCCACGAGGACACTGGGATATACGTCCAAGCATCGCCAGTCAACAGGGGCTAAAGGGAAGGACGGAATGCATGACATACCCACAGTGCCGGGGAGGGGGAAAAACTACAAGAGGGATCCAAGAGTAGCCTGGCTATATATCCTTCGGAGCTAGTGTCGCTGGTGCTTTTAGTGAATTTGACACCAAGTGAAAGGTACAAAGGGAGCCGAGGTGGCCCACTGCTTTATATGCCCGCCGTTTAGCGCTCGTGTTTCATGGGGTCGATATAATATATGTGCCCAGCCACAGGAGACATGTGTTAAATACGGGGGTTAATAATAATTTGTGAGGTAGTTGAAAAGAAATTTGATCAGGAACAGCACCTGTCCTTGATTGGCTGCGGATAATGCAAGTGGGTGGCAGGACATTGGTTGAATTGTGATGGTGACAAGAGAAGCGTCAACCTATTCAACTTCGAAGATATCGAAGGAGCCATATCAGGGAGATCAGTTAGTATCGCACCTACATTTGTAGCGATGGGATGATGAAGTGACGCCACTAACCCAATGTGTGCTGGGCAGGTGTTGGGCTGTATCGGGAGGCACGTAGTGGGGCCCGAATGGTTCCAGGCAGGACGGAGTTGGGACTTATCAGCGCGGCATGGCTTGATCACGATCCAAGTGCAGATCCTGCTGGTAACACTGCCCACTCGATCATTGGCACACGGTTTTTATGTACGAAGCGTTTGAACATCAACAAGAGGGTAGGAACGTGCTCCACTATGATTATAGTATGTAGCGCATTAAAAATTCCTGAGAAGCATGAGATGTCTCAAGTCAGAAGATATCTCGGCGCTGGCTTCGCAAGGATAAGCTTGAAATAGCGTATTCTGAAATGGGGTTCACGAATCGGAATGATAGGACCCGGTGGGAATCTCGTACGTTGAGGGACAACTGCAGCGGCGCGAGGTCAGTTGACAATTTTAAGCTGAAGGTCAACAAGGAGTTTGATATATTATCAAATCTCGAATCCGGACAACAACAGCACGCAAGCACTTTTAGCACGAAATAAATCTGGCCTTCATTCCAGTTGTAGATGAGGAGAGCTAATGATGCACATTAGATCATTAGCAATGCGGGCGCGGACCATGCCTGCATTAGTGTCCGCATGACGCCCTTCGGGTCAATGACTCCAAAGGCCCCGCTACTCGTGTAACACAGCAATAAGAAGTATAGCTGCGACATGTCAAGAGGCAGAGTTCAGGTGCAATAAAGTGACGAGTAGCAGCTAATATACACGCAGGATTACTCTACCCTGGCACTGGCATTTTGGCGTCTGGGGTACCTCGGAAATCAACTTGTCATGTTTCTCGGCCGTCATACAACTCCGTGGTCACTGATGGGTTGGGCAAGAGGCTGTTACCTAAAAAACAGTCTGATACCGGTAGGTGGCGGGAGTGTCTGCAGCCAATCAGTTCTTCGGAAAAGTCTCGTGGTATAAATCTAGGACGCTGCCAGAACCTTCAATGGGGGTCATCATCGTTATTACCTGGTAATACGGGGCATCGGGGTGGCTTGTGACAAGATGGTTTTCATTGATTCAAAGAAGGTCATCCGAACAGCTTCACCTCGGTGCGAGTGCACTAACGATGTCCAGCTGTGAGAGAGATATTGATACGCGGCTTAATGACCAGAGCTCAGCTGGAGGAGCACAGCCTACAGTCATACCACATGCTTATGAGCACTAAGTACTGTTACAACATCATGAAGGAATGATCAGTAAAACAATGCATGGACCAGAAAAGATGATACTTCAGTCTTCTTCATCATTGTAAGCGCCAGGCATGTTTCGAGTTGCCATCCTGCGTTGTGCCATCTCCCGTCGCCTATTCGACCTCCGTTGCCGATGGCGCGCTTGATCCTCTGTTTCCTCTTCCCTCTGTTTTTGAACCCAATCCTCAATCCGACCTGCCATCTTAGATAGGCCCTTCCATTCGTGCCTCGCAATGTGGCTACCTCCCTCGGCACTTGACCAAGCAGCGCTGATTAGTACGGGTTCCTGTTATGAAATTTGAATTAATTTGTTTGCGCCGATTTATTTCGTACATGAAGGGGACAGTACCTGGGAATGCCAGCTAACATCACGCACACAGGCAGATTGGGGGGTCCCACGGCTTGGCTCGACGTCAGGTGCGGATGGATCAAATGTAATAGGTAAGGTCTTCATTCGATCTAGCACTTGCACAATGCGCCCATCGAGAGACCAGATCTGGATGTTTTATTGTTCGTCGGGAGGGGGCGAGGCGAGTAGGGAAAAAAACTCACATGAATTCTGCCGTCAGCAGAACCAGAATAGATATACTGAGATCCAGTACTAGTGGCAGGGCTGAAGTGACATCTGATGAGAGTTCGGTAGACAGTGTGACCCCTGTAGGTCATCACACTGCAGTCTTTGGGGTGAGCTTTCGTTTTCGGTTTCGAATACCGTGAGTATCTGACGCACAAGCTCAGCAGTGATTATAAGAAGGGGTATCAAGTATGCAATTTACCTGTAGTCGAAGCCTCGAATACCGTAGTGTCTATTCTTCACTGTTTCAAAATCGTCACTGGTACGCATTTTGCGCAAGTCCCATAGACGCAGGGCTTGATCCTTGCCGTTGGATATCACATATCGTCCATCTCCCTTCGCGGAAACGTATGTGATACCTTCGGTGTGACCAATGAGTACACCAGAGGGCTTTTGGGATGTGCCCAAAGATCGACGATCCCTAGTTGAAGTTGAATTTAAGTAGATCTCAAAAGACGAGTACATGGGCTTACCAGACTTTCAGGAAGGTGTCATCTGATGCACTAACAAGAACGTTACCTGAAGAAGTATCGGCCCAGCAACAACTATTGATATCGTCACTGTGGGCCGATATTTTCACAGTTCTTTTGCTGGCCAGGAGGTCATAGACTACAGCATGTGAGTTGAGCGGTGCTTCCGAGATGTCCATTTCAAGCATACGAACCGAATATCTTGCCATTACCTCCAGCTATAACTTCATTTCCATCGGCGGAGAATCGGCAGCTGTAGATGCCGAAACTATCCATGGCACTGTCATATCCGTACCGAGTTCGAGAATAGCTTTGATCAGAAAATGGGATGGCAATTTGCTGCGGTGAATCCTCTCGTGTGCTGGTCATATAGACGGTGGGAGTCTAAGAGTAATGAGAAAGAATGCTAATGAGTGCGAGCGCCAGAGTGCTTACGATAGAGGAATATATCATCCTGATTGGTGAAACTTAGGATTAGCCGATGTAGATACAGCTCGGATCTGAATTTACCTCTCATTGTCTGGTGAGAGATTAGCGTCGGTTATGGTCCACCTCCCGGGCCTGCCTTGGATAGTTCTCGACACTTTCATTGTTGTTCTCAGCCCGTCATCAACATAGCCAAGGAAACGTCGTTGAGGTATGATGGGCTGAGGAGGGGCACTCGTATCAAATATATGGAGGCGGAAGTCTGGTGGCATTATGAGACATCAATGGATACTGCATTCATAGCTCCCGCCCGTACCTTGAGCACATGTATAATAAAATGACGAGTCTGGCCCGGATGTTGTTAGCGGAAGACTATCTACGGGAAATGGTTCAAATTCACCTGCAGAGAATTGACCAGTGTAGATATTGGAAGCATATTCCGCTACAGTGGTGCCATTGCAGTTCGGTACCATGTTCTGTTGGGGCGGTAAGTGCGGTTAATGGGATTTGGGATGATGTGGACCGACACTTGTGAGTTCTTCCCTCCATGGAACGGGAACGGCAGCACATCTTTGATTAAACATCTGTCTGGCAATGTTCGCGGCTTGTCGACGACTTCTGGATTTGGGTCCTATCCGCCCGAAGTCTCCGCTATACAAAAGCTCGACGCCTTCTTTTATAGGCTCTTTCACCTCCTCGTACCAAGTTGGACGACCCTGGGACCGAATCCCGTAGTTGAATTCGTCATCATCTTCGTAAATGTCGGCTTCGCCAGCGTCGTCGTCGTCGTCGTCGTCGCCGTTACCATCATCATCATCGTCGTCGTCGCCATCCTCCTCTTCAAAGTAGATGTGGGGCACATTGCCTCCTGAGGCGGCTCTAAGCAGCCGAGTCAGGTTATGGAGGCTGATACCACTCAAGCCAAGGGATCTTGGACCGGTGTATCCACCGTCAGATTGCATTGAGAACAAGTCTTGGACGGGTCAATTAGTGGCAGGCGGCTGAGAGGACGGACATACCGCTGAGGATGTCCCGAACCTCGTTCGAGGACGGCGCGTTGGAATTCTGGCCGTCGTCGTCATCAGGACCCGCGCGGGGATGTCGAGGCAGCATGAGAAGTCACAGCCGGCGAGGGCCAGGGTGTGTGTGGGCTGGACTGCCGCTTACTCAGGCAATCACACTTTACTCACAGCCGACTTGGCCATCCCAAAGGCCACAGATGGAAGTGGGCTCGTGAGATCGCCGGACATATCCCAAAACGGACATCGCCAAACACGCACACACAGTCTTCTCGTCCTCACTTCAACGACAAAGTCCCCTTCAACAATTCTACCACTCCCCCGCCATAATCCAGCCCTGTACAGAACTTCCACATTGAAGGCGTGCGCGCATGGCGGCTGCTCCGATTCGAATAACAGCTGACGAAGTGAATTGTCTGATCTATTCATATTTCAAGGATTCTGGTATCTACCTCTTTCGTCGGATGTACAACCTCAGTTCAATGTCCTTCTGCCAGGTTTTTCTCACTCTGCTTTTACCTTGTGCAACGAAGGCTCGCTGCCTAAATCTCCATATTTCAGCAAGCACATACCCCGTGGTGAACTTGTCGAGTTGCTCAGCAAGGCTTTGCTCTACCTTGAGGTTGAGTCGCATTGGCGCGGCGATTCAATGACAACAAACTGCAAGAGTGGATTTTCCTTGCTAGAACCCCACGTCTGCTCGGGCGACCCTTCCTCTTCTTTTGTGCCATTAAAGTCCCCCAATTCGTCTGGAGTCCCGCCCACAACACTACTTCCGTTACCTTCCCTCAAACCAATATCGGACAAGCTCGTTCAACCAGATCAAGAGCTTGCAGTAACTCATGATGCTCAGCCACATACTATATCTGGGGAGATGTATTATGGCAATCCCGCCACTGTGCGAACAAATGGCACTCTTACTCTAGGCGACAGCAATTCTAAGCGCAAGGTTTCGCCTATACAAATCGATGGTCCAGCTGAGAAACGGGCCAAACGCGAGCCAGAAGACATGGAGGCTGATGTTCCAACAAATACTAATACTGGACCTTCCAGCAAAAATGTTTCGGTTCGGAGCATCACGACCGAGCACAGTCAAGTCAACAACATCAGACCACCCTGTGACAATGGAATTGATGTATCCAAACGAGCCCGCCCTCGCCACAGTCAAGGTCCGGACATTGGCCCGAGTTCAAAAGCTGTGATGATGCTGCCTGGACACCGGACTGAAGTTTTCGTGTGTGCATTCAACCCAGCTAGATACACGCAACTTGCTACCGGGTATGCTTAACTCCTTGTGAATTGGGCTTTATATCTAAATCTTCCACGTATGAGTAGATCCAAAGATGCTGTAGTTAATCTATGGGACCTTCCCGACCCTGCTACATCACAAGACGAGTACACAGTGTGGAATGGGACCCCGATAACAATAAACAACTACCAGAAAGACGTGCAAGGCGATTTGACTGCTTTGCACTGGAATCCGGAAGGCACGCTATTAGCCATAGGATCTTATGATTCCGTCCTCCGAATAGTTACGTCTGAAGGAGGAACATACTTTACTCATTACCAACATATGGTAAGACTAGCTACATTCCTATATTCAATAATGATTGACTGTACGCGTTTGTACAGGGGCCAATATTCTCTGTACGATTTTCCAACAATGGGCGATGGCTACTGTCAGCAAGTCTAGACAAAACGACTTGTCTATGGGACGTAAAGCAAAAGCGACTGGTGCGACAGTATCGTTGCCATCAGGGTATGTTCCCTCTTGTCTATTCGCTCTGGATAAATTTACTGACATTCTACAGACTGCTGTCTGGACGTCGAGTGGTTGGACGAAACAACGTTCATAACTGGAGGTGCTGATGGCAACATCTATGTCATGAAAACTGATTCACCTGAGCCTATCAAGAAGTTTGGGTACGTTTTTCCTCTGTCGTGTTCTTTATTCCCTTCTTACTTTTTGTACTACCTAGCGGCCATGAGGATGAAATCAACCAATTGAAGTGCAACTTTACACGCACTCGGTTGGCATCGTGTTCTGATGACAATACAACAAGGATCTGGAATATCGACAAGATTGAGCCCGATTCTGATGAAACAATACCCGGCCTGGCAGCATCGGACCAAATGGTGGTGCTCACAGGACACACTCACGCAGTTAGTATGATAGGGTGGATGCCTGGCCAGAAATCCGGAGCAAACGAGATCCTTGCGACGTCGTCATTCGACGGCACCGTACGTATTTGGGATACTGTTAGAGGGAAATGCATAAAACTTCTTCTTGACCACAAGCGGCCTGTGTACGCCCTTGCATTTAGTCCGGACGGCAAGTGGTTGGCAACAGGCAGTGGGGATGGCTGGCTATTTATCTATGGCGCCAAGGTACCTATTCGTACTGTTCAACCCGTCTGGATTAATTCTGATGTTGGCCTCTGTAGACATGGGAGAAGAAATGGTCGTGGTACGCTGGGCACGAGAAGCCTGGGGTATTTGAGATTGCGTGGCAGGTGGAATCGGGTGTTAACCGACTCGCAGTCGCCCTTGAGTGCAGGCAAGTTGCAATTGTTGATATATCGAGAATACCCGCATTGCAAGATTCAGAAGACACAGCGCGCCCGGCTAGTCATATTCTGTCATGATCTGTAAGATGTATTGCAGTTATATTATGATTGGTTTAATCCTGTAGTATCACAAATATATTCCCGCGGTCACACCTCCTCGGAGATGACGTAGGTCGGACGGCAGAAACCAGGAATGATAAATCTCGTTCTGCTCAACGGCTTGCTCACATGCTTCACTCTGCTCCTACCATGTTCCGGCCATTCCTGACTGCCCGCTACATCCTACGGCCAAACATTCTGGGTCACAGCTCACGGCTGGCGCCCTCGAGTCAGGTCCCTGCTCGCAGTCTCAGCAGCCTAAGAAATTCATCCTCAGTTCTGGACACCTTCAAACAGAAGGCAACTACAGCCTGGTCTCAATCACAATTTACCAGAGGTACTCGGCTCATTCAGCTGGAGCGCGAGACCTCCCGTGAGGGATCATCCTCTCGCATCTCATGGAAACGGTTCGGCGCAACGGCTGTGAGTACCCCCTTGCATGCACCGTCTCCGACTTTACCTGACATTACCCTAGGCATGTGTTGCTGGAGTAGTATTCGTTCTAGATGCAACTCTAAACCGCGCAACCCGTGAACCGCTTAGTCCCTGCCGAACGTTCTTATCTTAATGACAGTTTCAAGTACACTGCAGGAGGTCTTGCGCTTACAGCAGTTGCCGCAAGGCAGATGTTTAGGTCTGGATTTGCATTCCGACTCATGGCAGCTAATCCTTGTTTGTGCTCCATCATCATCATCATCATCTGATTCTCTTCCTTACTTGTTGTTTTCAGGGGTTGTCCTTGGGGTTGGTCTGCTAGGCAGCATTGGTACTATGATGGGTACCATGTACACACCTCCGGACAGACCTGTTCAGAAGCACCTCTTTTGGCTAGTAAGTATTAGAAAAGGTTTCATCGGGCCATTACTCAAGCTGTCAGGCTTTTAACGCTTGTCAAGCTGCCACTTTGAGCCCTCTTTTCTTCTTGGGTCCAGCTGTTCTTTCTCGGGCCGCCCTATATACCGTTGGTGTTGTTGGTTCTATATCCTACGTTGGTGCTACGGCCACGTATGTTTTTCACCAATCTTCTCATAGTTCGTTGGCTAACCCTCATATAGAAATGACAGATATTTGCACCTTGGAGGCCCACTATTAGCGGGGATTACTGTTGTCGCACTGAGCTCACTTGCGCCAATGGTCTTACCCATGGGTCTTCGAAGCCTTGCTATTAGCGAATCCATTTCCTTATACGGAGGGTTGGCGGTATTCGGCGGATTTATTCTCTACGAGTTGGGTGGTTTCATTCCACTAGAAATCGATTAGACTGATGTGCTGTTAGCACCCAAAAAATTCTCAAGCACGCTCGCATGGCTGAGGTTGGTTTGTTCCAGGCTGACGCTCTCAATGAATCAATCGGGCTGGAGCTGGACATGCTGAATATTTTGTGCGCTGTTCTGTGTCTTCGTCCGCCCATGCCTGACTAACGTTTCCTTTAGCATCCGCCTTGCACAACTTCTTGCTATGCGAAGTAATAATCGAAAGTAAACGCTGTCATCGTTGTTCAGAACTGAGAAAAGTGTATCTATTAGTTACTCCCCTCATGTAGCTTCGCAGACGAATTCACGCCACTCGAATCACTACGACCCCGACTTGCCGAGGCCCTCTAGGACACGAATGAAGCCTCCTGGGTCTACAATTTCTGTACCGCCATATATGACCCTCCTGTTGCTCTTTCTCGCCCACTCTTCCAGGTTCCCAAACTCGACATAGCCTGCACCCCCAATCATGAAGATCATGCCCTCCGCAAAAGCCATTCGTTTAGGTCTTGTCCCACTTGTTCCTGCTGCGCCGGGCAAGCCCGCGTTCACGTTCCGTGGAGCGCGAGGGTCGAGATAGATGTAATCGTCGGTCTCTTGCAGAGACTGGTTTGATGCCGCAGATGAATCCATGAGAGCTTCAGTGAGGCGGGTTACAGGGAGCAGCTTGTTGGTAGGCAGGAGATTTTTTACGCCAGAAATGAGACCTTCAAACCCTCCATCTTTCAAGCGGTCTGTGAGCTACAGGAAACAAATCAAGGATCAAACGGGAACTCGGGCAACAAAAATGTTGATGAATCTCTCACTTTGGTTCCTACAAATGCGCCAAATCCTTTTAGCAAGTCTCCTCCCTGGCCAGCGACTCCCCCGAGATTGGGTGTTGAGCTACCTGTGTTGCCACCAAAGCTTCCTCCTGACATCATACGCGAGATCTCTTGTGTACGACGGACATATTCAAAGGCGGCTACATCTGCACCTGCGGTCTTGAGTTCTTTTTCGAGTTCTGCAACGTCATCTTTGCTGACAGCATTGTCGGGTGCGGAAAGGTAAAAAACGATAACGAGCCGGAGCTTGTCTTGGGATGTAAAATTTCCGTCCGCCCGTGTGGTGCGAAGAAGTTCAAGGATAGATGCTGTTGTCTGAGGAGTCGGGGTGTGCGTAAGCATTAGCCGTCGATTGTTTGAACACAACACACTTGTTTGGAGATGGCTTCTTCAGTACTAAAAAGTTCATCTAGACCGCGTTGCTTGATTTGTTCAAGGAGGGCAGTGGCAATATGCACGTGTGTATCCAGGGTCGCCTTTCTTGCGGTTAATTCTGGCAACTGTGTAATGGCTGTTTTCAAATGAGTGGCATTGGCAGAGAGATCCCTATCAATTAGTAGCGTTAGGAGGAAACACGGATGGTAATGCTGATAACGTCGAGATGCTCACAGCTTGGAAATATCATCTACGTCGCTGACGCCTGTGCTCCTCGTAATCTCAGCAGCATCTTGCTTATATTTGTTCAGCTCCACGTCGATTTCTTCTGCTACTTGGGGAAATGGACTAGCTGAGTTGCGAGCCCAAAAGAAATCCTTGGAATCGAGGTCGTAGCGTTGGTTTTTCTGACCCTCGGGAACGACAACACGGTTCAGTTTCATGGAGAAACAATCTGAGAGTAATGCTTGATATGTCCAGCCATGCGAAACGACCGAAGTCAAGTCAACGTTACGGTCGAGAATTAGGAGTACTGAAGAAAGGTCAGGTGCTGTACGAGACATCGGGAGAAAAGATATTAGACCTACGGGGACGCTGAAGGTTGGAGAGCCCGGTAGAGTCTTGAGCGAAGAGGGCATTTGCAGGGTTAGTGGCACGGGAAGCGGTTAAGATAGCATCGCGAATCTTGACTTCGAGTTTCTTGGCCACCATCTCCGCCGCATTGCCTCTTGGGGCTCGTATGAAGGGAACATGACCTGCCAGGGAGACATGAAAAATGAACTAGATTCGAAATAGGCACGTCATACCAAGGGTGGCTATTGCGCTAAACAGCCCATTTGCTATTCTCTCGATTTCTTCTTCAATCTGTTGTTCAGCTGAGGATGGAGAATTGAGAATCGCATAGGATGAATGCTCAGAGGCGGGCAAGGGTGCTGCTTGCTCTGGAAGAGGATTTGTTGCTAATGGCTGGAGGAACCAGGGAGAATAGAGAGGGTGAAGGCGCAACGAAAGATAGATACTGGTCCACAATCTATAGCACATGTGTTAATTGGAATCAGGGACGAGGAGGGCATTGAACTTGCCTGTTCCACCAATTCACCAGTGCCATCCTGCGCGACTGATGCAGCGAGCTCTTCGAGTAATGCCCGAGGGAGAGGTTCCATAAAGTTAAGGTGGAACGATTCATAGAGACCCTTTTGTAGGTCTTGTGCAATGCGACGGATATTGGCGAGGGTGGGTGAGACAAAGTAGACAGCAGGAACATCTGGGAGAGCTGGGCGAATTGAATGTAATTGCCTATCAGCATTACCGTGAGGGGTGTGCTTTTCTGCCCTTGGGGGAGACGGACACGTACACGTGCAGAGTCACACCAACATCTCTCAGATCCTGGACTCGCAACACGGTTGCTAGCACATCTTTGGTCTGCTGGTCCAGCACCAAGATCTTCCAAACAGGGGGACCAGATACGGGAGGAGTCTTTAGTCCGGAGGAGGATTTGTTTGACGAGAGAGTGGAAGGCGGAGGATCCACTGGCTGATTTAAGTTGAGGAGGGTAAGCAGGGCCCGGGTCTGGGCCTGCTGCAGTGTCGTTGCCTGTGAGCGAGTGAGCTGTGGAAACATCTTGTCGGATGACACGGACGGACGGACGGACCTGTTTGACGGTGCTCGACATGAAGGGGGCGGCGGTCCGGAACGCAGCCTCGCCCTGATGCGCGGTGTCACGTGCCCCGACTGCCATCGCAACCCTCCCGCTACAGTATAACACCTGGCAGATGGGGGGCAGATGTCTGCTTAACGACCCTCCTCCCTGCCTCCAGGTAAGTGTTTGAAAGCCCTTTGGGTCGCGTGTCCCTTGATAAACTGCTCCAGCCAGCAGCAGCGTTCAACATGGGATGCATTCCCAGCAAATACACAATCCGATTCAACTTGTTGCCTACCAAGAAACGCAAGGACGAAAGCAAGTACAGAAACCCCAGTCGTGCAGAGGTTCCCTCCCTATCCCGCGCCTCCGACGCCTCCCTTCCGCCATGGGTGACCCGTTCGTACTATTTAGAGAGGCACACCAGCGACGAGAAGGATGATAGGGGTGATGTGCACTGACTTCATGAGGGGTTAGGCTCGTGGGTGCCCGCTCGGCCCTCGTTTCCCATGCTAAAAAGTATACTTCTCACGTACACGCAACGAGGTAGCCACACTGCATACCGTGCACGCAGGTAGATAATGTGTTGGAGATCATGTCCATATAAGGTCGAGTTTCCTGGGAGACGCGCTTGTTCTTTGTAGGACCCTAAGGGCCCTTGTTTGTGTGCAATTCCCCACTGTAGTACGCTTTCCGCCATCCACTCCAGTGCTCACTTGTGCATAGCGCTGAGCTCTTCCTTCGTTCCGGCCAGGCCTTGTTAGCGCCCGCAATAGTCGAGATTACCATATTTGGATAATCATTGGTTCAAAAGTTGGCCGCATTCTCTCCTCCACATCCTACCCAAGTAGAACAGCCCACAGAAGGGCCTCATGACCACCCTTGACGGTGTGCCAGCAGTACCACACTCATCCACGTCTCATTTACGACATCGACGATCCATTGACGAACGTAATATTCCTCCAACAAATGCCTTTCCACCACCACCCCCACCTTCTGTAGCAGCAGGACAAAACCCATCCCCCGATACCCCTCCTCCTGGTGCAACGCCCCTCCCTGCCTCCACAAACATCTTGCCCGTCTCCGTCTTCACAACTTCGTTCCCCTGTTACGACCAGTTTTCAAGATACCCCGACAGTCACGCCCTTTGCTGAGTCTGTAATAGCTTCTACGCCCTCGACCTCAACACCACTCCCCACGACAACACCATTAAATACTGGACTATTACCTTCCACGAACAATAATCCTTCATCGTTCAGCCCTTCTCTGAACAATGAAACATCCCTCGTAGATCGAATAGGGTCAAGCAGTATCTGCGTGGGCCATGGTCTGGACAATGCATCGGAGGGTGTACTCGCGGCCGTTGTGTTCACAGGTGCGATCGGGCTTGTCATATGGGTGTGTTATGTCCCGCCTTGAGCTTGGAAACAACGTGATCGTGACAACTCCAACAGTTCTTGTTTGCCGTACTCCGTCCTCGCTTTCGTCAGATTTATGCACTCCGAGAGTGGTTCGTCCCACAAGAGTAAGTCATCCGACTTGAGCACCAGTTGCTAGCCTAACTCCTGATAGAATACGTCCGGCGCCGCTTGGATCCGGCTTATTTACATTCTTGAATCCGCCGGTCCCTCTAGTCCCAAGTGTCCCCGAGAACAGTTGATGATGCAGGTCGGTCGGCAAGCATAGACGCTCAACTATTTCCCTCGGACGAACAACTCAGCCAACGAAGTCTTTGGCTCGCTCTTCTGATCGCAACTGGATGGTCGGTTCTCGCACTTGCAGGCGCACTGCCAATTTATACTGTCGGATTGCCATGCAACTCGCAGCTACCCCCCCATGCAGTTTTCACTGGCGGCTACTCGACTCTTCAGGACCTTAGCTTGCTTCGGCTACTACGTCTTTTTGACGAACAAGGTATCCAGACGACCAACCTTATCGATTTACCCCGGCGGGCGATTGGAGATGAGAACGACCCCCGACATGCGCGTCTTAGGGTCATCCTTCTGACGATCATCGCACTAATACTGGGACTTCTTCCGGCACTATGGAAAATCCTCCGCGAATTCAACACCCTCGTCGCATACCGAAAACGATGGCTACGCGTGCGATGTGAAGGGAAGGACTTGGGTTGGCTCAGCGCCAGGGATGCGCCAGGCTTTCAGAACTGGGGAGAGAAGCGACTCAAGGATTTTGTCAAGAAGATTGGCCTTACATCTGGTATGGATGGTGATGCCCAGGATGAAAGACATGCCAGGCGCAGCAACGGCAGAGCAATGCCCAGGAATGGCGCGAGGAGAGTGAGACAGAAAGACGAAGAAGTCCCATTGAATAGATCGGAGGACAGCACTGAAGTTGACATCCAGAGCCTATTTTCAATTTCGTACGTCTCATAGCTACTGCCACCTTTTCAAAAAAACTAACATCTCAACAGAGATACCCAAAACATTGCAGTTCTCATAGATGAACGCGACGAAGTTCTAGAGAACCTCGAAATTGCCGAAACACGCTACATCAGTTCCTTCCGAGTCACTACCCCCGATCCCTCCATTGCTGATTTTGAGCCTCCACCCCCGCCAGATCCAACTCGCCCATACATCAGCCGACCGCTCCCGCTTGGCCCTGCGCCTCGCCGAGGAAGAAAAAGACGAGCTATCAATCGCGCTTTCGGCACCACGTCCCTTGCCCCCACATCGTTTGTTGCTCCATCTTCGTACTACAAGTTACGAGGTGTACACGGGCTTAGTGGTGGGCGCTTCACCGAGACGGGGAATGTGCCTAGCTTCGCGGAATCGTTCAATTCACGAATCATTGGTAGTCGCTTTCTCGAAGTGAACAGGAACTCTGCTACGTACGGACGACTGCCAGTTGGGGGCCAGGTTGTGACGGACAAGACGGGACAACTGGGACCTTCAGCTGTAGAATCGGAGGGACGACAGAGCTGGATTCCGGATCCGCGTCTGTATGGGCCAAATTGGGGTGCGGAGCCCATCCCTAGTGAAGGTATCTCAGAAGAGCAAGAAGTCGAGTATGTTGATGAATATGGCGTGAGAAGGAGGACTCTGCAGACTACCAGCAGAGCTATGGAGAGCTCTACAGGGCATCCAACCCAAAGTCCAAGCCCTGCGGAGTGGAGGTGGCATGAACCGGTTCCCACAGAAAGCCATACTCTTCATGCATCAGGTGCTAATGGATTGAGCGATGAGGAGGAATGGGTTGATCTAGAGAAGGAGAATGGCCCAGGTAACGACTTTGACAGTGACTTCAATGGACTACCACCCCGTGCTCCTGGTTCGTCATCCTTTGGTAGAAAGCGACCACCAAAATCTGCTGCGGAAGCTATACCCTCTGCCAGGCGCGAGACCTTCCCCCTTCGACGAGATCAAGAGCCCATATCCGTTCCTCCCCCTCATTTGCGCCTGCAATATTGTCAACCATTCGTTCGCCCCCTTGATGGCTTGAACTTTGATGACCTAGGTCAAGTATATGAAGACATCACGCATTGGCGATCGCAGCTCAAGGTTATCAACGATCAGATCATGGAAGCTCAGAAACGGAGCTACGATGATATTGCCGAAGGACGGAATATCCGCGGCTGGCTGCTAGTCGGGCGTGGGCTGAGATTTATCCCAGGCATTCAGATTATCGAAGGCAAAGCAAAAGAGGATATTCGGTGGGACGTCCTACAGAACGAGAGGACAGTATTGGACAAACTAGTATTTTGGGCTGTTATCTGCATTATTGTGGTACTACTTGCATCCGGACGTAAGCAGACCCGTGCTATGGGGTCGTTGACCATGCTGACTGTCTCTTCCAGTGACGGCTGCAGCGGGTCTGGCTGTTTCACCTGCTCCAGATGTAGCCCACTACCTCCCATTCTTGGAAGCCTTACTCACCACCGAGCCCCTGGCCAGCGGAATTGCGACTGTGCTTGTCCCCGCCATATCTGCGACGGTATTCATTGGACTGGCAGTCTATTTCATCAACCGTAAATGTTTTCTTTTACGCTCCGCATGTTCCATTCATTACCTGATATCCGAACCCAGTCGTTGCCAATATACACGGGTCGGTTTCAAGATCCAACAACCAATTATTTATATTCAAAATCATGTTCTACGTACTGGGGGCCGTCGGAACGATTTGGCTTACCGCAATAGGAAGCATTCTTTTTGCGTTACAGGCGTTCAGCGTTGGGTCCGGACACACGCGTTCGCTAACAAACGGAGCAATCTATATAACAGTTCTAATGCTCATGATTATACTTAGTGTGGCTATCATAATCCCGGGTCTTCTCTTGCTGCAGCCTATCCGGCTGTGGAAAGTACTTAAGGCTGAACGGCAGGCAGTGACTCCACGCCAACGATTCCGAGGTGAGACTTTCATTAACTGAGAAATGGGCCTAATATTGAATTGCTTGTACTCACTCATAGCCGTATACCCCCGAACCTACAATCCATCCTTTGCGATCAGCGCTTGCATACTTGCTATAACGTTTGCGTCTACGTTTGCTCTCATCTTTCCACTTATTGCTCCTGCTGTCGTGATATCACTCGTGCTGAGTCTGGTCGGTGAGTGTCTGAAACACCCCGATTGATTGCGGGAGATCAAGATGACTGATTCCATTTTGATGACCGTGCAAAACTGCAGCACATCGATTCCTTGTTGGTTACGTATACGCGCGGACACATTCGCAGACAGGAGGGCTGCTGCAGATATGGCTCCTCAGCCGTTTCGGGACACTGCTTGGTTTCCAACCAATCCTGTTAGGGTTGACCCTGCTAAGCCACAAGATTTGGGTCGAAGGAGGGGTCCTGGCCGGCACTGGTGTTGGTGTAATTCTCTTTGTTGAGATCTACACCAGCGCGAGACTGAGGATTCCGGGCAGGGGCGCGCTGAGCCCCATAACACGAGATTCATTAGACACATTTGCGAGCGCGGCGGACCGCTATCCTAGTGGACGACACGGAGGGAACAATCAACGGGAGCAGCACTCGGGGGCCGCTTGCCCGAGGCTCGATGGCTTCCGTTCTGGAAATGATGAGCTTAACATTGGCCGTCCAGCCCAGCGCGCCAAGCTACTCTGGACCTGTACCACTCCGTGAGATTTTCCTCATCAATGTTTGACCCTGCCGCTGGCTGACAAGATATGTTTTGATCCCCATGCTATTCGCCACCTGAGCAGAAACGGAAACACTGGATGATTTGACAGCCACCGAAAGAGCAGCTCGGACGCATCCCGATGCACCGCCACACTTACCTCCTCTACCGTTTACGGACCACGCGGAGGATATGGCCGGCATTTTGTACGCTCCTGAGCTGACTGCGCCCCCTCCGATCATCTGGCTTCCACGAGATTCAGCAGAGGTGGCCCGTTCGGAGGCAGCAGACCTGAAGAAGTATCACAACCTAGAATGTACACTGGACGTGCGAGCCAAAGAGGATGTAATGCCTCGACGGTCTTCCTCATCACGCGGACATCATGCGCCACGGTAGCGAGAGGCTTGGCTGGGGGACCACGGACTGCTGTTGCTTTAGCCTTTTTTTTTTAGTTGAGAATGGATCTGGAATCGTACCTACATGCATAGGCTGGCTGCCTAGTTTCTTGGTGAAAATGTTGAAACAATAGTCGATCACGGACACGCTGTAGTAATATGAGCCATCATCAGGCGAAGAGCGGAAACGACGGAGGGCCAGGCTGGGTGACGGAATCGGAGAGAGACCCAAAAGGGAAAGGGCGAGATGCCAATCTGAGATGACGTCAGGCGAACCAGCCCTGTCCGAGCAAGCGCTCTTGGAGGCGGAACCAGCGAACTGGCTTCCCCGCCCACCGAGCCACGTTCAACAACGGGCGCAAAATGGCTCTTAAAAAATGGCCACAACCATGCCTCTCTTGGCCGCCGTCATCCGCCGTGAGCTCGCACCTCGGCTGTGCATCCCCGCAGGGCTATTAGCAGAGAAACGTGCTCGCTATTCCAACTCAGACTCCACGCGTCACCCCTCACCCTCACTCTGCTCGTCCAACTCTCCGAGTCCTGTCCAGAACGCCGGACGGACAAGCCTTGCGTGTACGGCAATGTGATCCGGCCTAAAACACCCCGCATCTTATATAAACCCTGCTCTATCTCGTCATTTCACCCTTCCAAAATCCGAAAATCTCGTTGGTCAGGCTACCCTTGGCTCCAGGACACGTACAGCTTCTCTCCTCCCCCTCCCTCATGTCATACCCCCCGCCCTCTGACCAGCCCGACAACACTAATCCTATTAACCCCTTTATCGAATATTCTCGTGCCCTGTACGAATATACACTTGATCTCTGGTGGCGGACGATAAAAATGGCGGAAGAACGAGGGCAAAATCCTCTCGAGCCTTTCAGGCTGCACGAATACCACACCTCACAATCAAGACAGCAGCAACAGCAGCAACAACAGCAACAGCCCACGCAGACATCTACCCCTCTGACAAGTAGAGAAAGTATGCAGGAGCGGCCGCATAGTACACCATCGTCACCATCAAAAATTCGGGATGGAGCAGAGTAACAAGGCCGAAAGGTACCCTCCCTACTGGCGATTGAAAGCGCGTCGATTCTTTACGCTTTCACAGCGCTCTGCTCCCTTCACCCCCACGTATTTATTGGGCCTTTCACCCCGATCCCGACCGCGCCACTCGCCTGCTCCAAGGTTCTGGTCTTGACCTCACGATAGTGAGCTAGTTGCCCGCGGCTCGTTCTCCGGGCCGATAGTACCTTCTGCCAGGCTTGACTCCGTACGTCGTCGTATATGAACCGCGCAGACGCGTACCCTATCTAATATGCCTATTTGTGCTTGCATTAACGCGTCAGCTCGTTATTATTTGCGCTCTCCGTCACGATGCTGCATTCCTTTCCATATTCGCACCCAAATGTATTGCCTTTGATTATAATAATCTCTAATGGACCTTGGCTGGGGATGACCACGCTTTGGTATGGAGGAACATGTTACTTGTTATCGGTGGGAGCAGCTGCGAAGCGTTCCCTTTGTGTACAAGTCCCGAAATTCCAGGGGATGTGAGAGGTACTATCCGCCCGGTAATCTGCAAGCGACGAGGAATAGCCTCGGTGTTTCGCTGGGTGTGATGGAGGCCTTTTTACGTCCAACTGCTGATCGGTGGCCAGATTACCCCAAGCCGTTGAGTTAACCTTACTCGCGGAGCTGGAACCCTGCCTACTTTTGTCCCCGATAACAAACCGGGTTGAACCGAGCTACATCGCAGCTATTGCCATCCACAGGCATCTACGGACAAACCATCCTTCACCCACAAACCCCACTGGCCATGAGAGCCTGACTAATTTGACCACTAGCGAACCAGTCCAGGGACCCGTTGCTATGGATCATCATAAATTCATGATGACGAGCTATTCGGTAACTTCCCTTTCGATGGCGGGTTGATCCAGCCTTCAGGCGCCAGCCGTCCCGTCCGTCACCTCACGGTCTGTGATGCGGTTTTTTGGATTATCATTTCAGGCGTACAGTCAGCCCGGCAGCCCGGCGAGATTGGTCCGGCATGACTCGTCGCCTGGCACCCTGGCATCGCCGGGAAATCAGGTTGCTCACAACTCCTTCTCCTGTGGCTTGATACCTTGTCTCCTCCGAAACCGCGGTTAGCGAATACAACCACGACTCTGTTCATCTTGTGGCGTCATCTGCCAACTTGCTACGTTCTTGAGTGATTGTCTTTCCCGCCATAATTTCCGACCTCCGTGTTTTCTCAACCTCGGTAACATATCATCCAAATGTGGGCAAGGTTCGATCGCCGGTGGTGTCCTCATTTCCACCTTAAACAGGCGACGTGAAGTCTCATTGCCATGCCGTTTACCATGCGCAATGGTCCCCTTCACCCCCTCCCTCCCAAATCGACGATGGCGTGGATGAAACTCTTTCCGTGTTTCTCTCTCCCGCACGACCCACGTACGTCTTGCGATATGATGGTACTCCGTCTCTGACCAGCTCCAGCGATCCTCTCTCCGCAGGCCTATCTCACACTCCGCGCATCCCGCAGGTATATGTCACCCCAAGGGTTTGAATATTTTGAGTAACAAACCCTAGCGCGGAATCGTCGCCTTTCCAATGTTGTATTTCTGGCTGGACCACTAGATCACTTCACGCCACCAGAGATTCAACACCTAGCCCGTCGCTGGGCTGTTAACGAGGCTCAAGCACAGCTCAGCCAATCGCCGAGTTCGGAATTCGGGGCTCTGAGAGGGATGTCCTGTCTTACGGCAAGAATTCTCAGAGAAGCGCGTTGTGCACTATGTCAGGCGGCATGTTAAATTTGTCCCACCATTCAATAAAATTGCGCGGTATCGGCCGTACTGCCGTCTATCCAAGACCGAGTTCTTCCGCCTTCGCACACACCCAAAACCTAAATTGCCTCCACATCGCCGATCCCAACACATTACACTCCCCCCAAGTTTTTTCAGGCAGAAAAATCTCATGCCGAAATATCACTGACTCTAGACATGTGCAAACCTGTAATGATGCCCGGGGTATTACCGAGAAGTTATCTGGTTCATCATACATGACTTCCTGTTTGCTTTGTCCCTTTTTTTGCTGCTGGCCCTCCTTTTCCCTTGCATCTTATGGAATGTTCTGATATCTCCACGAACCGCGTTAGCATTTATATTCCACTCTGCACTCGTCCAAGTTTTTATAGCCGTCCGTCAGTTTACCCTGCCCAACTTTTCCCCTCGAGCCGATCTGCCTTATTGGCGTTTGACAATGACGTCTCCGATTGCGTAACTTCCCCTTCCAGCACAGCGGTAATGATGTTCTCGTCAGCCGGCACCTACTCTTAACAACAAGTAGTCGTGAGTGCAATGCCATATCCCTCGAGTCGTCCAGACCGAGCTGGATGACGAAGGCCCTTGTATCAATACAGTTACGGACCATTTTCCACGGCACAATCCCCGCGCTTGTTAATTTAGGAAGACTATGATTTGACGTAGGCATCAGTGACATGTGAATACGTAAAACGCAACCCGTAATTTAGTTTAGCCCCCAACCTTCGGGGTCTTACAGGGTCCTATATACTTTCAATGGGCGGGGAGACTGATGATGCACAACGGCCTATGACTTCATATTTCATTTATATCCCCGCGGGTCTGGAGACAGGGCCAATGTCACGACGTAGAGAGCCAAATTGTATTGACAAGCCCTATGTATATACGTCCGTATAAAGAAGAGACGAGATGGTGTCATTTCGCTTTTCAGGTGGTCATTTGACGATCACCCTGTTTGTCCTCATTTTCAAAATATACAATCACGAATTTCTAGAGATATTGTCCAATAGAACTAGATCACTCTCACACTGTACACAGATTTATTTTCATCACATTGGAAATTTGGTGGTGGCTACCTCCGATCACCTAGTTCAGTTGGTGATCTCATTATATTATTTGAGGCTACGGAACTAGGGCCGATAAGCTACACGCCACAATCCTACAAAGCGATCCACAGAGATATGTTGTTCTATAACAGCCCAGAGGCGGCGGAGCCCTATTCCTGGGAAAGGGCTGGGTTGTGGGCTGCTCTTCATGGTGTATTCTCGTGTCGTGAAAGGGTGGCCTAGGTCGTTAATGATCCAACCTGAAGCCACGGGCTGAGGATAGACGTAGTCGATCCTTGGTGCCAAGATGACCAATAAGTAGCTTCACGTATGATGCTTCTGGGTTGGACAGGGTGTCCCGGGGGCCTGTTGAGATCCCAGGGCTGATTTTTTGCAGAACTCTAACGCTCAGAAATGGCCACTCCAAGAGCTTGGCTCAGCCCACCTCGCTCCGGAAGGACATAGACCCGGCCGAAGCCAGAAGTTTGGTTTAGGTCATTAGCCCAGTGCGATTCAAAATAGCGAGTGGATGGCTCTAGGCAATGGGCAGATCAAGTCGAGGCGTTAGGAGTTGTCGGGAAATCAACCAAACCTAATGTTGGACGGAATGCTTTTTCGTAGCCTTGCTCTTGGCTAGTCGAAATAAGGAACAAGGCGTTCGTTAGAAGTACGCTCGCCTAAGGGTACTCGAGCCGTACGTAGAACCACATTCGAGCGGATGTGGCGCACCAAGCTGAAGTAACGAATACAATAAATGCACGGCCAGGCCACAATCACTCTTGATAAGAATGCAAGTTGATATCCACCCATTGTCAGGGCTGGGAAAGAGCCTCCATACATACAGATTGTTGCACTGAACTCATAGATTTCCACTGGGCATGGGCCTGGCACATTAAGTCCCTAGGAGGACCGTTACGCCCCAATTTGTCGATGCAAGACCAAGGAACCAAGGTAAAGAAAAACACCCTGAGGACGACTCGAGATAAGATCTTTCTCGTGTGACCAGGTAGCCTGATGCATATCTTTGACCACCGACTCCTACCACCGGAACTCTGGCTCGAGATCTTGGCATGGGCTACACAACCATCTCCCAGAGAATCTGATTCTCATATCATTGACTATGTACCATTCCAGCCAGCACCAGCTGATAGCCGAGACCCTTTGCTCACTGTCAAACGTGCGTTGACAATGGTCTGTCGGCTCTGGAGGTTCTGGACGATCAACCATCTGTATCGAGATATTAGGATCCGCCATGACACGTATGCACTTCAGTGTGCATTAGAAGCCGTTAACGGTCAGGGGGACCACGGGAGAATGGTGAGCTAATTCTCTATGATGCCTCCAGGGCTGTTCATATGACAAGGGAATAGGTGCGCCGAGCGGTCCTGCCCTACCTGAGCACCGTATCAAGTCCTACGAAATCCCCGACAATAACATCCATCGAGATCCTACGGCGGTGTTCACAACTCGAAGTGCTCGTCAGGCCCCGCTGCCTGCTTACCGAAGCACTACGTTTCGACTACGAGGTTGATTGCGTTCCTCTGCCCTCCTTACGCCGCCTTGAATGGTGGCACCACACAGAGGCAGAGCGTTCTGGCGGTATCAACTCACTGGGGATCGTGCTGCAGCACGCACCCAATATCGAATATCTTTTTGTTGGAGGTGTTGTTGGCTATGTTCAATTCACCTACGTCTGCTTGCCTTCTTTGCGGACACTCCGTCTCCGCGTCATAAACGGTCTCCTTCTCCATCAGATTGTTAGCAAGTGGATTCTTCCCTCCATAACGCATGTCGTTCTAGATTCCCCCTTGGTCGAGCAGGGCCTGCAGGGCGTTTGGGAAAGATTCGGCGCCCAACTCGAGGTTGTCGAATTTGGAAGACACCCCCGCTTCCTCACAAGCGATCACTTGACGACCTGCCTCCGGGGTTGTTCCAGCCTTAAGGAAATTGGATATCATGTCTTCTTTACGAAGGTTCCCGAGACTACCGAAGGATATACATCAATCACGACAATCCGTCTACACTCTGCTGTAAATAATTTCCTTTATACCGCAGAAGAAATATGGTCAATGCTCGAAGGTCATTTTACCTTCCATCGCCTGCAATTGACCTCCTTGCAGAGGATTATTCTCTATGGGGAATGGAGGGGTATTTTGGGTCAGCATCGGTTCCACACCATTGTACAGAGGTTGTGCAGGACAAGGGACGTCGTATTAGAGCTCGGAGACGGCACCAGGTACGAACAATGTTGCATTTTGTAATGTATCCACTATGTATGTTGTCCTGTATCAAGGGTCCGGTAAATGGGAAGTCTCCTCTGGTTCAAAGAAGGTTCTCAGCCAACGGGCCTCCTGTTCCATTTCCTCTAGTGACCGAGGTTTCCTGTCTTCATCGGCATCGACCTTGAGAGACTGGAAGGGCTGAGAATCCTTCAAGCTAGATGCGAGTTCCTTGTCCCCTTTTTCGAGTGCGGGGTAGATTGCGTCATTGTTGAGGGAGAAGCGGTCCCCAACTGTTTTTCTGGGGAGCAGGTGGAAATGCACGTGCGGGACGCTCTGGCCGGCAGCCGTTCCATCCTGCGTAAGGTCTATAATCCATCTATAGCTGTGGATAGTTTTAGCGTTTACCTGGCATGCAATGGTCAAGCTATCGGCGCCATATGCGCGTTCAATGACCTTGCCAACACGCTGAATGCTATGCATCAATGAGGTCAATTCGGAAGCTGTCATAAATGTCAACAGGTTGTCCTTTTAGTATGTTGGATTGCTAATAACCATCCAGATCTGTAAGCCGTGGTGCAAGCCGTGCTGGGATGACAAGGACATCTATTCCCTATTAGCCACATGATGCAGTGGGAATGATCAGATGGATGGTAAACATACGCCCCGGGACTATCGGCTTAAGGTTGACGATAGCATAAGAGAGGCTTGTTCTGTAGAAGGCCTGGCGGGTGACTTCAAAGGTGGAGAAGAGGAGATTTGGGGACATTAAAGGGAAGTACTTGAAGCTCTCCAGGGTAAGGTAACCCACACGCTCTCACGCTCATTCTATTTTTTACTGTCATGTTTTATTATTACTGGGAAACCATGGAGCCCCAGGGGTTCCCGGCCCAGTTCCCTCTTTGCTTTCAGAAATGTCCCCAGCTAAGGATTTTCGCGTTGCCATCGTCGGTGGCGGGATGTGTGGCTTGGCATGGTATTTTTTTTCCCTGAGAGTCCCTTTCTTAGCAATAGCTCATGGCATACGTAAAAAGCGCCGTTGGATTGGCAAGGCAAGGCATCCGCGCGGAAGTGTTCGAGGCTGCCGTATGGATTTTCCTTTAGTCTATCCCTGAGTCCGGGTTGACAACGTCTTCAAGCCTGCCTTTGGCGAGGTGGGAGCGGGTGTCGGGCTAGGTAAAGCCACACATGGGTTCTGAAGGGTAATGCATTAATTCGGAGGGAAAGGTCTCAATGCCATCCGTGCTCTCGACGGGTTGGGTATTCTGGAGCCTGTGTTGCAGAAAACCGACACAAAGAAACCAACTCTGCGAAGTTTCATTTTTGTATCTGGTCTTGGTCAACATGAAATCATTTACGATGTAGGGGACTTTTATATCACCCTTTGGCCGAGCTCAAGCTCCCACTAGTATGCTAAACATTCCGGCCAGTATGGATTGGGTATATATAGGTCACTTGCGGCGTTTATCTGCAACCAGTGGATTGTTCTGAATTGATTGTATATAGGCCCGCATTCCTAGATGCCCTGTTACCTCTACTGGACCCCAAATATCTCCATCTTGCCAAGAAGTGTGTCCTCGTAACAGCCCTGGCGTCGGGGAAGTATCGTCTGGATTTCGAAGATGGAACAGCGCACGAAACAGATCTTGTTGTGGGAGCGGACGGTATCAAAAGCACCATTCGCAACTCCTTGGTTGGTAACTCCAGGAACCTCGTTTTCCATAATATGGTCGCGTACCGAGGTTTGATACCTTATGACTCTTTGTTAAAGGCAGGTGTCAAGACTGAGGTGGGTAAGCTACCCGTGTGTTGGATGGGGGTGGACAAGGTTGGTTCAGGATCACCTATTACTGAAATTTCTTCACCCACTCGCCGCAGCATATAATCACCTTTCCTGTGCAAGGAACAAACATGGTGCGTTCCCGAGTAAAAGTAACGAAGACAGGACTTATACCGTCATATCGGGCAGATCAACGTTGTGGTGTTTTCCAGTGATCGATCACAGCCCGCTGGGCCACCATTGGAGGGTCCCTGGGTAGAAAATGTCACAAAATCCGAGGTACAGGACCTATACAAAGGCTGGGGGGACGACGCAAGAATTATTGTGAATCAGATTGAAACCCCCAGTAAATGGTCTATCCATGCGGTTGACCCGCCCCTCAAGAGCTTTGTGACTGGGAGGATCGTTCTAGTTGGTGACTCTGTGAGTGGATCACTTGAGCCTCACTTTCGAGCCTCTACGAGATTATTGACTAAAACGGATAGGCACACGCCATGCAGCCTCACCTTGGAGCGGGTGTGGGCCAGGGATTCGAGGATGTCTATGTCCTTTGTCGTGTGCTAGGACACCCAGTAACCAAGCTATCGAACCTCGAGGTATGGCTGAGGGTTCTTAATAGCACGTTCGAAACTTATCGGTTTATCGTCACCTGTTACAGTTGGCACTCAAGGTATATGATGACCTGCGGCCGCGTCGTGCTAACATGGTCTTGGCTGGGAGCGCCAGAGCTGGGCAGATATACGAGAGTCTCGGCAAGGCTGGATGCGACGTTGCATGGGCTCAACAGCGGTTGGCTGGTATTTGGGAACCTGTCTGGCAACACGATCTAAAGAGGGAGGTTGATAATGCGTTCCAGAGGTTGGAAAGAAACACAGGTTATGTATCTATCAAGTCGAAGATTTAAGATGCGCGAGGACATATGTCGCCTTTGCAGTATGAAGAACAGCAAAGTAATTTACTTGTTTATACGTTTGCAGTGATGGATACACTAAAATAACAATGGAACAACAGCGAGATATGAGTTGAGTGGGGAGGTTTAAGTATTTTGTCAATAAGTGTCATGCAAACTCGTTCCACTCAGTGTCAAGAACGCGAATTCCTCTGCGTAATAGTCGTCTTCGCCATTCCTTCATTTCGCCTTGTACGCCCGCTTCCTGGGCCATCGAGGAGAGACCTTTCTTCAACCACTTGACCTCCCGTGCGCGCACTACATGTAAACGGGGTAGAAGAGGCAGTAACTTTTCGAGTACTGGCCAAAAATCTGCATTGGGACGGGGAATAGACAATATTTCCAACGGATGCTTGTCGACGAGCGATAAATGAGGTAGCGGGTTCTCCAGAGAGAGGTGTCGTAGGATGGGGGTAGATTGGAGAAGGTTTTTCGGAGAAGGGTGGAGCCTCGTAGGCCACGATTTGGGTGTGAATAAAAGCAGAGAACGGAGCGTTGGTCCGTGTGTGGCAATAAACTCTGATACAAGGGAAGCAGGGTGCGGTACATCATCATAGGGTGTTATCATCAGCTTCTGAAGGGCTGGAAGGGGTGAGGAGAGCAAAGCAAGTATAAGAGGGGAGGAGTGCATCGAGAGGATAGCTAAATTTCGTAGTTTGGGTAGCTTGAGTGGTGCGAAAGATTCTTTTGAAATTAGATTAGGAGTTGCCACACTATGGGAGTCCCCGAGAATGAACTCAAGTTCCACGGGATCGGAGCCCTGGCCGATTAGCTCAAGTTCCTCGATGTTGGGACAACATCGGAGAAGTCGGACGAAAGGATCTTCGTCTGGTGCTGTGGATAGGGGGAAAAAATAGCAGAGTCCCCTGAGGGTACGGATGTTAATTGAGCCCTCGCGTTGTGCTAGAGAGTTGAGGGCTCTCCGGCTTACGACGAAGGAAGGATTTATAGACAAGTGTTGAAGGAAAGGTGTGAAAGGGAAGAGCCGGGTGAGAAGTGAGTCAAAGAGGAGGGCTTGTTTCGAGCCTTCAAATACTAATCGCGATAAGTTGAGCTCTTGCACCCAGCGTCCCGGAGCCGAGTATGGGATTCTACGGATAGAATCCCATTTCTGGTCCGCGGAGTACAGGCGTCTGTAGAGCATTTCAAGGTTGGCAATGTTTGATATCTCGACTTTGGCGTACAGCATCGGAAGAGTGACGTCCTATAGGGGTGTCAGTCAGTACCTAAGAGTACCGTAAGCAGTTGAGAGCGGAACCGGTACTTTGAGGGGTTTGCAGATAGTCAAAAACGAGAAAGCCCGCGTTGCGTCCTTACCATCTCCACTAGCCACTGCAAATGCAAAGATCTCACTCCAAATCTCAGCAGGTAAGGGCTTTAACGGTTTGGGATGTGGCAGCAGAGGCAGTAGCAACAGCCGTCCCGACTGTTGTGCATATGGGCGTGGCTGCAGGAAAATGGTATCTGATCCCGTGGACATTGTTTTGAATATTTGTTGGGCAGGAGCTACTTGACCCAGAGTTAGGAGAGTCCAGATAACTGGGACCTAAAACCACTAGTTGGAGGCATATAGCTTTGCCTTGTGAATGGGAGGATAAAGGGACGCCGGGTAACAGTAGCTGAAACGGGTGTGTAGTGTGTGTGTGTGTGTGTGTGTACGTGTGTGATGTCCGTTTCTCCCAATAATGCTAACTCTATTAAGGCAGAGGAACAAGCAAATAGAGGTCGCACAGCTCAAGAACAGGCCAATAGGTAAAAAGTTAAGTATCGGGAACTCATGGCTGGGGCCCTAGGATGTCGCTCATTTCCTCTACGAATTTGGCATAGTCATCGCTCTTCCTTCCTTCTACTTGTTTTGCACCAGCCAACGGACCTGGGGTTATAGGTCCAAATTGATTTTTTAACATGCTAACAAGGTCTAGCCGATCCGGGGCCTGTCTAGATTCGTCGGGTTCTGTTTCGTCCATAGGCGTTGCAGGGGCTAAGGAAGGGGCAGCGTTAATTTTGGTGCCCAAAGTGATACTTGAAGTTGGTTTTTTCCGTTTCAGTGAGGTTGGTACAAATGCAGTTGCCTCTTTCTTGAAGTCGCGGAGTTGAGGCGCGGCAATAACGGTTGCATTTGCGAGTTCTGCTGCAGCCGTTGGTTTAGGAGGTAGAGATGGATTATGGGGTAATGAGGAGCGTGGTGGCCCCGCGCGGTGCGCTTGGTATGTCACGTGGGGAATGGAGGAGAGGGGATCTTGCATGGACGAGGCTGATTGATGACGAGGAAAGAAACCTGGTGGTGGGGGCGGCAGAGGGGGATAAGGGATTCCTGAGTTGAATGGTACGCCAGGGGGTAGGGATGCTGGGAATATCAAACTAGGGGGAAATCCTGGAGGGGGTGGCGGCAGAGGTGGCGGGAGCAATGCAACACCGGGAGGGATACCTGGCGGCAGAGGCAACGGGATGTTCCCAAACGGAAGCCCTGAGGGCGGGGGCAAGGGAGGGAGGGTAACATTAGAAAGTGGCAGGCTAGTTGGTTCCAATAGAGCTTGTGGGGAGGAAATGTGAGCAAATACCACCGATTCCTTTTTCATGCAACGAACCATCTTTCATTTTCGTTGGAGGGGGTCCTTCAGGTAGAAAGATCTCATCTTCACTGTCCACTAATTCTGAGCCAGGAGGGAGGCCCGTCGGCATCGGAATATCATCGTTGTCGTCGTCTAGGATAAGTATAAGATGGAATTATAATGGAGATCAGTGGACGTGCCTGCGTCACTATCCACTTCGTCCGGTCGCAATGCTATCTCAAGGTGAATACACGGGGCGCACTTCACCAAGGATGAAGGGACTACTCACGACGTTCCATATAGGGCATGCCGGGGGGAGGAACGCCATACGGATTCATGATGGGGTCATAATAGATACTACGCTCTGGATGACGCGGTAGACCCTTTTTATTGAATAGGTTCCTCCGCTGGACAATGGGGCTCTCGGCCTTTGGTTCATCATCGTTATGTTTTCTCCGCTTGCGGTACACAAGACCGCGCTGCTCAGGATGTTCATTGACATATTCCTCTTTTTTCTTGCTAATTTTCTCTAGCTCGGCTTTGAGCTCGGCCAGTCTGGCTTTGTCACCATTGGAGGATTCGAGTTGGCCGATCTCCTCTTCAAGCTCTGAAATATGGTGAGGTGTACGTGTAAGATAGTAAGTGACTTGGGCATACCCGAAGTGTCCTTCTTTACGAGGGCCAAATCTCGAGCTTTGGAACGCTCTGCCTTGTTCTACTACACGAAGCTGGGTCAGTCTGGGATTTCTGTGGAGAACATGTGCGTGCCTTTTTGAGCTCCTTTTTGCGCTGGGCCTTGCCTGCGGCTGGTTAGACAGAACACTCGAGGGGAGCCCGGCGAGAGACTCACGGTAGGCATCTGCTGGATTGAGGGCGCCCTTTGGCATGGAGGGAACGGGGAACGCAGCTGGAACCAGTCGGAGACGGCACGTGGTCAGCCCGGTCCCTTGGCTGGTCGGCCTTTTTGAGTCACAGTGGGCAACCGCTCAAGTGGCTTCCCACTCGTCAGGGAGCCCGGCCCTGCTCACCATCACAGCGTCGCCCATGCCCAATGTCGGGTCCTGCAGCCGCAAACCAGCCCTCGGCCCCCAAGCGCATGCCCAAGAAGATGGCCTCTGATCAGTCTGTGAACCTGAACCATCTCCTCAACTTCACTCTACCCCCGAGACAGACACGGCCACTCTCGAGCATTCCTCGGAGAGGCAGAAGGACAGGCACTGCGCATGGGGTATGGAACAAAGAGCGTAAGCTGGCCTTTTGTTGGTCGATTTCTGCCATGTTTCATCTCCTGTACCCTAATCGCAGGTTTCATTAATGCCCAGTATCGCTTCGTCATGAATCCAAATGGCGATTACACTGTACATTTTGCTGACCCGGATATGCATGTGTCCTTCTTGCTCAGGTGATAACATTATTAATGACTTGCATTTAGTTTTTTCCAGTGGCATGACATCCTGCAAGTCATTATACCTCGGTCTTCGGCGCTGGCGTCCGCTGCAATGACCAGGGAACAGCCATTCGTCTCTCAAGGCGAAGGTCAGATAAGCTGCCCTATCTGCTTATCGCCCCCTGTTGCTCCCCGGATGACCAAGTGTGGTCATGTAAGTCAACCGTCCCAGCTAGCTTCGCCTTTTGGGTATTTAATCCCCTCTCCGTCAGATCTACTGCTTTCCCTGTATTTTGCACTATCTGGGCACTTCGGATAACAAATGGGCTCGATGTCCCATTTGTTTTGACTCAGTGAACGAGCGACAGCTCAAGTGTGTCAAGTGGTTTGATGCAGCAGTCGACACTGCCGATGATCTCAATGGTTCTTCGGAAGCCTCTTCTTCATCATCTAGTCTTGGCGGCACCCTCGAGACTACACCTCGGCCAGGATCTTTCCTGCGTATGCGCCTCGTCCAACGCCCACAGATTACGACCCTTGCGTTACCCCGCTCACACACTTGGCCCTCCGATCTACTACCACCCCACCAAGCACCTTTCCATTTCCTGCCTGATGTCTACAAATTTTCCAAATTCATGCTTGCTACGCCTGCTTATCTTGTCTCAGACCTCACCAGAGATCTGGGGGAGCTAGCTTCAGAGCGCCGTATCCTTGTTGGTATGAATGACGATCTTAGCGTCTCCTTTGTAGATGGAGCTGAAGTCAGAGTTCAGCAACAAGTTGCAAAGGCATCTGCCCTGGATACACCCCTGCTCCGAGAGCACATTGACAAGGCACTCAAGGACCAACACGATTTAGAAGCGCGCCTCGCCTTCCGTGAACAACGGCGGAAAGAAGAGCAATCACCTCAGACTAGGCCTGACACCACAGAGGAAGACGTTCCCGCTGATTTTCTGGCCCTCAAATCGCAGGGAATGCATACACCAGCATCGAATCCACGTTATCAGATGGTGCCAACACAGTCCCGCAGTCAGCCTCGCCAACGACGAAATATTAATCCGCCACCGCCTTCCACATCTTCATATTATTATTATCAGGCTGCGTCTGGCCTGCCCATCTTCCTCCATCCGCTCGATATTCGGATCCTTCTTTCGCATTTCAGCAGCTATGCCTCGTTCCCTGACGAAATCACAGTTCGAGTTGAAGCATGTTCGGAAGGAACGGTCGATGACGATCTACGGAAGCGATGCAAGTATCTCGCTCATATGCCGGAAGGTGCTGACGTTGTATTCATTGAAGCGGGCCTGGAGGTTGTTGTGGGTGCAGAGGGTCTAAAGAACTTTGAAGGGGCGCTGAAATCGCGAACAGCAAGGCGGAAGGAGAAGGGGAAAAAGGATGACAGAGCTAAGGCAAGGGCGGAGGAGAAAGAGAAAGAGAGGGAGAAAGTCTGGGCATTGCCAGGTTCCACTCCACATCCGGCTTCAGTCGCTGTCCATGAACATCCACCGGTGGATGACTTCTCCGCGTTTTTGGTACCGCCGCGAGAACCTGGGTCGCTACCATCTGCTTTGTCTTTACCTCTGCAGCAGTCGCCTGTCCCCGTTGCTCAACAGCAGACGATAGCAGGTGCTTGGGGATCAAGGAGCTTTGCCTCCGCACTTCATTCCTCTCCCTCTCAGGCGCTAAACCGTGGGCAACAGAGACAGAGGACACCCGTGGAGGATGAATGGGACGTCGATGCTGTGTGGCATGATTTGGAACAGAAGGCCGGAGGAAGGAAGAAGAGGGGTATGAAGCTGGTTGTTCTTGGTGGCGGTGGTGGCGGTGCGAGGCGACGGTAGGCTGAAGAAACAGAAGGATGAGAGACTTTTCGCCTCATCAGTAGATTTGTTCTCGTGTATTCTTGCCTGGTCTTTTGGTCAGCAGCTTTGCAATCGTTGCTATCTATACGCAGTTGTATCACAATGAAAAGATCCCTCCCTTCTGCGTTCCAATGCTTCCGTGATAGCGATAGTCAGTTGCAAACTGCCATCATGCTTCACTGACTAGTAGATATCCGATATTCCTTGGTCCCGGGGCATAATACCCAAAAGATTGGTGCCTATGAAGAAACTACGGATAAATAATTTATATTTCAGCGAAGTAGCAATTCTTCCCCTTCAAAATTTAACAAGGGAGAAAAGGTAGAGGGAAGGGGGCATATTTGCTCTATGGACCAAGATAATAACAAATCCATAGGTTTGTAGGACAGGTGTCGTTCAAGTTCGTGTCTGCTGGACTTAGGTAGACCGTACACGCGAGATATGAAACGCAACGCAGCCATACAAATACAACTGTCAACATAGATAAAGAAGACCTGAGGAATGTATGTGAGGAAATCAGGGGAATCGACTACCTAAGGGACAAGGAAGGGTTATTCACAGGGGAATAGAAAGAGGTAAGGGGTGTAAGGGTGAGAGGCGAAGAAAGGAATCAAAATCTCCTAGAGACAAATCAGAATGAATATGCACAAACACGTAGTAGATAGCCAGTTCCGAACTCGTAAGATGGCGTGAGACTGTCAGAAAATGCAAAACTTAATGGGCGTGGACAAAAATGTGGACACACGCCCCATGTTGCGGCGACATTTTAGACGAGTGAGAGATAATTTGATGGTGCGACTGCAAGAAACTGTGAGCTTGCAATAGTCAAAGGTATGAGGTGATGATTCTGCCTACTTCCTACTGTGCCATCAGCTTTCCTGGCCTGCCACCATTTGCCATTTTTATCTACAATGTCTAGGGTTTCGCCTTTGCTGAATGATATCTCATTAGGATCGTCAGGATTTGCGGTATCTATTAACCTCATTTAGTGGCTGCCAATATTTGACAAGGAAGGCACTGCGTACAGGAATACAATGCCCGCGCTCTGAAGGCGAACGCATCGGGCTGTTGAGATGGAGGTTCGGCAGTGGAGTTGTTCACTTGTGAGCCTCCGGCGCCGATACCTGCCATAAGTGGTGAGTGGGGCCCGCCGTCTCCAGTGACCGAACCAGCAGTCGTGCCAGCGGCATTGTTGATGCTTCCTGGGCCGCTTTGGCCGGGACCAATGCTCTTGTTGGCAGCGTCGACGCTTGCGGCGAAACTGTTTTGGCTTCGAAGGACGTTGCCGCCACCACTCCCGTAGCCGCCTCCAATCTTGGAGTCGTAACCTCCATCCTGTGAGCTGATACCGGCCCCCGCGGTATAGCCAACTGCATAACCATTTCCACCGCCCATATTGTGCATAGAGGACTGCGTGCGCGTGCGACGACGGCGTGAAGGAGGGGTGAGTCCGCCGGTGCCCATAGAGCTGAAGATATGGAATATGAGGGAGTCTTCCTCAGAGGTGAAGTAGAGGACCCAGAGGATGTCGACCATGGAGAGGATGAGCCAGCCGGCGGACATGGCTTTTCGAGCAGGGGTGAGGTTGTGGTTGAAGTCAACATTTGTGACGGCAAACGTGATTGCGACAGCGCCAAAGACGGAAATCTGGAAGCGATGCATGGATATTGCATCTGTGGCGAGTGTGTAGAGAACACCAAGGATGAGGAAGAGCTGGAGAAAGATGGCAAACCATGAGGTGCCAAGAAAAGTGCCTAAGGTCTGTGGTCGGCGTGGTGAGGGACCAGCAGGCGGGAGCAACACGCACCTCGCGCCTCTAGGAAGGCCTGGGAGATGAAGGTGATAAACCAGGCGGCCTAGAAAAGGACGGGATTAGCGAGGGAGGCACAAGAGAGAAGGACAAGGGGGGCGGCTGACGATGGCAAGGAAGGATGTGAAGAGGAAGGGATAATGGTTGAGTATCGGGCTGAAGTCGAGGCCTTCGCTTCCACGGGGCGGCATGGCTGGGGGCGGACGGGGCAGGGGAACGAGGATACAAGGGACAAGAGTCCAAGTTGGCAAGGCAAAAGGTGTTACCCGTGGGAACAAACGCGATGGCTCTCTCCACAGCCGACATCCGTCGCGTCGCCAATGTGGTCACTGTCCTCCTGGCCGCCAGAGGCCTGCTGTGCTGTCTTGTGGGCAGCGCGGCAGGCTATGAATACGGCATCTCGAGAGTGCCTAATGTCGGGGTTTATGTGTCCCTTTGGCAATGGGAACAGCACGCTCAAGCCCCTCTTTCAATATAGGATGTCGATGTTCTCGTCATGACTGACAAACAGCCCGAAGAACTCAAGAACTATCTTGTCTCGGCAGAGCCGTCCTTTTACTGGGCGAAACCAACCACAAATCCACAAGCACGCTACCACGTTCTCTGGTACACCCTTCCGTCCCCGTCCAGGCAGTGCTGTCGGGTGGACTTGTTTACGCCTGGAATGATTCATCTGCCGCTCATCCCGAGCGACAAAATCACCCACTCCAACTGCAAAATACCGCTCATGCCATTCTTTCCTATCCTTTTGCATAAAGTTCAAGCATGGAAAGCTCACTCGATTTCCACCAACCCTTGGGCGCACACGAAACAGCAGAATGACATTCGCGACATTGAAGACTTGCTGGCAGCAGCAATGGGGCGAGACGAATGTCTCAGTAACCAGACATGGCTGGAAAAGTCGTTTTTGGATGAGGCGTTGGAGGGTGTACAAGATTATATTGGCCAGCATCCGGAGACCGCCCACGGATGGGCCAAGCTGGGTTTCCTCTCCCCTTTGCCATGACGTTGTTTCAATTTTTTGAATGTACATTCTCAGAGCCTGAAACATCACATGCCTCAGATTGCGGCTTCCGCTCTACAAATGACGGATGAATACGTTTTGACTCTGCAATTTTCCTTTGACTTCAACCCGATCTACGAGCTGCCGCGCCAAGTTGAACCTGTTCTTCAGGAATACTTTAATACTACCTTCGTTTCCGAAAAACGTCGTTACAACGACGTGCTGTGTCCCAAGATATGGTCTTGCGATATCATTAATGATGGTATCCACAGCGTCCGTCATGATACCTCGGCCATGATAACTAGGCGCAAGATAATCTAGGAACAGAGTAAGTCTTGTGTCGTTTGGCAAAAGTTTTACACTCACTCCCAATGGTCCATACTATTTCCGGGTGCCCGGCTGGAAGTGCAAGATTCGCTGTACTGTCGTGCTTGGGGTTCTCAAGTAGTGCCTCGACTTCGGCGCATCTAGTGATCTCAATGTCGCCCAAGAAGATATCGCTCCCATCTTCCTGAACCTCTCTCAGGAACCTGACTGGGCTATGGGTCAGAATTACTGAATCCTCTGCCCCATTTCCACTGGTCAACTCTTGCAGGCCCTGATCACACTCGGGTTTAATCTTCTCTATGAACTGCTGTGCATGTTCTAGTATTTTGGACTTGAGTCCTTGTCAACAATGATGAGCCAAGGATCGGTATTCACCAGGGTAATATGGATAAGGAGGACCAATAAGCCATATGTGCACGCGGTCATCGTTTAGCGGAGAAACAATAAACGGCACATCAGATAGGCGCGGGGGTGTGATGATGATATTCTGGTGCTTCCGCAAACGAAGAAATATTTCGTTGGTTAGAGGGTTGATTTCGAATGGACCAAAGCAATGCGACATCTAGGAGGGAAGAATATGCGGGGTCGATCAAAAAGCTGCTAGGCCCATTGAGGTCTCCCAATGGAGGTATCCATGTGGGTTCAAATCTATTTTCGAAGTGAATGCTACACTGACTGGTATCAATCATAACGCTCAAAGACATTCAGATCACGCGTAACTCCTTGGACTTCGGCATAATTTGGAATCCATCGCACCGCGTTGAAACCATTTCTCAAGAACACTTTACCGCTGGCTTCGTTATCTGTGTAAGCCATGGCAATAAAATGCTGCGATTTCAAAAGCGGTTTGCCAATGTCGTTGATCAGCGTATCGAGAGCATCGGTCATAATCCCTCTTCGGTGGTGACTAGGCACGAGCCAATCTGGCCAGTCATGATTAAACCAACCTATGCGGGCCTGAGAAATGTGAATTACCTCCAATGGTCCATATGATATCACGATCACCAGCAGGTAAAGCAAGATTTGTCGTGCTATCCTGCTTTGACTCTTCAAGCAAGATTTTAGAGCATCGGAATAAACCGATATCACCCAGGAATATTTCGCTGCCATCTTCTTGGATTTCTCTCAGAAACCTGACGGGGCTATGGGTCAAAACCACGGGCCCGCCTCTTTGAATCCCATCAATCAACTCTTTCAAACCCAGGTCACAGTCGGGTTTGATTCTATCGACCCATGCCTGAGCGTGTTCTGGCACCCCACGTTCAGCCAATAGAAATAATTAGAGGAGTAAGTTATCTCACCAGTCAAGTATGGGTGAAGGGGGTTATCCAGCCGCGCGTAGACGCGTTCGTCGTTCAGAGGTGGCACGATATGAGGCACATCACTTTGGCGTGGGGGGGTTATGATGACGTTGGGATGCTTTCGCAGTCGGAGGAATGGTTCCTTTGTTTGCGGATTGATTTCCAGTGGTCCTAGACGACGCATCCTTTCACTGGTTCGATGCTAGTCAGTGCGACTCTTATACCGGCCTGCTCGGCACCCATCTCTCGGATCCTTGGAATGCTGATGAGTACGGATGAATCAGTAGTCGGCGGCGAAGTGTTGTCATGCAGTCAATTATTGCGGTACCCAAGTCAACGACACTTATAAATGACTCGTTCGCAGCCACAGGGAAAGGGCCAAGTGAGATGTCACCGCATGGAACATTCATACTCGGCCGATCAATCAATCGTGTATTAGGAGGGCCTGGTACCAGTTAGTGTCGGGGTGAGCGTTACACTAATTTGCATGTGTCCAGGAACCTGACGGTCTATGAACCAGCTTTCTTCGGTGCCTCTTTGATTCTGTCAATCAACGGATATGAAAACCAGAACCAGAGCTGAGGCTTTGGCTGGAGTCAGCTGAGACGGCTCCGTTGGTCAAGCAAGTCACGATCAGATAGTCACGTGGAGTATCTCCTTTGCCCTGCCCTAACGCGGAAGTAATCGATAAGACATGGGATTTGTCAACGCGAAACTTTATCTTCCACTGCCAACAGTGAAAGTGCTTACTCCCGACTGTTAAAAGCAATCTCTTTCCGTCGAGATTGTTATCCGACCACTTTTTCTTATCCGTCCCCCTAGCACGAACACGCAATGGTGTATGTCCTATCCCGCATGTCCCCTTCTCTCCCTTACTGACCGATGGTTCTTGATCGACCCATGTAGTAATTTCACAGTTGGTCAGCCAAAAAAAAACTCCCCCTCCCCGCTGTCCGCAGGGTGTGCTTACATGTTGAACAGATCAAATCCGGGCCCTTATGGACCGTCCGACCAACATCCGTAACATGAGTGTCATTGCTCATGGTGAGTCTCATTCTCCAAGCGCGGGGGATTAGCAAATCCTGACTTCATGAGATAGTCGATCACGGAAAGTCTACCCTCACCGACTCCCTGGTCTCAAAAGCTGGTATCATTGCTTCTGCAAAGGCTGGCGATATGCGATTCACGGATACGCGGGAGGACGAAAAAGAACGCGGCATCACTATAAAATCGACTGCGATTTCAATGTACTTCCAGGTCGGCAAAGAGGATGTCGATGCTATCAAACAGAAAACAGATGGTACGTCCCCTAGATACACTTCTCTTTTTTTTTCGGCTCTCGAGACAGTCAGATGGCTAAATTTTGATTTCAGGAACCGAATTCTTAATCAACTTAATCGACTCCCCAGGACACGTCGATTTTTCGTCCGAAGTCACAGCAGCTCTTCGTGTCACCGACGGTGCCCTCGTCGTCGTTGACTGTGTCGAAGGTGTCTGCGTCCAGACCGAGACCGTGCTTCGTCAGGCCCTCACAGAGCGTATCAAGCCTGTCGTCATCATCAACAAAGTTGATCGTGCTCTCCTCGAACTTCAAGTTGATAAGGAGTCCCTATATCAATCTTTCTCACGTACCATTGAGAGCGTTAACGTCATCGTCTCGACATACCATGATGAAGCTCTTGGTGACGTTCAGGTTTATCCTGACAAGGGCACTGTGGCTTTTGGTTCGGGTCTTCATGGATGGGCTCTTACTCTCCGGCAGTTCGCCAATCGCTACGCTAAGAAGTTTGGTGTTGACAAGGACAAAATGATGACCAAACTTTGGGGTGATAACTACTTCAACCCTGCTACCCGCAAGTGGACCACTGTGGGTACTGATGCCAAGGGAAAACCTCTCGAGCGTGCCTTCAATCAATTTGTCCTCGATCCCATTTTCAAGATTTTCGATGCCGTTATGAACTTCAAGAAAGATGATATTACTAATATACTCGAAAAACTCGAGGTTAAGCTCGCTCCGGATGAGCGTGATCTTGAGGGCAAAGCCCTCCTCAAGGTCATTATGCGCAAATTCCTTCCTGCCGGTGACTCATTGCTCGAGATGATTGTTATCAACCTCCCCTCGCCCGCCACCGCACAACGTTACCGTGTCGAAACCCTCTATGAAGGCCCCATGGACGACGAATCTGCCGTTGGTGTCAGGGATTGCGATCCCAACGGTCCTCTTGTCCTCTACGTTTCCAAGATGGTGCCGACCTCCGACAAAGGACGTTTCTATGCCTTTGGTCGTGTCTTCTCCGGCACCGTCAGGTCCGGGCCTAAGATTCGTATTCAAGGTCCTAACTATATTCCTGGTAAGAAGGAAGATCTATTCGTCAAATCTATTCAACGTACTGTTCTCATGATGGGCCGCTACATTGAGCCCATCGAGGACTGCCCAGCTGGTAACATCGTTGGTCTCGTCGGTATCGATCAATTCTTGCTCAAGAGTGGTACCCTCACCACCTCTGAAACTGCACACAACATGAGAGTAATGAAGTTCTCTGTTTCACCCGTCGTACAAGTCGCTGTCGAAGTCAAGAATGCCGGTGATCTGCCTAAACTTGTGGAAGGTCTCAAGCGCCTCTCCAAGTCCGACCCTTGTGTCCAGGCCTGGATAGCTGAGACTGGCGAACATATTGTCGCTGGTGCTGGTGAGTTGCACCTGGAGATTTGCTTGAAGGTGAGTATAGCTTAGATGCAGCAGGAAATCATTTTCACCGTATCTTGGGCTGCAGGATCTCCAAGAAGACCATGCTGGTGTCCCTCTCAAGATCTCTGACCCAGTTGTTCCCTACCGCGAGACGGTCAAGGCTGAATCTTCCATTGTCGCTCTCTCTAAATCACAAAACAAGCACAACCGTATCTTTGTCAAGGCTATGCCCATTGATGAGGAACTCACCAAAGCTATTGAAGCCGGCAAGGTCAATTCTCGCGATGATTTCAAGGCCCGAGCTCGTGTTCTGGCAGACGACTTTGGATGGGATGTCACTGATGCTAGGAAGATCTGGTGTTTCGGTCCCGACACTACAGGTCCCAACCTCTTGGTCGACGTTACTAAAGGTGTGCAATATCTAAACGAAATCAAAGACTCTTGCGTTGGCGCCTTCCAGTGGGCGAGCAGAGAAGGTGTACTTTGTGAAGAGAACATGCGTGGTATTCGCTTCAACGTCCTCGATGTTACCGTATGCTTTGTCTGTTGGTCGACATATTATTGCATTCATTGACAATTTTTTTTACTAGCTGCATGCCGATGCCATCCATCGTGGCGGAGGTCAAATTATCCCTACAATGCGTCGTGTCTGCTATGCTGCGTCTCTGGTAGCTCAACCTACTCTCCAAGAACCCGTCTTCCTTGGTACGTCGATTGAGTGGTCTGTTGGTGTTTCTCGTTTAACTTCATTTCTGTCGCAGTGGAGATTCAGTGCCCTGAAAACGCTATTGGTGGCATCTACAGTTGTCTGAACAAGCGTCGTGGCCAAGTTTTCAGCGAGGAACAGCGTCCTGGGACTCCCATGTTCATGGTCAAAGCATACCTTCCCGTCGCCGAGTCCTTCGGTTTCAACGGCGAGCTGCGCTCTCATACCGCTGGCCAAGCGTTCCCTCAATGCGTATTTGACCACTGGGAGCAAATGGCCGGTTCCCCTCTCGACAAAGGTAGCAAGATGGAAGAACTCGTTACCAAGGTCCGCGTACGGAAAGGTCTTAAGGTGGGTACAGACCATATTATTTGTGAGAACGCCATATTGATCCGCTCGTTGCAGCCTGAGATTCCTCCTCTTGATACCTACTACGACAAGCTCTGATACTGGTTTATCATACTTTGTATAGTACCGAGATGCTGCTGTATTAGTCGACCAATATTGGCGAGCGTGGGAACGTGACTGTGACAAGGGCAGGGCGTGAATATTGGATGCGTTTCATCTTGTACTCTTACCATTACGACCCCTCTTACATATATTCTCAATTTTCTACTTCCCTTCGCTTCACATCGCACCTCCGGGCCTCACTACCAGCAGTTCTGCTATCTCCTACCCGTCCCTAGTCGCCATGGCTGCCAATCTTTCTGGTCTCTCCGCATCGGTCACCCGTATTCTCTATTTAACCGGGTTCTCCAAGGATCTCAAGACGAAGGACATTCAATCCGCTTTCACCGAGTTTGAGAGCCAAAATGGAGGATTTAAAATCAAGTGGAAGGATGACACTAGCCTTCTCATTGTGTTCCAGGACCCCGCAGTTGGTGAGCGCATTTTAACCTCATGGCTACCCTCGAGCTGGGGCCACTAGCTGCATGCCCCCTTTCGACTCGGCTGACTTGTGCTCCTCTCTCCGCCCTCTTTGTTAGCCAAGCGCGCATATCTTCGCATTCTTGCGTTTCCTCCGTCCATCCTCACCTCCCCCTCTGGCCAAGCCGCTGCCATCCGACCCTACGATGGACCCGATGCACAAGTCATTATCCAGAACGTGAACTCACGCGGGCAACATAATCCAAGTGCTTCTCGTTCTCACAACGCCCGCTCGGCGTCTATTTCCGTCTTCCCAAACGCCCGCAGCGTGTCCAGCACAGCAAACCCCAGCTACCGTGGCTTAGCTGCGAGTGCGAGTAGCAACATTAGCAACAATAACAACAACATATCCATTCCAGAATATCCTAATGGGCGTGAACCATCACCGACTTTACCATCTCTACCTTCACATCCAACGCTGAACAGTTTGATCAGCTCCTCTCTGGGTGAGGCCGTGGCTGGATCAAGCACCCCGTCGGACCCTGCAATCCTAACGACAAGTTTGCAGGCGTCGACTTCTGATTCCCCTGGTGGCCCACGGATCGGCGATCCCGGTAAACGAATGCTCGGTCATGCCCTCGGTGTCCGTTACCCCGGCCTTGGGCATAGAGTTCTGAGTGGGAATGGGGGGAATAGCTCCAATGGGGCTGTTGATCCAAACATGAAGGATGTCCAACGAGCGATGGGGGGGCTCGTTGTTGCAGAGTGAAGCAACGAATCTCACTGGTCCTCCGGCAGTCAGCGTTCTTCGCAGGTTTTGTTTACACCAATTCCGCACGCACACACTTTCCTTTCCTGTCGTCTTCCGTGCTATCGCAAGTCGATATCAAACTCCTGTCCTTTCCTCGATGCTCTTATCTTCGCCCGCCATGATTATTTGTTGGATTATGTTGTCTGTTTCCTTGTGTTAATTCGAAATCCGTCGGTCCCATTCATTCTCTTTCTCCACCTGTTTGATTGTTGGCGCCTCTTGGTTTGATTCGGGATGGAGAGGGTATTCTTGCTGCACCGTCGCCGCCGTAAGGAGTGCATTTGATCGAAGTAATAGTCCGTAGCACCGTACTCCAGTGTAAATTCTGTTCAGACACCCACTTAATCCTTTCTGGAAGCTGTGTATGAGCCACACATTACCAAAGTCAGCAGTGTCACTCACATACCACCACCCAGTCCAGAGTCATGGACGTTGCGGACACGCATGGCTTCCCGCCCGGATATTTCGTGATCAAGTCACTGGCGACAAACCGGGTGCTGGACGTGAAGGAGGATTCTGTCGAAGATGGGACAGAAATACTGCTGTGGTCCGAGAAAGAAACCTCTCTGGTCGAAAGTCAGTCTCCGAGCTGGCGACTCAAACGTGAACTAATTTGCCGCACAGGCTTCAGGGATCCAAATTCCAACAATCAAGTTTTCTTCATTGACACCTCTGGTGCACTCTGCTCAAGGTCATCGGGACACGCTATTGATGTCGAAGGTGTGTGTCATATTCACATAAGAAGCGGCGGTCTATATAACGTCTCATACGCAGGGGACCGCATAGTCCTTCGTCATCGCCGCCCCGTCTCCCACCCATACCCAAATTCATACTCACACTCCCTCCCCAAATTCGAGTATGATGCTCAGACAAAAGAAATAACCGTACACTTTAGTCACGATCCTACCTATCCCCCTCTCACATCGTCATTCCCCCAGTCAATGACCACGGGCTCAGGTGATGCTACAACTTCCAGCCGCGATCTAGGAGGTTTGGGCCCCGGCTCCTGGAAGAACAAGACGTACTTCTTGGTTGCTCAGCCAATGAGGAAGCCGCGGAATATCATTGACGATGCATCGGAATTCCTAACAACTGCAATTAGCAGCCCCATGAATTTTTTCAGTAGCGCCTTCAGTGGGAAGAATACTGCGAAGCCAGATGAGGTGTTTGATGGAAACATTGACCTGAAAGAGGAGGAAGTAGTAGAGGAAGAGCGGGGAGAAGAGGCAGAGGTGGACGATTCTCCAGAGGTGGAAAGATACGTGAGGGTGGTTGACATACCCAAGGGCAGTGAGGGCGGGGTGGGTAGCAAGGCTCTGAGGCGGCGACAGTGGAAAGTGGCTCCGCTCAGGAGAGTCAATGCCAAAACGGGCACGTGAACTGATTACGCGCATCTCTCGAAGCTGTATATTGTAATTAATCAACTTTCTCGACATGCTGACGCGTCTTTTCTCCTTGAATCCATGTCGCAAAACTGGGTGTCGTCTTTCGAGCATTTGAACAGGATGTCTCATGCAGCCCATGCGCTGCACATGCTTCAGCGCATTGCCTCTCTCGTCAAGCCGATCATGAGGAAACATGGATGGAAGTTGCCCGTCCTTGCAGAATTCTTCCCAGACGACCCAAATCTTATGGGTAAGCTTGCTGTATGATTTATTATGTTCGTAAAGACGATTCACCACCCAACAGGGCTCAGTAAGTCATATATTTGTTTTACGAGTCGGAACAGTTAACCTGAAGACTGCCAACAATCAGATATCAATGGGGGACAGAAGATCCTTCTTCGTCTCCGACCGGCCCATAACCCGAACACATTTCTTGAAGAAGAGAATGTCGTCCAGACGATGTTGCATGAGGTACCGTTAGCCTTTATGTGTATATTTCAAAAGCTGTGCTTACATACCTTTTGTTTATGTAGCTGACGCACAACGTCCATGGGCCACACGATACCGCCTTTTACAAGTTCCTAGAGAAACTTCAGGAAGAGTACGATGCAATAAAGCACTCCGGATACGCAGGGGAGGGCTTTTTTTCTCCTGGTCGCCGTTTGGGAGCCGGCGTATCACACAATGTTCCGGTTCATCAGGTCCGGGAGAAAGCACTCAAAGCTGCAGAAAGAAGAGCACAACAAAACAAGGTGTTGGGTTCCGGTGGAAAACTTGGGGGCGGACAAGGGAGCACACCTACCCTGAGTCCTAGAGAAATGGCCGCAAGGGTTTGTCATGTCATCCCACAATGAAGATGATGAATATTAAAGGCCACGTTTAGGCAGCCGAGAGGCGCATTCGGGATGAGAAACGGTGCGGTAATGCAAGCGACAACTCTGGAGGAAGGTCACTCGCAACAAAGGAGGCTGAGAAGGCCCAGCAGGAGAGTACTTCAACTCAAGCCTCTGATTTACCAGCCTCCGGCCTCGAGCATTCCACAGCTGATGACAGAGTTGAAGCTCAGGATTGGCGGGGAGCAAGAGTGTCCGCAGTCGGCATGGCCACCGCAGAGGAATGGGCGTGTCCTTTATGCACGCTGCTGAACGATGAATCAACGGAAAGCTGTTCGCTCTGCGAAACGAAGCGACCCACTCTAAATATCTCACGACCTCCTGCCAAAGCTGCGTACCAAACTTCTCACCAGTCACCTACTGTTATGGCTCCGCCAGCACTAAATTCTCAAGTTGCGAGGGCACGAGTTCCTCAGAACCATATTCCCAAAGAGCCAACCCCGCCTGGTACCTGGGAGTGTAATACTTGTACACTCCTTAATGACCCTTCATCATTTGAATGTATGGCGTGTACGACCCGTCGTCCTTTCAGTAATTCAGACGGTTGGACCTGCCTGGCTTGTGATACCCCGAGCAACTCGCACGACTTCTGGTCGTGCCGTGCTTGTGGGACGATCAAGTCAAGTAGCTGATCATCGAAACCAGTATATATGGCGACTTCTTAGGCTATTCAATATTGAAGCTTGTGTTCGATTGACTGGCGAATTTTATGCTGTGATTTTGAATAACTTGACAAATTCCTGGCCTGGAGGCGCGTCAACCGACTGGAAAAAAGTTTCTCGCCCAAATCCCGTCGAAACCTCCATGGGTTTTAGAGCGGTATCTATGACTCATCAGTTCTTATTGGCGTCGGTGTTACTGTGGTCACTACCTTGAATTTGAGTCAAAAATGCGTCTATAGTGGTTTCATTGCGAACGGTCAGCGCTATTAGGGCATACCTGACACTGCCGCCAGACGTTTCCAGCATTGCGAGTTTGAGGACACCAACGAGGGCAGGAATTAAGGATGGATCAAAAACCTAGAGGGGAGATGGGTACACATATGTAACGACAGAAAACAGCCCGTACTATGTCTGCACCGAGGATGATAGTCGGATTGATTGAATTTTGCAAGAGAGATAACAGGGTACTCCGACGGTTGGTACCTAGCGAGGCGGACCAATCGAGGAGCTGTACATCCAGGTGGGCGTGTTTAGATGATAAGTCTATTTGGAAGACAACATGAGGGATCGGGAGCGGCACCCAGAATGATAGACTGACTGCATGCTAGGCCAAGATTACTTCGACAGCGATCCAGGACCTGGTCGTTAACATCGGTCAGGTTCAACGAGCCGGAGTGCATGGCTTGTTCGCCTTGGGTTGGGTAGCTCATTTGCAAAGCTGCGACAATGATACCCAGAAACCCAACTCCAGAACCGAGCTCAAGGACATGCTGGTGCGCCACTAGCTCTGTCCGAAATAATTCATATCTGCATAAACCATCATCGGAGGATGTTACTTGCCTGGGTGTCGTATAAGGTATTGTGCGAGGACGAAGCTGGCGAGCCACGTCCGAAGGCCCGTAGTGCCGCTTTCAATTACCCTTTGGGACTCGAGCAAAGTCGCTTTCTGATATCGGGATGTATCGACCAGCGTGGAATGTGCCATGGTGTCTTGTGGTCTCGGCAGCCAGTAATGGGTAATGAAGGAGTCCACGGGCGGGGGGTGGCCAAGGGCTACAACGCAGGAAGGACTGGGTGCAGACTGGCAGTCAAGCCTGGTTTATTTAGGGCTACACAAGACGTACGACCCAGAAGGTGGTAATAGTTTGAGATAGCGGCCGTAAATTCTCGGGTCGATCTCAAATTCTGCGGCATCCTCCAGGTGTTCGATGGCCCACTTCCAGAAGCCTTTTTGGTATTGGGCGGAGGGTGGATGGGACTCGAGATGGGTGTCCAAGAGGAGTGAGTTGAGTAGAAAGTCGTGCGTTGTGTGCGGGGGCGTATGTGCTGGCCACTTGAGCAGGTGCGTTGGCTGCAACGACGCAAAGCCTCTGAGGATGTCGAACAGTTCTCTGTCGACGAGCATGGACGCCGCTTGTGAGATCATCGAACTACTTAACAAGGATCATCAGGTCCCCACGTGACTCCGACCAACATTCCTTTTCTCTTTCTTTTTTTTTTTTTGGCGGCGCCGCAAATGCTCTCTCTCCTTCAGCGGGTCTCCATCACCCCATCCGTCGCCCGTCCATGTCCACGCGTCCGCCTTGCTAGCTCGGCGCGTCGCACACTCTCCTCCACCCCCGCTCGATCATCGACCTTTTCCCCAGAGCCACCCACTACACAGGAAGAGGAAGAGCTCGGGGCCGTCAGTTCCCAACCCCTCCTCGAAGTGGCCACTCAAGAACACGCAGAAGAGGCCTTTGACGAGAATGAAGCTGAGGAAAGATCAGCTGGTGGGGAGCCAAAGTCTTACAACGAGTTCGTGTCAACAATTGGCGCCAAGTACAAGCTTGCAACACCCAGAAACTGGCTAGGTGGCGACGTAGTGCGTGCCTTCTTCCCTCTGAAACTCTGCGCTGTGATTTTCTAATTGCATGGCATACAGCCCTTTCCTATGAACCCCAGCTTCAAACCCCCTCCACCTTTGTCGGATGTTCTCCGTCAACAGATATACAACGAATACATGAAAAACCCTCAGCAGAACACCGTTCGCGTATTGTCACAGCGATATCATCTTAGTCTCAAGCGTGTTGACGCTATTTTACGTCTAAAGGGTCTGGAACACGCGTGGTACAAGGTCAGCTTACCGCTTTTGATATCCTTTTTCGACTCTGTCGTAACTTGATGAGTCAACACAAAAATTCGATTAGTCTTTAAGACAACTTCATGGTTAAATTTTTCTAACCTCTGATATCTCCTAAATCTCGTTGATATTGAGCACGTACTGATATTCATTTCCGTAGGTAAATACACAATAACCCCTCTTCACTGGTCGAATATCCACTGACAGGCCCTCCCGGGTATCCTCATTGATATAGGAGGTAAGTCGCCTGCTACATTTTTTTTTCTACTGAGCTATCCCTCAGTTGTGATGAGACCATCTTCATTCGCGAGATCGGAAGACCATCTGGGTGCCTTACACACCTCAGAGTATGGTTATACCTGTTTCAACCCCATCTGAATCTGTCTTGTTCGATATTCTGGTTCCGCTCGTACTTATATACATGCACAGGACAAGCAAATCCAATATGGCTTCCAGAAGGGTATGGAGAAGCTGTTGGGTGTTCAGTCCCACAAAGCAGAGCAAGCTCTCAAGGACGGTTCTCGTTGGGATGTTGCAGAGGCCGATGGTCTCGAACAAGATGAAAATCGTGATGCTCAAAGACAGAGATATCAGCGACATTACTGGGAGTCTGTCCCTGAAAACGGACAGGTATGACGTCCTTGCACTCCTCAAGCCAAGCACGGTTAACTCGCATCTAGGAACCTATTATCCCAGCATCACTTGAACATGCCAAGAATCTCGCTCAGAAGCTAGTCAAGTTTGAAGAGCACCAGAAATCAATTCATCCTCGTCTCATGCCACGCTTCCCAGACACTACGCATATCAAGACTCCCAAGGAGAAAGTTCGCCTACTTGAAAAATCAGGTCGGCCGACAATCGAGGTTCGGGACGTGGGCGGTAAATTTCTTGATCTTACTGACAGACTCAAACGGATTGCAACGGCAGAGCGACGAGCGAGAGAGAATGAGAAGAAGCGCGAGAAGAAGAGGAACACAATTCGGGTCACAAGGACATTATGAAGTCCTGCAGCCGGGTCTTCCGAGCTGTGTATTTATTTCGGGCATTACTTTAATTAATAACCACTTTCTATGTCAGTTTCATGCTATTACGATACCGTCAATTTGCAAGTCATACAGTGTGATTCTACCAAAAAAGTCGGAACTTTCCTCGAAGACGAGCTTAATGGCCATAACGGCTTTGTCTGTGAGACTGGGATCAATTGGCTGCAGGTCGAACGTCTGCCGCCGATTAACATCTTCTGGATATATATTTGTGAAAGGTTGCCACTCCTTTATCGCACCCGTGGACACAGAGATTTGGACGGAACAGCGAATCCCCACGAATCCCCCTTGAAACACGAAGGATACACGCTTGAGAATCACAGCCTGGTCGAAGGTCAACCTGATGAACTGCGGTAAACCCTTGGGTCGAGGTGAGATTTTTCGCCCGGTAATTTGCAGAGACCCTGACCTGTTGAGATGTCCAGCATGTTTCTACATTGCCGTCGGTCAAATTTTGTTTACCCACTGATTTGTCCAGCGTGGAGCTCACTCTATAGACTGATTAGGTCCGTACCTGCAGCAGGTTCACCTTTACTCACTTGATCAGCGTATGGGCACCAACAAGGGGTACAAGGACATCCGCCATCCCGCCCGGAGGAAGGAAAAGGCAGATGTTCGACGGGGTTGGTGGGCTAAAATATCGTGAGAAAATATCCCCCATCACTTCCTTCCTTTGCCAATCATGACGCTTTCGTTAGTTTACCATGTCATCCCCTTGCAAGAAGTTACCGAAATGGCTCAGCAATGCCTACAACGACTCTCACATAGCCGTGGTCCTTCAAATACTCGCAGACCGCGAATTACGCCGTGAGAGGCTACGATCTATCAGCCGATATCAGGCAAAACAATCACATATAACGCCGACCGGCAGTCCCGACTCCCCTCATGGGAATGTACCCCAGGAACACTGCGAATACTACTCCGTCGCTGTTGCGTGCCATGAACGTAATGTTCACCACAACCGATATGTTGATATCCTACCCTATGACCGCACCAGAGTGGTCGTTGGTCATCAGGGTGATAATGGTCCTGGGAGGTACCTGAATGCGAACTGGGTACTGGAACGCTTTGGACACAAATGGTGGATAGCCACTCAGGCCCCATTACCCACGACAGCCCATGCGTTCCTTAGCGTCATCCTTCAGCCGGTTTCAAAGCCTCCCAACGCGCTATCTTTGTTGCCCGTTTCACAAGGAGGATCAGAGGCGGTAGCACCATCTTACGAGCCGAGCCGAGTTAGGACAGTTGTTCAGCTCACACGAAACGTGGAAAGAGGAAGATCCAAGGCCCACACGTATTTTCCGAGCGAGGTTGGAAAATCGCTCATTATACCTGCTGATCCTGGGTCGTCCATCCCAGCACTCAAGGTAACGCTATTGCAAACTCACAACCACGAGGCTGCCAAGTGTATACGGAGCACAGTAGCGATCGCACCTATACACTCGGCTTCCCAAGTCCAGTCCAACAGCAGCGGGGTCGGGGACGGGGACGGGGATGGGGGATACAACGATCAGCGGATCATCTTCCGGCACTTATTGTATACCGCATGGCCAGACCATGGGGTTCCCGAAGAGGAAGACCGCGCGAGTTTACTTGCCTTTCTCAAACTTGTGGACGAAACAAATAGGGACACTTCTCAAAATTCCTATTCATCTCATGATCGCCAACAGAAACCTGAACTTGACCCTCCGATCATGGTGGGATGCTCAGCGGGCATTGGTCGGACGGGTTCGTTTATCGCGCTGTCTTCCCTCCTGCGACACAATGGAGTCCTATTGCCCACTGCGAACCCGACACCGGCATCTAACATACCCCCTTCTCCCCTCGGCCCTCTACCCGAGGAACTGGCAGGGGACCTTGTGGCAGAAGAAATCGACTCCTTGAGGGAACAACGACCTCGTATGGTGGAGAGGCCAGAACAAACGCTACTCATATACGAGCTACTGATTGATGGACTGCAAAACACCTGAATGAGTCGGAGATGGTCTATTTTCATCCCTTTTTTTTGGTCTCACAACTGGCAAGGTGAGAGACCTAGCTTTGGATCTTGGCCACTTTCATCAGTCTAATGCCCTCGCTCGGCCCCCTAACATCAAGATGATAAGCTCATGATGGCTCCGCGCTCTACGATTGCTTCGACCTTCCCAAACTTAGCGTGTCGTCCTCACAACCCCATCCATCCGTACAATGGACCATTTATTTGTTGTCAAGACAATGCTGCGCCCACTCCTAATATGGTACATACAGATATACTGATTGAATAAAGATTGTGCCTATGTCTTTATCTTCTTTCCTTCCCCATTGCCCGAACTATTTACTTAACCCTCGAGCGCACCGGGCGAGTACCCCATTCGTTCAAACAAGCCTATCAACCACTTTCTCAACTCGTAGGGCCCTCGCTGAGCTATGAGCCGGTCAACCCCGTTCACCTCTTTGCATACGACCGATCGGAGAGGGTCTCGGGGACAATCTACGAAAGTAGCTATCGCACCCAATTGCCGAGCTCAACCCCGGGTGGGCGAAGATGAAAATACGTCATAATGGCTGTCTATGGGAAAGTCAACCGAAAACCGCAAGAATCTCACATCAGCGGGATTTCGGGGGGTTTCAGTAGCTGATAGCACACAGTTGTCACAGCCTAGATAAATAGGAAAGACTGTCTGGACATATTGTCTTCAACTTCCACCCCATCGACCTTATATCAGGACTTCTCGAACGCTTCCTCAATTCCTCCCTAGTCGAACGCCATAGTATAACTCATATGACGCTCCCTAGTACTGTTGAAGCCATCTCTATCGCACAGGTACGCTGATGCCTTGTTACCTACAAGCCTGTCAATGATATCCGATGACTTATGCCGGCATGCTCAACTACAGACCGGAGGCATCGAGGTGATCGAGAAGACAACACGACCCTTCCCCAAAGTCAATCCTGGCGATATCGTTATCAAGGTCCGCGATAAGATCTATATCATTAGGGCCCGGGGCTGACTGCTCCTGCCTCGCTCACCCCCAAATTCAGGTCGAATATGGCGGTGTCAACTTCATCGATACCTATTTTCGGTGAGTATACATACAGCCTTGCGGTCATGACTGAAATTGAGCCATATCATAGATCTGGATTATATCCGCTGAAGGAGTTCCCTGCCATTATTGGAAAAGAGACTGCTGGCATTGTTGTAGCTCTGCCTACAGACCCAGCCGTTCTGAATAATGAAACATACAAGAAGAACAACTTCGCTGTAGGCCAAAAGGTTGCGGCGGTACGCTCATTATTAATCCGAGAACGGGATTAGTTTCTGATCATCGAGGAAGGACTTTAACGGCACTCATGCTACTTATATCTCGGTTCCTTGGGGAGTTGTATATCCCATTCCGGATAGCATCTCGACTCGACTTGGCGCTGCTGCGCTGCTGCAGGCTATAACAGCTGTATCATTTTTTGAGGAAGCGTACAAGGTCAAGAAGGGAGATACCATCCTTGTGCACACTATCGCAGGGGGCCTCGGTCTCCTGTTCGCTCAACTAAGTAGACGCATCGGTGCCACTGTGATTGGGACAACCTCGACTCCAGAAAAGGCCTCTTTTGCTAAAGCTCATGGTGCAGACCATGTCATCCTCTATAAACAAGAAGATACTGTTCAGCGGGTTCTCGAACTGACCAATGGTGAAGGTGTTGATGCGATCTTTGACGGTGTTGGAAGGACGACGTGAGTTTGCTGATGTTGCTGCGGTTGGGAGGCTGATGGATCCACATGAAATAGGTTTGATAATAACTTTAAAATGATCAAACGCAAGGGTACGATTGTTTCTGTTGGGAATGCCTCAGGCCCGGTTGAGCCATTCTCATTGTTAAGGCTGGTGGAAAGGAACGTGAAATTATTGCGCCCAACGTCAGTCTGATTCACTTCTTCCGGAGGTTTACTCACCTGTCCATCAGTATGTCAAATTATGTATATACTGCCGAGGAAGCGCACCACTACGGCAAAGAAGTCTTTGCGCTTGTGCAAGACGGATCCTTGAAGATAAACATCTTCGAGGAGTACCCATTTACTGCAGATGGCGTCAAACGAGCACACCAAGACCTTACCGGTGGCAAGACGATGGGCAAACTTTTGATCAAAATTGCTGATTAATTAAGCGGGGGATCTAGAATGATGTTATGTGTTCTGAAATATAGCTGTTGTTGATGAATCGTATGACCGCCATTGAAATGACGAGTGACCGACGGAGGAAGAACATTTCGACCCACTCATTACGTAAGGGCTGCTCACCTTCACACAGTCCACGCACCCCCTCCATTATTTCCCTAGCACAACGACTTCACGACTCGGTAACTGACGATACAAAATTCGGATATCTATCAAACTAAGGGGATTTATTAGATATCGTAGAGGACCGAGCTCTCCAGGTTCTATTTCAAAGTCTGGTGTAAGGCAACCCTCTCTTCGGAGTTGCTCATCGATAGCCTTCGTTCTCTTCCTGCTCGCTGTCTGTATGTTTCACAATGTCGCTTAAGGGATCACAATAACCAATTGCTTTTTATACGTCGCAGTCCTGTTAATACACTGAAAAAGGATGGAGAGCAGAGAAGGCTCCAGACCGCGCCGACCTCTACCTGTCCCCGGGGCCACCAGGGCATCGCCGGCCCAAAGACCCAATACACCAGTGACGGACCCCATTCCCGCGAGTAGTTTCTACTCCGCCGGCACGCAGCAGATATCGCGAGCTCCTAACCGCCTGGAGAACTTGGGCTCTAGTCATACAACTACCCACTTTTCGAATCCTGAACCTCCGACCTATGACAACACTTGGCAAGATCCACGAGACTATCGCGAACCGGAGCTTGTTTCTGCACAAGATGATGATGACGGTTCTGCGCCACCCCCAACGGTACCCAACACTGATGAAGGATGGCCCCCTACGCATGACGACTGGGGCCAAAATTTCGATATGAACGGATGGTCGAATGCCAGTGGCTCAGGGTGGGATGACAGTACGACGGGCTATTATTCCAGCAAGAGCGCAGTTGATGTACCTATCAATGGACGGCAAGATTATGAGGAGAGACACTGGTGGGATCCTGATGTTCGCGCACGCAGCCACCGGCCAGGACCCGGTATATTGCCTCCCTATACTATCTGAAGAGCTGCACAATTCGGACCATTCTCTGTTCTCTATCAGTGTCACCCCCCCAGACTCTCACCTGACGAGGCAACCATCTGAGAACCCAGGTACCGCGAGTCCAGCCCCTTCAGGGACTTCTCATTATGCACTTCACACCATCCCGCCATCGGAGGAGGAGGTCCGTACTTCTGTTCCTCACCCAAATGCATACTATTGCTCCCGAGAGAATGGTTGGGTCATTCTGAGCTGGAAGTCATCTTCGATTACCCCTCCCCTTGCTCAATCCTTCGAGAACTCGGACCATCCTCCTTTGCCAGACCAAGCGTGGCGAAAGCAAACGACTTCGTGCGTTGGAGATACTGACCGAGGCCAGGTCAACAAAACGCATCACTTTCATAAGTACGCGGAGGCCATCGACGCTCTCAAACTAACTCCTCCATTCAAGGTCGAGGACTGGGATGCGGAAGTTGCCAGAGCCAAACGGCACATGGGGGCCTCAGATGGCCACAAGAAAGATTCTGCAACGGAACACGAAGACCTTCCAGTCCATACCCGAGGAGGGGATACTGCTCGATCTTTATGTCTGCTGTCAATGTTCCTTCTATTGCGTTGCTTCCAGTCTCATTCCCGGCGTTATTCCTCGGAAGCACCTGGACGAATTTATAAGGGATAAGCGATCGAATCCTCCCGTTGGGAAGGACAGGGGAGCAAGCTGTTATCATTGCATTGGAAACTATCTTACTGTGTGTCTGCTGAATTTACCTCTTTACTAATCAACTAAACACCAATCACAATTCCCAGTGCCTTGGAGAATGTCCTTTGGAAAGGAGAAGTAAGGGCGCTCAAAGTCGTCTCTCGCAGCAACACTTTTCAAGCCAAGGTTGGCTGGAACCCTAATACGTATGTTTATATGAGATACATCCTCATCAACCCTGATCTCGCCTCAGGAAACATATATTTGATATTCTTGGGTTTACAGAAGAACAAACAGGGGATGAATTACGGCTTTCGCCCCCTATTATCAATAATGCAACTCTCCATAGTCGCATAATGAGACGTAAGCTGCTTCGTGCTTGGGTGGAGATGGGAGCATGGCTCGCAGATTTTCGCAGGAAATACAGTGAGTGCGGTTTTCACGTTCCTAATCGGGTTTCTAAGCTTCGGGTAGACTCACACCTAAGAGATATTAAAATGCGGGAGCTGCACGTAAAGATTGACAATGCTCGGGAGATGTATCAGCTAGCCATAGGCGCTCATCCGGATCAAAGTGTGTCACTTTCAGCATTAAATGAATGATGTCATGTTCACATATCGATAGTACCTCGAAATGATCTTTCGATGCCTCTTACTGTGGTATTACAGCCCCTCGAAGAGTCTTGGGCGGCGTTAGGTCTGACCCTTAAAACATACTCACCTGGTTCGTGGTTTACAATTGCCAAATATCATGCTCACCTATTTTCATTAGACTACCTCACATTCGCATATCTGGCCCAGTGCCGCTGTGACCCTACTAATACTGTTTTATACTTTAGCCACCTCACCAATATTGTCAGAGCTATGGAGTCGAGTGGGGAGCCTTCGACTCAACTGCAAGACCTTCTTATCTCGGAACACTCGCGTGACAGATTCACGACCGAAGACCTGGTGAATGCCGCAAGTATTCTTGGGTTCGGGATGGACCGTGATCTCGGTGTCGAGCTTGATGATGAAGTAGAAGATGACTTTATTGAGAATGCTTGGCGAGAAGCCATTAAAAAGTCTTGGAAGGACGTCGAACACGGTTCAGCTCTACAGAGGGAGGCAAACGATGCATTTCGGATTATCGCTGAAGCAAGGGGTAGTGTCAAGCTACGGAATGCCTGGCAAACTGGGAGGAATAGCATGATGAGCCCTGACCGTGCATACAAGGTCCTAGAGGTGCCAGAAACCGTAGATGATAATATGCTCATAACCATTTTCAGCATGCGGGTATGTGAACTTCTACTTCCCTCCCAGAGGCAGCTAACCTTTGGTCTCAGATTGAGGAAAGACCCACCCAACTAGATAAGATGCGTGAGGCCCTAGGTGTTATTGCAGAGATCAGGGATAGCGAGCGCCTAAGGCAGTTCCTGTTGTCGGGCCAGGACCGTGAGTTATCCTTATGCTGCAAGAGTAAGTAAGGTGCTGACCGGCTTCAGCGGGTGACGTGAAAGTAGCTGTCAGTCCTGATTTTCCGAGAGGCCTTAACCAGCTTGGCAATACATGCTACCTTAATTCACTGCTACAGGTATCCATCCGTATCATCCTAATTATCATGAAGCTCATGACCGGTCCGTCCAGTATTTTTACACTATAAAAGATCTACGAGAGGCCGTAATGTCGACATCGAAACTTGATATGCCAGTGGAAGATGAAAAACTTACGGATGACGATCTTAAACGGCATAGGGTTGGAGGCCGCTTAGTAACCAGACGGGAGATAATCAGGTCGAAAAAGTGTACGCTCGAATCACAAAAGCACTGGCGTAAGCTGACGTTTGCCCTAGTCCTAACCCAGCTGGCCGATTTATTCTCAAACCTCGAGTATTGCGATGCGGCTGCTGTCACGCCTACAATTGAACTAGCAAAGCTTGCATTGATAACGTCGAGAGATGAAGAGGATGAAGAATTCGAGAAAGGCGGGACTGATTCCTCTAATGATACTGACGCAACCTTGGTTGACGATGGAGTATCTCAACCTTCATTGACAGGCCCCTCGCACGAGGCACCACGGTCACCACCACAGTCACCGAATTCTATTCTTGGAAAACGAGCCCGCGATGATAAGAAAGTTACCGAAATGGATGTTGATAGTCCCATTGTCGAGAGTCCAGGAGACAAGGAGGGCTATGTTCTTGTGTCGTCTCCTTCCCGCAACTCGGTTTTACCGCGACCGCTCGAGAAATTACCGAGTGGCCAGAGCTCAGACCCTTCATCATCCAAGCTTCGGAGTCTACAACAAGATGTTGAAATGCAGGATGCAGTAGCTTCACAAAAACCACCGCCGTTGCCTCCTCGTAAGAGGACTGAGCCATCCAACTCTGACATGATGTTTGGTACGTAGATCATGGAGCCGTCCTTGTAATTCTCCTTGACGCGTGGCCAACAGGGAAGCAGCACGACGTAGCGGAGTGTATGGACAACTGCGTGTTCCAGATCGAAACAGCGTTGCTGAAGTTCAATGGGGAAGGATCTCAGGGGAAGGCTATGGAAAAGACCAGTGTTGTCAAGAGGTATTGGGTCCTTGGCTTGTGCGTCTCCGTGCTGAAGCTTTTCTAGGCTCTTTTTTGGCACAATTAAACAACGGCTTACGGGCATCACCGATGTTCGTCAATCTCGCGCCTCGGTTCACGATAAAACCGATTTATTCTCCCATCTTCCTGTGAATGTGGCTGACGATGGCATTGATATATACGACGGACTGAGCGGGTACTTTGACGACATCGTGGAATTTCAGGGAAGGAAGACACGAATGGAGATGTCGCTTGTAGATCTTCCGCCTCTCCTCCAGATTCAACTACAGGTAAGCAAAATATATTGTTTTTGTGCTTAGATACGGCTAACGACTCGGAGTAGAGGGTACAGTTCAACAGAGAAACACTTCAGCCATACAAATCACAGGCATACGTAAAGTTCTGGGAGAATATCTACTTGGACAGATTCATGGACGACGTAGAACTGCAGAAGAAGGCGAAATCCAAAGCTTTGCAGTCAGAACTAAATACGTGTAGAGAGCGGCTACGGGTCTTGATTGAAGGCAAGGTACGCTCCCCACTGTCATCCTTATGCTCCCGCTACTATATCTTGGACAGAATTCACCCTTTACTACCTCGATGAATGAAGCCATTAGTTTCCTCTCCCGCCTCGAGAATGGCTCTGAAATTGGCGTTGACGACGACCTCCTTTTCAATCTCAATAATGAGAAAACGCATATATCAGAAGAAGTGGAGCAACTGCGTGGACGCGCACGGAGACTGAAAGACGAGCTGGAGAATCTTTGGAGTAGTTCCACCAACGTGGAATATGAATTGACATCTGTATTTATTCATCGAGGTTCCTCGCCATCGTGGGGCCATTACTTTTTCTACTCGAGGAACTTGCCAGATGATCCGGATTCTTGGTTCAAGTACAATGATTCCGATGTCAGTGTCGTCTCCAAGGATGAAGTTCTCGCGGATACAACAGGCTCGACGGCCAATCCATATCTGGTGTGTCTCAACGTTCGCAGCTTGCACTCCCAGTGCTGACTATCTGACCATACTTCAGCTTGTGTTTGCTAGGAAGGGATCCAACGTGGTGGACACCGTCAAGCGTTTCAGACCTTCCGATATAGAAACCAATTAATGGACTGAATCTGTATACCACGCATTTGTAGTACCAGCATCTAGCATTGATATGCTTTACATGTAGAACATTGACTGATTTGGATCCAGTAATGGGAGCCTGAGCCAAGAGGTCTTCGTGTTAATTGGCCGTGTGAGAGACTCAAATGACCATACCTAGCTCATCGGGGCTGGCTTTTGCCTGATGAAGTAGCCTCCTGCGTCGGCTCGGACTCTAGCACTGTTGTCTTCTAGGTTTGCAAGCAGTTGATCCAAGCTCCCGATGATTCCATCCAACTTTTCCTCGACACCCTTGGCCACCCCATCTGCATCGCTGAGTCGTCTTAGCAGCTCAGCGACATCCCCCTCATCGCCTTCGTCAGACCCCTGGAGGGCTCCGGAGAGGGAGGCCAACTGCGCAATGTCTGACGCTAGAGTATTCTGGCTCTGGGTGGCTGAGCCGTGCTTTGTGTCGTCTTGGGCGGTCATCAAGGTGTGAGCGGGACCGTCACAAATAACACACACATTCATGGTCTCGCTCCAACCCTATCTCGACTCCATACTCGCGTCTTTGTCCACTCCCCCCGTCCCTCAGGAGCAGCTCAATTCATTGGTACACAAAGCCCTCGATGAATCCAGCACCAAGTCCTCGCCGGAGAACAGAAAGAGCCAATGGGAATACTTGTTGAAAAATGAGGTCTTTCAGCTGGCGGTAAGTACGTCGATCTCGGCTCTCGCGAAATTTCATTGACGTTCGTGCAATGTAAGATGACTGAGGGAAAGGCACTCAAAGAACATGGGACCCAGTACTATGACAGCCTGAAAGTGAGACTAGACCTTGTTTTAACATTCACCGAGCGAAGTGAGTCGGGCCCTCTCTCCCTAGGCTAGCGAGTAGCCCACGCGTATCTCAGATGCCTGCGAACAGACCTTCCCTTTTATCGTCCTTCAAGATCTTTTGGAAACGCAGACTATCAGCTCCTGCTCGCATATTTTCTCTTGGATCGAGGCTCGCTCTGCTAGACTTACTGAGGGCATGGTTCCTCAGAAAGGAAAGGCGCTTATCCTTCTCCGAACGCTCAATGATCTCCTGCGTCGTCTGTCAAAAACGGGCTCAACGACCATCTTTTGTGGTCGGATATTGACATTCCTCAGCGGCGTTTTCCCCCTGGGCGAACGGAGTGGCGTTAACCTGCGGGGGGAATATGGTCCAACATGGGAGGATGTGAAGTATCTAGGCAAATATATTCAAGAAGAAAATGACGTGGAAATGAAGAGTATTCAAGGCGATGGAGTCCAGCAGGATGGAGAGTTACGGGGTGATAACATGCAAGTAGACTCTGCCAAAGAGGTGAAGAAGACGCCGATCCCTCAAACGCCAGCCGAAAAGAAGGAAGGTTTGTGAGAGGGCCCTTCTTTCGCGCAACAAAGCAGCTAAGGCACTGTCTCAGACTTCTACAATACCTTTTGGCACCTTCAACTTCCGTTCTCCAAACCACCGCTGTTCGCAAGCAAAGATACATTCCTCGAGTTCAGGGAAGCTGTTGGCAAGGTTTTTCCCGTTATCAAAGAGGCAACAGCGAAGGAGCGAGCAATGATGGGAAGCAGGATCGGGACGGGGACGGGGGCGTTAAAGAGGAAACGGGAGCCTGACAGCGAGGAGACAAATATCACAGAATATTTTTTCGCCAAGTTCTTAACCAGCCCGGAACTGCTTGACCTCGAAGTAAGTTATATTTATAATACCTGAACCAATTTGACTAAGTTTAAAAAGATTGCAGATACGCATTTTCGCCGTCAATTCCTCTTTCAGCTCGTCATCTTGTTGCATCACCTTTTGACCTTTACCAAGACTGCCAAGGCTGCATGGGCCACACCACGCAACAGATCACTCCAAATGGACTTTACGCTAGAGCCAGAAGACGCGCAATGGGTCCAGGAAGCCTTAAACAAGACAATGGAAGAGCTTAAGCAAACTACACCCAACGGTCGAGTTTTCGCCGAGACCATAAGTACAATATTGGAGCGGGAAAAGAACTGGATTAAGTGGAAGAATGAACTGTGCGCACCGTTCGACAAGGAGGCGTGGTCGACAACGATCGGTGAGGAGAAAGTGGGCTTGTTTGAGGCAACGAAAGAGCTACGCGACAAAATAAGGGAATATCCAACAAGCTGGCCGTACAGCCTGGGGACAGAACCATTGACTGAAATATGGGAGATGGGCTATCGGGAGCTCTGGGATCTCGAAGCCCCATTCCAGTTGAGCAGCAACTATTCTCAAAATTGATCGCAGCTGATATTCTTGTTTAATGTCAGACCGGGTGATGTTGGGGATTTCGTGAAGAAAACGAAACAGGAGGATGCTCGCATCGAGATGCGCAAAAAGATTCTTTCGCGAACCGCTGATCGTTTGGCACAGGCCCAGGCCCAAGCTGCTGACAAGGCCGCCGAAAACAATGAGACACCTATGAATGTCGATACTTCGAGCACTTCAACAACTTTAGCCGTGCCTCCGAATCCCGGGTCAAGTGTCGTGACAACATCCCCGCTTCACCCCTCGCTACCACCGAGACCAGCAACAACACAACCGCCTTCTGCACAAGGCACTCCGGTGCCAACGAATGCGCCGAGTCCAGCACCTCCCGTACCAACACCAGCGCCACCTGTCAAGAAACCGGAATTGGTTGATGAGCAGATAGCAAAATATGGGGAGGTGAGTTCTTTTTTTCAGACGGCTGCATGACCTGAATCTGGTGAAGAATAAGCAACGGTGGGCATGGCTAGCGCTCCGGACGGCCCGCGACCAGCATTTGCAGCATTTCGGGAAAATTGGCACGGGGGATATCGAGGTTCTGGTTCAGGAAATTGAAAAAGAGAAGCAGGAGCGCGAGAAGGCCCAGAAGGGGGAAGATGCAAGCGGGCCGGCAACCAGCGCAGCAGACGAGAGTGGTTCAAAAACACCAAATCCTGAGATGTTGACTCTCGCGGACATGCCGCAGTCGGCTGCGATGGCAAACGATGGGCAGGAGGGTGTGGAGGGAGATGTGAAAATGGGGAGCCAAGCGGGAAGTGGGGCGTGATTATGTTACTTGTACCGATATTACGCCTCGCCGCCTGATCGAGAAATGAAAATCCAATAGATGATCCGATAATCCTCGCATACGCCCCCTCGCAAGACATAACCAATATGTCTACTAAACCTGCGCTCAAGGCATGCTAAACTCTGCCTACAGTCCGCCTTGCTCTAACTCGGCTCTCTCCAGAACGTGCTCGTCACTGGCGGGGCAGGCTACATTGGTGCGTTCCATCCAGGCCCCCGCCATTTTTTTTCGCCCATTCACCGCCCCGCACGCAGGCTCCCACGTCATCTACACTCTCCAGAAAGCCAGACGCTATAGAGTCATCTCAATCGACAATTATCATAATTCTCAGCCTGCCGCACTTGATCGCGTTGCGCAGCTTTCTAAGAGCGAACTTCCAGAAAACCCGTCCAGCATCGAACAGAGCAGCACAGATGTTGACTCGCACAAGTGCGACCTAACGCGACCAGACCAAGTGCGAGCCGTATTTGAGACATATGGCAAAGGGGGAATATGGGGTGTAATCCATATCGCAGTAAGCTCAGACTGACCTGTCATTTCCATTATCACCTGAGACGCCTTTCAAGGCATACAAGGCCGTCGGTGAATCAACCGAGATACCCTTGGCGTATTATGAAAACAACGTCGCAGCATCAATATCGCTTTTGCAGATCATGAACGAGTTCGATTGCCGAAGGATCGTCTACTCATCATCGGCCACCGTATACGGCACACCCCCTGTCATCCCCATACCAGAAACGACTCGTCTACAGGCCGACAGCCCATACGGCAAGACAAAAGTGATGGTTGAGACTATCATAGAGGATCTATGCCACTGTATGACCAATTCTTTGGGTATGCCTTCCCTTATCTGACGCCCGAACAGCCGACCCAAGGTGGCGAGCAATCTCTCTGCGTTACTTCAAGTGGGCCGGAACACTTCTTCTTTGTCTACCTCATCCCTGATATAATGGCAGTCCTGCAGGAGCGCATCCTTCGGGTCTGATTGGGGAAGACCCCCGTGGCCGACCAGGCAACCTTCTCCCCCTTCTTGCTCAAATGGCCGTTGGTCGTGTCAAGGATCCTACGTTGAAAGTTTTTGGCAATGACTACCCTACACCGTAAGTCGCCATCACCCGCCTTTTCGCCTTTTGACTGGTCGCTTCTATAGTGATGGCACCTGCGTTCGCGACTACCTGCACGTCCTTGATCTCTCCTCCGGCCATACCTTGGCCTTAGATGCTCTGACGGAAAACTCTTCCGTTTTTAAAGGGAAGACGGATGCCTTCTTCAAAGCGTACAATTTGGGCAAGGGGAAGGGAATGAGCGTACTCCAGATCGTCAATGCAATGCGCAAAGCCACTGGATTTGATTACAAGTATGAAATCATCGGTAGACGGTAAGCACTGGGTTTCATTTCCGATGCATGACCCCTTATCGACACTTTCTGTCAGGCGTGGTGATGTACCAGACCTGACAGCTGATCCTGCTTTGGCGGAGAAGGAACTTGGATTCAAAGCGCCTGAAGACCTTGAAACCATGTGCCGGGATCTCTGGAACTGGCAAAGCAAGAATCCACTTGGCTACGGAGAATACTAACTACTCAATTATGATATGTGAGACAGACGTCCTTTCTTTATGTAGACCTTTGATCCACATCTATATCGCTGTTTTATTTGATGTCAATGCTGCTCCTCATGCATGGTGTGCACTATAATAGTTGATGAGTCGACGACCTTACCTTCCGATTTACTCCCTTTTAAGTGCTCTCTAAAGTGGTATTTCCACCTGCCTCCTTCATAGTGCTGAACCTTGGAGCAACTGGATAAATGATAACTCCTGCTCATTTCCCAGGTGGAACCATAACTGAATATGTGTAATGTCCTCTTTTCATGTGTGCTCTCCTGACTTAGATCCATTTGGACAGGTTCTTTCCGTACTAATTGCAATAGTTCCCAAGTTTTCCAGCCTAGAGTAGAAGAATCCTGACACGACTTTCACGTTCCTTGAACCTGGTGACTTGAAGCCTTTGTCACCAAACGACCTGTTTCTATCATGGCTGTCTGCTCCCAAATCACCACTTGTGCATTTTAACAGAAGCCGCTCTCGCTTTGATAGGTGAGAATCTCTATTCATGTGAACAAGACGCATTTTTAAGGTTCGTCCTATATATAGGGAACCAAGTGAGCCAGGTCTTTACAACGCGCTCCATGATGACTTTCGGTATATTGGGTGAGTCTCTTGGATCATTCAATGTGTACCATATGCCTTCTGACTTTGTGAATGATTAGGAGATCGCTACCTGGAACACGTACCTGGTACAGCCTTGCTCTCTGATCGGGGAGTTAGCAATGGAAGACAGGTCCGTCGAATATCCTCAACGAAAGGTTTTGTTTTATTGATCGTGCTTGCAGATCGTAATCAACGAAGCACAGGGGTTGAAGCGAGGGACAGGTCGGCATGCTCATGTCGTTCTTGTTCCCCAACCATCCGATGACCCCAAAGACCCGTAAATTGATTCCTTGACATATTTTCTCCCCCCAGAGTTGAACATGGCCTAATCTCAGGTTCAATTGGCCTCTATGGAAAAAGGAAGCTTGCTTCTGGACTCTGTATGCTTTACCATGACCCGAGACTGCGTGCTTAGCCTGACGCTCGAGTCGTGAACAGAGCATTCACTGCCTCACTGGATGGTGCATTGTCCCCAATGGTCGGCCCTGGATATGTCCTTCTTTCTCAGCAATTTGGAATCAGTGTGGACGCTGTAGCCTCTGGGTTCGGGTCCATTCTGCTCGGGCTCGGATGCTTTATGTACGTCCTAGGCGAAATACTAACTGTTTCGTAACGTTGATGGACTGTTAGGCTAGCACAAAACGCACTGGCTGCAAAATTTGGTCATAGGATTGTATACTTGGGCTCCGTATTCTTGGTGCGATTGTGTACAGAGGTTGGCGGGCACCTAGCTGGACTCATAAAGTGTCTAGATGTTTGTTTCGTGCATCTGGTGTGCTGTTAGCCCTAACATCGCATCCATCCGTGCTTCGCGTGTTTTCCAGGGGTTTGGGATGTCAGCGTTGCAGAGGTAGCACTCTCCCATATCCTTCTATCGGATATTGACGACTCCACACAGTTTGGTTCCTTCAACAATCGAACAAATGTACTTGTGAGTGAATCTAGACTGAGCGATTGATTTATACCCACGCCCGCGCAGTGTCCACGAGAGGGGTAGTAGAACAGTTATATGGAGTTTTTCAATCATGGCTGGCATCACAGTGTGAGTATAGCCGAGATCTTCTGGCAGATAAAATATACCAACGTCGGCTAAATTTCGTAGTGGGCCGCTGCTATATAGTTATGTGATCGAAAATATGTCCTGGCAAATGGGATTCTGGTTTGTTACTATTCCCCTTGGGATCGCAGTCCTGCTCGTATTTTTCTTCGTACCAGAAGTACCGTCATTGATTCAGTTGTTTTTCATGTGCCGGCTAACCTGCCCTCAGATCACAGGCCGCCACCCAACTGGGATTGCCCTCAGGGAAAGCAGAAAAGAACCCGGAAGCTCGTCAGACTCAGAAAAGCAGAGCGTCGAAGCAGCGTCCGGTCCAACGGTCCATGCTCCCGGAACAGAGTACCCCTCCTCACGGCTGAAGATATGGCACGGTACCTTCACTGACGTCAGTTTGGCAAAATTGTTCATCCGGCCGCTACCTTTCCTTCTTTCGCCAGTTGTGAGTATCGTGATAACTCCTGTCCTAGTTCACAAGCCCTACCTTTCGTTTAGCTTTGGTTCATGTTCCTGGCATTTGGGATGCAAACTGTATGGCTTAGTAGGTGTTTATCATGAGCACTGGTCCTCCTGTTTTACTGAATAATGTGTTGAAATGCAGGCCTTATGCCCATTTGTTCTTCCACTATATTCACAATCGAGTATAACTTCACTGCCTCCCAAATTGTGGGTCATTCTGTCATTACAGAGTAGTCTGAGGGACGAACTGACCATGCTGCGAAGGGACTTACGAATCTCGGAGGGCTTGTCGGAATCGTTCTTGCGACGATAATTTCTGGGCCATTGACGGATTGGGGCACTGTATGGCTTGCAAGGCAAAATAAGGGAATATATGAGCCGGAGTTTAGGATATTCTTTGTCTCTGCGATGTTGCTTGGTATATTTGGATATGCTGGTTGGGCGGGTTGGTGGTTCTCGTCTCTGATCTGGAAGATCTAGACGCTGACATGGGACTAGTTGGTACCACACACCATATGCCATGGATAGGTGCTGTTGCATGCATCGCGTAGGTGCCTATTGTTCTGCCAAAAGTACGTGCTGACGGGTATCCCGCTAGCATGGCCAACTTTAGCATGGTAATGTCTGGTGCAGCCTCGGTCACCTACATGCTAGACACCCATGGGCCAAATGCGCTGCATGTCTTGGCTATCTGCAATTTCCTAAAGAATATGGTCCTCTATGGGTTCACCTTTTTCGCGAATGGAATGATTGAGCGTCGGGGTGTGAAGACATCTTTGCTTATCTTGGCCGGATGTCAAGCGTTTTGCTGGCTAGCGTCGGTTCCGATGTATATTTTTGGGAAGCGGGTGCGGTCGTTTGTAAGTTGAAACCGCATCTAGGGCCTCAGAAGAACTGTCTATTAACCATGTAAGCAGATCAGTAGACACCCCAACTTCTTCACGATCGGCGATGAGGGGAGGGGGCAGCAAGCAATGAAATAGCGAATTGAGTTATGTACGATAACATAGTTGTGGGGGCCAACAGTGAGATCAGGGAATTCGTCCTTTATGGACTGTAGTGTGAAAAATCGGGACCATTCCAGACGTCAAAGGGAATGCAAAAGTGATAACTGTTGTTCGCTTGATAAAAGTTTGTTTGGTCATCCAAGAACTCATTCCTATAATTCTCTGCCTCTTCCAGGTCCATCAGTCCCTCGACATGCGAGAATACCGCATGGATAAGTTCCATTGGGAGAAGGGGATGCAGACTATCCTCGAGAGCCCTTTGGATCCACTCCTTCTGCTGAGGGGCAACAGAACTTGTCGATACGATTGGCCTGATGTCAGGGTCAATCAAGTAGAACATTAGGAGCGTTAGCCGCCCCTCTCGTGCCTTATCGGCGAGCTCAAAAGAGGAGTGTCTATGTTGGTAGATGTTTGGAAAAACAAGGCCCAGCCCCGGGTGAAGAGGTGTTTCGCCGATGTATTGGTGACATGGGTCCCCGTCCTTGAGCCCCCATGTTCTCCATGTGGCGCCAGTGTCTCCTGGTGAGAAACCACGAGGATATGTTGCGGCCATGCGGAATTGAACAGAGGTTGGTGTAATATTTTGCTATGCGCTCGGTTTACGGCGAGGTAGTGATACGAGTGTTAAGGAATACACTTACAGCAACTAAGCAATGTATAGCACAGGCCACTATGCGCTCGTTTCGCATACCCTTGACGTGCCATGATGTTTCAGGGGAGTCTGGCCCTTGGGGATGCTGTAACAAGACAAGGTGTAGGTGGATGAGCTCTCTGTTTGGTGGAAGATGTCGTACCAGATGAATATCTGTAGCTTGGACAATAACCTGTAGGCTCCGCCCGCGCAGGTTGACGTAGAACCGCCTGTGTTCCAGGCCACCGGGGTAACCAGAGTCTGGGACGTCGGGCAACTGTATAGGCCGATTCATAACCCAGTGGCGCATCTCGCGTTCGTATATTGCCCAACCTTCCTCGTCATCAGAATGCTCTGGAGGGTCTGGCTCGTCCCACACAGTGTATCTACATGGGCCTGGTATTCGCTGGGGAAGAGGGTTGTTGCGGTGGAGATCAGTGAGGGTGTGTTCGAAGAGGGGAATGAGTTTGGTGAGGCAGACTTGGAGGAGGCCGTAGAGATGGGCATGGTCTTTCCTATGGAGATTGTTGATGGACGAGAGGAACTTGACTTTGCCAGAGTCATCAACAGAAATGTCTGCGGGGAGGAGAGCAAAGCGGGGAGAGACGGTGTATATGTCGGTGGTTGGAGGTGAGGGTAGAGGGCGGGGTGTTCTGTGATTGTAGGAGACGAGGGTCCGGTTATATACAAGGCAGTGGAGCATAGGGTCTATGAGGTTGAGGGTAGTGCCATCTGCGCTCCGGGTACACGTTGGCAAAGTTTCCAGCGCACGAATTTCCCGACGGAGGTCGCTGCTGGTTGAGCTCGGAAGGAGCGATTGAGACTCCCATATCCGTTCGAAGCAGGAAATCTGACTGCAGCCAAACCGGTCAGTCGACCGCCTGGGGCTGAACCGGTTGTGAACTTGCCATGCATGGGGTTCGTCCCGCAACCTTGCATAGCCGGCAAGTTCGTCAAGAACATACTCTATCTACTCGGAAGCGTCGGTACACAGGGAGGAGCATGTGTGAGGAAAGATACCGGCCTGTTTCTCGGATAGCTCGACCTCCATGGACGCGGAAGGGGTGGTGACTTTGGAGACAGTTGGCAGGCGGGCGAGCACCCGCCACTGGGCTCTCGCATTCTGGTCGGAGAGTCTGGTCCACCACTGCGGCTGTCTGCGCAGCTCTGCAGAGAACTGGGCCATAGCGAGTTCTGTGAGCTGGGGGGGGGGGGGGATTGTTGGGGGTGTGTGGCGGCAGGGGTGGAGTACGCACTGTTCTCGGCTTGTCTGGTGGGGGTGAGCGGGGACAGGAGAAGGAGAGAGGAGGGGCGACGACTGACCGCCAACGCCGCCGAGGTAGTGTATGCCGAAGAGGAAGGGGTGTCTGTAGCCGGCACTGTGCATGACGGGGAGGAGAGCAGCCAGCGAGGCGTGACTGTGATCGTCTCTTGTTTTCTGGCAGCCATGGCACGTCCCCGTCCCTCTCTCTCCCCCGCAGCGCATTCCACTCACCTCCCCGCCTCTCCAGCCCTGGGAGGTCCGCATGTCCAACTCGCGCAAGCTGCCCTATTTCTTCAACACAGAAACCCGCGCCTCCTCTTGGGAAGCCCCCCTCGATCTCTCCAAGGAACAAGTCCAAGCCCTTCCCGGCGCAGGTTTGCTCAACACTGAGGGAGCCAAGCCAATCGGTGGACTGCCTGGCCAGGTGCGTGCGAGCCACCTATTGGTGAAGCACAAGGACAGTCGACGTCCGTCCAGCTGGAAGGAGGTATGTCACCTCCCTCTCGATCTTCCATCGCCTGCTCGCTAGAACGCTTGACTGTGCTCGTCTGGCCCAGGTTACCATCACGCGCACAAAGGAGGACGCGATTGAGATCCTTCGTGGCTATCAACAGCAAATCAACGACTCGTCGAAGAAACACGAAAAATTCGCGGAGCTCGCAGAGCTGCATTCGGACTGCGCATCCCACAGCAATGGAGGCGATCTCGGCTGGTTTGGCCATGGGGATATGCAGAAGGCATTTGAGGAGGCTGCGTACAAATTGGAGATCGGCCATGTGAGCGATATTGTCACCACCGACAGTGGTGTCCATATTCTCCTCAGGTCTGGATGAGAAATGCCAGCTGGTTTGTCGCTGCAATTTAACGCTTGTTTTTTTTTTCTGCCATGTATCACTACCACATCATGCAACATGAGACTTGCTACACATATTGCCATTTTCTATCCGGCGTTGGATTTGGTGCGCCCACTGATGGCCCACGGGGAAGGAGCTAATGTTCCTAGGTCTCCGGAGACCAACAAGCGCAAGCACAAGCGGTCGTTCTCTCACAACGACCACATCCAACCCAAATCTCCCAGGCGCTCATCCTCGTCTCCCTCGATCGACGTTCTTTCATTTGCCTCGTGATGTCTGCGCCCAAACTAGATTCCTTCCCTCTAGGACTGCCTGCCACGCCCTTTTATACAGGCCTCGCCACTGCCGTCACGGCTGCCCTCGCTTTCGTTCTCTATCGGCAAAGGACGTCTACTTCAAGCAAGAGCTCAAAAACTCAGAGTGGAAAAATGCCACCTCCAGTCGGCAGCGTCAAAGTATCCAAGATACTCGTGCACCCCATCAAGGTACGAGCCTAAATTACTCCAGTCCTCTTCGGCTCTGCTACCCTGTTGTGAGGCGGCAGGGGAGATGACAGAATATATCACAGGTGCGTCATCCATATCATATCGCTCTCCCAATCCTCAGGCGCTGCTGCTGACGCTGTCCATTGTTTAAAAATGCAGAGCTGCCGTGGGACCTCCGTCTTATCCGCAAAGTACTCGCCCCAAGGTCTCGAGGTGCGTATCATGTAACCTCTTTTCCCCATTCTTATCCTTTGGGGTGGGTGGCGTTTACAGAATGACCGGATGTGGTGTGTTATTGATGCTGAGAAGAATCAAATTCTCACTGCAAGGGAAGTGGCCAAGGTGAGAGTGTGTCTCCAAGGAACTACAGATATATTTTTGTAAACGTTTATTCCGTGTTCAAACACAAAAGTTGGTGTTGATTACACCGCGGATTGAAGTCGACGAGACCTCGGCAGAAGGTGGTTCCCTCGTCGTGTCGTTCCCTGAAGATTCGGGTTGCGATGGGTTTACTGTTCCCTTGCGTCCGAGTGACGAGACCTTGAGGACATGGACAGTGTGAGGGCAATTTATCCACAAGTCGTCTCAGGATGAATGCGACCTTGACTTGCCACACAGATTACCCCATGTCACTCTCTGGGCCACACATGACCCAATAGACGGTTATATTTGTCAATCATCCGTCAAGGGCGCCCCTTCGCCATCTGATATCCTGTCGAAGTATATCGAGAAACCCATACATTTGATTTACAAAGGTCCTCGGCCTCGTCCCATAGACCCCACTCATGAATACCCCAATCTTAAAGCAACAGCACATTACCAGGATATGTACCCGATGCTTGTGTGTTCCGAAGAGAATGCGCAGGCGGTAGAGGAACAAATTAGGCCACTTGTTGGGACACAGGGAATAGATCAGCAGTGGAAGGATGGTAAAATACTGATCGAGAGGTTGGTTTCGTCCTTCAAGATCTATGTGGGGCTCGAGCGCTGCCATGGACCGGCCAGAGCCAAGCCCCGTGGTGGTGGTGGTGGTGGTGGTGGTGGTGGTGGTGGTGGTTTTTTTTTCTTTACTGATGGTCTACTACTAGGTTCCGGCCCAATATAGTATTCAGAGGCGGAGGGGCATTTTCGGAGGACGACTGGGAGGAGATTGGCCTTGGTTCAGAAGACGCCCCGACGATCACCCTAGTGTCCAAATGCACTCGGTGCCTGGTAAGCGATGTTCCCGGACAGATGATGAGTCTTGATACAAGTGTTTATATGGCTTTTCCAGCTGCCAAATGTGGATCCAGAAACCGGAACAAGGGACAAAGCAGTGCCTTACAAGGTCATCATGAAGTTCAGGAAGGGGATTGACCCGGTGGAGAAAATGAAGCCATGTATCGGGTGCAATGGGGTGCCCGAGTCAGGGGGCATAGTGAGGGTTGGAGACGTGGTGTATGTGAAGAAAATGTACCAGTAGACCAGACGTCATGTAACTAGAGGCTGGGTCACGTGTTCGCAAGCTCTCCCGCAACCACTTTCTCTCATCTCAGCTCGCCCCGTTCCCCCTCACCCAGGCCAGGATGATGGCCAGGACAAAATGGATCTTTGGCGGCCAGCCCTCCGCCCCTCCCCAGGACACAAAGCCTCCGCCAGAGCCTGTTTCTCTTTCTGCAGAGGCAAAGAAGTTTGGTCTCGAGAACGTACGTTCTTCCCCCGCCCTGTTCCCCGTCATCCGTAGTAATCTCTCCTTCTAGTTTGGTAACACCTGGTATGCACTTCTACCCCCAACTTACCGCCGACTCTTCCGACACTCTTTCTGTTATCAGTTATGCCAATTCAGTCCTCCAGGCTCTCTACTTCTGCGCCCCCTTTCGCGACCTCGTCATACAGGCCTCTGACCCTTCCATCCCGCCGGATACACCTCCATCTGCCCAGGATGCATCCGTCAAGGTCCCACCGCCCGTCCCTCTCGTTCCTGTCCGTCGCAAAGCGGAGCGGAAGCTTTCGTCGGCTGGCAGTCCCTCGGAAGCCACTACAGTCACTCTGCCCCCACCTCGCCCCATCCCATCCTCCCCTCCCACCCTGTTCTCTGCCCTCCGCTCCCTCTTTCTTCACATCTCGACCCATCCAGGAGATAAGGGAACCGTTGCACCCCGCGCCTTTATCGACAAGCTCAAGGAGAGCAAGGAAGACTTTCGTTCGACCATGCACCAGGATGCCCATGAGTTCCTCAACCATCTACTAAACATGATAGTAGAAGAGATTGAGGAAGAGAAGAAATCGGCGCAGAGCAACGCCCAGGGCGAAGACTGTGGGTTTATCTTCCTTCTTCCAAGCACACCCCTCTCATCAGGCTCCAAGTGACCAACTCAGTGGCCACTCTCGCATCAAAGCCTCCACCAACAATCATTACGGCAACCACTTACTCAAATTCAGGAACATCTTCACAGGATGCCACACTTGTTCACAAGCTTTTCGAAGGCGTCTTGACCAGCGAGACACGATGTCTGACGTGCGAAACGGTGTGTTTCTACCCCAAGTAAATCGCATTTCTCATTTAGGTCCTGCCTAGGTTTCCTCTCGAGAGGAATCTTTCCTGGATCTGTCTATAGACATAGAGCAAAACTCGAGTGTGACAGCCTGCCTACGATCATTCAGTGCAAGCGAAATGTTATGTCAGAGGAACAAATTTTTTTGTGATGCGTGCTGCGATCTGCAGGAGGCAGAAAAGCGGTGGGTCATGTTCGTTTCTGTCCCTAAAGAAATACAGCCAACTGTTCCTTATCAGCATGAAAATCAAACAATTGCCCAACGTTCTCGCTCTACACCTCAAACGCTTTAAATTCCAGGAGGATGTACAAAAGTATATCAAATTAACTTACCGCGTCGTATTTCCCTTCGAATTACGGTTGTTTAATACCGTGGATGATCTCGATAATGCCGACAGATTGTATAATCTTTTTGCTATTGTAGTGCATATTGGAAAGTGGGTAAATTTTTCTGTCTTGTTTTTCAGTACGCCTCATTTTTCTTTTTAGTGGACCACATCACGGCCATTACATTTCTATTGTCAAGTCTGCTGGCTCATGGCTTGTCTTTGATGATGATAATGTGTATCCTATACCGGAAGGCGATATTCCCCAAATACTATGGCGACTCTAATTCTGGATCGGCGTATGTATTGTACTACCAAGCCGCAGACATTGATCTTGCCGCCCTAGGACTACATCTCCCTCAACCTGATACTCCCCTGTTATCTGAACCTACATCCCAATCCATCAGCACGCAACCTCGGACACCCTCACAGCACAGTCAACTCACTCCCTCTCTGCCACCCGGGCTTTTAGCCGAAACAGAGTTGATTGACGCTAGTGAAGATTCGCATCCAGCCATATCCTCGTCAACAATCTCCCCTATATCTCCTGCGCAAGCAAATGACAAATTTATCAACGTTCCTCGACAAACTTTCACCGAGTATTCTTCCTCATTGCAAGATGAGCCTCTTGGGCTACCCCCTGGAGCTGCACCCGCAGTCTCTCCTGCTGCCTCGGGCAGCGGCGCTCTTTCCCCGGCCCATAGGAGTGCTTCGGTCTCCGCCCGACCAAGCACTGCATCGGCCGTGATAAACAACAAGTTCGATCCAGCCAGGTCACCCCTCCATTCAGCTTCCTCGCCATCGCTGGTCGTCCCTGAAAATTCGTCCCCAGTCCCTCCAGTGCCACCTCTACCCTCCCCGACACTGGTATTGTCTCCTGCCCCAGCCACTCAAACCAACGGCAAGACTAAGGCCAAAGAGGGGGATAAGGACAAGGACAAGTCACGGAAGGAGTCTAAAGGCTGGTTCAAGAGGAGGAGTTTCCGTTTGGGCGACAAGGCATCAAAGCATGAGAAGAGTGACACTGAATTTTTGTCATCCTCGCCCAAGGACGAGCGGCCTGCGAGCTCGGGTTGGTTTAAGGGCTCTTCGCAGCCAAGGAGGCGACCATCGCTGACAGGATCCTCTGAAAACGCCAGAAAAGCGGAGAACCGGCTGAGCGCCAGGTTGGATCCGCCTCAAACAATAGCTGCGGCATCATCGAACGCATCGTCAGCTGTGACACATCGCGACGACTCTTCTTCGCTGGGACCCTCTATAGTACTATCTTCACCGCCGACAACAATATCCTCACCTCCCCCTTTACCTCCCAAGTCATCACCATCTTCGTCCAAATCGCCACCACTAAACGAAAAACTTGACACCCCGCCTCCGAGAAAGTCGTCCTTGGTGCCGTCATCTAGTCCACGGTCCGGATCAATGGACCAGCAGCGGAGACAGCCAACAAAGAGTAGTAATCCGCCAAAGGTTGCCCGGCCTGCGACGGTTTCTGGTATGTCGTCCAATGGGGTCAGACAACTACCACCAGTCCCGAGCCCCCAAAAGCCTTTCCAATCCAAGGTTGGCAGGACGCCACCGTCCGATATTAATGGACAAGGTCTCCTCGTATCGGAACCAGAAAGTGTAGTACCCATTGAATGTCAATCGGCACGGCAACGAGAATGCGCCTAGCGTGAATACGTCTCAATCGGAGCTTCATTCAACTTCTGCGTCTACTTCGTCACTGCATGCGCGCCCCGCCCCCCCTAAATCTATCGCAGCATCTGTGGGGCATAACAATAGCACCAGCAGCGCTGTTACAGGAGGGAGCGCCGGCGGTACAAGTGGGACAAATGCCCCTTTTAAACGAGCAACAAGAAAATTGAGTTTGACAGCGCCTATACTGGGGCTTGGGAGACGGGATAAAGACAAGGGAGTAGACGGACAAGGACGGAGAGAGAAAGTCTCGTCAAGTTCGCTTATGCATCGGCTCGATCCGAGGATATGAGTTGCCATGCATAACTATTACCTCTACTACATATCCTTTTGATTTTTGGCTGTCCTCTTTTTGCTATCATTATGGCCTTTTTTTCTCTTTAGTTTTGCTTTCCTTGGTCCTAGGAATGAATTTTCCATGCTATTATATCTCATTGGACTCCATCAATCATGCTGTCGGTACCTTACCACACATTCTTTGGAAGGTTTTTCTTCTAGCGATTCGACTCTTGTCCCTCCGTCTCTCTTCGCTTCTATACTTATTTATCGCGTATCATCAATAGTAACAGTTTGTGGACGTGTCGCATATTTGTGGTCAATACTCAAGATTATAAAAGATGGATTAATCTACTCGTTTACTAAGTTATATAGTCCTTGAATATCAAACTACAATATCTGTAGACAAGGTTTGTTTGATAATCTGTTGTGACATCCTCTGTTTCCATTTTGCAAATCTTGCATCTGGCTCGACATTCCTAGCCATATCCAAAACCCTTATTTGCAGCTCTCCTCGGACAGCAATGCAAACCCTTCCAATACCCTCATCCCATGTGATAGCAGCGATTCCGCCTTCTGAACATGCACTCTCGTCTTGTGTCGGAATCGATACTGTGCCGTAGATGCCCTGTGGGTGAAGTTTACGTGGTTTGCGCATGAAACTCATCGAATTGTCCTGAGGCCGCTTTGGGTACATCAACTTCTGAACTTCGGGAGAAAGGTAGCGGCGGAGCTTGATCATAGAAGGAGCACCTGTCCTATCGTCATAGGACGTGGTGTATATAATGGCGCGGTACCCGCCAGGGAGGACGTGCGCGACATGTGGCTCACAAAGATGATACGACTGAACAGTGTGATACTGCGTTTCGTCCTCTTGTCCTGCGTCCATTTCTTGCTCTGTGGGTTGGTTAGGGTTGACGGTGTATCGGGGAATGCATCGGCGGGTCTTGTCTGCCAACGTCTCGTAACGTGGCCAAAGACAAAAGTGGAGGAGACCATTGGGTTCAGTGAACTCAAAGTAGATTGAAATGGGGTCGAAGGGGTTGGGTTGGAGGGGAGGAAAGCCGGGAGAAGCATGGAGCAGTTGTGGATCGGAGATGGTTACGCGGGTGAGGCGGTTAGGAACTGTCTGATGGACTAAGAGACGGTGTTTGGGTTCCATGACACAGTTTTCATCAGGGAAGGAGTAAATCTCTGCGACCCATACTTCAACGGCTATATTGGTGTACTGGCGGACCACGAGGATCTCTTGTTGAGCTGGAAGAGGGAGAATGGCTTTGATGCGCTGACGCGAGGTAGGTTAGTTTTTCTTTCATTTTTGTTTACAAGGAGAGTCAGAACAAAATGCTTACTTGGATTGGAAATTGGGGTTGAGACAGGGAGGCACATTCAAGAACAACCATAGCATCTTGGTTGCAGTGAACGAAATTAATATATCGGTCATCAGTCACAATAGCTAACCACGGCTCATGGTTATTATCAAATAGGGTGATATGTTGAATTTCGATCTCCGTTTCGAGTTTGGTGACGGCTTGAAAGGGGAGCCGCTCCTGTTCCTCGAGTCGGGACTGATGTTCTTCAGAGCCGAAAACGATGTTCGGAGCGGCGAGGTATTCGAGGACTTCCAAGGGTATGGAGAAGACCATAACCTCTGAGAAGAGAGGATGAGGGGGTTGTATAGTGTGGTCGTGGCTATAATCGGAAGGATTGATACTATACGGAGATATGAGAACTGCTAACCAAGAGAGAAACGCAATACCAACTTGCAAGGACCTCCGTGCGTAAAACGTCGTCGGACAAAGGTGACCGTAATTCCGTGTTGAGGATAGTTGTCGTATTTTGCCCGAATATGAAAGGCTTTTGCGAGGGTTGGAAGGCGAGCAATGGCGCGAGGCCCATTTGGGTGGTCCAAGATATAGAGGGTGATGTAGTAGCGATCGCCACCTCTGTCCTTGACAGAGGCAACCAAGTATTTTCCCCCCTGGTAGCAGTATCATGTCTAACACTTCGTAGTGTGTCTCTGCCAGGAAATGTGTGATAACCTTGGTCGATTTACTGCGCCAGTTATCGTCCAGGGAAATGGTGCGGGTGACTATTTGCTCGATTTCGTAATCCGTGTCCGGACTGGCATAATCAAATGTTGGGCGGAGATGGACTAGGGGATGATGGATTCATGGACTGGAGAAAATGCCTCCATATGGATGGCTCGTGTGTCAAGAGAAAGAAAGCTTTGTTGACCTATGTGGAAGAAGTCAGACTATGGGAAGAGAGAAGGACGTGCACGGGAGCCTACCCGGCGCAGACATATGATATCCTCGACAGCGAGGTGGGGAAAGAGAAAGTCAAGATAGACGACGAGTGGCAGGCGCAGGAAGAAGCAGGACGAGTACTGCCTGCAGTACCGGCCGAGAAAATTAGGGAAGGAGACCTGAGAGACGGGGGAGGAGGGGCATGGGATGCAGCGCATGGCTGTTGTGCTGCTGCTTATATGTGCTACGTAACTGGACTGTTCTTGTACTGTACAGTACATACATACTGCTGCTGGCCATTGAGGCGGATATGGCAAGTGTTCTTGGATTACCAAAAGGGGCAAGTGTGGTGCCACTCTTGTTGTGGTCTGTTAATCCGCATCCCCGGTCACGGCGTCGTCGGACGGCCTCTGCTAGATTAACATGCAGCAGTCCAGCCCAACCGAACTCTTCCTCCCCCAGTCCTTCCCCTTTCCCATAAAGGTCGTATCTCTCGATGCAAAACCACAGGGCGACATCCAGCGCGGCACCCGTCTCCTCAGCTATTCGTTTATCCATTTCTCCAACACCCCAGGCGCCAAACCAGAAACCCGATTTGGGACTTGGGATGCCGCGATAGAAGGGACACTCAACAGCTGGAAGCTCAGAGTAGGCGATGTTGTCTCAAAGACCAAGGCCAAAGACAGGCCCGCAGTCATCATCATCGAACCCTGCAAGCATGGAATGCAGCTTGGAGGCCTCTGCGTCGTCTGTGGCAAGGATATGACAAAGTGTGTCTTTTTGGGCAAACAAATTCAGCTTTGACACGCAGCTTATGCATCTCACCAGCGTCGATTATACAGGATTTTCAGATGCCTCGCGTGCATCCATACAAATGACACATTCTGCCTTTGGCCCAACCGTCTCGCTTGAGGAAGCCCAACGCATAGAGCGCGAGACCGCAGAACATCTGCTCAAGGCGCGCAAGCTCTCTCTTATTGTGGATCTCGACCAAACCATCGTACACGCGACCGTGGATCCCACAGTCGGAGAGTGGATAGCTGAAGGTGAAGCATGGGAGACAAGACAGTCGAAGAAGGGGTCTACTACACCACGCGATTCCGACGACTCTGACGATGACCTTTCCGAATCTGACGACGAATGTAATCCTAATTGGGACGCCTTGAAGGATGTAAAAAAGTTTAGGCTAGGTCCCGAATCCTTTTCAACACCCTCCATGAGAGGTCCGCATAGAACGAAGGGGAAGCAGAAGATGGTCGAGAATGAAGGGTGTATGTATTATATTAAACCAAGGTATAGTGTATTAATATCCATTTCCGCCACCTGTTGATCCCCTTCCTCCTCTAAAGACCCGGTTGGAAGGAGTTCTTGCGGAATATGGCCGACAAATATGACATGCATGTGTATACTATGGGTACTCGCGCATATGCGGAGGAAGTCTGTGCCGCAGTCGATCCAGACGGAAGCATATTCAAGGGTCGCATACTCAGCAGAGATGAAAGCGGGAGTGAGTCATTCAGCGAGCACTGTGGTATTTGACTGCATATTGACTGCAGCAAAGGCTTGACACAGAAGAGCCTGCAGCGGCTGTTCCCGTGTGATACATCAATGGTAGTCATTATCGACGACAGAGCAGATGTTTGGGAGTGGAGTCCAAATTTAATTAAAGTCATTCCATGTATGTCTATTGATTTCGAGGATCGGGGCGTCCACTAAGCTCTTCGACAGACGATTTTTTTGTCGGTATTGGCGATATCAACTCCAGCTTTTTAGCTCAAATCACCCCTCTCACCCCTTCCCTCACCGCCACGACCTCACAGCAGCCCGAATTACCTTCTGGTGATTCAGCTCAATCCCCGCCATCAACACTGAACGGTACTGACGACATGAACGCAGTGCATATTGCTCCTGATTCGCCGAAATCTACTTTAGGGACTCTGGAGGAGATTGAAGATGCTGAGATAGAGAAGAAAATATTGCTAACGACAAATAATGCCGCTCTGGATGAACAATTCGAACAACGGCCACTGGCTAAAAAGCAGGAAGAACTACAAGAGGCAGCTCAGGGCGGCAGTAACAGTGATGTGGAGGCCCAAAGCACTGAAGATCAGCCCCCCGATAGCGAGAACCCCCCAGAAGATCGAGTTTCTACCCATTCATCTCATCCAGAAAAGCCGAAACAAGCACTCCTCAAGAATGATGATACAGAGCTAGATCGCATAGGAAAGGTTTGCCTGCCGCTTGTCACCTTACAATTGCCTCATGTTCATTATGCTCGGTATACAGCTGTTGGACGAGGTTCATAAACGTTTCTTTGAAGCATACGATACCCGTTCTCCTAAAGGCCCACGGCGCAAAATGATGTCCCCATCCAGCAAAGCATATGATGTAACGGTATGTTCCTAGTTTCTTCTCCGCTCTCTTTGGCGTTCTTAAACACAGGCCAAACTATAGCGAATTATTCCGCGAATACGCTCTGAGGTGCTAAGGGGTAGTCATATAGTATTCTCTGGCGTTATTCCCTTGGATACACCACAAGAAACAACAGAATACTGGCGACTAGCACACATGTTCGGTGCCAAGTGCTATGCAGACCTTACTCTTGAAGTGACACACGTTGTCACGGCCAAGGTAAGCCTTTCTTCAGACCAGAAACAGTGAGCATCCTAACGAGCTCGTTAAGCGTGGAACGAAAAAGGTTGAAACAGCTCGTAAGCGTGGGGGAATCAAGATTGTTCGTCCAGAGTGGTTCAATGACTCTATCGCTCTCTGGCGACAACAAGACGAAACACCATACCTATTTTATGACCCACTCAACACTGCGCCCTCTACTAGCCCGCTGATCTCCGACCACCAAATTTCATCAGATCCAGAGCCGGATGCGGATGATTGGGATGTGGATCCGGCTGAGCTCAAGGCTCGAGTCGAGGACACGGGGGAGAGCAGTGGGCCAGTAGGTGCGCTACACCTCGAAGAGATCAATTGGAACGATATCAATGATGAGGTTGAGGCCGCCATGATGGAGAGCGATGATGAAAGCGTGGATGAGAGGAGTGAGCGGGGCGCGGGGAGGCGGAGCGAGGACGAGTGGACAGATGAGGGGAGCGTGCCGAGGTTGGTTGTGTTTCAAGGCCTTGCATTATTTTCGGCGGCTAATCAGGGGCTCTCACAGCACAAATAATACCCCCAGGTTGAAACGAAAACGGCTCAGAAGTGTCACGCCTTCGGATGTGCCGAAACAAAACAAGGACGACACATTACGCTCGCCATTGGCAAAGCGGAAGAAGCTAGCTGCTGACCGGAGAGGCTACTCTAGGCTGAAGCAAGCGATCACAGCAGACGAGCTCGAGTCGAACAGCATCCAGGAGGAACCAGAACCAGAACCTGCGCGTTCAGCCTTGTTCAGTGGGATTATGAATGGTGACCAACAAGAAGACGACGGGGCCGAAGATGGGGAGGAGGAGGATGAAGACGACTTTTTGGCAAGGGACCTGCAAGAGGATTGGGGATAGCTGTTTCACGATCCATTGATTTGCTTGATATAAATCTTTCTTTTTAATGACGCAAACGCTACGCTGAATGAAGCCTAATACTGTCTATGCTACTACATTATACACTATTCGAGCCTGTTCTCAGCTTATTCGGACCTGCCTGTGAGGCAGGATCGGCGACACCCGATTATAGTCCACCCTCCGACTCCGACTCCGCAGGCGGGTCCGGGGTTATATTCTCGGCGAGTGCCAGGAGCGCTCCCTGTGCCCCGTCCGGTGAGTTCCCGGAATACGTGGCGGTCGGATTTTCGGTATCCAAGGGTGGCGCTGAGTGCTAGGACAGTACCAGACCGTGCCGATCCAATCGAGAAAGTGAGGTGTCTTTTCCACAGCCTGTATCCCGCTTTTAGGAGTCAGTGATCTTGATTCAGCAAATAAAACAAGATAACGATAGCACTGCCTAGACAAAAAAAAACATACCTACAATGCCGCCATTACATGTCTATTGGGCGTCGTACTGCAAACAACGGACAACCTCGCGCGGAGGGCATCTAGGATTTTGTCTCCGTCCCGATGGGCGTTGGTCGGAACACTAGTTTACCAGGGGAGGATGGCGTTTTTTTTTTTAACGAAAAACTTGAGGTGTGGGCGTAGAGAGAGAGAGGCTGCGCCAAGTTTGTGTAGGGATAGGGTCATAATGGTTGAGAGGGTGACGTAGGCATTTACGTTGATAAAGCTGGAGGGAGTGGTGACATACGAGCGAGAGGACCGCTAAAGTGCGATAGAGGTACGACCAAGTCACGGGGGCGACGGACCATGCGCTCTCACTGATAGCGATTTGTTACACGTCTTTCCGGACTTAAATTTGATTGTACGATACAAGGGGGTATGGTGGTTACTAGTTCGGGCTTCCAGAGGGGTTGTGGAGGGGAAGGCGGAGGGGGGTATCTGTGCCAGTGTAAAAACAGTGAAGGCAAGGGCAAGTAGGGAAATACAACAGACCGTTGAGATAGCGATAGCACTACGATCGTATGCCGGCAGCGCTCTCAACGCGTAAGACTTCCTCCCGCAGAGCGTCTCGGCCCTCCTCCAGCCAACGACAATATTCAACGGCACGGAACAAGACACCACTCTTTCCTTTACTATGGCCCTTTCCGCGGCTGCCGCTCCCCTTGGGGCGGCCGCGTGTAGGCATTGCAAGCGCTGGTGCAGAGCCAGCTGGCGCAAGAAGACCTATTAATTGTGCATAACCATCGCGGATCGCGTTGCGCCGCTTTTGTTCTGACATGATGTGGTTCAGTCGTTTCTGCGGAGTTGAAAGCAAAGGTTTCGGGCGCGGGGCTGAAGATGTGGAGCCGTTGGCCTGACGAGGTGATCCGCCCATGCTGTTGGGATCCGGTGTTGCCTTGGGTTCTTCGGAGGGCGGCGCTGACGAATGCAGAGATCCACGTGCAGAACTGGTGCGTGGATTGGGCTTTGGACGAGTGGACGTCGACGGCTCGGGGGCTGTGTTGAGGTGTGGATTAGAGTATGGGGTGAGGGTATGTGGGACGGAGGGGAGATGGTCGTTGTACGCGAGGGGGTCCTGGTGGGAGATGAGGTCTGCGGTGGTAAAGTCCCAGGTGAGATCGCTAAAGTTGTCGAGGAAGCCAAGGAGATCGGTGGTCTCTGCTGTGGAGAAGAGCTCCGCGGAGGAGGGGAGCGGCGGCGGGTTTGGAAAGAGGGCGGAGAGGTCTGGATTGAAGGACGCAAACTCAAAGTCGGTGGGCGATGTGGACATGGTTGACGAGTCTCAGCCCCGTTCCGGCTGCAGTGAATAGCCGGTGCAAGTGGATGACATAAGCAGCATGCACGGAGAAGGCCGGTGGCGGAGGGGCCGTGGGTCGAGCTGTCCGCCCGATCTTGCCCGTGTCCTGCCCGTCCCTCCTCCAGCCCGCCGCCCGTCCAGACGAGCCCTGTCCGCCCAAATGTCGGCCATCCCCACTGACGAACCGGCCCAGGACGCCCCGGCCTCCCTCGACTCCCAGCAGCTCCAGCAGCTCCAGCAGGCCCAGCAGCACCAGCACCAGCAACAGGACGTCCACGTCGCCCCCCAGCCCATCCAGCCCTCCTCTGCGTCCACCGCCGCCGAGTCTGCCAGGAAGCGTACGCACAACCATCTTTTTCTGTCCCTGCACACCCCCCCGGGTCGCTGATCCCCCGCCCCCCCCAGCTAAAGCTCCCTCCGTCCGCAGGGCCTGCGTCGCCTGCCACACCGGAAAAACACGATGCAGCGAGGTCCTCCCCTGCCAGGTGGGTCCTCTCTCTCTCTCTCTCTATCTGTCCCCGCTCTCTTTGCTCATCAGTTCCCCCCCCCGCAGAGCTGCCTTAAACGCGGCCTTGGAGCCTCTTGTGCTTATCCGGATCCTGATGCTCAAGATCATCATGCCCAGCATCATACACCAGGTGAGCTTTTCCACCATGACCATCACGACTCCATCTCATCTTTTCAACTCGTGCAAAATAGCACCTAATCCCGTCCAGTTTGCTCCACCACCCATGTATGCCACGCTGCAGGGCACCCCAAACCTCAACCACCAACAGTACTACGACTACAGTGGCGCCTTTACTGGCGCCTCCAGCTCCACCTTCCGTCCAAACAAACGCCCCCGCAACCTCACCGAAGAGGAGGCTGCTGCCATCACCCGCAACTTTAGCCGTGGGGATTTCTTTGTTGGCAATAGTGCCCCTGTCCGTATTGACCCTCGCCTGCCCGTCCGTCTTACACTTGGCGAGGGTGATCACGTACACTTTACTGTTGGCGAAACCCTTGTGCCATGATATCACAGCCTTCTCGTAGACTTATCGCCCTCTTTTTTTTTTTTTTTCCTTCCCTTCCTCTTCTTGTGGGTCAAATATGTGTTCTCGACTCTTCTATCATTTCCCTTCTTGTTTACCCCTTTTTTTCTCCCGTGTGTATATCGTTGTGTACATGTATATTGTTTATATTCTCTCTCCCTTCTGGACCGTTGCTTCAGCACAAGCAGACGGAGCATCAGGTGCAAAGCCGATCGGCAGCGGTCCCACGGACGGTCCTGCCTCCAGAACCCCCTTCATATCCTCCGTCCGCTGATTGCATATGCCCGCCCGAACGGCCTCGAGTTTTCATATTTATCAATTCTAGATCGCAAGCGAAGGCTAGTCTAGGTTTCAAAAACTAAAAAAACTGGTGGTTGTGAACCAATATTGCAATACAATACTACTATCGAATACTCGTGACTAGAGGCCCAACAACAGACGTCCTTAGCCAATCTTCCTCTGCCGAATGCCCTTCCACCATGAACTGTACACCCTCTTTAACAACTTTTTGTGTCATCTCCTTGCCTCCCCACCCAACCGTTGGCGTATAAACAACGAGGTGCGCTCCCAAGTGCACAATGGCTTGTCTGCACATCGATAGGTCAGGTACAATATGTGTCCCATATGTCCGCAAGAAATCTTCCAGGATAATTTCCGGCGTACCCTGACAGACATCGCCATTGAATTGCATAAGGAGGTACAATTCCGCGCAGAATTGTCCAAGCTCTAGCCCGAGGAGTCCTGACTTGCATACCTCCCAATCAATGACTCGAATCTGTATAATATCACCAGCCTCATCACAGCTCAATATCAAGTTTCCGGGCCAGAAATCGCCCATCACGAACTGTATTCTCGACCATTTAGCACCCGCACCGGGTCCGTACATAAATGGTCCAAAACTTACTGTTCCCTTGGCTTTCATCATCGAGTCGCTCGTTTCCGAACAAATCTTTTTAATGACGGTCGCTTCATCTCCTTCTAGTTTCATCGTCGGATTTTGAAGTTTCTCTAGCCCCCCTTCGAACGTCGAAAAGATGCGCCCGTATGTGGCCCAGCTAGATATCGCCTTTGCCTCGCTGTTTCTGTCAAACGTCTCGCATAAATCCATATTGCCTTTACCCCACGAATGTAGCTTTCCGAGGAACTCTCCTACGTGCTTGCCAATCCGATGGGCCGTCTCTATAGTACACCGGCCCCGTTGCATATATTCTTTCAACGTCATTGCATTTGGGCCACAGTCATCCATGATGATCGCTTTGGCCGTGTCATCATACCAGTAAACGCTGGGCACGGTGACAAATGCGGTCGGAGGCGACCACTCCCTAATCCTCCTCAACGCCTCAACCTCAAAAAACTGACCTGTGCTTTAGTCGATATTTCAAACACGGAAGAATGACCAGTGCATACCTGCCGTTGTGTATTAAAAGGAATAGACGCCAACGACTTGATGTAGGGCTGGGCATGCTTCAAAACCAATGTCTTTTTGCCGTCATAGGGCTCAGTTAAGTGCAGCCTAAAGACATAATTTGCGTTTCCCCCAGACAAGGCTTCTGCTTTGGTGCAGGCGTATGGGGTAGTGGCAAGGTAGGCTTCCACTGCAGCTTCTGTGGTCAAGTCATGGGCACCAGGCAAAGTTTTGGTCATCGTGCAGTGGTAAGGGGATTTGGGGAAGTTTCGTAGGTTTTGAGCAATGTTTTTATACACTAAAGATAAACTGGTGTCACCGATTAGGATCCTTTTCAATCACGAGTCACTCTGATGAAGTAAACGCGGTGCCGTGTTACGACGATATCGGGGCCGCGATGTGTACCCGTACCGTGGATGTGGCAAATTAGGTTGGCCAAGTATTAGTCAGCGCGATATAGTTTTTGTTTTCCGTATTGGATGACTCGAGGCCTCTGTACATGCCAGCCCTACATCGAAATGTTGGATTGAGTTCCTATACCAAATCTTTGTTCAATGCTCCTTTTGGCTATCCCGCTTCTCTGCCTCCCATGCCATGGGTATCAATGCCACCGGCAGTAGCCATGTAGCTGTCAGAACAACACCATTACCTGACAAAACTTGTAAGTCATTTCAATAAAATAATTGTCAGCAGTTTAACCTTGATCATGAGCCTTAATCCTTCCCCAGCTCCAAGCAACGAAAACACCTATGTAACCCACTACGGGACTCAACCGCTTTAATAGTTGAAGGGGTCCTTTGAGCTGAACAGGGACAAGCACATCCGGTATCTTATTCAGCAACCATTTCAGTGCGCTTGTCACCATGGCTGCTTGAGCTGTTGCCTTGAGAGACACGGAGTCGAGTGTATCCATAACGGGAGGGGGGAGGTATAGACGGTAACCCCACCAGGTCGTGTATATAGATATCTGGGTCGTCGATGGCACCCACTCGAGCTTCTCGTTGGGCAAGTTGTTATTATGAGAGCTGGATTCCGTAGGGACGTCTGTCGCAGATCGTGTTTCCGCGAGTTCTACTTGAGAGTCATTTGTCGGCTCAAGAGGAGAGTACATCATGAGGCCCTCTCGTGCGTCGCCAGTGAATGCCTGCTGGATATCGACCTCCTGGTCCTTGCCCTTCAGCCGCATCGTAGATAGTATACTCCATATACTCTTTCGTTTCTCCCTCTCCTCCTTTATCTCGTCCTCCTCCCCGTTCATGACCTCTTCCGAAGACAGCATCGTCACGAGCTCCCCATCCACCCCCGGCGGTACGAGCGGCCCCGGGGAGCCATCCTGTGCTTTCAACACTCGGGCCTCGGCCAAATTATTTGTTGTAGGGTTGTTCGAGGCAGCTAAGATGCCAGGAATTGGTAGCGTTTCGATGAGCTCTCTAATCCTTTGGGCAATCGTTAAAGGCTCAGATTCCTCCGCACTAGCAGGGGGTTCCTTGGAGACAGCTCTTTCGGCCTGCTCGGTTACTGCTCCTGTTCCTAAAGCCTCTCTCTTCGATGAAGAATCCAGACACTCTCGTGATTTGTTGCCGTTGCCGTCGACGGTGAGCTTATCTATTTCCCATGAGGGTGGCGGAAAGACAACCTCGGGTTCACCCCGTCGAGAGGTGAAGGTAGGTAATTTCAGTCGAGCAAAGGCTGTGACTTTAGCAATTGGGAATCGGGACCCCTCTGGATTTGACGTGGAAGCCATTATGCTGTGAATCAAAGGGATGGAGCGTAGGCGTCATGAAGCACTGGGGCATTGTAATTATATAAGAGAACCGCAGTTTATCTGATAAGATATGTCCCATATTCATACGTCATCCGTAGTTTTCCTTCCACATGTCCCATCCAATCGCATGCCCACAATCGGAAACATGATTTCCGCACCTCCTCGATCCAGCCAGACAGAGGATGGGGGCCGCGGGGTTGGGTATTGTAAACGCGCTGTCATCGTTAAAACTGACATCCTCTAAATCTTCTGGCATACCATGACTCTGAGGGCTCTTGGTATTCTCCACAAAGCGTAAGAGACGAACACCGTTTTTGGAACATGATCTCATTCTTGCGCAAGTCACGGCTAGTTGTGCAATTCCTTCGGCCCACCCTGCTTCGAATTCTGCGCGTATTGTTGGATGTCTGGAGACATTCGTTTCCAAGACAGTCGTCGTTGCCAGTGTTTCCAGGCATGGTACGGAGGGAAGAATGCGTATCTTGGGTAGTGGTGGCCTTGAGGCGTTTGGGGTGTTGGGTTGAGGAGGGACTGGCTCGCCCCCAGGAGACCAAGAACGAAGTGAGATCGTCGCAGTCGCTAGGCCCCGCCTGCCAGGCCTCTGTCTTCGGGGCTCTGGTCGAGTGTTACTGGTTATAGCCTGGGCTGGCCCTCCATCGCTGCCCCGCGGGTGGCTATCTGCAACCAATCGTTCCTCCAACCACGCTTTCAACTCCCTCTCGCGGTCTCGTGCCCGTCTGACGCCAACAAGAGCGCAACGTTTTCCAAGGGCACCCCACTCTCCTTGACGGAGCTCTGTTCGCAAGATGGCACATCCATCTAAGATAAGATGCTTCAAATTGCAGAAATGGGCGAGTATTAAATCAAGCTCTCCTTCTATCACTCCGCACGTAGTCAAATCCAGGAATTCCAGATCCGGTGTCACAGGCAGGGCATCGGGGGAATGAAATGCCTCTGTCTGGCTAGGAGGCGTGTACAATGCCCTTGCCACAGGACGTGATGGAATATTCAGCCGAACAGCTTTTAAGGAATGAGCAACGGATGGGGAGTGTAACAGAATAGACAGATGCGGATCCAGGAAAAAGAAGACGATAGGCTGTGCAAAGGAGCGTCTTTGGGAGACCATCGACGTGTCGGAGGGATCCTGTACGATTGAAATGCTCAGTAATTTCTGAGGAGGCCACCTGGCAAGCGCAAGGAGAGCAGAGTCAAAGTACACTCCCTTGCGGTAGAGATTAGCCCCGAGGTATTAACGCTGACCGCTAACAATACCTTATGGAATTGATAATATGAGGCTTTGTCTACGCTGTATAGCGAAGTGTTAAAACCCGAAGACAATGTGGGTTGAATAACATACTAGGGTCTGAACCTGAGAGATAATTGTCTCAGGCGGCCGATTGGACTTCCCAAGAGCTCTTCCAACTGTTCTGGAGAAAAGTTATTTGATCCAATTCTTAGATTGAGGGATTCGATGTTGGGCAGTAGTCGGATGAGGCCAATGATAACACCAGCATCTGTAGACCAAGCTTCTACTGAGAGCTCTTTGACCCAAGCTGCACAACGCTCCCCCGGTGGAGAGTTCGGAATGAGAATGGTGTTCTCGGTTCTGCGTAGGCGCAAGTATAGAGAGACTGCTTGTGGGGGACGTCTAACGCGGATTGAGTGAAATAGCAGCTCGATGGGAATCGGCGCAGAGGGCAATACACGGGAGAGCGATAGGACAGCTTGGGTCCACGAAGATGGGTCCAGTTGGTGGATAATGTGCGTATACAGCTCGCCGGGGAGCGTAGCCAGAGACATGAGGTAGTGGTTTTTACTCAAGTAGTGACTACTCTCTGACTTGCGATCTGGCAAAATGATCCGATACCATAAAACCCGCTGGGAATAAATAGCCTTACAGCACACATGATATACAAAAACAGGGTAGATCTAGGAGAACCCGGATGTCAGGTCTAGGCTAGATCCTGGAGCCTGCCATGACCGCTCGACAACAGGAGGTGCTGGGGATGCAGGCTGTGAGGTCCATAGAGTCAACGAACTGGGGGTCTGAGACGGGCCAAACGCTGTCAATGGTCGGCCATTTGGGTTGTTACGCTCTCTCCGGTCAGGCATCGTCCCGCCCCATACCCCTCGCTTTGGTTGTTGTTGTTGCTGCTGCTGCTGCTGCTGTGGTGGTGGTTGTGGTGGTTGTGGTAGTGATGGCTGCTGACCTTGTTGTGTCGCCATCCGTGCCAAAAACTGTGCTTCAGGTGCCCGTGGTAGATGGGCGGTGGGCTCCAGCGGTACCCCTGCCCAATAGGAGTTGTCAGGCTGAGAGCGGTGGCTAGCAATGACCATTGTCCGATGAGTATCTATTTGACTTGCGTCAACTGCAATGTCTCGTTCTGCCATATTTTCTTCATCGATCTCCAGTGCTTTCCGAAGCAATATATTCTCTTGTTCCAATCTTTGAATCTCCCATTCTCTTTGCAAAGCCCAATCCTGTCTCCCCTTTTCTCCGAATTCCTCATTAGCATGCTCTTCCACTTTCGCCATTAACCGCTGAAGCTCTTCGACTTCTTGTAATAGTAGAGCGCGATCAGCAGTGGTGTCTGGTGGTGGTGAGGGTAAAGGTTCGGATTCATCGTCTGCCATCAGACGTAGAAGAGATTGTAGATGGCGGGAGAGTCTCTGCAGAGACTGTAGCATGTTAGCATTGGCCATTAGGTCCGCCGCCAAGGTCTGGGATTCACGGGTCTGCACAAGCGTTTCGTAGTGTCGTGAGAGCCTGAGCTCATGTTGTTGGGCGGCGAGCTGTTGATGGATATAGGGTAAGTAAGAACCGGCCGATGTTTGGTGGTTGACGCACAGCGTGATTCCGAAATTTCGTCATTATTGTCTCCATTGTTGTTTCATATTCCTTGAGTAGGGTGCTCAGCTGCTTATTCTCTTGGACTAACAACTGGTTTTCGATGATCATTTGAGCGTTGAAGCGTTCGAGCTCGGAATCAAATTCCTCTGAAGTCCATGTCAGTGTCGGTGAGGGTTTAGCAGAGGAAAGGGACCTTTAGAAATGTCGACATTGAATCTGCGCAAGGAGAACCCAGAACATGTTTGCTCCGCTCGACCCTGCTACAAAGTCATAAGAAAATGTATTGTAGTAGTGGGTAGCCCTTTTACTTTGAGGATCACAGCCTGGCTCTTTAGCGAACTGGCAAACTTCTGGTTGAGAGCAAGCTGTTCACTGAGGTCCAGGACAAGTTGCCAAACGCGCATGAGCTCATTTTCCATGTTAGAGGCGCGCAGGAGAGTATTGTAAGATCAGGAGCTTGACTTGGAATATCATAATAAATGCATGACCGCTAAGTGTTTGCTCTCGATCTGCATAACAAATATGAAAATATAACAACAAACATAAGGTCTATGATCTATCATCACAGATTCTCTATTTCCTTTTCCCAGTCCTCGCCTTCCAACAAGCAGTTCTTGTACATCTACAAATGAAACATATTAGTGGTATTTTGATCATGCGGAAGGTAGGCTACCCACTTCGAAATCAATTTCAGCTGGGGATACGGGGACGAGCGGTGGAGCAACTTTGGAAGCCTTCAGAGGTGGTCTTGAGGCCACTGGACGGCTCAAATGCGTCTCGATAGAGGTAGGTACGTGGGTAGTACCTAGGGATTGGGAAATCGACGGCTCAACGACAAGAGGATAAGATGGAATGGGGATAGGGTCAGTCGGCGGAGGGATGGCTTGTGCTGCTTGATAAATGGAAGGACCCTTGTCATAAACCGTTGATCTCGTATCTGGATTCAATGGGGGCGAGCTGAGGGGCAAGTGGAGTGGTCGTGGTGTAGTGACCGAGATGAGGCCTGGCTTGCGCATTCTCATATCAAGGATCGGATGATTCGTCCTCGCTAGGGATGATATCGGGGACGGAGCTCCTGAGTATCTTTGCTGGACGTTCTACAGAGAGCCCTGGTTGAGCTGTGGGGGCTTGTGGTACACCTGTACCATTGGTGGTTGTCTGAACAAGCGCGTTGGTGCGTTCCCTTGCTTGGGCTTCCAGTGCCTCCCAATCTAGCTCTGCACGGGGCGGTAAGGTGGTACCGAGATTTGCCTGTGCATCTGCTCCCTCATTGCCTGGTTCACCACTATGACCTTTTACGTGCTGCAGGATAACTCGTTGCCCTCTCTTCCCGCGCTCGCCGAGAAGTGCTGACAGGTAGCGAATGATACCAGCGTTTTTTACTGGATCACCAGTCGCTGTATGGAACCCATTCTTTTGCCAGTTCGTTAACCACTTTTCAAAACCTGGTAATATATCAGAATCTGAGGCTCAAATTCTCAAGGACCACTAACTTACAGTTAATGGAGTATCGGGAGTCGGTTTTAATCAACAGTTTCTTCTTGCTTACAGGTGCTGTTTCAAGCACGCGAATGATGGCCTAAAAAACGAATTGTTCGGGTACTTAGCTTCTGGTAAAAGACCAAGGAACGAACAATAAGTTCAGCCCGATTATTAGTCTGTTCACCCGGACATCTTTCTGCGATATTGCTACTTTGATGAGTTTGATCTTGAATGGTTCAATGGGAGATCGCTGACCGTGGATCATCTGGTCCCCAAAACACCCCAATCCCAGCTACCGACCCCTCTCGACCATTGCCCTTGCATGCGCCATCAGAATATATGACGATCCATTCGCTTTCATCGACGCCAGTCACACTAGAGAAGGCTCTCTTCTGACTCCGGAGCGTGTCTTCCATTGGTTCCGATGCGTCGTTCGCTGCTTGCGCTGCTGGCGTTCCGCTTATGAAGGCTTCCGCTTCAGCGGCATTCGGAAATTTTTTGAACACGGCTCCTGGATATTGTTTGATTTGCGCTTGACATTCGGGCCTGCAATGTCATAAACATATATACTAATGGGAGGGAGAGTTGTCCGACCATGTGAAGTAAATGCCGGCTTCACGTCCTACTCGCACAGCATAGAAACCTTGCTTAGGCATGAATGACCGTTGGAGCAATGGGACTCTGGGTGGAGTGGAGAGCCGAGCAAATGGGCTACGGGCGAGGAGCGGCCAACACAGTGCCCTCAGCACGCCTGGCCGAGCCACGATGGATACGAAGTAGCAACTTGCGATCACGCCAGACACGGTTCACTCCATGGTCACATGGGCTCAATTATGATCAACTAACTAATCCCCCTCCCCAAACATGATCTTTAGATTCTCAATGCTCTCGGGGTCGGCGCGACCGTCCTTGTCGCCTCCACGGAAGGCTTCGCGAATAATGGCCGTTTTCCTTTTCTGTATTTGGAGGATCCGACCTTCAACTGTATTTGACACCTGTACTGGATGAGTAGCGGGAATGCAAAGCAAATGGTCTCTTACAATGAAGTGGGTCACATGTACCGTTCTTTCCTGGCCAATGCGATGGACACGATCGATTGCTGGTGCAGCATGTGGGTCCTGGGACAGGGTGCAGTTTAAGGATGCATCATCACGTTACCTTGGTTCTCCGTCGCGGCATTCCACCAACAGTCCATCTACACGGCCTTTCGTTAGCGTAGTAACGCCAGGGTAACTCAACGTCTCACCATAAACACATGGTTAGCAGATGTCAACTGGTACACATTTTAGCTAACGATGACCATAGATGGATAGGCTATGCCAGCTTACATTCAGCCCTACCCCTCCCGCCTTCAGACTGATGATTAGGATCTTGGGTTCATTTGAAGAAGTCTTGAACTCCGAAATAGCAGCACTCTTCTTTTTAATATCCATGGTCCCGTCAAACCGACAGTATTGATATTTCTCTCGCTGCAGGGCCGTTTGTATTAAATCCAGGAAGCTCGTGAACTGGGAAAACACCACGGCGCGGAAAGATGAATCTTCCCCTTTCAATCGTCCTATGTAGCTCTGATCAGACCAGCGACAGTGGCGGATCAAGGAAGGATGTACGCAGGTGTCTCAATAAGGCCTCCAGTTTCGTCGAAGATTGAAAGTCATTTCGCCTCAAGACAACGCCTGCAGACGGCTGGGAACTCGATGGCCCTTTACGGACGACCTCCAGAAGGTCGCTTGCCTGTATATATTCCTATCCAGCTGTCCACTTGGTACCAAAGATCTTCATACCTTTATTGGGCCCGCACCACAAGCAAAACAGTTCGGCTGCTGTGCTTTTTCTTCACAGGTAGCAATATGGGTGAGAATGCAGTCCTTGCAGCTGAGAAGCATTGCCATCATAAAATATATTTCAATGACAAAAAAGACCCACCATCGATGAGCACACCCAGGAATAATTGTCGGTGTTTCCATAACGTCGAAGCAGATAGGACATTCGGCTGTCTCTTCTTCGACTAGGTTGGCCAGGACCCCCTCTGCGAAAGTGGCCCGAGTACTATCACTGCCCGTCTCCCCCGAGCTGAACTGCTTGATGAGTTCTTCGGTATTCACTGTTCTCGTACTCGACGGGCCCGAATTCCCTGAATTTTCATTAGGGACAACTAAGCTGGGATGCAACACAGCACGGCGGAGCCTATATAAACCGTTAATAAAAATAATTTCAAATATAATGAGGGGAAAGTGTCCCAACCTCATGAGCATTGCTAAAATGTGCGTGTAATTTTTACTGATCAGGCCCTTCGCCTCAAGTTGGTCAAAGTTCCGCTTGACCTTGAAGTATATCGAATCATAAATCTTCCTTTCCAGGGAGGAAAATTCCAATGTCTCGATCGTGACCTACGAGACGCTGATGCTATAAATGTAAACGCAGAAAAATATTGGCCTACCTCTTTAGGCGGAAGTTCCACGATTTTCTTGCCGTCGATGTCAAGCATGTTCTTTTCCCTTCGCAAGAGCACTTTCTCGAGAATGACTTGTACTATCTCAATTGCCTTTGGGTCACGAGCAAGGAAAGGTAGGGTAATGAATCTAGTAAATGTGAATAACGGGTAACGGGCTGCTGATGGGTTACTTACGAACGAAAATAAGCATATTCGGACCAGGGCTTGTAGCCTAGGAATGCACTATAAGCGGCGTTAGGTTTATTTACGGATGGCAGCGTGGGACGTAACCCACAGCAACGAGTATAAATCCTCTAACTTATTGACAATTGGCGTTCCGGTAACCGCCCATCGCCATCTTGCTCGTAGATCGTAGATAGCTTTCGCAGTTCGGCTAGATCGAGACTTGCTCGCGTGAGCTTCATCTAAAACAACACGTAGCCAATAAACTATCGGTCGATGAGCGCGCCGAAATATCTAACAGGTTGACGGGAAAGCTCACCATCGAAGACTGGTGATCTATGTGATTTGGCATGCTCCGAAACCAACACGCCATAGGACGTGATGATGACTAAGGTCGTCTTGACTTTTTGATCGTCATCTTTAATAATAGCATCGAGCTCAAGACGGTTCTGACCATGCCAGACCACGACCTTCATAGTACCGGGTTTGCTTGACCGTTGGATCTCTTCGGCCCACTGAGCCAAAAGCGAGGTCGGAGCGACAATCAATGTTGCAGGACGGCGGAAGAGCATGGTGAGACTGGCGTGGTGTTGGTTTAAATGCTTGGTCAATGCGCAGCTGACGCGTCCTCGCGTGTGGTGGTTCATCTTGCGCTGTCTCTTCTTTCGAAAGTTGGCTGCTCTGAATTAGGGCCGAGATCATGATAGTCTTGCCCATACCCACTAGAAAAGGTCAGCAAAGGACGATACTATAGATTTGACATAACATACTTTCTATCAGAAGACGGAGTTGATCCATTCATCAGTGAACATGTATAGAATAAACGCAGATTCAGTTACCATCACTTGAAATGGGTCAATATTGTTTATATCATCAGGTTAAGGGCCACTCACGCCAAGATACCGCCTCGACAATTCTTTTCGGCCTTAGGAACTTCCATGCTCAATTCGCCTGAGTACGGATTAAAGTAAAATGCCTTTTCATCAGCAGTCAAGTCAATGCTCGCAGACCCAAATGTGGGCTCTGGGGGAAATATATACCTAGAGGCATGAAGTTATGAACAAAATAAATGAAGAACGACTCACTGGCTCCATAACGGATGCATAGAGGCGGTTCTATGGGAATTATCTTTGTCGTGTTCGATAGAAAACATCCAACTATGGTTGAGTTAGCATAGATCAGGCTGCGGTTGACAAGAAAACAAACTTGAGGGCCTGTTTCTGATACCCTCGTAGATTCAGGTTGAAACTCTCGATGGGCTCCATCATGGGCATTGTGCTGTCCGTTTGCTGGGCTCTAGGAAATGGCTGTGAGGTATACGACGCTGAATCAACGAACAACCCACTTCCGGTAAATTAAGTTTAGATCATTATCGGAGAGCTCTTCGCCAGCGTCCACCTCGATTTCCTCATCATCACCGACAATCTCTTTCTTAGTCGTGCCGGCCTTGCGCTTTGCAAGATCGTGAATGGCATCCTCATGCTTCTGACTGAACACTTTCCCCTTAACTCTCACACCAAACTGTGGTCGCAGTCCAACAACATCGAATAACTTCAAAATGGCAGCTTTCCTCTCGCGCAGGTAACTTAACGTAATTGAGGTCAGACAGCAAACAGAGATCCTAAAATGCCGACAAACCTCTCCTCCTGCGTCTCGTGGCCCTCGTTGAGAGGGAAATCACTGGTTTCTCTATAATTAGAAACTCGCAAAGGCTTGAATGCCCCAGCAAGAATATATACATGTAATGTCACCATCAGGCCCACACCAGTTGCCAACCTATCAGGGCAATCGGTAACGGTCCCACGAGCCTCAATTATGCCTACGGGCGAGTCAGGACGATGGAATAAAAGCAACCTAAAGGGTACTTGCCAAAGTCTAGTAGCTTTGAAACCCAGGTAGCCACCTCCGTCGGGAGTCGAGCAAAATCTAGATCGAATAAGCGACTTCTGGCAAGGCTTGGATACCGAACTACATTACCGAACCCCTTATTATTGACAATCCGGACCACTGTGTCAACCTTCTTCTTCTTCACGGACTTCGTGGTCTGTGTCTTCAACATGCTCGTAATCGAAATCTGTTTTTTGCCACCCGCTTTCTTTTGCTTCTCCAAGCCTTTCCCATTTTGAGCTTTGGATCTAGACAGCCCATCTTCTGGCCCATCTCTTCGTATCATAACAGGCTCGCCAGGGTTGCAGTAGCCTTTTCCAGACACCGTACTCCACGCATTTTCGACCAGCACATCTCCTAGATACGTAGGCGGAAACTGAGGAACGGAGGGTGGACACGGCTCGGCCGGAGACAGACGCCTTCTTTTTGCTAGCCGCCCTCCCTCTGATAATTCAGGCATCAAGTGCCCAGGAGTTTCTGAGTTGGTCTGGGCAGTGCTGGAGGAGGGGATCCACAGGCAGGATATTAATGTCCTCGTCACCGTCACTAACAATAACATTTTGTACAGGTCTGGTCCAGTCGGTTGCGTATTGATTTTTTCTAATTCCTCCTCTTCGTCACTTGGAGCAAAAAATAAGCTTGAGCCAGCAGGCGACTTGGTTGGCGTGTGGGGCTCCGATGGTGGAATAGGCTCGGATGAGTTATCGTCAATGGGTATCTGGGGTATATCAACGTCTTCATCGTCGGAGCCAAAGAATAAACCATGAGGAGAAGTAGTAGCCATCTTTAAGTCGGATATTTTTCTTTGCAAGGAGAACGCGACTGAGCTGACCGAAGTCGCGCTAATGGAGGACAGGGCGCGTCACGTAAATAAGGCCAAATACAGATTTCAATCGCTTCTTTTATATCTCGTTTGCCCTCACCTCTCTTAATCCAAAATGCAGCGCGGTTTGCCAATGGTCAGTGAGCTCTCATACGATCTTGCTTACCTAGTTGACTGGTTTTATCAGCAACCGACAGTCGTCCTCTTGCGTGAAGGGACAGACACCTCGCAAGGAAACCCACAGCTGTTGTCGAACATCTCTGCATGTCTAGCAATTGCAGAAACACTCTCCAGTACCCTTGGTCCCAGAGGCATGGACAAGTTGATTGTGAACGAACGGGGCGAAGCGCAGATTACGAACGATGGCGCCACAATCCTCAAATTATTGGATATCGTTCATCCTGCCGCAAGGACATTAGTGGACATCGCCAGAGCTCAGGATGCTGAAGTCGGAGATGGAACAACTAGTGTTGTCCTTCTAGCAGCACAATTGCTCAAAGAGATCCGAGCGTATATTGAGGAGGGAGTAAGCCCTCACGTCATTATCAAGGGTTTTCAGAAAGCATCACAATTGGTACGCATAAACTTGAAAAATCCTTCAACGATCATCTCGGGTTTGACGATGTGGATAGGCATTGGGTCACATCAAAGAACTGCAAGTGTCAGTTGATAAATCAGACCCTGTGTATGTACTTATCAACACAATAAATCCAAAGTCTGACTTTCCTCTCCAGCCGTTTCCGTTCCCTTTTGCTCAAGTGTGCTTCGACATCAATGTCTTCGAAGCTGATTCACTCAGAGAAGCCCTTCTTCTCAAAAATGGTGGTCGATGCTATCGAATGTCTCGATCAAGATGACTTAGATGATTCTCTGATTGGCGTCAAAAAGATCGCAGGAGGAGGCATGCAAGACTCCCTCTTAATTAAAGGCGTCGCTTTCAAGAAGACATTCACCTATGCAGGAGCGGAACAGCAACCCAAGCTCTTCCGTGATCCTCTTATCCTTTGTCTTAATGTTGAGCTTGAGCTCAAAGCCGAGAAGGACAATGCCGAGGTACGAGTCGACGCCGTTGCCGATTACCAGGCCATAGTGGATGCTGAGTGGGAGATCATCTACCGTAAATTACAAGCAATTGAGAAGACAGGCGCAAAAGTCGTGCTTAGCAAACTACCTATCGGCGATCTTGCGACTCAGTGGTTCGCAGATCGTGGCATATTCTGCGCTGGGCGCGTCGCTGCAGCCGACTTACGGCGGGTCGTTCAGGCAGTCGGAGGCTCTATGCAGTCTACTTGCTCTGACATCAGACGTGACCACCTTGGGACATGCGGGCTATTCGAAGAGAGACAGATTGGTGGAGAACGCTACAACATATTCGAAGGTTGCCCCAAAGCAAAAACTTGTACACTCATACTTCGCGGCGGAGCTGAACAATTCATGGAGGAAGTAGAACGTAGTCTGCACGATGCTCTAATGGTTGTGAAACGTGCTGTTCGGACCGGAGAAATTGTGGCAGGAGGCGGTGCAATTGAAGTGAGGACCTTTGGGTCGCTATCTGCAAAATCTGTACTAACACCTTCACTCAGATGGAGCTTTCAGGCGTTTATAAGAAACCATGCATATTCTATACCGGGCAAACTGCAGCTCGTGATGGCTGCTTTCGCCAAGGCGCTTGAAATTATTCCTCGTCAGATATGTGATAACGCGGGCTTGGATTCGACGGATGTCCTCAATAAGCTGCGGATGAAACATGCCAATGGCGAGAAATGGTACGGGATTGATGTTGATGGTGCTTCGGGCATCCGTGACAACCATGAAGCCTTTGTGTGGGAGCCAAGCCTCGTTAAAATCAACGCCATAAGTAGTGCGACAGAAGCGGCATGCCTTGTCTTGAGCGTTGATGAGACTGTCCGGAACCCTCAAAGTGAAAATGTGAGTGGATGCTATCTTATTAGATCCTCAGTCAATGCTCAAGGCAGTGTAGCCCAATCCTGGCCCAAAGGCCCCACCCGGAGCAGCACAAAGGGCTTTAAGGGGGCGTGGGAGGGGCATGCCGCGTCGGTAACGAGTGTGCCTAACGGATCTGTTGAAAAAAGCAAAAGAGCAGCGGGGTTTGGGGTATATTATATCTCTAGATACAGCATGCGTGTAGCTGCGGATGGGGCATCTGATCTTAAAGCTTCAAGATCTCCGGGGCCATATGCCTATCTGAAAGACGAAAGGGGCAGTCGCAAAGTTCTATCTAGCCATTGCCCAAATCGCGCCATCGTGATTCTGTAACGCGCAATCCGTTTGTGTCATGCAATCACTTTCTGTTTTCACCTTGGATGTCGGCTGAACACCTGAAGCTGTTTCGAATAAATACATCCCTTTCCCATGAAAATATGAAAACATAGTCATGTCCACACGGCTTGTCGCCAACCCTCGGCCGCGAGGGCAGGGCTCCTTCAGCTTATCGAGCGACCACAAAAATGGGACCTCGTCGCCGGAGACTACCTCCGTTTACGAAATCCCGCCTTTGGCCGCTCCTCTCGATAAGCCCGCCAAAGGGACGGGTTTTCATGCGCTCCTTTCGATCTTCTCAAAGGAAAGGGTCGATTTAGACGCTGTAGCCACTCAACCGTCGGTATTTGATGACCCTGGCACTTTGAAAGCATACCAACCGCCACCCGAATATGAAAACGCCCATAGGTTCGATCCTCTTGCAAGATGGACCTGGCGCGAGGAGAGAGTCAGTCATGGTTTGTGCTTAAGGCGACTTATGCGCCCTGATTGTGTTCCCCTTTGCCACAGACAGTCACCCGCAAGATTGACCTGCGAGTTACAGTATTGGCCTGTGTCATGTTCTTTGCCTTGGACTTGGATAGAGGCAACATCTCCCAAGCCAACTCAGACAACTTTCTTGATGATCTGGGACTGACAACGAATGATTATAACTTGGGGAACACACTTTTTCGCCTTTCATTTCTCTCTGCAGGTATTCTTTTTTTTTTCTTCCCCACTTTACACCTCACCGACACCTGCAGAACTACCCTCGCAACTCATCTCAAAGCGCGTAGGACCTGATGTTTGGATCCCCTCGCAGGTAAATTAGTATTAGTCTCACTCATACTTGACTGCTTAATCTTCAATTTCTAGATGATCATGTGGAGTATCGTATCTGCCTCTCAATTTTGGCTCACAGGGCGCAGTAGTTTCTTGGCCTGCCGGTAACCAGTATGATACGATAGTACTTACTTTGGCACTGAGTTCGCTCCTCAGGTTCCTTCTTGGTTTCCTTCAAGGCGGGTTCATCCCTGATATTGTTCTCTATCTCTCTTATTTCTACACCGGTCCTGAGCGTGACTATTGTTTCCTTCACCACTAAATGATGGATCACTGAGTGGGATATTATTTAGTGCCAATCCGCTTGGCGTTCTTCTGGGTCTCTAACTACATCGCCGATATTCTGAGTGCTTTCATGGCCACAGGCATCCTTCGGATGCGTGGAATCGGTGGCCACGAAGGATGGCGATACCTCTTCCTTCTCGAAGGCCTTTTTACCCTAGCCGTTGGTGTTGCGTCTTGGTTCCTTATGCCCCCTGGACCCTGTGAGACAAAGACCTGGTTCCGTCCGGACGGCTGGTTTAGTGAAAGGTATATGGCACTGGAGACCCCATTTGGTATGGCTCACAGATATTCAGGGAGGAAACAATTATAGTCAACCGGGTTCTGCGCAATGATCCCTCCAAATCAGATATGCACAACCGTGAGGGCCTTACGGTTCGTATGATTTGGGAAGCTCTAAAGGATTGGAGGCTCTGGCCTGTATACATTCTCGGTCTCGTTCACATGAGTACACCTTATTTTTACACGGCATGGGTAGTTTTCTGATTCTATCCAGTCCCTGTTGGCCCTCCTCAACTATACCTCACGCTATCCCTTCGCAACCTCGGCTTCGGTACCACTGCCACTAATCTGCTGACTATCCCCTCTCTCATAATAGGAATGACGATGCTCCTTGTCACAGCCTACTATAGCGAGCTAGTGAATAGTCGGGTCGCCGCAACTATCGTCCTCCAGTTGTGGGCCCTTCCCTTGCTTATCGCCCTTTACACTTTCGATCAACAGACCTCTCAATGGGTCTACTTTGCAGTAGTCACCTTGATTACCGGGTACCCCTACGTACACCCTATCCAAGTCGGGTGGGTGTCCAGAAATTCATATAGTGTTCGAACAAGAACTATATCTGCAAGTGTCTACAACATGTTCGTGCAGGCTGGTGCTATCATTTATGTGAGTGGTACTGCGTTGCTGAGGCTTTATTCTTGACCTGAAACACCCACCAGGCTAACGTTTATCGTAAAGATGACAAACCACTTTGTGAGTCTCTTTTTCCCGTAAACTTATTAATTTCAACGACAATGCCTCTTCCAGACAAACGTGGTAATAGAGTGCTCATTGGCATTACATCCATGAATATTGCCCTCTATATTTTCACCTACATGTTCTACAAGACTCTCAATGCCAGGCGGGAAAGGGTCTGGAATGCTTTGACACCCGAGGCAAACATTTAGTTTGAATGTCCAAGCTGATCTGACCCCCTTCGCAGGAACAGCGAGACTACGTTAACAATTCCGACGATGTCGGGAACCGGCGCCTGGATTTTCGTTTCGTGTACTAGCTGATAAGTTACAATATGCTCTTGTGCCCTCGGCTCTGAAGTTACCATATTGTATGCAACGCATTGGGTACTTAGGGAAAGAATAGCGTGATATTGATCATGAATTTACCCCTGTCAATGTGCATCTGAGGGAGACCTCAAGAATTGGTCTTCATGTGTACTTGTTCAGCCGGGCCATAAATGAACTGGTAGTACAGGGAATCCGAGGTCTGGAGTGGATCTGCATCGGAGCCCGAGGTTTACCAACTGGCCACCAAGGGATACAAAAAGAGCTTGGCTCCTCTGAGGGCAAGGCAAGGTCGGAGATAACTATTTGCACAGGGCAACCTGGAAATAAATATATATATACCGAAATCTAGAATAGACGGAAAGCATTCCACACAGGAACAACCTTTCCCTTCTCTTCGACATCCACCCATCCGTTCTGTGTCTCGTCGAGGTCACCCATTTCATTCACTTGGCCAAAGGCTTTCTCCCAGCCCAGTCCGACAGCCATCATTTTGCATATATTCGAGCTGGAGACGCCACGGTAAGATACGTATATCAGCTGACAAGACATAGCTGGCAGACCTGATGGTGCAAATACTTGCTGCAGGCACTGGGTCATCCTCCCAGACCCACATCCCACTGAGTAACGCAAAGTCGACGACCATACCCGTTGTTAATCGGACCCTTTCTTCTTCACTAAGCTCATTGAACTTCTCCTGATCGTATTCTTGATTACTCGCCAATTCCCTTATGCCAGAGTCTACACTCTGGCGGAGAGAGAAGAAATGGCCAGGATACGCATCCGCAAACTCTTGTTCAGCAGCCGGAGAATCCGAAGCTAAATATACTGTTGAAGGGGTCGAGGTACTCGCGAGCCGTCCCCGGGTAGTTTCTACAGCCGTGGTGTACTCCGATATTGGGACATATTGGCCATCAAAGGCTGAGGACGATAGTTTCCGGTCTCCTCTTCGAATATGAACAGCGAGGTAAGAGTCTCCTAGAGCAATAGACTCCATGAGTTCACGTCGTGTGGAGCGGATAAGAGCGCCGAGCTCTGCATTGGGTCTGATGGTTGAGATAAAGGACGTGCTCGCGGCATTGTAGATGGGCCGAAGACGGTTTAGTTGATGTGCATATCTAAAACGTGTATGTCTTAGTGAAGGCAGCAAATAAAATATAAGGACTCACGGATCTTCGTAGTGATCCAAAAATGAATGTCCAAAGTGGTACTTAGCCGTGTGGGCCGTAATGACCTATGGTCGAGAGCATTCAGGGATCGCGTTACAAGATACACGGAGTTATTTACCCAGTGCCTAGTTAATTGGTAAGAGATTGTTGATTTTAAACCACGAAAAAAAAAAGGTAGTTATGCACCTTGCAGTACGGGGGCAAGGTGCCAGGTCTGTGATTGGGCTTAGTGGGGCGGCCTTAGTAGATAAAAAAAAAGGTCGCAAGGAACACCTTTCGGGTGGGGTGCACGACAACCAGGCTCGGGGCCGGGGTCTAGATGACCCTGGAAGTGATCTGTCCATCTGGTAATAGGATTGTTGATCTATGCCCCAGGCTTGTACGTTCGGGGTGCTAACCTTCCACGATTCCAATAAACATCATTGATGATAAATGTTCTGTTCCTCTACGCGACGCTTCGTATAACAAGTCCGGCAGCATTGAAAGAATAAAACACGTACCTCGCGAGCTAAAGCAGCAGCTTGGGCAATCAGTGCCAGGTCTGCCAGCAGACCGACCTCCCCATCCAGCAAATAAGTAATAGTTTTGGTGCAGATAGTCGTCCGCCCGCCCTCCGGCAAATTGTATTTCTCATCGACTTCTTCGTCTGCCTCGTCGGTAATATTGAGTCCCATGGTGCCCATCTGCATTTTGTCCCAATAGTCCCCATGAGACATAAAACCTTTATTTAGCTCCTTGCATTGCGCCACATATTCCGACGGGTGCAGTGGTACTTCCGGAGGTGGGGTGTATATATGTCCTTCTGACGGGCTGGGACCCTCTGCGGATGGTGCTTTAGCGCCGACGTATTCTTGTAGTCGCTCTGGATTTTTGTAAGAGAAGATGATGAGGGCGAAAAGGAAACAGGCCAGTAACGTTCCACCAATGAGTGGTATATCCAAGCAACTGGTCACTGAACGCAGGCGTTGGGACTTGAACTGGGATTTGGACCGTTGTGAATGATCATCTTCATCGGGTCCAGAGGACAATAGCGGGACAGTCTGTTGCTCAGAGGTGACGTGGAGGTCAAGGTCATCGTACTGCTCTTCTGCTGCGCCGTGTCGCTCGAACCGTGAGCGAGGAGTCCTTGGTGTCAGGGTTTGGTTGTCAGGGTCTATGGTGTAGACTGCTGAGGATAAATTGTTGAGGGGCTTTGGCTTTGGCATTCGCTGAGCGGTGAGAGGTTGAGATGGAGGTTTTAATCGTTGGCAGCCGCCGTGCATAGTCAGCGCGTAACGATGTCAACAGTTGCAATCAGATACTACAGACTCCCAAACAAGTGATATAAGAATAATAATACGGTATCAAACTATGCTATCGCGCTCGAACGGTAGGGATGAGAGCAATCACGCGGTGGATGACGTCGTTGCGTTATGGGAAGCTGGATCGTCAACGGGAAGCGTGGGGGAATTGGTTGGGGTCGGTTGAACGCCCCAGGTGGATGAACCATCCGCACGATTACCACCCGAAAAAGCAACTGCAGGATTCCCACCAGCGGGACTCCCTTTTATTACAGCAGCAGGACTCCCAGCAAGTGCGGCGGCGACAGGGTTTCCACTACTTGCGGCAGCGGCGGGACTTCCAGCAATTGCAGCGGCGACAGGGCCCCCACCCCCATTAATTGCGGCAGCAGCGGGACTCCCAGCAACTACGGCGGCGGCAGGACTTCCAGCAAGTGCGGCAGCAACAGGGCTCCCATCACTTGGTGTGACGGCAGGACTCCCATCACTTGGTGCGGCGGCAGGGCCCCCACTAGCTAACGGGGCGACGGGGCTCTCATTAAGTAGCGCAGCAGCCGGGTTCCCGTCCACGGGTGGTTTTGCTGACCCAGGGATAGGAGGAAAGGTCGCCTTGTCAGAGGTGTCGTTTAGTTGAGCCATCTCTTGTTGCACCCTGACTAGACCTGGCGAACGGTCTCCTTCTCCCTGTTTTGCATTAGATGGGCAAAACTCCTTCAGATCCACCGGTACTAGTAGCGCGAGTACTTGGGCGATATCACAGCCAAGAGAAGGAAGCCCTGCAAAGGAGGGTATGTGTATCGTACAAGGATCGAGCTGCATGCAGGCGTACCTCGAGCAGAAACAGAGTCCCGACGTCCAGAGGGTGCAGTATCCTGTGAGGCAAGGGTCTCTTGACTAATGGACGAACTGAGCCCGCTTTCTTGCTGGCTGTCCGGACTAGGCATGACGAGCGCAGACGAGGAAACGGCAAGGCTGGCAAGCAAGATGGACGAAGTGGATGAAATCTTCATTGTGCGTATGGGGCGGTTATGGTAAAGAAAAATGAAAAATGAGTGAGGCAAGGATGGGCTGGCCGGCTTTTATGAGCCCATTAGGAGGATTGAAAGAGAACGGGAATTGAAACTGGCTAGTGATTTCGAGACGGTCTGAAAGTTCAGGCTAGCCTCCCTCTCCCTCTGTACTCCATCTCCCACAACTCATCGTCGGCACGCCCGCTGCGTCGGGTTCGGAAGGAGGGAGACGGGCCGCCAGGCTCCGCCATGGAGGCGAGGCCGCGAAGAAGAGACGTGCCGAGACAGGATGATAGGAGACACCAGAACAAGGCAGCGGCACTGTGCCAGGGGATAAGGCGACGATTGCACAGGACACGACAGCGAGACTTACAAGAGAAAAGCAAGGGCGACGAGGAGCGGCGCAAGGCTGGCAGCGCTGCCGTCCATGGGAGAGGAACTCGGGACGAGTGGGTGAGCACGTGCAGCAAGAGTCTGGGTGTGAAGCGGAGTCTGAACCCTATCGTCCGACCCGACGCAGTGGGAACCAGAGGAGCGGTACCCGTCAGATTGGATCCATCGATCCACACCTTGCCCACACCTTCGGGTCTTCCCACCAGTCCCATTTCTTCCCTTATCCCTCGCGCGTTACCTCTCTCTGCCACCGTGCACTATGGCCAACGACCATGAATCAACCTCCGCGTCGACCTCCAAGTCCTCCGTGACAAACAAGGTCCATTTTGTGTTCCCCCGACCCCCCCCAAACCCCCCACTCACCACCTAATCAACCAGACCCCCGACGCAGTGGTACCAGATCAGCCTTTTCAATTGGTCACTGATATTGAAAGGGCCTCCGTCTCCGGTACCATCTCGCCCTCCGACCCTTATCAGTTTCGAGACGGGATCGTCAGCGAGGATACACTTGTCCAGCTACGCAACAGACGGAAAGGCAAACGTCTATTCAAGTACCAGCGTCAGCAGAATGATGTCAGTTTGACCGTTTGCATCCCCCACACCGGTTCCACCCCCCTAACCTCTTACCTACCAGCTCATCTATTCCCTGCTCAAACCCATGGAAGAACATACAGAACAGGCCCAATCCGAGGAGGAGGCTGCACGTCTGCCTGTAATAGCACGCGCTTTTGTCTCCCTGCCTTGGCGTTCTGACGTGCCTGCTATAGGTAAAGATCGCCGTGTGGGGCAGCTTGATTTCCAATATTGCTCTTTGCGTGCTGCAAAGTAAGCAATCAATATTCTCTTGGCATGGAGGATGCGCGCTCAATGCGCATTGTTGCAGTGTATGCCGCCGTCTCCTCCCTTTCCTTGTCCCTTTTGGCTACGGGCATAGATTCTGTGTTTGACATAGGCAGTAACGTTGTGCTGTTCTGGCTACATAAAAAGGCCCAGAAACTCGACTCAAACAAATGGCCTGTTGGTGGCTCGCGTCTAGAAACTATAGGCAACATCGTCTATGGCAAGTCTCTTCACTTCCACCTATAGCTCCCACTGATCCAATTACAGGTTCCCTGTGAGTACTTCATCTCTCCCTGGTCACCGTGCATGACCTCAACGCTGAGGTGGTAAAGAATGGGTTCCGTCAGTCTTGTCGTCATTGTGGAATCGATCAGGACCATCGTCACTAAATCAGACGATGAGCTGCACAGCTTCCATCTTCCTTCCATCATCGCAGTTGGCGCCGCCCTAGGTAAACTTACTCTGACGGTTCCTTTGACTACGATTTTAATACCTGATCCCAAAGTTGTCAAGTTTATTCTTTTTGTCTACTCGTTTTCAATCCGTAAAAGATCCAGTCAAGTCCAAGTGCTATGGGAGGATCACCGCAACGATCTATGGATAAATGCCTTTGGTAAGCAACTACACGACCACTTTGAACACAGACTAAGGCCCTGTTATCAGGCATCTTGATGTCCACTGGTGGTAGCAAGCTACGCTGGTGTTTGTACCTTAGTTTTTCTCTCATGCCCTCACGGGCTCACTGTATCTCTCAGACCTTGACCCAATGGGTGGTATTATCGTGAGTACCCTGTGCTATATTGGTCGAGGCTACCACCTACTTTCGTCCTAGATATCTGCGGGCATTATTGTTGCTTGGGCCCGCACAATCCATGGCCAATTCGAACTTCTTGCTGGAAAATCTGCCCCGCACGATTTTCTTCAACTTTTGATCTACAAGGCGACAACATTTAGTGACGAAATACTGAAGATTGATACTGTTCGAGCATACCATGTATGTCTTATTTCTATCTGCGTGAACAGCTGTGCTGACGGCAACGACATAGAGTGGACCTGTAAGCGCGTTGATTGATGTCTTACGCCTCTACAATATTTGCTGATATGGGACGCGTCAATCCCCCAGGAGTATTTCGTCGAAATAGACGTCGTTATGGATGCTAGCATGCCGTTATGGAAAGCACATGATATCAGTCAGCAGCTTCAAGACAAAATTGAAGCACTCCCCAATGTCGAACGCGCCTTTGTACATGTGGATCATGAGACAACACATATACCAGTACGCTTGCTGCTCCTGTAAACATTGGAGAGGGAGTTCACTCATTTCCGGTGTCCAGGAACATCGGAAACCCAAGTTGATTGTAATCTAGTGTTCTGTTACACTATGTCGAGTTATTCTTCACGGCCTGCTCAAGGATTTTTTTTTTCTTCAACCTAGAAGGATTGGTGTTCTACACTACACGACCTGTACTAACGAAGCTAATAGCAATCTTTTCTTTTTTACCCTGTCTTTGTCTATTTTGACACCTTGCCGATGTTTCGGATTCGGTGCTGTTGGGTACTCCGACCCATCATTTCGGTAACTTCTAATGAATCTTCGTCCGACATTGATGCGTTCATGGCACAGATACATGTAGGTACGTTGTTTTCGGCAATGGGCCCTAGCGTTCAATTACCTGTACCCGGAAAGGTGCCTTGTTTAGGTCTTGTGCCTCGGTTTGTATCCGTGTTTCGCTATTCAAAGTGTGTCTGCTAGGGGGACGAGTCAGCGGCGGCTGAGAAGTGCCGAAAGCGCCGAGGGGCTGTACGTTGAACGCGGTAGTGCGATAAGAAAGCCTGCATTGCTATGATTATATCAATAAAGGTGCCGCCCGCTGGAAAACGTGGCTACATGTGATGCGCAACGTCAAGATGGCAGATGCTAGATTGTCGTTTCTGTTTTCGGTAATTCTGGTGCTAATTATAGTAAGCAGTATTTTGGTCATCTGGGTGGTGGGCGGATGGACGCGTTGAGGGCAGCCAGGAAGGGATGAAATGTTGAGACGGGTGTTTGCTGACCTGTGATCAGCGGCTGCAATACGTGGGTTGACGTTGGGTTTTGGGATTTGAAATCCAGTGAAGGGACAGGAATGATTTCTTGCAGGTCCTTCGTGAGCCTTCTGCCAAGTCTTCCGGTTTGAAGTTCTCGATGCCACTGGGGGAAGAACTAGCCAACTGAGATAGGTTTGTTTGGGCTTTCATTGGCTATTGCGGTGTGTGTACGATATAACATTTCTACTATAACTAGTGGCTGATCTCGTTCGCATCCGAGTTTCGTGGACTGCATGGGTGCATGGGATTTGTGCGACAAGAAGCAACCTTGTCGAGCATTTTTCATCCCACACCCCTGCAGTCCTGCGATGATATAAATATGCGGTGCCCGAAATGGGTGTTCCGCGATTCTGAAAGGGAATTCATGGACAAAGAGGACCAGGGGACAGTTCTTGCAGTAACGGGTTCATGGTGTGCTTCCTTTGTGAGAGTTGTGGCGGGTTTTCATGGCTTGGCGAGTGGCATTTAATCGGTTCTGGGCCTGAGCCAAGGTGATCAGTTGTAGAGGGTCCAAGGAGCTTGGAGTTTGTTCGTCAAGGATGATATAGCTGAAGGGTATGAGTATTATGTCTCTGTCGAAGGGGAAGGGAGGTTCGGGTAGTACAAAATATATGTGCTACTGCTATGGAGCACTGGGCAGCAAAGGTGAGATGACGGGGGATCTGAAAATATAGAAGAGAGACACGATAGTACTGGTAGACGGTGACGGCTGGGGGATTGGAATTGCACAGGCGACTATTGGCACGAGGAATACGGTCTCGTGAATTAGCGATCGGACATATTCTGGGAGTTTGCTTCTAGTTGCGTTTATAACTTTGGGAATCCATTGTGGGGGACGGGAATCAGGCCCAGTAGGAATCCGGTGTTTTGGATCCTGGGCTCGAGCGTCGGTGGGGGGGGGGGGAGGAGGGGCATTTGCGCGCGGTCGATGGCGATGGGAGTGGAGGCGAGACATACCATATATGGCAATTGTGACGGGGCTGGGCTGGAGGTCTTGAGGTGCATGAATCGAGTCAGCCGCAAGCCCCTCTCCGTCTCTTGCCCTCTCCTCCTCCATTCCCCGTCTGCGCCCGCGCTGCACCCGGTCTGCTCGCAACCACACAACCCCGCTCATTTGTCTCTCCTTTCCGGGTTATCCCCAGCGCCTTCTGAGACACGCCCGTGAGCGCATCCCAGGCCGTCATTTCGGGATAAGGGGAGAATGGTACGCGGCTCCCGATCCATCCCTTTCACGATCGACTCACGATCATGTCAACAATCGCAGGATACACGGAGCCAGGATCCGGAGGATTTCTATGTCAAGCAGGATCGGATTGGTGCGTAGACGACCTCAGCCATCCAATCCCTTCTGTGCAACCTAAATAAGCGAGTCAATACTAGGCAAGGGCTCTTTCGGGGAGGTTTACAAAGGGTTGGTTGCTGCGCCTTCTCGGATCCCAACCAACACGGACCTAACTTTTCCCCATAGGTTTGACAAGCGAACCCAGAAGACTGTCGCGATCAAAATAATCGACCTCGAGAGTGCGGAAGACGAGATTGAAGATATCCAACAAGAAATACAGATACTTTCTCAGCTGGACTCGCCCCATGTCACCAAGTTGGTTGTCTGACATCTTGTACTCCCGCTCAGCTAACAACTCCAATCTCAGATACCATGGCTCATTCCTAAAGGGATCACATCTTTGGATTATTATGGAGTGAGTGGTATCTACGATCGCCCGTAATGCAAAGATGTGACAGGTCTCTAGATACTGCTCCGGCGGTTCATGCTCCGATCTAGTAAGCCATCATCCACCATTCTCGTCTTTTTACATACCTCTTGATACATATCGTTATAAATAGATGAAGCCTGGCGTATTTCGAGAGGAATACATCGCTATAATCGTAAGGGAACTCTTGCGAGGATTGGACTATCTGCACACAGAAGGAAAGCTGCATCGTGACATCAAAGGTACGCGCTCCCAACCGGCCTTTGGTATCTACTCACCTGTATGTTATCGTAGCTGCGAACATCCTACTATCTGCGGGAGGCGAAGTCAAACTGGCAGATTTCGGTGTCTCCGGCCAGCTCTCCGGTACCCTTTCCGCCAAGAAGAACACTTTTGTAGGCACCCCTTACTGGATGTCACCCGAAGTCATCAAGCAGAGTGGTTATGACCACAAGGCAGACATATGGAGTCTGGGAATCACAGCCATTGAACTTGCCAAAGGAGAGCCACCATACGCTGAGCTCCATCCAATGAAGGTAGCTACTTTTCAACCATGTCCCGAGTAAACTCATACCATATATCTAGGTTCTCTTCCTCATTCCCAAAAACTCTCCACCGACGCTGGAAGGAAACTTCTCCAAGCCCTTCCGAGAATTTGTTGCGTGCTGCCTGCAAAGGGACCCTCGTGACGTGTGTGTTTCCGACTATCTTAAGCTATGCTATTAACATGATACATATCTCCCAGCGTCCAACTGCGAGAGAGCTACTCAAACATAAATTCGTCCGAATGGCAAAGAAACTAAGCTACTTGACCGAACTTATTGAACGTCACGAAAGATGGAAGGCAGAAGGTGGCGAGAGGATCGAAGAAGAGGAGCTCCATCCAGAGATAGCGGACGTGTGCGCTGAGTCAAAGCCTCTTGGATTGTGGCATACTCAAACATCTACTTCAGAAACTCCAATGGTGACTCGGAGGATTTGTGGGATTTTGGCACGATTCGTCACGCAAGCCGAACCATTGGTCGAAGTTCAATCAAAGTATCTGGACCTCCCCTCACTTGGGAGAACGACGACGTTCCACGACGACGAGGGTCTGATGACTCCGATGATTCCGTGCGCATACGTCGCGGGCATTCTTCATTCTCAACATCATCATCCGTCACCGCCAAGGGTGACCTACCACCGCTACCCCCATCTGTTCCGTCGAGTCCATCCAAACAACGTTTTGATCCAGATACCGTAAGGCATGCGCCTACAGCTAGCGGACATGGAGGCCATGGGCAACCAATTGCTATTGATTATGCCATGCAGAAACCAAATCATCGAACCAATCAGAGAGAACCTTCGGATGATTACGACGGATTACGACGACCAGTACGTTGACACCTATTCGTCCAAGACAGGGGCCGTGCACCAGAAGCTGGCGGAGATACATCTCGAGGAGGACCTTCCAGACACAACCATGCTTGACTCTGTTATCCTTCCTGCAATTGCATCAGTAAGTGTTGTTGGTATAATGGGCAGCACCACGTAGCTCTCAACTTCCTCCTAGCTCTTTCCCAGAGTCTCGTCTCAGGAAGCAAGAATTGCTTTGAGTGCTCTGCAGCGAGCATTTACCGAGGCCGAGCGTATAATCCCGGGGGTCACGCTGGAGCTTGTCAATGAGATTGTGGACTCCGTTGAGCATGTAGAGGACGCTCCTTGAGGGAGGCGGGGGTCAAATGGAAACATTGTTTTTCCCTCATTCTCTCATCTTTGGACCCTCTTCGAACTTCACTTGAACTGTTGCCAGCATAAACCTCTCCTTCAATTTCAATCCCCCTAGTTCTATATCTATCTCGCAACGCATGTATCTCTTTTTCTCCCAACAGTTACTCTTTCCCGTCATCTCATCTATCTCCACCAATCGCCGTTCATCTCCCTCTGCTTGTATATCAATGCTACCTCTGGTAGTAGTATTCTACGATGAATGCTGTATTGATAATAATTACACCCTTTTTTGACACCATGAGCTACCAAGCCGGTATGAGCCTCAGATCCAAACCAGCATAAGTGATTATTTATTTGTAGGTACAACCGGCTCTGCAGACCGCTTCGAAGTTCCCTTTTTCTTCTCCTTCTCCGAAGCTGCACCCTTTTTCTTCGATCGAACGACTTTAATTGGTTCAGGTGTGCTTGCTCTCGTATCGTTGGTCGTCTCATACAGTTGATGTGATAACGAGTACGAAGTTTTGGGTAGACTATTCCTTTGGGTAGGCGTTTCTCGTCCGGAATTGGAGGATATTGAGACTGGTATTCGTTGTACGGCATTCTCGGGCATCTCACCATCCTTTTCGATCACGAAATTTTCTGACGACGAAAATTCTTGTGCCATGACTCGCAGAAGCGGTCTCCGACTTGGTGGATCTATTCAATTCATGAAAACCCGGCCCCTAGTGATGGCAGGGACATCCCACATACCCAACGATAGCGAAGGCATGTTTTCCAGCTTTACCACCGGGATTGACTCAATCTCCTCCTCCGTCGGTTTTGGGGGTGGATCGTCAATGATATAGTAAGGGTCGTCTTTAAGTTGTTCCTGTCTCTCTGCTTTCCGCTGCAGACAAATCCACTTTGAGTATCCAAGTAGCATTCTAGGCAGACAGAAATACATACCCTCTCTCGTTCCTCCGGAGTTTCGATATCAGAATCAATGGGTGTGAGTATATCGTTATCCTGAACTACGTCCAACTCCTTGAGTCTTTTCTTCCCAGAGGCCTTCGAACGCTTCCCATTTATCTCTTTCTCTTTGCTTTTCTTGTTCCTTTTCTTTTTCTCTGTCGTTGGTCCTTCCGAGGGAGTAGGCTCTTGAGGCGGAGGTACTATCCAAGCGTCCAAATCCAGACCGTCAGGTACAGGGACACTAGCCTGAGCATGAGACGCAACAGGATTTAGTTCGTACGCGGAGAACAACGGCTGGATAAGGTAAAGACTCTTCGGGAAACTAATGTCTGGGACGGATATTTCTTCAGCCGATGTTGACGATCCAGGTATGGGATAGGCTTGGGTTGGGTGTTTGGAAATGTGGTTGTTGAGATCAGCGAGAATAAAATTGCAGAGTTGGAGAATGTTTGCAGCCTATCAATGCTTATCAACGGATAAACGTCACCGCAGGGTGACTAGGACACACCCGTTCCTGGACCTCTATATGTGGGCTCCTAACAAGTACTGCCATTTGCTCAGACATACTTTGCACCGCGCTCATGATCGTGGGTAAAAACTCTTCGTCCCATCTTTGCGCTAACTCGGAAGCCCAAAAGCCAAAGATCTTAGCCGCGGCCTGAACATACACTGCGACAGTGTCAGGAGGAAGGCGGGTAATATCTGACTGCAGGAGATGTGGGAGTAAAATTTCAGGTTCGGAAAGCTCTCTTATAAAAGATAAAACCAGTCAGCATTACCGCAAAACTTCAGGACATAAATCAAGGGCTTACTCGCAGTATTCTCCACATATCCAAGCAGCCGCCCACAGAATTTCGGAACAACTGCCTTCTTCACCTGCATTATTGAGCATCAAGTTGTCACTGAGTACCGAGGCCATAAGCTTTACCGCATAGCGCCTTGCCGCACGGACACGTCCCACGACATCTACCAATTGGTCTCGTATCTCAGCACCGACGTTTACGTTAGCTACATGAGCTAAATCAACGAGCACGGAGAGGAACCATTCGAAATTGGTGACATTTTCGTATGTTGATCGAGAGCAGATAGCCAGTATTCGTTGGGACAAAACAAGGCGGTAGGGCTGTGAGTGACTTGGGGAAGTGAGGTGATCAAAGGTGTTGGTAGAGATTTGAGCAAGAGATTGCACGGCAGTCAGGGGAGCCGTAGACTCGGGAACCAAGTGGGAAAGGAGTCGTTGGACAATTGATTGTAGATTTCCCCTGTTTACCTGGGAAATTGAGAAAAAGGGTATCAAGAATAGAGCGACTAGGTTTACCATTGCAGTAACGAGGTCAAGCGCACGCATTCGAATGCTAACATCCTGGTCATTGACACTAGCGAGAATAGTATCCTGGTATTCAGCAACAAGGTGGGGATGACTGGGTACAATCTTGGCCATGGCTAGTAGTGCAATATACTTCACTGACGAACAGTCAGAGAAGGGAAGCCTTGTGACGATGCTGAAGTCGACGTACGGTTCTGATCTGCATCTTGAATGAAAGCAGCCAGTTTAGAGACGCAAAGCCTAGCTAGAGCGTCTCCCGAGGTCCCTTGAAGCATGCCGCCAATAATGCAAGTATGTACACATTCATATAACAAAGAAATTGCAGGCGTGGTCGATATAAGCTCTGTAATTGGGGGCTGGAGTTTCTTTACAAGCCTAGGTTCGTAAGGGGATAGCGACCCGAACTGACTGCCGTGAGCAGCACTATACAAGATACTCAATTTTCAACTCACCAATTTGATGATTTTGATAAGCATCCAATTGTTGGTAGATGTAGTCATAAGGTGAAATAGCTGTGGTGCTAGAGTGAGGTAATCCTGAGGGTTTCGTCTTGCCAACTCGCATAGGACATTTACGGTAGCTGCAACTACGCCTAGAAAATAGTTGAAGAGTGATATACCAGCATAAGAAACTGGACATACCAGGATCTGGGTCTTCCAACTTCTCGATTAGACGCGGACGAGCGTGCAAGGCCGCTTCAGGATACTTTTCAGTTACCTTATATATTGCTGCGACGGCACGCTTGCGGATCTGGGCACGAGAGTGGTTGAGCATGGCTATCAACTCGGAGGCAAGGTCGCGGGCGAGGTCCGGTGTGACGATAGCCGATAGCCCATTCAATGTCAGGGCGATATCGGTTGGATTGGAACTTAGGTCCTAATGTAAAGCATTGGGTTGTTGAAAATTAATGTGCAGTTCTGGTCGTGAAGGATCATTCATCTCACTTTCTTCAGAAGATTGGTCGTAAGCATAAGCACATCGGTATCTTCGTTAAAGGACTGGGAAGCGGCGAGATATCCAACACTCTTTAAATGAAACCTCGGAGAGGACATGACCTCGACAACATGAAAAGAGGCCCAGCTCATATCATAACCTAACATGTCGAGCTGAATAATACGTGAATCAACGAGATGGGGGTGGACACGAACAGGAACGCACATAGACAAGTTTGAGAACAGCCCCCGCTTTGAGCTCCATGTCATCACCCTTAATCTCCTGCCTGATCTCGTCAACAGCCTTGGCTATGAACTTGGATTCATCCCTTTTGTTGGCACGGAGGCCACGAATGAGGTCCTGAAGTGTCCGCTCCCACATCCCAAGGAGAGAGGTTGTTCGAGAAGAATTCTATGCCTCGCGTCCAAGATAACAGGCTTTTCCGTCCAACGTCAATGACAACCCGACATACGCAGCTCCGACGGGTTCATGCAGGCGGCACGTGAGGAGGATTGCACCCCAATTTGGCAATGGCGCTCACGCAGTGACCCAAGCAACTCTCCATTCAACCAAAACCTTCCATGCAACTTGCAGATTAAAATATTAACCCCTCACCTGGGGACCAGCGTTATTGACGCTCAATCGCCACCGCACATCCTGTAGTCCTGGAGCAGAAGAACGGCTAGAACATTACTCACCCATGTCGTCATTCAGAGAAAAGGGCAAGTCGCATCATGGTCCTCGCCGCAGTCATCTCTGCCGCTCCACAGCCCCCACCTCGGCCTTCTTGGCTTCCCATGAACTTAACAAATCTAGTCACTGATGTCACTCTGAACCGTTCTTATATTTGATTACGCCCACGCATTGTCGAGCTTCTTCTCTGGCCATCCCGATGATTTCAACACCAGGGCCGGCTTCGCCCTCGAACGCCAATTCCCTGGACAATGATGATGGATTTCGTTTTTCGCATCCAGTGGGCATCATGAGATTGAACCAGGATCCAAAGGCCTCCGCCCTGTCTAGGAATGGAACGCCTACCTACACTCAACCTCCCATATACCCCTTACTGTCTGATCTCTGTGCAACAAACTCCCTGGATGACCACTCAGCTCAATCCTCCACTGACCCAACAGCGCCGTGTCTATTGGTTCTAGAGCAGCGAACACAAATCACTCGGGCGCCCAAAAGCGTAATTCGGAGCAAACTGCCACTACCGTACCCGGAAACAACCATGAATCTATGCCCCTCTAAAAATTCTAGGTCGCACCAAAGGACTGATTCGCTGCCTCATCTCTCCAACAAACATATCTACAGGGACAATCGGCCCTCCTTTGTCAAATTTCCGGATACCATTCCCGTACGTGAAACCAATTCTGTAGCGTAACCATATCCCAAACACATTCCCCTAGTTGAGCAAACCGCAGCTTCACGGATTACGTTCCCCTCACCCTCGTTGTATCCCCAATTCTATCGGCACTGAAGCTCTCACTTCTCTTGCTTGGATAGGAGAGATATCCTCCCCAATTATTATTTCTGGCTACGTTCCATCCAGTATTGGAAGCACTTACATATGGCCAAAGCTTAAAATATCAGATACCACGCTGCTAGTTAATCGCAGAGCATCATGGCCTGGCCCAACGGGTGAACAAGAAACTACAAGCAAGAGGGCGGTGAATACACAAAAAAATCAACGTCACCCGGATACAGATCTACCTAGCCACGACCAACACCATCGTTACACTTTAGCCAATATTATATCTGATGACCGGATAACCGATGAAAACCTCGTAGAGCTCCTAGAAGACCTACGGCTCCGAGGCCTACATTCAGCTCAAAGATCCACCTTCAGGTTTTTACCTGATCTCTTGACACCTTCCGATGAAACGCACATTTGCAATGACCCGGAAGCCCCAGATTGGTCTAATGCTCCCTTACAATCTGGCGACATTATATCCCACGACATTTCCAAGACTTGGTACACTGCACGACGAGTACTTCTAGTTTGTCGAGAATTGATCCAGACAGAACGCCATTACCTCGCATCTCTGAATATCCTCGCTCGTGGTGAAACTCAGTCCCCCCCTCCTTCTTCGATGACATCCCTACTGCCTGCCCTCATTGATGCCAGCGGCTATCTACTAGGCGCCATGGAAGCAGACCCAAGTGTCCTCGGCGTCTGCACTGCGTTTATTCAAGCCTACGAACGCCTGGACGCTGCTTTTGTACAATGGTGTGAAGTAGTGGGAGGGTTCTTCACCCCTTCCGATCGTGATCCCCCCGTGAAACGTTCCAACAGCGCCCCCGGACCAAGCACTGTCACTAAGCAGTCCGGTCCAGCCGTGTTGACCAAACGCGTCGGATCTTGGAGCAGGAAAGTTCATTCTAAAGGATCAATCAGCATTGACGACATCACGTCCATGGTCATTCGAACACACAAAAACAAAGCAGTTTATAAAACCACAATCAGAGACCTCGCAATTTTGCCAACACAACGAATTACCCGCTATGTCTTACTGTTTAAAGGTGAGCATTAGTGTCACAATTGGAGCGCGTAATACCAAGGTGTTGTCATAGACCTATGTGTTCGCACACCATCTTCCATGGATATACGAACCACGGTCGAACACGCCGCCAACGCTGCCATGACGTTGGCCATGAGGGCCGATCGAGCCCAAGACCACGCCGCTTTCCGCGTGAGCTCTCCCGCGTAATCCTATGGATGGATTACCCATGCGTTTCCTCTTAATTCCTCATCCTCAATATCGCTTCAGGCTTTCTGGTTGCGATTTTACGTATATATAGTTTTATCGAGCCTTTGTCACCACCTAGACTCACTTGTATTGCCTTAGCTGGATCTTCGGCAGTGTGTATCATTAATACCGCCCCATGAGCCTTTACTCGGGGAGAGCGCTCCCCCTCTAATGGAATCATCGCAAAGATTTGTTTTACCTCTTCATACTTGCCACTCTGTAGGCTGAGACGGATCATTCGTGAGAAAAGCTAATCATTCCAAAGGATTTTCCTTCGAATGACAAAATGAGTTGCCTCTGTCTGGAAGGAAGGAATGACCATGTGCTCACGCCCAACCAGCTCCTACTCTTGTGAGAACTGCACCGGATGATGAAAGCCGTGCAGCAATAAACTTGGATCATGTGTATCAATTACGGTGCTGCTCTCTAATCATTCCCCGCACCAGCTCTATCGAAGCACGCACCAACCGAACGGCCTTTGCATCGTCAAGACCGCCTTACAGCTGCAATGCTCGAACTCGCGAGTAGTAACTTCAGCGTCCTCTGGTTCGAAGCCATGGGATATCTCAAACTCAACGCGATGAAGACGACGATCTCCGCCCTCGCCATACTTGTCGTCACTCGTATTTACCAAAGCCACCAGCGTCCTAAAACACCCCGACTACAAGGACCGCGCAGCCAGAACCACCTTTTTGAGTTTGCGAAGAAGCCCCCGCCTCCATCGGACCCCGGCCTCATTTACCAAGACTGGGAGCGAAAGTATGGACTGGTTTACGAGACGCCAGGAAGCATGGGCTCCCGGCATATCATATTGGGCGATCCCAAGGCTATCGCACACTTCCTCTCCAAGGACACCACGACATATCGCATGCCTACCCTGCAAAGGACTGTGTCCCGAAGGCTGGTGGGTATCTTTCGCTTAGCCTTTCCCGAGGTCTGATCGTATTGTATTCCAGTTTGGCGACAATTTAGCAGCTGTGGAAGGACAGGATCATAAGAGGTCAGTCGTTTTCTTCTGCCCCTTATCCCGGATAGTATAATTGATGTTGCTCACACGTACAGGCAGCGAAAAGCTCTATCTCCTGCCTTCTCGATCTCAGCGATCCGTAGTCTTACTCCCGTGTTCATAGACACTGCTTACAAGGTAAGAAAATTTTCGGTCCAAAATCACTCAATCAACTTAGCCTCTCACAGCTTAAGGCTGCATGGGACTCATCATTCCAGTTGTCGAATAACTTGACAGATACTGCGGTAATCGATGTTCAGCAGTGGCGAGTATATGCGTCAGAATCTAACTTCCACATTTTAACCTCTCCCCGTCATTCACCCTAGGATGAATTACGTCTCGTATGCTCTATCATTTTTTCCTCGCCTTCTCTCTCTTACTCCTACCCCAGGCTGGACAGCCTTGGTACTGCTGGATTCTCGCATGACTTCGGTGCCTTGAGGGGACAAGCACCCGTGGCCATGGCTGCCCTTGACTTTTTTAGCACAGTCAAACCTTCCCTTGCCTTGATTCTTTCTTTGCTTGTCAGGCTGTTTGTCCCCGGCCTCTTTACCAGGCTACTGGGCAAGGGACAGGAGATGTGGATGGAAGTAGCTACAAGTTTGAAAGTAATTGCTACCGGTCTGCTGAACGAGGGACGCAGGGGTGCCGAATATCACAATGCAGATCGATCGATTCTCGGAGTAATGAGTGCGTCGTCTTCAACACGTTCGTGGCTTTTAAACTCACACTTTCTCGGGCGACAAGTTAGGTCTGAAAGTGCGAGTTCCAGGGTCCATATGTCAACAAACGAGATCATTGCACAGGTGCGTTATTCTACTTTACAACAGCTCGATGGCTTGCTTACTGTACTGCACAGATCGTATGTATTTCGACCGCCTCACTTATGTCCATCACGAACTAATGTGTGTAAGAATATGTTTCTGTCGGCAGGGTACGAAACTACGTCAAGTAAGCTCGAGCATTGATTATTTCTCCTTTCTGAGGTTTCAATACCGTTCACTCCTAGCCACCTTAACGGTAAATTTCTTTCCATATTCTCAAATATTGAGTTATTAAAGATCCTTTAGTGGGCTCTCATTGAACTAGCCCGCCACCCAAAAGTTCAAGAGACCCTACGTGCCGAACTTCAGGCGACTATTGCGGCCGGAGAAGACCCAACGTATGACCAACTATTGAACGATCTACCATACCTCGACGCTTTTACATGTGAGCTCCTGAGGGTTCATCCTGCAGCCCATCAGATACTGCGTGTGGTCCGTTTCCGCCCTTCCTTCCTTTGTCTCTTCCTTTATTTCTTAACAACATCATTTGACCAGGCCAACGAAGACGACACGATCCCGCTGACTAGCCCCGTGCGGACCGCATCCGGGGCGATGATTGACGATTTGTTTGTGAAAAAGGGCACCATCATCCGTATTTCATTTGCAGGTGTGAATGCTTCGGAAGTATTGTGGGGGCCAGACGCAGGGGCATTTAATCCGGGCCGATGGCTAGTCCGGACAGATACTGAAAAGGGAAGGAAGGAGGAGGTGAAAGGCTACCGACACCTTTTGACTTTTGCCTACGGCCCAAGGATGTGTCCGGGGAGAGAGTTTGCAATAACAGAGATCAAGGTAGGGGAATATAAAGTCCAAGTCTTGATCCTGGCTTGATTTAGGTGCATCGATACATTTCTAGGCTGTCCTTTCGGTCCTGGTTCGCAACTTCGTCTTGGAATTTCCCAATGGACCATCAACAAAACTGGGGAACTATTTTCTGCGCCCCAAGGTAGCTGATGAGGAGGGTGCAAGGGTGCCTGTCCTTGTGCGGAGGGCAATGTAGGATATTTACAAAAATCAGTTTGCTCACAGAACGGGATACACTGAAGGTAAATCCTTTATGAAAGTAGGTAAACTTGTCGTACATTGGAAGTACACATATATCTGAAGTTCTTGGAGTGAGGGGAGGCCTCAAGCTGGTGGAACGTCATTCCTCGATCATTCAAAATCAGAAATACTACAGTGATTCACCGTCATTCGACACACCACCGTCATTCGACACGATCCAGCTTTACTCATTGGTAATTAATGTAAAACCTCCAATAAAATCAGTAAAAATTGCACATGTGCAGATCTAGAGCTCCGCCAAAATTCATAAGAATTAAATCAAGTGGTAATGAGAAATGTGCAATTCTTTCCTCAAAATCTCACAATTCAGGACCAAACAACTTTTGTCCTGCCATAAATCTGCAATTGAATGGCTAATACTGCTTAGTTTGACTTGTTCCTGAATTTAATTTGTAGATATACATATGGTGCAGATTCCTGCCAAGTTTCAACAGCATAGGGATTGAGACTATTGAGCCATTCAGTTTCTTCCAGAGTGTGACATTTGGGATAGAGGTAGAATTAGTTAATTAACATATAATTCCCTCCTCCCCTAAATTGCATTGCCAAGTGCACATAAATGTTCAGTCTAGGCTTACAGTTGGTTGGGCAGACCCGGAGAATATTAAAATCCAATTCTTTAAAAAAATAGGGATGTGTCACGCATCTGTCACGCTGTGTCGAATGACGGTTTTTCGAGCTTTTCAGCGCTAATATTTGAAAAAAATCGTAAGAAATGAATGCATACAGTTCTCACTTGAATACTTCCTTGAGTGATGTGGAATAAAAATTTCTATACATTTGTCTATACGATTCTGTCTGAGGAGCAAATAGGGATGCAGAAAAATAATAATTCATTCTGGTGTGTCGAATGCATCAGGAAAATCACATGGCCGCTTTTGGCACTTCCAAAAGCGGCCAAAGTCGGCAAAAAGCCGAAAAGGGTCAAAAGGGTTTTCCCTTTTCAAATTTATGGGGGTTTGCTGTCAAAAGGACTTTCAAAAGGGTTATTTGATTTTACACTTGCTGCCAAAAGGACTTTCGAAAGGAAAAACTAATTTTGCAAGAGACATGAAAGTTATGAAATGGACCTCACAGGAGCCTCAAAAACCGAAGCAATAGTGGCTGTTGTAGAGCAATATCACCGATATAACCCATTGTTGGTACTACGAAGGCATACATATGTAGCGAATTAATGTATTTCTGCCTTCAGAGAGGCTGCAAAACTACACTAGCAGACCGGATCTCATCGTCCTCAAAAACCTCATCCTCAGTATCCTCGTTGTTGCCTATATCCTCATCCTCACCCCACTGACCGGATACCTCACTAAAGTCCTCACTACTCAGATGGGTTGTTAGTGGCCCCGAAATGAAATCGTCGCTGTCAGCACCATTATCCAGGGTTATAGCACCCATGTCGGAGTCGTAGTTGATGGCAGGGGTTCCAGTGGACTGGACTGAGCTGGCTGTGGATTGAATGTCACTATCATCGTCTAAGAACATGCTGGCGGCATTCGCAGGAGCTTTGAACTTGGGTTGCTTCACAGCCGCTAGGGCTTTGCGGCCTTGGGAGGAAGCAGCTTCAGTTGCAGCATTGATAATCTTCCTCCATTGCTTAGCATTAAGCCCGTCGACTGCTTGGTTCAAGATGGTTGTGGACCAGACCATCTCTTCTTTGTCGAGCTTGGTGTTGTATTCGACGCGATCGCTGCAGTTGACTTTCGAGAAGGCCTTGGTTGACTTGGACTCATCGGCATCGAACTTGCCGGTCTTCCATCGCTGAATTGCCCAACGAGCCTGATTAGCCATATAATTGATTTTGTTAGTGAGATTGGTGGCGACAGGCTCTGAAAGTACAAAACTTACAGCTTGAATGCTCATGACAAGAGCACCCTTCGGAAACTTGGCATTCCGACGATCCTCGGAGAAAGGTAGAATACGCGTCATATGGGTAGCCAGAGAGGCAATGATGATCAAAGACTGGAACTGTCCCTGCACGGTGGGTCAGATGAGTCAGTTAGCAACTTAATTTCTAGAAGGATGACACCAAACTTACAGAACACTTCACTCGGCCATCCGGTGTTTCTTCCACTTTGGCAAAATAGAAAGGATGTTGACCCTCTTTGCCCAATAAGGCATCCTGACACCACGCAGACCGGCCTTGAGTATCATTGTCTTTTCCCAGCTCATTGGGAAATATAGTCTTCTCCAGAATTGTAAGGGCGGCCTTCGAAAATTTGTTGTGCCATGCCGCAACAGTGTCATCGGACTGTCAACACTGAAATAGTAGATAGCCAGGAGTTCAGTACAACTAAGTTACACATATGAACGAGCAATCAACTCACCAGTTTTCGAACTACAATAGCCAGTGGTGAAAGGTCAAAGTTACTTAATCGCCGTTCATGAGGATAACACTGTGCAAAGATATCAGCAATGTGATGATCAGCAGGATGCTCCCAAGCCGGTAAGCAACCAAGAAATAAGTAAAGTAAACAGTAATAGTTGGTGTCGAATGAAGCCCGAATTTGAGCAGGGAGGTTGGTGATCCGTAAGTCATCCTTCTTGATCCGTTTTTGAATGGCAGCCTTGCTCTCGGTGGGAGGAATGAAGGCTGGAGTTGAAGTGGTGTGGATGATTTTAGCGAGTGAGTGAACCTGTGAACATGATGGTATCAATCACTTGAAGAATCAGCACAGGGAAATTGTCCTACAGACCTGGGTCTTTCGTTGTTTTGAGGAGCCAGCATAATAATGCTGTTCAATGGGTTCCCCCGCAAGCTGATGACCTTGGGCCTCTTCAGCGTCGTTCTCAACACCCTCATCCACTAGGCCCCCTTGTTGGAACCCATCTGCCCCATCCGAGGACCTGTTTGTCTCGCTGTGATTGTTATCAAAGCCCGTGCTCCACAATTGATTGCCATCAACCTTGCCGATGGCGCTGCGCGTTTTCCAGTCGACGTGAAGGCCTGTTTCAGGTTTGCGAGGCTTCTTGTTTGCCTGATTCTGAGTTGGTGTGATGCTAGTGTGGATAGCGGTAGAGAACAGGAGTAACCAAAGTAAGCAGAAATCGATAAGAAAGAAGACATGGACGAACTCAGGAGCTTGGGCGGCTTTACGTTTCACAGGCTGTGCCATGCTGTTGACGTTGACAGACGCCCGTGGCAATAGTCCTTGTGATGCGGCCGCTACTTCATCCCTCAATGACACGTTACCTCCCCTGCCCTCGCTAGCCATTACCCTCTTCTTCCCGGGCTGATTCAATGGTGCACCAATGCTGGAGCCCGATTCGCTATCTATTATCAGGTGAGTTATGCATCTATCTGAAAGAGAGATCAATTCGACTTACTTGCTGGATCAACCCTCAACGACAGGTTACCTCCCTTACCCTCGCTAGCCATTCCCCTCCTCTTCCCAGGCTGGTTCAGCGGTGTATCAATGCTGGAACCCAATTTGCTGTCTGTTATTCGGTGAGTTAGGCATCTGTATGATAGAAAAATGGTTTTGACTGACTTGCTCGATATTGGCCAGCATTGTGTGCACTCTGCACAGGCCCAGAAAGAGGAGAACGGCTCCCCCTCTGAGAAAGTGGGGCCTTTTCTGGAGCAGGCGCCGCTGGCAACTGTCCTGCTGGACCTAGGTTGCACAGTAAGTTGTTAGTATTTGGAGATACCAAGTAATTAACTCATTACTGCCAGCTACTGCTTGAGATCCACGACCACGACCACGACCGCGACCATGGCCACGACCACGACCACGGGATATTTTCTGTATGTCAGCAATGGGTGGGTTGTTAGCATGAACAACAGCATCGTGATGGCCTTGACGCTGTGTAACCTCCAGAGCAGCTGTTTGTTGTATTGTGGTCTCACGAGCCAGTGTGGCCGCCTCAAGGACCTTTTCCTTTTCCAATCGTTGACTCTGGACTTCGCCTGGTGAACGACGGGGATGAGTGGCATCGGGCAGGCCTGGATGAGGATCACGATTGGGACACAATCGAGAGCCATTGGGCATGGCAGTTTGTTCGGAGGACATGGCAATGGTAAGCCGATGAAAATTTTTTTGTTTAATTCCAATTTGTGTTGGATATTGCCGACGCATTGGTTATTTGGTTGACCCGTTGACTATTTTACCATGCTTCGTCACAGGATACATCGTCCGTTTACCATGCTTCGTCGCAGGATACATCATCCGGCTCAATATCGCTGCTCACAGTGCCCTAAGGCTTGCTGAACTGAGGGTGGACTTCAACACCATAAAGAGTTCACCCATGGAGTCCCACAACTGCTTCAGTTCCAGGCCTTTCTACCACCTCCCCTCTCTTCCCAACTCTCTTCACTCGAGGTTTTCAACACTGATTTACTCGATTCTGACTTTGACGACACTGTTCTTGATCCTGGAGCGGAACTACAGGTCAACAGTGCAGCAGAGGGTACAGTGCCCCCACTCAGTACAATCAATTTAGAGGGCTGGGATGTTATTTTTCATCCAATTCTGGATGGTACGCTATCTATACACTAAAATGTGTGCATTCATGCTCACTCTTGGATAGGGGAAGCTTGCAATAGTTCAGGAGTTCCAATCACGACAGCCACTTGTCCGCCAAAACCCTATGAACCTACAGCAGAACCAGTCAACATCACTGTCACTTCGAACCCGGTATCTGGTGCCACGGACACCAACCCTTTTTGGCCTTTCAACAGCCAGGCAGAGTTCGAGATGGCAGAATTCCTCTTCATCCAAGAGGAAATGTCTGCCAAAAAGATTGACCGCCTGATGGATATCCTATCTACCATGTACAACAAACCACCGCCATTCGCTGACCATCGCGAGATGTACTCGATCATTGATTCCATTGAACAAGGCGACATCACCTGGGATTCATTCTCCATAAGCTACAATGGTTCTAAACCCGAAAATGCTCCCAAACCACCATGGATGGATCAAGCATACGAAGTTTGGTTTCGAGACCCACTTGAAGTGATGGAGGGCATGATTGCCAACCCAGAGTTCAAGGATGGGTTAGACTATGCGCCAAAGCGGGTGTTTTGGCAAGGGAAAAGGCAGTTTCGAGATCTGATGTCTGGAAATTGGGCATGGAGACAGGCAGTATGTATATGTTCCCTCGGCTACAGCAAGTCTTCATTCACGTCTAACTAATTCTGGGCTCATTTACAGGATATCCTTGCAACCAATCCTGAGACACATGGGGCCATGTTCGCCCCCATAATCCTGGGGAGTGACAAGACGACCGTTTCAGTTGCAACAGGTCAGAACGATTTCTACCCACTCTATGCATCACTTGGGAATGTTCACAACTCTGTACAACGCGCACATTGCAGAGCAATGGCACTCATCGGTTTTTTTGCAATACCCAAGAGTACAGTCCTCCTGGTACTTTCGATACTCTTCAAGTGACTAATGTCTTGCAGCATCACGTGAATATGCGTCCAAGGTGGACTTCCGCAAGTTTCGCCGATCTCTCATTCATCAATTGCTTGAACATATCCTGGCCAGTCTACGGCCACACATGATCAAGCCTCGACTCACCAAATGTGGCAACGTTAATTACCGGTGGGTGGTGTATGGACTTGGTCCATATATTGCCGACTATCCTGAACAGGTCCTGTTAGCCTGTGTGGTCCAAAACTGGTGCCCTAAGTATATCCCCTCAATGCTTGGTTACGTGTCAAGGAAGCTAAACTGTGGTTTGGAAGGTGTACTTTGTCACCAACAGATCTCGACAAATCACCTGAAGACCTACGATCGCATGAGCACACAGATTCTTTAGTCCGGGATGGAGTGTTGGGTATCCAAACACTCTGGCAACAGTACGGTGTCGTTGGTGACTGTCTGGTATGGCCCTTACTTGCTATGACATTCGATTGTTACTTACTCCCAGTGACTTTAGCCATTCACAACAGCATTTCCACGAGCCGACATCCACGAGCTGCTTGCACCTGACCTACTGCATCAAATCATCAAAGGGTCATTCAAAGACCATCTTGTCGATTGGGTGGAGCAGTACATAAAGCAGGAATATGGAGACCATGCACCGGAGGTCTTAGCTGATATTGATCGCCGGTGAGCTTCATTTGGACTTACATTAGGTTGTTGTTCGATTTTACTTACTGAGGTTTAGCATATCGGTAGTTCCGCCCTTTCCAGGACTTCGAAACTTTCATGAGGGTCGTGGGTTCAAGCAGTGGACTGGTGATGATTCTAAAGGTTTAATGAAGGTATGTAACAAGTATGATTAACTGCGACGTTCATTATACTAAACAAGCGACAGGTCTATCTTCCTGCAATTGCCGGTCATGTTCCAACATCCATGGTTCAGGCGGTGGCCTCCATGATTGAATTTTGTTACCTAGTGCGACGATCCACCATTGATGAAGATACTCTGGCCAAGATCAATGTTGAGCTAGCACAATTTCACAAGCATTGTGAAATCTTTAGACAAACAGACATATGTCCTGACGGCTTCTCCCTTCCATGACAGCACTCTCTATCGCACTACCCTTTTCTGATTACAGAATTCGGCGCTCCAAATGGCCTCTGCTCCTCAATCACGGAGTTGCTACATATCCGTGCAGTGAAGAAACCTTACCGGAGATCCAATCGACATAACGCGCTTGGTCAAATGATCATCACCAATCAACGCTTGGATAAATTGAAGGCTGCTTGTACACATTTCGAGGCCCAGGGGCTACTGGATCAACACCGAAACACAAGTACGGCTTCAATGCAAGCCCTTGCCGCATTACTGGGTTCATCTCCTGTCAAGGCTTTGAGTTCCCCCAACAATAGTGGTGAGCTGGCAATGTCTCAGGCTGGAGCAGTGTTGGAACCCGAGGCGCATGCTGAGGTCAAGCTGGCAAAAACACATGGCAAGTCATTAGTTACCGAATAATGTCCTTACTAATGACATTCTAGTTCGTAAGTTACCCTTCAGTCTTGAAGCCCTTGCAAATCAGCTTGAGTTACCTCAACTCCCGCTCCTTGCTTGTCGCTTCCTTTTCAAGACTCTCAACCCCGATGTGGAGTACCCTCTCACTGCTGAAGAGCTACCAATAATTACAGGCAGAGTATATGTATATGAATCTGCACATGCGGTTTTCAATGCACCGAGCGACATCTCTGGGCTTGGTGGGCTACGTCATGAGCACATTAGGTGCAAGTCATCATGGTTTGGCAAAGCACCCCGTCAAGACTGTATATTTGTAGGGAATAGTGAGGCTGCAGATGAGCTGGGGTTTGCAAGCCTTCTGGTGGCTTGGGTGTTCTTATTTTTTGCATTCGAAGATACTGGGATTCGGTATGAATGTGCTCTCGTACACTGGTTTACAACATATGGAGATTTGCCTTGTGAGGAGACAGGTTTGTGGAGGGTCACACCTGACTTTATTGGTGGTGAACGATGCCTCGAGGTTATCCATCTTGATACAGTGCTACGTGGTGCTCACCTGATAGGTGTAGCGGGGGACCAGCTTTTACCAAAGGACCAACTATTCTCAAAATGGCATTCCCTAGATGCATATAGGATGTTTTATGTAAATAAGTACATTGATTATCATGCACATGAGGTTGCATTCTAGGCACAACTATAATCTGAAGCCATTGCATTATCTAAAGTTAAACCTTTGAAACACAAAGAAAGAGACTGGGAAGTTTTAAGCCGAAGGGAAATCTCCAAAAGTCAAAGGGGAATCTCCGAAAGTCAAAGGGAAATTGGATAGTGGAAGGGAAATCTCCAAAAGGTGAAGGGAAAGTTGGGAGTGGAAGGAAAAGCCCTAAGAACCCAAAGAGAAAGTGGATGTGAAAGCTATGAAAAAGGTAAAGTTGCTAAAAGCAGATGTCAAAGGCCATGTGATTTTCCTGATGTGACGGCGAATCACTATAGTTCTTTTTTAAACCATGCTAATCACGTAGTCAGCTGCTCAAATTTCGCGCGTACTCTGCATTGAACATTCCATAACCCTGTAATACAAGCGATCTAACCGCTATGGCCGCATAGGCACTAGTAGGTTAGGAGCAACCTCATTGACCATACTTCTTGGTAGGAGATTATCTATGGGTGGCCTAATTCGCCGAGGGGGATGTGATGTCACAGACCCAAGAAGAATAGAAAGATAAGCGAGACAGAAAAGCTGACTTGGAGTCCATGTTTATAAGGGTGCAGTATGAGTGGCGGTACTTCCCCGGAAGGAGGACATCGTAGTACAGCTGACATCTTCCACCTGGGGGGCCGCCACGCCTGAACTTGGTAAAGGCGCTCGATGTTTCCGGAAATTCAGTCAGGGCGCCCTTGGTACAAAGAATATCTGGGGAGTATAGTTTAGCTCTAGTAGTATATGGTAGGCTGTCAGCGCAGCAAATCCGAATCCCTCCCTTGCCACGTACTATAGTTTCTCCATTTGTCTTGTTTGAGCTCTCCACGCTCCTCCTGTTAAGGTATTTTTTTTTTTTTTTTTTTTTTTTTTAAATCCAATTATGGTCTGTTAGCTAGTCTACGTCAGACCTTATCCTACTTGTATGGCTTCTATTTACTGGTCCTGTCTGTGCCGCTCCCTACTCTATTTGAAAGAACGGGGCCTTTGTGGCCGTACACTAGGGATGAAGAGATGCGTACTCTACGGGTATCTAAGATATAAATGATGCTGTGGAGAGAGAGGGAGGAGTGCGAAAGGAAAGGGGTCGGTATAAAATGATGACACAAGAAATGGTAAAAGAGGAAAGGAGTTTCGAAATAGAATAAAATGATATAGAATAGAAAAAGAGCGGCGAAAGAGCTTCAATCCAAAACTTCGACTTCTTTCTTTTTTATCTTGATGTTTTTCATTTTCGGGTACTCGCTGAATCTGCCTGTCTCGTTGATGTAGAAGAAAAGAGCTGCCCAGCTGCGTGTGTCCCCCAGCAACCTGTTCATGGTGAGCCCTCCCCAACCGATCCCCTGTCGCAGCTTCTGCCTCTCCCGCTCATAGTTCTTGCACTTGAGCAGGTAGTGCTCTACCGTCTCTATTTCGCCGCAGTTGGCGCAGCCGGGGTCTTCCACCTTCTTGAAACGGAACAGGTAGTGGTTGAGCGGCACGTGCTCGGTCCGGAGTTGGGTGATCAGGGCTCTGTTCTGCCGGGGGAGCTGTGTGATGATGCGAAAGTGCGTCGGTCTTGCTTCCTTTTGTTTTATTTCGTACAGCCTGTCCGCTCGCGTCATGTTTCCCCTCCTTTTATCCCTCTCCTCCTCTACTTGCTCCCTGTGCCTCCTCTTGCATGTCTTTTTTCCTGTAGGCCGCCTCCCCCGTCCTACTGCTCTTCCTTCCCCGCTGTTTTTGTGTGATCCCTTGGCGGCTTCCTTAGCCTCCGCATCCGCTCGTTCGTTGCCTCTTACCGCCGCGTGCCCCGGGACCCATCTGATTGTCGGCTTTTGCCCCCCATTTGCTTTCACCACGGTGTTGTAGGCCTTGATTATCCTGTCCGACAGATGTCTTCCTGGCCCTGGCCTATGGTCCCCTAACGCCCGGATGGCTGCCTGGTTGTCGACCGAAAGGTATGCAGTTCCTGCTCGCCTTTCCTTCGCTAACATCTTGAGCCCCATCTCCACCCCATAACACTCTCCCTCATAGACCTCGTGCTCATCCGCTGTTCCTACCCACAGCCTCGATATCTTGGCGCTTCCGAATCCCCTGAAGAGCACGGCTGCTGCCCCGATCCCACCTGTGTGCCCCGATCCATCCGAATATATTTTGATGTCGGCCTCTTGTTCCCGATCGCTGCTCATCGCCTCCTCTTTCGACTTGATCTCTCTCGGGATTGGACATACCCAGTGTGGGCTCTTGCGGACAGGGGGTATCTTTTCGATCTCCTCGGGGTGCCTTCCTAGCGCTCTCCTTGCCACGTGTAGGGGACTCGGGTGCTTCTTGACTTGCCTTCTTGATGCCCTTGCTAATCGTGCTGCTATGGGGTGAGGGGGGCACAGTGTTGCCATGCGTGTTGCTGCCGAGTGAGTAGCTTTCGCTATCTCCATTTCCATGGTTTCCAAATCTGCATATTCCAGTAGCAAGTCGCTTGGCGTTGTCCTGAGTGCCCCTGTTATGGTTAAAGCGGCCGTCCTCTGCACCTTTTTCATTCTCGTGACCATGTTTCCCCCCCCTCTCTGGGTCTTCTCCCCTAGCACCGCCGGACACCAGACATCAACTCCGTACAAAAGTGAGGCAAGTGTAACCCCCTTGTACATTCTCTTTGCATAGTCGCCTTTTATTCCCTTGCAGACCTTGGAGAGCCTCTTGATTTGCGTGGTGTATCTGGTTGCCTTCCCCAGGGCATATTCGGCATGTTCCTTGAAGGTCAACTTCTCGTCCAAGATTATTCCCAGGTACTTTTGCCTGGCAACGGGATTGTGATCGATTCCCCCAATATTGACTTTGGGCCTTTTCAACAGACGACGTCTTATCTTTCCTTCCACTCTCGTCTCCTCTCTCCTCTTGGATAGGATCATGACCGCGAACTTGTCATATGCGAACTGCGCTCCATGTTCCCCCGCCCATTCCCTCACCCCCCCCTCTCTCTCAAAAGCTATTATCAACTTTGCGGCTGCCTCGCTCGGTCCTCTGGCTGCGACTGCACACAAAGCGTCATCTGCATAGCTGATGCCAAGCTCATTTGCCGAGGTCTGGTAGCTGTCCAGCTGTGTTGCCGTGTAGAAGTTGTATAACAGGCAGGAGAGGTTACATCCTTGGTCTAGCCCACTTGGCACTTGTATGAGCTCTGAGGTATAGTCATCAAATTTGATTTTGGTTGTGCGCCCTTCCATCTTCCTTTCTAGCCAGTCCGTGACGATTTTGGGGACCCCCTTCTTCCTCATGTTGTGTAGGAGCCTGGGCACGCACGTGCTTGGGAAAGCCGCTTTAACATCCATGAAGACGACTGCCACATCCTTGCGCGATCTCCATGCGGCTTTCGTAAAGTCCACCAGGGTGTGTATTGCATCTGTCGTTGTTCTACCTGGCCGCCCTCCAAACTGGCTTGGGGGAAGCATTCCCTTCTTTTCCGCCCAGTACTCAAGCGTCTCTTTGACGCATGCTGATAGTATCTTGGCCATGGTATCCAGCAGCGCGATGGGTCTGTAAGCGTTGGGCACTGTGTAGTCCTTTTTTCCGGGCTTTCTGACGACGACTGTTGCAAACTGCTTCCAGAGACTTGGATAGTGCCTGGCGGTGAATGTAGCCCGAAAGATCTTTCCCAGGTGGGGAGTTAGTATGTCCTGGCTCTTTTTATAAACCACGTTGGCGATGCCTGACAGTCCTGGTGCCTTATATGGGCTGAGCTTCGCAATGGCCCTCCTGATCTGCGCATCCGTAACCTCCTTGAAAGCGAATTTGGGCTCGTCATAGACTCTCTCCTCCTCCCTGACCTTCGCGCCCTCTGCCTCTGGCACAAAGAAACCGGAATGCAGCAGCTTGCTCTTTTCCTCATTGTCCGCTACCTCCACCTTCCTCCCCTCGACCTCTGACCAGAGCGGTGGGATTCTCGTTTTTGCTCCATCTGATTCAGGTGCCGTTATCACCTTATATGCGTCCCAGAAATTGTTGATCTTGATGTTCTCCAGCCAGTTCTCCCAGTGCTCTTCCTTCTCCTTCATGATAAGCCTCCCATATTCGTTGTTCTCCTTCTCCCATTCTTTCCACCCCGGGTGTTCCCTTTGCCCCCTGAACCTGCGCAGCCGCCTAGCCATCCTCCTCACTGTCTTCCTTTTTTCCCTTATCTCTCGCGTCCACCACCGTTTGACGAACGGTGACCTCCTCTTTCTAGGCACCACCTCCTCTACTGTTTCCTTTATCATCTCTGTGAGCGCTCCTACATATCCTTCGAGTTCCTCTGCTGACAAGATCTGCCTCTTCCACTCCTGCCGCCCCAGTTTCTTTTCCAGGCACTCGTTGAATTTTTTCCAGTCCACCTCTCTCCAGTTGGGTTCGGGCTGCCGCTCGCCCTCTTCCTTTCCAAAGGCCAGTATGGTATGAATTGGGTAGTGGTCCACTCCTGGGGGGGTGTCTTCTGGTGCGGTGTCACACTTGTATACTCTTGGAGCTGCGTCCCCACTAATGAAAACGTTGTCAGGCCTGGTCTCGTTTCCCGATGCCCAGTCCCTCCTTGTGTTGATTCCCTGCTCTAGGGCCATCTCCATTCCGTAGTCGGCCAGCAGCTTGAGCAGCATCTCGGTTTCATCCTCCATTCTCGCGAAGAGGTGCCGATTGCGCGGTTCGTCCCACATAGGATGGTGCCGGTTGAAATCGCCTGCCCATATCATCCACCTCTCTGCTTCCTCCCCCCCCTGCCCCTCTTCTTGTTCCCCCTCCTGCTCCGCTCTTGCTTTCAGGTGCTCCTCCAGCCTCTCCAGGGATTGCGAATGGGTACAGTCATTGTATATGTTGTAGATCGTGAGTTGAGTCTCTTCTCCCTTGATTTCCACCGCCACTATGTCCGGCGAATTGATTCTGACTTGTCTCCAGCTTGCGGTTTTCAGCTTCGCCGACACCAGCGTCATAGCTCTTTTCCGTTCCTCCCCGTCGTAGGTGGGGTAGAGGGATATCCATCCCGGCATGGCTCTGGATACTCCTCTGAAATCGAAGTAGGGCTCCTGTATGCATACTATGTCATGGTTTTGTTCCAGTCCGTTGATAAATTCCAGCTGCCCCTTCCGGGACTTATTGAGGTTGATTTGACAGATCTTGAGCACGGTAGCACCTGGGTCTTTTTCATTGTGTTGTCTATTCATATTGACTGACGGGGCTGTTCGCGCGTCTGGCGCCCTGCTTGTCCTTCTGCGATTGGGTGTTGTTGAACCAGTCCGTGATGACTGACTGTTGTGAGATTGCTGACGCCGCTCTTCTACCCTGTGTTCCGTTCATGCCAGGCCTCGGGTTTCTGGTTCGTCCGCGTTCCTCATCACTCCCCCCAGTGAGAAAAGGCACCTTGAAAGCTCCGTTGTCCCCCTGCTGCCTATCCTTCCCCCTGTTCCTCCCTCGCACCTCCTGCCACTCCTTCTCCTCCTGGTAGGCGTCCCACGCCTTTCTTAAACCCTGCTCCTTTTCCTCCGCATACCTCTCTCTCATCCTCCATGTTGCCGGGTCTAGAGTGGGGGGGGTGATGTACTTGATTTCGGGCCTGCCATTTATCATCCGCTGCTTCTTTCTCAAGAAAGTTGGGCATTTCCTATTCCAAGCTGCATGCGTGTGGTTCCGCTCGCCTCCTCGCTTGCAATTGATGCAGCTGTAATGCTCCTCTTCATCTGCGTGCTCGCACTCGCTTGTCCTATGTTCGCCCCCGCAGTTTCCACATGCCACCGCTGCCTCGCACACTGCTGCCATGTGCCCGTACTGTTGACACCTGGCACATCTCCATGGTTCGGGCTCTAGTGTTTCAACTTCGTACCTTCCTCCCCCCATCAGGATGCCGTTGTGGAAGAGACCTTCTATTTGTGTTGGCTCTACTCCCTCTAGTGTAACCACAAGCATGGCTACGCTCTGATTGGGTCTCCACCGCTCCGGGTTCTTTAGCCACCTGGTCTTCCGCACTCCTGAGTCCGGCAGATTGTTGGCCGTCACAATGGACCTTCTTAGTGCGTCCATGTTGTCCCTGTGGTACGTCGGTACAAATTTGACTTTGAGTTGTATGGACTTGTCCCTGATGACTGCCTCAGTGTCCATGTGACGTTCGAACTCCTTCCTCGCTCTCTCCGATTTGAGCCAGGATGCTGCTTTTTCTGAGCTCATTTCGTATATAACTCCCCCATTCCTGAGTTTTTTCGCTGCAGTGAAGATGGTCCCTGGCGGTTTGCCTGCTACTTTGTCGGCCATTAGACCCAGCGCTATGTTTGCCTTTTCAACTAGCCCTTCGAGCCCCAGGAAGCCCCCGCTTGTTGTTTCAGTGGTGACGCCGTCAATTAGTACCTGCCTCCTCTGCAGCTGGGCCCTCTCCACTGCTGCCTTGTGCTCGTTGATGTCCTGCGTCGCGTTGAATGCGGCATTGACCACCGCATTGGCGTAAGATCTCCTGGCCTCGTTGGCCCTTGTTTGATTGTCTGGTAGCAAGATTTCGCCTTCCTCTGGTTCCCCTCTCCTTGTTAGGGTCACCAGCATCTCCTCCATCCTCTCCATTCGCCCTGCCAGCGCTTCCAGCTCCTTTCCTCCTCCTTTCCCTCCTTCCTCTCTATCCCCCTCCTCTCCCCGGTCTTGGTCTAAGGTGAGCTCAGAGACCCACTCGGCGAGGGCACCCAGTATCTCTGCTACTTTCAGAGTGATGTCATCACGCCCTGCGATGGCTTTGATGGCGTCTGCAATGTCTGTTGGTGTGACGCCGTCCTCTTTTAGCAGGATTCCGCTTCTCCTGAGTATCTCATTTGCCGTTGGGGGAGTGGAACCTTGTGTCTCCTCCTGTGCTTCATTTCTCTGGGTCGGGCTGAGCTCCCTTCTCCTGCTTTCGGCTCTGGTCTGCCTTTTTCCCCTTTCAGGTTGCAGGCTTCCTTTTGATGCAATCCCTGCCGTCCCTGATGTGACACGTGTGCCCCCAGGCTTCCTGGCGGGTGCTGTTGCCATGGGGTCTTTGTTTCTGCCTGGCTCTTGTTGTGGCAATGACACTTTCTTAACCAAATTTCTGTTTGTTCCTTGTATGATGAGGAGTTTGTTCACCGTTGTGGCCGACGGTGGGCTCAAGAAAGTTTTTTATAGCGTGAGAAAAAGGTGGTGATGGTGGTAGAAGAGCAAGGAGCGTTTTTGTATTTGTGTTAAGGTATTTAAAATCTGATCTGAACAGTAGTGGTATCTTTCCCCAGACGCTCTCCTGACAGCTTCTCTGGTGTGTGAATCCCTCTCCCTGTCTACATATCCATGCGTCGCAACTTGTTCTCCCACGCCCGCGTTACAGTCAGAAGTGGCCGGTTAATGCCCCCAGCATTCAATATTCAATGTTGAACACCAGTCTCTCCGGGATCCGCCACCGTGCTACACCGCGCAACGCCCTCTATTTTTGTCGGCCTTGCGATTGGGCAGAAACTGAACAAATAAGCCGTAAGTAAGAGGCTGAACTTTGATCAGCTGTTCCAACGCCAAAAGGTTTTCCCGTTCTTGGTCACAGACCGCTCGCAATCCTCCAACATTGAGAACATTATCTAGACGGACTTGGGTACCTAGACCCCGACTCTCCAGGCGCCCGTAAAGGTCTAGGAATCTTGGACTTGGGTCGAGTTCTGCCAGACTTGATACCGATCTAATGGTCCTCCTAAGGCGTGCTATCATTTGTGTCACTAGTGTTCCGCGCTCAACCTTGGACCGGTCCAGCATGTGACCTTGACTATAAAATGCCTTCGTTGAATGAACACGGCTAAACTAGCTTTCTCATTACCCATTGCTTAACCATTTCTCCCCACGGCCATGTCAAACGGTCAGAGTACAGGATATAAACTGGGGGACTTTTGTGTCGACGAGCCACGGCCTATTAAAGTCGTGGTCATTGGGGCAGGCTACAGTGGTACGCTCGTTTACTCTCTATGCGTGAATCTGGCCATAGCTGATAGGACTTCAGGTATTGTTACAGGCATCCGGTACGTGCTGTTTATGATTCTACTCAACGAAAATGGTAGTAATAAACACCCTGCCAAGCCTTCAACAAAAGGTTAGGAATATCGACCTCGTTATATATGAAGCAAATCGTGGTGTTGGGGGTACATGGTTTACCAATAGATATCCTGTGAGAATAGCTTATTGCGTTTATGGCACTTGTCCAATTACTCAGATTGGATTTCTTCACAAGGGCCTTTCTTGCGACGTTCCATCACATTCTGTAAGGACCATACTTCACACCTCGGTTTGTTGAAAACAGTGACCTGTTGCTTCTATAGTACCAACTCACATTCGAAAACAACGTGAGCCTCGCATCTCCTTCAAATTAATGCCTCTGACAGAACGACGGCATGTTACAGAAACATTGGTCTGCATTCTATGCTTCAGGATCAGAGATCTGCCAGTACCTCGAAGGAGTTGCGAACAAGTATAAGCTGAATTCATATATCAAGCTGCGGCATCGGATATTTGGTGTTCGTTATGATGAAACTACTGGAAAGTGGAGGATCTCTATCAGAAGGTCCATTGACGGGGGAGAAGGAGAGACTGAAGATATCGAAGACATTGCCGACGTGGTGATACCTTGTATTGGTGTCCTAAGCCGATGGGCATGGCCTGACATTAAAGGTCTCGAAACCTTCCAAGGAGAGCTCATTCACAGTGCCGACTGGAAGACCAAAGAGGGCGAAGGTCCGTGGGAGGATACTGTCAGAACTTGGGGTGATAAGCGGGTTGGTGTTATTGGCGTAGTGTGTTATCCCGAGCCACTGGGCTTCAAAATCTTCTGAAAGAGGTTACAGGGTTCATCAGCAATCCAGATTGTTGCTAGCCTTCAGCCGCGCGTGAAGCATCTAATCAACTACGTTCGCGGGAGAACATGGATATCTACCACCTTTGCCAAGGACGAGCTCATGCGACTGACTAATGGCCAAGATGTATCAAACTGTAAGCCACATATATATTCCCTTCCTCTGTGCTTTGTGACCCAAGCGTCACATAGATTACTTTACTGAAGAGGATTGGAAAAGGTTTGAAGATGATAGACGTTATCAAGAATATCGCAGAAAAATAGAGAGTGATCTCATGGTGAGGAATAGAGGAAGAGTAGTTGAAATGTATATGAACGACATACTTCACAGTCTGCCCACGTTGCCACACTACATGGTCATCCTATCCAGAAACTTGCGCAGGAGGAATTCCGAAAGGATATGTTGCAACGTCTGGCGAAAAAGCCTTGGATAGCGGATCATCGTAAGTAATTTCTTCTCTACTGCCGGCTTACCTCACGAAATGGCAGTCATTCCCGACTTCGCAATCGCTTGCCGGCGTTTGACACCTGGACCTGGTTATCTTGAGGCACTCTGCGAAGATAATGTACAATCACACTTAGTGTTTACCGCCACGTCTTGACGACTCTCTTTGAAGTGCGATTTTGTGCCGGTGGAGATCAGGAGGGTCACGTCCTCTGGTATCGAGACGGACAATGGCAAACATCAGGAGCTCGATGTAATAGTCTGTGCCACTGGTGAATACCCTCTCTATTATTGTTCAAACACGGCAATGTGTATATGGTTATTATTGACAGGTTTTGACACTTCGTACCGTTTCGAGTTCCCGATCGTAGGCCGGAATGGGGTCGACCTTTCTGATAAATACGCGCCTTACCCGAGGACATATCTCGGGGTCGCTACTGACGGTTTCCCCAACTTTTTCCATGTATTAGGGCCCAATTCAGGGGTCGGCGCGGGCTCTCTGCCAGTGATTATTGAATACCAGGTCACCTATGTAGTAGAAGCTGCGCTCAAAATTCAGCGGGAAAGATTGAAGAGCATGGAACCCAAGGTCGAGGCTGTGAACGACTTTGATCAGTACACTGAGGTACGAGGCCATCCCCTTTGCATATCATTGATGAAATGCTTAACCTTGAAAATAGGCCTACTTCCCCAGGGTATGGTATTGATGTTTCCGACAAATATTGCAGTCCCTGATACATTGTTGCTCAGACCGTCTTCGGCCAGAAATGTCGTTCATGGTACAAGGCCGGTAGGTCTGAAGATGGACGGGTCATCAATCTTTGGCCAGGTGGGTGATCATACTGCACTAGGACTACTCAACGTCTTATACGTCCATATATTTCTTCAGGTTCACCTTTACATGCGGCTAGGACGCTCCAGCATCCCCGATGGGAAGACTTTAATTACGAGAGGCTTGATGGTGACGCTAAGAACCGATTCTATTTCCTCGGTGACGGTAACACCACTGCTGATAAGCACCCCGGGGGGGATAGTGCGTATTCACCGCTGCAGCCTTATGCGCTCAGAATGTCTCAGAATGATTTAGGAACTTGGTATCTTCTTCCTGAGAACATTGATTATCCGCCTGGTGAGTTGCCTTCTCCCGGAAACGAGTGACTGTAACTCATGGCTCCGCGCCATTGTTAGTTCCGAATTGAGTCAAGAGTGGCAGACCCTTTCGGGCTTTTCATGGATTAAGAACCCTTTGATCATTGCTCTGTGATGTCTGTCTAATTTGCGTTCTGTATTTCAATGAAGATCATGTTTCTAGTGGAAATCAATGTACCGTACTATGACACCCGAGGATATAAATACAGAAAGGAAGGATGGGAAGTCCTGACCTTTAGTAAGAGTCGATTAAATCATCCCCTCCCGCTGGGGAACAACCCCCCTGGGCGTTTGCTGCCCTGTTCCCCCGTTGCTCCCTAGTTGACTTCCGGGCCTATTCACTGACCTAGGGGGAAGTGATCCAGGGGCCGGCCCGCCTCGTGCAGCTCTCGACCTTGCGGTTCTACTAGAACTTGCTGGGTCCCAATCTCTATCCGCTCTGTCACCTGCAGTTCGATCCCGAGTTGGGTTTAAGGTGCTACCGCTAGGTCTGTATGTTCCAGGGATCAAGGACGGAGGGATTGGACCTGAGCTTAGACCTGCACTTGGTGGCGGCGATCTTGCCCTTCTATTGGGCGACGCAAGTCCGGTAATGGATGTCGAACCAGGAGTCGAAATGTTGGATAAGGGTGTTGGTGGAGAGAGCGCGTTGATGTTAGCATCAATGGCGGTGGAAACGGGCATACGAGAGCGGTTAGGGTATGTAGAGGCTGGAGGTGTAAAGGAGGTGGGGTATGTAGGTGGGGGGTGCGGCTGCGGTGTCCTGGGTGAGGGTAAGGTGTCATTCGGGGGTGGTGTGTCGCTCCTTGAGCCACTTAGCGCATTGTCTTTGAAAGCAGATGGAGGTACCGGGGTGCGGCGTCGGGTGGGTGGCGGGGGAGCTGAGAGGGTCGGCGGAGGTGCGGGTGGCAATTGCTGAATCTGAGGCAGCTGTCCCTTCTCCAGCGGTTGTGGGAGAGATTGTGTTTTGGGAAGCGAAGGCTCGAGCTGTTTGATCAGAGACGCTAGGTCACCTTGCTTCGACATTCTGTGGGCAGCTAACGAGAAATGAGTCGAGCCCTTGGTAGTTTCTTTTGGCTTTTCAACCAAGAGTTGGTCAAGGAGATGGCGGAAATCTAACCCGTGTTCCTGTAGAAGCTAGGGCTCCATTAAGCGGGGACTGTTGTTGAAAATAAGAAGTGGTCGCAACACACTTTTCGACTTTCCATTCGAGCGATTGCAATAGCTTCCTGTACGACGCCGGATTCAACGTCCTTGGTGTAAACTTGTTTCCTGAACATTTCCCCGAACACTGTTAACTGATTTTGTGCCCACACCACGAACGCTATGAGGGAGGATTTGGTGATGAGAAATGTGCAGAGGGAATCCCTGCTCACCGCTTGCTGACTCATTATCCTTGAAACTTGCCAAGTACCAGTCTGCCGTGTGCTTGATTCCCGTAAACCAGACAACGCTCAGATCGCCAACGTACGAGCTGATGTCCCCCTCGAATCGAATCCTCCTCATGAGTCCCGTTATTACCCTAGTGCGCATCTCTAAAAATGTTTTTCGAGCCGCTGCAGGGGCCTTGAGCCGGACTAGAAGAGAAATCAGCGTGACAGAGGTGGATTTCTTGTTAGAAGGCAGGGAGAGTGATGCGAGAAGGGAAGTGGTGAGTTGATTCCTCAGCGTAGGGAGTTTACTTTGCAAAAGGGGCGTAATTGGCAGACGAGCTTGCCCTGATAGGAAGGTCAGTGTAAGGCTGTTAATAAAGGAAGAAGAAGACCTTGTTCGATCAGATCAGCCGCTTTCACCCATTCGCGAAGGGCAATCGCGACCGTCAGATCATCGGACCATTCTCCGACCCATCGTGCATCTCTCTCGGCCTTTTCTTTCGCATCATCGACATTATTAGCCCCAGGAATGTCGCCACCTCGTTTTGCGATGTCAACCATCCATTCCGGCATAGGTGGCGGTGCCGGGGAACTCCTCTATTTAGTGGGGATCAACAGAAGTTTGGAATAGAGACTGAATGACGAACGTCGCCGCCCTGCCACATGCTTTTCCGCCGTTCGTGTTCGCCTTCGCGTTCTTTTCTCTTTTTCGCGGCCAATTCGTCTGCCACCTGCCTGAACTGAGAAAGAAGGGACTTCTTGTTGGCGGACACTTCTGTTCTGTATACATGTGTCTCTTTGCCTTGCCGAATCTTGAAGACATTAGTCATATCTAATCATTTACATTAGGAAGTTCCGGTGTGGATATACAATTAAAGTAACGCACTGGGTGAGTCTTTGGTGTCGAGAACTAGCATATCGCTGAGGGGCCAACACTTTTCTGCGACGAGCTTCCCCTCGCTGGCGGTCGATCTGTCTCCGGCACCAGCGTTTCTTCTCCGTCTCCTTGCAACGAGGACTGCATCATCCAAAATGACGAACTTGACCTTTCCGATAATCTTGTATGTTGCAGCGTTCAAGCTATACACACCCTCCATTTCACCGACGACATGCCTGCCAGGGGTGGTGGGAACGAACTTGGCTGCGCCCTCAATTGAGGCATGTAGTGCTTGCATCTGGTTGAAGTAAAGAATACGAAGGTCGGCGACGGAAGAACGCTTGTAGGTAGATAGGGTTCCAGTGCTCGAGGAGGTGGGGTCGGGTATATGCAGCATGGACGGCATAGATTTGTAGTCAGAGAGCAGGTCCTTGAGCTCGAGCATCTCATTTTCGAGAACGGAAATTTCTTTAGAGATGAGAACGAATTCGGCGTAGCTGAATTTGAGGTCAGATGACAGTGGCATTGAAAGACGAGCGACGGATACTTTTTGAAAACGGAACGTTGGAGGTCGGAGGCTGTGTCGCCTTTGGCTGCGTGGAGAGATGACTGGAGGCTCCTCAGTTCAGCCTCTGTTGAATTAGCGAGCTTGATTTTAATAACTAGATATAGTTTAATATGTAGCCAGAGGCAGATAGGGGGGGGGGGCCTACAAGCGTCTGCGTCGAAATTCTCAGAACTGAGGAGTTTCTTGTCTTCGGATTTGATACTGCCATCCTGAGGCCTAGAAGACCGGTCCCTGAGATCCTCGTCTTCCCGTGAAGGCTCCCCTCTGATGCGCTGCGGGGAAGAGACTACGCCAGGGATGCTGGGCACCGCCGGGATGGCACTGAGTTCGGTTGGGCTAGAGATGTCGGCATAGCGCATAGACATGCGCTTCTTGATCTTGTCGTCGACACGGGATTTGCGAGCATCGCGGTTGGTTTGCTTGGTGGGCTTTCCCTGTGAGCGCTGCGCAGGCTTGCGGGGTGCCTGAGATGGGCGGCGGGTGCGCAGGGAGGAGTCCATGGGAGGGGCTCCTAAGCGTTGTAGGTGACGGTGAGGAGGAAATACAGAGCCAAATTAAATAAATCATCAACGTGACTTCCTTCCCGACCACCACCATCCCGCTCAAATGGAGGCTCCCATCGCCCCCGCCGCATGGCATCCGCAGCCCTGGGACAGCCCCAGCCACGACCCGCTTGCCCAGCAGCGACAGAACGGAGACACCTTGGGCGATGAATACGAACACTCCCCCTCCCCGCCCCACATCGACCTCCATGTTCCAGTCGACGATGACAATGATGACTTCTTCGCCGCAACCCCCTCCAACAGTCAGCCAGCCCTCCATCCCTCCTACACTGGCAACCTCCAGCCAGAACCACACCACATCTCCTATCAGAACGCCAGCTCTGTCGCTACGCAGTCCATCCGCGCCCCCTCCCCACCTCCGAATGGCCCCATCCTCGACCATTCCCATCTCCGCCCAGGGAAACAGGCTGCGCTTCTTTCTCATGAACGGACATTAGAATTGTACCGTGCAAACGCCAAGAAGACTCAGGATCCTGACCTTCAGTTCGAATTCGCCGTGTTCATGATCGACGCTTCCAAATCTCTTCCCATTCCGCCAAACACACCAGGAAATCTCCTCCAAGTTGAAAAGGCTTTGGAAAAGCGGGAAGATCTCATCCGAGAAGCTACATCACTCTTGAAACGCCTTGCTGATAGGGGACACCCCGCAAGCCAATACTTTCTTGCTGATTGCTATGCTAACGGTATTGGAACCGTCAAAGGAAAACAAGACTTCGACCGGGCTTATCCCCTCTTTGTACTCGCCGCTAAGCATGGTCATCCCGATGCCGCATATCGTGCGGGAACTTGTTGCGAAAATGGCTGGGGGTGCCGCCGAGAATCGGCCAAAGCCCTCCAATTTTTCCGCAAGGCCGCAGCGGCCCTCCATCCCGGTGCAATGTATCGTTTAGGGATTGCCGAGCTCAATGGAGAACTTGGCCTTTCAAAGAGTCCGAAGGAGGGCGTCAAGTGGCTGAAGAGGAGCGCAGAGCATGCCACAGCCGAGTTTCCGCACGCACTCCATGAGTTAGCCTTGCTTCACGAGCGCGGCATCGACAATGTCGTTTTTGTTGATTATGAGTATTCGACTGAATTGTTGGCGCAAGCTGCGGAACTGGGCTATGCACCCAGCGCATACCGGTTAGGGGAATGTTATGAATATGGCAAGATGGGATGTCCTCAAGATCCTGCATTATCAATTCATTATTATGTGTGTTACCCGCCTTTTTCGTGATCTTGGTCTTATCAATATTTGGATAGAACATCGCTGCACAACAGAACCACCGTGATGCGTGCTTCGCGTTAACAGCATGGTACCTTGTTGGCTCCCCTGGTGTTCTTCCGCAGTCCGACACAGAAGCTTTTCTGTGGGCCCAGAAAGCCGCAGAGGCCGGGCTCGCAAAGGCCATGTATGCTTGCGGATATTTTCTAGAAGTCGGGATTGGGACGCCAGCTAATATACAAGAGTATGTTAACTCTCCCTCAAATACAGTCATTATCTGAACCTTGATTTAGGGCGATGTCTTACTACAAACGTGCCGCAGAGAAAGGGGACAAGCGTGCGACGCAGCGGCTGAAGAATACACAGGGTGGACCTATGCATCAGCCGGGCGGACCTGGTTCTGTGCTGCACCGTGGGCAGGGAGATTCCGACATAGGCAAGAACGGGAAGGACAACAAGGATTGCATCATCATGTAAGCTACCAGGGTAGGTCTATTCTGGACATGATGCCGATGGGACGGGAGGAGGGGATTAGAAGGCTTCGTTTTCGACTAGACTTGGACACCAGATTAACGGATTGGGTGAACAGTATCCAGGACAGGGGGGTTTGTAATGGTGTTCTGGTCATGGTAATGAGCATGGGCTCAAACGAGGTTAGTTTGTATATCTCTCTGTCATGGTTCACCCACTAGACTTTCTTCTCCGTTTTTGGATTATATTTATTCTCCCCTTCTCTCACCTATATGTTTATTCCTCGAACACTAGTCTCACAACTACTATATCTTCCACTCGTTTCTTAACATACACAGACGTCCATAACTCTCCATCCACGGCCTTTTCCCTTTTTTTGTCAGTATCGACATAATGAATAGCCTGTATATCACTCATATCCGCACAATACGCACGCACCAGGACACTTTTTGTATGATTACCTTGATCAACATCATATCATACAATCACTGAGAATCTCGGATTTCTATTGCCTTTCATTACCGCTGCTAGACCCAGGCGATACCACCTTTGTTTGTTCTTCAAAACTTGGGATTAATTGAGGGGTGATCCGATCATTTCCGACTACTCAGGATGACTTGGCGATCCGCTTCCTGCTGCCGTTCGTCTCGCCGTTTCCGCCTACTCCAGGCTCCCATATCATGACAGTTAAAGCCACGTGCTTATTATCAATATTTTCGAGCTCAAACGATATTCCAATCATGATGCAAAGACCTTAAATAAAAAAACACATGCGCGCTGGCTGCTTCGGGCTGGAAGATGACATCACCGAGGTGGTCGGCCGGCTCTTCTTACCTATACTTCACTCAACACCATCAACAATGGAACGCGTCAAGCAACTTGCTGGTCACTTCAAACCCTCTGGATTGGCAGTCCATGAACACAAGAACCCTGGGGACGTTGTCATCACCATGGCCATCCGCTCTCCCCTATGCAAGGCGAAGAAGGGGGGATTCAGAGATGCAAGGTATAGTAATCGGGGACTTTAATGTATTAAGGATTATTCTAATCGCTAAACAGGACTGACGAGTTGCTGCTCGAGATGTACAAGGTATGGTGGCCCACACCAGGTCATTCTGCCCATTGAATATCACTGTCCAGCACTCTATCACGCATTCCAAAATCGATCCTAGGCTCGTCGGCGATATTTGTGTCGGCACCGTCTTGACTCCAGATGCAATGTACCATGCACGTTCAGCAGCGCTTGCCGCCGGCTTCCCCGAGACAACACCTGTCCAGGTTGTGAATAGGTTCTGCTCGAGCGGACTCATGGCCGTCAGTATCATCGCCAACCAGATCAGGAGCGGCACTATTGAAGTTGGTCTAGCCGTCGGTGTAGAAAGCATGTCTGCAAAGTGCGTCTACACAATGTTCCGTCCTAACAGAGATCCTGGGATTGATAGTGCACAGTCCCGATAATGGTGGACCTGAACAAAGTGAACTTGTGTCCAGCAACCCAGCAGCTCGCGACTGCAAGGAACGTATGGGGTGGACAAGCGAAAATGTAGCCGCCGATTTCAATGTTACCCGTGATGAACAAGATGCTTTCGCAGCTGAGTCCTTCCAGAAAGCTGAGCGTGCCCAAAAACTGGGATATTTCGTGGGAGAGATCGTCCCCTTTACTGTGTTTCAAATGGACCCGAAGACTGGCGAAAGGAAACAGGTGGTCGTGACCCAGGACGATGGGATTCGATACGGCACCACAAAGGAGACCTTGGGGAAGATCCGTCCCGCCTTTCCGCAGTGGGGAAAAGCCACTACGACTGGTGGAAATGCTAGTCAAATTACCGATGGCGCTGCTGCAGTGTTGCTAATGACGAGGAAGAAGGCAGAAGAGCTGGGGCTGATAATTTTAGCCAAGTATATCACGACAGTTGTTGCCGGTAATGCTCTCATTAGTGCTTGACTGTATTTATGCTGACTTGGCATACCAAGGTGTCCCTCCTCGTATTATGGGCATTGGTCCTATTTATGCAATCCCTAAGGCCTTGGAAGTCGCAGGTTTGACCATAGAGGATGTCGACCTTTTTGAGGTGAGCTTGCTGCTCGTGGGGGGGACGAATAGTTTCTTATATTACTCCTAGATTAACGAAGCATTTGCTTCACAATGCGTTTACTGCATGAAAGCCCTGAAGATTCCTGCGTGAGTCGCTTTATATAGTCATTGACCTCGTACTTAAATTGATCTTACTTGGCTAACAGTGAAAAGGTAAAGCTCAATAATTGAACTTGGCGGACACCGTCCTAAATGCCGTGACGGTCAGGTAAACGTCAACGGGGGTGCAATCGCATTTGGACATCCATTAGATAAGTCGTCTCCTCTTGGGACCGGTTAGCGCCTGCTTATCTGGTTTCCTAGTTACGCTGCACCGGTGCGCGTCAGATTGTAACAGGTCTCAACGAGTTGCGCCGGAGTAGCGGAAAGGTATGTGAAACATGCATCATTGTAACAGCGCGCGTGCACCAACCTCGGATCAATAGGTGTTGCTCACCTCCATGTGCATCGGCACTGGAATGGGTGCTGCCGCAGTCTTTTTGCGGGAATAGTTACCCCTATCACGAGGGCGGTTGATGATCTATACTCACCCATGGCAACATGATTAGCTCAGGTTTCCTGTTACTTAACATCTGTTTCTAGCCTCCTAAGTCTCGTATATTGTCGTTCGAACAAAGGCACCGGTACTTTACGCCTCCGTCGTCCCCAACAATTACTAAGTATACTAGTATGAAAAAGAATGAAAGCACTATAATCATCCACGCGGTTCACTAATAATACAGCGTCACCGACCATCACTACGAATCACCACATCGCCATCAGTCAAGAAGCCAGCCGCGCCCACTGCCAATGTGTCATGAATGGATCCAGTCCGTTCAGTTGTAGGGGACGATAACACCATTGGGAGCTTTGACAGCATCCTCGGCGGGGATGTTCTGGCGGCGAACATGATCTCGCCTATTATAGGGAACAATAACACCGTTGGGGGCCTTGACTGCATCTTCAGCAGGGATGTTCTGGCGTTTGGAAACCTCTCGTTTGTTGTACGGGACGATGACACCGTTGGGAGCTTTAACGGCGTCCTCGGCGGGTATGTTCTGGCGACGAACATGGTCCCGCTTGTCATAGGGAACAATGACACCGTTGGGGGCCTTGACTGCGTCTTCGGCAGGGATATTCTGGCGTTTGGAAAACTCTCGCTTGTTGTACGGGACGATGACACCGTTGGGAGCTTTAACGGCGTCCTCGGCAGGGATGTTCTGGCGTTTGGAGAATTCCCGTTTGTCGTACGGGACAATGACGCCGTTGGGAGCCTTGACTGCATCTTCGGCAGGGATGTTTTGGCGTTTGGACAACTCTCGCTTGTTGTACGGGACAATGACGCCGTTGGGAGCCTTGACGGCATCCTCAGCGGGAATGTTTTGACGACGGACGTAGGCCTGAACAGGCACAAATTCACGCTGTTCGAGGGCATCCTTGGTGGTTTCCTCAGCTTTCTAGATGGTGGGATCAAGGAACAAAACTTACTTCCATAGGCATCGCTGTCGGGATGCTCAAGGCTTGTCCTGCGAAAGCGACCAGAAGGGCGGAAAGGACGAACGAGGAACGCATGATGAAAAGATAGGACTGGGTGAGTGTTTTGCTGGAGATTGGATCCGACCAGGGAATAGAAGATAGATAGTGCGTGCGACTAGCGCTTGCGGCCTAATAACGAAGGAGGAGGACTGAAGGAGGGGTCAGCAGGGTGGGTAGGAGGGCAGAAGGGGTGACAAGGCATGCTTACAAAGAGACAAGGAGGAAGAAAAAAAAAAGAGAGAAGATAAAGGAAACGCTGACAGAGGGGAGAAGGGCAGCATGAGAACGACGGGGGGTATTTGTAGGGCGGTGTGAAGGACGTGGGCAAATAGTCAAGGAGACGGAGACTCTTGACATCAGGCAACAAAGTTCAAACCTGTCAATGTGTTCCATTGATCTTTGTTGCCGGCGCCCAGAATAGCACATCATGTGACCCGGCAACTCTTGTCCCAAGTAAAATTTGTTTTGTCTTGTTTCTCTATCATGTCCGACCCCCGCTTTGCTCGTCTCAAAACAGATCCGCGCTTCCGCCGCCCAAAAAAAAAGCGTCAAAAGGTCGTCGTAGACGATCGCTTCAAGTCAGTGTTTGAGCATCCCAGGGAATGTCTGTAGATCTTCGTACCCATGTCACCCTCGGCTTATGATCATGGTCTCCTTAGCACGTGTCGACAAGTACGGCAGACATTTGCCGAAAAACCACGGCGAGGACAATCTCAAAAGATACTATCGCTTAGCACATGAGCCGGAAGACGACGAGCAAGAAAGGCAGAAGGCCATCGACTACGCCCGCGGAGAGGTCCTCTTGCAGTCATCTGACGAGGAGGAAGATCAAGGGCAAAAACAACAAGGGGATGAGACTGAGCATTCGAGCAGCAGTGATCTCGACGAGGAGGTCATCAGAATCGGCGGAGAAGACAGTGAACTTGAAATTGACCTCGACGAAAATACATATGCCGAACTCGACGCACAGGTCGCGACTTTTACACAAGCCAACAAAGAACTCTCACAAGCGGAGGAGAAGGAGGACGTTGGGATTGCGAGCCGGACCCGCCGACTAGCAATCGTTAACCTTGACTGGGATCATGTCCGTGCCTCACATCTCTACAAAATTTTCTCTTCACTAGTCTCTTTCACTGGTCCTTATGTTCCGGTCTCCGTTGCATCGGCAACTGTTAAGAGTAACGACTCTAAAAAAACAAAGAGCGGTGCTACCTCAGTCGCAAGGGGCACCGTTGTGTCTGTGTGTGTCTACCCATCCGAGTTTGGTCGAGTACGAATGGAGAGGGAAGAGAAGGAAGGCCCCCCGCCAGAAATATTCAGGAAGAAGCACAATGAAAATACAGAAATCAACTGAAAGGACGATCTACGAGGTCGGGAACGAGGATGACTACGACGAAGATGCGTTAAGGAGGTATCAGCTAGAGCGGCTAAGGTGTGTTTATACTACCTCATCTTGTCGCTGCAGCCAATTATTATTTATAGATATTACTATGCTATTGCTGAATTTGATACGGTCGAGGCTGCCTCACATGTCTATAACGAACTGGAAGGGACAGAGCTGGAACGAACCGCCAACGTTTTTGACCTCAGCTTCGTCCCCGATGATATGACATTCGACGTTGAGCCAAGGTGTGACCTACAAGACTCCTCTTCGCATCCCTTCCTCACCAAGCGAACTAACAGAGACAAGGCGACTCAAGACGTGCCAGCAAATTATAAACCCGTAGAGTATGTTACTGATGTAAGTCTGTCATTTTCCCTTTAGATCAAGTGCTTACACCGCAGTGCAGGCTCTACGGCACTCGAAAGTAAAACTGACATGGGATGAAGACGATCCGGAGCGGTACCAAGTCACCCGCAGGCAATTCACCCGGCAGGAAATCGAGGAAGCTGACTTCAGGGCCTATATTGCTTCTTCGTCATCAGAGGATGAGGATGAGAACGAGCAAGACTCCAAGAGTGGTATCAAAAAAACTAAAAATGACAGAGAGGCTTCTCTCCAGAAATTACGAGTCCTCTTGTTGAGCCAAAATGACGAAGGTTTGCCTGAGGGGTGGGGAGATGCTGGTGAAGGGGGGAAGGATGTTGATATGGAGATCACTTTCATCCCTGGATTGAACAGGAACAAGAGTGAGGATGAAACGACTCTGGAGCAATACCAAAGGAAGATGAGGGAAAAGAGGAAGAAGAAGAAAGAGGAGCATAAAGCAAAAACGAAGGTGCGAGAGGAGAAAGAAGTGCGGGGGAGCGGTGAGCTCGGGAGGGATGAGTTCTTCGACTTTGAGAGTGACGGTGATGGTGAAGTTGAAGAGAACCAGGTGAGAGATAATGAGACCAAAGTACACGGTCGGATCCTTCCACCGCGAAAAGAGAGCGCTGCAGAAGAACTGGCTCTCATTGCTACGTCTGATTCTGCCATTGGATCGGAGCCAAAACACTTCAACATGAAAGCCATACTCAAGGCGGAGAAGCGGGAGGTCAAAAAGGGAAAGAAAGGAAAGAATCAGGAAGAGGATGAGGTGCAGGAAGATTTCAAGATTGATGTGAACGATCAAAGATTCAGAATCCTACATGAGGATCACCAATTTGCCATTGATCCAACCAACCCTCAGTATGTCGATTTTCTTTCGCGTACTCGGTCCTCATGTATTCTGACTTCTTGCCCAACAGTTATAAGAGGACAAAAGCAATGAAAGCGCTCTTAGAAGAACGTCAAAAAAGGACTCGGGCCCGGGATAAAATTGTTGATAGAACATCGGGGCTGCCAGCGAGCGACAATGAAAGGAGCTTAAAGAGCTTAGTGGATAGCGTGAAGCGGAAGACTGGAGGAAATCACAACAGTGCAAAAAGGAGACGGCTATGAGCGGGTATATACCGGTTCCTCCGCATTTGTCTCGCATATTTTTGACTGGTCAGCCAAGGTTTGGGCGATTCAGAAATACACACATTCTGAGGTGGTGATTTAAAAGAATACGAAAGCGCTGTCTATATACTAAGAGCAACCCGAAAGCGAATGGTAATTACATGATTTTTGCGTTGGAGAAGTCCAGCTCAGGGTGTTGAGCCTGGAAGCGCTGGATCTCCTGGGCGGGCAAGTAGGTAATCTCGTGTCACAATAATAGGATATTGCTTGCGTACCTCCATCTTCTTGATTTCATCCGAGGTTGGTCTCCCAAGTTGCTGTCGAAGGGTCAGGAAGTCGTTACGCTACAATTCAGCATGACATCGTTACCTTTTGCTGGTTGTCAAACTGAACGAGATCATCGCATCAGGGTCCACATCTGTACTGTCACAATACAGCTCTTACCATCATCTTCTCCACCATGCCACTGAAAAAGGCAGATGGGAATACAGGTGAAGGTCAAATCTGAAGGATAATTACCGTGTCTCTCCGTCGAGTTCACTCAGCTTGCTGTTAGGGGGTTCAATTTTGGAGGTATCGATCTTGGGGTGATGGGTAAGCACATTCTCCCACCAGGTCTGCTTGTTGAGTTTCTCGAGATGAATGACAACTGCCTTCTGATCTTCTAAATACGGAGTCAGAAGCAGAGCGACATCATCGGGCAAGGGCACTTGCGCAAAGTCCAGGTGCTGTCTTCAACTTTGATTTCCTTGCAAAGTTCACCTTCAAGGATTTTGTCCTGACCCTTGAGGCCGACACTGAGCTTTTTCTTCTGGATGACGACGTCGAGGGTCTTGGCTCTGGTTCCATCGGGGACAGGGATAATGATATCAATTTCGCTTAGCTCCTGCGTCCATCTATAGGGCAACGCTGAAGATGTGGGGTTATAATTAGAGAACATGGGTTGCGGTATATCGAACCCACCTGCCTGCTCTGCGGCTTCACGCTCGCGCTGAGCCTTGTCCCCGAGCTCGCGCTCTTCCCTGCTTTGGTTTTCTTCGGTGTTGGTCATCGATAATCAAAAGGTCATGAGGCTGCAAGAAGTTTTGTAGACGCCCACAACCGCATGTCATATAACCGGAGTGTATTACGTTATCGCATAGGCGCTAATAATTGATTATCCTTGTTTGTCCTGGGCCCTTGTCTTGCGATGCTCCCCTCGCTGACTTGCCCTTTCCACGGTTAGAGCTCGTGGTTCTACCTCTCACTCTGTTCCACGCACACGCACACAGGGCCCGTGTACTGGCTCATGGCGAGTACGGATTCCTGGACTGATTTTGAGGTGCGCACCGGCTTCTCTGGTCTCCAAAGGCATCCTCATTCTCTTGCAGGCAATCCATCACGGTATCAAGCACAATACAGTGGATAAGCTCAAGCAAATTTTGACCGGCTTCAACGACGAGTGCGGAACCCACCACACACGTTCAGGAAAGAAACAGGAGATTATAGATAAAATTCTTTCTTCCCTGGACCAATGGCGAGCCACAAATGCGGAGGATAAGTGGTTGAAGGCGAAGGCGGTTATAGCTCAAGTCAGAGCGTTCGGAGCGTACGTGCCTTTTTTTGTAATCCACCTCGCCATTGACGCGCATGTCTCCCACACGCGGTGGTAGTCCGCTATTGGTCTGGTCCACTGATAACACATATACAGATATTCCCCCTCCAACCTGCCCATGGGTCCGTCTTCAAGCTCTACCTCCCACTTGCACTCCCACTCGCTTCTACATGCAAATAATCTTCAGAAGTCGACGTTCCATCCCATCACTTCCGGCACCAGTGCTCTTCCTCGATATGATCCATATGCACCCCCGCGACGGCCCGCCATCCCTCCTGGTCCATCAACGTCTGCGTCTTCGTCACCATTTCCTAAAACTATTCGTAGGTCGTACACTTACTTTGTGGAGTGTTACTGACTTAGAGGACTTCATCTAGCAATCCGCTTCAAGGAATCACCCTTTTTTCAAATTGAACAAATACTCTCATCAATTGTAGAATGTCCGGGTGGGTCAATGTACGGGGCCACCATCTATTGATATCTCCTGACACTTTTGTTTAGAATCAGCTAGTTCGACAGATCGTCGACAGCAGCAGGTCAGCTTTACTTTAACCAATGAACAAATCAACAAGCTCAGAGCCCCGGGGTATGGCAATACTTCATTTATCTGACATGAAACTTGATGCCTTATGTTCCAGTACCAAACATCAACTGCGGCTCTTCTGCACATCCTCGTTTTTTTATTCCGGCCATTCTTCCTTTCGCCCGGCCAGCGCTAACTCAGTACCATGTTTGGTTGAGTTTCCGCCCACATGCGAAGTTCGTGTTAACAACGTGCAACTTACTGCCAGCCTTAAGGGGCTGAAAAAGAAGCCGGGAACTGCACCACCTCCTGATATCACCAAATTAGCACGATTCGTGAACACGGCCAACAAAGTCGATCTTGTGTATGTCAACAGCCAACAGCCCGCGCAAAATAAGGTATCTTCAATTTTATGTCGAGGTCCCTCTGTACAGCGTCTTACCTGCTCTGGTTTATCGCGTTGCAGAAATATTATATGGCTGTGATGCTCGTCGAGTCTACTAGTGTCGATGAGCTTGTCAAAAAGCTGAAAGTGACTTCTTATCAGAGGAGTGAGGACATCAAGCAAAAGAGTATGTTGTGAACCACGTCCGGAGTCATTTTTACTGACCTACCCGACAGTGGCTGATTCTGTTACCCTTGATGATGACATTGTCGCTGGGCCATCAAAAATGTCGTTAAAATGCCCTGTAGGTTACTTCGATGCTGAGCCTTTTTTCCCACGAAGTAACCATGACATAGCTGAGCTTTTTGAGGGTGAACAGCCCTTGCCGGTCTTCAAGATGCGTTCATTCGCAATGTTTTGACGCAACATCATGGTATTCTATGATGGAGCAGACGACTACATGGCTGTGCCCTGTGTGCGAAAAACAGTTGGATTACAAAGAACTTATCATTGACGGGTGAGTGGTGGTGATGTATGTCGATCCTTCGTCTACTGATCATGCATTCTTCAGTTATTTTGATGAAATTCTCAGATCGGTGCCAGACAGTGTTGAAGATGTCATTGTAGAACCTAATGGCGAATGGCATACGCCAGATAACAAGTATGGGTCTACTGCATGGAAAGCCAAGCACCCCTTTACAACACGGTCCATCGAACCTAAGAAAGAGGAATCACCAACGGTGCATATAAAATCCGAGGTGGATGGTGCTAAAATAAATGGGCAACAAAAAACAGACGTTTCATATATAACCTTGTCTGATGATGACGATGAGGAGGGCCAAGTAAAGAAGGAGCTGTCACCGTCCTATAGCGCCAACCGCTCGTTGGACTCTATTCCACCTCTGCCAGCTACTTCACAATCCCAGAGTCAAGAGAAGGGTGACGTGATTGATCTAACTCTGGATTCTGATGACGATGAATCAATCCCTGCACAGCCAGGCAAGCGCAAAGCAAGCGAGGCTGAACTCGGCCCCACCTCACCCACAGAGCCTATATGGAAGAAAGGGCGGCATGAAGTCGATTATCAGCATCAGCTACCTCCCATCTTGCCGCTTCATAATCCAGTCTCCAGTGCACAGTTCCGACAGCCTTCAATCACCAACAGCAGTCGACTACCACCGCCTCCTATCAACCCTGGGGCGCCTACCCGTTATCCGCCGTATGCGATTCCTCCTGATCCTCTATACAATCTACCTGTCCGTGGTAGCGGACCTGCTCCGGGTTCTCTCCAGTTACCACCCTTGTCAAACCCATCCCGCCAGAACGGCAACACTCGCTGGTCATAGTTATTGTATTTATCTTCAAAGTGGTCCTATTCTAGTTTACTTTTAGATAGTTTTACACTTATGGCCTAATGCACCATGCCATGTATTATATGCATTAATGTTTTGAGCTGCTGGGATGTACTTGTGGGATATAGAGGCTAGCGAAAACTTGAGCCGCGTTCCTCCGCACCGGGTGCCGCCTCAATTGGGCTACTCAATTGAAGTGATGCTGCTCCGATGAGGTCACGCAACAGCCGGCTACTTGGCTGTGCGGTCCTACGCGGAGTTTGAAAATCCTCCGGTGCTTCCCGAAAGCTTTTTGACACGCGAAGTTTTTAACCACTGCCTTCACTCAACCTTTTCTTTATCCACCTCCACTCACTCCTCTCCTTTCCCTTCATCCAAAATGGCCGACGCAAAAAGGGTCAAGAGCCCAAAGGACTTCGCCAGTGCGTATCATCTGTGTGGTGCCTTTGGGATAGTCTTGCTCAAGCACACTCATCGCATGTAGTCGATTTCATGATGGGTGGTGTCTCTGCCGTGAGCTTCTTTTTAACATCTATACATCCAATGCGTAGCTGATGCATTTTGTCTAGGCCGTTGCAAAGACCAGTGCAGCCCCCATTGAACGTATCAAGCTCCTCGTTCAGAATCAGGATGAGATGGTATGTGCTGGCTTTTTTTTTTTTTTTTTTTTTACACGGTCCGAATTGACACGTCACGCGTTTTTTTTCTCAGATCAAGCAAGGTCGTCTTGCTACTCCATACAAGGGCATCGGTGATGCCTTCAGCCGCACCTACCGGGAGGAGGGGTTAGTCTCATTGTGGAGAGGAAACACCGCCAACGTCATCCGATACTTCCCCACCCAGGCCCTTAATTTCGCCTTCAGTATGCATATATTTAGTATCTTGTAGCGTTCAAAAACTGACATGATTTGGCAGAGGACTACTTCAAGTCTTTGTTTGGCTTCAAAAAGGACGAAGGTTATTGGAAGTGGTTTGCTGGTAATGTTGCCTCTGGTGGTGCTGCCGGTGCCTCTTCCCTACTCTTTGTCTACTCCCTCGACTACGCTCGTACTCGTCTCGCCAACGATGCCAAATCTGCCAAATCGGGTGGTGCGCGTCAGTTCAATGGTTTAGTTGATGTGTACAAGAAGACCCTTGCTTCCGATGGTATTGCTGGTCTGTATCGTGGATTTGTTCCCTCCGTTGTTGGGATCATTGTCTATCGTGGTCTCTACTTCGGTGTTTACGATTCGCTCAAACCCGTCGTCCTCGTCGGTGCTCTCGAGGGTTCATTCTTGGCTTCCTTCGGTCTTGGTTGGGGTGTTACTATTGGTGCTGGTCTTGCTTCTTACCCTCTTGATACCATCCGGTAAGCGAACTTAGATCATCATACACCTAATGAGGCTGACGATATGCTATAGTCGTCGCATGATGATGACCTCTGGCTCAGGGCAGAACTACAAGTCGATGTTCGACGCTGGTTCTCAGATCATTGCCAAGGAGGGAGTGAAGTCGCTCTTCAAGGGCGCTGGTGCCAACATCCTTCGTGGTGTTGCTGGTGCTGGTGTGCTCTCGCTGTACGACAAACTGCAACAGGTCTTGTTCGGCAAGGTGTACTCTGGCGGTTCTGGGTAGAGGACCGGCGGCCTGAGTCGCTCATGCTTTCCACATATTTACATCACGCATAGACTGTCATTTTTATTGTTTTCCGTTGGGTATGGCGTACTCTACTATTCTATACCCTGGTAAAAGTTAGTACTACAATTTAGTGCGGATAATAGCTCTCCCTGTGCTGAAAGCGGTTGTGAGCTGGCAATGCCGGGCCGGAGAGCGTGGATGGGAGTGTCACCTCCGCGTCGACGCGTCGGGTGCTGGCTAGCCATGAGATGGTTTCCTGTCAGGCTCCTCCAGCGTGCATACGCTACCCATCCCTCGGTGCTCGTCGACCCCAACGCCATCGTCCTTCGCCCCTACCAGCATGAATGCATCCAGTCCTGTCTAGATGCACTCGCATCCGGGTGCACAAGGATTGGTGTGTCTTTGCCTACGGGCTCTGGCAAGACAACCGTGTTTTTATCTTTGCTGTCACAAATACCGCCCTCACCTTCAAACCCTGGGGCCACACGATCACTTGTCGTGGTCAACAGTATCGAACTTGCTAGGCAGTCTGCCGAGCAAGCCACTCGGCTCTTTCCCCAGTGGACGGTCGAGATTGAGCAGGGAGCAAAACACATTGCCACTGGTCTTGCAGATCTGTATGTCTTTGGATTGGCCTATTGAGATGGAAGCTCATATCAGCGAAGCACCGTCGCCACCTACCAGACTCTAATCAGGTCGGACAGAGTCCAAAAATTTGATCCTCGAATGCTGAAAGCTATCATTATTGACGAAGCACACCATTCTGCTGCCCCTTCGTGCGTGAAGCTTCGCAGCTCAATATTCATCTCACCGCATTCTTTCCTCTAGATATCGTAAACTCTTGTCCCAGTTCGACGGGAACATCCTTCACCCCGACCGTTCTAACACTCCTCCCGTCCTTCCTCACTCCATCCCTATCGTTGGCTTCTCAGCCACCTTTAGTCGTCACGATGGTTTGGCTCTTGGGTCTGTCTTCGAACGTATCGTATATCACCGTGACTTTCTGGAAATGATAAAAGACCAGTGGTACGTAGTCTTTCAGGATCCTCCTGCCGAGGTTGACCCTACACTTCTCAGGCTTTGTGATATTCGTTTTACGACTGTCCAGGCGTCTCTCAATCTTGGCCAGGTCGCCTTGAACCCGCAGACAGGTGATTTTAACCCCAATAGCCTTGGGCAACAGATGAACAGGGCACCAATCAACGAGCTCATCGTCAAGAGCTGGATCGACCGTGCTGGTGCGCTACATTTGCTCATGCCTATTTTTTTTTTTTTACTAATATATCGTCCAGCGGACCGCAAGTCCACCCTCGTATTTGCCATCAACATTGACCATGTTCAGGCATTGACCGCAACTTTCAGGAAGTTAGGTATCGACGCTCGAAGCATTGACTCACAAACAAATACTGCTGAGCGGAAAATGCTTATCTCACAGTTTAGGGAAGGAGTGTTTCCAGTGTTGGTGAATTGTGGTTCGTCGAGTCTCGTATCTACATGAGCCAGTGTTAATAACTCCTTCAGCTATTTTAACTGAGGGTGCCGATATACCCAACATTGATTGTGTCCTCTTGGCGAGGCCTACGCGGTCGCCAAACACCTATGCACAAATGGTGCGCAACAAATCTGTCACTTCGATACCTAACAACTAATGTTTCCAAGATTGGCCGAGGAATGCGTTTGTCCCCTGCAACCGGAAAGGTTGATTGTCGGATTATGGACTTTGTCGACGCAACTTCTCACCTTATCAATGTTGCGTCGTTACCGAGCCTGTTTGGGCTGGATCCTTCGGAACTCGACGATGAGGGTGAGGCTCTATCTTTACACTCCGACCTGCATTTCTGATATTGCATGTCATCAGAGAACGTTCACAGCCTTGAGGCAAAATCCAATGCCAAGGCACAGCGCGATCTCTCCCCTTCAGATGCGAATAGTCACGGTAGTGACCCTCTCCCTGACGAGACGTATGCGAATGCAACAATCACCTATACCGATCATGATGACCCCTTCTCTCTGGTGGATAATGCATCTGGAGCTCCAAATATCTTCCGATTGAGCCGGAACGCATGGGTTGGATGTGGCGGTAACATTTACGTATTGGCTTGCCTCCAGTTTGGGGATGTTCGAATTCAGCCGAAGACGGATGATGAAGGTATACCCAGCTCACATGTTCACTACGTCCCTGATGACTGAGATAAGACTCTAGGTGAACAGTATTTTTTGGCTTCCTTTTTGCCCCAGTTGGATGCAAAGCTCGCCAAAGCAGCCAATTTACCCGCATATATGCGAAGACGACACATTCTCAGTGCACCTACCCTTGCTGAGGCCGTTAAAGGGTGCGACACCTATGTCGCAAATAGAGTCCTCAAAGGGTCTATGATTGTTGGGTGTGTAGTGGCCAAAAGTGATGGTTGAACATCATGCTAACATTGATAATATCTGGGCAGAGTTCTACGAACTGCGAAATGGAGGGCACAGTCCGCCACTGATCTTCAAAAGAAATACATTGCGAATAGGTGGCTGAACAGTAAAGCCAACCGGAAGGGCGGCGGAGATTCTCTGTCCGAGGACGAAATACAGAGACTGACGAAGGGTAAAGCTGCAAATATCATCACTCGGCTGAAACACGGAGCTCAGGTGCGCTTGGAATGAACTTACACTGCATTTTGAGGGCTCACAGCACCGTAGTTACGCTATGAAAAGAAACTCAAGGAGACCAAAAAAATAAACACCGCAGCCAAAAATGAGCAGGAAAGATTGGCGAGGTATAAAGTACACGTAGGACCTCTCATAAATATTATCGATGGCCATGCTTACTCTGTCCCTAATATCTAATGCCTATATTGCCGATGATTGGAGCTTGACCGCGTCTGAGATCAGTGGTGAAACCGCCAAGTCGCTCTGCAAAGTCAACACCGCCGCCTGTTGTGCTGTAGTGATTGCTTGCTCCAGATCCTTGGGGTTATGGAATGCCTTGGGGTTTTGGGAAAGCGATGCTAGAATAGCGCCCACAAACGAGTCGCCCGCCCCAGTGACATTCGTCACATTGTCCACAGCGAGCCCAGGGAAATGCTGCAATACGATGATTTCCTTGTTATTTCCTTGCGCAACAACGTAGCGAGCTTGAGGGTTACTCTTCTCCCGCCCCCATGGAGAGGTTGTGGCGTCTTTAGGGTCAATGCGCGCAACGATGATCGCGCCGCGCTCCCCACATTTGATGATGAGATGTTGGAAGAACGGGAGGAGGTTGATGGCCATTTGAGCAATCCCTTGATCGATGAGGAAAGATAATGTGCCTTTGCTAACATCGAGGTCTGTGACATTTCTTCTTGCGAGCTGTTCCAAGTCCAGGCGGAATGCCGAACCTAGCGCCATGCTCTCGATGGTTGACCACCAATAAGGACTGGACGATAAATTGTAGGGATCAGCTTGAATGGTGTTGTAGACGTGCATGAGTTCGAGAAGGTTGGGCGAGAAGAATGCAATAAGTGGTTCCGTGATGTCGGGTTTGACTAGCGAGGCTTCTATCGCTGGGAGGATGGACGCCGATTTGATGACAGAAGTGGGTTCGCTAAGCTAACGTCAGTGGGTAGTACTATACCAGATTCCCGAAACACGCACAAAAAAACTGCAAGAAAAGATTGAGAGTCATATCTATCGTTGCACTGGAAAGACTTGCCCTGAATACGGTGCTTCTCACAATAGTTCACAACGCCTTTGATGGCATCTGGAGAAAGATTGCCGTCGATAGCCACGATTTTTGGAATATGCTTCCGTAGCTGTGGTATGATCTAATTTCATCGTTGGTACATGCTCTGGCGGTCAGAAAAATGAAAATTTAAACCTGTTCATCAACAAGAGCTTGAGTGATTTCCATGTCCGCCACCCCACCGACCAAGTTGCCAGCGCCATCAAGCACCATATCGCAAACAGCTGTCTTTTTATCGCTCTTCAGGAGACCATCTGTCCTCATACCTAGTTTCTCTGTCTCATCGACTATAATCTTGCCAAAGCTGTCCTCCCCAACAGGTGCTAATAGTAGTGACGATAAAGGAAGTTCTTGTGCGGTTAAGATGCGATGAGCCGTTTCAGCAATATTACGCGCAACACCTCCCATAGACAGGGAAATCTTTCCAGGAACAGTGGACTGTTTCACCAGTGCAGGGTCAACGTCACCATCCGCTTGGGCCGTGATGTCCACAGCCGCAGATCCAATGACAACGAGGTCCGCGGGGGGCTTTAGTCTAAATCAGCACGTCGACACTTTGAAAAACGTGATCAGACGAACGAGGGTGATGTCTTCTGTAGCAGTTGTGCTAGGAAGGGTGGTGTTCGCGATGCCCGAGAGCCCCTCCTCTTCAACCAAAAGTGGGGTATATGAAGAGGGGAGGTGATCCTGTGATAACGAATAAGTTACAACATTCAAAGTCGCAGTGAAGCAAAAGCATACATGACCGTTTACTAGCTTGGCGTACTGAACAGCGATTTGGCCACCTACATTCACATCAGTTCTGCGTACTCTTGTCAAGCAGGTCTGCCTACCGATACGCGCAGTGTTCTTTAAAAGGCCTATGTTAGAATCCAAAGATTCCCCTTTTGTCAGCTCTGCGACCCGCGCCAAAATCCACGGCGTTACTTCTTTTCCACGCTTGCTCATTCCATTGGTTTCCGATTCCGCTATCGCTTGTTCGACCAGCGTCTGAATTGCCGCTCCTTTCGCTTCATACTCCTGAGGTATGGGAACAGCAATAAGAGCACCGTTCTCCATCCCAAGTTGCCACTGCGAGTCTGTTTGCGGGGGTTCATGAACATAGCCAGGGAGGTTGAGCAATAGCACTGACGGAGGATCTTTGCCACGCTCGTAGGGTCATCAACGTTCCACGGAACCTGTTCTTATGAGTCGGTGACTAGAGTACTGCAGCGGCAAAACTGACCGTAAATCCGCTCTTACGAGAGAAAAAGGCGGGAAAATCACGAGTGTCGCTGTAGGAAAGAACAGGAACACCCAATGTCTCCTAAACGGGAGTGAATACGACATATAGACGGGGTGAGAGACAAGAGTCCCACGAGATATTCGAGTGTCCTACACAGGTGTAAATCATGGGTGCAGCAGGATAATAACAGGGCATACTGACTTTCCAATATCAAGAATGGACTTGACACCCGCAGAGACGAGGCCCACAGGGCAACGAGTGAGCTCATGTAGATCAGCAGACACGTCCATTGCTGCAACTTAGCATGAGTCCTGGCCAAGTGAGAAGGAAAAGTTAACAGACACGCCTCTCCTCCTCGATGCACGCCACCAAGACTGCAAAAGTTATGGATTCTTAGTGTCCGCCAACTCTTCATGTGAAGCAATTACAGTCGTACCCTCCAGTGGAAAACACCTTTTTAACATTGGTATGAGACAATAAAATACAATAAAAACAAGCCAATACCAACGGACCTTGATACCAGCCAAGGCAGAAAATATGAGCGTAGCGCTGCATGTCGTACCTTTGCCTCCAGTTCAGTAACGTTGGGCCTGGGAGTCTACCTACACTGACCTCCATCTGCCTTGGAATTGATAGCCGGAGCAATATCCCTCCTTGATACTTTGACTTTCTTCCTATCGGGATCAGCGAGCCTCTCAATTTCGAACCTCTCCAAACCAATCTTTACCCTCCCATCCAACAAGCCGACGGTGGCAGGTACTGAGCCAGACGAGCGTACAATGTTCTCCAGTTCCAAGGCCAATTGCAGGTTGGTCGGATAGGGCATTCCATGAGTGACGAGTGCGGTTTCAAGAGAAACGACGGGGCGCCCTGCCGAGAGGGCGTCCTGGACTTCGGGGTGCACGTCGACGGGTGCGGCGGATCGTTCAATGGCCGAGAGACGCGAGAGGCGACGGCCACAAGCGCGGCCAATGGCGCGTCCATAGCGTCCATGGCGGACAAACGACATCATCGTGGACACCCTCCGGCAACGACAGAAATACCGCATCGGCCCGGCAGCCCCCGGGTGGCCACCATCCTTCATGGCGTTGGCTCCTGCTGCATCTGTCGACGGCTCACTCAACATTCCAGAGGGCAGATGCTCAATATCCCACTCGCTTGACGTACAAGAGATCATCAGTTTTGTACAGGATGACGGGGCTGGTGCAACGGCTGTCTTCATTGGTATCAACCATTTCTCTTCAAGTTCATCGTGTGGTTCATCTGCTAACCCCTACACAAGGAACAACCCGAAACTCTTTCAAAGGTCATCCAAATCTCTATACATGAAAGCAGTCGGTAACAGTTTTAGTGCAGGCAAGACGGTGACACATCTGGAGTACCAGGCGTACACCAAGCTCGCCCTTAAAACTATGGCTGAAATTGTCCGTGATGCCACTCACTCTGCCACTCACTCTGAGTGTCAACCCCTTCAAAAAACCGATGGAACGTACGTGGCATCGCTCAAGCGCTGTGCTGTCCATCACCGCATTGGCCCAGTGCCGGTAGGAGAGCCATCTATCGGTGGGTGTCCCGTCGGCAGGACAAGCGTCCAAGCTGAACCCTGCTCCAGTCATTGCCGTTTCCTCTCCTCATCGAAAAGAAGCCTTCGTGGCTTGTGAAAGGATACTCGAGGATGTCAAGAGAAAGGCTCAGATATGGAAGCGCGAGTACTACAAGGGAGAAGATGACACCAAGGCAGAGTGGAAGGAAAATCACTGAGATTCCAGGCGATACTGAAAGCGTACATGCTGTTTCGTGTCCAATGCAGATTGTGATGATGATAGAGTTGCAGGGTATTTAGTCCTTTAGTCAATCTTCCAATCCTTGGTGACGGTGTCGTCTTCGGAGCTGACAAGCAGTTCCACTGACCAGATAACGAGCGTAAAGAAAATGTTCATCCATCTCCACCATATCTGCGACGAGTGGTCCAGCACTAGGCAAAAGCAGTGAGAAATTTATAATGTTTACAAAATCGATAACGCACAAAGAAGGTGAGAGTAGACCGTGATGAATATCGACTGGCGGTAAGTCAAGAGAATGTGAGTGAGCATAGATGTCTGTCAAAATTAAATTATATATAGTCCTCCCGCGTGTGTCATATGCTCTTACCGGACGGTCGGCCCAGCCATTATCAACACCTTCCTCCGACTCCCAACTGTCAACTCCTATGGTAGGTAGAATCCGCGAGGCCAGGTGCAGGATACTCAGCCGGTACAGCAGTGCAATGAGAACAGGCTTCGGTAACGTGTTGATCACAAAATTTAATAGTGTCTGGAAGTGGGGGTATATGTTTGGGAGTAATGGAGCACTATACGCAGCGTCTCAATGATAGCATCGGGAAGCGACAGCGAGGGACATACTATGAGGATATAGGATCGGTAAATGACTTTTGGTCGAAACCGCAGAGCCACACATTATAGGCCAAGATCACCGCCAGTCCAGACGATTCGATGATGTTCGTTCGTCTCAACCCGAAGCCAATAAACGTCAGAAACACAAAGGCAGTAAGCGCAACTCCGAGGAGCGTCGATGACAACGGCGACGACGCGGCATTGGGATACGACTTTCCCCATCATTAGTCATGATATCCAAGGATAACATCTGGCTACTCACCACAATGATCCACCAGGCCGAAGCGACGTACGCAACAGCTGCCGCCACCAGAAACACAAACTGATAACTCTCACCCCTATACACCAACTTTTTGCCTTCCTGCCCGAGCTTCTGTACCACGAGCAAGCTCGAGAGCCCCTCCATGACGATGAACAACGGACCAGAGAAGGTTAGGGCTGTTCCCCACCAGTCCCCTGCCGCGATCAGCCAAGGGCTCACAGAGGACGAGAAAAGGTTGAAGCAAACGAGAAGAAGGAATGGGTGCATGGGCACTTGGAGGACGGAGAGCGCGTCTGAACCCCATAGGAGTATGAGAGTCCCATGTATCACCGCATGGGCACACAAGAGAAGCGAGAGGAGAAGAAAGGCCTGTTTTGATAGCGTCGCAAGCGTCAAAGGGAGGAAAACAAGTATTTGGAAAACGGTCGAGAGTCTAGTGGCTGCTGCGTTGAGTTTTGTGTTGGCACATCCACCAGAAGATGGACTTGCCTTGCTGTGCCCGATATTGCCTTCCAGATGATCCACGGATTGAACATTTGTGAGAAAGGTCAATCCGAGAGTCCAAGGGATGGTAAACTACAGTACTTGCCAAGTTGTGACATGCATCGGGACTCGCGGTGTGACACATCGTGGACATTATAATTGTGGTATACAATGTATATGGTAGTATCAGAACGAGACGGCGAATCGAGTTCGCTAGCGAGTCAAACGACGTCGAGTGGAAACGATGGGACCTCCAGATCCATCATGGGCCAATTTACTCTGGTGGGGATTCAACAGCCCTTTCTCCTCGGCAAAGTCAGTCGCACGAGCAAGGGAAGCTGGGTCAGAGGGAGGAACATAGTACTTGTCGATGATCGGAATCTGCAGCAAGTTCATTTTGGGTGTGATAACAACCATATGGTTCGTCTTGACCTCCATCCAATCAGCTAGTAGACATAGTGAGTCAGCCTCCTCGTGTTGAGTGCTCATATTGAACACGTTCCTACCCCTTTCAAAAGTGAGTGGCTCACTGGCGATCATAATTATGTTTTCCCGCTTGTCTGACTTGGTCATCCTATAATGGCCACCTTCGGCATATTCGCTAAACTCGGTTCCTGATGAGAACCACTATAAAAACCAGTAAATAACATTAATATCCCAGCCAAGGGAGATGACACACCAAAGACGCAGCCTCGTCCTTTCGAGAGGAAATATAACGAGTGACTACCACACTCGAACCATCCGTCACACAAAAATTCATTAAACTTGGCTGTACAAGTGTGAACAGCTACCCGGGATGAGTGCTGATAAAAAAAAATCTACCTCAGTAATACTAGCTTCTTCGGCATATTCATTGAGTGAAGCGATCGTTTCGAGCATGGCCTTTCGTAAAATTTCCGGAGTGAACATTGAAGCATCAGGATCGGGAAGCTAGCACGAAACAATAAGCAACCATGCATGATAAGAATAGCTTCCAAACCTTTGATAAGAACAGTGCAAAGGCCCATTCAGAATCTGACCAAACATTAGTAAGAATCGCATGTCCGGTATGCTCAAGGTTCCCCCTCTCACCTGTGTTTCCTTGAACCATAGAGAACACCGGATCCGACAAGCCAGCCTGTAGACGACGTTTCATCCGAGGAAAATCCGCAACACCGCCATTGTGCATAAACTAGAACCGGGAGAGACACTTCAATTCACACTCAAGGTAAAACACAGATGCAAACATACCATCAAGTTCCCGTAGACAAACGGATGGCAATTGTCTAAAGATAGTGTTCCGGCTGTTGTTGCACGGACATGGGCACTAGAAAATCATTACGCCAACTTGCTCTAACGAGAGCGACAAACACATACAAGACGAGAGGAGATTTAATCTTCACTGCCAGTCGACCAAGGTTGGCATTGTTCCACGCCTAAGGAACCAAATTGTAATATAAGCATCCACAGCCGATTTGATCTTGCAGAAAGCTCACAGGAGTCACGGACGTGAAAACGCAAGGCTGGCCACCAAGTTCTGGGTCGTATGCCGAGTCATACCATCCTAGACGGAGGGTTCATACATGCCAATTCCGACGCGGCCATAAAACTTACCGACACCAAACCCGTCGCCATTTACAGGCCTCCTGCGATCCAACCGAAGTCTCGAGTCGAATGCTTGGTTAATGATGGAATGGCATGGCCGTGTGAGCAACTAGGAAGCATATGGAAATGAGTTTCCCAGCATGATGGCAGAATGGAGCAAACGCCAACATGGGATAGTTGCACAGGAGATGTTCCCTTGTATATCACAAAACGGCACATGAGAGATTAGAAGGGCAGCCGCTGTCGAAGCGCCAAAAGGCGGGTATACGAATGAAAGAGACAGGGAAAATGGGCGGATCATTGACAAGGGATCCGAGATGGGGCAAGTATTACGTGCGATCACGATTTGCCGCACAGCCATATCGCAATCCACAAATTGATTTTCAGGAGTCCAGTACCTATATGCATAGAAAATTGGGCTAATTCGACAAAGTATGTATAGTCTATAAAAATTCCTTGGGTCGCTTGGTAAAATCTCCGCCAGACTCATCGTATACCATACCAGCGACACGGAACGCCAGTTCTGTGACAACCATGTCAGCAAGACTATAGCTAGACAGTAGAGTCAAGTAACATACCATCAGCCTGGGTGCGAATTGCTGCTTCAGCATAGACTCTGACCACATCTTCTGTGCCACTAGGCCGTACGAAAGCACGCCCACCCTCATACTTCAAAACGAGCTCGTCGATCCTCTGTTGAAGTCCAGCAGGGCTGACTAGGCGACGCTCGGCATCAGTAGTCACAAAGGCGTTTCGATCGTTGACGACGACCTTGACTAGTCTGTTCGGCAGATCCATGTAAAGCGAGTCCCACTCTATCCCAGAATATGATTTGTGGGCCAAAACCACTTCCACCAAAAGCGCATCGGATAGGGCATCACCAACCGTCTGGTTGATCAGATGAGTCAAGTTGATAAGATGGGTCAAAGCAGTCTGCTGCGCTGGTGTGTCGGGCTCATACTTCTCTAGCACTTCCTGCGTATTCCGCGAGAACAAAACTGTTCCATGACCATTGGCCTCAAAGTAAACGCCGATGTCAAAGCTCTCGGCTGCATGGTGAAGGTGCTTTACGCCAGTGGGCACGCATTTAACAGGCAGCCTCTGCAGGTCTGTTGGTGACCATGAATTAGAGGTTTAAGTAGAGAGGGCTGCTCACCTCTGTAAGATACTTCGTTGATGCACCGTTCGCATAGGCAGTTTGTACAACGCCGACCTTGAGCTGACCTTGCAGACCTGAAGTCTTGACAAGGTCGACAATAAATGCGGCGACCAGGGTGGCAATCTTATCGCCGTCAAGCATGCGGAACTGGCCCCTTTGATCGATGTAGAAATACATGAGCCGATCCGCATCACCGTCGAGACTACAACCGCGTTGCCCAGGAGCTAATTTCCCGTGCAAAGAAGGGGGTAAACGCTGCATGGTCTTGACATAGTCCGCGCCGCAAGCATTATTAAGAGCCCCTGAGGTACCGATCGAGGTGTTCTCGAGAGTGAATTGTAAGGTATCCCCAAGATAGGTTGCAAATTTCTCTGCTACAGTGGCACCCACACCATTTGCACAGTCAATCAATAAAGGACTTATCTTGGGCCTGCCTGCCTAGTATCGCTCGATTGGGAAAACCTAAATCATGCAGGCGGTAGCAACTCACCACAAGCTTTTTGAATGCACCCGGCCAACTTGGTGTAGTACCCGTGCTCAGTGTCTTCACCGTAATCCAGAGGAGTGCCCTTCGAGTTGATAGCTCGCACAAGGTAATGAAGGATAGGGGTCGCAGTGATTCCCGCGTCACGGCTTTCTGCTCCTGCGGCTTTGATGCCGTCCCGGAGGGCGGCGACTAAGACTTCCCCAGATGGTCGTGTGTCACGAGCGTAGACGACCCGAGCGGGCTTAGTTATGTCGATATTCAAAGAACGGATGGTGTGCTCGATAGTAGCGATGAGTTCAGCTGTCGTCGCTGCATTGGCCATATCAGTGGCGTGACCCTCCCAGGTAGCCTCAAGCATTTCCCCTCGGGGGTCAACCAGTTTGACACCGTTGTCCTACTTGGATGTTAAGCTCGCACCCCATGGAATACTCATGGAGCAAACCTGTTCGGGGTTGTGAGACGCGGTGATCATCACTCCGATGGCTTTACCATTGAACCTCTTGCTTCGGAGCGCGGCCAAGATGCCGACGCGGAAAATAACAGACTCCAGACGGTTGCCACTGGGGCGAGACGAAGATCAGGCTGATCGGGGCGGGTGGGATGGCGGGACACTCACAGGGTCCTGAAGCCTGCGGTTCCATATTGGTACTGGAAGTAGGTGGGCTTTGGGTGAACATCGGAGAATGCAGCGATGTTGTCGTACGAGAAAGACATGGTCCTTGGGGGGGGGCCAAACGCGACACGCCTCTTATCAAGCGGACTGAGGGCTGACCGCCGAATGAGGTCATCTGACCGATCGCTACTAGTGGCAGTGACACAGCCGTGGCCCCTCCTTTCAGTCCAAATCCACACCAATGCCTGCCAAATCCCCAGCCCAGGCTCTTCTCGAGAAGGCGGACAAGAAGGCCAGCTCCTCGACAGGATGGTTCTCCTCTGCGTCCACCAAATTCGAGGAGGCAGGTGACATGTATCAGCAGGCGGCCAATAGCTTCAAGCTCGAAAAGCTATTTAAGGAGGCAGGAGATGCCTTTGCACGCGAGGCAGAGTGCAGAGAGAAGTGCAGCGAGTCGAGCGAAGCTGCCAACGCCTGGTGGAATGCAGCAAAGGCATACAAGAAGGGATATCCCGATCGTAAGGACCGTCCACCTGTCACCGTCTGGCGCCTTCCTTACAGCTTCTAGTCGCCGTCCAGGCATTGGCTCAAACTATCACCCACCTCACAAAGTCTGGCAGGTTCCGACAAGCCGCCGACCGCGAAAAGGAAATTGGCCAGATCCACCTGCAAGAACACCATGACCTCGCCAAAGCTTGCGAGAGCTTCGAGAGAGCTGGTGATTGGTACGCTCAGGAAGACGCCTCGGCGTAAGCAGTGCTTTCGGCGTTCATTGCTGAACCACGGTTCTGAATTTAGATATACAGGACAGCCAATGCTTGTTACAAGGATGCAGCCGATCTGCTGGCTGATTTGGGAGAATACCCTCGGGCTATCGCTCGTTACGAACAGGTTGCAGATCACTCCTTATCTTCTGCATTGACTAAGTACAGCGTGAAAGAATATTGGCTGCGGGCTGGTCTTTGTGCACTGGCTATGAACGTAAGGAATACGCCATGGTTCGAGCGTCTTGTACTGAGTTCATATTGCAGGATGCCGTCACCGCGAAGCGTAGTGTGGCGAAATACAGTCAGCAAGATACCACATTTCTTTCGACACGGGAAGCCAAGTTCCTCCAAGCGCTCATCGAGGCTGTAGAGGGTGGTGACACTGATATGTTTACGGGAGCTGTAGGCGAGTTTGACTCGGTAACCAAGTTGGATAACTGGAAGACCAGCATTCTGCTTCAAATCAAGCGAAAGCTTGAGAGCGAATCCTGGAGTGGCTTGACCTAGATTAGACATATTGTGACGTATCCTGCTTCCAAAAATAGTTTTGTATTTTGACCACGTCGACACCGACTCGCTACACACCACGATGGACCTCCTCCCAGCTCTGCTCCTGCGCATCTTGCACTTTTTATACGCCCTCATTTCCCTAATACACTCTTTCTGGAAGCGCCAAACTCGACCATGCCCGCAGCCCCTCAACTTCCCTCGTCCGCGAACACCAAAAAACCTCGCACTCGTATTCGTCACGGACCCCAATGTTCCTCCACATACCGCGGAGAAGACCGTTCTCCAAAGTGTATTGAATGCCGTAGACTGGTGTCGGACTGTGGGGATACCTAAATTGACTGTTTACGAGGAGCACGGTTGGAAACACAATTCGCCGTTATGCTGTATGACGCTAACATGGGACATAGGACTGATGCACCACCTAGAACCACAGATTCGCGAAGCAATTCATACCCAGCATTCTGCACCACCTTCCAGTAACTCCGATGATGAATATCAGCCGCTTACACCTCCCTCGTCGGACTACTCAGACTCCCGCCAACTCTCGCCCTGCCACAACAGCTTCGATATTACACAAGCCACAGTAATTGATGGGCCTACCTTGAAGAAGGGACAGTTACCAGGTAAAAATCACTCCATACATATACCTTCCTCCCGGGCTAACCTCATTTCAAGTTCCGCACCCTCAGCCGCCCATTACGCTATGTCTTCTTTCATCTAGATCGTCGAAATCTGCGATAGCAAACACCGCTCGTTCGCTCTTCGTCGCACAGAAGCGGAAGCCCACTAAAAGTGGGCAACGGACCAAAAAGGGTTCCTTTGCCTTGACTGTTGACTCCCTGGATTCCTTACTCGAGGGTACGTCATTTCGGTACATTTATGGCACCTTGAGGCTTGACCACAGCCCAGACCATAACGGACTGTCATCGCCAGATTTCATGCTGGTACATCCCATCAATCCCCCGCAATACAATAGGACTCCACTTGAATTACACTGGTTTTCCTCCTTGGCATATCCGTCTCACCGAAATCTAGTAAGTTCAGCGGCATCTCGACATATTCGGTGAACGTTGAAACATTTGATGGATAATAGCCATAACAAATATTTTGGCCAGCCTCGGGCATGGCGGGTTTGGTTACAGAATCGATTAACATATACCCCAAGCCCAACAACCCTAGACGAAATCAGCTTTAGATATGCTTTGGATGATTTCGCTGCGGCTGAGATGCGATTTGGAAAATAATGACTGGCATACAAGCACGATGATAGCAGGCTCCAGAGGCCATTTGCGGCCACACTCCGAAAGCATTCAGTGGTATGCCTGTGCACAACGCGCCCTTCCTGTTTCGGCGCACTTTCTATACTGGATCTAGTGTGATCATTACCACAGCTGTATACCACCATTTTTAACAGCATTTTTTCAGCGAAATAAAAACAACTCCACTGCCAGCTAGGGTGAAACTGTCAGGGATCTTCGCTATACTGATATGTGGAGTTTTCATCGAGCCGAAAATGTTAATTAGGCAGTGTGCCTTATTGTGGTGAAATGCGCCACCTGAGCGAATCAATAATTGACGCGAACAAGTTCGGTAGCCTCTGATTTCCGACACGCCAACACACAGATCTGTATATAAGCAAAAGCTCCGCTTGACTGCGAGAAGCATCCCCCCCACACAGCAGGCGCTACCAAGCATTACTACCAGCGACGTACCACGACCACGGATATGTCGGATCTAATTTACCCCCCACCTTCTTCCAATCTTTCTCGTCACAGTTCTAGGTCGCCACGTCGCCTAGAGACCGACCCCACCTGCGAACACAGCACCCGAATGTTATGTCCTCGTGCAAAAAAAAGGATTATTGTATGTTGTGACGGGTGAGAGTGCTTTAGGCGGTACCTATATGTGCCCACTAAGCTGACCGTTGGCTCAGAACATGGCAGGACGGACTCTCAGAATACCGCTCGAAATATACCAACGTGCTGGTGGGACATGTTTTATCTCTCTGCCCTGGCAACCCTTCACACCTTCAGCAGCGCCTAGCAAGGGCCATCAATCATGAGGACACACGGCAAAACAGCCAGGGTTTTGATACCTCCGAAGGTTCTCCAAACAATCTACCCATCCAACAAATTGTGTACTACCAGTCGGGGGTTGGTACGGACAAAAATCCCTGGTCGCTGTACGTTGAAGGTGCTGCGCGCTATTCTACACCTGCATAGGCTTCCGCCTCATTGACAACCATTTGATTAGGTGCCACCGGATCTTCTTGGGTATATATTAAATTATTGGACTCTTGTGATAGGGATCTAATTAACCGCCTACTCATAGCCGACAAGGTCGAAGATGCATATGCATTCATTGCCCAGTGCGTATCTATGCCCCAATAGACGTCTTATTTAGTAACCATGTGAATACAGCAATTATTGCCCAGGCGATGATGTAAGTAACATTGCCTCGCCTCTCCGAGGTTCCAGCTCATGTATGGCTTCAGATATACCTCTTCGGGTTCTCAAGGGTGAGCCAGCTTGTGTGCACAGCTGATGCATCTTATTTTGATGCTGGTTTCATATAGGGTGCTTACACCGTCCGAATGGTGGCTATGTTTATTGTACGTCTTCTCACATGATAGATGTGATCTCATATGCTGAGCGACCCGAAATAGGGAGAGATCGGAATTCTCGACCGCAGGGATATGGACCACTTTGCCGCTATTTTCGTGAACTTCCAACGGCGCAGCACGGTCAAGGACCCGAAAGGTTATCGCTTTCATTCATCATGCTACTGAGCCAAAACTTCGATCACTTACATTCCATACAGAACAACAGCTAATCGAGGAGAACCTAGCTCCATGGCTCGATGCCATGTCGAAGGGGAAGCAAAGAGCTGATGTTGATAAAGATGGATTCAACATCAAGTGCGAAAACCATGATTTATCGCTATTCCTAACTCCTTATACTATTTTGCACAGATGCATTGGAGTTTGGGATACTGTTGGCGCCCTAGGCCTTCCGGATGAAGTGTTAATTCAAGGAAACCAAGAGCAGTCTCTTTGGCTTCAAAAACCCTGGAAAACTCGGTAGTCATATACATTATGCGTTCCAAGCCCTAGCAATGAACGAACATAGAAAAGACTTCGTGCGTCGCCTCTATGCGTATATTTAATCATAGGTCTGAACCGGCAGCAGAACTGCAACAAATTCCATAAAACTGAGGCGGGGCGCAAAAATGGACAGGTGTTGAATCAGGTGTGCATCGACAGTCACTACCAAATTACTAGACTAACGAAGTTCTGAAACTAGTGCTGGTTTGCGGGTGAGTCATTTGTCTCTTCGATGTGATCTAGAGTCCCTCAGTCTTTATCGTAAATCATGGTAGGTTGCCACTCAGATGTAAGTAATTCCACGTCCCTACTAAGTCGTCCCTTCTCACTCAGTGTCTAGATTGGAGGAGGATACTTGAACCACGATCTCTCTGATGTTGCTTTGATTTGGATGGCGGTCAGTATCCATTCCTTGAAAAGTCTGTTAAAAGGTGCTCAAGGAAGCATAGGCTAATGTTGAATCGATTTTGAGCTTGGATGTTAAGTATCTCGAGGGGCTCCTGGAACCCGTTGCAAAGTGGGGTGAGCAGAAACCTCACGAGTAAGCAAAGGCCGTGTCGCTTTTTTTTTTATCGTCTAATTAAGCCCGCGTATAGTTCCGCAACCGGGGTATTCGCTCTCGCCCGCACCATCACACGGGAGTTGCCTACCAAAGTTGACGGGAGGACTCACGAGTATATTCATCCTTCTGCCTTGGCGCAGATAGCACCGTACCCGGACCTGGAGGCTGTCATCAAGAGCAAGCCAGAACTAGTCTGGAAACTCAAACTCTTGGAGGAACAATTTAAGAGGGTCTGGGATGATATATACGATCCGGATGGGCCTCGGGCGCAGGAGTATGTAGCGAAAGTGGTGAAAGAAATGGCCCGCGACTCGGGAATTTGGGGTGTCGGGTCGAAAATTAGCCGCCTCTTTAGACGTGCGACCAAGAGTGTCACAGGCGTCAAGTATGAGAGCGGAAAGCCGCTGCTTGAGCGAAGCAAAATTGGCGATATGGCTGTCAAAGCTGGTCTGCCCGTTACAGAGACACGACCTCCTATCCCCTAGCCTCTCATATGTCCCTCAACTACCTGGTACCCTAAGCGATACACAAACTAATTCGATACCTTATACAACTTGTAGTCTTATCTTTATTTATCACGCGTGTCTTTACCAATGTACGCACCTAATGCCAGCCCACGTGCACCATCCAATTCAGAACATGTGTTGTCCCGTGCTTATTGACATCACGATCGCCATTATATGCTTGGCAACACACTCCCTCGCTAACATCACATTAACCCGATGTACCCAAAGGCATGCCGACTCCAGTGAAGGATCTTGTGCGACTGTTACGAATCCTCTCCGATGAGCCCTTCTGGTAGTTCGAAGCAGTCTAGAGAAATCCACTGGGTTGGCCACAGGAACTCCAGCCACCGATAAGGAGGACAGTCCTAACTAACACGGCGGCCCGCTTTCTACATCATCCACGAGGTGTTGGACAGGGACGCGAGTGGGCTATAACCAGGCGTCCGACACGGGCGTTCTTACCTTCAACACCAGATTCAACCACGTCGACTTTCGAATCGACTTTCGTAGATGCCTCGGCCTCCACTGCCGTTCATAACGATATTTCTCTTTCCTGTCCCCAACAAGGCGATATGCCGCCCTCACCCTGTAGCAATAATGGGTCACTGTTTGCGATATGCTCGGTTTTCCGAGGGAGAAGTCTGCATAGAGGACTGATGAGGAGCTTCTCTTGCAGCATGCATATCCTCCTTCGTCTTCCAGGAGGAATGAGAACAATCGAATCAAGGGACACAGGCCCGTGCCTGCAACAACGCTGTTTGCACGCGAAGCAGCACCTCTTCACTTGCCTTATCTTGATGAATATATTTCTAAGCTCCCTAGGCCACCTTTCTCTCGTTATTCAGGTCAAGATCAAAGCAAAGTTATGATTTTTGAGCCAATGAGCCAGCTCGAAATTTTAGGGAAGTCGCTTGATGATCTAGAAGTTAATTCCACGGCGATTCCGTTTTGGCGAAACAGGAAAACACTCCTGGGTTCTGCCATTAACGCTACAATTGGAGTTCTGGTTTGTTCCATCGTTATACATCCTTGAATCTATAGTAACATCTTGCAGGGTTCCAGTGCTCTGGCCCCCTTTTATAGTTTACAAGGTGTTTTCAACACGGTGCAGATGTTCGCGCTGATATTGAGCACTATAGGTATGGTTGCGTATACATACCCTTACATCGATTGCTTACCTTGCACTGGCAGTGCCTGTAAGTGGAAGAAACCTCCAAGATAAATGGAGGAAGCTCTTTTTGGGCACAATGTAAGTGAAGAGTAATCTCTAATAATACTCGCTTAAGCCAGCCCTATTCAGTCCAAACGTTCTTGCACTGAACTTCGCCTCCGTGCTCACTCAATCACTGATTTTTCTCCTTCTGTTCATGACGATTGCGGCAGGTCTCCTTTACTACTTCTATCGTACCACTGTTCGTTGCGATCGGTACAATATGATCGAGGGCCTGCAACAAACAGAGCCGGAAGGAGGTCGTTGGGGACTGGTCTTTGTGACATTCCTTTTGACGGTTATTTATTTGCCGATGAGCACTATGGCTGTCCACGTTCTTGTCTGGTCGCAGGATCTATGGGTCGTACCCAATCCTTATATCAACGGCACCTCGCCTCATAACCCTCCCCCTCTCGGCCCTTCGAATGTGTTCAAGGATCCTTTGGATTTTTGCTGGACTACAACCATGAAGCGCAATGAAATCAACTATGCACCCGCCATTATCGTTCTATCTGTTATTATTCTTGCTCTTGTAAGTACTAATCCGTATATCTTTGGTCAAATCTTAAAGTATATCCCCCAGTTGACCATATGGTATCCGATTGCACTACGTCGAGTAATTCAACAGTCGGTACCCAAAGTCGATGCCTATACCGAGCTTGGGCATCTACGGCGACCATGGGATATGGACAGCGAGTATCACCGGTTGCTTTCGCGGGATAGCAACCCTTTTGCATTTCTCTACGGCGGTGCGTGCTCTTAGTTCGTATATCCCACGTGCTCTGATGGTATGTTTCTTCGATTCAGCCTTTCGCCGGGGCTGGGGAACATATGAATCCACGTATCTTTTTGCCAAGCTCAGCACCCTCTTCATCATTGCAGTAATCGACTCCGATAATTGTCTTTTTCGATCTCAATCTCGGACCCTGATACCCATCATCCGTCAAATCCTCCTATTGCTATCTACTATCGCATTTTTTGTCGCTCAGTGTATATTTGCCCCCTTTTTGGACCCCGTCAATAACGCTAGTGAATGGACCTCACGACTGAATTATGTGACAACGTCTACGACTGCCCTACTAATTGCTTTGGATGTACCAGGGAGGGATATAATCGATACCTATGTGTTGTACAGGTTAGTAATATCTCTCACTGTTCGACTGTCGTTAATGCTGCTTGTTCACAGTATTTATATTGTGACATACGGACTCAGCTTTTGTAAGTCAGACAATTATGTACATGTGGCATCGAAACAAACTGCCTCCAGATTTTTCTGCTATCAACACCAGCATAATGCAGCGTGCTGTTAAGAGTGCGTGTTTTCTTAGCTTATGAATGTAGTCATGCCAATCAAAACATCTCAGGGTTAACGCGTCGAATTGACTTCAGTAAGTTGGTCATTAAAACGCCTAAGTTCTACCTCATTGACCAAACAGGCATTGACGTATTTTCTCCTCGGTAAACATTGAACCTATGACATTCTCGTATTATGACTGACTTAACGACATAGCCTGGATATATCTTCGTCCTCCGTACACCTCAAGAGGCGCATCTGGCAGGAAGCTATCTCAACTTTACTTCTCACTGATCCAGAAACTCGTATCTCCGAGAAACAAGCAATGGTTTACGCTCAAGCCCGCGACTCGGAATTTCCCCCCTACTTGCTTAATTTTACCGGCTCTCCCGGCGAACGCCATGCCGAGAATATTAAGGTTTGGTCAACTCTCCCTCGCCAGATGCTCAGACGGGAAATAATACATTCATTTCTAGATCCTGCGCGAAGTTGGGATCTCCGTGTACACCAAAGCAGTAGCATTATTGTCAGGGCCTGATAACGAATGGTACAAGTCCCTGGAAGATGAGATACAACAACATCATATTGGCCCAGATTGTTATTGGAAAGATCCTAGAAAACCCAGCCTTGCCCATCGCACAAACTTTGGTAACGCTTGGTGGATACCTTTTCCCCCGACGCTTGTACGTTACTTTGTTCTCTATTCCGCGACATTCTTACAAGCATGTGCAGGTCATGCACTATGACGATGGCCGTACGGCTGTAATACAGGAAGTGGCAGATCTTGAGACATATATTACGCAAAATAAGGACTCCAACATCCAAATGCGGAGACATGTCAGAATATCCTTGAGGGCGCTAGAAAATCAGAGAGTGATTTGGCCCTACGATCATATCAAGGTAGGGCAGCTCTTGTTCGCTCGTCTTTGCTCCGGAGCTCATCAATACTCCTAGTCTGTCGGCCAACAGTCCTTCTGGTGCTGTAATCGACATCGTTATACCGCTCGGACATCGACGCACTTCCATTCATGCTTACTTCATATCAAACGGAGAGGGAAGCTTAGCTGGCAGGGAATTAAAATCGGAAGCGGCTTTGAAGTTGAGCTGGTGTATGCCCGTGGGGTTTGCATCTCCGGAGAGGTAATTGGCCTTACGGAAGATTTCGATTTGACACCACCATTGGCTCGTTTCTTGGAGCTGAACCAAGATCAGATTCAGCCACGATCGCAAGCTATAGAAGAAAAACTGTTCACCTATAGGCGCTTTCATCGTAAAGAAAGTAAATGGAAGGAGCGGGTCCTCTCATATCGCTTCCTCGTCCATGTCTACAATCAACCACCTAGAGGTCCGAATGGACTAACTCAGAGCTCCATCGAATTCGAGCAAGATCCCCGCGTCAGGCAGTTGGTATTGCACAACGGTACTGCGCTTGAACAGACATTTACACGCTATGAGAGCGTAACGCAGGCACCCGCCGGGGCCTGGTGGTATATTTTTTGGGTAAGTTACTGTTTCTCCGTCATTAATGTCATCGATTAAGGTTTTCCGTAGGATGATTTCTGGAGGAGAAATCATGATACCGTTTCCCCTCTGACCCTACATGCAGCTGACTTCAACCCACACTACCCAAGTTCCATTGCATATACGCCGCTCCCTCGACCTGTGTTGGAAAAGTTTCTAGTAGAGAGAGGTCTTATGAATCGGAGGCCAAAATGGAGTGACTGGATCCATCACGGGTTCCTAAACAAGCTCTATCTTCGTCTAAATGAGACAGCATTTACTCTTGCGACCGGAAAGGTGAATGATCAGTTAGGTTTGTTTAACGAGTCATTTGCTAATCGTAGTGTAGTCTATTATGTTCCATCTCGGCCATGGATCAAAGGAACTGGACATGAATGAGGTCGACATCGCAACTCGTGCAGCCTCTTCGACGCTAGGAACGGGCCCAGGGACAGACCACGATGTTTCGTGGATCAGAACGAGGCCCGTGTATAGATGGGAGGGGATTCTGAGCGATCCTTTGCGCAATGGAAATGTACAAAGGACCTGGTTATCCAAACTCGGAGCATGGTTCGGTTTGACGCCTGTTTGGAGAGGTTCTGAGTCAACGAGTGGCTTGGCTGTGGATGTAGTTCTGGACGGAAGTGGAAGATATATACTTCTAGACAGGGGGTCGATATCTCAAGGGCGGAAGAGCACAATACATGACTAATTATGTCATATGTTTGGTGACAACGGTCGGCGACCAGTTACCCCCAGAAAGAGAAAGACAGGATTGAGCCAGGTACTTAAAGGGAGGTACGAGGAGAGCGAATTGGGAGCTGTGGAAATAAGCGATGGAAGATGAACTTACAGTAGGAAAGCGCAACAGATTTGTATCAAATAAAACAACCATAAACCAGTAGGATCATTGGGCGACGTTGGAGGGCCATTAGCTGGACTGACCAAGGCAACTCGGTTGCTGTGTTGCGGCCATTGAGGATAGATTGTCCAGGACCATCTGAAGGACATCTATAGTGGCATGTTTGAGTATGTTTAGGGACACTGTCAGGTCGGAATTTGCGTTTTTACTAAGAGTTACTGCTACTATCACGTCATATTATGCCCAAAAGATCGTATTCTACCTCCAATGCACTACCTCGCAGGAAGGAACCTAAAAGGGCGGAGAGGCCGCTTATAAGGTCACAGGGACCGCCCACCAAACCCAGGCTAGTGGTGGATGATGGTAGCGAAGCCGATGCCAGCTACTCTGACGAAGGAACTGGTGAAGAAGTGCTTAGTCAGGATGAGGATAGTACAGGGGATGAGGAGGACGTGGATGCTCCACGTGTGTCACAGTGGGTTGACGAGGATGAGCTTGAATCAGTTGAAGACGAGGGAAGTGAGGAGGAAAAAGCAGATACTGGCCCATCGCAACTGGTAGTTTTTCATTGCATTCCTCATCATGGTTTTGGGATACTAAACTCTTCTTTTAATCCAGAAAGTATTACAACAAAGTATTCTTGGACTACTACTGCTATTTAAACTGGTCAGCTAACTCTTTATTATCAGACCTTTCAAGTATTCCATTTGGGGCTCTGCGCAAAGCACGATATGTTCTGGACCAGACAGAAGCTGCGACCGACTCGGAAGGGAATGACGACAGTGAAGATGCATCCTCTGATAAAGAAGCAGATGCTGCTGCTGCTGCACAGTCAAGTAGGAGAGAGCTAGTAGGACACGGCAAAAAGACACGGATGGATATTCCCAAAAGGACTAATAAACATGCGTCAGTAATACTTGGCCTGGTCAATTCGGGTTCGGGTCTGACAGTTTGGATTCGTAGACCAACAGAAGTGAGCTCAAAGCGGCCTGTTTCGCGGTTGAGACAGGTTGTTGAAGTGAAAAAAGTTGTGAGCGACCCCCCTTTTTTTCCCCCCTTCTTGGGTGGACGCTCATGTTTGACGAGGACTCTCGAGATCCACGGTTTCTGTTCGTCGCGGGCGAAAATGTGGGAGATAAAATCCAACAGAATTATGAATTCCTCGCGGAAGCTCGTCGGAACGAGTTGGACACTCTGCGGGAAAACCTTAAACGTGCTAGGAAAATGTTACAGAATGCCCCGCGGCATCTACGAGGGGATTACGAAGGGGAGGTGCAGCGGCTAGAGCTAACAGTAAAGAGAACGGAGAGCATAGTGAACAAGGATCGCATGGATAGGATTCGGCGGGAGGCGCTGCAGAAAGCGTCAAAAGAGGAAAGGGAGAAGCGCAAGGAAGGAAAAGGCCACTGGTACCTCAAAAAATGTAAGCAGCTAACCATGCCTGGTAGTAGTATGTCCCTCACTCAGCACAGCCGAAAAACGGGAGCTCGTAAGCCGGGCAAGATACGAGGCACTTGCTGCAGAGGGTGGGAGACGTGCGGTGAGCAAGGCGATCGTGAGGCGGCAGAAGAAAATCAGCCAGAAAGAGAAAAGGTCGCGCCCGTTCCCCAAGGACGAGGCAGAGACGGGGGGGACGCGAAAACGGAGGGCTGCTGGGGGAGACAGCAACGAGCGCAAGCGGCAGAGGCTACTACATATTCAATAAGTTTGGATGTTACATGACGTATACTATTTGGAATAAATCTCTCTCCCTCTCCATGAGCTCAGAGCAGCTCGACCCAGCTGCATCTCCGCACCACCGTCCCACCTTGACCCCTCTCCAGCCCATCCATACCTCGATCTATTCGGTGGACGGTTCCGAGCCAAGTGACACCGACGATGATATCTATCGGGGCGAGCCACCGCCTTCCCCTACTGGTACACAATCGTCCTCCTCGGCCCCAGCTTCATCCTCCTCTTCGGGCTCGTTTCTAGCCGGGGGTCGCCTTGGGGCCTTTGCAGCTGTCGTTGAACATGCCATCACAAGATGGGCAAAGGGAAACACTTCGTCGTCCTCAAGCTCCTCAAGCTCCTCATCCTCCTCATCCTCCTTACGGTCCTCAGTCGCCACTCCATCCCGCCTCTCGAGTCGCCGTCGCAGGCGAAAATCGAGCGTGACCAGCTTGCACACCTTGTCTTCTGAGAAAGACATTGCTGCTCGCATTACCCGCATGAAAGCGCTTGAGGAATCCAGACAGATACCCAGACAGTTCATTTTATACCTGCCTCCCCCTCTCAGGGTAAGCCATACCTCCCGCCGTGTCATGAGAGATTCGGACGGAGATTCCACGACACAAGGACTTACACAGACGGCTTCTCTTTCCCTGGTCCTTAGTCGACTTGATGCGGCTCTCAAAAGAGCAACAAGAGCCAAGCGCCATATGGACCAGAACCGTGCTGGGCAGCCTGGTGCTGCCCGACAGCCTGTTTCCAACCTACATCAGTCCTACATGGCTCCGGACTCAGATAGTATACCCGGATCTTCGTCTGCCGGACCCGTCCCACGAAGGGGAAGGAAGGAGAAGCGGCGGAATGATGGAAAGCATCACACACGATATAATCAAACTCCCGGCGAAATCCCCAAAGCTTGGTTCTTGGATGTAGCATCTCCTACCTGGGGGGATTTACGGGCCATTGGGAAGGCATGTCAGCTCCAGCTCTTGGTACACTATCATTAACGTTCGTCTAGCTATTGCACCTCCACCCATTAACATTGGAAGATATTCTTCAGCAGGATCCACGTGAGAAGCTTGATCTGTTCCCGAAGTTGGGTTATTATTTCATCTCTTTCCGGGCAATTGAGACTCGCCAAGTTCGGGAGAAGTCGCAACGTCAACTACAAAAAATGAACGAATACTTGGAACCTATTGCTGGCCATGGCGAAGGTGCCGTTGGTGAAGCAAATGTTTATCTAGTAGTGTTTCGTGAGGGAATATGCTGCGTATGTTACAAGTCTTTGGTCTTCGCGCGTATTTTCACCGTAGCTTGCAGTTCCATAACACGGATATCATTGGTTTGCGCATCCATGGTGGAAATTGAGTCGAGCTGACCCAACCTCTAGAGCACACCGATCGAGTGCGCAATCGCATCACCCTCTTTGAAGAAGTTGCTAGCATGTCTTCAGGTATCGATTCCATGTCTTTTTGTCATAGTATAATGCCTAATGCAATTAGTAGATTGGATCGCACATGGCATACTAGATTCCATTGTTGACTCTTTCTTCCCCTACCTCGAGGAGATTGAAAGAGAGGTGATGGCGATTGAAGAACTTGTGTTTGCTCCGACATTAGTCAATCACTCAGGGCACTCTCACAACGCCAGAAGCAAATGCAGTCCCGGAGAATTTTTCCTCTCAGAACAGTGCGAAAGAAAAACCTTCACTCCCTATTGGGGAAAGCTTGTTCTTCAAGGAAAAATCTCCCAGTATAGGAGGAAGCCTGCGCCCTCGCTTTGCTTCTCCTCGATGGACCCTCCGTCTTGTTTTTCGTCGTGCCCGGCGGCTTTTCAGCAAACGTTGGAAACCAGGACCAGCTCCTTCGCAGCCTCCCCCAAGCGCCACTACACTCACTTTGAGGCGTATGGCGAGAGCACGAAGACTCGTCACTTCGCTTAGTCGCTTACTTGCAAGTAAATCGGATGTCATCACTCAAATCAGGAAAAGGCTCCTCATAGCTGGAGCTCATGGACTCGGCGGCGGAAGCAGCAAAGGGGAGGAACTTGAGGTAGCTATCTATATGGGAGACGTTCAGGGTATGTGTTGGTTTTACTACCTTGTGTTCGTTGCCGAAACACATAGGCTCTAGATCACATCTTCACTTTGCAACACTCGCTAGCTCATTATGAACACATGCTAAGCCAATCACATCCGACATATCTATCGCAGCTGCGAACCACATTCGCTACTGTTAAATCTGGCGCGGACAAAGCTCTTATTTATCTGACCACCATATCTATAGCAGTTCTGTGCATTCAAACAGTCCTTGGTGAGCAACTGCGGTGAGGGGGTCACGGATCATTCTCTAATGTATGGCATAGGAAGTTTTTCTATGAATGTCAAGGTACCTCGCAATGGTCCTGGCGTTTACAATGTTTTTGGCATTGTGTTATCATTGGCACTCCTTGTGTTATGTGCCTATCTGCGCCTCGTCCGGCACTGGTGGAAACAAGCCGAACGACGGCGGACGGTTTTATGAAATAGAATCGATAATCCTTATTTCTATCTGCAACCTCAATTATCAAGAATGCTATTGTAGTAATATCCTATATCGCTTTCAATCTTCCGATCGGGGATCTAAATACATTAGGGATAACATCATGACTCGTAACAAACATACATATGTACAATTAGATATCAAATTGAAAGACGATCGTCCACTTCTTACTCGGTCGCGATCAAGTGCGAGTTTTTGCTCAAGTCATGCCTTGACATGACATCATGGGCCTGCTCAAGGGCCTCTTGAACTACAAGGTAAAGGGTGAAAATGTGGATCATGAGCTATCTGGGTATGATACAAACCTTTTTCGTTGAAAAGATTTTGTGTACGTTCGAGCTCGTCGAAGGTTCGACGGAGCTGTTCCCGGTGACGACGTATCGTATCGTCGACGCGATGGAGGTGATCGGATTCCGTTTTGAGACTTTCTAGTCCTTCCCGAACTCGTTCCTGAAGGTCACCGAGTCCGTTCATTTGGTCCAGATATATTGTTCTGATCTCCTCCCATTTGTTACCTGAACCACAAAATAAGACGTGGAACGGCCGTAATAAGAATTGTGGCAACACACCGGAGGCTTGTACGTCGCGCGCAGCAGAGGCATACCTCGAGATCTGATGATCCCACTCCTGATTGTCTGCCCAAGAGACCGTTTTGGCTCCGAGCTCACTCATGTTACCATTTTTGATGCAGCTTCTTCGGCGGCGAACCTCTCCTGGGACGAGAGGCGTTTCGTCACCAGACGACTGGGGGGAGTATTTGGATTCCCGGTTTTCATCTTTTGTGCTCTCTTTGGGTTCAGCCGGTAATGTAGTCTCGTCCTCTGTATACTCTGACCGCACCGGATCGCCCTGTGCAGACTCGGGCTGGCCAAGTTCGTCGTCGAGACCAAATTCTGATCGCTGGCCTCGGAGAAGGACTGGCAGTGGTGGAGGAGAGACGACGGAAGGCCGTGTTGAAGACAAAAGCCGTGTCTGGTTCGCAGGAAGCGAGTGGGCTCTTTCAGGTTTGATTGCGCGAGAGGCGTTAACAAGGGCTTGAGTTTGAGTGTACATTCCTGGTTTGGGTAGTATCTTGAGGGCGGGGGTGCTGTTCACGGATTGTTGAAGGTTGGATTTAGATGCTGATAGTTTTCCAGCAGGCGGCAAGGAACGAGGGGTTTGTCCAGATATGCAGTGGACACACTGTGCATGAACATGGTTGTGAGATGGGGCGGCAGCGATGGGTGCTTGTGCAGCTGGTGTTTGCGCCGAGGTGCGACGGGCAGTGATTGCGTTGACGCGCTTCTGCTGCTCGCCGAACCACTTCTCCATCTGCTTTACCCGAAAATCTTCCGGCGCGACTAAACGTTTGGAAGGGTGGGGGAGAGCTGGGGGAAGGGGTAGTTGCCTTGGCTATTTTTTGACACTTGCGAATCATGCGATCCTTCAAATGGCGTATCTCAAGAATCCGGTCCCAAGAAATCGATTTTTTTGTGAGCTCGTAATTTTCAAGCTTGAGGAGCTGCTCATACATAGCAGCCGTTCTGGGAGGGATCAAGACCTGGGTCGAAATTTATTAGATTGGCGCGGGAAATCGTTAGAGGGGAGGGGGGGATGTAACCTTGAGTTCGTTGAGAGTGTCCGTAGTTTGGACAAATCTCCACCCCACAGGGGCCTTGGGATCATAGGGGTCAAGCTGCCCCCGGACAGGGCTTGAGCGCAGGTAGTCGAGTGGTTTGGACATGTCGACCGGGGAGGGGGAAGGGGTAGTGGAAGAGCCCGGGGGTATATAGAGGCTATCTGGCCAGCAACAAGGCGGGCGCGACCTCAGCAGAGGACAGCAAACGGTCTTGCATACAAAGCAAGCACTGTTTCTGAGGAGGCAAAAACTGGCATTTGTTTTGGTACCCACGCGGTCCCATTGTTGACAAAAGAGGAAGTCCAACAGTCTCTGCAGACGACCAAGAGTCTCAAGCACTTATTAGAGCACGCCTCGGCATGCGAGACAGCCTTATTTATTCGGTGGAACACATGCGCCGGCGAGGGACCAGAAGCATGGGGTTTGCGGATGAACAGTCTGGTCCGTGCGCCTCTAACCGGTCTGCAGATGCTCCCCGGGCCTGCTTTGGGACATTGCAAGCGGACTTGAGTCGGCTTTCTCCGCTCACCGCCGCACCACACACACACACACACTTTCTGTCTCTTTCTCCTTCACCCACCCTCTTTCCATGTCCTCTTCCCTCGCCAAATATGAAACATTCCTCATAAACAATGTCTCCACCATCTCCAGCCTCGAGTCCTCCCTCAGGTCCATCACCTGGTTTCTTCCCGGCAGGTTCAAAGATGCCGAACTTGCATCGGAAGCTCGTTCGTATCTTGTCCCATAGACACCCCCTCCCATTCCACTCTGACTTCTACCCAGTGACGGCGTTGTTGAATGTTATGAGCATGTATCATGACACTATCCTTGCCAAAGTCATCGAAAACAACCCCAAGTACCGTCCCCTGATCCCATCGTCCTTGCACACCCGCTATTCAAAGGCATGGATGGACAAGAGCTCCCAATACAAATGGGCTGCTCGCATACTTGAACTTCTGCGCTTTACAGAACTCGTCATTGAAATGGGCCTGCGGCGCAAGGTTTCCGAGAAACTTCGATGGCGAGGGATCGTGGTTGTTGAAACTATCAAGTGAGCATCTTCTCCAAACCAAGGATGGCCTGGGTATTCACCGTATCTCCCAAGGGCTGCCTTGCGCCTCGTTATATTGAAAGTAACTCGTCGACCTCTGCTTTCTCCGCCACTTCCAGAACGCGATTTCGACCCCACTATTCTTCCCCCCTCAAGCGCTGAGTCGTCCCCGACCCTAGCACCTTCCTCGCTCTTGCCGTCTCCTCCAAATACCCCTGATCATCTGAAGAACAATTATATATCTCTTTCCCCACACCCACTTCTCGTCCCCCCTCCACCGACACGATCTGACAGTACCGTAGAGGATTTCCTGCTTCCCAAGGCCCTGACGACCTCCTCCGTAAAGCCATCTCTGTCTTTGCTGAAAACTATATCCACCCCTCGAGATTGGCTCGCAGAAACCGTTCATGTCTTACGGCCACTCGTCTACGGTGCGTCCACCCGTATATGATACACTCGAATGGACCACTTATTTTTCGTTACTGCAGCGTCCCTGTTGGCATACGACCGTCGTGCAAAGCAACATACAAATCGCGCTCTCTTGGTTGTCCTAATTATGGAATTCGTCTCGCGTAATCTAAGAAGAGCTCCTCCGCCATCGGCCTTGCTCGAGAGATCCGAATATGCGAGGAGAGACAAGGATATGTTGTGGTATCTTCTCCGTGGCTCGATCTGGGAAATCTATACTCGGTTAGTTGCCGTTGAGATTCCATTTTGATCTTACCTCTTGTTCACCTTTTATTTCCTAGACCTAAGCTTGACTCGTTTGTGACTAGTGCCTCACGTGCACCGCTGTTTGGATTGCTTGGCACATTGGTAAAGGAGTGGATCCCACTGATCGATGAATATTATTATTGTACGTGGATTTTTGGCCCTTTCATTGCAGCCTGTTCTAAGGATCATCTACAGATACCGCCCCCTAATTTTCTTCCTCGTTACTTGCGCCGTACGGATTGTCCATACTTACATTGTATTGTACTGCTTTCGCTTCTAGTGGGCGAATCATCGACCGGGATGTTGCGCAATCGAAAAAGTACCCACCCTGCATTCTGACCTGGACTTTATCATCATGCGTCGAGCACCCCTTTATAGCAACATCGTGGCGTATCCAAGCACAACATGTGACAGAATCTCTGCTATCATACGGTCTGTCCGATCTCAAGCGTGAACCAGGCTGAAAGTATCTCGTATCGTACTCTCTTTGGATTTCTCAGGCTTCTTATATCCCAGCCGTCGTCTCTTCTCACCCGCTCACAGAAATGTCTAATCCATCCCCTTCGCTGCTACCTCCACTACGCCGAGTCGCAACTACACATGACGCACAAGGCCTAGCCACGGTCGAGAGTGATATTTTGTTGAAACCAGAGGTGTGTTCAACCCAAGCCAGCTTCTGTGAAGCTGACTCATTTGGTTCCATCAAAGCGCATGGAAGCTGTTCAAGGTGCTCAATCGGCGGTTATTTGGGTGACAAATGATGGCATTCCGGTGGATGACAGTAACAACCGGTAAGACCACTGAGAAGACTTTTCCTAGTCCTGACGGGGTACACCGACCTGCAGTGAAGACGGGGCCAAACGAATTATCAGTGACCCTAGCAACTTTGGCCTCGTTCATCCTTTGGGCACGAACCTTCGTTCAACGGAGTTGGATCCGGGAGCCATTACTCCAATGGTTTGTTCTTTACCTTCTATAACCCCAAACTCATACCTCTTCCTGATATACATTCTCATGTTCAGCATCGCACCAGCTCCCTGGATTACAATGTGCTGGGTATGTCCACCCCCCTTCGGGTACGCAATGCAAATTTTGACGTTATCATGCTCTTCCAAGTCTCAGGAGAGCTCATCCTAATTACCGAAGATGGTACTGAAACACATCTGAAGAATCCTGGGGATTCTGTCATTCAGCGGGGTACCATGCATGCGTGGAGAAATCCTTCCAAAACGCAGCCTGTCAGATGGGTTTCGGTTCTGATTGCAGCAAAACCGGCGACTGTGAACGGAGAACCTTTGGTCCCAGCTTTCCTACCCTATCAACCGAAGCCATGAGGGATAGATCTCTCTTTAGATTCTCTTCGTATCCGGTCCTCTGCGGACCGGCGGAACATGTATCGCTCGAGAGAAATTGTGGTGTAAATTTAGGAATTCGGAATAACTCATTGGAGATTCACAAATAGGCCGCCATCAACTAAAAGAGATGCACCTGTCACATACTTCGCCAAGTCACTTGCAAGGAAGACCACGGGACCAGCAATGTCATCGGGAACTATTGACCATCAAGTTAGCAAGGGGAAACGAAAACAGTCATAATATCGTTGTACCTCCAAGCCTTCCGAGAGCAGTGCGTTTAATCATGTCTTCCCGTTTGGTGGGATCTGATAAATCCTCTTTATTGATATCTGTCGCTATTGTTCCAGGCAAGATGGCGTTGGCGCGAATGCTGTACTTCCCGAGTGCCACAGCACAACTCTGCATAAGGGAAAGGATTCCCGCCTTGGTTGGGGTATAATGACTAAAAACACCAGTTTGGCATTAGCATTCGGGGGCGAATCATAACAGTCGTTACCATTGCAATTCTCCTCCCACCAGTGCTGAGATCGAAGATATGCCAATAATGGAACCACCTTGTGGGATCTGCATTTTCATCTGACTTGCAACAGCTGGGGAGAGGTGTTCAATGTGAAGCATCAATGTTGCCACTGGAAATCACCTTGTACGATATAGAAGGAGCCATCCAGGTTGACTTGTCTCGTCCGTTCCCAGGTGGCGTGAGGCATAGTAAGGAATTCTGCAAAGGGACAAATACCAGCGTTCGAAACGAGGACATCAATGCGGCCAAAGGCAGAGACGCCCGCTTCGACAATCTGTTGCCAAGGGCAATGAGGAACGCGAGAGGACCCCCAAAAAAATATCTATTTGCCTTGGTCGAAACCGCAGGATCTCCTATATCACCCGGTACAGTTCACAATCCTGACCTTGTCGCTCTCAAGTTGACGTTGAAGGGATTGTATCTCGGCCTCGGTCTCCGCGTCACCGTAATAATGTAATATCATCCCAGATGCCCCATGCTTTGCAAATTCAACTGCACTGTCAATGAAGTGGTTGAGACGTTGGAGGCTCAGAAAAGTGAAATAAGCCGAAGTCACCAAGCTCGTCCGATCCCTCTTGAGGAACCGGTAATACACACAATTTTGTTGGCAACCAAGCTCATGGTTTTTAAAGTGTCTAGGCATTTCTAAGTCCCCGTTACTACGGGCTAGATATACAGTGCGTACGGGGAAAGAAGTTTCAGTAGGTATCAGATTCTGACCCAAAAACGACGAAAGGAGAGCACGGGCTTCCGGTCCGACCGTTTTCTCAGAGACCTGTGACCAGGATATATCTCATGTGTTTGCAGCGGAATTATGTTTCGTGCAGGTCAGGGGGACTTTATAATTCGAGGAGCATACTGCTGAGGTTGACCTTGCTTCATAACTGGTGTCGACTTCGCCATGTCTTCAGCAAAGATGTGAGTTGCCAAGTCTAAATTCAGGTTAGGATATGCCTGGGACTTATCGTTGATCTTCTAGTTACTACGACTCGGATGCGGACGTTGGACTCTTGAGTGGGAAGCAGATAGTGTTCTTAGGGTAAGTATCAAGTCCACGCCTCGACGCTCGGGCTCCATTCGTCAGGGTTAATATTGCACAGGTTTGGAAACCAAGGAGCAGCTCAGGCTCAGAATTTGAGAGACTCAGGAATCTCGAATGATCAAATCTTGATCGCTAATAGAGAAGACTCCTATGCTGAAGATGCCAGAACCAAAGGATTCACTGTTGAAAATGATTTCGAGGTTGCTGCATCGCGCGCCGATGGCAAGTGGTATTACATTTCCAGTACTTCCGCGATAAATCTCTGTTTCTAGTCTTGTTTCTCCTCATCCCTGATCAAGCGCAACCCCGAGTATTCAACACTAGCTTTGCACCTCACTTGAAAGAGAATGCTACCATCATTGTCGCCTAGTGGATATAACGTTCTCTTCAAGTTGCTGCAATTCAAGCCCACGCACAATGTTGTGATGGTTGCTCCTAGGTACGTTTACCGATTTACCGTGGCGGTAATTGGATATAGCGATGCCGGATAGAATGATTGGCTCTTCGGTGCGCTCTTTGTATCAGAAGGGAAAAGGATTCCCTTGCTTCGTGTCCGTCGAACAAGATGGGTCGGACAATGCGCTCGGAATCGCACTCGCAGTATCAAGGGTTATCGGAGCAACCAAAGCGGGAGCGATTGCCTCCTCCGCCCGCGAAGAAACAATTATGGATTTACTTGCAGGTACACATTTCGTTCTATCTTCCCGAAACGATACATAAGAGACGCGACAGAACAGGCACTCTGGCCAAACATCATCATGCTATTCAGGTAGAACACTCTGATTCACATCTACTGCCGTTTATTAGTTCGCTCATGTGTTTACAGGGAAGCTTTCAACGTGCTCCAGGAAGCTGGATGCTCAGATGAAGCATTGTGCTATGAAATGTGAGAAGGTTTTTCATATAGAGAGCTGTAACTCACGAAACCGATCGACGCAAAAGGTGGATGTCGAAAGAACCAGCGGAGATATTCGAACGTGCTGCAGAGGAAGGATTTATTACCCAGGTACGTGGTAACTGGGGATGAGTCAATAGAGTATAGCTGCATCTGCTCCAGCTCAAGCACCACTCGACTGTATCGCAATATGGCCAACTAAGCGGAGCATTGGCTCTGGATGGAGCTGCTGCACGGAGCCATTTCAAAGACATACTCCATAACCAGGTGGGCTCCCGGATCCCATGCGCGCTCTCGATATCCAGTAGTGACCTGAGCAGATCCTCAGTGGAAAATTCTCCCGCGAGTTTTCGACGTTGGAGGCTGACCTCGAGAAGGAAGGAGAGGGAAATCCTTTGAACGAGTTATATCGTCGTACCGATCAGACTGCACTTGCTCAGGCAGAGAAGCGGGTACGAGCCCGTCTGGCCAGTCTATTGCAGTGATCTATTGAGCTATGGCCGCCTTATGTGTATGTACAATATGTATCTAAGTTGGGAAATGCCGAGAGCACGTGCGTCTGAGCCCAAACAGGGACAACGTCCAGCCGCCCCCCTACTTTTTCTCTCAGTTCAGCCGTTAAGCCACTCCCATTACAATGACCTCACCAATGGAACTCGACAAATCACCCAAGCAAAGGTCGTAAGTCGACTTGAATCTTTCCGAACGGCTGCCTTCTGAAGTCATATTCCTAGTCATTCTACCGACACCTTAAGAACTAGGCGGTCCCAGCGCTCAACTTCAAGGGAACGGGAAAGGAGAGACAGGCGCAGGGACCCTGGTGGTTATGACGATAGGAGGAGGAAAAGTCGTAGCAGGGAGCATCGTGACCGGTCCCGAGAACGACACAGGGATAGGGATCGTGAAAGAGAGAGAGAAAGACGCCGCGACCGGGAAGGTGACAGATCCCATCGCAGCGGAAGAGGTCACAGCCGTCATCGAGACCGTGAAAGGGACCGTGAAAGGGAGGACCGTGAAAAAGATAGACGACGCAAGCGCGATGAAAATGAGGAGCCCGAAGGCGAGGAGCGTACAAAGAGGAGGAGACCTGACGAGGACATCGATGACAAAGATAGTGGCCCTGGACATAGTCCTCGTTCGAGCCACAAGGACCGTTCTCTCGACCGAAAACCCGGAGGTAGGACTCCTATCGATCCACGGGACGAATTCGATGATCCACCCAGGTATCGAAGAGACCGGGATCACCGACGTAGAGAGGGTAGGCAATCTGTTGCGGATGGCGATGATGTGGGAGACTTTCGCCACCGTACAAAGAGCCCAATACCTCCCACTAAGTATGTTTTATGCTTCTCGGTTCATTTACTCGGTTTCATTTTTGTGATAGACGCCTTTCTCCAACCTATGATGCTGGGGAAGACTACAACCCCGATGAACCCAAGGAAGACGATTCTGAAGCGCGCTCAGTATTTGTGTCTCAACTTGCAGCTCGATTGACAGCTCGAGACTTAGGCTATTTCTTTGAAGATAAACTCGGCGAAGGGACCGTCATGGACGCCAGAATTGTTACGGATAGATTGTCTCGCAGGTCCAAGGGGTGCGTTTTGAGTATCACGCCTTTCTAGACTTCAGTCCTCTAACACAGCGTGCATATAGTATTGGATACGTTGAGTTCCGGTCAATCGAACATGTGGAGAAGGCCATTGCATTATCTGGAACCGTTGTCATGGGGCTACCTATTATGGTACAGCTGACAGAAGCTGAAAGGAATAAAACCCATGCCGGTGATGGGTGCGTGTTTCCACCTAGCTCTTGACACTACCCTTATCTTTTGGTATAGGAGCCTCAACTTACCTCCGGGCGTTAGCGCACCTCATGGAGCAATGTAATGAGTTATCGCATTTATCCCTCCGTTTCATGTGCTAATATATCAACAGTCTCTACGTTGGCTCCCTCCATTTCAATCTTACCGAGTCGGATATTAAACAGGTCTTCGAAGTTTTCGGTGAATTGGAGTTTGTTGATTTACATAGGGATCCCATGACGGGCCGAAGCAAGGGATACGCTTTTATTCAGTTAGTATCTCACTCTCAGGCGAAGAATTTGACTTCATACGAGCTCCAGGTATAAGAGAGCTGAAGATGCGAGGATGGCACTTCAACAGATGGAAGGTTTTGAATTAGCTGGTCGTACAGTAAGGTTCTGCACCCCGACTTCGCTTCATTTGGCTAAGAGTTGATTGTTGTAGCTTCGCGTCAACACTGTCCATGAGAAAGGAACCGCTAAATACACCCAACAAGACTCGCTCGATGAATCCGGGGGTAAGCAACTCGCCTCTCTAGACAATAAAGGATCGCTCACGGCACAAATAGGCGGTAATTTGAACGCTGCGTCACGCCAAGCACTGATGCAAAAACTTGCTAGGACTGATCAGCCCACGCCCCGTCCCGAACCAGTGTAAGTTGCTTCTTTTGAGAGGATCACACCATGATAACACGCTCCAGCCAAAAACCAAACATACCGCAATCCATGCAATCCCGTTCCGTTCTTCTCAAGAATATGTTTGACCCTGATGAGTATGTATTGTATTGCAAACCGCGAGCATATTTATCCAATACGACCTCTAGGGAAACGGACAGAGATTGGGACAAGGATTTAGGCGAGGATGTCAAAGGCGAATGCGAAGGCAAATATGGAAAGGTCAACGCGATCAAAGTCGAAAGAGACTCTCAAGTGAGCCGCCTCGTTCTCCTATCAAATAGTCCCTCTAAGCCATTATAGGGGGAGATATATGTTAAGTTCGACTCTATCGAAGCCGCTAAGAAAGCCATTCAAGGCCTTAATGGGCGGTGGTTTGGGGGTCGACAGGTCTCAGCTGTCTTTATTTCCGACGCTATTATGCAAGCTCACCAGTAAACGAAAAATCCACATGGAATTCGCGTGTGCTGATAACATTTCTCGCATTACTGAACTTTTCGTCTTGAGCAGACCGTTCCTTTTCCTAGCCTCAAACGTATCATATGCTTTACCACACCCTCATTTTTATGCAGATTACGCCGCGCTTTGGAGTTTTCCGCGCCACGCCAGTGGCTCAGAAGTATAGGCAGGTTTTACTATTGCTGTTTGTCGGACGATATCTTGCCCGTATCCTGAAATCTGTGTTAGATTAAGAAAATCAATTCAAGGAGCTCAAACGCTCGTTAACTCTTATGCTTCTATTACCATGTATTTTCGTGGACGTCTTACCACTTCGGTCTCACTAACGGCCCTGTCAGCCGGATTTATTCCCCTCACGGATTAATACATGTAACGGAACAACGGAGAGTCTGGCCCAGCGGCTAACTCCTCTGTCTTGACGTCTTGCGCCTTAAGATTAATACCCTGCAGTTTATTCCTTCTTTCGTTCTCCAGGCGCATCCAGATACCCAAACTTAGGTGACCAGTATGTTAACGTGAGCATAAACCAGGACACAAGATATCGCTTACCCCAAAACTAGAACAAAACAAACTGCCCCACATACAGCTATAAGCATGTAAGTACAAACCAACAAAGGTATTTATTATATATCCTACCAGATGTTATGAGCGCTATTCGAGAACCGAGTCAGCTATCGTTCAGGCATATAGCAATTCTTATATATCATACCTGGTAGGTACCTCGGTTCATCTTGTGCTCGGAATACGTTCGTTGACACTAAGCCAGCGGAGTTTGCAATAGCAACTGTATCGAGCCAGCTTGTTGACCAACATACACCAAGATGCACGATCAAACTTACTCATGATGCCTGCGACAATAGCACGCCTGGTTTCTTGAGGCGTATTATTGGAGTACCTTTTCCAGAGTCGATGTAGCCCTATTACTGCGTTGAATGAACTGCCTTACCAAGTGGCCACGAGGACTGATGGCGCGAAGGCCTTTTGAAAAATCAGTCAGGTAGCCTTAGGAATAGGAAACAAATACTTGCACCCATTGTTAGGAGGAAACATGCAAAATAAGCGACTCCTCGTTGTTTGACTACATCAATAGTACCAAGGATAATGAAACCGACCAGTCCAATCAAGAGTGGGATGCATCTATCTCAAGCGTTAGATTGAATCATATGGCAGGCGACCAGAATGCGACCTTACATATGAATCGAGCGTTCTCGAAAATAGTCCGAGGAAAAAGTGAGCACAATCAGGGTAACCGCTCCGACAACATTCGGTGCAACTGTGAAGAGATTGGTCTTGACAGGGGAGTATCCGAGGCTGCCAACAATCTGCGGCAGGAAATTGTTGACACTTGTCAAAGGGACACCAAATGTAACGTTGATCAATGCCCAGAGCCTGGTGGACCATATCGCAGTGTTATGTGAATGCTAAAAGTATATATTTCGAATCTGCGTCTACGCACCAATACATGGGACTCATCAGGGGGCGGAAACCGTCACGGATACTGAGCTTCTCGTCGACTGCCACCGAGGAGTCACTGAGTATCCGTATTCGTGCTACCTCCTTTTCGCGGGCATCAAGATACCACCATGTGGACGGGGAACGAGGAAGCCAGAAGAAGGCAAACACGGCAAATATGAATGTACAGGCGCCTGTAAACAGTGCAGTCAGCCAAATACTCTGTGAAAAACATCGCCCGAGTTATTTGAGTACCTTCGATCCAGAAAAGAAATTGCCAGTCCCTGTATTTGGAATGATGGATGTGGAAAACTCCAAATGCGATAAGACCTAATATGTATAAACTATATTAGTTGATATATAGGAAGGACCTGTCCAAGGGTAAGTACCTGAAAATGCTCCTGAGATGGCTGATGCGGCTGAAAAAAAAATTAGCCATGCACACGCCGAAATCCAGATCCCATATCTCTATACCATAGAAAAGGCCCAATCTAGAGGCGAGTTCGTTTCTTGTATAAAATGTCGACAAGTAGAAAAGGACGCCAGGTAACATAGCGGCCTCGAAGATCCCGAGGAAGAAGCGTATAGCGAAAACCTCTTTGTGTTAGCATGAGTACCTAACCATCATACCGCACCAGACTAGAGCCTTGCTCACGGGAGAAATTCCGAGCTACACTCGTAAGGAGAGACCTAGTATTCGGAAATTTGTTATTATAGGCCCTGGCCCATGTAGCCTGAGTGATACCGACATAGACCCCTAGGTGTTTTGCTTAGGCTGGAATAGAGGTGAAAAGTAGAGTGACCTACGAAGCCCATCATCATGATTGGAAGTACACGCGCTGCCGAAAAGCGTTTTGCAAGGATTGCTATCGGAGTACCGAAGCTGTCATGTTTATCAACTTCCGCAGTATGATAAGATGATTCTCATCAACTAACAGACAAAAAGGGACCTAGGAGAGACCATGAGGCTATACCCCTAAAAAGCGATAGGTCTACGCACATAAAACACCATGACCAATATGTAATACTGGGCTGAAGCTAAGTGGCTGAAAACAGAAGGGATACTTGGGTGCTAATGGCGTACTTGATTGCCGCTTAAATGGATATCCTGCACAAACAGCCTTCCAGTGATGTGAATTGCCTCAGGCGAAGGACTCACCTTGTCCCATCCAGCAGTTTTGGCGTTTGCTACGTTACCTTTGTCAAGAGCATTGCACAAGTACCTGGTGCGATTGACATCAGAAAACAAAGTAATGTTCAGGAAATATCGAATTACATGAATGCCAGGGGAGCCAACAAGCAAACGTCGTATTTGCGCTTCAACCTCTGTTCTTCAACTTTCGTATATTCGAGTCTTGGATTCGGCAGGGCTTGATCGTCTTTATGGGTGCTCGTGGAGTTGTTATCCCGAGAAATGCTCTCAGTTATTGAGGCATTTTTCAGCATAGTGACCGGTCCAAGACTTTGGTTTGCGAAGGACCGTTCAGTTGGTGGTTTAAGTCTAACGGCCGCTGGGCGTTGGATTTTGGGGCTCCAGCCCTCATCAAGCCACTTCTATCGGCTTCCCCATCCCGTGCTAAAAATAGTTTCGGGCTTGCATTTACTCACGAGAAGGGTGGTTGGGCAAACATCGCTTCAGCAGAGGGCATGAATCCCGAACCGTGAAGTGGGGGGACCAGCTGGACACAAGTAATACTGTGGCCATGACCTAGCCCGAGAGGCACACCAGTAAGTGTTCCCGTTACACGCAGACGGTTCGCAGTGGTGGGCACGGTGGAATGTCATGGGACCAGTGTGCAATCCCATTTGAATTGGTCCGAAGCCCTGAATTCTGGAAGCTGGCAAAGTGTTGGTGTTGATTAGGCTTGCCGGTGGTGCCCGCGTGGTCCCTTGGAGGATGCCGTCATGCACAATTGATCACAGCTGGCACAGTCAACCCCGTAATTTACCAGTGCCTATACACCGACGTTCCCTTGCTTCACGACATGATTTCTCAGACCACTACCCCATATCATCTATTACGGGGGCCGGATAAAGATGCCCTTAGGAGCGAGTTCGTCGGAAAGCCGTTGGATGGTATCAGGACTCCAGCCTTCATCATTGATCGGCGTGTATTTGCCCAGAATTGTGCAAATATGTATACGAGATCTCAACAATGGGGAGCAGCCTTCCGGGCCCACCTTAAAACACATAAAGCGCGTATACCACACAATGCAGAATGCCCTAATTTAAACAGCATCTTAGACTGCTGAGGGGACGCGGCTGCAACTCATTACTGAAAAAGGTCGTTCGCACGCGGTCGTTGTATCGACGGTTCTGGAGGCGTGGGCTGTTATCCACGCTGGCTTAGTGAAAGACAAAACGGTAACAGACGTAAGTGATTAACTCATGTGGCAAAACAGCGAAAAGGGTAGAGGTGACGCGGAGGTATAGATTTTATATGGCTTACCTGTTGGGGTAGATAAGATCGTTGATCTGTCTAACCTCTGGCGAGAGATCGAACCTCAAGGAGGGATCATACGACTCCTTATTGATCACCCGGAGCAGATTAAACACCTGGAGGACTTCGAAAGCCGAAGTAACGAACCCAGGAGGTGGTCTGTTTTTGTGAAGGTGCACAGCGGTCAGAAGTCAGTCCCACGAGCGTATATACATAATTGAAACTCACATTCTCCTTTTCAGTCGGGCAGGCGTTCGACCAGAATCTCAAGCGTTCCGTGACCTCTTGGAGAAACTTCTGCAATCCCCTGCCATTTCCATTCATGGATTTTACAGTCACGCTGGGAATTCCTATGGTTCAACTTCGCTGCTTGAGGCATCGTCCTTCTTGTCTGGTGAGGTTCATACTGTGAACGCGGCAGCAGCAATTGCATTGGAGGCGCTCTCCGAAAGACCGGAGGCCTCACACCATTCGCAGCCCTTTGTGCTTTCGGTTGGTTCCACGCCGACGGCACATGCAGCGAGCGCACATACCCGAGATAAACTTTCAGAAATGCTCCATGGAAACTTGGAGTTGCATGCAGGTACGAGACAGATAACTAGCGAGCATGTCATCTCTAAAAAAGTATACAGGAAACTACCCCCTGTTAGACTTGCAGCAGCAGCATACGACCTTGATAGATAATGCCAAGATTTCACAGAAAGTTAGAACCACAGTCGTCTCCTACTATCCTGGGCGCGGACAGGGTGGCGAAGACGAGGCCCTCGTTGATGCCGGAGCCATAGCATTTAGCAAGGATACTGGTCCGTCGGGTGATTATGGCGAGGTTTTGGGGAGACCTTGGCGACTTTCACGCATATCACAGGAGCACGGAATTCTGACACGGACAGAAAATGGACTAGGGAAAAATGAGAGGCTCGAGATTGGGAGTGTGGTGGAAGTTGTCGGCCAACACGCTTGCCTGATCGCGGCGGTACGTTCGATTTTGACGAGTATAGACTGGCTTCGAGCTGAAAGTGTCTGGGAACAAGGCCTACCCTTGGTTCTATATTGTTGATCAAGACGAAGGTGGAGGACAGAAGATTGTGGACGTTTGGGTTCCGTGGAAGGGATGGTAGTCGATCATGTGACCACCGGTGCCTCGGCAATGACATGAGGCTCTGGTTCAAGAGCTTGTGGAGGCACACATCCACCCTAGCCCATTATCGACACTGTAAATTCATCTTTGCTATTCATATCTGTACTTCTGAACTGCTATGATCGATGACTACAACGCGGACGCAACTGAATTGCTAGAAACTTATGGTCGGTCATTCACTTTGGGCTTCTGAGCTAGGGCTCACGGAGTGCAGATTTTCTGATGAAATACATCGTTATTGGTGGGGTAGCGTCTTCCTGACTAGCAAGCGACCTCTCAATAAGTTATTACGAGCAGGCGAAGCTGGAACAGGAAAATCTTGCCTCTTACATCACTTCACCCATAATTCATGTCTGTACTTTCGGTTGCCGACGTAGCTGCGGGAAGCTGAAGATAATATCAAGTTAAGGACCACTCCCAACATACAATAGGCGTAGAATTCTCAAGTCGAACGGTCAAGCTCGGCGAAAAGCGCATTAAACTGCAGGTGAGTGGTCTCTTCCCACTCGTCTCTCTTGGTTTATCCTTGGCTTATCTGCTCTTCAGCTTTGGGACACAGCCGGGCAGGAGCGTTTCAGGTAACTTTCACTTATTTTATCTATAACTGTTACTCATTCCGTAGGTCTGTCACTCGGAGTTACTATCGAGGAGCTGCTGGTGCAATTTTGGTTTATGATATTACGAAGTGGGTCAATTGTCACACTTATATTGGCTCTATTTAATGGGCCCCATAGTCGTGAATCGTTTACAAACCTCGGACGGTGGCTTGCCGATGCCAGAGCACTAGCCAGCCCCCACTTGGTTGTTGTGCTTGTCGGAAACAAATCGGATAGAGAAGAGGACAGGGAGGTCGAATGGGCCGAAGCCAGCCGATGGGCAGCTCAGAACGGTACGTGTCGTAATATTCAATCCCTAAAACGTGCACTGCTAATTTTCTGCAGATGTTCATTTTCTTGAGGCGTCCTCATTAACTGGAGATAATGTTGAAGCGCCCTTCCTCCTTGCTGCACGAGCAATTCTGCTAGCCATCGAATCTGGAACACTCGACCCGGAAAAGGCTGGGAGTGGGGTTAGTTATGGAGACAGGGCACTCCGCCGAGTCAATAGTTCAAGCCGACTGAGTTTTGGGAGCCTTAGTGGACATCGCCGCAAAGCAACTGTTAAGCTGAAAATCAAGAGCTGGATTCCCGGGACAAAGTGCTGTTAATTCAACCTTAGTAAGTTCCTTGGCTCATATGCACTTATTCAGGGGTGTATCTTAAGCCGTTTAGATTACCCCCCTCCAGTCCGCTGAAGGAGTCGCATTTTGCCGCCGCATACCCATTGATTTAGCTATACCAAGGCTCATCTCATCTGCTTTCGCGCTTCTGTTTCACCTAAGACGATTGCTATTTGTTCATTATGATCTAGACCTACATCCCTCTGGTAGCCCACCGCCGATTTATCCGTAATCTATAGTTGATGCATCATATTCTGCGCCTGCCTAGCGTGTTACAGGCGCCCTGAAGTAGTGTGGGACTCGAACCACTTAGTGTCCACGCTGCTCCCGCTTTGTCGTAGGGGTTTTTTTAGTCACTATTATTGCACTATTGTAGTTTTGAATGCATGTGGGATACCATTCGACCCGCGAGTAGACTGATTTTTCATAGACTAGTGCTGGGGCGCACTCTGCTGGATTAGAGGGCTTCATCATTGGTTCGTATACTGCATTTAGCGCGGCAATAATTAGCCTTAGGTGCGATATTTCCTTTTTGTGGTTCATTCGTCGTTGAAGTAACAAGTTTAGCCGTCCACCGTTGAAGACCCTGTGGAGCTTAGACATGTTTCGGCCCGGTGCCCATTTTCCAGAATCCACAAGCTTTCCCCTTGAGTAGACCACTCACTTTACCGTCCAAGGGCGAGGCTAGCGCTAGTGAAAACTCGACCCACCTCGCGGATTCGTTTTTGCCCCCCGGCTTGGAGATGCCAGCGGTCGATGAGATATGATAACTCTAGTCCAGGTAGCCGCTGCTCCATTATCACGGAGTCGTGTTGTGTACACCGATAGTGACCCTGGGGCTGGTTAGTTAGTTTATTCCGTTAACACAACACCTATCGTCTTGTCTTCTAGTCCTTTGTGCGTGACTCGATCTCTTTGGTTCCTGAATGGGTTTTTTTTTTAAACAAAGTTGACGGTCTATTCTTGCCGGGCTTGCAGACCGGCTGCGTTCCAAATGGGATGAGTCGGCAGTTGCAGTACTGGCATTCTGACTTCGCCTACATCCGCATATTCTCATGGTTTCGCATGGATTTGGCGACAATCAAGGACGGAGGGTTCTTGCGGCTTGTGTGGAGTGGAGCCTATTCCTCGCATAGCTGCATGGCGTGCGACATCAAGTGACCAAATGCCTGTAGACGATTCGACGTCCTGCTTATCGGAGAATCTATCGCTCGCACGTCGGCCTTACACGTAGACTATAATGCAGCGTCTAGTCACTTCCCGCGTGCCGGTACCCTGCGAGCACCCCCAAGGTTGCCTAGTGACTACCAGAGGGACCAGTGCTCCTTCGCCCTTAAGAAAGCATGTAAGTCACTTCGATCTTCACTTGCTCATCTTTTTTTCTTTCATTCTACACATTCACTTTTAATGGCATCTTCGAACGAACCCTTGGACTGACATGTCTCAAGCAGAATCAAGTTGTCCCCCGTCCTTCTCCGTCCTTAGTAACACTCCCTTGCTGGTAAACTCAACGTCCCTGCCGGGGACTGCCCCATCGCCAGAGTCGGTGAGTACTAGTTTACTTGCCGTATCGAACCAGGCTAGATGCTGTCGATAGTCGGCGCTCCCGCTGCCTTCAACGAAGTCTGGGCACCGATCTGCGGTCAGTTGTGCCTCAATGTGCGGACGTGTCCGTATGGGACTGATCAGGAATTTCCAGCCGATCAATCTCCAATCATTGAGTTCAAGCCCAACATCACCGACTCTCCAAAGTGAGCCGATGTCATCATCGGTAACAGGATCTTCTATATCAACCCGATCCATATCCAAGCCTGCTGATTCCCCACCCAAAGATCCTGGGCCCACGTATGTCGTCGCTGCCATCCCCCCGGCTCTTTCGTACTGATAACCGTATAGGCCAATGTCCTCGAGTGATCAGTCCACTGATTCCCCGCCTGGAACCAATACTCATGGTGAGGTGATAGTGACATCCTCAGGCGGAGCGACCGAGGTAGCTAGTCCGTCAAGCAATCCACCTCGTACCTCTTCAACGAGGGCCGCTGTTTCTAGTACCGCAGGCCGGCCAATTACTGCAAGACCGTCACCATCACCAGCGCCACCAGCCACAACCCAGGGGGGCGCCTCGACCACTGTATCCAGTAAGCTGAATAATTCTACCGGGGTGCTCATGGGTGCTAACCGCCTCCTGTGGCAGTTATTCCTGCACGGCCGTCCAATCCGTCCACCGTGTTCACGACAATTACAAGTTCTGCAGAGTCAACACTCTCAACGCCCGTGTCCATCTCAGTTACAAATCCTGCAAATGGTATCGTCTCCTTGACTGCGCCCCCACTCGTTACCCTCTTGAGCACATCCACTGAAGCCGACGGCGGTTTCATCACTTTCACACACATCGTAGCCAACCCCGTCGATTCAGACAGGATAAAAGGGTCCAGTGGGTGAGTTGACCGTGTGGAAACACTTGTTATCGATCTTGACGCCGTCAATCAGGTTTTTGGACAATCGCAATCAAGTCGCAGGTGTCTTCGCTGCCATAGGCGTAGTAGCAACACTTCTCATTCTGGGACTTGTCTGGTTCATCAAACGTCACCGTCGGATTCAGCGCCGCAAAGCCTGGTTTGCCACATTAAGACAACAACCACCATCACCGTTCCAAGATGCACTTGATGCACCATTCATGCGGTCTATCCAGACACAATCGGAAGTTGTCCAAGAGCCACGCGCAGTCAACTACGCCGATAATGGGTACCGTCCCCGCTCACCCGAAGAAGCGGCAGGTATTGGACTAGCGGGAATTGGGACAGCAGCTGCTGGCGCAGTTGTCCCAGGGCGACATTCACTCTCAGGCGGTGATCCTTTCAGTGACCCGCATCATCGAGCTCAATCTCAGGTCTATCAAAACAACAATACGATTGGTTTGGCCGTCAGTCACGACAGGTTTAATGAGACCTCGCGTGCATCCACCCCTTCCATCTATCCAGAAAGCCTCCCACCGACAGACAATCTTCCAAAACCTATACAACCTGAAATTAAACCCCTTCCAAGACCTCAGTCAAAACCTCAACCAGAACCTCTGTTGCGTCGATCGCTCAGTGTGGGACAAACAGATGCACCTCCCCGCCCACCACGGTCCTATCTCCGAGAATCAGTCAATATCAGCAAGGGGACAGAAGCTATTCCTCTGACACCACCTGCCACCCTTCCGTCTCCCGGACTTTTCACAACCCCAAGCCCCGGAGCTGAGCAAGACCAGAAGGGCTCACCCCAGCGGCCCGCCAGACGACGGACCATGCTCGATGTGAGTTCAAGCGAGATATTTCCCTGTTCTCTTCATTTCTGAACTATTGATAGGTCCGAGCACGCACCTCTCCTGACAGCCCAGCTTCACAGGAGCTATTCTGAGCGTGGCGGGGTGGTCCTATTCACGACATGCACATGATCCATATACATCTATCCCATTATTAAGACGAAGACGGACACTCACTGGTGTATTCTTATCCTCTTATTGACACACGTGTTCTGTGTGCATATGTATTCTATGAGAACTCTATATCAGAAGTAGACTGAACAGGACGGCAGTCTGCCACTAAAGCGGAAAAGCGCCGATTAAAAGCACGAAGAAGTCCGCAGCCTATGATGAGAGGGGGCACATGCATCAACTTCATAAGTGACAACTCTCAAATTCTCGATACATGAGGCGCCACTTAATTTAAACAAGCCTCAAATCTGCTGGGGACGGAATCCAGTGCTTATGTATAGCCTCCACACGCAGTTGACTACTTATGTACTAGCAGCGGCGATAACCTTCCCAGTGTCGGTAACAAAGCCGTAACTCTGAACACGCAATCAAAAAGCCACTAATTAGCACTTGTGCTGATTTCCCAGAATTCTTGAAACGGAGGGAAAGAAATAGCCCATGGGGCCAAGTGGGAAACGGGCAGAAATGACCACTCACGTTGCCAGCGTTGTGCACAACATTCTCATAACCACCCTCGGGGGAAGTGGTCGCTGTTGCATCCTTGATAACTATGCAGTCGTATCCCCGGTAATACGCATCGGCGAGGGTGCCCAGTACACACTATCAAAAGAGTCGCGGTCAATACAAGATTTAAGCGTTACCAGGATCTGTGGAGTAAATGCGGGACTCAATGGATGAGAGGGCCCCTGAGCAAATTAAATGTCCAAGTTATTGGTCCCTGCCTGTCACTCAGGGTTTCCTCGATCATTACGGGCTTTCAATTGACGCCTGACGCGCGGTAGATAACGGTCGCTTCCGTCAGAACGCCCGGCTTGTCATCTCAATGCGGCGCCGAGTTTTGAAATAGACGGATACCGACACAAGACGCGACAGTCGCGACGGTATCGTCACCGCCGACGCGGCATGTTTGAGAGCAATAGGGCAAGCAATTACTGAGGTCTTTACGTACCTGATCGCTGTTAACTCCAGCAAAGAACAGTGTCTTGATCCCGTTCTCTCTCAGGTATAGGTCTAGGGCCGTCTGATACCCCCACAATCCGCTCATCCTAGACCGTGTACATTTATTAGCAGGGAATTCAAGGTTGTAGTGTTAGTTCTCTGGTAGGACATGCCTATTTTTGTGGATCCAGACATCCGTCCCCTTGGCTTTCCCAGTTTCATATTCCGCTTGCAAGGGGCCATACAGGGCCGAATTCAGCTCCTCACGCATGAGCAGTCTTCCAAAATCTCCGGGTAATTTGGAGCCAAAGCCCCCACCCCCGCTCTTCCGGAAACCACGCGCAAGACCAGGAGGGATTGTTTTGAGCTCGTGTTCTGTCAGACCCCAGTTTCTGGTCGTAGAAAGATGTCAGCCGGAGCTCGATGCAGGTATTTTGAGGCCTTTTTTTTTTTTTGATTATGCTTACACCCAAAGAATCTTCATCCCTAGTTGCCTCATTTTCGGCATGACATTCATCAAAGGCTGAACGCAATCCAATCCTTTGGGGTGGTTCCTCAGGTCAGGGTGCAAAAAGAAACTGCAATAGGTTTTCAACATCTGTGCACTCTCTCAAGTCCACCCACAACGCACTTTTGCATATCAATAACAATCAATGCACTCTTCTCCTTACTGACCCTAATCCTCCTCTTCGGATTCCCATCAACTTCGACCTCAACCTGGGTCGCTGAGTCTAGCACCGGCGGCTTTGACGATGCCTCACTGGCAGCATTCAAACCCTCTTCACCGGTTAAGGGCCTTGACCTCGTAAGATCCATCAACCCGTCCGGATACTCGACCCAAAATCCCGCAGCACCCTCAGCATCCAGTGTGCTCCCATACATCGTCGGGTGCTGTACGTACGGCCGGGACGTCATTCCGAGAATTGGGGTGTCGTGGAGCGGGAGTTGGGCCGTGGGTATGGGCGTAGTCGCCTCGTTGGACATTCGCAGGACTGGCCGCTGGCAGAGTCAGGAGAGGGATATTTCCACTCAAGAGGCGGGGAATGGGAGAGACTGTAAGGGGCCTATGGGGTGTGGCATATGACAGACCTGTGAGCCAAGTAGATGCCGTGCTATCTAGGACAGGCCGGTAGCCACGCTCCTCCATGGCTGGGAAAGTCGTGGAACTCGTTGCAATGGGCGTAGAGCGGGGGTTATACCTTTTCTCGTACTAGTGCGTGGACATCCAATAGTAAACGGTATATTGCAGTGCACGAGATGAAGCAGGGAAACCAGCGGAGGTAGACCCCCATGGGTTAATCAGGTTGGCAGAATCTGTCGATTTTCCCACCTGACAGTCTAAATGAAATGATACCAATACGTCATCCCCCTGTCATCAGACAAGAGTTATACAGAATATAAGACAAGCAAATTAGTACACTAAATAAGTTGTGTGTATATCCGTGAAAATGCGGGAAACAAGGGGGCGAAGTCCGTGATGCCAAAATGGATGCAAAATGTACAAATAAAAAAAAACAAGGGTTCTTCTGTGGGGGGTATGTCTATCTCAAGCTGATGCATTTTTGTTGGCTTTGCACCTAGGGGTTTCGGACCTGCGGGCAAACGTAATTAGTATTTAGGCCTCTCTCATGGAGCGGAGCCAGTACGCACTCCAAGGACAGGTCTCGAATAGTCTTCATCGTCCCGCAAGTCTTTCATCGAGGCGCTTTCTGCTTCTCTCTGCCGCCGCTTCAACCCAGGATCGAGTCTGTCGTCTGTCGTGTCTGCCGTCCGGAGGGAGTGAGCATCGTTTGAATCTCGACCATCTGTTAAAGGGACGAGTGCTTGTGACGATGGGTACGCGGGGGGTGTATGGAAGGGAAGCGCAGCTGCCGGGGGAGTCGTCAGTGCAGGTGAATTGGATTGTTGACCACTTCCACTGGACTGTCGGTAAAACGAAGCCAAGAGTGGTTCATAGCTCGCACCACTATGGGTAGCAGAGTGGTTGGCGATCCCATAGCCCTCGAGGCCACCGGCGGCGGCACTTGTGAGGCTGCCGTTTGCACTTGCCCTCCGACTGCGGTCGTAACTATTCAGGTGGACGAGAGGCGGCGGCGGGTTATGGTCGTCTGGGGCGGGAGCTACAGGGATGGGGAGTGGGTACATGTATTCCGCATATGGGTTGAAAGTGTCGGGAATATCGGGATCGTCATGGTATGGGGTCGTTGGGCCGACATGGGAGACGGAGGCGGGACCAGAGCTGGACCTGCGCTGGGCTGTTTCGAGTGGAGGGGGAGTGAAGGGGGGATCGTCGTCATCATCAAGTGGAGGTCTGTGAGGACCTGCAGCAGCAAGAGAAGCAAAAGCAGCGGTATCGCGTTCGATGTGGCGGTGGCGTCGGCGTCGGCGAACGGCGAAAACTATCCACAAAGCGATGGAGGCAGCAGCCAGACCGACAAGGACGAAGACGGCAGCGACGGCACCGGTATTTCCAAAGAAGCTATTTTGGGCGGGATTGTCAATGAGTGGGGTTGGGTAAGGAGCGGATCTGGAGACTGACCTATTACCGCTGTGGGGTGAATTGTTGGGACTGAGGGTGGGGTTGGCGATGATTTCTGTGATGGTTACGAGGCCGCCATTGACGGCAGTTGAGGTGAAAGTGGAGGTAATTGATGGAGGAGCGAAAGTGGGGTCCGGGTCATCAATGGTACGAGTAGGAAAAGATCTGCTGTAAAACAAAGGCACAGTGGATGAGATAAGGAATAAGCCAGCATATTCTGAAAACATACGTGGGGCGGGGACGACGAGTGGTGGAGGTGGTGGAAGGGGGGGTGGTGGATTGGGGAGTGGATGATGGGGGCTCGGTGGTGTCTGGGGGCTGGGAAGAAGTTGTCGGGGTCGGGATTATGGTTCTCTCGGAAGAGGAGGAGGATGAGGCGGAAGAGGAGGAAGAGGGCCGGGGGGATGAGGAGGAGGAAGAGGTAGGCGGCATGGAGGAAGAAGGGGAGGAGGAGGAGGAGGAGGAGGAGGAGGAGGATATAGTTGAAGAAGAAGAGGTGGCAGAACTCGACATTTGTGAACGGGATAGTGTGGGAGCGGAAGATCTGGAAGTGACAGGGGGTGTAAGGCACAAGAGAAGTCATGGGACAGGCATGTGCTCACGAGGACGGGGGACTCGACGCGGACGAACGCGAGGAGGAGGGCGCTGGCAGAAGCGAAGAGGACATGGGTGACCGGAAGACAGCACAGGCAGTCACAATAAACCAGCCCCATGTTCACTGCACCACCCCCCGTCTGAGCCGTGCCCCGACGGCCCTGACATCATCTTTCCCGCTCCCCAGTCTCCTCCCCTCCTGCCTTTGCTCCCTACGAGGCCGAGTCATTCAAGGTCGGCAACGGAGACATCGTTTCGCACGACGAGCATCCCAATACTGACGGTCTGTCTCTTTCTCGGTTAGAAGCGTTGCACCGCTTCCTCCTCACTCAGGCCAACCAACGTCCCCCAAGCTATCGTATCCATTGCAGGGGCTTGCACGTAGAAACACGCCACACCGCACTCAACATAGCCGCGAGTCCGGCGCACGTTCCTCGTCACATACTACCGAAACTGAGCATGTCGTCGACTTTGACTTTTCCATCGACGTCACATCCCCCTTCCCCTCGTCTTCCAATACATCCTTATTCCCTGAACACCCTCTCGACTCCAAGGCGCTTGCACAGAGCCAGGCTGATCTCTCACCTGTTCACTGGCCCTCAGCAGATGACGAGCCCGCTTATCGCGGAAAGATGGTCCGCGAAATAGAGTCCACCTCTTTTGCCCCATCTGGCTTCAGTCAGCCAGACGACAACACCCACCTTTCGAGACGCAAGGCCAGCCAACAACAGTGCGAGGACTACAACAGATGGGTCGAACAACGCATCAGCAAGGGCCTTCCTCCCTGGGTCTCTGGCATAAACAGCTGGAATATCACAAATCCCACCGAATGCGACGTCTTGAAGAGTAGCAAATCGTTGCGAGAATGGGCCGATGAGTACTGTGCCAGCGGGAAACTCCTCAAGGAGTTTGTATGTGCCAAAGTCCTCTACGAATGGGACATTTCTCAGCTTGAGACCGCAATACAGGATACAATTGCTATGGCTCCTTATCATGATAGCATCGAAGTGTCCTTCCAGCCTCTCAATTCTCGAGCTTATATCCGCCCATCGAACAAGCTTTCTCGTGCTTTGTCGAACGGGTGGCTGAAGTTTCTTTCAATCATACTCTTGTTGTTCCCCTTCATCTGGCTCTTCAAGCGCTTCCACTCCAAAGGCGGAGGAAGGTGGAAAGTCTGCGGAGAGGCTTATGTTTTCAAGAAATGGGTTCCCCTCAGTGGCAAACACCCAAACGCACAAGAGCAACGGCGGCAACGAGCTACCCGCTTATGAAGACATTGCTGGTCCCTCCATGTCCACCCCCACTCCATCCTTACCCTACACCGAGTCCCTTCCGCACCTACCACTACTTCCTTCAGAGTTTTACAGACTCCCCAAGGCCCACGGAAATTAATCGGTCAACATGAGGGCAAGTGGTTCCGTCTTTGGGAGCCTATCATCACTCGCGCAGTCCGTTTACGCTATATAAAGTGGCAAGGACGCTCACTTCCCTATGGTGAGGTGTATTATGGACGGCCGGGTGGCCCTGGGAGCACGTTGGAAGGCTATCACGAGGTTAATGCCGGTCCTACCCAGCCCAGGTTTGGCGGGAGGTCTGGCAGCATTTTATTGCCCTGAGATGATAGCCATGAATTCTTTTTTTAAGTACTTTGAGTGCAATGAATGTATTCAAAGCAAATGCTGCGAATTTTTTTTTTTAAAAAAAACAAAAACCAAGTCAGAAGCGATTGCTAGTAAATAGGTAAATCAGTGTGTCGAGGAGGAAAATTATAGTGTAAAGTAACTCGGGAATATATATGTGCACCAGAAAGACTGGCAATGGGTGTCTCGAGATTACTTGTCCTTCGGACGGAGTGGACGAGGCCTTTGCTACGCTCATTGTTTCCTGAGAGGATAACAATCTGGGTACTGGGAGGCAGTGTTGCCCTGACTCTTTTGATGGGTGCACCCTGCGTTGGCGGAGGCGACGATCCTCTATGCTCAAGAGAATGTGGAGTCACGTGTATAGCATTGCCCCACGCACTGCGCAGTACTTACGACTTGCGCGCGCCATGATTATCGAAAACAAGTACACTACGTTGTTCAATGACTGCCACCATACCACCGTGCGGGTCTGAGCCATCGCAGGGCCCAACTGGGCACCCCGACGGCCCTGGCACCATCTTTCCCGCTCCCCAGTCTCCTCTCGGGCCCCCTCCTGCCTTTGCTCCCTACGAGGCCGAGTCATTTGAGGTCGGCAACGGAGACATTGTTTCGCACGACGAACATCTCAATACCGACGGTAGGTCTCTTTCTCGGTAAAATGTATACTTTTGACCCCCCCCCCCCCCTAGGTGAAGCGTTGTACCGCTTCCTCCTCACTCAGGCCAACCAACGTCCCCCAAGCTATCGTATCCGTTGCAAGGGCTCGCACGTAGAAACACGTTACCACAATCGTCATGACCACCATTCCAACGCACGTTCCTCGTCACATTCTACCGAAACTGAGCATGTCGTCGACTTTGACTTTTCCATCGACGTCACACCCCCCTTTCCCTCGTCTTCCAATACATCCCTATCCCCTGAACACCCTCTCGACTCCAAGGCGCCTGCACATAACCAGGCTGATCTCTTACCTGTTCACTGGTCTGTAGCAGATGACGAGCCCGCTTATCGCGGAAAGATGGTCCGTGAAGTAGAGTCCACCTCTTTTGCTACAGCTGGCTTCAGTCAGCCAGACGACAATATCCACCTCTCGAGACGCAAGGCCAGCCAACGACAGTGCAAGGACTACGACAGATGGGTCGAACAACGCATCAGCAAGGGCCTTCCCCCCTGGGTCTCTGGCATAAACAGCTGGAATATCACAAATCCCACCGAACGCGACGTCTTGAAGAGTAGCAAATCGTTGCGAGAATGGGCCGATGAGTACTGTGCCAGCGGGAAACTTCTCAAGGAGTTTGTATATACCAAAGTCCTCTACGGGTGGGATATATCCCAACTTGAGACCGCAATACAGGATATAATTGCTATGGCTCCTTACCATGGTAACATCGAGGTGTCCTTCCAGCCTCTCAATTCTCGGGTTTATATTCGCCCATCGAACAAGCTTTCTCGTGCTTTGTCGAACGGGTGGTTGAAGTTTCTTTCAATCGTACTCTTGTTGTTCCCCTTCATCTGGCTCTTCAAGCGCTTCCACTCCAAAGGCGGAGGAAAATGGCAAGTCTGTGGAGGGGCTTATGCTTTAAAGAAATGGGTTCCCCTCAATGACCAACACCCAAACGCACAGAGCAACGGCGGCAACGAGCTACCCGCTTATGAAGACATTGCTGGTCCCTCCATGTCCACCCCCACTTCATCCTTACCTACATCGAGTCCTTCTACGCTCACCACCACTTCCTCCAGGGTGCTACAAACTCCACAAGGCCCACGGAAATTAATTGGTCAACGCGAGGGCGAGTGGTTCCGTCTTTGGGAGCCTATCATCATTCGAGCAGTCCTTTTACGCCATCAAGCTACAAGCCCACTCACTCTCCATAACGAACTGTGTGGGCGGCCGGGTGGTCCTGGGAGCGCGTTAGAAGGCTATCATGAGGTTGATGCCAGTACTGCCCAGCCCGAGTTTAACAGGAGATCTGGTGGTATTTTTTTGCCTTAAAATGATAGCTATGGATTCTTTTTCTAGGTACTTTGAGTGTAATGAATGTATGATTCAAAGCAAATGCTTGGGATATTGAAACTACGAGCAGCAAAAAACAGAAAACCAAGTCCGGGGCGATTGCTAGTAAATAGGCAAATAAGAGTGTCAAGGCGGATAAAAAAGAAAAAGGAATCTTAATGTAAAATAACTCAAGAACAAAAGGTAGGAGAAAATAAGTACACTACATTTGTTTGCGTGTTTTCCGTTTGGGAAACTCACGAGCTCGGTCTTCGGCGCTTCAGCCGCGGTAAGCACAAACCGATATAAATATGAACCACATTCATCGTCTCCGATGCCGCATAACTGCGTGCTGCACCCAGGGAACCGGAGCCGGGGAACCATCCTCCAACAAGTTGATGCCAGCTCTTTCCTCACGGTCCTCAAATATCTCGTGGTCCGATCTCTCATCTCCTTCCAACAACGCCAGCGCCGTTTCCAAAAACCACATATGTTTCTTGATGAAATGGACCACAACAGTTCCTCCAACTCGCTGACCTTGATACCGCTTCCGGCGGCCTTCACGATGGTCCCATGCATATTCGGGTGTCATTGGGCTCCCTGATGATGTGATAAATATCCCCGACGAGTATAATCAGGCAAGGAGAGCATACCTTCACTTAATGTGGACATCTCACTCCCCTCTACTAGCGCTTCCACGCTATGATGAGTGGAGAGATCCGAAAGGGGCGGTGTATACCGCACTCGAAATTTCGATACAGTCGAACGTGCCCAATCGGTTGGCAGAGACGCTAGTCCGCTTCCAACAGTCTGAGTCAAATCCCTCAGCACCTTCTGCGCGTTGTCGCCATATGCCTCTCGGATCTGTCGCTTCACCCGCGTCACTTCCGACGGGAAGAGGAAGCCATGTGCATAGCTACAAAATTAGCATTTCAATGCGAAAGCCGATAATACGAAACTTACACAGTACCCGACCGTGGATGATCGTATATCCAACACCGCTCACTCGCCCACCTAACCTCCTTCTGCCGAGGATGTGTCCGCATCCACTTGGCCGTCTGCTTGTCCTCCGCGCCCTTGGTCATCGTCTTCACCGTCGGATCTTTTGCTACCCAGTCTACCAACGACCAGCTGAGTCCATACAGCTCTCCCGCCATAAATTGATGATACTTGTTCGTCACGAGATAACCCCAGTAAATCAGCGGATCATTGTCCGTTAGCTGGGTCGGCGTCCGCGGGTTGGCCATAGCACCGGCGTCAATCGTGGTTGTAGCAGAAACATTCCTCACGGCCGTGTTGGTTGCACGTGCAAACGGAGAAGCATGACGACGGTCCTCGTCCTTGGCGTGGAGCTCCACTCGCAGCCGTGCCTCGAGTTCTGCCAACATGACAAAGGAGTCATCGTCTACTTTGACGACATAGTCCGGTCGGACCCAAGTCCTGGGGTGTCCAGATGCCAAATCTTGCCACGCTAGATATGGATCATGGGATGCCAAAGCTGGCGGGGACGAGGTGAAGTTTGAGTATGTGAAGCGCGGTGGAGGAACGGTGGAGTTGACGTATACGGGTGGAACCCATGCATTAATAGATGCCCAGGAGAAGAAAGTGTGTGTTTTGCCAGTGTTCATATTTTCCTGCATTGGGAGAATAACAATATCGTTGTACACTTGACCGGCCATTAGCTATGTAAAGGAGAAAGAGAAAAAAAAAAAAAGAGAGACATACTTTCCATTTCCAATTTGACACGGCGCTCCCAGTCCTTGCGAGGCTGGCCGACAACAAAGCGGACAATGGTCCGCGAAGTCCCCGCGCCTTCATCGCCATCACCTGCGCCATCACGACTGCGCGGATGACTGGCCCATGTAGAACGGACCAACTGCCGGCGTTCGATTGCCGAATCGACTGAAAACACGCCTAGGAATATACCAGCGGGGGGAAGGGAATCAAGGTTCGGAGGTGGGAAAGGCTGTGTTTGTGGGGGTGGTGTGTTGGGACTAGGATAGGGTGCAGATATAGGCGGAGGGTCGCGAGTATTATAGACGGAGGGGTAGGCACAATAAGCGCGCCACGGCAAGGGTTCCTTGTCGGGGTTGAGGATGTAGATTAGTAAGAGGGTCAGAAGGATAGCGAATATGGAGAGGAGAATGAGGGTGAGGACCTGAATAAGACAGTGTATTAGGCGCCGGTAACGGGTAGGTCAGAGCGGCCGACGTACGATTGTGATGGGTTGGCTGGGGAAGAGAGGGTGGCGGACAACGTTCCTAAGCCACTTCTTCGCGAGACGGGTGGTGCGCCAGCTATGTCGTCGTCGGCGTCGTGCAACACGCCACCAGGGTGCTCGGTGCTCTGTCCACCAAGAGTGCCTGTTGCGGGGAAGGAGGGGTGAGCTGGGCTCGTCGTCAGTATCAGAGGGGCATGATGAGGAAAGACCGGAGGAGTAGAAGGGGTGGAAAGGAGAGGAGGGGCGCGAGGGGACGGGGGTAGAGGCGGCAGTGGAGGCGGGGGAGGGATGGCGAGAGGGAACGCGCGGGGGGGGGAATAGATAGTCGGAGTGGGTATAGAGGGTGGCGGAGGCGGCGGAGGTGGAGGGTCTGCTGCGCTGGGTGCTGGTGCGGTCAGAGTCCTCGCCGTCTGTGCTGGACGAGCTCTCGTAAGCCTCAAAGGTTGTGTTTCTGGGCGAGAGGGTGCGCTTGAGGGTTGGGTGGAAGTGCATGGGTGACGAAGGAGAGGACGGACAGCGGCTAATGCGCTGTGCTTAACGGCGACCAGCGATGTGGGGCAGGAAAAAAAAAAGAAAACATAAGGGACACGTGATTAATACAGCCCTCCTCCGCCATACACCCTCTTCCAGCTCTTCCGTCCCCTTACCCCGTCCCAGAATTCCCCGAGCTTCGTCCCGGCCCGAGCCTTGGCCTTGCCCAGCATAATCCCTCCACCGACGCGGCCCACCACTCTCCCCACCGCCGTCTCCCCATCCTCGTCCGCCGTCGCTCCCACCAGTTGTGCTAACGTGGCCAGCCACGCCGCAAGATGCAAGTCGGCGATGGAGAACTCATCCCCTGGGCGCGGCATCAGCACAACAAAGTTCACAACACGGGATAACGCCCGCGTACCAAGCACATACGGCCCAATCATAGCCTTGTCAAGCTGTACAAGAACCCGTTTCAAGTTGGTCTCCCACGTCGTTTGCGCAGTCACGAAATAAATATCTCGCTTGGACTTGTCTCCAGGGCTCAATTCGTCACCGGGTGTGTCAGCAAGCGATAAGACATCCATCAGCGCCCGTACCTCCTCCTTTTTCTCCAACCAAAACCTCTTTGTCTTCTCGGATGCATGTATTTGCCCGTTCTCCGCTTCCTGATGGAAGCGCGACAAGGCCTTGTCTTTTCCGACCAGTAAAGGCAGCACCTCTTGGGCAAGCTTCTGCAACGACCCCTGGTCGCGGGCGTTAAAGTACCGAAGATTGTCCGGATTTACCGCTTCGGAGTATAACAAGTCGATGACCTCGTTGACCGTGGTCATGAACGCGATCGTCGCAGGCGTAAGGACCGGCGCCGGCGCATTCGACGTTGTGTGGGTCCGAGACTGGGCTGAACGCGACTTGTCCAAGAACTCTGCAATCGTCTGGCGTCGAAAAAAAAAATTTTTTTTTTATCTCCATCCATCATTGCTGATATATGTAGTTAGCTCGAACCTTGGTCTCTGTGATCGCCTTGTATCGACTTTGTACATCCTCTGAAAGCGTCTGCTGTAATGGAACCACCAAAGTGGGGACGGTGGCTAACGGCTACATTAACACGGCGTCGTGATATGTCAGGGGCAGGAATTCATGCCTTTGGGATTGAGCCGGAGGAATGTCAGATGGTAGTTTTCCCCACTCGCTAGGAAATTAAGAATAAAAAAGCCAGATTCAATGAGATAGGGGGAAAACATATACTGAGGTCGACCAGCTTGGAATCAAGTTCGTCTGTACCGTAGCCTTTTTCTTCTCTTGCGATTGGGGTTAGTTCCCAGGGCCTATGGCCACACCAGTTGTGCTACCTACAGGGCAAGAAGGGCTGAGAGAGCATTTCAGCTGGTTGTCCGCGGAAGAAATGAGGACTGCGACTCGCCAACAGCCGACCAGGTGGATTTCTGCGAATAGTAGAGAACAGCTTTGGGGATATCTGCTGAAGCCATGGATGCAGGGATGGAAGGAGGCGCCTCGATCGATGACGATTGGTGGTGGCTTCAGGCGGTGGCTGTGCTACATCCATCATCGAATGTCTCCGAATTTCCGAGTCTCTCTGTTTACACAACCTTTACCCATGTCCACTACTTTGCGGTGCGTCTCCTCCTCGCGTTGCCGATGCCGCAATTCATCCACACCCTGCTCTCTCCAGGCACGAGTTCTACGAAACAGACGAAAAGGTCACCATCTCCGTCTTCGACCGCAACGCCGATCCGGCTCAGGTCAATGTGCAGTTCGAACCCAGAAAGGCGAGTCGCCCATCTACGCCACCCTTGGCCCTTTTTAACAACGCACCCAAACCGACAGCTCACGTACACCCATGGCGAAAATTCCCTCGAGCTGCAACCCCTGAAAGGCCAAATCGACACAGACGCGAGTGACTACACTGTCGGCAAGGTCAAGGTCGAGATCCGGCTCGTTAAACGGGTCCAGGGCCGTTGGGGGTCTCTCATCGGAGATGCACCAGATGGTCAGCTCACGTTCTCTGTCTCCTGTCGCGTTCGGCTCTGACGATCCCATCATGCACACCAGCGTTGGCCAACCCTTCGTATCGCCCTCCTCCCACTGAGCCCGCGCCCCCACGCAAGAACCAGAAGAACTGGGAAGGGATCTCCGACTCAATACTCAAGTCTGACAAAGAGCTGACCACAGATGAGGATCCTAATGTCGGTGGCGACAGTACTCTGAACTCGTTCTTCCAAAAGATCTTTGCTGATGCGGATGATGACACACGACGTGCCATGATGAAGAGTTTCCAGGAGAGTGGTGGAACAACCCTTAGCACAAACTGGGATGAGGTGAAGAAGAAGCCGGTGGAAGTGAAACCTCCCGCAGGTTCAGAGTGGAAAAAGTGGAATTGAGTAGAAAATGAAAATACACACACGAGTACACAATAATCTTGTCTTGTCAGATAAATCAAACTTGCAATCACCTCACGATCATGACTCGCCTTACTATCATTGTCGCGGCGACCAAAGCAAACGGAATTGGCCAAAACGGCCGTCTTCCTTGGAAACTCCCTAAAGAGCTCAAGTACTTTGCACAAGTAACCTCTGGTGCGCCCGAGGGCAAGCAAAATGCGGTTATAATGGGGAGGAACACCTGGGAGAGCATCCCACCAAAATTTCGACCTTTGCCAAACCGACTGAATATCGTCGTCAGCCGAAATCCAGATTATGAACTGTGGGTAGCCAGCCCACTTCCTTCCCAGGTGGTCCTTTAAATACCCTTTGCAGATCCACGCCGTCTGCCGTGCTCGCAGACGGCTTGAAGTCTGCGCTGGACTATGTTAACAACCAAAAGCCCACAGACACAGCCATACATCGAACATTTGTCATTGGAGGCGCGTCTCTGTACTCAGAGACACTCAGCCTCCCCGCCAGCGCCTCGGATCTCGTAGATCGCATTCTACTTACGCGTATTTTGTCTCCCGAGTTTAACGACTGCGACGTCTTCATGCCCGATCTTTTGGAGGCTAAAGATGGCAAGGAATGGATGCGTGCATCCCACACTAGGTTGCAAACATGGGTTGGTTTTGAGGTCCCAGATGGCGTACAGGAAGAGAAAGGAGTTAGTTACGAGTTTCAGATGTGGACGAGGGAAGTTTGATTTTTAATAAGCGGATTTCGAGTCCAAAGTGTACATGTAACTCGTGTGGCATCCGTCTAACACTATTTTCTACCCTTGACGCTATTGGTAGAGTGAGCGAGCGGGCTTCAACTTGATGCAAGCTTGACACAGACCTGCTTGTGCTTGGGGTTCTTTGAACAAACAACATACACCCGTCCTTTTCTTCGAACGATGCTACATCCATCACACATGACCTTGACAGAAGCGCGGACTTTCATGCCTCGTGCAAGCCATTGCGAAGCTGCTGGAACGGTGTGTGGGATGTGAGAAGGATGGAAGACATTGGTAAGGCGTTGGTGGGGAAGGAGTGTCGCAGCGCGAAGACGCGTTAGTAGCGGCCGGCTGGATGCAACCAGTGCCCGGAACATTGTGGCCTGGGGTTAATTAAAATTGCTCACAAAAGGTGAGCTGAGTTAGTGCAGAATATGCACGTGACCTCCCATCCCCGATTCGGGCGCCAGTGTTCGTCCGCTCATTCCATCGCACCAGTCGGTGGTTCCCCATGCTGCATCGCTACCCAACGCCTCCATAGATGTCGACTAGAATTCTCTCCGTCTCTGAAACACCCCACTTTGCTCGTAAAACAGGTGCAATTCTCTTTGTGGCCGTCCTCCTTGCCTTTGTGACCGAGAGCCAGCTTACTCAGGTATCGTGCACCGTGTTCTATACACCACCTCAACAGCTCACACAGATATTGCAGTATGTCCAGACTAATCTACACTATCGTCAACCATTCTTTCTATTGTTCGGTACCCTGCGTTTTACTTGACCGGCATGCATGCTCACCATATGGTTAGTTACCTGGTGCACTCGTCATTTGCAATAATATTCCCCCTACATTTGCTATACCTGACAGCGACGACCAAACACACATCTGCGGCTCTCATGCGTGGTCTACAACTAGCCATAACCAACCACTTGTCCCCAAATTCGAGGACTGTGTTTCCCAAGCTCAAGTTCTTTTTCTTCATCACCGCCTTGACGATGGGTATAACCTTTCCTGGACTGTTATGGTTTGCAGCAATATCATTGGCATCGTATGTACCTCTCTCGCCTGCTCCTCAACCCTCACACTGAAACCTTGCCTCAGTGTAAGCGACGTAACTGGTATGTGCGCGGTGACAACCACATTATCATGCGACTTCATTTCTTGATACTAGCTATATGGAACACCAACGCTATCTTTGCCTATCTTTTAAGTGTCAAGCTTTTTGGGTTAAGATGGGAAGTGAGGAAAATGGCAGCCGTTACTCTGGCAACTTTGGGCGTCGTCGTAGTTGTCTATGGTGGCAGTACAGAGGGCTCGAACGTTGCCCCAGATAAGCCTGTTTCTGCCACGAACAAGCCTTCGGCGCCCCTTATAGGAAATTTGCTGACCCTCCTCGCTTCCTTTGGCTATGGCCTGTACCAGGTCCTCTATAAGGCTTACGCGGCTTTACCCTCTGACCCGGAAGGGAAAGAGGACCTCCCCTACCGCCCCATCGCAGGAGATGAATTAGCCGCCGCGCAGGAGTTGTCCGCTGCCGCTGCGGCGTTAGACGAAGATGCCGTTTATCCACCTCCTTTCGGTTTTTATTCCAACCTCCTGACATCGCTCATGGGAATTTCCACTTGCCTCATGCTTTGGATTTTCATTCCTATACTTCATACGACCGGAACTGAAGTCTTCCACTGGCCTTCTAACTATGTTACAGTCATATCAATAGTCGGAATTGCTCTAAGTGGCGTAGTCTTTAATTCTGGCTTAATGGTGAGATCCAGACGTCATTTGTCCTCACACAAGATTGAACACCGCCCCGTAGATACTCTTGGGGATATGGGGCCCAATCATCACGTCCGTTGGAAATCTGCTGACGATTGTGCTGGTCCTCATTTCTGATGTAAGCGTGCTACTTGCGATCACCCTGTGAAAGCCAATTAACCTGTGATCTATTAGATCATTTTTGGCAATGGTATGAGTACGGTGACGGTTTGGAGTTTACTGGGATCGGGTGCTATCGTGGTAGCTTTTGGTATTTTGGCTTATGACATGTTCGCAGCTGAATCTTGATGCGCGACTTCTCTTGTAAATTATACCCACCTAGTATCTAGGTTGACATTAAACAAAGTCCGGAACTGTGCCAAGTTGGAGGTTTACCCTCGAGGTCACCGATCAAGCCGACTGTGATGCTCCATCGAAGTCATCCGAAAAGGTGCTAACAATGTGAATTACTGGATCCGGATCTACATTCGGTCAGTCAACCAAGTCTTTAAGCGGCTTACGGTCTCGTCCCTGATACAGAGGAATCCAGTGCAGTGGTGAGTGGCTTGGAGCGACATTAGGAGTAGCCCACAGTAACCCGGCCTTAGCCCAACTTAACATCAACACTTCAAGTTGAGCGACCAGTTGACACTCCCGCTGCGGAAACACCATCAACCTTTTTCATCAAGATCGACAAATGTATTACTCAATCAATCTTCCAGACAAATGACTATCAAGTCCAGCTTTTCTGGGTTGTAGTTTTTTTCAAGTTGGGGAAAGTCACAAGAGCTCAAGTTGGGTTACCGGGAATGACTTTATTATGTTCTACATGGCCTTATAATAATATTGTTACAGATATTTTTGAACGTATGTTCAATTTCAGTGTAGCTACCCGGGTTGTAGATTCGATTCATGGACGAAATGTATCGGGTGGCTCACGGTTTACCCCTCCAGTGCATACTCTTTAGGAGCCTACCTGATGATGAAGTTGAACCCATTGATATAGCCGGCGCGGACTGCATCCATCATCTATCTAGATGGGCCTGTCGGAAAAATCCGAACTAGAATATCAGCAGGTGACGCGGCTGATGGGGTTATAAGCAGCTGATCGGTTTTTGCAGGCAGCCATATCAGCAAGGTCATCAGGCGAATATCAGTACTTGTGCAGGTGATAAGTGCCGGATCAGTGCTTACAAGGTCCTCCTGGTAAGCATATCTGGACTTATTTTGTCAGATAGCCCGCTGGTGGCTGTTTTGACTCTGCTATCGTGACTCTAGGTGTTGTATGCTGAATCGCGCTTTCTGTCCCGGACACCCGGCTGACCCCGTTATCCAGAGCGGATCACCCGGAATCACTCAGGACCACTAGAGTTCCTCACACGGCCAGCTACCACTCAGAGGCCGCCAGCAGCCCGCATGTAAGCCCTCGTTTGTCGCGTTTTTTGGGCACCAAGCTAACTACCAGCTGATCTACGGCTCACCTGCCCTGCCCTCCTCTGCACCTCCACCCGCCCCTCCTTGCCCTCACGCACCCGGGTGCCCCTCGTCTACTTTTCCCTTTATGCACCTGCTCTTTGCAACCCCCCCGGTCTCGCCTGCACATTCCTATGGGCCTGCACTGCCTTGCACACCCTTTGCTGCTACGCCGCTCGGGCCTCTGCATGCACCACTGCGGATGCCCACCCTATGTTACACCTGCTGCCACATACCTCCCGCCCGCGTCCTCTCACCCTTGCCTCCTTGCCTATACTGTCTGTGCGCCCACTTGCACACCGCCCGCATTCCCCTTCCCCTTTCCCATGGCCCTTCATGCCTGCTTTTTGCGCCCACTGGCACCACCCCCCTTTGCCCTCGCAACACTACCCATGTGCCCGCTTGCACAACCACCCCCACCTGCCCCTCCCCTCACCCTTGCGGTCTGTGCATCCACCTGCCTGGCCCTTCCCCTGTACCGACACTCTTGCTCTTGCGGCTTACCCCTGGACCCCCTGCCTGGACTCTCCCTCTCCCCTGGCCTGCTTGCGTACTGCTTGCTGATGGCCACTGCAACTTTTCCTGGGTTGACAAACGGGGATTGCTGCCGCCAAACCAGCTGCTCCCTGCTGCACTGCGTTTGCTTTCATCTGCTCCCGCGGGATAGTAAACAAAGTGCTAGTGGGTGTACTGCTGATCTCTGGCCGGCGTGCACCTCCTAGCCCCCTGCCCCCCCTCTCACGCTATAAACTACGCACCTACTACACCGGCCTCCCCTCCTATGCCCCAGAAAGCTCCCAATATTCTTTTTGCCCCCAAAACAGTGCGTACTATTCTCCTAGCACCGCAGAGAATAGGGCTGATGCAGCCAATTGCAACTCAGGGGGGTGGTCCTGCTGCTAGTCAGCCACCACGTGCAATTAGGGCAGCCCAAGCTGCTTCTTTAGAGCAGCTCTTGCAGAAAGTCTCCAGTGGTGCAGGTGGCTATGATGGGGATGCGAGTGAAAGCGATGTGGACAGCAGCAGTGATATGAGCTGCGGTGATGCAGGCAATAGCAGGGGTGCAGACAGGCATAGCAGCGACGCAAGTAGTAATAGCAGCGCAGGCAGTAGTAACGGCATGGACTGCAGCAATGCAGGTAGCGGCAATAGCAGCACGGGCAGCCAGGATGTAGACGGCTACGCGGAATTTAGTAGCACAGACAGCTGCGCTCAAAACACCCCACTCACAGCCGCAGAGACGTGCCAGATGGAAAGAGACAAGCGGGCAGCTCTGGCCGACCGCCGCTTTGACCAGTCTTTCCTTGCCACCAGTTTGCTAGACGACGCCCCCCCTTCTACATCTGACTCTGATGCTGCGGACCCCTTGCCTGCCAGACCCTACTTTATAACCCCAAAAGCCACAAATGCCAAGTCCAAGAACCGCTCCAAGAAGCAGTTCAAGAACCGGGTGCAAAAAAGATGTGGCCGCATTCCCAAGCCCAAAGTACGCCAGGCGGCTCTTGATGCTGGGCAGACTAGTGCTTTGCCAACTGAGACAGACAGGGAGGGCTTTCGCATTCCGAGCGGCGGCTATATAGGCAACTGTCGCACAACTCCCCCTAAGAACCCGCTGCCAGAGAGCGTAGTAGCACCTGGTACTGAGGTAGCTCTTGAAGAGGGGCTTTACGGCCTTCAGTACTACCTGGATCGGGGGTACAAACTAGTAGAATGGGACGGTGAGGTTGTTTTTTTTGCATTTTTTGTTTTTTACCTACTCAACAAATAGCCAGGTGTTGATGCCATTCCAGTGCTCGATAGCAAAAGCCGGGTAATTGCAGTCCTAGCAGGCCGCCCCAGGTCTTCTGAGTATGTAGAGAACTGCCACCGGCTTTACGACCTCATAACCGATTCTCTTACTGCCGCATCAGCGACGTCTCACTTTCCTGACCAGTTTCGCTTCCATAAGAGAGGGCGCTACCTCACTCTTGATGCAGGAGTTGCTTATGCCCGTGGCATGACGTTTGCGTCCAACCGATCTCTTCCTAAGGCTGTACAAGGTGCTGCTGATGCCATATTGGGCTCTGAACTTACAGATCGTATAGTGGGATTCCTTGACTGTACGCATATCTCCTGTTTAAATATGAGCGGGCTTAACTCAGGTCTCTAGCTGCCCATGCAACCTATGCCCCTGGCCTTTACCAATTTGTTCGCCGATATATGCGAAAGCTATTCAAACACCCAAGGTTTCGGACCCACCTACGCCGCATCAATCCTAAGAGCTTTTTTGCGTGTGCTTCTGCAAATTCTGGGCCCCGGGCTCTTACCATCCGGCATAGAGATGAGATGAACCTCTCATTCGGCTGGTGTGCCATTGTTTCTCTAGGCCAATTTGACTACCAGAAGGGCGGCCATTTGGTCATGGAGGAATTGGGCTTGGTTGTGCAATTTCCCCCAAATGCGGCGATTCTTATGCCTTCTGCCTGTATCCACCACTGCAATACAACTATTCAGGATCAAGAAAAATGCGCTTCTCTTACATTTTATAATCCTGGAGGTATATTTTGCTATATTGACAATAAATTTAAAACAGAAAAGCAGCTGTGGAAGAAAAACAAAGTATATTTTAGGCATATACAGAGAAAGAAATTTACACGGTATCAGAGGGCACTTTCTCTTTTTAGCACACTTGATGATTTATGCCTGAGCCCTACCTATTCCCAGCAGTTTGTATAAATAGATATAGAGACGCTGGTTTACCTAACTACAGACGCGCTATGACGCAGATATAAACATAATACAAATACTCATTTGCATACATATCTGCTGATATGCTACACGTGCCATCTTGTGGAGCATTTGTGCGAATAGCAGATATGCATGTAAAACTAGCATATGCTATAGCTTTGAATAGCAATCTGGCACTAATACTGGACGCGTCGGAACATAACTATCTGTAGCAGAAAGTATATTACTATACTCTTACAATAGGCTGGCTTGCTATTCAACGTGTTAGGTGTGTGTGTATTTTATCTGTTTAACTGCCCAATTGTTTGCAAACTACTACTATTCAAAATGGTTTTTAATAGCCTTTGTTTTCGGCCTCCCCCTCTCTCTCTTCTTCTATTCCCTCTTCCTCTATTTCATCTGTCTCAAGCATTTCCAAGGCAGTCTTTAAACCGCTACTCATACACTGATCCTGTCCTGCTAAGCTTAAGTCTGAGTTTGGGAAAATGACTTGATCCCACTCTCTAAAGACATTAAGAATACTTTTCCGCTTTTGCCGGAGTCCTGTTACCAGGATCTCCAAATATTCTTCAAAGTCTTTTCCATAGTTAATGCCTGTATTGGTACCCACGCTTTGTAAAAAGTCATCGGAAGAAAGGGCCCAACAAGACTAATAAAACCTATTAGTGAAATTGCTAAGTGAAAACAACTAACGTATAAGGCGCACCAATATTACAGAGCTAGCAATAGCTCCTGGTGTTGTGTGTCGGATGCCATATTTTCGAGCCATAGTGTCTGTCTTTGGAGCAGATGAAATTCCATTCATCATTTCCTTAGCCGTTGTTGGACCTCGTATAATAGCAAGATAAACCTCAATTTATTAATTGATTAGCCATCTATAATATAGATCAGTTTGTGGTTTAGCATACCCAAATGAGAATGGGATTCAAGAAGGCCGTTTTGATATTATAGGATCTTGAATTATCCTTGTGGAGAATTTCCACGTCAATGCTTGAATATGACCCAGATCCATGGCCATTGTCTACCCAGCCAATGCGCTCTCGAAATTTCTCCTTTCGTACATTAGCACGTAGCATATCAGATTCAGATATGCCAAATAGCATAGCACAGTGGCATCGGAGACAAGTAGCAGTATTTGAGCGTTGAGCCTTCATACCCTTCATAAACTGACAATTAAAAAAGGGTATTTAGCAAAATACTATATATTAATTCTAGACACTAACTTACCCCTTTGGCAATCCACGCTTCTGATGACATTTCCTCTGATAGCTGAGCTCCTAATACTATTTTAATTTCCTGGAGTTGTGCTTGAACTTTATTGCTGTCGTTTTCAAAGCGTATTTTTTCATCAAACTTCAGGTCGCATTTAACCTTGAAAGTATTTTCTCCAAGCCGAAGCCACAAAGAATATAGCATAACAAACTGATGACCTGCGTTAATAACTTGAGTTTCTTCGTCTTCCATACTACCATTACTAAAGTCCTTTTTGTTTGTTCGGTTTCGCTTTGGAGGTGGAGCTTCATTATCAGAATCAGAGCTGTCTCTATTTTGACTTGTAATATCTGCAAGTTTCCTTCGTAGCTCTCATACTTCTGCTTGAGCAATATTTTTTTCACGTTCGAAGTGACGAGCAACCTATTTAGCATTGTAGTCACATGATCAAAAGCTAGAGCGTCATTATTAACTATACCTTTACCAACTTAGATGGGCTAGTTGTAACGCTCAACACAACCTCGGGAGATGGAGATGGATCATCCAGTTGAAAATAAACTTGCTGAGAGGAAGAAGGCATTCTTGTAGTCCAATAGTGGTTGAATGACACGTAGTAAGAGTGAATCTAACTGCTGTATAGGCATTTCAGCTATGCTCCACATGATGACATTTCAAGATACCCCCTAAACACGTGCTCTGCATAATATTCAAAACCTCTCCTTTCAATGCCTTAATTCTTGAAACACAATTAGCCAGAAATTGTCAGTATGGCTCGGCAAACTCGTAGAAAAAGTATCAAGCAAACTGGCAAAACACACCGCTATTGCCGCTACTGCAAAGCAAACCGAGATGGACGTGGTTTTGACAAGCATCAAGCTGCTTGTAAAATAAAATGGCAGTTACAAAGTAGACAGAAAGGTTGTATTTCACAGCCTTCAACAGATTATAATGGAGAATCAATGCAAACTGAGAATGCTGCTGATTCTTCCGCTTCTGTGATGGTAAATTTTTTTATAATTATATATGGGCTATATGCTTATAAATTTCTCAAAATAAATAATCCAAAGGATAAGCTTCAAGTTGAAGGCAGCACCGCAATTTCCAAATACTCAGATGAAGGAGATTTAGAAATGAGTTTTGAAACTATGGCAGAATGTGCGTATGAAATACTATTTTTATTACAAATCTATTTCCTAATTGTTAATTAGGTTCGTCCGTAACAAATAATACCTACGGACCACATCTTCCAGAAGTTTATATCAAAATCATTCCTCACCCTCACAGTTTTAATTCCAACATAACTATCATCCCTCTTACCTCAAATAATGCGTCTTCTTCTTTAGCTCAAACAGCTAAGGTCTCAATTCCACCTCCAGAAAGTTGACCTTGGGCGCCATTTAGAATGCTTGCTGATTTTGAATATACTGAAACTGCTATAAAAGGCTTACTTTCTGAAGAACTTGTGAATAAACAGTTGGCTGGATTCAACAAGAATTGGTCTATTGGAGGAAGTCATTTGACCATTCATATGTATAAAGATATGCAAGAATCCCTTGCGAAAGCAAGACAATATGGCATACAAGTGAGTTATAAAATATAGTACTTATTTCTTTAAGCTAATTTTTATATTAGTTCAAACAAGATAAAGTGTCTGGTATTTATCGTGGAAAAAAGCTGGAATTTAATTTCCAATATCGTGATCCCTGGGAATATATTCTCAACCTTATTCACGACAAATCTCTGGCATCCGTCAGTTGCTGGAACTCTGTTCGAAAAATATACTGCTGTCGACTAGAAAACCGTGAAGAACACATTATTGATGAGCCAAATACAGCAGATACCTGGTGGAAAGTAGACGTGAGTATCAGTAATTAATTTGAAAATAATAACTAATACTCCTACATTAGTCATTACTTCCTGAAAACGATTCATATCCACACTGCTATCTTCCACTTCATTTTTGGCTTGATAAAGGGTTGGTAACACGTCGGATTAAAAAATATCCCATGATTCTTCGTGCAGCCTGGCTCCCCAGAAGTATCCGAAATGCTTCGGGAAATGGTGGTGGGATTTTATTAGGTTATATGCCAATTGTAAGTTTAATATTTAAGATTTTAAGATGAAATCAAATACTAATAAATAATAAGATTGAGGATCCTGCACATCCAAGTGATCGTAATACTGGGGAAACCCTAGAATTTGCTCAGTTTAAACGCGAAGTCTACCAAAAAATCCTTTCCCAAATTTTTACATCTCTGGGCCGACGCTCACGACTTGGTGAAACCCACTTGTGTAATGATGGTGTTACTCGAATTCTTTATCCTGGGATCCTTATTGCATCACAAGATGGGGAAGAGGCATCTTATTTTTGTGCTTGCCGCGCTGCAACTGCAAATTATCCATGTCCAAAATGCCTAGTACACAAATCAGAACTTCATCATATTACCAAATCTTTCGAGCCTCGGACATCTGATTCTATGCGTTCTATATGGGAACGTGCTTCCCAAGCAACTTCAAAAGCAGCTAAGGAAAAAATCCTTCAGGAACATGGATTGCACAACATAAAGGTATGACCAAGTCCAAAAACTATTATATTTTATTAAAATTAAAAATTTTAGCACTTTTTATGGGACTTTCGGTTTTCTGATCCCTATGCAGCATCCTCATATGATACACTACACTCAGATGATATTGGAAAGTGGGGTAAACATATATGGGAGCTTGTCCTTAAAGTTTTGGAGGATAAAAAAAGTTTAGGACAATTAACTTCAAAGTAAGTTTTGATGCATATAGCTATTATTCAAAAAAACTATCTAATATTTTTTTGCAAATATAGTATGTGCAACTTTCCATACTGGAATAATTTAAAACACTTCAACCATGTCTCAACTATTTCTTTTACTGATGGACAAAGCTTTTATGATATTTTAAAGGTAAAGCTCATCTTCTTTCTGCTAGGATAAATTCGAACTCTAATATTCTTTTGTACATAGTGCATACTTCCATGCATTGTGCAACTTCTTCCCAAAAACTCACCACTCATTTATACTATTCGAATCTATCAGTGTTACCGGATAATAATTGGGCTCCGATGTATGACAGACCGGCGATTTGCATATCTAGAAGAGTTGATTGGAAAATATGAAAAGTATTGCTCAGTAAGTAAAATTTTTATTTTCTTTATATTTCACTTGATGCAAATATTTTATTTACTTTTTCAGAAAGTATCGAAGGAGTATGGAAAAAACTTTGGATTTTTCAAGCAACACTATATATCACACATTATTTCTGATATACGTCAGAAAGGGACCACAGATAATATATCTACACGCCCAGGAGAGGGATTTCAGCAAGAAGCAGCTGAAGCATATAAGCAGACAAATAAAAAGAAAGCAGAGAAGCAGGTACGCCCATGACTCATATCAATTATTTGGATACTTATTTGCAAGGCTTAGATGACCCGAATTGACGAAAACCAAGAAGCAATTGCCCTTATTCGCATGGCTATTGATAACAACAACTGGGCACAAAACATACAAGCTGATATTGAAGAGAGCAATGCAGAATGCTCAAAAGAACTCAAATCGCATAGTTCTGAATCGCACTGGACTTTTGGCTCATTTAGTGGAACTCGATTGGAATCTCGGGAACTGGAGAAAGTTTTTGCACCAATCAACCACAACTTTGTTAACTTTGACCAACGTCTTCGTGCATTTATCACTGCCAATTTTTCTGAGAAAGCTCCTCTTTATGAGGATTTGATCTATGTATGTCTTTCTTATTTTATAATTTGCATGTTTTTCTAATATTAGGTTTAATATATAGGTTCAGTTATTCAAATGCCTTTACGTCAAATATCAATCTGTAGAAGACTGGACAGAAGCTCAGGATATCTTGTGTTGCAATCCAGATTTTCACAATCGTGAAAGGTATGACTGTGTTATTGTCAATGACAATAGCCCTGGAACTACAGTTGCCCGTCTTTGTTCATTATTGTGATGCCAATTACCTTCTGGCAAGCTGGTTGATATGGCATTGGTTCACGCTTTCACCAAAGCCAAGTGGAAGCCCCATACAATGTGGGATAATTGTCAAATTTACACTGAAGCACGAGAGTCCTCATTTTTGCTAATGGATTATATTGTTCGGGGAGCACTTCTTTGTCCTGCTTCTGATTTTGACCCAAGTATTCACTACCTTATTGACACAGTTGATGGAGATATGTTTTTACGTATAAATAATTGCATGTAATTGGCTTGCATTTATTTTCTGTCCAAAATATATTGGTAGATCAATTATGGGACACTTGATCATACTATTATACTATGCTTATTATACTCAATTTGCATCCAATTCACCCATTCATGTCCAATCACACCCATTCATGTCCACAATCACGTCCAATCATGTCCAATCATGTCCAATCACGTCCAATCACATCCAATCACATCCAATCACATCCAATCACATCCAATTCACACCTATTTGCATCCGATCACATGCAATTCATGGAACCCATTAAGCCTACTGCATTCCTAGCCATAGTTTATAAATAGCTTTGTAGCGTACCTAGGCAACTTTGAGCATTAGTGTGACCATAGACTCCACTTTGTGGTTCCTGGCGTGATTTGCTGATTCCACACACATACCCCACTACTGGGGAGCTGCGGTCATAATGCTCCAACCTCCACAATACTGTGCAGTAACTATCTAAGCATAAAAACAATGAAGATTGAGAGTAACTTTTTTTACTATGGATTCCTACCATCGTTGTATTCCACTACATCCTCACCCACCACTGTCTACACAATATGCCCGTGAAAAATCACTATCTGATGAATCTTCAGATTTCCCCCCCCATCCGGGAATGCCAAAGCACCCCTGATCAACCGACTTCCTCTATACTTACCTACCCTCGCCTCTATTCCCCCACTACCAAGAAGGATTCAGAACAGCGTTCCTCACCTAGTCCAGAACCTCAATCTTCTCGATTGCGAAGTTCTCAGCGCCCAAAGCCAGGGCTTGGAAACAAAAACTGTCTCAATACAGTTAATGTCGCTGAATTGGTACCAAATACTATGGTAAGATACCAAGCAGTTAGAGATCTGAGAATTGCTATACTAATTACTGAAATTATTCCTAGAATTCTTCTAAATCCATGCTGAAACGAGGCTCCAACGTCCTTGACCTTACTGAGGATTGTCCACCAAAGAGGAAACGCCATACTTCTATTGCTAACAATGACATAGATTGGCTAAAGGGCGAGATTAGTGGCATTAAGGAGCGTATTAGGGAGATTTTGGAATACCTCAGAGAAGATGTGGATACCAAGCTGGACGACATTCTTCAAGAAGTCAGACAACTATCTTAAGTCTTGTTTGACTATTTTATATATACATTTTTTTGTGACAAATATATATTTTATTATATTGCTACTGAGTGACATATAACCTTGAATTAAATCTGAGAATTTAAATATTTCTGCCAATTAATGAGATTGCAATCAAGCAGTATATCAGTGGCTATCATGCTGATGGGGGGATGATCATGCTGATAGAGGGGTGATCATGCTGATAGAGGAGTGGTCGCCCTGATAGGGTAGTAGTCGTACTGATTAGGGTAGTAGTCGTACTGATAGAGGAGTGATCATGGCTATACACTCTGATCAACTTCATCACACATATCAGCAGGGAATATTTACATCAGCGCTGGTCACCGATGTCAGGAGTAATTGCGTTGATCAGTAGTAATTGCATTGATCAGTAGTGATCACTCTGATTGGTAGTGATTGCTTTGGTCAGCAGTGATCATTCTGGTCAGTAGTCATCACTCAAATAATACTATATAGGATGATTACTGAAACATGTCACCAGCCCCAAAAGCTGATGGACTGATATGCACTGATATCTCCATATCTCCACATATATGTTAATCTCAATTTTTCCGACACCTTGGTCTGTAGTTCTGATGAACAGCGACACTACATCCACACCTTCACCCGGTCAATTCACGAGGTACCCTAGGAGATGTCGGTGTATGCGGGTGCTGGGGCACTCGAGCCACCCCTGGCATTCAGTTGCTATTGTAAGGTCGAGGCTCGACTTTAAACCATGGCAACACTCTATCCCACATGAACTATATGGACACACACCTTTATCCATTGATTTTCGTTATACTTACAACAACATACTAGCCCCCCTGCCAGAGGCGTCCGTAAATGGCGCTTTGATGTTACAGTACGCACGACCTTTCATCTCTGCCGCTACTGCATATGTGTAAGTCAAGTTCCTCCCCACTTACCTGAAGGACATGTTATGGTACCCACGCCTCTTTCCGTCGTCTTCATATTCTTTGGAAATGACCCTTGCCGACAGTGCAGTCGCCTAGCACGGGCACTCCAAACCTCAAACACCATCTCAAAGCCAACTCGCCTCCGTCAGGGCCCATGTCGTTGTGGGTATCACCCTGCACCATCAAACATTGTGCCACAGTCAGATTGCAAGGGAAAGAGATACTACTTCAACAGATCATCTCAGATAACCAACTCCGATGCGTCCTCACTCTATGCTCCCCCCGTGATCACCACTAGCACTTTCTAACATCGCTTTTGCTACTTGTTCCTGTGTCAACTCACCAGAGAATATTATTTGTGTAGGAAAATGAGAACTCAGCGCTCGTACAAATGAGGACTAGATTTATTATGTACCTGTAGGAAAATGAGAACTACGGTACAGTTAGGACATGTAAGATATGATAAGTATTTGAGTAGGCTCACCTCAGCGCTCGTACAAACGAGGACTGAGGGAGCAGTAGGCGACAAAAAGAAATGGTTTATATACTGCGGGGCATGGTCTGCGTGATATGGAGGAGCGGTAACTAACTGTCTAAGTGAAAATGGTGAGTACTGTAAGAGTAGCATCGACGCATTTATGCCTCGGGCTATTGTGTGCGTCCCGAGGTCTTGGGTGTGTGTTTGCGAAAAACCCAACACTCCCCTTCAAACTGTGGCGAGACCGAGGGCGCGGGCAAAATGCTTGACCTTCGGAGATGGGAGCGCCTTCGTGAATATATTGGCAACCATGTCGTTTGTGGGACAATAAATGAGTCGAAGCTTGCCTTCTTCGATGGTCCAGCATATGAAATGATAGCATATGTCGATATGCTTCGTGCGCGCGTGAAATTGGTGGTTTTGGGCGAGGGCGATGGCAGATTGATTGTCGGAGTAGAGGGTAGTGGGGGATGAGATCGGCGCGAAAATTTCTGAAATAAATGAGCGAAGCCACAAGGCTTCTTTAGCAGCGTGAGTTGCGGCAACGTACTCGGATTCCGTGGTAGACACAGTTACGAGCTCCTGCCTTTTGGCACTCCAGGACACAGCACCTCCGTTTATCATGAAAGCGAAACCTGAGGTTGAACGACGGTCCTCAGCCATGGATCCATCGGCATCGGCATATCCTTCAAGGGGGCTTTCGGTACCTCCATATGTGAGCCAGAAATCGCGTGTGGACTTCAAGTATCGAAATACACGCTTGACGGCTTCCCAGTGGGCTTCTCCGGGGTTGTGCGAGAAACGCAAGAGAAGTTGGACTGCGTAAGCGATGTCCGGTCGAGTTCCGAGGGCGGCGTACATAAGCGTGCCAACGGCCTCGCAATATGGTATTTTGGCCATGCACGCTATTTCGACGGTCGTGGTGGGGCACTGGTCCATTGTGAGGCGAATGGAGGGGTCCATGGGGAGGGAGGTGGGCTTCGCATCTTCAAGACCATAATGACGGATCAAAGCATCAATGTAAGATCTCTGTGAGAGCATTAGTTTGCCCTCCTCGCGTAATCTTTTTACCTCGATCCCCAGTAGCCAGTGTATTTCCCCCATGTCTGTTATCTCCACAAAATCTTCAATGCGTCCCTTGAGTGCTTGGACAAGCGGAAGGCCGGTTGCGGCAACAGTGCAGTCGTCGACATGAACAGCGAGGATGGTGAGTTCGTCGGCATTGGTTTTGAAGAAAACACATGGGTCGCTTTCGGCGCAGGTAAGTTTGGAGTTGTCGACAAGAATTTCACACAGTCTTTGGTACCATCGGCGGCCTGATTGCTTTAGTCCATATAAGGGCTTCTGAAGCAAACAGACCTTGTTGGGGTGTTTGGGGTCCTCAAAACCGGGGGGCTGTTTCATATAAATCACCTCTCCCTCCTCGAATTTACCATTTAGGTATGCTCCCTTAATGTCAATCTGGTGTATTTCCATGTCGCGAGCTGCTGCAATGGCCAAAATAGCTCGGATTGACAAAAGGCGAGCAACTGGTGCATAGGTGTCGAAATAGTCGACCCCTGGCACCTGCGAGAAGCCCTGTGCCACTAGTCTGGCTTTGTAATGCACCACGTTCCCGGCTGCATCCTTCTTGGCTCGGAATACCCAATTGGATCCGACCACGTTGACTCCAGGAGGTGCATCGACAAGTGTCCAGGTGTGTGCGTCGCCTAGCATGGTTATTTCCTCACCCATACCACCTCTCCAGAAGTGTCCATCTTTTCGTTTGTCGAGTTCCCGCCAATTCTTGGGCTCAAGGGATTCAGCTGACTCCATTTCGGCTGCAAGGCATTGCACAACATCCCATTCGAATTCTTCAACCATAGTTACTGCGCGGCCTTCTAGGATATCAAGGGCTTTTTGACTAGGTATGCGAATTCGAGAGGGGCGTTCTGAGGGGGTCTCTATTGCAGGCTGAGGGGGATTTGGGTTGATTTTGTTGACAGGTGTCGTTGCTGGGATGTTGGGGATGTGTGAGGGTGTGGATGGTTGCTCAAGAGGGATCTCGTTTGTGGGCTGCTCCTCCCCTTCGAGATCCTTCTTGAAATAAATGTTGTGCTCAACTTTGACAGCACCAGTGTCCTTGAACCATACTCGTACGCCATTGCTCTCGGTGTCGAAGCCTAGCCATTGGGCTCTTTTCACTTGATCGCTCAACTTGTCCCCTCCAGGCTGGTGTACCCAACATTCCTCCCCCCACTCACGCACTCCTCGCAGATCTGGACGCTTTCCAAATACCAATTCGAAGGGGGTCTTTCCTCCGGTCGCCTTTGTACCAGTCCGGTTCATGAGCCACACAACATGGCACACTCCTTCGGCCCACAGGAACTTCGGCAGGCGAGGTCCATAGTTCATGGCCCTGACTCTTTCCATGATCGTGCGATTTCGGCGTTCCGCAATACCGTTGTGTTGTGGAGTGTCGTGTACAGTGAGTTTGATTCGCGTTCCTCTAGCTTTCAAATGAGACTGAAAAGCTTCGCTGGTGTATTCTCCTCCCCTATCCGAGTGCAACGTCTTAATGCAGATGCCAAATTGGGTTTCGCACCAAGCTTTGAAGCGCTTATAGGAGTTGAAGGCCTCCGATTTCTTCACAAGAAAATCGACATGAGTCCAGCGGGAGTAGTTGTCCGTGAAGGTGATGTAGTATTTACGGCCTTTCTTTGTTTCGACTTGATTGGGTCCCCAGATGTCTGAGTGGACCTCCTGTGCAAAGGATGTGGAGGGCTCCCCTTGGCGCTGTTTAGCTATGGGTAGCTGTGTCAACTTGGCTACTATGCAGGACTCGCATGAGATCGTGTCCCCTCCACCAGGCTCTAGCTTGATTCCGGTTACCATGCCATCATGAACAAGTTTTACGACGGCCTTTGGTGAAATATGTCCGAGGCGGTGGTGTAGTGTTTCTAAGGTGAGTGGTTCCCCAACAGCATTGACTTCTTGTTCAACCTGTTTAACCATTCTGTACAAGCCGCGCTCGTCCCTTGGGATCTCGGCTATTCGCGTGCCCCCTGGATCCCTGATGACGCATTTGCCGTTACTGAAGGTGGTGGTGTATCCTGCATTGTCGAGTCGGCCAACGGAGATCAGTGTGTATCCGGCCTCTGGTGCATACAGCACCTCGCTTATCCGGAGTTGTGACCTTGTGTTGCCGTTAGGTACATCGAGTACCATATCCCCCTTGCCTGTGGCGCTGAAACTCTGTTTGTTTGCAGCTCGTAGCGGTTTCGGTTCAATGGCCTGGAAGGTCTCGAAAGCGTTTCGATATGGGGAGATGTGACATCATGTCCCGGAGTCAATAATCTCGACTTGAGCAGAGGTGGGTCCTAGTTCTGCCTGTCCAATGATGATCTCATCATCAATTGCTGCGCAGATCTCCTCCTCCGCTAACTCCAGCATATACTCCCCTTCAAGCTCGCCGCACTCCATGGTTACCTTGACTTGGGGTATCCAATCTCCGTCATCATCATCTTCATTGATTGTGACTTCAGGGGCTTCAGAAATCTCGTCAATTTCGACTGCCAGGGATTCGTCTTCGAAGTCGTCGATGGCTACGTTGGCAGTTGCTGGCTTGGCAGGGGGGTGATTTCCCCCGGCTTCCCCAGACTTCTTCTGGCGCTTGGGGCAATTCCGTTTCCAGTGTCCGGTTTCTCCGCATTCGAAACAGGCTCCGGACTTGCCCTTCCCTTTTGACTTAGGTTTCGATTTCCCCCCTTCAACGGTCATAGCTTCGTCATTGTTGCTATTCTCGGCTTTTGACGGTCCCTTGTTGCGATTGCGAGATTGCTCCCACTCGTCCGTGATGATCATAATCAGTATCTCGGGGCTGACATTGTTGGTGGGCATCCTGTTTAGTTGTGCAAGCAGCTTTGCAGATGATAGTTGCCCAGCAGTGTATGTCGCAAGCCAGTGAGGTAAGGATTGTATGATGGTGCTCCGGTAATCATTGTCGCTGATGGTGACGCCCACAGCTTCGAGCTCGGAGTGTTTGGCACGGAGGTCATTTAGGAATTTTCGAACGTCACCTCTGTCAGGGCATTTGGACGTAAGGAACTCCTGACGTAGTCGCATACATGAGAATTCACTCTTGTAAGTGTATTCCCTTACGATGGCCTCCCATACATCTTTAACAGTGGGTAGTTTGTCGACAACGATCAGAGTGGAGTAGGGAACACGTTGTGCAATTAATGAACAGGCAATGTTTTCGTAACGTTCCCATTCGAGCACCTCGGCCGTAGTGCCTAGCACTAGAGTAGGTGGGGGGACAGCAGTTGTAGCAGTGCTGATGCTTGATCCAGCAGATACGGTAGACACAGATGGAGCAGGGGTGAGGGTAACGGTTGGCATGGTGGCCACAGGGCGAGCTTTACTCCCGTTGAAATGGCCCCATAGGCCTTTCCCTCTTGCAGCCGACCTGAACAGCAACTTGAATTGCGCCCAGTTTGCACCGGACTACTCCAGCGTAGGGATGGATCAGGGGAGGATATCGCTCGTGCTTGTAGAATTCATGGTAAAAAAAAGGTTTGCAGGTTAACGATTGTCACAAATTTCTTTCCAGAGAGAATTTGTTTAAGGCGGGGCCCATAACCTGTAGGAAAATGAGAACTCAGTGCTCGTACGAACGAGGACTAGATTTATTATGTACCTGTAGGAAAATGAGAACTATGGTACAGTTAGGACATGTAAGATATGATAAGTATTTGAGTAGGCTCACCTCAGCGCTCGTACAAATGAGGACTGAGGGAGCAGTAGGCGACAAAAAGAAATGGTTTATATACTGCGGGGCATGGTCTGCGTGATATGGAGGAGCGGTAACTAACTGTCTAAGTGAAAATGGTGAGTACTGTAAGAGTAGCATCGACGCATTTATGCCTCAGGCTATTGTGTGCGTCCCGAGGTCTTGGGCGCGTGTTTGCGAAAAACCCAACAATTTGGCCCGTTATTGTGTGAGTCAGTTCCAACTTGCGAATGAACATAAACGTAATTACGAGCCCTCCGGTGACTGGTATTCAGGTCGCAATTCAAATGGCTTGCAAGTTGGATGTGGGCGTCTGCAAATACAATCAAGGCCAACAGGAAGTCGCATCGTTTACGCTTAGGCTGGTGTAAATACTCTGCTTTCCGTAGTAGGCTTATGTAGTGATATTGACCTCTTAGCCCGGGTCGTCAATGGCTTTAACCAAATCCTATCGTTTCTGTGGCTCGACTTATCACTAAAATTGCAACGTCTCCTCGGACAGGGTCGTGAGTCAGGGTAGGTCAGGGTGCACAGGACCCCCGAAAATGCCTATATATGTCGGATCCAAATTCCGGACAAAATCCCGGTTTTGGGCTGGGAGGTCGGAGTAAATTCCGGACAATTTTGAGCTGGGGCTCCAGGAGGTCGGATCCTCAACCGGACAAAATATGGCTACGGCCCAGGTCCGAGGCCTAAGTTACTCCAAAATTTTTTTGAAATCCTTAGATGTTGGTTCCCACGCAACCATATAAGGAAATTTTCATCAATTTTTGCTCTGAGGTCGGAGGAAATCCGGACATATTTGGACCTCCCTGGACACACCCGTCCGGACGGCCATTTTTTCAGACCGGATCCGACATATATAGGCATTTTCGGGGGTCCTGGGTGCACCTCGTCGCATCAAGAACCCCTGTTTCCTCCTGTCACTACTACTAATCTTCTTATATATCCCCATTTGGAAGCTCTTTGGCGTATGAGCAATAAAACTAAGTTTCATTGTATCATAAGTGTTATTGATAAAAGAATAAATACTCTTTCTTGACGGTCATGGCCTCCTTGCAACACGAGGTCTACAAAAGGTCCGAGGGGGATGTGACGGAATGATGATTAGATAGCAACACGGAGAGTACGCAACGAGGAAGCAGAAGAGGAGGGAGACGGAAGTGCTATGTATGTACCCAATGAAGAAAAAAAATAGGATTACAAGCCCGGTAAGCTGGGGAGTAACGCCCTCGCAATGTGACTGCCAAAATCATGAAGAACATGGTGATTAGAAACGTCATCAAAGAAAAAACGGCGAAAGTTTCCCAGACTTCGCACATTATGTTGAACCAAAGTGGGAAAGTGTTACTGGTGTGAAGGGAAAAAAAGTAGAAAACATGTGTGCGCAAAAGTCTGGCCAAGTTCGGACCACGGTAGGAGCACAAAAGCACTTCCGGTATTCTGGAAGCAAGCAACAGATATGACGATATGCTACTGAGCTGCGCACATGTATGGTCATACTCGACCATTTACCCAAAATGAAAAGTGGGCAAATACGTCAAGAAGCGGGGGTCATCAAACTACGCCGTCGTTAGACACGACCATGGAATGTGAGATTAGGCTTCACACCTCTTCCGCTTCGCTTTCGTCATTTCCTTTCGTAAAGCCGCACCGTCAAGCGGCTTGAGAAGCTCAAACGCACATAAAAGGTCTTCAGAGACACTAAAGACAGTTTTAGCCTGGGAACGAGCGTTGGAATAAGAAGAACTTTACCTCATACAGGCGCCATAATTGTCAAATTCTGCAATTGACGTGTCAATGGTCTGTTTGGGTGGAGGAGGTGAGGTTAGAAGAGAGGACTTACCACCACAATAGTTCGGTGCACTGAATACGGTCACTAGCGTCCGATCGTTCCAGAACTCGTATCCATCCTCCACTACCATGTGAGCACGACATATAAGGTCCATATCGTAGCGCACAAGGAAGTCATTGATGACTGCTTTGCCGAAACAGTAGCTGACTCCCCGTTCATTATCTTCCCAATCCAAAGCAGTATCAGATGGATCGGACCACAATAGATCATTCAGGAGACCATAGTCAGGGACATCGGTGGGCCGCTGTATGCGCTTGATATCCTCCATCGAGTGCAGGGATGGTGAAAGACCCCCATGCACACAAAATATTTTTGAGGCGACAATGGCGGCTATGGGAAGACAGTTGAAAACATCGATAAAGGTTTTCCAGGTCTTGATGTTGCATCGCCGTTTGCATTCGTCATAAAAGCCGTAGACTGCCATAAAAGTAAGTGTGAGAACAAATTTTGACAGGTATATCTCACCTCGTGTGACATTGGCACATTCGTGGTTACCCCTCAGGAGGAAAAAGTTCTCGGGATACTTAATCTTGTAGCATAAGAGAAGGAGAATGGTTTCGAGACTCTGTTTCCCCCGATCGACATAGTCTCCTAGAAATAGGTAGTTGGAGGCAGGTGGGAAGCCACACATTTCAAATAGCCGTATGAGATCCGAGTATTGTCCATGCACATCACCAACAATCTTCACGGGAGGGGACAGTTCGACGAGAGTTGGTTGTCCGAGAAAGACCTCGCGAGCAGCTTGGCATATCGCTGTGATCTCGGTGTTCTTGAGGCAGAGTGACTTGCTAACTTTGCCAGTGTATCCGACATCGAGGAGACGTTGAATCATGTCATCGACATCCAAAGGCTTGAGCTTCTCCTTTGGTCCATTGGGATCGCCCAGCATGCTGGCGTTAGGGGCGGATCCTGGAGCGAAAGGAGCTGCATTGGCAAGAATGGTGGGGGTGGATGGGGTGTCGAGGGGTACTGGGCTGGGTTTGGGTGAGGGCGCTGGGGATGATGTCGAAGAAACTGAAGCGGTTTGGTCGAGGTGTGCAGGCACTTGGCCTTTAGGGGGGTAGGGAGAACCGTGGGCTCGAGAGTTAGTAGCAGTCGAGGAAGGAGGCTGTTGAGCCTCGGGAGCGTTTACTGAGGGAGCACCGTTTCCTGGTGAGTGCGAGTCTGAACCAGTGGCTGTAGAGCTGGTGGTGGCGCGTGAGATACTGCCCTGGGGTGTGCTCTCGCTGGGATCGTCGGTAGAGGTGTCAAGAAGGGAGGTGTCGGGATGAATGTCCTTGTCCTTGTCCTTACCACCCTTTTTGCTTTTCTTTGAAGGCTGCTGGCCCATCTGGGCAGCCTGGGAACCTGGCTGGGGGGAATGGGGCCGGGATCTGGAGAGCCGGGAAGCAAAGACAGAAAGTAGAGTGGGCGCCAGCTTGGGAGTATGGAAAGGAGCGGACTGAATGTGGACGGGACGGAACGTGACAGGGCGAGGGGGACAAGGAGAGGACAGGGCCAAGCAGCGAGCAGGATGCACAGTCGCAACAATCAGCAATGCCTTGTTTGGTTCTTGTTTGTGGCTCGAGATAGGCGCTCAATTCGCATGACTCAAAACACAATAATGAACATATATGCTACTACGCTCCTAAAACTTGCCAAATGATTTTGTCGCAGCCTTGTTCTTGGCCACTCGCAGCACATTGAACCGCACTGTCTTCGACAACGGCCGACATTGACCTGTTCCATCCGTCGTCAGCTCTGGGCCTCCAGTCAAAGAGTATCCCTATCACACGCACCAACGGTGACGACATCGCCGAGTTCAACGCGGAAAGCGGGGGAAACGTGAGCAGCAAGGTTCTTGTGTCGCTTCTCATAACGGTCTGCAAATATGTCAAGCTAAAACAACGACACCCGCGGCGGCCTAGACCCACTGTATTTTGGAATATAGTGAAGATAGTCGCGTCGGATAATGATCGTACGGGTCATCTTTGTTGACACCACTTTGCCAGTGAGGATGCGGCCACGGATGGAAACGTCACCAGTGAAAGGGCATTTCTTGTCTGAATTCAGATAATCGACTCTTGAGCCAAGCGCAGAGAACAGCATAGTTAAAGGGGGCGCACCGATATAACTACCGTTGATAGCCTCTGCAGGTGTCTTGAAACCCAAACCAACATCCTTGTACCACCTCTTCTGCTTGGTTACAATTTTCTTGCCGCCTGAACATCACCATTTAACTCAAGTCAAAACTAGCCACAAAGGCCAAAGTGTGGGCTTTGGAACGCACCGCGAGCCTTGGCATTTTGGAATAGGTGCTGCTTCTGATATGCCTTCTCGATCTATACGGGTGTTTATCATAAGTCAAAGTTCTGTATGCAACGAAGAAACAAATGTACTTGGGCGTCGGCCATAGCGTTGATCTTGGGGACGTTGTCCGAGGCCTACAGGTCTTTTGGGGACTTATTGATGCTTGTTTGGCGGCACTCTGAAGCCACTTGAGTAGAACTGTACAGTCAACTTCGGAGATTCCCGGGCCTACCAACAACCGATGCTGTTAACTGAACACGAATTCCAACTTGATTTTCTCGTATTAAGACCTCCACGTGAATATTGTAAATATCGGTTTAATTGATCATATGTTCTCGTTATACTTCTCCCGACCATTCCTCATCGTCCCGAACCCTCCCGAGGAACTAGCAAAGCTCCATCTTAGACCTCGTTCTATCCTATGTATTTGCCACCCGGGCTGTTCCTTCGCAGGTTCCCTCAGGAGGGCTTCGCGGCTGCTCGCAACTCCCAATTTCTCGAAACTTTGGTGATAACTCGGTCATGGCTGAGCATAGAATTAAGAGCTATTCTGAGGGATTGATCATGAGTCACCACAGTCGTGCAACCTATCTTAGTTGGATGTATGGCATGGTCGCGTTGTATGAAATGCTCACATGTTACAAAACAGATATTTTGGCTGGTTATCCAACTAGGCTGTGGCGTCACTACCGCATGTTTTCATCACTAATCAGGCTGTACAGATCGTTTTATCAGCTCATTGAGGTTAGGATACTGAATGCGACGCGACGCGCTGTGTACGCATGTTTATTTCACGCGTTCTGCTTATACGCGCATCATCCGGTACCATGGGTCGTCAGCAGACACTGGGTCAATTCTACTCCTTATCGCCAAACACCACCCCCTCTGACACATTTATCCACGTATCCACAGCCAAGTTCTTTCAGATGCCCAAAGGCGTTAAACCTCTTCCACAGCAGTCCAGCCTTCTTGAGATGTGGAAAGGCGGAAAACGGAAGGCAGGTGGAGAAGCCAAGGCAGAACAAGACGAGGAAGCAACGAAAGACATCAAGCGAGGAAATATATCAGGTATGTCGCGGGTGTAATAATTTCGCTAATGTTAACTCATTTGCTCAGGCGAGAGTTCCGGACGAAGGAAAGGTATAGAGAATGGTCAGTCCGAATTCGGTTCTTTGCGCAGCCGGTAAACTCAGTCGTATTTTAATCTTCAGATCCGCCTGCAGCTAAAAAGCGTCGAGTTGTTGACTTGGATGAAGGAGATGAATATCCAAGTAGTTCACTCGCATTACCAATCCTCCTATTTTGAGTCCTAACTTATGAAGGACAGATCTCGCCCGTGCGATCAACTCAGTAGCAGCTTCCTCTCCGCCGGTCTCGAGAACAACTTCGTCTTCCTCACCTGAGCCCAGTGGTGAAGGGAAGGCCAAAGCAGCAGTTATTCCACGGACTGCAGGACGCGAAACAGAAGCTGTCGCAGCGTCAGAACCTAGTGACGATGAAGATGAGGATGAAGTCGAACTTGACGAATTGGAGGAGGAAGAGGGTGTCACATCAGTGGAAGGTGTCTCCGCGTCTAAAATGTCAGTCCCTCTGTCCATGCTGCGTACGAGCAGTATCTCCAACTCTGCTCTAGAGCTGAGGCTGCGCTCCTTCGGATCAACGACGTCGATATTCCTGGAGGCTGGAAAGCTGGTCAACCGTTTGTCATATCCCACTTTTGATTATACATTCACCTCTCATGATCGACTTAGTGTTCCATACGCTGCACTGGCAAAAACATTTTCTCTCATAGAAAGCACGACAAAACGTTTGGAAAAAAATGCGTACCTCACTGCATTCCTCTTGCTTGTTATCCAGCGCAGTGCAAAGGAAGACTACAGATCCCTTCTACAGACCGTGTACCTTTGTATCAACCGAGTACGATCACTTTCTCTTTACTAATATGTGTTAACCTTACCCGAAGAACCTAAGTTATCCCCAGATTACGAGGGTATCGAACTAGGTATTGGGGAGACCCTGCTGGTGAAAGCTATTGCCGAATCGACTGGCCGTAGTCTGGCCGTCATCAAAGCTGACTTGAAACGTGAGGGCGACCTGGGTCTTGTCGCAATGGTCAGTTGCAAGATTCTGGGTATTAGCCCATTGACACTTGGTTTCGACTTTTTTAGAGCTCGAAAAGCAGTCAGAAGACATTGTTTAAACCCAAACCACTCACTCTACCCTTTGTTTTCTCCCATCTCAAAGAAATTGCGACAACAGCTGGTCATTCTGTATGTATATACGATCCTAACATGCCTATGGCACTATTGAACGTTCACCCAGTCGCAAGCCAAAAAGGTCTCCATCATCACCAAGCTCCTCGCAGCTTGTCAGGATATCGAGGCCAAGTATATCATCCGGAGTTTGGAGGGCAAATTGCGCATAGGGAATGCAGAACGTTCGGTCTTAGTTGCTATGGCCCATGCTATTGTTCTCGCAGAGAAGGAAAAATCCAACAAGAAATGGACAAACGAGAAGCTTGTAAAACGGTTAGAAGAGGGGACTCTTACAATCAAATCTGTTTACAGGTGCGCTGGTCCCCCTCGATTTTATACAGTCATGCTTAGCTTGTTTGAGTGAGCTACCGACGTATGACAGCGTCATCCCTGCCCTACTTGAAGTCGGCATCGATGGTCTACGGGGGAAGTGCAAGCTGACGCCTGGCGTGCCGCTAAAACCGATGCTTGCAAAGCCAACAAAGGCGATAGGTGAAGTTCTGGATAGATTCGAAAACCAACAGTTTACCTGCGAGTACAAATACGACGGAGAGCGAGCTCAGGTGCATATGCTTGAGGACGGGACAGTTAGGGTTTTCAGTCGCAATTCTGAGGACATGAGCAAAAAATATCCTGACCTTGTGGATCAATTACCCAAGGTGATTCTTTGTACCCAAGGTGGAATAAACAGGGGCTGATCGGGGATACAGTGTATCAAAGAAACAACCAAGTCGTTTGTTCTCGACGCAGAAGCAGTTGCCATCGACAGGACGACACTGAAGTTGATGCCATTCCAAGAATTGAGCAGGCGGAAGCGCAAGGATGTGAAAGTAGAAGATATCCAAGTTCGAGTGTGCCTTTTTGCTTTTGATTTGTTATACTTAAATGGCGAGGTAAGGGCGCCTGAGATTTCCGCCCGGCCTGTCTTAATAGGGTGGTCAGCCTCTGCTACAGAAACCTCTATACGAACGACGCAAACTTCTCCGTGAACATTTCCACCATATTCCCGGTGAATTCGATTTTGCAAAATCGTCCGATGGAGAGTCAACAGAGGAGATTCAAAATTTCCTCGAGGAGAGTGTCAAAGACGGTTGTGAGGGACTCATGGTCAAAATGCTCGATAGCGACGCTAGTTACTACGAGCCAAGTCGGCGTAGTGTAAACTGGCTAAAGGCACGCACATTTATCTGTCCCATGCGACCCAGCTTAACCAACGATCTATCTTTAGCTCAAGAAGGATTACCTTGCCGGCGTCGGTGATTCGCTAGACCTGGTGGTCGTTGGCGGATATTATGGTAAAGGAAAGCGAACAAACTTTTACGGCGCCTTCCTTCTGGCTTGCTATGATCAGGACTCGGAAGAATATCAAACCATTTGCAAAATTGGCACTGGCTTCAGCGATGAGATTCTTCAGGCGCATTTCAATGAGCTCAACCCGCTTGAGTTAGGAGAACGTCCGCGGGGACATCAAGGTTGGAGGTGCCAAGCCTGATGTTTGGTTTGAACCTCGGGTAGTCTGGGAGGTGCTAACGGCTGACCTGAGTCTGAGTCCGATTTATACTGCTGCTCAAGGATTGGTAAGCATGAACGCACACTTCATAGTCCATCGCCGCTGATGCTGGGTCTAGGTAGATGAACGAGGTATTTCGCTGCGGTTCCCCCGGTTTATCAGAGTGCGAGATGACAAGAATGTTGATGATGCGACCGGCCCAGACCAGGTAAGCGGTCCAATAGCACCCGGGACCCGGTTTTATCTGAGGATGTTGAAGATCGCAGAAATGTACGAGAGACAGGCCCTCGCACAAAAAAACGATAAAAAGAAAGGCAGAGAAGATGACGGATTTTGGTAATAAATGGTGGTATAGAGGCTTGTATTTATATAGTATGCACAATTAGCAATAGCCGGTTACGGGTAAATCTTGCAATGGACATCATGCTTTAGTGGACTCCTCGCGAGCAGCCTTGACCGCCTCCGTCACCTTGCCCTCGCCTCCCGATGCCACCTTGAGCCCGAGTTTCTCCTCACGGCCACCCATGTGCCAATACTTGACGAACCGAGCGTCGTTGAGTGATTGAGCAGTCGCATTTGTCAAGTGGCACGCGAACAACAAATAGTTCCGGGGCTGCACTCTCCAGGCTAGGATTCTGATGAGCTCCGGTGCTGGATGCAACTAAGACTGGGTTACATACCGAAGCGCATAAAGACCAGACTTGTGGCGCAGTCAACAAACAAGTAAACGCATCCAGCTAATGACTCACGAGTAACATAATAACGCAGTAGTCATCGTGCCCGAGATCATTTCTTCATTTTTTCGCAAGTCGGCGATGGCGGCGATGGGAAGGCCCCAGTTCGCAACCTAACGGTAGTTGGTTGTGATTCGGAAAGACATTATAAAGGAAACAAACGGGTCCCCAGAAATGTGTACCTGGTAAAGCGTGGTTAGGAAGAGGGGAAAACTAAAGAAGTAATGCCAAACACATACTGAAGAAGTATTCGCGTGCTGCAGGTGAGCGCAGCCAGGTGTAAAAAGTGGAGGCCATGTTGAGAAGTGAGGAGCCAAGGTCGCAGCAAGGGAAGGCGAAAGTTGTGCACCGAGTGAATTTCAAGAGATCACGTGGCTAGCAAGGGTTTGGTCCAGTTTACGTGTTTTTCGGAAGTGCACAACTCGATGGCATTTGGGAGCTCTGTTCGACGCGCGATTTTGGCCTCCTGGCTAGCTTCCACGTTTTCATCCGTCAGTTTATCTGTAAATTACGAGTGCTCCGGTGCTGCAGGAAGCGTAAATGGATTTATTCTCGAAAAGGAAACTCTAGGTGCACGTTGCAGCATCTGCTTCTGTGGGGGTGGATTGCGCCTCATGCCCACTGGTGCCCATCTTACTTACCTCCCGCAGTAGATGCAGCAATTCAACAACTATCCCTACTATGGACAACCCGTCTACCCCCAGCACCACCATCCTGGTCCAAGCAGCGGCTATCCATCGTTCTACCCGCCTCCCTTTCTCCCTCAAGGGCCAGCGCCTGTCGCCTTTGACGCTGCCGCATATACCCAGCCGCAACATGGAACAGCCACGCCCCGCGCACAAGCGCACCGCCGCATCAAAACAATCGCCGCTGTTCCATCCACGCCGGCCCCGCCACGCAAATCAGCCCTGAAAAAAAACAACACCCTCCCCACCAGCGCTCAAGCGCCTGACCCTATCCAAATTTCCAGGCAGCGAACCAACTCGATTTCCCAACAACAACACAATACCCTCCATCGAGTGCGTACATACTCAAATGCAAAACAATCTGGGACAGAACACACTTCACCCGAGGAAGCTAATTCTGCCCGTACGGCACTTCCCCAAGTTTTTTTGGCGTCTCAACTAACAGTAGATAAAGATCACTTGTTCATGTCCTTCCATGGATACAGTGAACTACGACTCGACAATGTTTCTGAACCAGCACTGAAGGAACTAGAAGACGTCATCTGGCCCATGTGGCCAGAAGGAAGAGATTCACAAGTTGTAAACCATACGGCCATCGTCAAATTCCGAAACGACCCGTGGGACTTGTCGGGGCCCCAAGTCGAGGTGTGAGTGCTCTCGCTCTCGCTCTCATCCCTGGCACGTATCTGAGGCGTGCCGGTTTCCAGTGTATATGAAATCATCGTCAAACTCTTCTCCCTTTGTGCTAGTCGGGTGCGCTAGATCTAGCCTTGCCCCCCGATCAAACAGCGATACTCACACCTGAAGTCAGGGGTACGCATTCCAAACCAGCATCGATCTTGCAAGCCCGGTACGCATATATGTTAGTCGAGACAGGCGACCGACTCTGAACCATTTCTAGACACCTCGACTGGTCTTTCAACCAACGGGTGTGGACGACGTCTCTCATTTCTTCTTAGCATACCTTTCCCAAGGAGGTCGTAGACTGAACCTAATTCAGGCCTCCTGAGCTAATAGATTATGGTCTCAGTGCCAAACTACGCGCTGCCTTACCCAGGACCGTCCCCTTGGAGGTCGGGTCCGCAAGTGGCTACCTGCGAATAATAGAAGTCAAGAGAAAAAGCGGATCATTACGTTCTGGTACGACTATTTGATCTGACGATCCCTTCTACTTTTTGATCGGCGTTTTCAGGTAAAGACATTGAACCCGGGCTCTTCCTGATGCATATATTGCGCATCATCAGCGAATTTGGATATCACCTTGACGCTACCATACCACTCGGTCGACGGGGACCATTTGGTATCCGTTACCGCAGAGAGTTACTTGTTTTCAAGGGCAGCAACTCCGGATGACTTTTGTCTCACGTCACTTCAAGTTAAGCTACTCTCGTGTATGATAGTCAGACTCTTGCTATCCATTCGCTTTCCTATGCTATCTCGGTAAATATCTAGAATCTTACAACAATTTATGATACCTTGACCACTTTAGTACCATCGACTAGACCAACAAGTTTCTTGGCATCAACCATGTCCCGGTCATCTCTACGCTTGTAAAGCTCATCCCACCAACCGAAGAGGAAGTCCCGGGCGATTAGTTTGAACCAAGGGGTAAACGAATTGGCTGTATACCGTCATCAGTCTCGTATGTATCGTTCAACACCGCCAGCAGACGTACAGGGATCACTAAACATGGCTTGGAGCTCATCCTTACTCACATACTTGTAATCCCGGATCTCGTTCTTGTTTGGCGTAACACTGACATCGGCTGTGAGGAATAGAATATAGTCCACTGTGTAAGGAAAACTCTAAGCGTCAGCCACCCAACAACCCAACGCAATTGAGCGATCTTAACGAACCTTCATGCTCACCCCACATACCATCGGAGGGTGCTAGGTAGTGGATACGAGTCAAGTATTGGAACTCTTTCACAGGCGTCTGGTGTTTCGGAATGCCTAGCTCATGCTGCAGCTTTCGCGACGCCGCAACCCTTACCCCCAGCTGATCTTTCTCGATCTTCTCTTCATCAAAATCATCGAGGGGGTGCGAGCAGCAGGTGTTAGTCCACATGTCAGGAAATGTAATTTTCTCAGAGGCTCGTTGCTGGAGGAGGAGCTTGCCATCTGAGGGGCGGAAGACGAAGGCTGAGAACGCGCGATGAAGGAGACCTTTGTTGATATTCTCCATGAGGTGACCTATGTACCTTCGGTGTTCATACGGCAACTACAACACGCAAGACGAATATACGCACAGGTTTTCTTATCGGCCGCCCCAATTGCATTATCGTTCTCATCAACCAGAATGCAGCGCTCATCCATCAGGCGCGATTGCTCGGGATCATAACTAGAGAGGTCCACGGTGGCAAGGTAAGCTTTCGCGGCGACCACTGCAGGGGAGGACATTCTTCGAATTGGGAAAGATCCGGGGACAAGTCGTGCGTAAAGGGCAGGCGAGTAGATAATAGCGATGCGAGAAACACCGGTTAATGCTACGAAACACAGGATGGCAGATATTTATACGATGATGGTCACAAAAACGGTCCAGCCTCAGCCTCAAACAATATCTACACGGCGCCAATCACCTCATCCGCACGGGACCTCAACTTCTAGCTGACCCTCCGCCACCTGTCTCCAAACTCAAACAATCGAAATAATGACTGGTCCATAGGCATCCTCTTGTTTCAAGCTGACCAGATTTTTTGTCGCCAGGACTGTCAAGGTGGAATATAAGGTCTGCACCGATGCGGTAAACAAAAAAACTGCTCGCACCGAGACAATGATAAAATGCCGCAGATACAACATGTTTTGTACTCGTGGCACTCGGGACAATAGCGTCAAATGTCAAATTATCATTCGGCTTTGCTTGATGTTGCATCTTAGCATATCTGATATTATTTGGAAATGTTTAAGATGACCAGAGAGACGAAAACCGACTCTTACTCGAGAAAATTGAAAGAACTCTTCTCTAAAGCTATTAGCGCAACATCAGTCCTCTGAGATTCTTGTATATGGTCGTCTGCTGAAAATAGTGAGTGTACTCCTCCTGATGAATCTGGCTAGTTCACTGACCGTCAAGCGTCAGATCCTCCCCGATAATCTGGCCAACCGGAGCCGGTGAAAGACCGGTGATACCGGCAACCATGCTACCGCTCCGACTCCAATATTGCAATGGACTCCCCCGACCACCCAGGGAACTACTACGCAGCCTAATGTCCACATCCGCGAGTTCGATGTTGTCGTCGAACGCACCCCCGTTCGCAGAAGAACTAACACCAGCATTGTCCCAAGGAAACATAGACTTTTGTGACGTTGATCCTACCGGCTCCAGTTCGACGCCGAACTGACTTCCTCTCACCACGGAAGAAGCTCGAGATCTCTGGCGCCCCTGGCCGGGCTCCTACGGATAGAGGAAAGTCGTCAACTTCATCGGAAGCTTTGATACGATACCGTCGGGCCTACTTCTGACGACCTCCGCCTTGCTTCCTCCACTTCACCACCGAACGGATCGAAACCCTGTCATGTAACCGTCAGGACAAATGAAACTCCCCGATACTATTATCGCAAACCATGCCGACGTCGTGGCCCATGTGAGAATCCATACCAAAATCTTCGATATGTGCTGGCGGTATGGCTGGACTATCCTCGGTCATATCCCATTCTGTCCGTTCTTTTCTTTTCCTCCTCCGTTTCTTTGGTAGTCCTGGCAGAAGAGTGTTAGAGCCAGTGAAACAAAATGCACAAGTATAGCGACCAAACCTGAATCGTGATGAATGTCGATGGTGTTGGCCCTTGCTTGCGCTTGGACATGAAGGTTATCTTGCCAGAACTGCACCTAGTGGTTCGGCATGGACTAGGACAGGCCATCAGAATCTAGCGGGCCCGGGATGGATTCACATACGTCCTCGAGGGGCCCCCCAAATTAAGTCGTCAACCAGCTTACTTGCGTCTTTCTCAAGCTTTCTCCGTTCTATCTCTCTCCGTAATTCGCTCTGGCTCTCCAAATACCTTGCACGCGCTTCCTAGACCAGCAGTTCAAGAATTTGAGCAGGGAAGAACAATACATCTATACCTTGAGCTCTTCATCGGTAAGTTCAGTTCTCGCGTCTAAAAGGAGTCTCGCCCTTTTTCGTTTTCTCGCAGGTTTATCCGCTTGTTGATTTACCGCCGTTATATCCGCAAGCGGTTGCCTTCCCTCCTCCTCGTCGATCCCACGCTGCGAAAGGAATGCTCTAGAAATGGATATCACCGAACTGGCCATGCCGTCGTCTTCAGGAAGAGCTGGTTGCGTGTTTTCTTGATTACTCTTGCGTTGGGACTGTTAATGAAATCCTATTAGCGGCTCCCGCTTAACATTAGTAAGGACGAACATTTCTGGGCGTGCGACCTTGCGTAGAAGTCATGAATGCGCTCTCGCCTCCTTGCGCAGATTTAAGCTCAAAGCTGGTATCAGCAAAATTCATACCCGTGTCGAAATCAGCTACGGAAGCATCAAAATCCATCACAATGTCTCTGTAGCGGAATTAAACTGGTGTTCTGGAGGCTTGGGGCGACCTTACGGTTCAATCGGCGATCCACTAACTTCCCATCCGAGTTCTTTCGCTAATTCCTCGCCCAGGTCAACTGCGAGGTCAAAGCCATCGGATACGTCAAAAAAATTGTCTCCAAATATGGGCCTGCCGTCGATCTGGGAAGAAGTCAAGTCTAATCCAGCTGGCCCGGCGGAAAATCCGGTTTCGAAGGACCCATCGAGGGGGGTCGAAAGTAAGTGGTCGTGATGCTCGTTTAAAGTGTGCACGTCCCTACGCGGGACCTCCACTATGGATTCCTTCGCAGGCTTTCCCCTCTCATCTTTCTTCTGTTTTTTTCTGGGGTTGAAGTCCTCGTCGCTATCAAATGCCATGTTCCCTTCTGGGTATGGATATTTTGTAAATAGATATTCGTTCAAAGGGGCCATGAAGTACCATCATCCGTATCGTTTCCCCATCCCTGATGACACCACATACATGGTGAACTGGTGCTCAACCAAGGGAAACTCGCAACGCACCGAGAACAGGGGGTCAAACATAAGGGCACGGGCCATTCCTGGATCGGGCTGAATTGTAACGGTATGGGGGCTAATGCATATTGTCCAGCGCCTGACCGCTCGAAAGTGGCTGAAGCTTACCGGGCTGTGGATTGAGCCAACAATAGGTCGGCCTCAGCAGCTACGTAATTGTGCATGTCATGCATCATTTTCTTGAGCGAGATAACGCAGGTGTTGACGTCGGACATAAATAATTCTTGCTTCACTAATTGCATATGAGTTCGCTAGCCGAAAAATGGGCGGGTCAGAGGAACCTTTGTATACTCTATAGTGGGTAAAGGATTCAGTCATTAGCAGGTGATCGGGCAGTCTCAAAGCGTTTAACCGTACCGGACAACGCCATACATCAAGTTGCTCGATAGCCTTAAAGCCAGTGGCTCCGTAGGCTCGGCGATGAGGTCACATAGTTGGGTTATATCTGCTGTCATCACAGAGCGCTTTGGTAACTTTTTAAAGACAGACTTAGAGCCCAAAGTGGCGGCCAGCCTGTAGTTTTTTATTCATGTGAGTATATGCTAGTGCCCAGGCCCGAATCGGGGCCATTTTTCGCAAATTCACCATAGCAAACCGAACCCGCTGTCCCTCCGAGCCAGCAGCTCGGGGGTAAAAAACATAGCAAATATGTAGTTGACTCTGCGTTTTGCAGTAGGCTAAAGATGCGCTAGCTTGTCCTAAGGATGGAGGCGAGGGGCAGATGAGAGAATGAGCTTTGGATTCTTCTTTTTTTTTTCTAGCCAGGGGTTTAATGAAGCTGTCGTTTGGCAGCTGTCTGTCTGAATCCAAAAGCACACCTCACCATCTGGTGGTGCTAGCAGATACTAAAAAAGAAAGTCATGCACCATAAGTGGTCCTGTTGCGAGACTTGAGGATTGACCGAAGGGTTCGTCTCAGTTTTCAAATACCGGCTGCAGCTACGTAAAGTAGTACGGTTAGACTTGGTTTTTAGGAGTGCAAGGTCACACAGAATCGGATATCTCCAAAGTTAAGCCCTTGTATGTACACTGGAACTTGGAAAAATTGCAGTCACGTGAGCGACGCGCGAGACCGTGGACGCGGTGGCCCTGTGCATTTCCTTTTTGGGATCACACACCTTTCAACAACACATATTCACCGTCCTCGGTATGACTCAATCGGGTCTACTAAGATGGGCAGATTCAGTCCGTATGACCATGGCAAGTGATCCAGGTCGCAAGCGATTCAAAGAAGAGGTTCAGTTGCAGGGCTTTTCCTTCCTGGACGATTACCTTCGATAATATCCTCTACGGAGCAAAGCAAGGGTAGGTATTTTGGGCTCTTTCAGTTCTTTACCCTGCTGATCCTACATAAGCCCTTTAATCGATCTGGTCAAGACTCCTGCGCGTAAAAAGGCAGTTGTTAGGAAACCAAAGCTAGCCTCGAAGCTTGCGCAGGCCACGACGTCTCTTGGGGTGAGTGTCCTCATGCCTTTTCCTTAGTTCGTATACCAAACAGCAATGCATATGTCCAGGAAGAATATATCGACGGCATGAAAGAGAATATTTCACCCGTTAATAGCTTCCATCAAGCATTATTAAATGCCAAAGATCCCAAGAGTTTAACCAAGGATATGGGCACTTTGGTACAAGACGGCCCGGCGCGGTCCCATTCACGACTCTCCGAGGTCCTGGAGGTGTTACCGGAGGCGCCATTGCTAGTGGAGGAAGAACGCCCAAACCTAGATCCCGAGAACGTGCTGGTGGAAACTCATCTCGCCATCTCGACTCACGTTCGGCCCAATGAGCTCTCTGTGATTGCTGAAGACGATGAGGCTATGGAGCGAAGTCGAACGTCTATACAAATACCAGCCAATTATTTACCTCAAGAAGATAAGCCGGAGCAGGTGGCGTCGATGCAAGTGAATGGTTTCGGCGCGGTCCGAGATATCGGACGAAATACCCAACTCATCTCGACAAACACTGTCCAAAGAGGATGTGCAGATGGAATCGAAGCTATCAATTTTTGCCTCATTTGTTCCCTCTCCCCACTTGCCCTCATCAACTTCTGCAGCAAAGGAGTCAGAGGGACCCGCAACAGTCGATATCACTGTGCCGATTCGTGACCCGGACGTTCACTCATCTTCCCCGAAACCATCTGTACACAAGGCTGTTCTCCCGACCCTTCCAACGTTACCAGAACCAATGCCCCTCCGCAAATCCATGAGGACGACACGAGATCCTTCCGTTAGTAGCGCAGTACTTGGTGCTATCACACCTGGCGCTGCTCCGGCGGGGAAACGCACTTCGTGGCTAATCAAGGCTCGAGAAGTGAAGGCAATGGAAGGAGTTCCAAAGAAATCGGGCTCCCAGCCCCCTATCGCGGCTGTTTCCTTCGGTACGAAGCGTAAAAGTGAAGAGAGAGCCAATCCTGCAAGCCCTGATGACGAGGAGAGGCTTCCAAAGGCCACCAAGCTGCAGAACGACGACATTGCTCCGCTGAAAGCTGCATCTCCGAAACAACAGGATGTCCAAAACACGAAGTCAATGCCTATCCTAGGAGTATCAGAACATCCCACTCAGGATGGCATGCTGGATCTTCTCAAGAAGAAGGTACAAGGTTTAGAGGCTCGCAACGACAAGCATAGCGGCAAGGCCCATGGGGATGCCGCCATCACTCTTGCAAAAATTCGGGCTCAAGCAGAGGCAAAAATCATGGAGCGTACCCATCAGGAAGAGGAAGAGTTCTGTGGCAGTCCTTCACTTGAACCCTGGTATCAACTCTAATCCAATGGCCAGTAAGCCACAGCCAGGTGGCTTGATCGAAAAGGACTCTCGCTTCAGCATGAGTGATCTTTTCCCTTTCGAAGGGCACATCAAGGATAGGATCCAAGGCACCAGAGAATGTTCTGGCATTCCAATCGCGAAATGTGAACGCAATTACTCCAAACATTGGGATGCTTGCGAGCCGCGAAAGCACCTCGACAACACCTCCCCACTCACCGCCTGCCCAGTCTTCAAGTTTCACACAACCAACAGTCCCCGTATTCAACAAACCTCCCCCTGTCTTCGTTCCTCCTCTGCCTTCGGCCAGGCCACTGCCAACACCGCCGCCTTCCAACGGGCACAGTTTTGGCCTCCCTCCTCTACCTGCATTCTCGAAGCCTGCGTCCATGGCTCTTGGCATTTTGCCCCGACTTCTTTCACCTCCTTCCAACGGGCCTGCTCCCTTGAGTGCCCAGTCAACCGCTGGAAACCGTCCTGTCGGATGGTCTTTTCGATGATCGTGGAGATACACAAGCTTGGGTTCCCAGCACACAAGACACAGAGTATTCCAGTGCCTTCGGATCCCAGCAACAAATCATATCCAACCAGCAGAATGCGATGGACGAGGATGATAGTTGGCCCATCGACAAGATTCCGCAGAGTGTTCACTGGCCGTTCGGAGGAACCAAGTAAAGAGGACAGCATGACATGGAGCACTCTTCCATCCCAGAGTCAGCGGGTTGATACCGGTTCAAACTCAAAGGGTCATACAGGTGACCAAGCAAAAGATGCTCACAATCCAGAGCAGGTCAGGCTCGAAAGCGATGGTGAAAATATGGATATTGAACCAGGGGTTTACAATGCCGCCGTTGAGTCAACAACTCAGGATCCTGAACTGGAAGAGCTTATCCTCAGCGGCACGAAGTCAACTGTTGCTTCGACTGAGGTTCGTTGCTCTCTCTCTTTTTGCTTCAGCTTGCGTGTACTTAGGATTCTCAAAGTCGAAGAGCAGTGATGAGCAAGCGTCTCTTACTTCCTCGACGCTATCACAGTCTCAAGCTGGTTTTTTCGGACAAGCTTCAAGGTTCTTGAGCAGTGCACTGGGAGCAGGCAAAAAGAACAAACCGGAGATCAGTAAGGTCATGCAAAAGGCAGCTATCGCTGCTAAGAAGGTATTCTAATTTTTGCATTGACGAACGAATGAAGATTGATATTTCATCAGCAACAACAGGAGGATGATAAGAAAGCAGCACGTCTTAAAGAAATGGAAAATCGCCGTCAACTCGCGATGCAGCGCAAGGTCGAAGAAGAAAAGGCGAGGCAACAGGAGCGAGACCGCGGTATTAAGGAGGAGTTCGAACGGCGGAAGCGAGAGAAGGAGGAACAAGTAGAAAAGAAGCCTCTCAAAGCGACGTCTTCGAGCACTTCTCTTAAGAGGGTGAGAATCTTGCTGTCTCCCAAAGGTGCTGCTTTGAACTTAAAGGTTAGGAGGATGGAACAATGAAACAGCGCAAGGAAGACAAACTCGATAACTAGAGCGAAACAGACATCTTTCAATAAAACTGGGTTCAAGCCAATCTCCTCGAAGCAGGCCAATATTCTCAGTTCTTCCGCCGCGTTTAATTCCTCTCAGGCGCCGGTAGCGATGGCAACTTCCACCATGAAGCACAATGATACTATTAAACATTCGAAGGTGCCGACAGCCATTCCTATGAAGGGCAAGGCCAAACCTTCACCGAAGACACCAGTTGCCGATGAGGAACTGACACAGCCCTCTCAAATCATTCAAACGCAGATGGCGGCTAGGGCCAAAGCTGCCATGCAAACAGAACCCCTAGTACCCAGCGAAAACATCGAGCTGCCTGAGGTCAATAGCGAGTACTCGGACTCAGAGGACGAGGATCGACCCCGCACTTTCAATCCGCCCGGTTGGGCGCAGTCTCCAGAACTTCGTCAGGCACTACAAGCGCAAAGCACGATCAATCCAGATGATATCTTTGGTGCCATTCGGCCGCTTCGGATGGAAGATATGTTTAAGGCGAGAACGAGTCGTTTCCGCGCGCGGACCAGCTCGGCGAATTGGTCAGGTGCCGATCGCTTGACTGCCGAAGAAGAAAGGGAATACGCCAGACGTATGGGGTTCAAATGATCCAATTTTATGTATGCCTCATAGACCTCGGACCCAACCCTCGCATTATCGTAAATTTTTTTGGTGAATAGCACGTGACTTTGATTACTTGTTTTGATCATGTTGAGAATGACGGATTGCGTCGTGTTTCTTTCACTTACTGGTGTCGATCGTTAGTTATTCTGCTGCAACTACAGCACTTTGGGTGGCATACAGCCAGCACATCTCTCCTTCTTTTGCTATGGCATCATCTTCTTCATCGCCTGAACTTATTCCCTCAACCGGGGTTACTGAGGCACAACCTCGATTTTCCTACAAGAATGCTACACACTGAAGAGGTTTTAGAAGATCTTTCGAGGTATATAGTCCGTCTCGTCACAGGAAAGAGTCGTGTTTGACACATTTTCTAGTCGTTTCATTCTAAATCTTCCTGACGAAGAATTAACCTCATTGGAACGCATATGCTTTCAAGTGGAGCAAGCGTATGCTGTCTTACCACGGATCCATGCTTCCGACTGAGCATTCATGGCTATGTAGGCACTGGTTTTATGAGGATTTCATTCGCGAACAAAATCCCAACTTCCCCTCACTACCACTCAAGAAGTTCTCCGCGATGCTTTTCCATGCTTGCCCGCTTCTCCACCAGTGGAGTCACGACCACGAAAATGCCTTCAATTCATTCATGCAATATAAAACAAGGGTGCCTGTATGTGGCGCAATTATGTTGAATGAGACTTGGGATAAGGTGGATTGTTTACTGGGTCATGCTCAACGCCCCGCAGCTGAAGAACTTTCTAGTGTGTACTTGTCAAAGGCTGGAAGTCGTCATCAGGCTGGGGTTTTCCGAAGGGGAAGATTAATGAAGACGAACCGCAGCATGTCTGCGCTATTCGGGAGGTAGGTTTCTATTTGTACCTCTTCGTCTTCTGAAAATAAATGCACGTATATAGGTTCTAGAGGAGACGGGGTACAATCTTGTTGGGAAACTAAATCCCGACAACGTCATCGAATTGTCTATAAAGGAGCAAAAAATATCATTATTTGTCGTCTCTGGAGTAGAAGAGGATTTCTCTTTCCAAACCAAGACTCGGAAAGAGATCAGCGTAAGCGCCTTTTCTGCAGATCAAAGCACCTTCTTACCGAGGTCGGTTCATTAGCGGATAGAATGGTTCCGACTTGTAGATTTACCCACCTGGAAACGAAATAAACAAGTTCCCGGAAAATTTTATCTGATCTCACCATTCATCGGGTTAGTGCTTACAATGTCCAATGTTACCTTAGCTAAGAATCGCCAGGCCTTTAAAGGCATTTATAAACGAGCACAAACCCCGGACTCCACGAAAAATCAGCCGACAGAAGAAAACAGCCCAGAAACAACTTGTGCAATCCGTTCCAGCTGCTGTGTATGCCTCTGATGTGACTGCAACGGATGGAGACAATGATATCGTCCAGGACTCGGATTCACAATCACCTGCTAACGCCAGTCGGCACGACAACAATGGAACGCTGAAGACGATGACCACACCCGCTACGAGCGAGGACCTGAAGACCGACAACTTTGACCCTCATTTTGCCCGACTTATGAATTCTTTGACATTATCTGCCTCTGCCAACGTCGCTACGTTAGTCAACCCAGCTAAATCTCCTCCGGCAGAACCCACCACGCCAATCCCCAGTCTGTTGTATCGTAAACTTGATCCAGGACCGATCCCTGAAACCTACAGTCAAGTAAGTTCGGTGTCAAAGTTCCCGTCTGAGCAATCAGCTGCTTTGAAAGCATCATCCATTGGTCATCGCCGAGACCCTTCAATGACTCCAGTATCTCACCAAACACACCCCCTCAGTCCACGACATCTCTCTTCTAGGCAGCCTCAAGGAGCGTTACGCTCTCCGACACAGATACAAGCTCTGAGCTCCTCTATGGCCCAGGCTACAACCTCGACTACGCGCCGTTCCACTGCGAATGCTGACATAACACCTTACTTGACAAAGAATTCGGAGGTTCCATCCTCGGCAAGGCGATTGCAACAACTCGCGCTTCTCGAGACGGTCGCGGATGAGTCTGCCAGGATGCTCCCAAAAACTCGAACTAATCCTGGGCAACACTCCTTAGTTGCTCCCGCACACTCAAATCTAATACCATCAACCCCTCCGCTACCTTCAGTACCCCTGGATGTTGTGCACTCTCACAGAGTCTATTATTCGAGCCAGCCACAAAATCCTTTGGCAGGTACCGCGTACGATTCCCCTGGTTTAAACACACTTCCAGGCAATGCTAGGTCAGTAGACCCCCTCCAAGCATGTGCAAGGATAAGCCAAGGGTCCCAGCGAGCTCTTGAACAAACGTCTGGGAGCCTGAGCATGAGTCAGAGTCAGTTGTTGGCATTGATGAACAACAGGCAGGCAGCCCCCATGCAACCGCACCTTCAGCAAACCAACCGGATTTTCCACCCTCAGCATCGCCAACCCTACTCCTACATGTACAACCCGCCTCTCAGCCCCCCTATTCACGGGCCAACCGCCCTCCAGTCCCATGTCACGATCAGAAATATGGGACCCAACTCGATGCTCTATGAAGCGGCGCCCCCGGCTCCCGGCAGGTATGCATCCGCAACACCCGCCGTTGACAGCTTCCCTGTGAGAACGGCACCTAACAGTACTGCCCAAACACTTCTTTCGATACTGAACGGGGGCCGGCCGTTGCAAGGTAACACGACCACTACGCAGACACCGGCTAGCCATCCGACGTGAGCTAGAAGGTGGGGGATGAGGCATAATTTACCGTCATCGTCCTTGTCGTCACACTCTCCTTAAACCCTTTGGATGCTTTTTTCTTGCAACCCTGGTCACCTAGTTTTCTTTCTTTTCTCTAATGATTCCGGACTATTTGCTAGTCTCAGTTGTAACCGTTAGCCACTGGGAAGACGTGTCCACGTCAGCTGATCTTTTGGGCGCTGTAGTATTTATTAAATCCCGCCTGATCGTAATGTTTCTTCTAGTTTGCATTGTATTGCTACAGCTTATATCTTCTACCCGCTTTCCCCGCCGTTGTAACCCGGTCAAAATCCTTTATCAATCTTTGAAATTTTGGGTTTCTTACCTTCGGCTGCGCTGGAAAACCCTGATGATCAAGGAGACCGCCCCATAATTCAACTCCCTAAATGGGTATGTCTGAGCTCCCGAGCACAGCTTCGAGTTATTATTATTATTATTGGTACGAGGAAATTCTTATTATTCCGTCCAACAACTCCTCGGCGGAATTTTTAAAGGGAGTGGCGTGTGTCAAAAGTCCGGTGGCACCAAAAGCGTAGGATTCTAAGACCCACAGCGCGAGAGAGCGTAAGCTGTCGTTTACGATTTTCATATCAAGTATGTTTGGGATCAGTGTGTCAGGGTTAGGTGATTGATATATACAGTACATAATAGTTTTTCTGCAGTTCACGTGGTAAGTGGTATCTCCATAAAGGCGGGTTCGGCTCCGCATGGGCGGAATTGGCCGAGGGAGGAAACGACCGGTCGTAGAAAGAATTATATATACTAGGGTGATATGTAAATTATGTTGCTCATAGCGTGTGTGACGTCTCGATGGGGCAGTCAATGTCAAATTGACAAGTGAGCGTCGATGTCGATAGTCGATATGTAGGGCCGCAGAGGGTCCGGGAAGCCTTTCGAAGCTAAGTACTAGGGCTGGCTAGGGTGGGGGAAAGCATTGGGATAGCTGCTGGGAAGGGCCACGTCAGACGGCTGGGATGCTAGTATGGCTGGGGTGATCACTTGTCATCTGTCTGTACGAGACTCGGGATGTACTGGGGTTGGCTGTCCCGCTGGCAAATCCACGGATGGCGAGTCGACGAATCATGGGATAAAGTTTTGGCAGCTCAGGCGGCTCGGATAGACGAGCCGATGCTTTAACCCAGGCTACCCGAGTCGCTTAGATCGCATCGAATGTCAATCACAGATGTTCGCTGGGATAAGTATATATCTAATTTGCACCATATGATGGTAGGCCTCTGAGAGAGTGGATCACGGAATGGGCCGTGCTGTCTGATACTTGATATTGATAGTGATTGATCACTTCTTGCGAGTTTGCTACAACCGAAATCCTACTGTAACCCGGGCAAGGGCACCATAATAGCACCTGGGCGCAAGTGTCCGTTTTGCATCTACGGGACTCCGCCTTCTATCTGTTTCGGAAATCACAAAGGAAAAACACATATGTTTTGGAAGTGTCCCTCGAGGGCCCAGGCCTATTTATGTGTGTCATGTCAAGCCGCGTCCTTCTGAAGCTTTGGGCCTTGCGGGCGGTGCACCTTTGGGATGTAAATTTTTTACTGGGGCACGGAGACCGGGGCTTGATCGAGGTTCGTCTACGTCTCGCCTAACATACTCACCGGGGACGGCTGAGCTCTGCACTAAGCGTCATGTTAGCCGCCCTAAAGCGACTGGAGGTGACTGGCTGACCTGTGACAAGTCATGCACATCCGCTTGGCACGGTTCTGAACACATCTAATCATCAACAAAACTACCTACTTCTCACACAGGACCCACTTTCTCCACCCCCTCAGCTCCCCTTGTGCGGCCTCCTTATCTATTTTGCATAAAACTGTCATCTGTTCTCTCCTTGCGCCACTCCTGCTCTGTCCTTCCGCCCCCATCTCGCGAGCACTGCCTCTGGGTTTTGTAACTTTGTTCTGTGATGCTGAACGGTAGTGGAATCAAAATCTTCACTGGTGCGCCTTCTATTCAACCTGTCTCCGCCCTTCAGGCGTTTAGGAATGTATAGGCACCAGTCATCCAGAATTGGCTGAGATTATCGCACGACGGTACATCTCCTTTCCAAACCAGTTTCATCCACTCGTCCGTCCGCCATCCGCCATCCGCCCTTCCCCCCGTCCTCTGGCGGTTCAGTGGCTGATCATGGTTTTAGCATTGGCCTGCCTCTATCCAAAGCGGAAGTCACTCGCAGCGGCATTGGAGAGACTCAAGTCAGAATTCAAGAGTCCGTGCGCGAGGATGATGTGTACATCATCAACACGGGCTGCGGTGCAGTCAACACTGCGCTCATGGAACTTTGCATTATGATCCACGCCTGCAAGATCGCAAGTGCGAAGAGGATCACTGCAGTCATCCCGCTCTTCCCCTATGCGAGGCAGGACAAAAAGGACAAGAGCAGAGCGCCCATCACCGCCAAATTGGTTGCTAACATGATTCAAAAAGCGGGCTGTGACCATGTCATTGTAAGTAAGCGTGATACATGATAGCGGGCAGTGGGTGGCCCATCATTGCATTTGCCAGTTGTGATGACTTTGGGCCATCTGGTTACCTGTTGGATTTCATTTCATTAACTGTTCTGTCCAGACGATGGATTTGCACGCCTCTCAAATACAGGGCTTTTTTGATGTCCCGGTTGACAAGTAAGGCATTGTGCTTGATCCAACTAAAAACACCCTTGTTGACACCAATTTTCCAGCGTGAGTGTCCTCGGTGCTGCTGGACTGTGTTGGCTCACATTTTATGAAGCTGTATGCAGAGCCGTCGGCGATCTTGTATATTCGAACGCACTTTGATGTGGATGATGTGGTTATTGTGTCACCAGACGCAGGTGGTGCAAAGAGGTATGGTTGATTTCTTATATTGGGGGAACAGGGGGGGGCTTGAGGCAACACACATAGGGCAACCTCGATAGCTGATCGGCTGGGTGTGGACTTTGCGCTGTTCCATAAGGAGCGAAAAAAGGCGAATGAGGTATCCCGGATGGTGCTTGTTGGGCATGTCAAGGACAAGGTTGCGATTTTGGTGGACGACATGGCCGATACTTGTGGCACGCTGTGTCTTGCGGCGCAGCACCTATCGGAGGCCGGGGCGACCAAGGTGTATGCGATTGTGACGCACGGGATCCTGAGTGGCAATGCGCTCAAGGCGGTCGAGGAAAGCACGCTTGAGAAGCTGATTGTGACAAACACGCTGCCACAGCGGGAGAACCAGGCTCGGTGTCGGAAGATCGAGGTGATTGACATAGGCAAGGTGCTTGGAGAGGTGATCAGACGGAGCCATTATGGCGAGAGCGTGTCGAAACTGTTCCATGAAGTACCGTACTAAAGTAAGCCGCTGTCCGCACGGAGCGGGGCGTGTGTATGTTTGTGTGTTGGGTATCAACCGAATTGAGAGAGCGTGCCAAGAGCCGAGCCGGCTTGGCTAAGACAGGCGCGGGTAGGGAAGCGAAGAGCGAGCCGAAAACGAACTGGGCCTAAGGGCTCGATTGGGCAGGGCTAGTGCACAAATCGCGCCGAGCTTGTAGTCTTTGTCCATGTCCTTCTCTCTCTGACTCTCTCCCTCCCCCGACCAACGGGCCAATGCCAGCCGTATCATGTTCCAAAACCGTCCCCACCCTCAGAACAACAATCAGCAGAAGAGTCCCATCGTCGTCGTCGGCATCCCGAGCGTCACCATCGAACACAACCGCCTTGTCGTCGGGAATGCAAACACCAGTCAGTCTTCTCTCGTCCTCTCTTCCCCTCAGCCTCCCCCCAACTCACCCAATTCACACAGGCTCGACGCGCTCCTACACCACCATCAAGTGTCTCGGCGACGGCTCCTTCGGTACCGTCTGGCTCTGCGATTGGCATGGAACCCTACCCCCCAATACACCACTCTCCCCGATGCAATGCGGCGCAGGTGCGAGGCCAGAGTGGACAGGAAAACGCCTCGTAGCGGTCAAGTTGATGAAGAAGCAGTGGGCAGGTGGTTGGGACGAGTGTCAGAAACTCAAGGAGCTCCAGGTGCGTCTTCCTCTGTTTTTTTTTTTTTCTGGCCCTCTCTAAGCGCCTCCCTCTCCCCTCCCCTCCCCCTTTCCAAAGTCACTCCGCACGATACCTTTTCACCCTAATATTATTCCATTATACGACTTTTTTCTCCTACCCGATACCCGGCAACTCTGCTTCGTTTTCGAGTCCATGGAAGGGAATCTCTATCACCTCATCAAAGCCCGCAAGGGTCGCGCCCTTGCTGGTGGCCTTGTCTGTGACATCTTCCGGCAGATCGTTTCTGGCCTCGATCATATCCACACTGCTGGGTATTTTCATCGTGACATGAAGCCAGAGAACGTGCTCGTCACAACGATAGGCCTACATGATTACGTCTCCATCTCTCCCGTAGCCCCCCCAAATGCACCGAAGGAAAAGGATGTCATTGGTATCATTAAACTCGCCGATTTTGGCCTGGCCCGCGAGACTAAAAGCAAACCACCTTACACCGAATATGTCTCTACCCGCTGGTATCGCGCTCCAGAGGTTCTCCTCATGAGTAGGGACTACTCAAATCCCGTAGACATGTGGGCGTTGGGCACAATCATGGCTGAGCTTGTCAACCTCAAGCCCCTTTTCCCAGGCTCAGACCACCTGGACCAGATCGCTCGGATATGTGAAATAATGGGAGATCCCTGCGATGATTACCGTGACGGCCATCAAAACCCGATGGGTGGAGGTCAGTGGCCCAAGGGCATACAGCTCGCAGAGCGGATCGGGTTTCGGTTTCCCCAGGTAAGCACCCGTTGCTCATCAGGATCCACACCGCCCCGTCCCAACACGCTCACAAACTTTGTCAGGTTCCGCCAAAAGACATCTATTCTTTGTTTGAGCGCACGGTTCCCATTTCGCTTATCCATTGCATACGTGATCTTCTCAAGTATGATCCCGACAAGCGTCTCACTAGCCGCCAATGTCTAGAGCATCCCTACCTTTTGGAAAACCTCTCTCGCAATACCATCCCCAAACCAAGAGACTTATCTTCACCCAATGGTGCAGTTCCTCAGCGCGCCAATGGTATCACTCACCGTCCTTCAAACCCCCAACACTCACCCTTACCCAATGCCTCATCCACACATCGTACACCATACCACCCCACCCCTGCCGGCACCGTCCACTCTCAGCCCTCGCAGCCGCACGGCGCACATGTGCCTTTGCATCAGGATTATCCCATGGACATTGCCTCACCGCCACCACAACCTGTGCAAGCAGCGTCACAGCCATATGCTAATGGCCATGCTGCCGGTACTCCCATGGTCACTGATCCGCCAACACGCACCAACTTTGAGACAGTCAATGGAAGGACAGCCCTTCCACCCCCTCAAGGTGCACCAAAATCAGGAAAATTCAACTTCATCAAATCCTCCAAATGGCTATTTGGTGACAAATCCAGCCATCTACCTCCTGTGGAGGAAATTCCAGGTGGTTTTACCAAATCCTCGGCACGCAAGCGGACGCAGTCTTCAAGTACGGACAGGTCTGTGCGTGCTCCCACGCCTCCTGAAAACGACCCACGGAAGAACAAGAAGGAGGCAGAGAAATTACAACGTGAAGCTGAGAGACAACGACGCGAGCTGGCAGAGAAGCTGCACCGTGAACAGGCCCGTGCTGTCATGCAGAAGCGTAACCAGTTAATGCAGAAGACTGTCGGTGCGGATCTCGAGTGGCAGACCGGCAATGAGCAGCGGGTAGACTTCTTGAAGACCAAGGGCAAGCAGAATTTGTCAGGCCCCATCCGGAAAAACCAGGTCGCGACTTCTGGTGCAGCATGCTCGACGAGCACAACAATAAACGCCGCAGCAGGCAGGTTTGGAGCGCATAACAATGACTCGCACACGGTTCAGATTGATCGAGGTGATTGGCGGTCAACAGAACGGGTCGCAAAGGCTCGACGGCGGGACTTTGATGACGATCATTCCATGTCCTCTTCGGACGTTCATAGTCTCAGTCGGATGTCATCAATATCATTCGCCACTGTGGATAGTGACCCCGGTCCATCACGACTACGAAACCGGCCGAGTCTGTTCAATATGAGTAGGATGACTTCGATGTCTTCACTACGGACGTTTGACGAGTTCCCCGCATCTGCCCGTTCCTCTAATTCCTTCTCCTTGGAAGGTCAGCTTGTGCATGATTTCAGAACGCAGGCTAGCATGAACTCGAATAGCCCCCTTGGAAGCATTTCTCCGCCGCCCATGCAAACGCTCTCTCTATCACCGACACTATCCCCATCCCTGTCACCCTCGCCTCCCTGGATACAACAGGTACAACCGCCAAAGGAGTACCACCTTAGCCAAAAGAGCCCACACAGCCCGTATGAGTTTCCCGTAACACTACAACCTCCAACCTCGTATGGGCACCCACCAAGTCCTTACGGACACACCCCAAATTCGGGGGATACGCCCAAGTCTTCCAAGTCTGTAATTAATCCTATATTCAAAGTGGTGAGTTATAAGTGGGGCAGTACGGATGGTCTGGTGCCTAATGATGATTTTGGTGACTCGATTCAGCCTCCGCTTCCACCTTCAACTGGCAATTACCCTCCCCACCTGCCTCCATCACCTAATAAACTACCACCCTTCTCCCAGTTGGAGGCTGTCGCTGGAGGTGAATACCCACCATTGTCACCCATGTCTTTCACCACACCGTCCGAGGAATCGTCGTCGTCAGCCACATGACACCGGCTGTAGCGCTCTCCGCGCTCAAATGCCCTTCGATGAACCCTCTTTACAAACCATCTTGCTTTCTCCCCTATCCACACTCGTTTTCCTACCTCCAGCATCTCTTGGTTTTCCCCCTCTATTTGGTCTTTCCTTTGTTCATTTCCATGTTGTCATATTTCGGTCCCATTGGCTCGCTGCAACATCCCCAACATCCGCAATCACTCACTCATACGGTACCCTCAACCAGCTCCGCATGTCCTCTTTTTGTCTGGCACCCAGGAGGTTGTATCCCACAGCACTACCATAATCAATTGACCCTGACATTTTTTTCCGATTGTTTCATAACTTCCGGTCGTTCCTTTTGCTCCACCTTTTCCCTACCTACTAACCCTTTGGTATTCCACGCCCCGCACCCCTTTTGGTTAATCAATACTCTCCCTTCGACATTCTTTTCACCGACCCCCCCTTTTTTTTTTTTACCTTCGAAGAAAACTCTTATATTTGTTTTCCTTCCTAACATAATACCGTACTTACTCTTTTGTTATTGCACTATTCACAGCCGGAAAGCTAGGTATAGTAGTAGACCATGGCAATCTCCATGTATTTTTACACTTGCAGACCTTGTATATGCGCTGCGAGGTCTCATTTTCTGCAAAAGTCAAATATCATTAATTTGGAAAGCAGAATCCAAGTTGGCTACCACGAGGGTTTGATGTCTCAAGGAGTTTGATTTGGTGGCTATCTTAGCTCCTGGCACCTATTTGCTCAATCTTTGCATTTCATCTTCTGTCCAGAGTCTTTTCGTTGGTTGTCTACGTTCAAACAGTGGAGTACTGGACTATGTATATTAAGGTAGTCATCAATGATGGTGCGGTGCTTGCTCAAAACGGATGCCGCTAGAAGAGAAGGAAGAGTTAAAGCCGAAGAGAAAAAGGCTGTGTAAATGGGCGTCAACATACCAGTAACTGCATTAGCGAAGCCGCAGGCCAAAACGAAACCGAAGGCCCAAAGGGAAACCAACGCCAAGAGAGAAGGATGCCGACGTGGGGTTAAATGAGTCGAGTGGAAGACGAGCCAAATCGTATTCCACCGTTTGAACATTGAACCGGTTATTGTAGGCCGTAGCCGTAATTCACACATTCGTGAGTTAGGTTACAGGAGGTCACAAGTTGCACCGGCACAGAGTTATGAGCCAAAGAAGCAAGGCGTCGTGTGGCGGCGGATGAATGTTATCGATGTTTTGGATTTGGATACCAGTTCATACCATCCGGAATTGGCGAAGCGCGCAAATTGGACGGCAAGCGAGTGGGTGGATGTTTAGATGAAAGCACAAAATTGGGCATAGTCAGCCTCCATTTTGCTTGAGAAGACGAGAGACGCAGCCGCCAGCTCCCCTCGGGGAGGGAGCCTTATCGACTGTGCCTCCTGGACTTACCCACACGCTCTCGGGCCCTTCTGGTCCTATGTTAAATTTGTTAGTGTTCTTTCCCTATACAGATTGAGATAGTAGTAATGGAGCCTTCTCCTCATGCTACTTACCAAATTAATATATATCTTTGGGTGGCCAAGGGGTCCTCCTCCTATTGAGCATCCACGTTGCCGTGATGGCGTGGTTTCATTGCAATCATCCACAAGACGATACATAGAAGAGGGTTGGAATGGGGCCGGGTTCCGAGCAAGCAAATGAAGGATAATTTCAAATTTGACAAGAAGCGCACATGATTAGTGATTTTGTTGAAAAATGGGAAAGGATACGCACCTCCATCGCAGACAGCCTTTCGGCCGTGAATGGCTCGGACAGGCTCGTTGGCAACAAGCTCCATGGCACTCAAAGGATTTGGCTGGAGCTCCATATTCGTCTGCTCAAAGCGAGGGCCCGAGCCAGGACCAGGACGAGGTTTTTGGCTGGTGGACCATATTGTCGGATAATTGGGAGCCTGCTGAACTACGGGGGGGCCGCCTTTCACCTGGACCGGGGCAGTGGTGTCACTTTTCCCCGACACTGCGGTGGATGCTGCGCGACGGAGGGAACAGGAGAGCTGGGTGATTGCCCGACGACTCAGCATGGTTGGTGTTGTGGACAACAACCCCGGCCTGCTTGAATGCCCTGTCACACGGCGCTTTCCTTTTTGGGTCACTCATCATGTCCATGGATTGCCAGTACATAAGTAAATTAGTATACAATGCTACATTGCAACAAGCCTGTCATTGCCCCGTTTGATTTAATCCATCTCTTCTATCTCGATATCATCCAAGCCCTCGTTGTCGATATCCATCCATTCGCCTTTAATGCTCGCCTCATGATTTGGGATTATGACCAACCGGTTATGGGGTCCATCGAACCGAACCTTGACCGTTTCATTGTCCCGAACGCGACCTGAAAGGATCATCACTGAAAGCGGATTCAGGAGTTCAGACTGGATGGCGCGGTTCAGTGGCCGAGCGCCATAGGCGGGTGAATATCCGATGGACATGAGGTAATTTCTGCTCTCATGGTCGATATCAACCTTGATGTTGCGATCTGAAAGACGTCCTTCAACTTCTTTCAACCGAAGATCGACAATTCTGAGTATGTCCTTGCGGGAAAGCGAGCGCTAAAAGGAGCCAGTCAGTAATACTTCAACACTCAGTCGAAGGAAACTCACGAAAATGACGATATCATCGATCCTGTTAACGAATTCTGGAGGGAAGTGTGCTTGGATCGCGCCCATTACAAGCATTTTTGTCTCGGGTTTAATAGATGCCCCTTCCTCAAGATCATTGAGGTAAGCAGCGCCGAGATTCGAGGTCATGATGATGACCGTGTTCCGCATGTCAACAATTCTGCCTTGTCCATCGGTCAACCGGCCATCGTCCAGCACCTGCAAGAACAAGGTGACGAATTCGCGACATGCTTTCTCGATCTCGTCGACAAGGATGATGGAATAAGGCTTGCGTCGGACATATTCTGTCAGTTGACCCCCTTGGTCATAACCAACGTAGCCAGGAGGGGAACCGATGAGCCGAGAGATAGAATGCTTTTCAGAATACTCCGAGGCGTCAACACGGATCATGGTGTCTGGCGAGTCGAATAAAACTGTTGCGAGCTAGTAAATCAGGTGTCAGCGACCTTGTAGAAGTTCCATGAACGACAAATGGCCCACATACCGTCTTCGCCAGTAAAGTTTTCCCGGTACCGGAGGGGCCAGCCATCAAGAAACTTGCAACAGGTCGGTTAGGGTTTGATAGACCACTCCTCGATAGGCGGATTGCATTGGCCACCGACTTCACTGCATCAATTTGGCCAACGACATGCTCGGAAAGGACCTTCTCTAAGCGCAGCAGCTTCTCCTTTTCGGTAGTGACCAATCTCGTGACAGGTATATTTGTCCACCGAGCAACAATTTCTGCAATGGACTCCGGAGTAACGACATCCGTGCCACTACCGCTGGCAGCATCTTCCTCGGCCTTTTTTTGTTCCAGACGTTCAAGACGCGTCTTGAGATCAGGAATGGCGTAATAACGTAGGTCAGAGGCCGTAGCCAAATCGTATCTAAAATACCTCACTCAGTATCCCACCTGGGAAAAAAAATGCCAGCAACTCACTTTCGCTCTGCATCCTCCACCTTTGCATTCAACTCCTCTATCCTTCTTCTCACTTGGTTAATCTCGTCGCCGCGCCTCTTCTCGTTCTCGTAGGCCGCTTTGAGCGGCTGCAACTGGTCTTCAACATCTGCTATGGCTTTCTTGGCCACCCTGAGCCGCTCCTTGCTCGCCGAGTCCTTCTCTCGCTCTAATGCATGAATCTCGATCTCAAGTTCTAATTTGCGACGCTGGAGCTTGTCAATGGCCTCAGGCTCAGTTTCCCGGGTGACGCGGGCGCTAGAAAACCCAATTAGTTGAAAAATAACGGGAGCGTAGCGAGTACTTACCTAGCGCAAGCCTCATCAATGAGATCAATGGCAGAGTCAGGGAGGCGCCGTGATGTAAGGTAACGGTGGGCTAATGTTGCGGCTTGTATGAGCGCAGGATCCTGAATCCGAACACCATGGTGGACCTCGTACTTCTCCCTGACACCGCGGAGGATACTGATGGCTTCGAGAACTGTGGGCTCATTGACAAGAACTTGAGCGAACCGACGTTCAAAAGCTGGGTCGGTCTCAATGTACTTCCTGTATTCCCCCAATGTTGTCGCTCCAATGCACCGCAGCTTGCCACGAGCTAGCAGCGGCTTGAAGAGGTTGCCAGCATCCATGCCACCACCCTCGGAACCACGCCCAGCCATGATAAGGTGCAACTCGTCGATGAATAGAATGACACCGGGACCACCATCCTCAGCAGCCTTTTCAACTTCGTTCAAAACGGCCTTGATACGCTCTTCATATTCCCCTTTGTATTTGGCACCGGCCATGAGTGCACCCATATCAAGGGAGTAAAGTCGGGAGATAAGACTAGCAGGAACGTCCCGTTTGACGATACGTTGTGCGAGCCCCTCGACGATGGCGGTTTTACCAACACCTGGTTCACCAATGAGGACTGGGTTGTTTTTTGTCCTGATAGGTTTTTTAAACATTGTGATGATAGCGGTAACAATAGAAAGCAGATATACCTTCGGCAAAGAATGCGGATTGCTCGTCGGATTTCATTGTCCCTTCCGATAACGGGGTCAATCTTGCCCTCCTCTGCGAGGGCGGTCAGATCCACAGCGTATTTCTGGAGTGCATCAAATCCTTGTTCCGCAGTTCGTGAATCCACTCTTCTATCGCCGCGGATCTGCTCAATAGCGGTCTTGAGTGTTGCGTCCGTAAGACTGTTTTCCTTAAGAACGCCCTGTATCGACGGATCCTTGAGCAAGGCAAGGAGAATGTGATCCTGGGCAATGTAGGAATCATGCATCGTTTTCTGTAGGTTTTGTGCCTCGCGTAACACTTTAGATGTGGTGCTGCTCAGTGCAATCTCGTCGGGCGGAGGGCTCTGCGCGGGCAGATGACCGATGAGTCGGTGCAAACCCCGCTTGACGTTGTTCTGTAGAAGAGTAAGACATTGCGCGTACGAGTGGGCAGCCGGACTTACTGGATCGCCACCGGCTCTTGAGACTACCGAGGCGAAGAGTGGTGTACCTCGAGTTGTGTTGCCAGATGCAACGCCTTCGGCGGCCCCAGGATCATTGATGAGCACGAAGGCAAGATGGGCAGGATGGACTGACAGGAGGGGATAAGCAACGACACATAATAGTAAGGTTGAGCGTTACCTTGTGCATTGGCATAGTCCTTAGCGAGCTGCACGGCGGCAGCAAGAGACTGTTCGGCCTTTTGTGTAAAGTCGAAGTTTGGGTTCATGATTGGGGGGGGGGGACGGTAGAGATCGGCGGACCTATTTAAATCAGCCATATTGCTGTTCTGGAGAAGTCCAGCTGGGCCCTCGACTGGTCTCGCTTCTGCAGGAATCTTCGAGCAAGCCTGTTCCGAATATGGCAAGTCCTCCATCACCACCCTGACGTCATGTCCCCCTTCCACACCGGCCTCCCCGCAGACTCGCTCGAGTTCTGTCCGAGTGTCTCTGCCAACGACATCTTTGTTTGCGGCACATACAAACTCGACGATCTCAAACCCTCTCCCGACAGCCAGGGTATCGCACCACAGCATCGACGAGGCCAATGCCTGGTTTTCAAGGTCGACAATGTCGATGTCGATGTCGAGCAAGTGCCCTTGTGAGACACCCAACTTGTTGCCTGTTATCAATCCACTATAATAGCGCCGCAGCCGGAAAATACAGGACTTTGATCTCCCTGCCATTTTGGACATGAAATGGTAACATCTACGCGGGCCTTCTCTTTCAGACCTTCTGAGCTGTGTGCATTAGGTGTCATTCACCGAATGGCAGTCCCACCTTCACTTGCGATCGCCAACTCGGAAGGAAGCGTTACTCTTCACCAGCTCCAGCTCTCAGAAGCCAACAACGAGGGTCGTTCGAATCCGCAGAGATACTTGACCCAAATTGATCGGGTCGCATGTGCAACTCCTGACGTTCCTCTGTCTCTCCCTTGACTGGTCTAATCGTCTCTCGCCACAATCGTGTGTAATTTTGTACACAAGGTTTATTATATATTCTAACGCCCTTCCTTCCTAGCACACCTGACTCACTCGTCGTCTCATTATCCAATGGATCTCTCTGCATTCTCCGCCCCACAGAAACATCCCATCTATCGATGATCGAGACCTGGCATGCTCACGACCACGAACCCTGGGTCGCTGCATGGAACTACTGGAACACAAGCATCGTCTACTCGGGTAGGTTTTGTCTCTTAGTTATTCGCTTGACTAATTCCGCTGCTGAGGTGGTGATGACCTGAAGCTAAAGACGTGGGATGTACGCCAGGGATTGACGAGTCCCGCCCATACCAATAAAAGGTAGCAACTTGCTTCCCTCCATCTACTTTTCTCTAAAAAAAAATACGAATAGATTCGACGCAGGTATTACTTCTATTCAGTGTCATCCTCATGTAGAACACCTTATTGCGGTCGGGAGGTCGGTCAATTCCCCACTCTTTTTTTTTTTTTAGCTAATTTCACTGACACAATTTCCTGGCAGCTATAACAATATCGTTCAGCTTTTTGACGCTCGAAGACCCCTCATTCCACTCTCCCAAGTAGATGTAGGTGGAGGGGCCTGGCGGGTCAAATGGCATCCTTCCGCACATCGCAAAAATGATCTGCTTGTCGCGTCCATGTACGATGGTTTCAAAATCGCTCGTTTCGATCTGGATCCTGCCAGCAACGTACCAAGCGCGCCAGAGGGGAGCGTAATCCGGCGATTCGACGCACACACCTCGATCGCATACGGTGCTGACTGGTCCTTTGCTCCATCTAGCAGGAACACAATCATTGGGAGCTGCTCGTTCTACGATCAGGCACTTTACCTCTGGCGAGGTTAATTCAGGTCAAAAGGAGCGGGAAGTACATTAAAATTACAAGTAGCTATATAAATATCGGAGAAACGCATTGGGAGAAAGCGAAAAGCAATGCTACATTTTTATACTACTCGGGTATTTAGAGGGTTTGGAGTCTGTGAGCGACTTAGTCCAGGGGTTTGATTTGCGGACGGATTGGCAGGAGTAGGAGGGAAGCTGGGAGTAGGAGGAATACTGGGGTCTCTGCGCTTGCGCTTCCAGAAGCCAGCATTGGGTCCGTTTGTAATAAATGATAATGTCCATCGAGAGAGACCACGAAGCGATTCTGGACGGTGAACTGCTGCTGTCAACAATGTTGAGACAGAGAGGATAATGACAACCCTAAGCCACAACGTCAATGTTTAGTCCAACTTAGAGGGGGGGGGGGGGGTAACAAAAAATAGACATAACATACCGTTCAGCGATCCTAGCACGTCGGCTCCCGGCTTGTATCCAACTGTTAGGCAGGCACGCTCTCAAAGCCTTTGGCATGACATACAATGCCATCTCTCCCCGTCTCTTGCCGTTCTCGATCCAAATGCTGCTCCCACAAACTAAGGAACCGGCCAACATACAACCGAATGGGCCATCCCAGAAGTTGTGTGAGATAGAGGGTAGCAGTTTGGCTAGAACTAGGGAGCGAGTAAGACAGACAGTAAACCAGTAGGAGGTGACAAATGTCGCAAGGAAAGTGGCGCTGCGCAGCGCCCCAAAGATAGTTTCTAGGAATCGATGCGGGCGAAAGAGAACTTGTGGGCGCGTCATGAGCACGGGAAGGAAATGTGCCTAGAGCTCATTCAGCTGAGTGACCATATAAAATGTGTGTGGCGGCGCACCGGAATATAGATAGCGATGGCCTCCATAAAAGCTTTGCTCCCTCGCAGTCCAGTGTTGGCCAAGCAGCTATGTGAGAGTCCTAAGGACGCCCCAACACCTCCGTGAACAATTTCACAAGGCAATCCGCCAACACCATGCCGGCTCGTTACCCTAAGCGCCTGCCAAATGGCATCTGCTGTTGCACCGCCGTATGCAGGAAGTGCGCTTGGATCCCCCCATGATTCTGGGTGACCCAGACTCGTCGCATAGCCTTTGAGAAGGTCAGCATTCGCAGGGGGGCAGCTGATATACCCCCATTTACCCTCGCGCAGAAGGCTCAATGCCTTGAGCAGACGAGGATCGACGTTTGCAAGAGTATTTATCCATTTAACATAGGACCATGGCAGCCTATGAGCATGGCTGTGAGCAATTTCGAGTAGTCAAAGGATATATATTTCTGCACACCTCTGGGGTTCGTAGAAAAAGCACCACATTATGCTGTACACAAGCGATCTTGAGAACTGTCTCTTGTATAGCGTGTGTATCTCACCTTGCGCTACATGCCCAAAACACCAGCGCATCTACTCTCGAAGATAACTTGTCCCGCATAAGATTTTTTCGCCTTCTCTGTTCCTTCTCTAACAAGTCTTTCACTAGCCGAGGCTCTAGTGATGAATGGTGTTGGTGTGGCCTTACCTCCTCCACGTCATGCCCAGACCGTCTGTGGACCAACTGTCTGCAAGAGCGAATCCAGAGCACGCACAGCGAGCAATAATGTTAGATCCAATGTCGGTGAAATCTGTCGTATAGCCTGCTGCGATTTCCCCCGAGAATTCGTTTTTGACAGCCTTGAGGCCCGCTCCCTCCCTGCCTGTAACAACAGAATACCCAGCGACGAGGCAATTACATTTGCAATAAATGTCCGTTGTTCCGAGCTCAATTTCACGATCCTCAACCGGTTCCTCGCAGAATTCACCACCAGGTCATAGATCCGGTGTACCAGACACCCTGCCCCGGGTGAAGTGTTTGCTTGCGTGCTGAGTTTTGCTCGTTGTTTTCCTTCTGAGCGTAGTTCAGATCCAAGGCGTCGTGATTCCGAAGGTGTAGATGCGCTCAGGGTATCCATGTTGTTCCAAAGATGCCGCAGGGTTGCTCCTCCGCCCACAGAGAGGGTGATGGCGAATGCAAACCCATCATGGCCGAGTTCTCTTCTGAGAATACGTTTGAGAGCTGAGATGTTAGTGTAAGGAGATTTTTTGCCGCTCAGAGGGGCAGCAAGGAATGGAATGAGGGAGGGGCCAAGGGATAATGCAAGAGCCAGTGCATAAGTGCGGAGTGCTATCTGCATTGGGTGTGTCGAGTCGTCTGAGAGGGAGGGAATACGGTTGAACCACAATGTTTTCGTGGCCATGGTGTAACCCAAGGGTAGAGGCGCAGGGTTCTTGCGGGATTCTCTAGAGCTGTTAGTTCATCGTGAAATAGGACAGGGGTCCTCCGGGCTGGCTTGTTTTCTCTTTTCCGGAGTCGAGTACGGGTGGTCGCCACGTGAGCACCCTGAGCACTTGATTATAGTCACTGACGTAACAAGATAACAAAGTTGAACAAATGCATATAAAGTAAGGAACGAGAGCGACATTTGATGTGGGTATCAACGATCGTATGCATAGAGTAGCAAAAAAGAAAAAAAGGCCCAGTGCGATAATGGAAAAGAAAAGTCCAACCCAGTCTGGCGAGTGCCGACTGATATCAATATCAATCCTGCTCACTGCAGCGTTGTGGCGTTAGGAGGGGTGAGCACGACGTCGTATCCTGGATCGAGCAAGACTTGCTGACATCCAAATATTTGAAGCTCATCCATGAGCCCGCTGGTGTAGCTCCAAAATTCGACTTCACTGGTATTAAAATCGCCCCCTATACTAATACCCAAGTCAGGTAACAAACCAGCTTTTCCAAGGAGCTTGAGAAATTCAACTCGAGAGTCTGGATATACAAAGAGCTGGAGGAGGTTGTGTCCCTAGGAATTTTTTTTCAGAGGGGGGAATTATTGGGAACACGGAGGAGCTCTTACGTGCTTTTGGAGGACGGGTGTTATATATTCCCGCGGGGGTGGTGCCAGCGACCGGTGGGATGCAGCGTCTGGCTCCAGACGTTGCGATGGTAATGGTCCCTCGTCCTCTGTCCATTGTTTCTGCTTTCCTTTGCTGAGATTATTATCCAGACCCCGAAACTGGTCTTCATAGGCGGGATGATAGTATCCGAGCCAAATTCTCCACAAGTCATTCTTACGTCCGTCCCGACCATAACGCAGCATGATTGCTCGACAACGTCGCCAGTCGTCGTCAGGATCAATTCCACGCCAAACATTCTCGACTGTCGCGTGGAGCAAATCACTTGCGCTACTCAAATTTGATGATGCCATAGAATGGCGCAGGAGATTCGAGCGGCTTGAGGTAGAAGATGAAGGACTGGATATTCCCGAATCACTGTGTGTGGTGTTCTTTCCTGGGCGCATCATGAGACGAACCCAACGGCGCCGACGCACCCAGCCTCCGGCACTTAGAAATCCGACTTCAGCCCGCCAGTTGTGACGTCGAAACACCCAATTATACTCGAATCCATCATGCTGGACGATGCCCGAGTCGGAACGCATATCAATCATCCATGTGCGCGAGACCCATCGCCAATTGCCATCGGGTAATGGGTAGGTTGACAATGTAATAGGGGGCTGTTGTGAACGTTTGTGGGAAGTATTGGGTAATGTGAACGCGGAAGGATCGGTAGGCAAGAGAGACAGAGCCGAATAGTAAGGAATTGAGAAAGCAGTCATTCTGACATTGGCATAGCCTTGAACATTGGTGGTACGAGCTAGAAAGATGGAGCTCACCCTCTCTGATTCTCATAAACAACCGCCCACTCGTATTTATCTTTAGTCTCGCCTTCGGCGCCCTGGAGTGCATTATCGTTCAGTATGATTGGAGCGTCGCTTGGCACTGATGGAGAGATGGCTGTCAATGGCCCCTGAGTCTCGCTTGATCTCGAACTTGTTTCTGAGACTGTATCACTTTGAGAGCCCTTCTTGGAGGGAGAGGTGCGGGAACGGAAGCGAAGCCTTGATAGAGAAAAGATGCGAGGTAGCCGAGAGGTTGGGGTAAGACGCTGGCGAGCGGCGCTTGCTGCAATGGGGTCGTCTTGAAGAAGTGTAGGTGGTGGCAGAACCTGTTCAAGAGGCGCTGTGACGGGGCTTGGGGTGGTAGGTGAAGTCATGCTATAGAGAACCGCGCGGCGGAGCCGCCAGCAGCCCAGAGGAGGTAGGAATGAGGGTGTCAAGTGGAAAGGCCCCGGATGCCTTCCCAGCGAACAGCCAAAGCGATTTATGGATTTTCTCAGATCCACGTGCCTCGCTTGTCATTACATCATAACTTGCACTTTCATCCATGACCTCCATCCGTCTATGGCCCTCGAGGCTGCGCCCGAAAACATCATTGTTGCGCCCCATCCATGTTTCCGGTCCTCGCTTCCAAATTCATCAGCCTCCTAAACTCTGTCCGTCGTGCTCAAAGCCGCTGCCCTCACCTGTTCCTGCATGCACCAGTTGCTGGAATATATTTAGTCTCTCGCCTGGCACAACGCATCATGAGTTGCTAGGCCTCCCTTATGAGCCCAATCCTTTCACCGTGGATCTCTCAGCCTTGAAACAACGCTTCCGGCAAGCGCAGGCTGCTTGTCATCCAGATACATGGACAGTGAGGGGTACGGTAGGTGTGTCCTCTTGGGCATTTGAACACAGAAAATGAGTAATCTACATGCTTCAGGAAAAGCAGGACATTGCTCAGGCACTATCGGCCCGAGTAAATGAAGCCTATCAAGCTCTGTTGCAGCCGCTTGGCCGTGCAGAATATATATTGGGTCGCAACAATCTTCCTGTCTCTGAAGAAGACAAGGTTGACGATATAGAATTCATGATGGAAGTCATGGAGATCAGGGAGCTTATTGAGGAGGCGGATGATTCAAGCAAGGTCGCGGAACTGATGAAAGAGAATGATGGTTTGTGTCCCCCCCCCCTCCCTCCGTTCCCGCGTCTGAGAGTTCTGAGTCTGTGCTTGATAGGGAAAGTGGCTGAAACTGTTCGTCGGCTGGAGGCGCTGGTTGGTCAGCAAGACTGGGCCGGAGCCAAAGCCGCCGCAACGCGCCTGCGATACCTCGAAGGCATATCGCGCGCAGCCAAAGGGTGGATGGAGAGGTGGTCCTTAAATACTTAGTCATGTAGCTTCGGCAAAGTCCGAGCCGAGTTGTCCTTCCCAAAAACAACGATAGAGAGCTCGCAGGACGCAAGCCATCTCGCTCTCGTCAGACGCAGGGCTTTATGAGAAGGTTGGCCCTCCTCCTGCAGCAACGGCAACGCACCCTCATGCCCTTTGACCCTGCACAACGGGTTTCTTCATCATCCATTCCGAGGGTCGGTCTGACCGGCACAAAACGCTCCTTTTCACAACAGACCGCTGCCCTCCCCGCCGAAAGCACCTCGTCCAAGGTGCCTCGAAATGACGTGTCCCAGCGCTCTCCTCGACGTAACCCAAGCCCTTCTTCACGCACTCCCCCGCAACAAAACAGTAGTATGTCGTCATCGCGTGGCCAGCCGTCGCGGTCAAGAGGTGGAAGTGGTTTTGGTTCGGCATTCAAATACCAACAAGCTCCGAATCCTGGGTCCTCCAAGTCTTCCAAGAAGCGACCCCAGAAGAAACCTCGTTTTGAAGGACCGCTCCATGACGAGGCATACATCGTACGAGAATACAAAAAGTCGCCACTTCCTCTGAAGCCTTTACACGAGTCGGCGCCCAAGTCTTCTCTTGGCAACTTTTCGATGATAGCAATTGGGAAGACGCCTACATATACATTTGCGGAGGGGTGTGTGGGGGTGGGCTCAACCCTTGTAAACGTATGGAGGTAAGTCTCCCATAACCGTTCCTCCTGAACTGGTATAACATTCTATCAGGGCGACCGTGAATATCCCTATTGATCCTCCGGTCATCGGCGTTGGCGACCACCCAGAAAAAAAAGGAGCTGAAAGGATAGCAGCTTTGGCTGGTGTATATCAGTTGCAGGAAATGGGTGTTGTACGTCCATTCTGTTCATCTTCCTGGCATCTCAACCCATCGCTATATATAGTTGGACAATCCTAGGAAGCTTCATCCGCAAACAACAGACCAAACAGATATCGAGCTCTCGGACGGCACAGTTGTCAACTATGAGCGTGCGCGCAGCTTCATGGATTATTACTGCCGTCGCTTTGGCTTTGGCAGACCAGAGATCGAGTTCGCAGAGGCTAAAAAGGGCAACGGAGGCCAAACGAGTTGGAAGGCCTTCCTCTCTGTGGGTGATCGGAGGATCGGCATGGGTTCTGGGAGCAATAAAAAGGCAGCTCAAGTTGTGTGCTACCTTGATGTTACTCACTATCTTGAGAGCTATGACCCCGAATTGTGGAAAGATTATATGGCCGCGGCGAAAACTGGGGCTGACCTTGGCATGGCCCCCAGCGTCATGTGTCGTATTACCGATAACCTCGCCGAGGACATCCGGGATCTTTGCTATGACACCAGAAGAACACAATTATACCGCAGGAGACCCGCCAACGTTGCTCATACAACCGAAATCAGTGCTGCTGGACCTGCTCATCCCCGTCCTTACTTCAAACCAAATAACGTAGCACTGGCAGAGAAGTCAAAACGTTTACTCGAACAACACCAGCGTTATCTCGCCGATCCGGCCCTCCAACGGATGCGTGAAACAAGGGCGTCACTGCCAGTATTCACTCGTGCTCAGGAGGTATTGTCACATATTGAGAACGATGATGTGACTATCTGTATGGCCGCGACAGGTTCCGGGAAGACGACGCAGATTCCTCAGATGATTTTAGACGAATACATCAAGCGTGGAGAGGGTGCCACATGCAACATCATCTGCACCCAACCCCGTCGTCTTGCCGCAATCAGTGTTGCAGACCGAGTTGCAAAAGAGCGCGGGGAAAAGTTAGGCGGTTCAGTGGGCTACCAAGTTCGATTCGAAGCTCAACACCCGGAGCCACATGGATCGATCACATTTTGCACGATCGGTATTTTTCTGAAAAAAATGCAGAGTGCATTGGAAGGTCGGGAGGGGATTCTGGATGACATCACACATGTTGTAGTTGATGAAGTCCACGAAAGAGACGTTGACACGGACCTTTTATTGGTGGTGCTCAAACGACTGTTAGCGGATAGGAAGGCAAAGAACAAACCTCTCAAAATTGTATTGATGAGCGCAACCATCGACGCAACTCTATTCCAGAATTACTTCCTCGACGATCATGGTCAGCCATCAAAAGTTATCGAAATTCCGGGGCGGTCTTTCCCTGTGGAGAAGCATTTCATGGATGACTTCGTTCCCAAGCTCGTAAAAAGCCGCTACAACTGGATCTTCGGCGATGAATTGGTTTGCAAGTATGTCATCAGGGAGTTGGGTCAGCCAGCCGCCAACTCCTTGGGTATCCAACTACCCCTCGCCTCGCGTTCCAGTTCACCTTCTGTGCGAGATGAAGACCTAGACCTCCCTTACCCGCTCATTGCAGCCACTATTTCTCATGTCATGGAGGCTTCGGATGACGGACATGTTCTAGTCTTCTGCCCCGGATGGGACGAGATAAAGGCCGTTGAACGACAACTGCTGGATCCCATGGGACCTCTTGCATTCAAATTCTCCGATTCCTCAAAATATTCTATCCATCTCCTTCACTCTACTATCCCTCTTGCCGAACAGCAGACCATCTTTGAAGCCCCACCACCAGGAGTCAGGCGTATCATCCTTGCGACCAATATTGCAGAAACCTCAGTCACAATCCCCGATGTGGTCTACGTAGTTGACGCTGCGCGTGTGAAAGAGCTGAGGTTCGATCCTGAGCGACATATGTCGTCGCTGGTATCGGCCTGGGTCGGTTCTTCAAACCTGAGTCAGAGAGCGGGACGCGCAGGGCGTCATCGGCCAGGAGAATATTTTGGCGTCTTGAGTCGGGCCCACTCTATTGCTCTGCATCCTTATCAGACCGTAGAAATGAAGCGCGCCGACCTTAGTAATGTCGCCATGCACATTAAAGCTCTCAATTTCCCCGGTATGACGGTAGAAGAAGTGCTGGCTGCTGCCATTGAACCCCCTGACCCTGAGCGGGTGGTTGCGGCGATGAAGACGTTGAATATGGTCGGTGCGATCGATGTCAATCAGCACCTCACGTCTCTTGGCCGTGTGCTGCTACAGTTACCGGTTGAAGTTCAAATGGGTCGATTGGTGCTATATGGAAGCTTTTTTAGGTGTTTGGACCAGGCATTGACACTAGCTGCGATCCTAACAAACCGTGAACCTTTTGTTTCGCCCATGCACCTGAAAGCTGAGGCGGCTGCAAAGAAAAATTTATGGAGTCCTGACGAATTTCGATCGGACGTTTTGGCTGCCTTGCGGGCTTATAATGCTTGGTGGAGCTTGCAATCGACAGGGCAGTATATCTCAGCAAATCGATTCTGCAGCGAGAACTTTTTGGCAAAGCCAACATTGTTGCTCATCAACAAGATTAAGACCCAGCTGCTGCAGTCGCTATACCAAGCTGGTGTCATTGCTGTTTCAGCTGGTGGTTCGTTCGACGGGTCTGCAAGCTCGCTTAAGGTCCCGCCCGAGCTGGATGTCAATGGGGACTCCTTACCTTTGTTGGCTGCCCTAATTGCCATTGCATCACAGCCCAAATACGCAATTAGAGTCGGTAAAATGTTCAGGACATCCAAAGAAAAGGTATTTGGCCGTGTTGTCATACCATCATAGCCTCCATCTGATGTTTCGCATAGAACACCATGATACATCCTTCGAGTGTTAATCACCGTAAGCGGGATATTGCTGAAGATGGACAACCGATTGTCGAAAAACAGCTCTACGCATATACCGAAATGCGTCGGAACCTCTCAGTCGGCGGGTCCTCCCAGACCTATCTGGTTAACACCACCAAGTTAGACCCTATGACTTACATGCTATTTGGCGCATACAACTTGGAAGTCAGCGAACGTGGTCTTGAGTGCGACAATTGGCTACCTATCTTCGGCGAACGCGGCTCAGCTGCACTGGACGACATTCAGCAATTAAAAAAAACCATAGAAGCATGCATGCTTCGAGTCTTTGAGGGTATCACGATGGGTCGCCGGCATCGCACTCGTCAGCCGCTCCCTATTCTACCACGCGAGGAAGAATCCGAGTCGGAAGATGAGGACAACAGAGACTATTCGCTGTCACCCTCGGAAGTCAAGGAGCTAGATCAACTCACCCGCAGCGTGGTGAATATCCTTAACCGGTATAGCGACGAGAGGATTGCCTCACAGTCACGTCAAAGCTCTCGGCCAGGAACACCCATGGCTTCGCCTATGGGCTCACCAATGCTGCATTCCATGCGACTACCTGCCAGCGGCTACTCAACCCCTACCTATGGCTCTAGTTTTAATTCACGACCCGGAACACCCAGCCGACTGCGTAGGTTCTAACGAAGTCGAGGCATACCATCTAGATGAGATAGCTGTAGAACAATTAATTTCCCTAGTACCGTATATTAGATCTTACATTCGAACCTTCATACACTCCTATCAGGGTCACGAGGTGTGACCACACTCAGTGCATTTCGCAAGCTGCTATGTGCAACATGAGATCAAAGCTCCTCACCTCAAATATCATTTTCCCCAAAGGACCTGCTCACCCACGAAAGCTGCATCAAGGCTATACCTACTCTTAGTTCAACTCCGCAAACGACAATCTGCAATCATGGCGACTAGTATGAGGGGACTTACGCAAGTATAGCCTCGATCCTCAAAGTTATGATGAACTGGCGAGACTTACGACATATAGTTTATTGCGGACATCCGAGGAGCAAGAGTGCGTGAACTGGAGGAAAAACGGATAAACAAGGAGATGGCGAATATTCGCAAAAAGTTCAAGGGTTTGTAGACATTCCCTCGTCTTCAAAGATGCATGCATTCAAAGGCGACCGCAGATGGTAATTTGGACGGGTACCAAAAGAAAAAGTGAGGCTCTTCGATGCCTAGGAGTCAGCTTATTCTAGAGGCTTGCGATAGATATGTTGCCAAGATCATCTTCACTTATATCCTGGGCTACAAAGTCGATGTCGGCCATATGGAAGCAGTCAACCTTATCGCGAGCGCAAAGTATAGCGAAAAGCAAATAGTACGCGCATTCTTTTGCCTAGCACCAGAGTATTTACATTGGGATAGGGTTACCTTGCTGTCACTCTACTAATGCATGAAAATTCGGACTTCCTTCGCCTTGTGGTCAACTCTATACGAAAGGATTTGGACTCGAACAACGAAATCGATAATTGTCTTGCCTTACACGCAATTGCAAACGTTGGCGGAAGCGAAATGGCGGAAGCTCTAGTTGAGGATGTGCATCGTCTTTTAATCTCACCGTGCGTAGTTGCCCGGACAGAAATCGTGGCGCCCAGCATCTCATATGGCTGAAGGACTTCACAGACTTTCGTCAAGAAGAAGGCTGCGCTGACATTATTACGTCTCTATCGCAAGCACCCTGAGGTTATTCCTGCCGCGGAATGGGCGTTACGAATTGTATCTCTTATGGACGATCAGGATTTGGTGAGAATCCCGAATCCCGAAGACTTGTCCGACCGGTACTTAACTAAACCATAACTTTAGGGGGTTGTTCTATGCGTCACAACCCTCGTCATGGCCTTAGCCCAAGCCCACTTGGATCCGTTTGCAGTGTGCTATACGAAGGCCGTAGACCGACTCCACCGTGTGAGTGGGGCAAATATCACCCCTCCCCCCCTCACTAAGCTCATATCACAACAGTTGGTTATTGAGCACGAATATAGCGCCACCTATGCCTATTATAAGGTCCCCTCGCCATGGCTGCAAGTTAAGCTCCTCCGTCTACTGCAGTATTATCCACCATCAGGTAAGCGCGAAACACTGATCAGAAACTTCACCAATGTCAACGAGTGCGCAGAGGACCCGACCATCCGATCTGTGATGCACCAAGTACTCCAGACAGTTATGAATAATTGTGCGGAACCAAGTCGCAATGTCCAACACAACAATGCTCAGCATGCTGTCCTTTTCGAGGCCATTGGTTTAGCCATCCATCTTGACACAAACTCCCCATTAGTTGGCACTGCTGCCATTTTGTTAGCCCGATTCATTTCATCGAAGGAAACCAACGTCCGCTACCTCGGACTTGATACAATGGCCCATCTTGCTGCGAGAGCTGATACCCTGGAGTCCATCAAAAAACATCAGAACACTATCATCATGTCGCTACGCGATAAAGACATTTCTGTGCGCAGGCGTGCACTGGATCTTCTCTATAGTATGTGTGAGACGGACAATTCGGAGCTCATCGTTGGTGAGCTACTGGCATACCTCAGGGTTGCGGACTATGCGCTACGAGAGGAGATGGTTCTAAAGATTGCTATCTTGACTGAGAAATACGCCAACTCTTACAAGTGGTATGTTGATACCATCCTTCAGCTAATCAGTGCCGCTGGTGATCATGTGGGAGACGAAGTCTGGTATCGGGTCATACAAATTATTACCAACACGGAAGATTTGCAAGAGTACGCTGCGAAGGTTGTGTTCGAACACTTGAAGGCACCATCCACGCACGAAAGTTTGGTGAAGGTCGGAGGTTAGTCATCATCCTGATATCGTGCAGGTGCACAAACTAACACACCATTTGTAGGGTACGTCCTGGGAGAATATGGACACTTGATCGCAAACGAGCCGGGGTACAGCCCTATGGAACAGTTTCAGCTCCTTCACTCAAAATCACAGTTTTGTGTGGCTGCTACTCGATCACTCCTGTTGTCAACCTACATAAAATGGGTGAATGTCTTTCCCGAGATCAAACCACAACTAGTCAATATCTTCGAGCGTTATCGACATGTCCTTGATGCCGAGCTTCAGCAACGAGCTTGCGAGTTCTATGCATTGGCATCGAGATCGGAGGACGACGAACTATTACAGCATGTGTGTGAAGAAATGCCACCTTTTCCTCCACGCGTCAGCGCTCTACTCGGACGGCTCAATAAGAAACATGGCGACACCGAAGATAAACGCGTCTGGGTGCATGGAGGGAAGGATGCAAATCTCGAAAGGGATTTAGTGCGCCGCAAGGGGTTGAACGAAAATGCGGCAGCACCCAACGTCAATGCGCCTGGCCCGCAGGCAGAAGATATCCTTGGGTCATTAGCCGGACTTGACCTATCTTCACCGTCCAACGGCAATGGTAATGCCGCTTCGAGTTCTGGGGATCAAACGCCTCGTCTCACCAAGGGTCCGAACGTGGATCGCTGGTTCGACAAGTTGACCTACAACTCCGAGGGGGTCCTTTACGAAGATGTCCAAATTCAAATCGGACTTAAGTCCCGATATCAAGGACATATTGGACAAATGGCTATCTATATTGGTAACAAAATCTCTGCGCCTCTCACTTCTTTGACGACAACAGTTTATATGGGTAAATCTGAGGCACTATCGCTCTCGTTCGCCAAGATACCTCCCAGTACCATCGCTCCACTTAGCCAAACACAACAGTTACTTCATATCGAATGCAAAAAAATCTTTACGGAGCCTCCAATTTTGACCGTGTCCTTCCTCGCCGGCTCCCATCAAACTGTCTCCATACGCCTTCCGATCCTCGTCACGAAATTCGTTGAGCATGTCAAGCTAGGACAAACCGAGTTCTTTGAGCGCTGGAAATTGATTGGTGGACCACCTCGCGAAGCACAGAGCGTCTTTCCAATCGACTTAACTACGAGCAACCAGATCGATTTGATCAAGCACCGTCAAATTGTTTCTGGTCACCGCTTCAACGTCCTCGAAGGGATTGACGTCAATCCCAACAATCTTGTGGGAGCTGGAATTTTACATATGTCGGGAGACGGCAAGGTTGGATGCCTCCTGCGAGTCGAACCGAATAAAGACGCTAAGGTAATGAACCCTCCGTTCTCCATACACTATTAGTGTTGATATCGGTTAATAGTTATGCCGGCTGACCGTTAGGAGCACGTCGGAAGAAGTCGCCAATGAAGTGCAAAAACTGTTGCAGAAGAACTTGGCCAGAAGCCCATGATGTAGTACATATAACGATAGTGTAGATTTTACTTAATGCTTCGCCTTATAATGCGCCAATCATGTAGGGCGTCATTAGTGCCGAGGTTTGCTACCACTCTTCTCGCCACCAAAAATTCCTCTCATGAAACTCTTCTTCCGTCTGGCTCCATCATCCGAAGCATCCATTGTAGATGATGTTGGTCCTAGCGGTGGGAGAGGAGTAGTCACATCGTCGTGGGCTACCGTACCCTCTGCGCTCTCCGCTTGTCCATACGCTCCAATTTGTAACATGGAGGAAGGTAAGTCTGTTTTAGGAACCCGTGATTGTACTGTCGTCTGAGAAGCTACCTCCAAAGTAGTACTAGAAGCATAGACTGTGGAGTGCAATGACGCTTTGTCTTGTGTGATTGTTGCAATTGCGGAAGTCAGCGATTGCGCCGTTGGGGAAGAAGTGGAGTTGTTGATCCAGGCTGCTGAGGCGGACGCTCTTCTTCGTTCTTGAGCCAGCCTAGTGGCCAACTCATTGACCCGTTGCAGAGCTTCTTCCTCCACTTCAAAACACCTGGAACATAGACGCTCCAGAGCCAGGTCATCAAACTTGCGAGCCACACCCTTGTTGTTTATATCCCGGGAATGCTGCACAACAGCCGAAGCTATCATGGCCAGCTCACGCGCAGGATCGATGTAATGAGGGAAGGCAGGTACGGACTCTCTCTCTAAGATAGGTAGCGTTGCCTTGTGTTGTTCAAGGCTATTTAACACCGAACGGTCATTGGCGTCTTCAAATTTGTGAGTCGAATACATCGAAGTCTTCGGCGTGGAGACTGTCGTAAGATACTCCATCATGCGTGGCATGTTATCCTTCAGAAAATCTCGGATCCCACCCATTGATATTTCTTTTTGGTCAGCCTCGAAGCAAAGGCGTCGCGTCAGATCCTAACTGACCGCCAAAAAAGTTCAGGTACATACCGTGTTCAGATTAGCCATACTTTGTATGACCTTGGCAATCAGTTTTAGACTACGCTGAATGGGAGGACTGGGAAGGCCTTGTAGAATTGAGGAAACTTGCCCACCGACATGGCAAACAAACATACCTGGACAAAGTCCAAATAAGTGAGGATGAAGAATTCCCGGAACGATGAAACGCAGGAAAACGAAAGCCGATACACTTTGCCATGGTCTTTGTTGTTGCATCTGGATGGGTAAATTTGCGCTCCGGCTATATTTTTCGACCAAGGTCCGAATCCTATCCAACAGTGCACGAAGCTCCCTATGATACGTGAAACTGAGGCAGACTGTCAAAGGAACCGCACATACTTGGGACATTGGTCCCGTACCGAGTATATCTGCTCCCAGAATTCCTTGCACCAGTAGATCAATTGGTCGACGTGGCGTCCAACATCCTTGGCGCCCTTGCCGCTACGAACTGGATCCACTTCGATAGCGACCTTCTCGGAGAATAGCCTTCGCAGTATATTCCCAATGCTGGCCTCCAGGAAAGCGTTCCCATACCAGGCTATGCATTTCTCCATGGTTTTTGTAAATATGGTGTTTCCCCGAAACATCGTCTGATGGGCTGGAATTCAAGACGGAGCTTGATTTATGTCTAATGAAATTCAATAGCTAAACGTACATGTAATTGCGCTTTCGACTTCCCACTCTGCTGCCTCTTGAATTTGTTGCACAACATTCTTCTGTGAAATTGCGAGGTACAGGAGATGGTGCGATAAGGTCTTGATGTGTAATTTGTTCTCGAAGTCGTGCACCCACCCCAGGAAATTACGAGTGTTCAGTGCCTAGAGTTCTAGTAAGTTATATGAGTGAGATAAAAAAAGAAACTAACACTTCCTTGTTGCATGCCCACATAAGACGAGTGGGGCAGGATAATTTCTCTGGTTAGGGGCGTTAGGGTCCGGCACCACTGTCGAATTGAGAGATGAAAACCCACTCGTTTACCTTGATCTTTAAACGGAGCTCTCCAAGTTGCACGTGTGAAGAAACGTTTGGGCTGTACACGGGATACCATCCATCGAGCAGCTCCCCCCGACGGAATGTGGGAGGGTCAATAATAACTGATCCAAGTACTGCAGGCTTGAGTACTTTTTTCTCTTTCCATATCGTGACTTCAAGACTCTCGAACGGGGGGCTATCGGACAATGTGAAGGTTTCGTGCCATTCAGGGAGGCCTAAGCCCTTCTTGAGCGTAGTGCGACCGCATGTGACATTGTTCAGGAGGATCGCGCAGAACACGTCAATATCCTTCAGCTCCACTTCGGTTTCTAGGTCATCAGGGTTCTGCGATGGGTCGTATACTTTGCTCGTGCCGAGGTTACGACCTTGAACCACTGTCAACTGGATCTCCCGCCACATTCTGTACGAGCCTCCTTCCTGATCTATACTTCCTGGGTTTGATCGACTCAGCCACCGACCGTAGATTTCCGGCACGGCATAAGACCTCAGCAGTGAGATCCACAGGTTGCGGAGTTCGGGTTTCGAGAACTGCAGATATATAGGTTCTAAATTGTCACCAGCTACCCATCTTTGGCCACTGTTCGACCGGAAGGTTCAGTCATCTGCGGCAGAGGTTAAATGGGCTTACGTACTTTGCAGAGTGTATGGCAACACAATCCTTTCGAAAGAAGAGGGAGTTGTCAGCTGGGCGAATGTCCGTTTGATGTAGGATATGTATGTAGATTGTTTGGAATAGGATGCTTTCCTGAAACATAATCAATGGAGGCACCAAGTGCTGTAGAACGTGGACTTGCATCAACATAGATATTCAAGAGACATCGGTGCACGTTGGCTTCCTTCGTCAACTTGCAGATCGCAGGGCGCCAGTGCCCTGAAGCGGTGAGACCTTTTCCGAGACCCAACCAGTTTGATTTATCTAGTTGTCATTAGGTGCTGTGGGCCTAGCTGAGTCAGGTATCGTAAGATGCTCACCTTTTTGGCGGTGGTCGTCCCCTTGCTTCTTATACTGTATAACAATGAGCTTGACCTTGAATCATGGGGAGCCTGTTCACCTTGCGAAGAACAGCCCCGGCCGCGTTGGAAATGTAAACCTCCGCCGAGACAAAGTATTCTCGCTCGAGATCGCATTCCTTTAACTGCTCCCCACCATCGTAGAAAAACATTGGATTGGAAGTGTGTTACAGGAGAATCGAAATCGCAGGGAGTATGGTGTCAAGATGGTCGAGATGGATGTGGACGCATAAACATCGCATCGCTAGCAACAGATGTCAGTGATCGAAGGGACATGTGGCTATGCCGGATTATCCCTGTTCGTTATTGCCCCAAATCACAACTCCACTATCTGCGCATCCACTGCCAAAACCTTGCAATTACCCTCCAAGTGAATACTATGGGTATAACAGAAACACAACTCCACTACAATTAATGACAAGAATAATTAAGTCAAGAGCACCTGAACCGCCAAACTGCCCACGAATGGCCGAAAATCTTTTAGTCAGTCCCGGTCCTATAAATGTGTTAGACTACACTAGGTCTCCAGTAGCTCAAGATACGCACTCGGTTCTGTTAGCCTTTCCGTTGGCATGACCGTTAGCATGACCATTGGCAACGCCGCTGATTTTCGTAGGAGCAGGCTTCTTGTAGGTTTGGAAGTAAAAATTGATGAAGAGGCCCAAGTAGCTGGTGAGCAAGGCGCAACCGAATATGGCGGATCCCTCGGCACCGGCGCAGTTCCCAAAATGGGGAAGGTGTTTGTAATAGGTGAAGGCATAGTGGGCATAGGCTGGGCAAAGTGGTCAGTATGTGCTCATCAGATGGACAAACTACATACTGCCAAAGTAGACGGCACCGAGGTCAATAACAAATTGAGCAATTTGCATGGTCGTAAGGTATTTCTTCCACTGGGGAAGACATCAGCAACATTATGATCCGCAATAAAAGGAAGAACCCTTACCCAGACCCGGGCTCCGCCAGCTGTTGCATAATAGTAGTAGTCTGTGATGTCTTCAGTTTTGCGGGTTGTGTCAAGCGAGGCACTGCACTTACACATCACAACATGTACAGCCAAGTTAAGGGAGATGACCAGCCAGGACTGAAGGTGAACACGAGTCTTCAGTAGCATTCCAAAATGAGCAAGCAGTACTGACAATGCTAGTTTTTCCGTTGAGCTGGGTGAAACAGAGCAAAGCAGTTGCCGAGTGATGGTAGACGTGAAGGAATTCTGTAGTGATACGCGTCAGAACCGGGGCGGCTGTGAAGGCCACGCACTCACGCATGGGCTTTTTCTTTAGCGCCAAAAAGACTGTGTCAACAAGCTCGAGGTATTTGAAGTAATAGTTGATCATATAGTAGAATTCCATCCTCTGCACGTGAATTAGGGCGAGAGATTCGTTGCAATCAAGCGCTACTCACAGGTGTCCAAGCCTCATCAGCACAAAGGGCATGATAAATGCCGTGGCTCCACATTCGTGGCGCGATCTCCTCCAACATTAAAATGAGTAAAAGAGCGCTTCCGGCGCTCAGTATGACATTGTGTAATTGGAATAAAGCCGTGAGCTTGTAGGGTTGTTGATTCGTCATGAGAGCCTTGATACCGAAAATTAGAGCTAAATAGCCGGCAAGTGTAGTGACTACCACAGGGGTAGTGGAAAGCGGGGATTCGCCAACGACATAAGATGACAAGTGACGCGGAAGTCTATAGGGGATATAAGCCAAGAGGATATCAGCAAGGGGGGCCATGGGTGCAGTGAAAAGGAAAGGACACGATTCGAAGGCGAAATTTGTTGGGCCACCCACGCAGTCACGCTTGTCACAACGCGACGCCAAATATCACGTGCTATAGCTGAGGCACGTGAGATGGGGAATGACGTTGAGCACTACCCCATCGCACGCTCAGATCCCTTTCATCCACCACCATAGCCATTTCATTCCGTCGACACTGTTTCAAGTCATCGACGTATACAAGCGCCCAAGAATTATCCCTATTGTAAGGCTTTTTCGCCCACATTCACCTTCAGATGTGGTGGCTCGATCCTGGAAAGGAGCTGCTCAATGTCGTGCGTTCGATCCCTCATCCTTTTTGCTCTCCTCCTCACCGCACGGTGAAACGTCAAGTTGTTTAATCGGATACTTGCACCATACATAGAAAACCTCGATCTCGATCAAGTCAATTATGGTATTGGTCAAGGTTAGGATCTCAATAATTACGGTTTGGTTAACACCTAATCGCTCGAAGGCCGGCTTACGTTGCGCAAGCTGAGGTTAAAGAAGGGTGCATTAGATAAATTTCAATTACCAGTGGACGTGCTTGAAGGTGAGATCTCAGTATTTAAATAATCATTTACGACTAAGAGCATCAGGCCACTTGGGGAAGTTCACACTATCTCTGCACTGGATGAACCTAGGCAACCAGCCTGTGGAAATTTTGATTGAAGATATATATCTGCTTGTCGTTCCAACTGCCGAGAGTACCGTCGACCGTGAAGAAGACGAAAAGAGGGCACAAGCGGCGAAAGCGGAACGATTGGAGAACGCCGAGCTTTTGCATATGCAGGATCAGGCGGATGTAATGAAGGGTAAGTCCTTTACAACAGGATTAGTGGTGATGGATTCACTCCTTTTCCAGAGTCACCACAAGCCCAGGGCTTAATGCAATCCCTCATAACTAAGGTCATCAACAATGTTCAAGTCACTATCAAGAATATTCATATACGCTACGAAGATAGGCTCAGTGTTCCGGGGGCAAGTCTATTTTTGCAGGCCATGCGGCTACTATATCGAATGTTGAATGGCCTCTAGCACCCTTTTGCCGCGGGTCTCACTTTGGCGAGTTTTTCGGCTGTTTCTGTCAATGAACACTGGCAGTCTGCATTCATCGAGAGTACCGCTGGGTCCATTCACAAAGTTGGAAACAATTGGCTACCGAATGCTCACTATGCTGACATGGACACATCCAGTTATCTAAACTGGAATCTCTGGCTCTTTACTTTGACACAGATTCAACAAGTATGGCGGGTCTGCCGCCGCTCGAGGCGTTGCACAAGTTTACCGCAATGGTATACTCGTTTCATAATTTTATCCCTGTTTACTGAATTCCTTCATTTGCTGAAGATTACACATGGTTCTGAGGGTTCAAAGCATCAATTCATCCTCAAACCTGTCTCTGGAGAAGGGCGGGTATGTTTCTTTTTGTCCATATCCTCAGCTGCGGCCTCAAACATGTTCAGGTGGTCGTGAACCACAAAGTCGGCCCTCAGACTCCTCGTTTTGATATCCAGCTGCTTTTCGATGAAATTGGGATAGCGATGGACCGCGACCAGTACCGCGATGTCTTGTCTTTGCTGGACATGTACCACGTATATCTTCGGCAACATCAAGTAAGGCTGCAAATGATGATATTGATCGGACGTAGTGTTGATTTTGAGGCAGTATCGCGTGTACAGGCCCGGTGACGAAGAATTTGTTACAAATCCTGCCAGAGCTAGGCTCCGTTTTGCTGGGAATGTCATCTTAGCAGAGATGAAGGAACGTAAACGTAAATGGAGCTGGGTATACTTTGCCGAGCGACGTGATGACCGCAACCGCTACGTCGGATTATTCCAGAAGAAGCTGTTGACCCCATTAGTCGGGAAGGTTGGAGTGCTATAATTTATCCCTCGGAATGTACTCACAGAAAGATCAGGATCTCGAGGATTATCAGAGCCTCGAGCACAAGTTGTCTTACGAGGATCTCCGGTTTTACCGTTCGCTCGCACGTTCTAGATTACGCAAAGACGAAGCACTCAGAAAGAGATTGGAAGAGGAAAAGCGCCAACAGCAGGCCGCACAACAAAGCTGGTCGAGCTGGATATGGGGCACTTCGCAGGGTAGCACCCAGACCGATGTCTTTCGAGGCGAGATGACGGACGAACAGCGCAAGCAGCTCTACGATGTGCTGGACTATGATGAAAAGGAAGCACTAGCACACTCACTTCAGGTGCCACGAGATTCATTGAAGACTCGAGTTACTGCCAAGCTTAACAAAGGGTCTTTTGCACTCAAAACCGACCCTCATGGGGATATTCGAGAAATATTATCGGTCGTTTTCGACACTTTCCACGCCAATATCCTGCAGAGACAGGATAATCTAGAAGCTTCGCTATCTCTAAAAGGTTTCAGAGTGTTTGACGGGACCACCAAAGATACGCTCTATCCACAAATAGTTCGCGTTAAGGCATCCGTGGATTCTCAGCAGCTTAGCGACGAACCTTTCTTCTACGTCAAATATGAAAGTAAACCACTGGACGGGCGGGCAGACAATGCTTTGACGTTACGTATGCGCCACACTGAGGTCATATACCATAGAGGTTATGTTGAGGCGATATATAAGTTCTTCAAGCCACCTCCCAGCCAGTTGGAATCTGTAGAAGCGTTATTGGTATGTGTCGTCCCCTGCATTGCGTATGGTACTAAGATAGGTTGCAGAACGTAGCTAGTCAAACTTTGGAGGGGCTCCGTAAGGAGACCAGGGCAGGTCTGGAGTACGCGCTACAAACGCACAAAACGATCGACCTTCAAATGGATCTAAATGCCCCAGTCATTATTATCCCTGAAGAGTGGGTGGTTTTCGATGGAAGGCGTATTTGATCCCGCTGACGTTCTACACAAGCATCACCACCAACCACTGCAAACATCTTGTGATCGACGCCGGTCATATCGCTGTAGAAAGCGATTTGGTGGATAAGGAGGCTATTCGAAGCATTCATCAAAAGAGAAACCAGCAGTATAGTGAAGAGGATTACCGTCAACTCGAGTCGTTGATGTATGATAAACTGTTTCTACGGCTCGAGGATGCACAGGTGATGCGCTCTCACACCTTGCTTGATCAAATGCTGAGACCTTGTAGTTCGTCATTGGCGACGACCTCTCCACTTGTTTAGACGCGCTTTCAGCAACCTCACATGATTCCTTTCACTTGCTCGAGCGGATTAACATCAGCCTCGATGTCCACAAGTCTATAGTACCGACCGCCGTCAATTTGCCCCGTTTCAAAATGGCTGGGAACCTTCCATCCTTGCACTTCAACCTTTCCGACTCCAAATACAAGTCGCTCTTGCGTCTGATTGATGTCTGCATCCCAAAACTTGACGATGAGCAGAAGGCTATTGAGGCTGCCGTCCCGGCTCGAAACTTACCCACATTCCAACTACCAGTTAGGTTGTTCGGGTCAGCAAACTCAGAGCTTGACATCGATGACCAAGACCAAGATGATCAAGATGGAGCTAGCAATGCCCATAATGAAGTATTCTTTGAGGCCGAGGAAGGCCTACAAATTGTGGGTCCTGGCGAGCTATTCGTGATTTCGATTGCTAAGCTAGCATACAGCGACAGGACTACCATCAACAACTTTTCCAGCTGAATTTCAGAGTCGGAGTCCTTCAAGCATCTCTTTTTAAGAGTACTTCAGAAGGCTCTGAGCGGCCTTTGGGAGGTCTGAAGTTGGAAGGTTTTGGCCTTTCTTTGGGGATGGCTCAGTTTGATATGAAGGTCACCGTCCAGCTCCGGTGAGCCCGGTATGCGATTGTGGATGTCCAAACTCAATAGATACATCAGGTCAATTGGGATGGCCCTCGTATCGTCGGCTCCAGACCTTGTTGGTGTGATTTCTTCAGAACCTTCAACAACTGGGTCCACAAGCGATCTCCTAAATGTTGTCTACACTCGTGCACAGCGAGAGTCTCCGGAGTATAACGATATATACGAGGGTATCGATCAAAGTGTCGACATCCGCATATCCACAATCATTTTTCATGCAGCCCCAGAACCGATCATATCCCTCTACGACTTCATCATGACCACCTTTGTTTCCTCCGACCAACAACCTACCTCTGATGCCGCCAGTCCCGTCCCGTCTCGTGATCCCAACATTAGTCAGTCATCCGTGGATGGATCGAAGATTCGAGTGATTGTGAAACTCGAGAGCGTACGAGGTTTGTTCTCTTCTAGCCTTCTGCTGCTGAAATTGATTGTTATCACCTAGTTGAATTGATCAACGAATCTTTGTGTCTTGCCACCTTGTCTCTTTCGACTGCTGATGTTGCAATTCTTTTGCGACCCAAAACAATGAGGATTGCCGGTCGGCTCGGTAACTTGGCTCTGGACAATAATCTTGATGCTTATCGTGTCCGCAAAGAGTTCAATCAAATCTTGTCGATTGAAGGCCATAATTTCGCAGAGTTCACTTACCAAACCCACGATCCTGATACCTCATCGGGCATCAACTCGTCGGTTTCTTTGAATGCCGCGTCGCTCAAATTTCACTTCCTGGAACAACCTCTCCACGACATTTATGTTTATTTCATGAAACTCGCAAAACTCAAGGGACTTTATGATGCCGCCACTCAGGCTGCGGTGCAATCTGCGTCAGAAATAGGACGGATGCACTTTGAGGTTACCGTCAAATCGCCCATCATCGTAATTCCCTCGGACGCTTCAAAATCCGGAGATGTTTTTGTCTTGCGACTCGGGGAAATTGACGCAAGGAACAAGTCAGAGCCAACAACCAACGCTATTGCTGCCAGTTTACATGGTATTCAGCTAATTTCCAGCTTTGGCTATGACGACAAAGTCAGTATCTTGAAGATGATTGATGATATTGACATGAAAGCGAATATCGTTCAAACAAGCAGTTTAAATCGAGACATTGATACAAGCTATCCTGACACTCAGGTTAGACTTTATTCATGCCATTACTTTTCGGCTGACAGGTCACCTTTTCAGGTCACCGTTCATATATCAGACGTAAAACTGCATTTGACTCAAACGCAGTATCGAATACTCCTCGGTCTCTTACAGGCGATTTCCAGAGTATTTGTGATCGAATCGGAGCCAGGGTCTACAATCCAGAGTCAGCAAGCAGCAGCGTCAACACCATCCTCTGACGGTTCTCAATCATCTGTCAATCTCGAACCTGAGCTGCGATCAGCTTATGTTGGACCCAAAAGATGGGTCACAATTGATTTGGCCGTATCTGTCGACGCAATAAAACTGCATCTCTATGGAGCGGGAGCTCGGGAAGAATCAACTCTCCAGGAACACGGCATCGCTCGTTTCGCTTTAAACAACAATACTCTGCGGTACAAATCTTTGTCGGACGGCGCTTTGGAGGCCCAAATTATACTCAAATCGTTTACTATGAGCAATACCAAACCTAGGCATACTCGGTTCCACGAAATTATTCCTGCCGCCCAGCATGACCGTAATCAGTTTATGATGCTTTACAGTATGTCGGGTGGTAAGAACGGCACGGCGCTTGCTGTTGTCACCATTGATTCCCCTCAAATCATCTTTTCCATTGACCCCGTTTTTGCTCTATTGGAGTTCTTCACAAACCAGGCAGAGTCACTGGCGCCGGAGTCCATTGATGAACAGGCTACACAAGCAGCGACGGGCGTCACGGAGGCCCGGAGTAGCCTGGACTTCCGCTTGGATCTCCATGATGTTGCCATCAGCGTGTTGGAAAATGACCAGGAGCCAGATACTCAGGCTATCAAACTTAGTATCCAGCAGATCTTGATATCCCAGCAGGTAAGTCAACAACTAGCATAGCCTTTGCTTGTTTTAACTTGATCATTTGAGGGGGTTATGGCTCTAACAATCAGTCAGTTGGGCATGTCTCTAATGCAGATGGGGAAGAAGGAAGAGACAGTGAAATTTCTCGATGAATTCGATTTAACCCTGTCGCTGGATAGCCGCTCTTCTGCATCGCAACAAATGATGAATCTCGAGCTATCCGCCAAGCCAATAGTAATCCGCGCCTCGTACAGAGATATCAATCTAATAACGAACATTTTGAACAAAGCGTTTGAACGGCTTGGGTCATCGAGGAGTACAAGCAACACGTCCTCACAAACCCTCAATGTTACACAGAGTCAAAAGACTACCTTCATATCAAAATCCATGCAATCGAGGGAACAGCCCGTTGGTAAGGCTCGCGTGCGTATGTCAAAGGAACAGGTGAACAAGTTGATCCTGGAATAAGAATGGCTGATTGATGCGGCACTAGCTCAGAGCTTCATTCGATGGCTTCAAGCTGATTCTAATTGGGGATTTACATGAACAGCCAATGTTGCATTTGAAAGTCAAACCCTTCATAGTTGGGGCTAAGGACTGGTCTACAGAGGTGTAGTATTGCTGCTCAGGACGTATAGATGCGGATCTCACCATGTACTGCAGCTACATGCAACGGTCACCATGGGCATCCAGATTACGTTCTGGAATTTAATGAATTCACACTGGGAACCATGTACGTCCTGACGTTCTTTCCGTACCCTAAGCCTAATGTTATGAACTACAGTGATTGATCCCTGGACGTTTACAATAACGGTACTAAGGTATCTCATAATTCCGACGGAGTACTCATTATCTATGTTTGCGTAGGCCACAAAAGAGACTACTGATGGTGGTCTCAGTCTTGGGCTGTCAGCCCGAGAACGCCTTGATATCAATCTCACTGCTTCATTTGCTGAAGTTGCTACAACTACACTCAACACATGGAATAAAGAGGGCAAAAACGTCCTTCAAAAGGCTCGAGGAACCTATGCACCTTATCGTGTTCAAAATCGAACAGGAGGCTCAATTCTCATATGGCCTGAGCCTAACACTAGCATTAACACGAAGGATACTGAAGGAACCCATGTTCACCATGATCAGGTGATTGATTGGAGGTTTGACGACTGGAGAATTACACGCGAGGTACAGTTATCTTAATTTATATATGCCTTGCTGATATATTCACCTCTCTCCAGCATCACACATCCGTAGGCGAACACACCATTGGAGTACAATTTGTTGACAAGAACTGGGAGCAAATCCGTGGAATACCCGTCGATCGTGAAGGCGAATTCGTTTACTCGCTCCGTCCTCAAATTGGCAAGTATCCCGAGAGGTTACTTTGTGAGGTCAAAGTCGTAGAGAATACGAAGATCATCACGATCCGGTCCAGCTATAAGGTCGAAAACCTGACTCTGTACCCACTAGAGTTAATGCTGGTCGATGAGGCCGGCCATCCAGTTACTTCGCTGGAAAAAATAGCTCCCGGCCAGGAATACTCTTTGCCCATTGAAGCGGTGACCAAGAACCGGATACGTATTCAGCCTGATCGTCAGTTGTCTGCTTCAATGTATCAGATCCACCGCTGAAGGAGTATATACAGAAGGGTTCGGTTACAGATGGAGTCCAGCGATTCGCTATGATGATCTCCTAGCCAGAAAAAGCTTTACCATAAAGTGTCCTCATTCGGATCCCCGAGAAGCTGCCTTTAGATTCCAAGCTTGGGTACAGACAGATGCAAACGATACTCAGTTACGGTAAAGTTGGGGCTCAATCCATTGAGCTAAGGCTTACACCATATAGGAGATTACCAAGAATTACCCTCAAACTTCGAGCCCCTCTCGAGCTCGAAAATCTATTACCCTACAACCTCGAATACCGCATCTATGATAAGAACACTGACCAGAACTGGCGAAGCTACCTCCGCAAGGGAGGTGTTATGCCAGTTCATTCTGTGGAATTGGGCCATTTCGTGCTCTTAAACGTCACACTGCAAGATACCTGTGAGGCCCTTCTCAGCTATTCCTAGATTTGCCATCACTGACCGTTGAGTAGGTTTTAAGCCTAGTGATTTTAGCATCATCAATACCGATGGCCACTCCGACTTTGATGTCGAAAGCCGGCTCACACTCCGCGATCAACAAGATAGGAAACTAGAGCTCAAGCTTAATTATATGTTGGTCCTACCTCCTACCAGTCTTCCCGCTGTGGATTATCACTGACTATCTTTACGACCCTTTATAGACGGTATCCTGAGTCTGGCGGTGCATTCAAGGTTCAAATATATAGTCCTTATATCGTAGTGAACAAGACGAGGATACCATTCAGTGTTAGGCCAAAGTCCGTTCGAGCAGGCTCACAAGATGCCGCAGGAGATATTCGTCCAGGTATCGTTGTATTGCATCGTGCCGATCGCGCCTAGCTAACAAGAGTCATTTAACTCAGAGACCCTTGCTAGCCCTCTGCCTTTTCGTAAGTCGTCCTCCAGAAGCACTCTAACCCTTAGTGAACCCCTCGGAGTTTTATCACACACGCAGGAACAAGGTAACGAATTTTACTTCCAGTTGGCGGAATCCACATGGTCCAAGGTTCGCGGGAATCCGTTTGTTTTAAGGTGACAACTACTTACCATGAAGCGTAGCCGGTATCATTCGAGGCGCCCTCAGCGGAAAGCGAGCTCGTGCTACCGTCTATAAAGCAAAAGATTGACGAACTTCACCTCGGTCTATCTTGGAATGAAGGCTCTGGGAAGTACAAATTGACCAAGCTGATAATTCTCGCCCCGCGCTTCCTCATTAAGAACATATTGAAAGAGGCCATAACGTTCAGAGAACATGGCGGCATGCCTCGTGATCGGCATGTGCTTGAACCCGGAGAGCACCAAGCATTTATGGCTTTTCGCAAGGGAGCTGAGAAGCTCCTGACGATTGCTTTTCCTGGCCTGAATGCACAGTGGTACTGCCTATTCGTTCACCCGGGATCGTCTTGCAATAGTCTCACCTGAATGTTACATATAGGTCACCTCCAATCAATATCGAGGACATTGGAACTATCAGCTTGCGCCTTAAACGGCCTGGCTCGGAGAGTCGAAGCTTTCGTCTTATTCAAGCCGATATTCAAATTGAAGGTTCTACTATTTTCGTAACAATTTCTCCTGCAGACAAAGGCTGGCCCTTTGAAATCGAAAACTACAGCGATCATACCATATCAATATCACAGAAGGTGATTGATAGCCGGCCCACTTCCCTGGCACTCACCAACTTTCGGAGCAGGATTCAGAGGATCAACCTGGCCTTGCGAGAGAGGATCTAGCTTACACTCTGCGTCCACACACAACCATGGATTACGCATGGGATTACCCAGCTTCCCGGGACAAGAAATTACTGCTTAGCATTAAAGGGGCGAAACGAGTGGTCGACATCATGGAAATTGGGAATCTAGTCCCATTCAAATTCAACGTAAGCGGTCTGCTGCATCAGGATACTCCATCCATTCATGGAATATAAGCAGGATAATCAACATCCAAAGGCCATCTCACTTGACGTCAGAGCTAACGGCCATAAACAAATACTCCGCATTACGAACTACAACCCTGAGCAAAGCCTGTACAAACCTCGGTATAGGAGCAATTCGTTATCGAGGCAGGACACTTTTTCGAGTGCAGATGGATTCGAAGCAGTAGCAGAACGAGTGGAGACATCCCTCTCGGTCCTCGTAGACCTTGGTGGTATAGGAGTATCACTTGTCAACAAGCGGATGGTCGAGGTCATTTATGCGACAGTCGACGATCTCAAATTTGAATATACCGACAGCACTATTGCGCACGCCATTAACATAACTTCTGGTCACCTACAGATTGACAACCAGCTACACGATGCGATATATCCTGTGATCCTACAGCCTACTCCAATACCCAAGGACGCAGGCGGCGTAGGGCTTTTGCCCACTGTTCAAGTTTCAACTATCTGGTTAAAAGATCAAGGTTTGTACCTGGTTACTCAAGTCAAGCATTGACTCTCATATAAGATTAGAGCATGGTGTTCTGTTTATCAAATACTTTTCTATTCTTTTACAAGCATTAACTGTTGAGGCGGATGAAGACCTGTTGTTTGCTCTTTACGATCTTACCCAAATCCAAGGCGCATCGTGGGATGATCCTACCAAAGAGTGTGTATTTCTTGTATGGTTCCTCGGCAAGCGCCTAAAATTCGATTAGTGTCCTTATTCAGAACGCTGATGTCATTCCTGAACCTGGCGATACCTCGGGAGGCCAGGATGTGTATTTTGAAGTGTTGGAGCTTCAACCAATACAGCTATCTATCTCCTTCATGCGCACAGAGAGAGTCAATAGCGAGGAGAAGTATGTTGACCCCATCTTTCCTGTCGCCAGACTTAACTATCGCTTAGATTAAATCTTCGTAACCCTCTGGCCGTGGTTGTGAATGCTTTGACCATGACAGTTGGCAATATCAACGACGCTCCCTTGGAGATGAATGCTTTAGTCATCAAGGATATGCGCTTGACCTTGCCCGAGTTGCAAAATCGGATATTGTATCATTATCGTCAAGAAGTTCTTCGTCAGCTTTACCGCGTACTTGGCTCAGCTGATTTTATCGGTAATCCTGTTGGACTCTTCACAAACGTCAGTTCCGGAGTCGCCGATATCTTCTACGAACCCTTTCACGGAGTTGTCATGCACGGAAACAGGGAGCTAGGTATAGGATTAGCAAAGGTGGGCCCCATTTTGCTCTAAAGCCATTTTCTTCTACCAATGAATGATAACATCAGGGAGCCGCGAGCTTCGTTAAGAAGACAGTCTTTGGTCTGAGTGATAGTGTAACCAAATTCACCAGTAGTGTGAGCAAAGGTCAGTCTCATAGCCATCATCACTGTTTCTAGTTTCTAAAACCAATCAAATGATCATTAGGTTTATCCGCTGCTACCTTCGACTCAGAATACCAAGCAAAAAGGCGAATGACTCAAAGACGCAACAAGCCTCGCCATGCGATGTAAGATTTCTCCCCTCCTTTGTTCTTTATCCCATTGATCCTAATCGCCTCAAGTTACGGCGTCGCTGCTGGTGGGGAAGCGTTTGCGAGCAGTGTTACAAGTGCTATGGAAGGGGTTCTGGTACGTCTAGTGGGGTATTGATGTGAAGTAACACTAAAGCTCACACCTCAGATGAAGCCAATCGAGGGCGCGGAGTCTGAAGGCGCACTCGGATTCTTCAAAGGTGTCGGGAAGGGCTTGGTTGGGTTCGTCATAAATTACTGTCGCTTGTCAGTTTACTGACGGTGAGTAGAGCGGTTACAAAACCGGTCGTGGGTGTGTTCGACCTTGCCTCAAACGTTTCGGAAGGTATGTTGATATTTCTCTTGATTTTGCCCGAGTCGTGATTGATTCCTCCAGGTATCCGGAACACGACAACTGTCTTTGACAATCCGGATAGGGATCGCGTTCGCATGGCAAGTACACTTTTTTAAAAATATAACTTAGTTGACTTTCTAACTTATGAATTGAATACACCAGCCACGCCTCGTTCCGGCAGATGGGGTCCTTCGTGTAAATTGATATTATTATAAATTGACTATCGCTGATGTATGGATATATAGCCGTATTCCGCGAGAGAAGCAATGGGTCAGTACTGGATGAGGGATCTGAATAACGGGGCATACAGGCAAGAAGCATATATTGCACACATCAGTGAGCTATTGGACCTTCCAGTCTTGGTTCCTCTGGTTGATGGCTGCATCACTCTAGACTCTCCAGGTGGTGACAACGTCATTCTTCTAACGCAATCCCGCATGTTGTCTTTCTGGTCAAGAAAACTTAGGCTTGACTGGGAACTGCCTCTCAGCCAGGTTCAGGGAGTAACTGTGGAAAACACGGGAGTACGATTTTCCCACAAGTCTGGCAAGGAGCAGGATAGGTTTGCCTTTATTCCGGATAAGACATCGCAATCTTGGTTCTTCAATCAGGTTGCTTCTGTTGTCAAGACATATAATGCCCGGAGAAGAATGGATATCTAAAAAGCTGTGTAATAGCACTATCGAGGTAGGAACCCTATACAGATGAATAACAAATCATCATTGCATTTAAATAAGGCATTAAGGATAGTTTAGCCTGGTATATTGGGCGAGGTAAGAGGCGTGGGACGAAGGGAACGAAAGTGAAAGCGGCAAAATGCCAAAAGTAGCCATTCCAGAAAGTTAAGAGGTAAGTGTAGGGGTATTCGCGGTATCTTCATAGGCTTCTGTGGGTGTTTCGTGGGTGGCAGCGAGGTCTATGGGGGAAGGGGTAGTGATAAAATGCAACTCATGGCTCTTAGTAGTTATAGTTGCGTCGTGGTCCAAAGCATTATGGTCGAAGCTGCCATAACTATCACGAGGACTAGCAGAGTACGCACTCTGGAAGTCAGTATCAGATTCATCGGTGGTTGCGGTAGCTCCGGGAGTGAGGGCTGGGGTTGTTGGCGTGGCTTGTTCAGGCCCCAGGTGTTGAGGAACAACCAAAGAGTCTATGGAAGAGGCCCTCTCTAACTCGGTCGGCTCTTGGGAGGCGAGAACGCCGTGGAAGGTACCAGGGAAAGTCCCGCGTGTGGGGGTTTTACTTTCGGTCTCTGTCGTTATCTGCTGTATTATGGTATGGGTCGCTGCAGGCGCTGCCCCGTCATCTGTCGCTGTGCCACTGTTCCCAGTATGTGTGGAGGATGCCGTCCCGCTTCTGGTCCTACTGCCTTTGGTGCTGATCTTGGATGGCCTCTTATTGTGCTTCTTTTTAGAAGCGGGCCGGATACTAGTAGCCTCTGATAAATAATCATCACTTTCTCCGGCACCACCTTGCTTTCGTCGACGACCATTACGACGTTCCTGTGACAGAGCGGATTCAAGCTATGAACTCATTAACATGACATCCATGCATTTCCTGATCAAGGCTGACCTTTTGTTGGATTTCCATAACCTTCTGAGCAATTTTGTCGCTCTTAATGCTGATACCCTCATCGACTGCATTCATTCCATCTTGAGGAACATCAACTTCAGAGGCTGAAAAGCGCTTTTTTCTTGGCGGGGAAGACTCGCTTTCAATTTCCTCAGGAAGGGGGTCCTTGGCTACATCAGCGACCTCCTCTTGATCACCCTCGCACTTTTCAGCGAGAGTAGAGTCCGTAGCAAAGGATCGGAGGGGTTTCTTGGAGGCTGCATCACTAGTTCGCCTCGAACGAACACCTGAGGCAAACGAGAGGCGGCTGTGCGGTCTCGAGGCCGCAAAATCAGAATCCTCTAAATCCACGGCCATCGATGCAAGGGCGCGTTCAATCTGTGCCTCAACCTCTGCAACCATCTCAGCTCGTTCGATCTCCATTTTTTCCATTGTTTCCTTCATCTTGGTGAGCTCGAGCATCGCTTCCTGATGAGCGGATTCGGTCTCGCGCAGTTCTGTCAAGTATGCATGAGGCGGTAGGACGAATTGGGAAGATGGGGCTACCCACGATTCTGTAATTTCGCCTTCTCAGCCGCAGTTAGGGAAACTAAACCTGATAGACGTTTGGTCTCTCGTTGTTCCTTGTTAATTTTAGTTCTAAGTTGATTCGCTTCCGCACTAAGCTTCTCGGCGTATTGCTCGAAAGTGACAAATTTGTCTCGCCAGAGATCTGATTCCGTCATGAGGAAATTCAGCCTCCTGGAAAGTCGACCGATCTTTGTTTCGAGATCATCACGGGCATCCACGAATGCTGTGGCTCGCTTCCTGATGGACAGTTGAATCATTTGTTCGGCAGCAGTAAGCTGAGGGGGTCGTCTGGACTGGCCGAACATGCTGAGCCTTTTCAAAAGAGACGGCTTCTTGAACTATGGAGAAAGGATCAGTTTTCGTTCCAACATTGCCAAGTATTTAGGGTGCTGACTTTATCCTGTAAAACAGAGTCGAATGCCTGGATGATGCGCGTCGAATGCCACCAGTCCGGAGGTTTGATTTGATCTGCCACAGCGGCGGACGATGCACCACGCTTGGCTTGAATCTTGCATATGGGTCTGAAACGTCCAGCAGGGAAAGCCTCCTTGCACTCGCTATAAGATAGTGTCAAAGATGCATCCTAAAGCTGCTGGTCCCTGACAAACCTAGGTATGGAGTGATCCGGATGATAATGACCCTCAAATGCAGTTAGCAAGCGCTGCCTATATTTATCACGTTGTTGCTTTTGTGAGACAAATCCAACTGGGGGGGAGGGGCAGCTCCTATCACGCCCTGTCAATCAAGGGGAATTTTCTAAGATCAACAGATCACGCACAAGTAGTTAATATCCCTAGGGTAGGTGATTATCAAGTCAGCTGTTACTGTATCGCCACAAACAAATATACATACAAATCGCATACGCAAACCTCAGGTGCAGGACGAACACTGTATCGTGCTTCTGTTGCTAGACCGATGATCCATGGACCTGGATCATCAATATAGATCTTGGCATCACGGGAGTGGACTGCAGGGAGAGCTATACCATCCCACCCACGAAGTTCAACAAGGTATCTTATCGTGTTCACAGCAATCTAGGTCGGGGAAGTCAATAAAAAGTGGGAATGAACATATAATAGCATAAGGAAACTTACACCAAGCATGGCAGGGTACCTTGAGAAGAACAGAACACGACCAGTAGGTGCAAGGGCAATCTGGTAAGTGGTAACTTTGAGCTGATGCAACGGTAACCTTGTTGGTCATTGTACCTCGCATATCGTCAATATGTTGTCTATGTTGAGGCACTTAAAGAGCGGCCACATCGTAAAATTGATATCGACTAGCCCGCGACCGAAGTCCAGACCTCCAGGGAAACGTGCGATAACTTCTAAGTTTGCCTCTCCATCGTTCTTTGGGCTTGCGTCGAGTTTGATAAGGTCCCCGGCTCTAGGGGCCGGGTGGGCTAAGATCTTAGATATTTGGAGAGTATGAGACTGCACATCCTTGGAGAATCTTGCCCATGAGAGTGTAAGATAATCTCTCATAAGATCATATACGGGATGACGCGAAACCAAAGCTAATGCAATCAGTACAGCACAAAAGGGCAGAATATATGATTGCTTACTCAATGCGTAGGGCAACCAAAAGACGGTGTCGCCTGGAAGGAAGAGGGTGCTTTCACCTGGACCATGTCCAACGGTGCTTGCAACATCGAAATCACTCTCACTAATGCCTCCATCTCCCTCAGTCTCCGCGTCGGTCTCTGCATCGCCCCAAGGTCCGCGAGCACTCTTTTTTGCATGACGACGGGCCTGAACAGTGGGATCTTGGCTATCACTAACGTTACCGGAAACATCGGCACGCAAATTCTTCAGCCGTGAGGCCACCATGGACTGAGCAGACTCTTTACGAGAGCGCCCTGCCTCCAGAGTACGACGAATAGCGTTGCTACGCTCCGCATCCGCGTGAGACCAAACAGTGAGGCACACACCGTAATAAGTTACGATATTGCTTGGTGTTTGGGTGACATTGGTGACATTTGCCGTGGCAGCAGCATTATGGGATGGGTGGCCCAGGAGACTGGGGGGACCCAAATATGCAGAAGAGGGCCTTGCGAATGGATCGTCAGCGTAAGGATATGCAAATGTAGCAGCAGAGGATCGATTTTCAGCCGTCGAAAGCACTGAGGCTCTCAGAAGGTCTCCTGAGGGCGTGGGAGCCAACGGTGTGTTGGGAGCCGGTAGAGTAAATGTGAATATATGAATAGTAGACGCTGGTTGAAGAGTCGATGCGATGACTTCAACTTCTCGTGTGAAGGACAGCTACAGAGCAGAGCTGATGTTAGATACATTCATCAAACAAGACAAATCAAACAAATACTTGCTTTGAGCGCTTTCGAGAGCATCTTGCCAACTTCCTGCTTACTTAGAGCGCCTGCGCCCTTGACGACTTCTTCCCCCTTGCCGCGCTTCTTCTTTTTTCCCCCTCCGGCACCGGGACTGACGGTGCTTCCAAGTACCTCAGGTCTCCACCAACGGTTCACCGCACCTTCGCTATGATGGAGGCCTAGAACTGAGTCTGGGTCTGCCAGCGTCCACGTATGCGGGGACTTGGGTAGACCTGAGACAACATAGAGGGATGTGAGGGGTAGAGTCGGCACGTGAGAACCAACAACGGGGGCATCGCGTACAGAACGCGTCGAGACGATAGAGTTGCGGGCGGAAGCTGGTATTGGCTCCATGCTCCTACGATGCTTGATGCCGAGAACGCGGGATGCCTTGTCGATACGGTGATGGGTGAGAGGAGCAGGACCAGAGATGGGAGGGGGTATGACAGTAATGTAGTCTAGTTCGTCTGCGAGGGCAGGCTCATGGGAAGGGGCGGAGGTGACGGTGGTGGTGGGAGAGGAGGGGCGAGGGATATCAGGATTGTTGGCCGCTGAATGATTATTCTCGCCGGAGATGTTGATGATGGGCGAAGTCCCTGAGCTAGTTGGGCGTCCTGCCTCCTTTTTGGGATCGAGTTTGGAGGTAAACTTTTGAGACGTCGAACGCGTCCGCTTTTGCCCACTGTTCAGAGATTGGTCAGAAAGGGCTGATCTGAGCACACGGTCGCTTGGCAGCGGGCTCGCAGCAACTGCCGTCGCGGGTAAGGTAGGGCGGCGGTAGGAGGTCATGTCGGTGGCTGCAAGTGCAGGAGTTTAGGGGAGGAGATACGAAGGAGCGTAAGGGACAAAGTAACCTCTCTGTTGGGAGATGGTCGAGAAAGAAGGGAAAGAGTGTCAGAAGTAAACGGCCATAGAGGATATAGTCCAGGTGTACGGCAAAGGAAAAATAAGGAAAGGTCTAAAGCAGCTCAGGGCTGGGCACCTACTCGCCTAGGCACCTCTTCATTCCTAGATGCCGTCAGCTTGGCTACAGCCCCTAAACCTCCGCGCTGCTTGTAACCATGCTAGGGGCCTCGTAGGTTCCGTAACGCACGGTCTACTCATCCAAATCGTCTACTTTGCACCTTTCTTTGCAAACAAGGAAGAAGCGATGAAAACTATCTAGAAAAAGGGAAATCAATCGGTCACGTGGATGATCTGCGATCTTGAATCTGGCATTAGTGAGAGCCGCGTTGGTGTCTCGCAGGTTCTGGAGGTTGAAATTTTCAAATGAAGCCAACAGTATGATCCTGCTTCCTTATTACACTCTTCCAACCCACTAAGAAGATGAGTTTGGATTATTTATCAGCGAGTCTCTCCTGGCACAGGGCGAGACAGGTCATGGCCCCGAACGGGCGAGCGGACCGAGCTACCACGCCAACAAAGTATCTCCATTAACTGCGTTTATGAACGGTAGCCTTTAAAACGTCTTGAAAATACCTCCAAGGGGCTCTGCCTCGTCTCCGGTTAGGATGCTCCAATGATGGCTCCCCCGTGGAAGTTTCTCCATCGTCGCTCAAAGCACGGGGAAGGCTTGGTATATCAAATGGTCCCGACGGCGCTCTGACATCTCCTTCACTAAGAGTCCTTCTTTCATGCGAATGCAAATCCTGCTCCATATCACCGTTTTCTAAAACATTCAACCCCCTCCTCCTTTCCCGAGGAACAATGATAAAGCCGGGACTGATAGGCGATAGGCCTATTTGTAAACCTGCACCAAGAGTCGATACAGTGTTGTTTAGCGGCGGAGAGAACATGTTCGAAGAATGTGAAGGATTGCGTCGATGGGAAATTTGTCGCGTCTCGCTCCCTTCCGTTGTTCGCCGATGACTAGGTCGCGTTTGAGGTGGTGATCGCGGAGCCATATACAAGTTCATGGAACGTGTTCGATGACGTTCCGGTATCGAGGAACGAGAGCCTGAGACCCCCATTTCAGGGGAAGAATCGTTAGATGCTTGTGGTAATGTAATATGAGATTCAGATCTTGTTTCCCCTTCCATTGATCCAGGACTGAACGTGGGTGTACGGTTGAAGACGGCTCTGACAGGACTGTTCGCAGCAAAATCACGACGCCACGGATCAAGAGGCGGAACGTCGTCTCGTTCGAGGCCAACAGTGCTAGCGCTGACATCCCCATCACTTATATCCTGTTCTCCTCCGTCCCATGTCCCGATATTGATGCCCCCACCGCCAGACTGAATGCTGACAACCCAAACACCACTCAAAAGGATGACAATACCTAAAGCCACCAAGCATAGATAAACTGGTTTAATGAGCTGCAGTTGATTGAAGTAAACAAGGCCATTGACGATGGACGAGAGATTGTAGAAACAGAAAGCCGCTATTTGATCCATTAGCTGCAAACATAGGATTCAAAGAGACTAAGAACATACATGGACAAACTAAAGTAGGGTTGGCCAATATAAGTGCCTTATGCAGGTACCACAGCTGGAGCAGAGCAAAGACAACGAGACCCAGCACCAATGCCCAGGACTCCCAGTGGCGAAACTGGTTTTGGCCTCCGATTGTGAGTAAGAGCAGCTCGACGCCACTCTTAGCAAATATCAGACACATCCCAGATATGATACCAGAAACGGATGCGTATGAAATAGCGAGAAAGATTGACACACGATCCATAGGATCAAGTAACAAATGGTCAGCGTTATATGAGGATGAGTGAGCTTGGCCTTTGTTTCCGTGTAGTAGCGGCGTCCTTTCGGTGAAATAAGAGTCGTCAGAGATAAAGGCAGTGTTGTTCAACTCGGAGGTATGAGGAGGGTAGATATCACATCTTGCGGTAACTAGTGGTGGAGAATATTCGGATTCGGGTGCGTTGGAAAACTTGCGAGACCAAGAGTATTCACTGATATGAGTCTAGGTGTCAACTTGAGAAACCGTAACACAGGGGTATATGAGGGGCAGGAGACATACCACCGCAAGGCAGGCAAATACAACTATACCAAGGAGAGAAAAGTATATGACGAAGGCAGGACGTTTAAACAACTCGAGCAAATCCTTCAACGAATGCGTTGGCTCTGGAACGATTCCGAAGATGGCAATGAGTACAGCTCCACCCGCTATAAGAACGGTACCAAGGATCATCCAAGGTGAGAAAACGTCGCCAAGGATGAGACGAGCGAAAAACGCATTCCATAAGAGTGAGACAGCCCCAAGTGGAGCAAGGATCACAACTGGCAACGAGGCGATCTGGACCAGGGAGCCAACGAGATTCGACAAAATGAAGACCGAGAACCCGAGCAGCCAAAGTCTATCAGTCAATTAGTGCCTACAGAAGAACGAGGAAAGTGGTAACGAACGGCCTTCGGTGTTCTACAAGCTGACTGTGCTGGGGAAGACTCTGATTTATGACGTGACTCTTGCGTTGGATAGTGAGACCCAAGGATTGAATGAACGAAGCAAAGAGACCAATGAAGATGCCGAGAGGAATAGAGATGTGGGTATTACCGAACGATGCCTGGGTGCTTGTGAAAGACATGAGCCAACAAGGAACGGCTGTAGAGAACGAGAGACAAAGCGGCAACGAAAAAGAGGAGCAGTTAAGTTGGGTGCATGTATAGCTCCTACTGGGCCTTGTCGAGAGTAACGGTTAGATGTGCGAGAAAAGTGGGACGGTGCTGGCATGAGGCCAGCGTGGACAGTGCATGGATTGGCGGCCTTGTCACGTGAAAGGCCAAGTATGGATCAACTTGCGCTCCGCTTCCCCCTCACTCCCTCACTACGAATAACAATATGGACTTCATCCAAGGACTTGACACATCTAAACTCGTATTGGTTGGTGTAGTAAGCTACTGAACCCAGACTGATTGTCTCTTGCAAAGGCTAACTTTGACATAGGCACTCTCATTCATTCTGTCTGTGTCCTCTTCTCCGCCCTACAACCTCCCCATCTACCTGTTTGGAATATACGCCCGAGAACAGAGCGAAGCAGTTCAATCCCTGCAAACTGTATGAGACCCCTATACTTTTTACCTATTTTCCTCTTATCCCAGCACCTAGTTCACAGCCCTCTTGGGCATCTCAGCCGTTTTTGATATCATTTGGATGATACGAAACTATCAGAGTGGGTTCATCAGATTTCTAACCATTGTTTTGGTACTCTTTAAAGTTTGTCTATCTCACATTGGACTCGGTGCATGTATAGATGGCTCACTGACATGAACTAGATACCCAGCTTCTTTGCCTTCCTCTTAGCGCTGCGTCACCGAGGTGCCCAATTTGGGGGATTGGGAGGTAATGAGGCCACAACAGGTAGTTCGAACGGTACACTAGCTTCAGACATCCCTGACTATCACTCGCAGTCTGGACTATGCCTGGTGGATTCACGTCTGGTGGCAGAGACGGGTACCAGAACGTTGATGATGCAAGCTATAACCACCAGCCTAGGCCCGCACAGAAGCCCCCAGCTAACCCCTCTGCGCCTGGTACATACGAGACCGTATAGCCTGTATCCGATCATTATGATACTTCATTCACTAAGGATAGATTCTATTTCCATATCCTCTAGTTGGAATAGTGGCACCTCAAGCGTTCCCGTACCCAAGTCATCTGCGAGATATTTCATCTCCTCCGCTATCTCAAGCTTTCGGTCCGCCCTTTTACGCGCATATAACCAAGGACAATCCAGCGATTCACACTCCACGGGCTCGATTGGTGCTATACCAGTACAAGCGACGCAGGTCTGGTGAGCTGTCACTATCCGTCGCTCGTATTTCCCTATTTTTGTCCCCAAGTTAGAAATACTTGACTGAGGAGAAGTTACGCAATCTTCGCATAAGTCTATGATCGCAGGTTTATGAACCGGCCAGGGACCAGTATTTTTGATACTTGACACACCATCGAAGGCAGGCTCCCCACAAGCAAGGCACCGATTGTTGCGAAAATGTTCCTCAATATCCCAGTTCCCTGGCGAAGGTGGGAGGTCCTCGATATCAGGTGTTGATTTCTTGTGTTTGCTTGGTGAGGCCACTACAGCCTCTAGCGCGCCCTTAGCCTTGGGCATATCCGCAAACCACTGTCGTACATCTGCTCCAACGAGGTTGAAAATGCGCTCCAGAGGCGGGATGAGCACGCGTATAATATAATACGCAGCGTCAAGTTGGAGGTGGCTACTGACATCAGATAAACCAAACGTCTTGTCTTTAGCATCACAATACCTCACAGGTTGTTGATCATATCCAGTGGATCCAGAGCCCTTTCTGCTAACAACGATCCTGACCCTCCGCGAGTAATCACGTATGGAATCCGCTCCCGATATTGCGGCTCATCATTGGGGTCAATAACCATCCTGCGAGCAGCAATCACCGCACCGGGCGGTGGTGGCCCCTTGTCGCTGAAAAGGTAGAATTAATCTCAGGAAAGAACCCATTTCAGAAGCTTGCCTATAAGTTCCCATCCTCACTTCCTTGGCAAAAATGAAATCTTGGATGGGAACACGGTTCTCGAGGATTTTATACCAAGAACGGCAACAGTAATCTTTGACCTGACTTAGATCTTGTGTACGAAAGAGTATTCTAAAAGACTTCAGTTTCCTTTCAAGACACTGAAGGAACGCGCTTAACTTTAAGCAGTTTTCGACAAGCTTCCTCTGGGCTAGAACACCGTCCCGCCTAACCGTTTCTATTCCCTTTGCGTCGAAAGTGGGCTCCTCCTCATCAATACTTTCATATTTGAACCCAACATAACGTTTTTTGGCCATGAGCACGCATGGATGGTAAACCTGATATTCGATGAATATCCGCTCAGCTCCAGCGAGGACGAACCACCTTCTCAAATTTAAGCTTTACAGGCACCGGGTTTCGCGAGGTGATAATGTCCGCCATTTCATTGCCTATTCTGAAGGCTTGCTCTCTTGTCCTTCCCGGAAGATACCTAGTCTCATGTTTCTCGCACTTAGACCTATAACCACTGGTAGGGTATTGCACTCACACAAAGAGACTGTCGGTATCACCGTAAACAACCTTAGGTTTGAGGTCGGCATTGAAAGGCAATGCACATAAATCCAACTCACCCTTGCTCCCCATTTTTCGTTATCATTTATCGTGTTGATGGCCTAGAAAAGACACATTGCGCTGTAGGCGATTGGTTAGTCGGAGGATAATTATCTCACCTTCTCCAGCGTCTCTCTACCCGTTTGGACGATGCTATCAGCTACCTCCACTGCTGGCATCCTACCGGAAAAGGTAGCACCTGTATACCCATATGTAACGTTGGCAATATACTTCAACGCCAACTGCCGTGCGTTGAGGATGCGGGTCAAGGCCTACTCGTGCGTCAACGAAAGCTTTCGGAGAATCCAAGGCCTAGAACTACTTTGTCGCTTTTCACACCCTTCATTGCCTGTTTTACCATCACCCGAGTTTCCAGCAGCTCGACAAGCATTCGGCCAAGAAGCCCTCTCCTTACAATCGGCTTAACATATATAATACCGTTTGGTGCGACTAATAGATATCAACCGTCAGTAATGATCCATTCAATGATATGTCAGAATCACCGGTGATATGATCCTGGAGGGCGTCCAGGAAGGTCAGGAGGCAAGTTCAGGTTTGTAACTCCGAACTTATACCGTCCCTGGAAGGGCCTAATTCGGCCAAGGCAGGTCGAGTAACAATAGTTATACGCAATCATAACGGAAGGGTAAAGGGATTGAAAATCCAAGACCACAAGAGGACTGGAATAAAAGGCCGACACGGGTTCCATAATTAATGGCATACACTCTGCCGCGTTTTGTTGCCCAACCTAGATGCGACTGTGAATTCTTAATTGTTTCGAGTAGAAGTATTGAGCACAAACATCATTCCTGCTGGGTGAGAGCAAAACAAAGTTCTCCGCTTTGGCAATACGAAACATAAAAGATTCCACTTTGAACTGCGATCCACGGCTGATTACGGAATAGAAATCCACGCCAAAGATGCGAGCAAACTCTCTATAATGCTCTGTCAGGGCTTTTTGAACCAAGAGAGACGATTATGACATACGCTGTCTTAGTCACGACCTCGGTCTCTTCTAATATATGCAAGGTCGCGCAGACACAAGTTAACATATGCCTCAACAGATTTACCATGTGACCTGGTGCCGAGCTATCGTACCATCTCGACATTGTTCCAAAGCCATATTTGGGTATTCTAAGTATAAAGGATCAGAGGTTATCCAATTGAGATAGAGAATCTGGACCACCTCTGGCGCAAAACATGGAAAGCAACATTTGAAAGAGTATAAGATGTCAGTGCCTGCTCGGAGCGCAGGATACGCCAAGCATTCAAAATATGCCTGCCCGCGACTTTCAAACTCGAGGTGCTTTGTGCACTCCATTTGTCGCTCCCACCCGTCTTCCGCAGGGGTGCCCGGGATATATAATCTTCAAGATCGAAGCCTACGCCGTATTAGAATCTTTCCTTTATCGAATTTCTGTAGATTTGTACCAAATTGCCGGGCGCGAAGGTTTAGGTATCCCCAAGAAGCGCGCTGAACTTCCCAACCAGTGAGAATATCTGGATCGAGCTCAACCACGAGGTCTGCGAGTCTATTCAAAAGATCCAGCTCAGTGTCTACAAGGTCTAGGCGGAATTCGCGTATTCGTTGGGGGTTTAGCTGCGGGTTCCGGATAGCAACAATTCCGGTGTGTATTTCTTCCATCCCGGAAACCTGAAAGCCATAAACAGCGATACGTATTGCATCCGACTCTGGATTGGGAACTGATCTCTCGTGAGCAGTTGCTGTGACGTTCAAGGCTTGAGTATTTTGGTCGATAAGAAAAATTAGTTTTCGTACCCATGACCTCCAGCGACATGACTGTCATATTCTGCTTATGCCTTGGTGCGCTAATTTCGCGCTCGGCCGGAGAGTTCTTGAAACCATATACGTTAAATTGAGTAGGTCCCTCGATCTAGAGAATGAGTTACTAGCTGACCCCAGAAAATTAACCTCACCTGTGAACGGGGTGGTTTTTGGGTAGTCAGCCTTTTTGATGGGACACTTTGGTCTTGAGACCAATGTCTCACTACCTTCCGGCAAGGTGGCAAGGCGGCGTATTCCCACCCCGCTTGAATATTAATTGATGGCTGTGGCAAGATGCTGTCCTCAACCAACTCTCTCGGTGCCGCCTGGAAATCTTCCAGCGATGCAATGCCCTTACCACCTTTTAATTGATAAACTAAACCAGCAAACTCTCGTGACCTCTCTGGCAAGTCTTCTTCATTTGAGTAGAAAGGCACCGTGTAAAACCTATGTTGCGATGATTCCAGATTTATTGCTAGTTCGATCCTGGCCGGCGGTAATTTTGAATATGTGTACTGGTTTGCATTCAACGTTCTGCATTGTTCGTAAGCCCTGGTTAGCTGAAAGGCTCTCGGATCAAAGGTCTGGGGGACCCGAATGAGGGGAGAATGCTTAGGCGAGCTTGGTCTCGGGCCAGAGGTGCCGCTGGTATCTCTGGTGTGCTGCTGTCGATGATGTTCGACGGGTGATTGAGGCTCGAATATTCCCTCGTATGATTTCCGATGTCTGCAGGCTCAGGCGAGTGTGGTTATTTTATGCGTAAGTGAAGAGAAAGGGCGTAAATTGCTCACTTCTTGGCCCCACTTTCTTGAAAATCTTGTCTTGAATCCGTCTTCTGATTGCTAAGCCGCAAGTGAAGTCGGGCTCCTAAATAGCACGTACTGAAAACTCACCCCTGTACAAATGCCTCTCTGCTGCCGGCCGCTATTTAATTAATGTATAGGGGTATGCATATTTGGATAACAAACCCTGAAAACAGAGCTGACGGTTGCGCCTGAGATCGTCCGTCATCGAGGAACGGATTTGGGGATTCTCTATGGTAAATGTAAGATTGCGATTCCACTTCAGGGGAAAATCATATTCGCCTTCTGCCGTTGGTAAGAACGACTTCACTGGCTTCAACTGGAATCTCTTCTTGGTGTTCAATGTTTGCTTCTACTCCTTCGCCGACCTCCTCTCGTTCCTGCTCCTGCTCTTGCTCCTGTTCTTGCTCGTCTCCAGAATCACATCCTCCCATTTCTTCAAGCTGATGCACTGCTTCGTAGGTCAACATAGTCTCATTAATATTAATCTCTCCATCCTCAGTTTCGTCTTCAATTGTTGAACAATTTACATTGTCAGCTTCGTCCTGGATTGAGGTTTCGCCGGCTTTGAGGTTTCGCTTGTCCGTAGGCTTCCACGTCCTCCACTCTGCATCCCAGAGCGCTTCGACGCTCCTGAAAACAGACATTATTTGACCTTCCCATCCTGTAGTCTCGCTGTTGATTCGCTGTTCCAACGGACGCTCTGCCTCCAGCCGCGCGCGTATTTCTTCCCACCAGCGAACCTCTGCTATCCAGCTGCTGTCCACTGTCCTCGAGGATTCGCTTGGGTCGTTTGGGAGTTCAGGCGAAGGATTCAACCCCCGGGCCCGGCGCCGGTTGCGCTCATCGTTCCACAATTCGCGGACACTAATTACAAGGGGCTCGGATGGTAAATCTGGACCTGGAATCTGCAGGCTATGATGAATACTACGTTCCACCAGACGGTTTCTGTTTAAGATTTGGGGAGCGATGATGTCTAGCTCAAGGGGCATACGTGTTTGTCGTGGGTGAGGAGATGGTCCGAATGAGGCGAGGAGTTCGACATGAGAAACATCTTCGTGCTCCATTCGCCGATACCCATTACCAATCTCGATGGTCCCACATCCATATAGCCCGAAATCGCACATGAATTGCAGAACAAAGCTGAGGTGGCTCTCATACACGGTGAAGCGTTGGCTCATAACTAAGCCCGACTGCAAGATTGTTGCGACGCGGCTAACGAGTCCCGGATCAACCAGTAAAATTTTCAAGAACGGAGAGTACTGGGAGTGAAATCCATAGAATTTGACACCTTTCACGGGAAAAATGGCCTGGATAAATTGTGACTTGTTAGAGTGTGGATCACGTTTCATGGACAGGGCGATAGCATAGTTCAATGACTGTTTGAGCTTTGTAGCATATTGTTTCACTACTCTGTTATTAGACAATCAATTCCATGGATTATTATGATAGGAATACCGTGTCTTGGATGTAAATCTCCCAGGTAATCGACGTAACAGTACGGGAAAACTTGGTGTATATGCACGCAAGTTCGCAGGCCAATGGATGATTGGCCATATATCCGCAGTATTGGAACACGCAGAAGGTGTGAGCGGTCGAGTGGTCCAGGAGAAGAGTATGTATAGTCAATTTGATGTATTTGGACGGAGAGCATACTGAAGAAAAGTCATGTCGTTGGGAAGTTTAAACACCCCTTAGCGCCCACGTGATAGCACCTACTAGGCAACGGTGAGAACTTGCTGACCTATCCAAGTCTCTCCAGGGCTGATTTTCACAAATCTCCGGACTGATCCAGGTTCTACACAAACAAACTTTTCCCTGCACATTAATTCATCAGCGTTCATGCATGTTGAGTACTTCAAACGCTGCCGCGGCCTTACCACCCCCTTTCTTCCATGTCTCCAATCTTTCTCCCCTGGTCCTGGGGATTCCATATGACTACGTTATCCAGATTCACCGTCTTGATGCTCATTTCCCCTTCCGACCAAGTTATCTCGTATTCTCCTGGTGCATTCTCATAAACAAAGTCTGTAAACTTCTTAACGTCAACGGTTGTCCTGGACTCAGTACGAGGCTTGGCTTTTTCTTCATCACTGGCCAACGTTTTGTCGTAATAAGTCCGGTTGTGAAGAGGTGTTACCTCCACGGAAGCCGCATGTGCCCTGATGTAATTATGGAAGAGTGCATGAAACTCGAGGTCCGCGGTGCTCTGAGATGGGTTATTGACATGTAAGTCTGTGCTTAATTGATGCTCCGCCAAGGTGACCACATATGCCAGTTTGAAATCTCGCTCGTACATGGAGGAGATTCGGGTTGTGGGGGTTAGAACTACCAAAATGTATCAGACATGTCTGATCGATACTGCTTGAAATAATCTCACCAAGCTTAACAGAAACCCCAGCTTCATTGTCCAAGAGGATGCTGTCAAACGTCCAATGTTCGCTCCTTGCGAATCCATGCTGAGAGAGTTTAGCATGGTCCGGGTGTGTTGGTGCCCCAAAGCAGGGAAATACAACCGGAATGCCGCCCCGTACTGGTTTAGAGCCATCCAAGACGGCCGTGGAAGACACGAACAGCCTTTCTACAGCACCCGTTTTCCAAGAAATCACGGTCGCCCCGTAGTACAATATTTCGACGCTGGCACCCTAGGACAGCTGAGCATGCAATAAGTATATGTCCATTGGAAGGAGTACCTTAGGGTGATTGAGTACAATCTTATTATCCGATCGATGTACTGGCATGGGGAACGTAGTGAGAATAGGAGCTACTTTGATAAGCTCATCAGATATAGTCAGTACTCCGTCACCTCCACGGCAGTTTCCGGTTCCTCCACCTGGCATGAAACGGACTCCATCACTGGACGGAGGTCGTCATTTTCCCTGTGAATTGCCAGCATATGCATTCTTGGTTTGAAATCGTTTTTTTGTCGTTGTTGCATAGATCTTCCCTATGCTCAGAATAGACGATAATAATTTCTTGTCCTCAAATCTGGGCGCTTCAGCCGTCGTTCCACGTGATCATTGGAAAGCGCGTGCTTGTTGACGCCCCGCTGCAGGTACCTTAAAACGCATCTTGAGCAAACAACTCCCCCATTCAAGCCAATCTGAGAACGGAACACACAACCATATATCCTATACATCTTACTCGCGAAGGGTAGAATGGATCCTGCGATTCCCATAGAAGATGTAGGGTTCGCTCTGCGATATCACATCAGGCTTGACTCACCTCCCGTGTTAGATTGCCCCGATTGCCATCCTCATGGATGAGCTACGCTCCGAGGATGTGCAATTGCGTTTGAATGCAATCCACAGCATACCGACAATAGCGTTAGCCCTGGGGCCGGATCGTGCACGCGAAGAATTGGTCCCATTTCTTCAAGACTCTGTTGATGACGAAGATGAAGTTCTCCTTGCGCTGGCAGAGGAGCTAGGGAAAAACTTCGAGGACTACATTGGTGGAAAAGAGCATGCTCACGTTCTTCTTGGGCCATTGGAAAATCTATCGGCAGTAGAAGAGACGCTCGTTCGCGATAAGGTACGTATCCCACTCATTTTGATTACCATTTCTCGCTGGGATGCTCAATCGTCAATCAGGCAGCTGAATCGATAACTAAGATAGCTACTGTATTGTCTCAGACTCAGATTGAGGAGTTTTATATTCCTCTCCTAAAGAGACTTTCCTCTGGCGAATGGTTTACCTCACGGACTTCGGCCGCAGCTCTCTATCCCGCAGTTTACTCTAAGGTATCACCCGCCTTACAAGAAGAATTGCGTAAAGGTTATACGGCACTCGGCGCGGATGACACGCCTATGGTTCGACGAGCGGCGGCGAAGTCTCTTGGGGTAAGTGATGGTTATATTGGACAGTTGATCTGCGTATACATCTATATAACTTTTCTTGCTCTAGCCACTGTTGAAACATTTCCCTCAGCCAACTATCGTCTCAGATGGACTACCAATTTATAGACGGTTGCAGGCTGATGACCAAGATTCCGTTCGACTCCTAACAGTCGAGGACTTGATTGTTATCGCCCAAAAACTTTCTCCAACGGAAGTGAAGGATTTATTACTCAAACAACTCAGGCAAAGTATCGGTGACAAGAGCTGGCGAGTACGGTATATGGCGGCTACTCATTTTAATGAGGTGAATTCCCTTGTCCGGTCCCAATTGGCGATCTGACTTACATTTCCCAAGCTTGCGGAGGCTGTTGGGACAGACCTCGTACGGGAAGAGCTGCTTGGCCAGTACGTCCAACTCCTCAAGGACAATGAGGCGGAGGTTCGGACTGCTGCTGCAACGCAGATCCCAGGTAATCCTCGTTCCAAAAGGCTCCAGGAAACCGCTTAGCCATCGATAGGTTTCTCAAAATTGCTGGACAAGGAGGTTATCCTCGCACGTATAATACCTTGCGTTAGGGACCTATCGCAAGATGCGTCCCAGCACGTTCGCGCAGCACTAGCGAACCAGATTCACGGGCTTGCCCCTTTGCTGACAAGGGAACCAACTATTGAACACCTCCTTCCCCTCTTCCTGCATCTGCTCAAGGACGACTTTTCTGAAGTTAGACTCAACATCATCAGCAAACTTGAGACCGTTAATACGGGTGCGTTACATCCTTCTTCACCGCGGTTGATGAAACTTAGAGCAAATAGTAATCGGTATTGAACTTTTATCCGAGAGTCTCCTCCCCGCTATCGTGGAATTGGCTGAAGATAGATCATGGCGCGTACGACAGGCCATAATTCAGTATATTCCTCTTCTGGCAACTCAGTTCGGTAAACCCTTCTTTGACGAGGAGTTGGGTAATTTATGTATGTCGTGGCTGGGAGATTCTGTGTACAGCATTCGAGAGGCTGCCACAGTCAATTTGAAAAAGTTGACTGAGGTATTCGGAGTGGAATGGGCTCGAACGGCGATCGTACCGAAAGTTGTGGGTATGGGATCGCATCCCAGTTTCCTCTTCAGGATGACGACTGTTCAAGCTATCACTGTGCGTGCCGAACCCACGTCTTTGATTTATCTTCTGATTTACGTGCCAGACCATTTCTCCTTCCTTGACCTTGGACATCGTCCGTGCTGATGTCATCGAATCAGTTCTGGAACTATCTAAAGATCATATTCCTAATATCCGCTTCAATGTTGCTAAGTGCCTAGAAGTTATGGCCGCAGCCTTCAACACAACTCCCGAGGGGCGTCAATTCATTCAGGAGCATATCATTCCTGCACTGGAAAGGCAGAAGAACGATGTTGATGCCGATGTTCGATATTTCGCTTCACACGCGTTGCAAAAAGCCCTGCCAGCCGAATTGTAAAGGTAAGTGTCAGCAGCCGAAACTGTGACCCTTTCTGATCAATAATTAGGAGAAGTATCAGCGGATAATAAATTCTACCTTTCATGTTTATAATGAATCATGTTGTATTTCGAAGCTACAAAGACCGAGATGATATCACTGAGGCTGTCGGAAGGTCCCTTGTCATATTTGTGACTGATTGTGTTCCAGCCATTTCGATGCGTATTCGGCTCGTAACTCGAACCAACTGGGTTGGGCAAAGGCTTTGTGCAAACCTAAACCATCATCGATTCCCCAATTTTGGGATACGGATTGAAAAGCCGAGCATATTCAGGGTATGTAGGCGGCGGGTAAAAGGGACGAAGATGTTGCTTGGATACCTTGTGCTGTGCGTAAAATCTCAGACATCATCAGACGTACCTCAATTCCAATTGACTTTCCCCCACGTTCTGTCAAAGGGTATCAAATCTTCCCATGTCGCGCAAAACAAAATTCCACCCAGAGTCAGGCAAGTGTCGACATCCAATTCAAATTCTGATGTGTGCTGCCGGGCCTGCGACCAAGGCTACATACATAGTAAAAGGGCGTACTAGGGAGTGTCGAGGTTCAAATGGGTACAGAGGAAAGCTATAGACCCAAGAAGCAGATTCACAGGGTCCGGACAATCGCAAGTGAGGCCGAGCGGGGAGCCGAGCTCATATGGAATCTGACAGAGACAAAACATTTTCCGTAAGCCTGATGCTCCAGCAAAATTATAGAAATAAAAGGGTGATGTTCGTCGGTGAATCTTTACCCTCCCCCCGTCGCTTACCCTATTCCAGTTTTTGTCATTCCTTACCTTCTCGCATCTACACCTGCACCATAATGCGCTATAACACTGTCTTTTTCATTTTCTCCAGTCTCATCCCCCTTGTTGCGTCGACCTACGCAAAGTCAGGACCAAGCAGTTGCAAAAATACTGAGTTCTGGTGAAATCCTATCTGCCAGCTCTTGCTGAAATTGTACTTATATTTAATAAGGTGGAATGATAAAAAGTGTTGCTTGCCTCACGGAGGTATTCCTAGCCCACCCCCTCCTCCTAAGGGTAGTTACTGCCCTCCGGCCGGCTACTATTGGAGCAATCAACAAGGCTGCTGTGTTCCCCACTACCCTCCCCCCGACCATGGGCCTGAACCACAATGCCCTAAAGATTGCAAGTGGTACTCTGCACTTTATAAGTGCTTGCCTTTGCCCAAACCAACACCTACACACCCTGTGCCCAAGCCGTCTGCCAAACCTACGGTACCATGTCATGGCAAGGGAGCAAGTGGAAAATATGGTGATGGAAAGTGTGAAGATAAAAAGGACGACAGCAAAAATCACGATGGAGGGGGTTATAGCAAGGATCATGACGACAAGGACGGAAAGGATAGCGGTAGCAAAGGCGGGAACGGGAGAGGAGGGAACCGGTATAGGAAGCGCAGTGTCCGCATGTCTCGTCTCAGCTTCTGCCCTGTTGGTCTCGAAGCATGCCCTATCCCCGGCTTCACCGGTGGTGAATATGAATGCCTCGATACTTCAGTAGAACTTGAATCTTGTGGGGGTTGTGCTTCAGAAAACAAAGGTCAAAACTGTAATGCGATCCAAGGTGCTTGGAATGTCGGTTGCGAGGAAGGGCGTTGTGTCGGTACGTCTATCTTGAAAGATCATCACAGACGAGAAGTTGACATTTCTTCCAGTCTATACCTGTGCGGGCGGTTTCCAACCGTCTTATGATAGACAATCGTGTATCCCGCTCTAATTAACCCGCTTTGGTATTACGCCCTGCCGTGATTTGGTTTTGATTCGGACACTAAATAATCACATTCTTTACCGCTCTACGCTCTCTTCGTGCTAGCATACTATGGACTCGGTCATCTTATCGCCGTAATTTACACTTTTTGTGTAGAAACTCCTTTATACTCTGTGCTAAATCGTTGTTGTAATCTGGCTGGTATACACGGACCTTTATGCATAGGTGTTTTCTTTTCCTTCTGAAGGAGGGCTACAGCAAACCGGCAACTGACAAGGTCATTGTGGGCCCCGACCACCCCCTAAGCGGCTCTCAGGTCGCGCTTATGGGGGGATACTTCGCAGAGGCCAATCCTGACCAATAATCTGGGGCTCAGGTTCTACAGTCAATACCCCATTTACAATTTTAGCACCCCGCATGGGAGTTGAACCCCTAGTAGATGCGATGCATAATGCATACTACCTTGGCATAGCCGCACAGAGCTACACACTTTACAAGGTCACATGACGATCGCGTTCTGCCAAAGGTCTACAAACAGGAGTTTGCCATAAATATCTAGGACTTTGAGTGTGCGACAACCTGTTTTTCTTAATTCTGTCTCCATATCCCCTAGCGCCAGCCGTTCGTTGCTTGCCATGACTTTATTACTCTTTCGCCTCATAGTGCTGCGCGCTGTGGTATATATTATGTTAGCAGGGGGTTTCAGCATTACGCCCATTTCCCTGGCATCCCCGGTGCTGCGTCCGGTAGCATCAGCAGCTTCTGTCTACACGCCCAAGTCATCATCTTGGAATGGGAATTCCCGTCACTCTCTGGACAATAGCTTGGTTACTCGAATCCCTCAAATTCTGACTGCTTCTGACCTTGGGGAACGAACATTGCCGGTCACACAAAAGCGATTGGAAGACGCTCACCGCAGCGTGGTCGGCTGTTATCAAGACGCAGTGGTCAGCTCAAAAGAACTGCGTATGTGCTGATAAACAAGGTCTACAACGCCCGACTTGACTCTTGGCAGACAAACTCTCTGGGCGATCCTTCGGCACTGAAGACGCCATCGTCGGCCGCCTAACCGATTACAAGGCTTGCCTGCTATGTATTGCATCCGGGCTTGACTATCTCGGACGTGACAAAGGCTTGGCGAATTATGATCCTAGCGATGGCCTCGAAGTAATGCTCAGAAAACTTGTCGATTTGCACAAGGACACTCTAACTTCCGTCGATTCGGCTGTCTCTTCTATTCCTGCGCTTGGCCCTATACTTAAGCCAAGTAAGTGACATAGCTCATCGCGCATATATGCGCCCCAAAACCTTTTTTTTTTTTTTTTTTTCAGTTGTCTACGAGATCAAGTGTACTCTCGACGACTTGCTCAATGCCGTTGAAAATCTGAGTGATCTCATCCTTAACAGCCTCAGCCCTCTCCTGACGGAATGCATTCGAATTACTCTGCTGTTGGCCTGTAAATTCGGTCTTGGAGTGTTAGGTATCTGCCTTTGACCTGGATAGTGGCGCTCATTTGGTGTGGTTCAAGCACCTTCGCTCCCTGTGTCGCACACTTGCCTAACAATACTGAACATATTCTAATTTTTGTTTTGCATGTGACGTATCGTATTGTACTACCCACCTGCTATACATTTTCCTGTCCTTTTGCTTGAAGATCTTGTCAACCTTTATAGTATGGATTGTTTACTAATTAAGGTATCATTCGATGAGATCAGAAATTAATCACGGGGGAGTATAAAACAAAATGTCACAAGCGAGGATTTAAGTGAACAAAAATCGCGAGGACTGCGCTTGAGCACGCAGTCGGAACAAAAAGGTGAAGAAATCTTCATCTACGAAGGCCTAGGGGTTTAGCCTATGCTACTGCATTGAGGGGCTAAGTAGGCAAATAAGCAACTAGGATCCACGGCGCAACAGAGAAATCTCGTGACTTAAAGTGATTAATTTGCATCGGTAATTGCCGGGCAACTGTGTAGTTTGATCAGCCACTCACATTCCTTCACACTGCAGTCATCATCGGCCTCAACGACCTCAGAACAAGGTGAGCTGGTTACACACGTCCAGCATCCTGTTACTGACTTTAAACAGACCCACCTGTAGGCTGCTAGCATGGTGAGTCATGGTCTAAATACCTGGTTCCTCGAAGTAGCAGCGATAAAGCTGGGACAATAAACATGGGGCTGGATGGAAGCATGTTAACCTCAAAGATATGCACAATGGGAGGACTTTACGGGGAGGATATCGTGAATATATTTCAACGGGCTGATATATATCATTTCAGGCCGACTCCTCGCCCATAACGTTGCGAACACGCAAGTTCATTACCAACCGCCTTCTGGCACGCCGTCAATTCGTTGTCGACATTCTCCACCCTGGTCGGGCCAATGTTTCGAAGGCAGATCTCTCTGAAAAGCTTGCTACACTCTATAAAGTGGACAAGAACCGAGTGGTTGCATTTGGGCTTCGGACAAATTTCGGTGGTGGAAGGAGTACCGGCTTTGCTTTGATTTATGACGATGAGGCGGCCCAGAAAAAGTTCGAGCCCAGGTACCGTCTCGTTCGGGTGTGTAGACTTACGGCTTTCTGTCCACTGGGCAACGTGTTGATATCTTGATAGGCAGGACTCGCACCAAAAGTCGAGAAGCCCTCACGCAAACTGCGGAAGGAACGCAAGAACCGTGCCAAGAAGGTAAAGAGGACTTTTATCCGGCTTGTGCTTTTGTTGAAGTTATCTCTTTAGTTCCGTGGAACGAAAAAGGCCAAGGCTGCCGAACCTGCAAAGAAAAGTAAATAAGGGTTGGGCACTGGATCCATCATGTCTACTTTCCTGGCCTGTATATAATCTACTAAGCACGCTATGCTTTCTTGTGGGATATGAGCCCTGGCTACCAGAGACCAAAGCTCACCCGGTATGTTTTTCCCCTCTGCTTTCCACCGAGTCCCCACCCTCTGGATCCCTGCCACGCCTGAATTAATCCTCACCCCTTGTTTCTATTTTCGGTCCAATTCCTGCCCTTGCTGGCGCGCAGTGCACCAAACCCTGAGACAGTTTGTCCTTCGAAGGGACGCGATGATCCTTAAGGCAATTATCACTCCTAGGGATTTCAATTGCGACACTTCGTCTATATCCCATGTATTTGAACTTAGAAGAGAAGAAAAAACCCTAGGAATAAAGGTAGCGTAGGTTATGGATACAAACACAGGGAGTGCGGCTGAGGGTATCAATCTATCGAACAAGTCGAAAACTAATGCAGATATTCGAAGCAAGAGTAGGTGGAGTGTAGTGTATGTATTGTACAAATCTGACCCTCAGAATCCAGCCTTTTTGTGAATGATATCTGGGTCCTCTTGATACTCCTCAGCTGAAACCCACATCTAAAAAGCGTTATTCGATGGTTCCCTGATGAGAAAAAAAGTTTATAAAGCACCTTCTTGAAAGTATTCAGCCCGGCCAAAATAGACCCCCCTATCCAGGTGGAATATTTACGTTCAGGAGGGGCATAAATCTTAATTTTGATATCCTTGAGCGCAAGTCTTTTGACTTCATTAAGGAGGCGGTCTCCAAACCCTGTTGAGTAGGAAGTGAGGAAAGGTCGAGCCAAACTAATAATATATAGTTTACCTTTGCACAGGGTGCTACCACCACTCAAGACAATATTGGAGAAGAGACTCTTGCGAAGGTCCAAATCGACGCGGTTGATCGAGTCCACAACAACTTGATGGACACCCACATACTCCTGACCGATCAGCTCGGGATTGAACAGAATTTCAGGTGCACGGAAACGTTCAGGTCCAAGCTTTGGAGCTTGTTAGAGAAAAGGCCAAGGGTATGAGAAATTGAGCACACTTGGACAATGTTCCCATCTGGCAACCTAAACTCTTCCGATCGTCCCAAAGAGTCCTTTTCCTCCTTTGCCGGGTTCAGCGCTATATAGCAGCACTTTTCTTTCATCGTTCGAACAACTTCACGCTCTGCGGTTGTGTGAAGATGGTGTCCGGCCTTGCGCAAGAGAAGCTGGAGGTGGTCCGTGACGTCCCTTTCGGTGATGGTGAATATAAAGAGAGAACATTCAAGATGATATCAACACACCTTCCCGCGACATCGATACGGCGAATAGCGTGTGGCATTGAGAATCCCTCAAAGACGGGCACGGCATGGGTAACGCCATCACCTGAATCGAGGACAATACCCGTTGTCCGTCCTGAAGCGTATCTAAGTCGATGCAAGGTGTCAGATTGGGGCACATATGAGGCTGCCAGACACGGACAGTGACAACACGGCTTGAACAGAAGTAAAGAGGGCTGGGATGTTGAAAGTATCAAATAATATCTGGGCTGCAACATCCCTGTTGCTCCGAGGGTTGAGGGGAGCTTCTGTTAGGAGAACGGGATGCTGGAAGGTGTGAGGCTCAAAATGGCGAGGGCTGCAAGCCAGACACACACTTCTTCGCTCAAGGTTCCCAGCTCCTCCGCGTAAATCCAGTGCCAGATTCGCTCCATGTCGTCCCAATCGGTTACGATGCCGTGTTCCATGGGGTATTTTATTTTGAGCAGCCCACGAAATTCTTGGGCACGTCGTCCTATGAATACATCGCCCTCCAGGGCACCAGCCATGACGCGTACATGCTTCGGGCGTCCGACGCTAGAGACTGGATATCAGATTTGAAGAGGGGAGTTGAACGAAGCTTACAATGACGGGAAGAAGCATTTTGGACGGTCTTGACCAGCAAAACCAGCCTTGATTGTGCCCGAGCCCTGTAGATGGATGGTCGGTTGGGAGGTGAATGAGACAGAACAAGGGGGGACTAGACAGACATTGTCGATGACGACGGGCTGGTTTGTCAGGACATCGTCAAACTCTGTGGACATGGTTGAGTTTAGAAATATGTGTGCGACGCGTGCAACCCCGGCCACGCGCTCTCTTTTTCATCCGACGACCCCCATGCTCCTCTCCTCTCTCTGCCTCCTTGCCCTCTCTCTTCTCTCCTTTGCCGTCGGTTGTTTCTCTCTTCAGCCTGGCTGCACCTCACACGCTCACAACACTCCCAGTCCGGGGCCACGGCCGCTCTCAAAAAGTGGGAAGCTACCAGCTTTTGCAAATGTCCGGCTAAGCCGTTCCCCGATCTCGGGAGCTCGTCTTACTACTGTATATCTCTTTTGCTTTCAGGCATATGCTTCCAATCAGTCTACAAAATAATCCCTCTCGATGTGCCCGATAATCCGTCTCAGCCATGCCTGTCCTGCACAAAGCAATGGTGTCTCAACCAAAACCTACCTATCTGCAATGGTGCCATGATAGGAGACACCAACCCCGACACCGCCACTGGTAAAGAGGGGGACGTCGAGGCAAGATGTTTCCGTGCGTACTCTGCGCCTGCATTCGCAGCTTGGTGACGGACAATTAAGAGCAGAACGCGACTCACCTCGCGACCAACTAGTCGTCACCCTCTTTGTCCTCACTGTCTTTGGTCTTCTCCTAGCCGCGGGCGTCAAAAGTCGTATAGCAAAGGTTGGCCTGGCCTCAGAGTTGCCTTGGCACAGTGGGCGAAGGTGGTGGGAGGTAAGAATTCCAGACCCACTGTAAAGTGCGTATCTAAGGATGCCCCACCAGGCATGGGCTCCTGGGAGGTCTGGGGATCAGTTCGGCCTGGCTCGCATGCCTCGGGCTTCAGACTATGGGAGAGTACCCCATGAAGATGACTCTCGTTCGTAGACTGTAGTAGTAGTATATTATGCATCAAATGCACGCACCGTTAGCCGCCCATGTCGTGTGACGATGAGTGACTGCAGCGCCCTCTCTCACTTGTGCAGTAGTAAGTATATGGGGTCCCTCTGTTCAAAGCGGTCCAACCACCAGGGTGGTCATTTCGTATTGGGTGCCGATGAGAACCCAGGGTCTCGTCCCGATCCTCGAACAGCAGCAGCGGAAGCAGCAATGCGTCGCGTCAGTCCCCGCCCCCCACTCTTGTTTCTCTGTTCCCGAACGTACCCTGTGACAATTGCGTTCCAGAATCCGAAAGTCAGCCCTTCCAGCCCCAAACCAGGTCGCTTTCCCGCCGCTAACGCAAGCTCTGTAACACAGCCGGGACGATTAGTGGTAAGCTATCCCGCAGGCCACACATCCGCTTATCCAAAGCTGTACAAGGGCAGCCATGTCGTAGCAGATCTCACCGACAGAGATTCTCCAGCGCCTCTTCTAGATCCTCAAACAGCCGCGCTGGGTGTAGTGGAACGTCCTCCTCCAACGGCAGCACGGGAAGTCGCACAACCTTCTGATGATCCTCGAACAATGGCACTGGAAGCAGCAGAGCGTCGCATCGAAACCGTGAGTCCCCACGTTCCCATTCCTGCCTTCCTGTCTTGAACAAATGATTAGGACAACAACAGGGGGGTCCACCAATCTAATCCCAAAGCAGGTCGACTTGCCACCAGAGCGCAACAAAATAAGAAGATAGCATCCATGGCGCCTCGGACTGGATCGCCCGAGCGTTTAGTGGTAAGTCTGTTCTTCCTCGTGCCTTCAGGACTGACCCGCATGTTCGTACTGTAGTGGGACTAGTCCCTAACCCCTCATCTCGGCGGTCTTCCGGCGTCTGGGTGTTCCGCCACAATTACCCCCGCACCTTAAGGTGCCGTTTGACTACCTCTCGCGTGAATTATACCATTTTGAGGTTTTGGAGTCCTTCCCGGCACATCTTTCCCTCCCCCCCCCCCCCCGATGGAGATATTCTCTTCGTATGGTTATCAGACATCGTAGTCGATCCAATAAACTACATGAGGGAAGGAAATATCATACACTGGGCTCACCCCAGTTTTCTTTGGATCAACCTTCTTGTGATTCTATGAGCTTGCCAGATCCGGAGACCGAATACGACTGAATTTTTTGCCTGACAGCAGGATGCCTTTGTCAGGATTTTTTGCCTCGTGCCTCATGGCAGCGACCGCTCGCACCCGCTGGTGACCTTCCCTCATGCCCAAGGGTCCGCAGGTTGCCACCTCACAGGGACCATGCCGTACATCCGGCGTAAGATTACTTTACAGGGTTAGAGTATCGAGGACGACTGTTCACTTATCTCGTTTCCAAATGAATCTTAATAGTAGATGACCGTGAGACTTCCGCGTCATGACCCTGAAATAGACTTGCTTGACCGTTCACCGCCGCCCACGCACTGGTCTTATTATCCAGTGCCTCACGGCCATTGACCATGAAGCCTCATGAGCACAAGTGGGAAAATGTGCTTTGGAAATCGCAGGGATATGAAGACAACTATGTTCACCCGCAGTATTTTCTTGAGTCCTTGAAGAAGAACCGTGAGTCAATGTTTCTAGTGGTTTGGATACTTAGCTGCTATGCTTTTGCAGCAAACTTTAGACCTTATGCATACTGGCCACTGGTGTTCCTGACATGCGCAATTACACAGCACATTGCTTCAATCTTCATCTTTCTAGCCATCTTTCTTCGTTTGAGAGAAGGACTGCTCAACCCACGCGGTTTGCTATGGGCATCCATAGGCGCCTTCTGTATCGGCTACGGCTGTTGGACTTTTCTCAACTCCAAGAGAGCCAAAGGTCACCCCGGCAGCCGTCATACGCCTGCAGCAACGCGTAAGAATCTAGCTACATGCCACCCAATGGCACTAACGGCTTCCGTATAGACCTCAAGACACTGAAATCCTCAATACTAATTTTCCTGTCTCTGATATCGCTCTCCCCAGTGCTGCGGACCTTGACCGCTGCTACTTCCTCAGACTCGATCTGGGCAATGTCCGCGATTCTCTTCATGCTGAATGTCCTTCTAGCCGACTACAGCGTCATGCCAACAAATGAACACGGACAAGAACGGTGAGGAGCTCGGGTACCTGCTTCTTCCATGCCCTGACACTAACAGCCCATTGGCTTGCGGAATGCTTGCTCCACCCAATTCAGCCTCTCGTCGGTATTATCGATGAACGCGGCCATCTCCGGCTCCGTGGTTTTGGCGTCCCGCCTGTCGACATTCATGTCGGTATTTGCGCTTGTGCTGTGTTCAGTCGTGGCCTTCGCATTTTTTCCTATGCTCCGCCGGCTTTTCCAAGTGAGTTTACCACACCATCCCATTTTGAAACCACCGCTAACCGTCCCTCCCCGCTCTCGAGGGAACATCCACTTATGTATGGGCCGCCCAGACGATTCTGTCAAGTGCCTCCGCAGTCGCGCTTGCGGCATGTGTTTCGAACACCTTTATGTACCTTTGCTTCTCTACACTCTTTGTCGTAACCTTTGTAGCACCCGCCATGTTGGTTTGGGCACAAAAATTCAAAAAGTCAGTTCGTGTTTCGACCACCGTGACCACTTGCTGATGCTGTTCGTCTCCTCCAGTGAGATTCGTGGCCCGTGGGATGCTGCCGTTCCTATCATCAGCGAACACCTGTAATAATACTTGGTGTACTCAACATATTAACCAACATAATAATGGAGGGTATGCCGCCCAAGCAGCATCTATGTTCGAGGTATATACAACAAGATGATAATATTACAGTCAAAGCACTACAACTGGGACGTAGAATAATCTGGATAATGCACAGTGTGACAGTGCCGCGTCTAGGAAAGTCCTTGTAGAACAAAAATAATGGTACACTATTCCTCCATGCAAAACATTGCGAAACAAACGAAGGTCGAAAAGTGATACAAGACAGGGAGCGAACAGTAGATAGGTAGCTATAGCAGTATTTTTATCGATCCTGGTGCTGGGTCGTATCGGGGTCGTTATCCTGGCTTCCGCGTCGCCGATGTCCGAGGGTTGGGCTAATGCCAATACCCCGGGCCTCCAGAACATCCATCGCAACGCGTGCAGCAGTTTCTGTTGATTTCTTGGTTCGAGTGCGTGTGCGTCTCAAAGCACCGAAAGCTTGAGCTTTGATGACGGCAACGGTACATGATAATGTGGATGCACCTGGCGAGGGGGATCGGGAAAAGCGCAAAGGGATGCTTCTACGTGAGCGAATGCGAGAAGTGGAGTATGAAGCAGAGTCACCGTCGCCACTGCCACGTTCGTGCTGGGACTCGTTGGCGCTCCCTGGTCGAACCAAAGGTAGCGTCGAGCGATCGGGCATAGAAATCGGTTGCCGGGGCCCTAAGCGGTAGCGGACGGTCTCCGCGCCAGGTACCTGGATAGAGATGTCAGCCGTGCCGCCGTGAAGGGTCATCTCGGCATTGTGGGAGGAGCGGCGAAAGTGGTCTTGTGTAAGTGCAGGATCCGGAAAGGTGTACGGATAAGATGCGGACGAGATGGAAGTAGACGAGGAAGAGCTTGGTGTTGAGGTGGGCGATAATGACCGGCTCTCTGAGAACCTATCTCCGTTGAACGTAAATGAGGCAGCCTCGAAATTACCCAGGCCGAGTTTGGGATCATCATTGTGAAAGCGCGGGATATAGGTCGTCTGAGAGCAGGAGTCAGCGTTGGGGGTGAAATAGATAGGTATACGGGCCGGGTGCAGCGGAGGGACAATCGTCCTTCGTGATGATGCGCACCACGGAAGACCCTCGCGAGGCCCTGTATGCTGACCCTGATTTTAAATATGAACGGCTGACCTTCTCCACCCGTTGGACTGGGCAATGCGAACTGTCACCCGAGACCTCGCTCTCGCTGAAGGGTAGTGGATTGGTACTATTTGCTGGAAAATCTTGCTGATTTGTGTATGTTGGTTGGGATGATGGTGTTTCTTCTGACGATCGATAGGTCATTCCGTCGAAACCATAAGATGCTAGTTGATGGTTTCCCATTTGCACAGTAAGACCACTGGGATGACTGTGAAGGGGAGAGAATGATGGAGATGAAGAAATGTCGTCAATGTCAGGGGTTGGACCAGCCCTCCGGCTCTCCCAGAGGTCCCGCCAGAATCTGTCACGTTCCCGGCATTGGTGTTGGAGGCGGAGAATTTCCTGTCGGGCTTCTTGTAATTCGGCACGCGATTCTCGCCAGGAATCCTGCAGCTGCAAAACTACGGACTCGAGGCTGGTGACTGGGTGTGGTGGTTGAGCGCAAAGACAGCTAACATTGGACATAATGGAGCAAACCTGTTTCTTCCAATGTGGCTATATAATTAGCTCTCCGGGCCCTGAATGCCGCCTGTGCGTCTGCATTCTTTTTCTTGCGGAGGGCGATGTCGGACAAACGGGAGTGGACATCGTCACCGGAGGGCTTGGAGTTGGCAGTGGAAGGAGACGACCGAGGTGATTTGGGCATGGGCGAAAAGAATGTTGAAAGGGTGGTGGAGGCGATGGAAGGTGATTTAAAATGCCACGGAAAAAGAACTCAAAACAGAGGACACGAGGAGAGAGGGTCCGCGGCCCTTGAAACCACCGCTCTGCTTAGCCGATGTTATGGATAATTTAAGTTTGGGCTGAAGGGGTGCGGCGCTCACACTGACAGGGCTTTCTCGAAGCAGAATTTGGGACCTGAAAGGAACTTCTCCTACGGCAATTATCTCCATTGAACCCTACACGCCTCTTCTCGGCCCAAATCCACGCTTTTTTTTTTTTTACTCAGATCTATCTGTCGGTCAAGTCCGGTAAATATCCTGTTTTTCGCTCCAAGGTTTGAGATCTGCCCCAAAATCTTGGCCCTTGGTCCAACGCGCGCAAGCCTTGCGGCCTAATTCTCACCGCAATATCCGTGAAATCATTTAGGGCCAATTAGAGCTAGAAGGCAAAAAGTCATGTCGGATACTGAATTGGTTTCGAACCCATGATGTGATCGCACACCGGTTTCCAATGCTCCTTTCATTGAAGCCCGTCGACGGGGAAAAACAGGGTGGGTCTGGCAAGAACTCATGATATCCTGCCATCATCCGCAACTTCCATATCCTCGACGTCCCCTTCCAAATCAAACGACTCCATTGATGTGCCCGTGCCGTCAAGTACACAGGCTACCCTTCGACCAGCTCTGCCATTGACTACCATCGAAAACCCTGAATCTTTGTTGTTGCGAATAACTCGGCGCCTTTCAATGGGATATGGTGTTGCGGGCAGCTACGCTGGACATCAGTAGGTGTTGAGTGGAATCCCAGTCACACTCAACCTGGCCCATTTTACAAAGATCCATCGCGACGGTCACCAAATCTTCGCGGAATCCTTTTACGTATCTTGTAAGCTCCAATTCCTGATAACCTACATCAACGTAGTTAACAACAGCTATGGATGTGGAGTCTGCGTATGTGAGCACGATTGGGCTGGGGCGCGCTAACACCAACGGCACTCACTGGCTAGGCTGGGACGCCGATAAATCGTCACAAGACTTTCGCCGTCGAAAAAATCGGCTTCCACAAGGTTGACTGTTGTTTGCTCCTGATCGTCCCCTGGTAGATAGTATTGGGCAGCCCCAACAAATATTTGAGTTGGAAAGATGTCCGTCTGACGCTCAAAATGCAAGCGAGCCAATAGCACTAACGGGGTAGGGATTTAGTGCACCCTTAGTGAATACCATAATTGAGCTTACACAAGGTCTTATCCTCCGGGTTCAAGCTAATGAAGTATTGTACCGCGTTACCTTCCTATTTCAAGAAAGGGGTGGCAAATAGTGAATGGACCAGCACCTTTTCACTTCTCACCTTGTTGAATGAGGTGCGTTCCCGGATTTTCCGACCGTCCCTCATTCGGGCCTCGTGTTCCGATTGGGGGACGTTTGACACGATCGAGAGATGCCTATTCAAAATGATAGCAGACCGAGATGCTGCTGCTGCCGCACGACCGAAGATGCGTTGGCAACGAAATGCCAATTCCTGTACCAACGCATCAAGATTCCGGTCCAGGTGATTGAGATCTTTGCGTGCGCCATTCTTAGAAATCCGATCAACAATGTGTTCAGGGTGACGTAGAAAACTTACAGCTTGCCAGTCCAATAGCCCAGGATCGCCTGCCACGTTGCGAATTTGCTCCAAAACGAGGTTAATGGGACGCGTATCCTCCGTAGGAATCCCAAGATCGCGGGGAGTAAATTGGGGGACTGGGCCAATAAACCACTTATCGATGGAACTAACCACTAGTCCAGACATAAGATACGCGTTGACTTCTAGAATATCATGGCGGGGAATGGCATGAGTGTCATTTGCAGCATTTGCAGTGCTAATTTCTAGTGCATCAAGGGTAAGATCAGTCCGGTCCACAACGTTGAAACCCACCAAATCTCAACCAGGAAATGAACTCCCTGAATCGAGTGAACTCTCTCCGGGTAACAACCGACAACCAGGACGCACAAGTAACTCCCCTTGTCGCAGAATCCAGCGTACTTGAGATCTCTTCAAAAGGAAGCTCGAAGACACGATATTGCGGACTGCGTCATTTCAGCATCTTTCCTATCTGACGGAGAGGTAACCCACAGTAAAGACCAGCCTTGTATCTCCTCTAGAATGAGATGAAGGCGCTGCAATGCTGGTGCTAGTTGTTTCTCTGCGTAGTCGCGTAGTTTACCCAATGATTCAGTCATAGGAGGTTTCCCACTTTTGTATGCCCTAAAAGCGCGAATCAGCAGGGTGGACCAGAACCGTGAGACTAAGTACCCTTTCGCTCATCTGCTCCCCACTCCCAAGGAAGTCGAGCAGTGAATCAGACGCTCGCCCTGTGACTAGAAGACAAGTCAAATCAAGTAGAGCTGTCGATTCTTCATCTGGGACAACGTTAGCAGCAAAGGCTTTTACGAAATGGTGGACATACGACCATATTGCTCTTTTTGTTTTGTTTCGAGAGAGCGCACCCAGCGGGGCCCCCATTCACGTGCACCACTATCAGTCTCGGAACCAAACCATATAGATCGCATTTCTTTGACCACACGCATGGCATACCAAGCAAGATCCCGTGCTGCCGATGATAATTGAGATAATTCCCGGCAGGAACGGCGTCTCAATAAGGGAATGTCAATTTGAACGGCGCATATGGTCGTAATTTCCCTTTCACTGACTGGCTTCGCCATGTGTGCAAAAAGCTTCGATGGCGAGGAACACGCTTTGTACAAAGAACGCACCGCCCAACCGCCACCAATTTTGAGGTTTCCTAGAGGGAAACTACCGTCCTGATACAGCGAAAGGCAGCCACTATTATCTGCCACAACCAAAAGGCTGTCTTGATTTGTGACGTCGGGTTCATCGGAGGTGGTCTCATCAAGGTTGGGTTGGTGTCCTGGAGGACAAATGGATGCAAGGATATGATTTGACACCAAGGTGGGCCAATCCCTAACAATCTCTGGCATTGAACTGCGTTGAGGAGCTCGTGTGTGTGAGCCTTGAAAAGCAAAGATATCGGTGGCACTGCTCCGTTTTTAAGAGCGCTTTCCCCATAGCATTTATGTTTTACTAACGTGATTCGATCAAAGTCTTCGGGAAAAGAGTCCAAAAGGGGAAGGCTCTTTAGAATAGAGAGGGAAGAACCTGTCTGAGTCATTGTCAGAACCTGGCAGAGAGTTTCGCGTGGCATCTTCTTACAATCAAACCGTTTCTCTTGAAAATATCAGGTATGGACCCTGGTGCGAGTGTTTTCTCGTTCTTGAACCACCAAATCCCGACTGCTGCTGCTTGCTTTCTTGATTGAAGAAGGTGCCCAGTTCCGAAGGGTAGATCCAGGATCTTCTTTCCATCCTGTATGGAATGAACAGAAATATTTGGTTGGTCACAGAGTATAGCCACGCTTTGTCCTATAACAGTTAGAGTTGGGCTTATTTGTTTTCATAAAATATTTACTTACCATCTGGACTCCAAGCTAAGTCAACAATATGCGTGCCGTCAGCATCGTCGCCGACCTCCACCTCCCATATTTTTGTTCCCTGGGTGGTATTCCAAAGACTTATGCGATCGAGTGATCCCAGCCTCGATATGAGGATCACCAAGTCTTTGTCAGGACAACAAGAAGATGGGAGTATACGACTTGGGTACGGGATTTGGAAGGTCGCTAGAGTATTGAACGCCGTGGTCGACATCTGTAGCTTTATCCTTCTTCAGTGATGCCAAAAGAAGAGCAATGACCATGCATGTAGGGGGCGATATGACAGATATATAATACGGTGTCTGATACATATTGCAGAGACTTTTGGACGGCTAGACGTGCACAGTCACGTGCAATAAAAATCTCATCCGCGAGTCTAACAATCCTCAAAACTCCCTCAGGGTTTCGTCGCCAAAATGGTCACCGACTACATAACGACCATAGAATCTGATAGCGAGGGAACCTCGGAAAATGCAGAACTTGCAGCCAAGCTGGATCCCGAATTCGTTTTCGACGTGGTCGGAGATCCCTATCTGGAATTCGGAAGTCATGTTCTGGCACAAGACTTGGTCCAGTCTGGCTCAAAACCAGTGCGTCAGTACGCGCTTTCCCCACTGAACATATTAATAGCACAACATCCAGGCTCCCATTTCCGTGGATGATATAGTTGCTCGACGTCGCCCGAATGTGAAGCGAAAGAGGTTCGAGGTAGACAATGACGAACAGTTGAGCAGTGAGGATGAAACGGACGAAAAATTATCAGAGAATGAGGAGGAGGAGGAAGAAGAAGAAGCTTCCGATGATCCCCTTGCAACTTCTGAAGAGAGAGGCGAAAGCGATGCAGGGGAGGAGTACGATGAAGGATCTTCTTCCTCCGACTCCGATCATGAAACACAGGCCGAAAAGGAAAGAAAAACTGCGTTCTTCGACCAGGAAACGGCTGCAAAAGGAGAAACACATACATCCTTCATGTCTATGAATTTGTCTCGACCAATACTCAAGGCATTGACAAGTATGGGGTTTAATAAGCCGACCCCAATCCAGGCCTCAACGATTCCTGTCGCATTGTTGGGGAAAGATATTGTAGGCAACGCCGTAACTGGTTCCGGAAAAACGGCAGCATACACAATACCCATGCTCGAACGTCTACTGTATCGAGAAAAAGGAAAGAAAGCTGCAGCGACGCGTTGTCTCGTTCTCGTCCCTACCCGAGAGTTAGCAGTGCAATGTTATGGGGTGGGAACCAAGTTATCCGCTCATACTGACATCCAATTGTGCCTTGTTGTAGGTATGAGGACCTTTTTATATCCATCTGAGAACAACACTCACTCATCCAGGTGGACTATCTCTCAAAAGCCAGGAGACTGCTTTACGCTCCCGGCCTGACATCGTAATTGCCACCCCCGGTCGACTCATTGATCACATACGCAATTCTCCATCGTTCTCTATTGATGCCCTTGATGTCTTGGTACTCGATGAAGCCGACAGGATGTTATCAGAGGGTTTCGCGGATGAGCTGGCTGAAATCATCAAAGCCTGTCCCCAATCCCGCCAGACCATGCTCTTTTCTGCTACAATGACGGATTCGGTAGATGAACTCGTCAGAATGTCTCTCAATAAACCCGTTCGGCTGTTCGTGGATCCCAAACGCAGTACTGCACGCAGTCTTATTCAAGAATTTGTACGCGTTCGAGCGGACAGGGAGGCTGAACGTTCAGCGATGCTGGTTACACTTTGCAAACGCACCTTTAAACATCGGGTGATTGTCTTCCTCCGTAGCAAGAAGTTGGCGCACCAAATGCGAATTGTGTTCAGCCTTTTCGGCATGAGATGCGAAGAGCTGCATGGAGACCTATCGCAGGAACAGGTGCCTATCATTTATTAGCGCAAAGGTTGAAAGCTGATCTAGAAACAAAGCGATTCAGAGCCCTTCAGCTCTTCCGCGACGGCATGGTTGACTTCTTGATGGCTACGGACCTCGCTGCTCGTGGCTTGGATATTAAAGGGGTCGAAACCGTCATCAACTACGATATGCCCACACAACTTGCTCAATATCTGCACCGAGTAGGAAGAACGGCCCGTGCGGGACACAAGGGGAGGTAAGAGTTCAAAGACTATCTAATGGCCCATGAGTCCACATCTACAACTTAGATCCGTAACATTGGTCGGAGAGGCTGATCGAAAAGTGCTCAAAGCCGCTATCAAGCATACAGCTGCTGAGGACCAAGTCCGCCATCGTGTCCTGCCTACTGAGGCTGTTCAGCTTTGGGCAGACAAGCTTGTGGAACTCAAAGATGAAATATCCGAGGTCTTGCGTGAGGAAAAGGAAGAGAAGCAGCTACGGCGGGCTGAGATGGAGCTTAAAAAGGGACAGAACATAGTCGAGCACCAGGGAGAGATCTTTTCTCGCCCCGCTCGGACATGGTTCCAGACCAGCAAGGCAAAACAGGCAGCGCAAGGCATGTTCGTTTTCCTCTTGCTGTGAACTGACAAATAATGGCGTCTTCCAGTGATCAGCAAGAAGGAGCACGAGTTGGGACCCAAACCGCAGCAAGCATACGGTGGGGTAGAGGTAACAAAGGTAGGCTAATTCTCGCCGTGTATATGCTGCCTGCTTAACCATTCGGTAGCCAAACCGTGACAAATTCTCCGGTCTTTCACGAAAAGCTAAGCGACGGAAGACTGCAATGAAAGCGGACACAGAACTAGGAGATACCAAAGCGATCGGGGCTGCAATTCGTTCAGCTAAAAGGGCTTCCCGCCCTCCCAAGATAGGTCTCGCTGAATCAGCCGGGCGAGTTGAGCGACAACAAAAAGGTACTCTGGGCAGGAAAAAGGGTTCCTTTGATCAGGAATTTGTGTCTAAGAGGGCTCCAAGAGGCTCATCTAAAACCAAGGGCATAAACAAGAGACCCAAGTAGTTTTTATCATCGCGCACTACAAATGTAAATACCCTGCCATTGTATTACGTGCTCGTCCGGAGTGGCATCGTCGGGGGATAAAGAAAGGGATCTGGCACTTGTGGGGTTATTAAAAATAAAGGAAAGTTCATGGTCACATCACTACAAGGGTATGTACGATGATGGTAAACGAAATCACCGTCCAAAAAATAGGGGGCGGGTAATTGATGAAGCAAGTCAATCGGAAAAAAAAATCAGGCTGGACCCATTACTACAAATCCGCGAAGACACAAAATTAGCGGGAGAAGAGCCTGCGTATAGCTTCCGGATCTTGTTTAGATATAGTAGAAGGGGGCAACGGCACATATTCAGAGAATTCGGAATCATTGAGACGATTTCTCTGCATCTATAGGAGATGTGAGGCTATGTGCAGGAGTACTTAGAGGGTAATGCTCACCTCCAGACTCATAACGGGTCGCCTGACAAAGAGGTCTCTAATGTGATGTCGCTCCGGGAAGTTGTAGTCCGTGGAGCTACGGCACTGGTTTTGGCACTGATTTGTGATGGCTACAAATCGACCCATCATGCTAAACTTGGCCCAATGAATCTTCGTCGGATCCCCCTCTTTATGGTCCGGATTAGCTTCTTGCGCTTTGATCATATCCGCGATATGAACTTCCCTGGAGACCTAGTAAGCCAGCACTGCGCGGGAAAAGGAAATGAAGATCTTACATGGCAGGAATGCAGGAGCCTTTACTGTTCCGCAGAGCTAACCTATACGCACGATGGGCACGAAATTGCTGCAATAGAACATCCCAGGATTGTAAATTTTTTGCCTGCTCTGGGGACCTTGTTTTGAATAATTCCATTGTTTCGTCACCAGGGAAAGTAGCATTGTTAATGCCCGCAACGAAAGCACGGAGAGCCGAATAATTGTTCAAAGACCTTAGTTTCGCGGCTATTTCGACCATCTTTTCCATTTGCCGAGCGCGCTTTTGTGCCCGGTCATGGCACAAAATTAAGGATATGACCCTGACAAATGCATTTGAGCAGGGCCGCAGATAGTGTGCAATCTCACGTAGTACTTACCAGTCCCCGAGGTGGTTGGCGATGGTATTAAAGGCCACGATAGGATCATCAGGCTTTTTCTGCTTCAAGAAAACAAAGTGCATCCAGTCACGGCTCTAAATGTATGTGTTGGTCCATGCTGGGGGGAACGCGTCTGACGTGGAACGAACCGTAATATCAAGGAAATATTTGGCTTCAACGCGGGTGATCTCCTCTGCGATTTCCGATGCATCCAAGGCCATGACCTCATTGGCAATCCGTAGGAGATCTTTAAGCTGCTGTTTCGGCGAGGGGTCTGAGTGATCGGCTGTCCCGTTGTTGAGCGCAAAACCTAAAGTTTTCACCAGAGGCAGGCTGGGTTTGCGTTCTCTAGAGTTATTGTTGGACCCTGATTGAAGTGCAGTCGACTCGAATTCGGTGGAGAGAGATAGGTCAGGAGAAGTGTAGTTGTGGTCATCGACTCGAATGTCCTCTTCCTCGTCAATCAGACTCTCGTCGTCGCTCTCCTCCGTTACCTTGAGCGCCCAAGTTGCGTCCTGGTCTTGAAGGGTCGGAAGGACCTCCAGGAACGGTAAGAGCTGCGACCCATAGTGGAGAAGATGCGTCTTGGAGATTACAGAACGAATCAAAGCGTGAAGGGCTCCAGCCGCTCCCTTGACTGCAAAGTCAGTCGGATATTCGGCGACCCAAACTTCAAGCAAGTGACAAATCCTGAAGTAGGTGTAAGCAAAGATGGATCGCTCCGATGCCTGAGCTAAAACGAACCTCATTTGTCCGAAACAGGCAAACATTGGATCCCCACAAGGCTCATCCAGCTGCCGCATTTTCTTCTGCATGGCCAAAAGGACGCTCCGAGGGGTGCAAAACCTGCGATAGGTGAGGAGGAAGGATGAGATAAAAGTGGGGTCTACAGTTGGGCGTTAGTATACATGGCCTAACTGAAGATTATCTTGTGAGTGCGCACCATCACCGCTCACAGCAATAAATAGGAGCTTATCAAGCAGTTCTTCCAGCGTAGCGAATTGAGCAGGTTTACTGGATGTTGCTTAAATGTAAGAACGGAAGGAGACGAGCAAGGATAAATGCGTACGGTCTCTCTTCTCTGGGCGGAGGATGGGAAGTACTTGGTGCCACCTCAAGCCCACCCCGGTCATCGAATTCATTACCAGATAGGGTTTGCAGCGGGTCATCATCATCGCTGGCAGCTTCACCCCCCAGGGGGGGCCTAGCTGCGTGATCTTTATGCACGCGGTCGCCACCATTCTGACCCTGGATAGAGGAGGTGATTGGTAAGGTAGAGGTTGGGGCGGTGTAACTGTAGAGGGACTGAGGAGGTGGTGGTGGTGGTGTTGGCAGAGGAGGCATAGCAACGGGATGGGGTTGAGCAACGGTCGGGGTCGCAGTGCGCGAACTCTCCCATGGTGGTGGGGAAGTAAGTACATCCGGGGATGCTGGATTGAGATATGTATTGTCAGCTTGATTTATCGTATCAATGGCCTCTGTGTTTGGATATTGAGCAAGATTGTGAGATCGCGGAACCAAATAGACCCACTTCTGTGCCGGAACACAGCCTTGAGCAACCAATCAAATGAACGCTTGAGCTTGTCTCTTCCGGCCTCGTTTTGAACAGTGACTTCTATTAAACCCACTCGGAACGGCTCAAATAGTCTTGCTGCATACTCGGGCTCAACCTGAGGTCCCAGATCTGCTTTGCAGGCGAGCACAATAATAGGGAGTTTCATAGCATGGTATGCACCTATTGAGATTTATTGAATGAGATGATTCACTGAACATGAATAAGCAAGATAAAACCCACGGAGGAGGAGTTCAACCGGTTTGAAGGAATCGTGATCCGCTGAACTGTAACATATGACTGCCCCATCAACGCAAGGTACGGCCTCTGGCCAAAGATGGGGTCGTGGAATGGGTGTGTCGGTTGGAGGCACGTCGATTTCGATCACGTTCAAGGGACAATCAGGAGACCGATCCCGAATAATTGTCCCCAAGCGGTAAGTATCTGACACAAAGTTGGATAAGCACTGAATGAGAGAGAAGCTGTCCAGAGGAGACATACAGAAGGGAACGGAGACACCACCAACGGCCTTTTGGACTGTTGAGGGTAGGGGATCAGAAAGATGGAAGCCAGAGAGTCCTCTGCGGATGGCGTGGGTTTTTCCACAGCCCGGGGTGCCGATCACGATGAGAGTGACGGATTCGTCCATGGAGAGGGCAGAAGGAGGCGGCTGTGGGTTGGAAAGCTTAGCTTAGTAACGAGAGGGGGGGGGTGAGGGGGACAACGGCGAGGACGACGCACAGTGGAGAGCTGGGTGTTGATGACCATCCGTCTAGTGGTGGTTGGTGGTTGGGCGCCTATGCTCACGCTGCGAGAGCGGCCAGAGTTGAGAGGAGGGTCAACAACAACACGTCTTGCAGAAGATTGAGTCGGGTGCGAGGCGTGATCCAAGAAAGGGGGGTTTGATGACGATGTGGAGGCAGAATGTTCGTTGGCGGCGGAGGAGGGTGTTCGGGCAGGCAGAGGAAGTTCGCCACCGCGAACGGGAAGTCTGGAAGGATCCGGGCCTTTTAAGGAAGGGAGGCGGAAGCGTTGCTCGCGGTCCACATGACGGTCTGCGTCTGGATCGAGTTGTTGGTGTTGATCTCGAACGGAGCTCACACTGGCACCCCGGTTGCGACTGGAGCGCAGGTCGTTGGAAGAATCTCGTCGAAAGGCGGATGCCAAGCCGGCTACAAAACCGCGCGACGGCGGGGGCTGTACATCCCGCTGCTGGCGCGCGGATGAGAAAGAGGGCGAGGCAACAAATGAGTCGACGGAAATGGACTTGCGGAGGGGGGGAGGGGGGCTGAGGGAGGAGAGGGAGCGGGGGGGAACGTCGTCCGAGGAGACCAAGGAGTCGCCAAAGGAGGGGGCCGAGGGGTCGTCTGTGGCGCCCGGGAGGTCAAGCGGGGGCAGCTGGGGCAGCTGGGGCAGCGAGTGTGGATGCGCCATTCGGGGTGGAGGGAGAAAGACTCGGACCCCCGTGACCCAGACAATTGGGCAGTCAATAACCCAACCCAGTACTACCCAGTACCCAACCCATGCCCGCACACCCAGTCGTCCTTCTCACGGTGTGTCCCCACCCCTTGTCTGCAGGCGACAGCCATCTCACAGCCAAAGAACGACGACGGCCCTCCCAACCCACACGAGTCTCCCTACTGTCCTTGGTCTCTACCGCCATCTCACCGAACAGCTAGGTGAACCCCCACCCACCCCCCTGCCTCCATCTCTCATACCCCCTCCCCCCCTTTCAAGGCTGGCACGTCAAAGTAGTGCTGCCCAGCTCTCAAAAATCCTGGATCGGTAGGTACTCTCCCACTTCTGCCACACACCCGCTGCCACTGTATATCTCCCCAGGCAAAGCATACAATATCAAGGACATAACCAAAGGCTCCTACTTCTATCCCAACCAGGATGGACAAGGCGAGATCACAGCCTATCCACGACCACTGAAGGATGGAGAAATAGTTTGTCTCCTCGCCCCTCTACTATCTCCCGAATCAGCCTAATGCCCAGCCCCCTTAGGCAGAGTGGATTCTCCTCGATGGTGTATGACTCTTACTTCTTCCATCCCACCTCATCTTACCGCTAATCAGACGCCGGCTACCTGTGCCAACGTCGCGCTTCACAATCTGTGGCCGGGCCAGATTGATCTCGTCGTGCGCCTGTCTTCTTTCTCTGCCCTCATCACACCCCACCTCACCTCACCGGCTTTTCGTTAGATATCCGGTCCTAATCTGGGTCGCAACACGTCTGGTCCGTTTCCGATATCCAGCATGCTCGCAAGGCAATAGCTCACCCGGACACACAGCCGCCTTTGTGCTCTCTTCTGGCACCGTCGGTGCAGCTCTTTCTTCATCCCTCTCCAGGATCCGTTCCATTGCCATTTCATATGGCACTGTCGTCCACCCGACCCCGCTATCCTATCATGAACCAGCCCACCGGCTAGGTAGCCGCATCATCGAGCATATCTGGAAAAACTGGGGAGAAGATCAGTGTGGACTGCGGGATGGAGAAGTTGATCTCTATAGCATCAACATCCCCTTGATCGAGGGGCTCCTGTCTGAAGAAGGCCTCAGGATATGCTGGACTAACATCTGGCGAAACTCTTACGGTCGCCTTTTCAAGAATGTTTCGGCTGAGCATTCGCCGGATCAAACTCAATCTACTGCCACTATCGCTCAAGGAGAACAGCAAGGCGAGGCCAGAACTCTAACAACCGGCCCTGCACCCACCGAGACAGGCGACCTCTTGTTCAAATGGGCCCCTGAGATGAAAGAGCTCATTACACCCCCCCTTTCTTCGCTTCCCGTGGGCTCTGATGGGTGGGCTATCTACCAAGGCCACGTTAGCGTAACGCCCCTGCGTGCCAGCTTCGGAGAACCCGCTGCTCCTCAAAACCCCGAGGCTGAGGACAGATTCTGGAAGATGAAGCTGTAGCCTTTTTTGCACCTTCCCTAGCCTAGCTCATCCCAACGCTTGTCCTTCGTTTGATAAGCCGCATGCACCTTGTATCAAAATAACAACGCTACCAATATTGCTAGTAACGATACCAAAAACGGTAGCCACCCCTGAATAAGAACCCCCTCGTGAAGAACGCTAGACACTAGCCCCTCGAGCGCCTGCTTGCGGTACACCCTGAGCGAGTTGATGATCCAAGTTGCGTTCTGCCAGCTCCCCCATAAACACAGCTGACCGATGACAAAGGGGTAATAGACACGTACCTCAAAATTTTTTGGGTCCTGAAGTCGTTCAAAACATGTCCCTGGGCACCCCGACGTGGCATAAGAGTTGCCCGCCCAATCACCTATACACTGTAAATATGAAATGCGGACATCAAAAACCCCATCACATACCGCAAAAGGTTATGTCTTTACTCCATATGTCAATACACAAGACAAGACGAAGAGAATGAGAGGTTCTTACTCAGGATAATGGTGTGGTTTCTGAAGAATTGAAGCGGGTCACATCCAGATGGATCGAGAGCGGCTGAAGGGGTACCCCAACTATCTGGATTGGGGCTTCCGCTGAGGATGTCTCTTGGGATAGCAGTGCGGTAAAATGACCCTGAGGTGTGTTAAATATTTGTCGTCTCACCATCATGGTGGGACGAGGAACATACACACTGCGATTCCATTTTCGTCCCACTTCATAGCAAAAACTCCCCCTCCCTGAGCGTCAAAGAATGGACCGTATGATGCCCTACTCCATTCAACAATCCCACATCCCGCATTATCATTGATGAGCCCATTGCAGTCGGTATGATTTTTCCCATTCACGTTCTATCGTAACTGTCGGTCAGAAGAACTACTGGGAAAGCCTCGGCTTACCACTATCGTTCCAGAAAAGGTTGCATTTTGGGTAAGAGTGCATCCTGTACCATAATCACCCAGTTGAATGACCCGAATAAACGAAATACAAGAATATTAAATAACACACCGGGTCTTGTATGCCAAGCCACTTGGTTATGCTGGTTGTCATGTACCCCTTCCACGATGTCAATTTCACCACTCTGGGTATCATATATGTCAGCGAGAAGGCAGTACACATAACGTATTGAACTCACATATGGCCATTGACCCTCTCCCAATGTCCAGAATGCGGGCCAGACACCTGATTCATCCCTCCTCATTGCAGTGACCTTCATCTCATGGAATTTTAGTCCTCACCACATCCCCAAGGAGCTTTATCCAAATCGAGAATAAATAGTCCTGTATGATATCGTGCCTTCGTCGAGATACGAACACTGTCAAATCCCAAAGCTATTGGCACTTGAACTGAGTAACAGCGGAAAAGGTTTGGGCGCCACCTATCTCGTTTCACTCCATTTTCCAGCCATGTATCATTATCCCCCTTTAATATTGCAGTGCCATCATCCAAAGTGTATACCAATTTCTTCCGGAGAGCTTCTTCTCGGGATACATAGCTGGCTTTCCTAGTTCCCAGTTGAACAATCGGAGAATTTTCTAGTGACCCACTTTACTTGTCCTCTATTGGATCCTATATGAGAACGAGGTCTAATAAGATAAGTTACTGGATTAGGACATACCTTGTTGGATCAGCACCTGTGAAGAAATCCCATCGACTTCATAACGTAGGGGAATGAGTACAATTGTTCCCCAACAACTTGGAACACAAACATACTCGAAGAAGCTGCTCCCCGAATAATCATCCATGGGCAGCCATACAAAAGGCGTGCCATCTGCATTATGATTGATACTATCCCGCTTCCTCAGTCGGTTTACTGGTCTGTTAAGACCCAATTTCGATGGCCACAATCCGTCCAAGTAGATTGAAGCGGATGAAACATAGCAAAGGGCAAGTACAGATAGACATAGGAACAAACGTCGATGCATTGGACGGATGGGAGAGCGAGGCCTTGTCCCGGCACAGACGCAGTGATTATATGTCGGAGCCTGTCATCCAAGCGACTCTTGGCGTTTGGAGAAATATCAGGGCCGTGTCGATACCTTGACGGTGAGGATGCGACCTCGTGTTTTGGCAAATGAACATTCACTGCCTCGCCCAGCTGCTCCATACACGCGCGCGCTCGCGCTCAACATCAATCCGATTGTAGTCATACGTCACTCGCCGGATCTCCGTGTCATCTAAGACGCCAGCCATCCCTTACCTTCCAAGAGCACCTAGGTCTCTCTAATTCTATGTATTCTATATATTAATACTGAGGCACTTGCGCCTCCAATTAAGCGTACGTGAAAACAACTCATGCACGTCAAAGTACGCAAAACAGTCCAATTCCCACAAGCACAGACAACACAATGATCCCACTCCAAGAACTGCTCCGCACTGTATTTGCAGTAACTACCCCCGTCAACGTTTGTTTGCGGTATACTTTCAGGTTGTTTATGATCCATGTCGCATTCTGTGAAAAATATGAATCTAAGCTCTGGGAAGACGACAAGAACCCCCACCTCAAAGTTAGTAGGATTCATGAGCCTATCCTGACATGTCCCAGGGCATGTCGTTGAAGCGTATGAATTGCCGGCCCAATCACCTGATGAGACCGACAAGGAATCAGATTCTACTGCCCTTTACAAGCGATGAAAGCGTACCACAAAATGTTATATCTGGGTTTGTTATGTCAACCACGACCGCAGCACTATTATGAGCCTACGTACCAAATATGATGGAATGGTTGGCAAAATATTGGGTAATATTACAGCTACTAGGGTCCAGAGCAGCGACCGGTTTGTCCCACTTTGAAGGGTCAGGGCTTCCTTGAGTTATATCAAGTGGGATAGCTTGTCGGTAAAAAGACCCTGTAAATAACTGTGATTAGATGCCGTTTCGTCGAAGAAAGCTTATTGTGAACACACAAACTGCGATCCCATTCTCATCCCATTTCATCGCAAAGACACCTCCCCCTTGTGAGTCGAAAAAAGGCCCGTAAGACGCTCTACTCCATTCTACGATAGCACAGCCGGAGTTGTCATTGATCAGACCATTGCATTCGGTGTTGTTCTGGTTGTTCCGGGTCTGATGTTGTCAGTGTTTACCAATACGGTCGTACATTGCAGTGCAGAAACGATTACAACTCACGACGACAGTTCCAGAAAAGGTGGCGTTAGGGTTTAAAAGGCAGCCTATCAAGTACCTCAGTAAAGGCAGTGACAATGGCATCAGCTTTGGCGTACCAGGCCCAGTGTGAAACGCAACCTGGTTGTGCTCGTTATCGTGGACCCCCTCTATGATATCAACTTCACCAGTCTTTTGGACACCATCAGATCAAGTAAGCACATATAATTTAATGTGAGACCCACAAATGGCCAATTTCCGCTACCCAGTGTCCAAAATGCGGGCCAGACCCCTAAGTTGCGGTGAGTTGACCGGAGATTCCATTCATCAAAAACCTTAGCGTACCACATCCCCATGGTGCTTTGTTCAGATCCAGGATGAAAAGACCGCCGTTGTATTGCGCCTTGCTCGAAATCCGAACACTAGAACGGTCGATTAGAATCAAGTTTTCGGGTCAAAGCACAGCCTTGAGTCATGCACCTTTTGCGGGGGACTCCTGCATTCAACCAGGTCGTATTGTCCCCCTGCATGATGACTGTCCCATCAGCGCGAACGTAGGCTAGCCCGCTAGCGAAGGCATCGTCTCTTGTTGTATAGCTGAAAACACATCAAGAACCCCCGCATCAGACAGCAGGGAACGTATACCAACTTCACAATGCCGCTAGACGGAGGGGTGGTGAGTGGGCTGTTCTCAGTCACTCAGCAAGCTACTTACTGCGTAGGATCGTCCCCTGTGAAAAAGTCCCAGCGACTGCAATCAACGTTCCCTCAGTGATGAAAACAGCTGTCAAATGTGTGGTTTGGAATGTACTCAAAGAAGGACGAGCCTGAATACTCGTCCTGAGGTAGCCAGAGAAAGGTTGAGCCATCGGGGTCAGTGTTCAGGTTGCTTCGCTGATGGAGGTCGGACGTGGCAGAGACACCGTTGAGATGGCAGATGACGAGAAGAAACAAACAGAGGGGGAGATCTCGCAGTGTCATAGGTCAAGGGAGAGTGCGCTCTCATGAATTTCGGCAGCGTGGACCCCCCTCGGTTCCAAACGCCCGAGCCGCATGTTGTCACTATTTTTAGCTTCAGAACTACGTGACAGAAACCTCTTTCTTTGGAGCATGCACATGGTTTGGGGACAGTAAAAAAATATACATGAAGAAATCAACGGTATCGACGCAAGCTGAGAGTGTTGTGTTTCTTCCAGGTGGAACGAGCAGGTGTATGGTTGTGGCGATGACCTTTGCCCAGACCACGGTTCTAAATAGGGTACGATCAGAATACAGATCTGTCCTGCAATTCAAGAGATGACGGACCTGCTTTCCGATGCTGGTGAGACCGCGCGCCTCGCGCCGTTTGTGGACAGGATTGACGATCCAGTTGATTCTGGGGTCACGCCGAATCTGGGCATGCGCTGAGTGAAAATAGTGTTAGAAATGAGGATGATCCGTACCGCCTTGTGACTAGGATCCACCAGGATAACCTCGTAGTACTTGTAAACACCATCTTGGTTCACCCAGTACGAATTCAGCACTCGCAGGTTGCCACAACGCCTGCCCACACGCTCCTCCGCAACACTCCTGATCCCGCGCTGAGGTTTGAGGTGGTTAACACCCTGGCGGACAGGCTTGCCATAAGTGGCACCTAGAACACTCAAATAAACATTTTTCAGCACCTGTTAGTCACTAAACGCACCTTTAGGAACATGCTTCTTGCGGTTGCCGCGGCGAACCCGGACGCGGTAGATGACATACCCTTGCTTGGCCTTGTAGCCGAGACGACGGGCCTTGTCGGGGCGGGATGGACGAGAAGCGCGGTGGATCACCGTCAGTTGGCGGTACTCCCAGCAACTAGTCCAGCAATTAATAACGACACATTCCTATCCAACTCAACGAGTCTGCGCACCGGACACGGAGGAGGAATCGGAGCACATCCGACTGTTTTTTTTTGTACAACTCCCCTATGTACTTGTAAGCACCCATCTTGATACTAACGCTACGTTAGCCATCAACGTAGCTCTGTTCAGTAAAAGAACACGCACCTTTGTCTTGAGACGTTGAGGCCGATGGGTTCGCCAATATAGACGATACGAGGGGCTGACTGGAACTGTACAGTACCACGGCATCTGCCAGTATAGATCCTTCACGTGATCTGGTCACACCCGCGGATATTTTGTCAGCCAGGCGAATTGGCCCGGAATGATCTCAGAGGTGCAACTGTATTGCGCAAAGTTGGTGTTTATGGACGCGCTCCTACCATAGAATAGAGTGGGCTTTGTCTGTGTGCTACTTTATATTATGATTGTCCCCCGTGCCCCCCTTTCCCTTCGCCCAACCGATAACAAGCAATTCCTAAAAAGAGCACCCAAACCAAAACGACTAAGTAGAAAGCTAAGCGTCGCGAAAACCTGACCTCTCCGAATTCTGGCCTAAGGATGTGTATTCGGGATCCAGAACGTCTTGAGTGGTTGATTGTGTCATACCCGCATAGACTCCCCTCCTGACATGAAATCAAGGACGTTTCAGGGACACATCCGGAGGTTTGATCAGTGTCTGGAGTCCGCAGATTGTTACTAAAACTGTTAGTAGATGTCTCCCGGGAGTGAGCATGTTGGTCCTTGCACCATTGTAGATAGGCTAGCAAGGCTATGCACCCAAAGTGGAGGGCGTTCAGAAACAAGAATATATTGAGGAGTCGCTGGATAGCACCCAGAACTGGCTTTTCTTTGGATTTAACATCCAATGCAAGTCCAGCAAGCGTCTGGAACAAAATTGAACCAGTTTGTTCCAGCTATCAGAGACATCGTAACCCAGCACTTATCACCGCGGAGAATTCAATAGATACTTACACTTTTATGAGCTCCAAGGGCGGTGGAAATGTACTTAGGGCGAACAATCCTCGGAACAACCACGACGAGTAACACTTTGAACTACGATCAGCGGCAACCGACTACAGGCGACGAGAACGCACGTGGTGAGAAACCATGTCCAACGGCAAATGACAAAATGGCAGGCACGGGAGTATGGGTCCATCCTGGTGGTACTGCCATCCACATATATGCAGCAGCGGTCAAGGCTGAAGACAAAAATAGAAGTTGGACTATGATAGGCCTCCGCCTATCATAGTGATCAACCAGAAAACCACACTAGCATCCTTGAACTGTTAAGCGCGTCAAGAAACAGAAGTCGATGCCGACTCACGAACGGATAGAGTATTAGACTACCCACAAGGAGATACGAGGCTTTGGTTGCCGCGTCTTGTTCTGTCAAGTCATAGCGTTTCTCGATAATGTTGCTGCCCATAGGATTATTTCAGCTCCCCAAAAAAGTAACCAATACATGCAACTTACGGTGCAAGGTGGATAAACGGGGACCATATCGCTCCACACAATACATTGAGTGCAATATATCTGAATATGTGCTCCTTGAGAATTCCCCCCCTTGAAAGTGAACGGCTTACGCCCAGAATACATCCCCAAGTTGAATGATTTGGACGCAAGTGAACCTTGTGTTTTTCTGCGAGCTTTTCAAGTGCCTGTACCTGCGCCATATCTGCTATAGTAAGTTGTTGTGCTTCACGGGTCATATCGGCTGCTTCTAGCTCTGCCCCGGAGCCATAAACAAGCCAATCTGAGCAGGCAACGTATACAAGATTGATGATCACAGAAAGTCCGGCTAAAAAGGTGGCGACATAAAAGGGTGCGTGTGATCCGTAACGTCCTGCAAGGGGATAGGAGGTTCGTGCTGCAATAAACGAAGCCCCCTTCCCTGCTATAAGACCGAACGCCATAGGTACACCAATGCCATGCGACTTGAAATAGCGGACGATGATAGTTTCTTGGACAACAGCCAAGGGGCTAACCCCGAACCCGAAGATAAAAAGCCCGAGCGCCATCAATCGCACATTGCCCCACAAATCCCCTACAAGTAAGAGAGCTTGACCTGTCGATATCACGTTACGGATCGAAGTTGAACCGTTACACAAGAGGAGACCACTCACCCATAAAAACGACACTTGTAGCTAAAATGCTAGCGAAAGTCGTCCCGAGTTTGCTCGCAAGGAGGCCCCCAATAAGAGGGGTCCACGTGCTGTTCAAGCTATACGCAGAGAAAAGCAGCCCGAATTCCGTGTGGGTCGTCCCGAGCTCTCTCTGGATGCGACTTTTCAGGGGACCAAGGATGTATGAGGCACTGTAGTACATTAGCATTGCTAGGTGAAGTTGGGTTCATAAACACGCGCACTAGTGACTTCCGATGCTTAGACAGCAGGCACACAGCAAGGCCAGTATCCTGATAATGAGTGCACGTCTCCCGAAAGTCGATGACTGTATCTTGGGTCGTGAGAGCTGCTCGTCAGTATATTCCGGGCCTAACAAGCTTTCGACCTGTGATGGCTCGTTTTCGGGTTCCGACTCCTGAGATACGCGACTGGGCGACGAAGGCTGGTGAACGTTTAATACAGTCATCGATATGCACGTTGACGCGAAAGAGTGTAGGTCCAGGGGACGGTGGGAAGTATAAAGTTGTAAAGTTGAGAAGTGAGGCGAGTGTGTTATCTGATAAATATAAACATGCAGTGCCTCCTATCTAAATCCGGCAACATCAAGGCCAGCGTCCGTTCAGACAAGCCTTCTTGTAGATTCACCCGAACTAGCCAGCTCACTCTCCTCTTTACTTCGATAGTGGTTTGACTTGACCCATATGCAGGTCAAAGTCATAGTCAGCATGCAGAGCCCAAATTCAGTCCATCCTAGTGCCTCTACTGTCAAGGACTGTCGGCACCTACTGCTACATTAGCCTAGCGCCCCAATTCTTGCTCCGAGCCACACACCTGTGAATAATCGGTCGTAATGCACAGTTGCCGCCGGTGCGTGTGTCATACATCACCCCTGCTGCAGTTCCCTGCGGACAATTTCATTAGTCAAACAGCAGCCCGGGCCAAGTCAGGCAAGAGTTTACTGACCCATAGAATAGTAGTTACCAGTAACCATATAACTGAGCTCGCCACACTGGCCAGAAATTGACTTCCTCCGTTCACCATCCATAACATATATGCCGCTGAAAAGACGGTAGTCCAGGCAGCATTAAATAAGAACAATATTAATCTTGAAAAAGCTCTAGCATCAACTTCGTGCCCGGGAAGAGTTGACTCTCACAAAGAACGGTATCGGACACTCGGCCAGGTTCCGTTCTCATTCCCCGCCCCGATCAAGAAGGCCGTCAACCCCAGCTCTGCCATCGCCGATAACGTCATCATAGTAAATAGGAACGGATGGTAATGGGCCTTGACGAACGACATTTGTCGTGGGTAAGACTGAAAGTTTCGATATCTCTTTACACGAGGGTTTTGAGCTGGCTGTGTCTTTGGAATTTGATAATTGGCGGCAACGAGTGCACTACTGCGGCGACGCTTCCTAAGCGGTTCCAAGGAATACTCCGAGACACAAGGTGGACCCGTTGGGGAAGAAGAAGAATCAACAATAGATGAAGCCGGAGGTGTTGACCTCGAGATAGACGTAGGCGTCGGAGGCAGCACAATAGGACCAGTACTCGACCGCAGTAGGCTGAGCATGCCAGAAATACGGTTAGAAGAAAAGGGGGGGGGGGGGGGGAACAGCATGTATGTCTGTTGTGCGTTCGAGTCACACTTGAAGTTGAAAGCACTGGCAGCTTCATGCGTTTTGATCGATGATAATGAACTAAGTCCTGTATGTATCACATTCATTTGGAAACATGATTACACGCGACTACGATGCACAGTGAACGGACTACTGTATCTCTGGTGTCTTTCCGTTTTCGTTAAATACTTTGGTGATCGACGAGACTAAATTGCAGGACCGCCCAGGCTTACGCCTTACATTAACATACTATTCATGCAAAAAAAAAAAAAGAGGAAGAGGAAGTAACACACTGGACAGAGTGTAAGAGGCGGCCACAACATTAGTGGCGCCAGAAACCATGCACCAGCCGCGTTGTCTGATAGTCACTATGCACGACATCCAGCCCGCAAATCCAATCGGCAACCCCTTCCGAAGATCGACCAGTTATCGACCAGTTTTCAACCTTGTTAGTCCGATTCTTTTTTCGTCCGGAAGATGTGCCGAAGGCGCTACTTAGATGAGAAGTGGTTTTAACAGGGATAAACCATTGAATATGACAGGATATCTTCCGGTCCCCAAGCTGAACCGATAGGTCGAGTGTGTATCAGCCACGTGGGATACGCGAGGTGTGTAGTATTAGTGATTGTCATGATGACTTCACGGGGAAGGTGGTGAGCACCGTCGATTCCTTGCCGAGGTGCTAAACATTCTGAGTACAGGGAGGGCATCGGCCCTGGAATATTATGACAACAAAGGGGACGTAAGTCAATTTAGTCCTTGCACTGGAGCTCGAACGACGTTACTGTATTTACCTGAAGTGTAGATGTGGCAGCGGCAATCAAATTCTCAGATACTGAATACTGACAAACTTGCTCAGAGGTACTTGTCTGAATCAAGGATTCAAAAAAGCCATGGTACCAAGTCGTGCATGGGGGACCAGCCAATTGCTCACGAATATCCGAACGGCCGGGTGAGCACATCAAACACGGGATTGACGGTTGGCAAGTTGGCTGGCTAACTCAATGGAGACGGAAGGTGTTGCGTACCTTTTGGAGATCCTACCGAAGATTTATAGTGGCTCGCCCAAGAATAAGAAATCCAACTACCCCCGTCAACGCTCAGATCCTTGAAGACATCGGCAATACCCTCCAATATACTCGACCTAGAAACCGATCTTCCATTCCCGACTGAATTCCAACCGCCTGTGGCGATTTTGAATATTAACAAGGGAGAAGATTGCTCCAGGATGAACACACGCGTACCACTCTTTCTGGGTCATGAGTCTTCAAAACATGACCGTTCCGCTTTCCCCAAGTTGGTGGTGGATATTGTAAGGGATTTGCCTACTGCATCGGAGCCGGAACTTCAGCATCCTTAAACTGAGGTGGGACAGTTAATTGTTATAAGGTTTCGGAACCGCGCCGATATCTTCGCAAATTCTTCACGCCATGGTGGTGTTCAATACTCAAGATACCCTTGATAGCGTTTCAACGTGTTCCAAGTCCGTAGATCAGGATTCGGCGGTTTTGGAGGCCATTCGGGGAAATTGCCCGTCTGGACTACACCCTTGATCTTGGCAGAAAATGAGGTGCACTCCTTGAAGGGTTTCCGAAGGGAATCGTTGAAGACCGGCCGTCGCTTCCGCGGATTGGCATAAGTCAAAAGAGATTGGGAGATCGTAGATTGAGGGTAATCTCAGGCCCCAGCTGTGCTTCACACCTGTGTGTTATTTCTCGCAAGATGGTAGTTAAGAAGTCAGCCGTTGGTGTGAGGTTGACGGTTGGCGGTCGATAGCCGAGTGATCTAATCTAGAGTGGTGTAATCAATTGAGGTTTGCAAAACTGTAGTGAATTTAGCCCGAAAACGATGAGAGTGCTGGTTTGGGGTTATATGGACACTTACGTTCAATCATGGTGGAGATAGCACTAGTTAATGTGAATACAGTTCTGGACAACCTCTCTTTCACTGGTAGTGGACACCTTCGCATCCGTACAGCGGGTTCACATTTATTGTTACAGATCAGAACATCACATCCGAGAAGCGTATCAACATCGGAGGCCGTTGGAGATACTGAATCTCTGTACTATTTGTACAGGATATATGGTGGCTTTTGCCACCATCAGCAGGGTACTGCTGAAAAGCGCGCGTAAACGCGCTTACTGACCATCTTCGAAATCCAGCCAAGCGGACTGCAATCCATCATTTCTCGAGAGCGACTTGAGCAAGTTTCAAGGCCCCCTCCTTAGTCTTGTTTCCTATGAACATGTGAGCGATTTTTCGTGCGGAATGAGTTATAGGATTTGATGCACCTCCGATGAAACCGCTCGCATGAACAAAGATGCCTCCATCGATACCGCTTGCTTGTGTCAATTCGGCGTCTCGCAAACCCCTCCACTCCTCTGGAAGAGCTTTTCGGGACTCGAAGCTTTCTGGAGAAATGGGAACGGCTTGTACACGCCAGTTGCCTGCCGTTACGTCTGGGTAGACGACATATATGGCAGCATTTGGAGTCACTTCATTGTTTTCCTCTAATTCGAAGAGGTGTTCCTGCAACCGTTTCAGTGGACGCGAGTTTTGTGGCCTTTAGTAGGACTTACTTTCCAGGGGAGGAATCGATCAAACAGGATGATTCGCCCTGTTGAATCAATGCTAGCTTTGCTAGAGCTGATGCTTTGAACGAGGAGGCTTCGGGCAGGGAGCCATGCGTTAACATAGTAGTCTAGCCTACCAAGGAACTCTGTTCCCGTCAACTTGGATGCCTCGAGGAAACGAGCCTAAGAAGAGCTCAGGCTCATAGTGGCTGCGGCGGGAAAAAAGGCGTACGTCGACAGTTTGGGCATCAACAGGCTGGTTCCAAGCTGAATTCAAATGGCCAACGCGGCTGGAGAGGTCTGTGCGGTTTCTGTAAAGTGGCTTGAGATCGGCAGGGTATTGCGATATGCCATTATCGATCGCATCAATTGCTTCGATGAACTCCTGGGTCTTGATAAGCGTTTGCTACGTGAGCAGCGAAAGTGTGCCCAAACCTTGTATAATTTCAGCCACAACAAGTCGACCGTGGCGTCGGCCACAGAGACCTGGAGCTTGTTTGCGATAATCTCTTTGCCAAAGTGCCTGACAGGAGGTTCAGAGTGTATAGACATATCCTTTGAACGTAGACTGACTTGTAGATCAGACCCGCACTGCTGAGCTTCGTGTTAAAGCCGCGGCCAAAGACTTCAGTAAAACCGCGTTGGTGGTGATCAAATCGTTGTTTCACTTCATCATAGACCGCGCCGACATCCACGACGATGTCACAGGTGTCTAGTACGGCAGGATCACGGGTGCGCTTGAGATCTGGGTAGCAACGGTGAGCAGAGGGTTGGTTTGATCTGTTAGCGTCGGGCTCGCACCAGCGTTGGCATAGGTTGAAGTTTGGCGAAGCAGAAAGACGGCGAGAGCCTCGTCGCAATGGAAAGTTCCATTGTGCGTCCCAATGATCTGGAAAGGTTGTAGTAGTCCGTAGGAAACCGTAGAGATGAGATTTGCTACCTTGTGGTTAGTCTTCTGACGTTTGGACAGCGATACGGTGTCTGACATGGTCGCTCTTGAGAGTGATCGATTGAAGAGACGCAGCGACGATCGCAGAAGCATGATAAAGGCGGCTCTTGCCGGTTTTTTTTTGACCAGGTAGCGAAGTATTATGTATATGTAGATAACATTACAGTCCATGGAACGAATGACCGGTCTAAGTATCCAAAAGGTCCATCCAGTAAATGATAGTGTCCGTGCAATTAAAAAGCAATCATGGCGCCGCCAAGGGCAATGCTAGCGAATCCAACGACAAAGACATTACGCTTGAGTGAGCTGGCTGCAGCGATGTAGTTGTCGTCTGGGCCATAGATGCCACCAACACCAGTTTGCCCTGGCGAGGGGGCGTTCGCACCGCCGCCGTCGACGTTGGTCGGAGCCGTGGGGAGGTTGCTGGGTGTAGTTGTTGTTGATGCGCTCCCGGTGCTGTTTCCGGCGGGCACGGTGCTGTTGGTGGTATTGCTCGAGGGCTGGGGTGCTGGGGTGAGGACCTGGGTGGTAGTGAAAACGAGCGTCCTTGTTGATGTGCTGGCCTGCCTGTCTGGGCCGAGGACAACGGCAGTGGAGAGAGTGGTGGAAGTGATGACGGTCTGCTGCGGCTGACCGCTGCCGCTGCTCTGGGCCAAAAGGGGTGGATGAGCAAGGGAGGTGGCGAGAGAGAAAAGGGGTTATTACCTGTGCAAAGGCAAGGAGGGGAGCGGCAAGGAGGGCAAGGAGGCTGCTGAGCAGCATGGTGGGAGACAACAAGAGGCGACGTGACCAAAATAAGCGAGGAAGGAGTGGTCAACGACGATGATCGACGAGCAAGACGGCAATCTGGACAAACAGACGCCTCTACCCGTCACCAAAGCCGATGTGCTCAACATTCTCCACCACATCTGCCCTCCGTCTGCCCTCCAGCCCGTCCCGCCACACCTCCTCTCCCTCCCTCTGCGCCAGCGCCATCACTTTCTCAGCATCTCCACAGACGACCCCACCAACTATCTCACATGGCCATCTGCACAAGCAGACACCGTTTCACTCCTCCTCGAGTGCATCAAACCAGACGACCTCCTTGATCTTCTGCCAGACCCTGCCACCTCTACCCACCCGGATATCCACTACACAGCCGATCCAGAGGCAGTTTGCGCCCACGTCCGCATTACACCCACAGCCGTCCCTCCATCCCCTCATCTAGCCACCCAGACATCCCTTCGCCTTATATTTCTATGGGACCAGGCCTCTCACTCATGGCAATACCATAATTCCGCAATCGGTCCCTTCCCAGAGAACTCCCAATCGGATCTCTCTCACGCAATGGCTCTCTTCCAGTCCCCAGACGACTTTCTCGCGGAGCACACCTATACCTTCAATGCGGATAACCTCAGTGACGAAGCTGATGCATACTGGGATGCGTACAACACTCTAGGCGATGACCTTGCGCCCTCGGGTCTCTCTGCTAAACCTCCGACTGTGGCAGACACAGAGGATGCCTATTGGGCTCAATATTCATCCGTGCAAGGTTTGCATAATCTCCCTGCTCCCCAATCCAAAGACTGACCATGGTCGCGCGCAGGCTCAGCCGATTCCACTATCCCTTCACCTCGTCCCCTCGATCGGAAGCCTCTCCAGCCTCAGCAATCTGAGGCTGATCAAAGAATCTTTGTACCTTCTTCCGAACTCAATCCAGACTTTCCCCTTACCGAAACCTATAATCCCCTTGCACCTCCCTCTCCCAGTTCTCTCACTCGCAGACTCGCGTCGCTCCCCATCCGTCCTCACTCTCCTCCTCTGCAGGACGATGAACCTCCTTCCGCTTCCGCTTCCGCGACTTCCCCATCTCCGCAATCACCGCATGCGGACCTAACAGACCCCTTGCTCGTCCTGGGGTCAGCTTCCGACTCTGCTGAAGCTGATTTAGAAAGTACTGCGGCTGACGAGGCCCTCAAGCACACCATCCAGGGCCTATACCGCCTCTGGAACACTGGGTCCAAGTCCCAAAAGGACTTCTTGGCTCTGGTGCAACAAGCTATAGAGGAGTAGTGATGTACTTTTAGCGATGCCTCTGCTATCGTACCGGACCCCTCATTCATCTGTCATAGCTTAATCTTTCGCGTTCCGCGAGTATAGCCTAGAGTCTTGAGACCAAATTTCACCCTCTTTACTTGTCAACCTCACAATTGCCGTAGGGTCGGAGACACCCATTGCGAGCGAGGTTAGTGCCATATTACCCGGGAGTAGCCAAAGCGGGAAGAATAGACAAGTGAGGTCATATCCCACGTCAAGCACAAGTCAGTTAGTCAGACAACATAGTTTTGGGTCTCAATAAAAGCGGAGGCTAGTTATCGCGAGAAGTACCACAATTGTAACGATTCAAATAGGACAGAAGCAACCCGGAATATTTATCAACGGCGGACGAAAACAAAGCGAAGATGCGACATTGGAAACTAAATATCCGACACAGAAATGCTCCAATGTTGAACATAAATTGCATATCAGCAAAGGAGCGGAAAACAGAAGGGCCAGCCGGGTGCTTGACTGATCTGGTTCTTCTAAGCATTGTCAACCAAAGGCTCCGGCCATAGCCACTTGTCCGATGTTGATCATCAAGTTGGTAAAGGCCTCAAGATTCTGAACGCCACTTCCGATCTCCGGACTTGGGGTCGGGTAAGCAGAAGATGAAACTGCTGAGGACGTTGATGTAGCCTGAGTCGATGTACTACTGAGCCGCGTCTTCGTGGTAGTCGGACGCGCCGTTGAGGTTACTTGAACGTGGGAAGTTGTGGGTTTGGGAGTAGGTTTATGTGTTGCTTGCTTAGGAGGGGCTGCAGCGCCAAACGACCAAGTACCATCAGTGACCATATCTCTCCCTGGGCCGACTATATGGCTTAGAAGCCCGGGGCTTAGATCAATGTGGTTGGGGTCGCAGCCCATGCACTGCAGAAAAAAAAGGTCATACAAACACGGCCGCAAAATAATGTGCTTGGCTCACCTCGTCTACAACCGTAGCCTGGACGACTTTGCCATTATAACTGATGGAAATAGTGTCGCCACAGTGTGCGCCGCCATTCCAGATCTAGTGCTGGCAAATCAGTGGCGAAGTTAAACAACGAACAAGTGGCATACGAGATGACTTATTGCAACAATCTAGATGTGATAAATAGTCAGCCGGCTAAGGTGCCTAAAAATCGGGCGGAACTTACAAAATCATTATCACCATTGTAACCTCCACATGCTCCTCTGTTCAGCATCAACATCACTTCGTTAGGGATACCAGGTACATTAGAATAGCCAAGCTCACTTACTGGCCAGGGTGGAACCAGGTAAAAGTCGCGCCACCACCTCGTTTAGCGATTGGATCGCCCGCCATGCGAGAGCGTCTGTGTCTCTTGCGTACTCGGTGTGAATCACTGTGCAACTCCTCAAGCCCACCGTAGGGCAATCTCTGTGTACCAGGCACAGTATGAGATTCATCTGCATCCTGAATTACAGGGGTGACAGCGCCCGCGGTAGTGACATTCGATTGGGAGAGCTGTAGCTCCATCATCTCGTGTAATTCCTTCTCTAGCCGATGTAACCCACGATCCATGATAGTATGGTGGAAAGTCGTGGTAAGATAAAGATGAAATAGCAGGAAAGCGCATCCAAAGACTCCAATAACGTAGAGCGGGCCCCAAGCCGAGGCTTTTAACTTCGACGGGGCGGGTTCAGCTGGAGAGTTCACTGTCGGGAGTCCTCCTCCGACTCTGGTGTAGATAGTGCCAGATTCGAATTGGTGGGGATGCTTCTTGAAATCCATTGATTTACGATTAAGTAGGTTGGGGGGTTGAATGAGGTAAATTGTCAGGTGGAAAGAATGACGAGGGTTGGGCAAATGAGAGACAAGTCGAAAAAAGTCGACTAGAATGCCGAATCCAATGGGAGAGCACACTCGAGAGACAGCGGGGATGCTGGGAGAAAGAGAAGGGAAATAAGGAGGTCAAGGTTGAAAAACGGGGCGACAAATTTCCCGCCCTTGCTTACAACAAGGCCATCACACGGAGACCGGGATCAGGCACGCTAACTCCGGACCTCAACAAAGCGGATGCGCTGAGTCCAAGGCCACTGGAGGGTCGCTGTACTGTGCCACCACGTATTTATAAACACCCCAGACTAACTGTATGACTGGTGGAGACTAGCTAGTATTTTTTTCTGCACAGAGGTGTAGAAGTCACACAAACCCAGATGCCGTGAAGGCGGCGCTATTTTTGGGACAGTTACCCTAAAACTAGATTTGTGTAGTACATACATAATGCTGGAATCCCTAGCAAGTGGTAGATTGGATATCGATATTGAGGTTGCCTTGCTGTCGTGGGTATTGGAAAGACAATCGCAGAGTAAACCAACATGTGTGCTCACGAAGGACGACAGTGTGCCTCTGGCGGTTGTGGCAATATCAAATGCATTGACCCCGCTGGCCTCGCAAGCCTCTCGATCTGGTACGGTCTACAGGGTGGTTGTAATCAAAAAAGATCACAAGACGGTTAGATGTTGAGCTCTTACGCCGCCAAATGCTGCAGTCTTGCAATAGTTCGCTGGATGAGTAGCAGGGCAGCTACGTTTGGCCCTGAGCACTCGGACTATGTGAAGCAAATGTAGATATAGCGCACGCATCAATGATTTTGACCTTGATGGTATTTCCAGTGCATGCTCCCCTGGTTTCTCCATCGAGAGAGCTGGTGCCTACGTGGTATGAACATAATAAATATGTGTACAGAGATAAGTCTTACGCACATCGGACGTTGAAACACTTCGAGGCTAGGGTGAAAACTATAGCATTTATCGTATCCTGTGATTCACTCACATGTCCACATTGTTGCTCATTGGCACAGGCCGCTGGTAAGCCTCAGCAAACTGGCTGAGGAGATTCGGGAAGAAAGACTTACGTCCGGTACAGTCAATGCAACTTCCACGGCCATTACTTGAGTGGTAATTATCAATTCACGGTCCAAAAGTCACGTCGGATCGTCCACAACTGACCATTTACTGGCATCCTTGGAGCCAGAGCACCGAGAGCCCGTCCAAAGAGGAGATAAGTCGCTCATTGCAGCAGCAAAGATCCCGTTCCCCTGAGAGTTGGAGGGGGAAAATCCTATAACAGTGAGTCGGTGGCAGACGGAAATGAGGGACAGCTTTGGCAGTGGGGAAAGCCCACACCTGGACAGGCAACACCAGTCTGGGTTCCATACTAGCAACGTCTGTAAGACAGGGGTTTGAAAGTTGATATTGTGCAGGGCAGCCATACATCGTTAAAGGTCGTGACTCCAGCAACAGCCTCGACGCCCACTACAGTTGAGATCAGGGTTAAAACCAAGGTAAGCATCATCTTGCTAGGACTGCGGAGTTGTCTAATTTGGTTTTGCTAAAGGTTTTTATGCTGTCTCGGGATGAGATGATCATACAAAACGCAACGCTTCAATTCCCAGAGGCCGGAGTAACTTTGGTTGCTCATATACCTAGAGAAGCAAGTTTCATAAATATTTGCGATCCTGTTGGAGCGCAGGCTCCTTCTGGGATGCCATTATTACATGTCCTGCGAGTGTGAAGGCCAAGAGAGGCCAAGGGAGAAACTAATGTCTCCGTGATATGAGAATGAATCGTCGACATCCTCCGAAAATATTCCAATTCGCTGGAGGTAGTATTTTCAAATATAGGTCAGCTATTCAAATTCTGGCTTCCCGTGGTAGGTGATTTTTGACAGGTTTTGGCCCTTGCCCGGTTGACGGGGACATTAACGTGGTGTACTATGAGTGAGCTATCAAGGCGTGAAGACATTGGAGAGGGGCACGGGCGGACGCAGATAATGCGAATGGAGATCAGGGTCATATGTATGTACGTATAGGGTCAACGAGGAATCAGTAAGCGTATGTCGAAGCAAAGCCAAATCATTATCAGTCAGATTTCGAAGGTCGGCGATGTGACAGCGTAAGATAGAGGTTAAGCGTCGTCTGAGGTCGATTTTTCAGCAACTCCTTCGGGATAATCTTCCCTAATTGGCAAGGGCGGTTGGTTGGACAGCCGCTACGTTGCAAGATTTAGAACACGAGATGAAGCCAGGGTGTTGCAACGGACCTTAAAAGCGTATTTACAAACCAAGTACCCCTTCGAATTGAGCCCCTTCTCCATCCAAGCCTGTGTGTTATTGTCAGTTCGAGAAGTTTTGAGTTACAGGTGTAAATGGACCTTTTCTACGGTGTACAGGCCATCATATCGGTACCTGTGGTAAATGAGTGTGAGGTCACAGATTCAAGGTACTACGACGACCCTTCGCTCGGAGCATATCTGGACTTGAGCTTGAAGCCACGTATGACTCGGACTGGCTTTTTGGTCTCAGAAGAACGCTTCATAAGCTGCTTCAGCTACGTAAGGTAGGGCACCCGACAATGCAAGTTACCTTCAGGATTTTGTTGAACTAAAAGAGGGTTTAGTAAAGCCTCGAGGTAAAGTGAATGCAGCGTCAGCGCACCTGATTCTCAAATGATTGGTCTGAACTCTGTGGTGCCGTCCGGAGCTGCCAAAGGGTTTAGTCCATACGTCAAAAAAGCAGAACAAGGGTTCCTCAACATTTTTCGGAGCCGTTTTTGTTCCTCGAAGATCACGACCTCCTAGATATTGGCGAGACGTTCAGTTATTTCCACTGGGGAGGTTACAATTAGTCATACCCGATCCTGTGTAGGTGCTGTCGAAAACTTAGATCTTCAGTGAGCCTTGTTTGATTCCTAAGATTGAACTCACAAAGCATAACCCAAGTCAACATCGTCATCATAACCTCCACTGAGGGCAACACTATATGCCCCTTGGTCACTTCCAGATATACCACCTACCCAAGGGCTATCAAGGCATTAGCGCCAGCTGTGCAGGACCAGACACAAACCACGTACGCATGAATTGCGTCTCGGCTACATGCTTCTCTCGTCAGCCACCAAGTACCAACAGTGATATTGGGGATGTGCCCATAAGTTTTTCTAACGGGGGAAAAATAGTGAACTGAATGGCCATATCGAATAGAAATTTGAACTGACGGGTTGTGCAAGCGTTGACCTGCCTCACGTCCCATAGGTCCATCGTTTCCCGACGTTCTTTTTCTCGCAATAGGTTGAGGAACGTCTACTTTCAGTTCGCTGGTATAATCAACTTGTTTTCCCGCGTTACGGGAGCTGCGACGGATGCCAGGTGTCGAGCGCTCATTATCGGCTGTCTTTTCCTCTTGAACGCGCTGAACTTTCGCGACTGGTCCTTCAGTGTCGTCTTGTGTTGCTTTACGCTTTTTGGGGGAAGCTTGTTTCCTTGGTTTCTCCTTAGGCTCGAACATTGGTTTATCAAGTCCCATGCTTTGCAAAATAGCCTTGTTCTATGTTGATGGCGTCAGCTTGGAGGTATCAAGGGAAAATATGGGTTAAGATGCCTTGGCTATATTGCGGGCCCTTGTCTCTTCGTATTCTGAAGTCATTTCTTTAGGATAAACCGAATTTGGGCAAGGGGAATTGAAAATGGAAAAGGGAGCTTTGCGTCGAACAATTTCAAAAAACTGAATATTGCAGTCACGTGACCGCGACAATGACATCAGGGAATATTATGGTACTTTGTGGTCGTTCTATCCACTACCCATAAATCTTAAAACCGCACAAGTGCCAACCCAATGGAGGAGCCCTGAGCTGAACCAATGGTAGCGAAGTGCTTACTATTTGATTCTCCTCAACTGTGACACAAAATTAGGTGCAAGCATTATCAATATTCGAGTCACTCACGCGTTCCGTGTTTCTGAAAATCCGTTGGTCTAAGCTGCTCGTCTTATCTGTGATATGATCAATGCGTTCATTCTGCTTGTCGAGCTCTTGACCCATAGCTGATCCGAGCGCTTTGAGTCGTCTCGTGACGTCGTTAATCTCAGTCAGATTATCGTCGAGCTCGTCCTCCATTTCGTCATCAGATGCAGTTGCTTCGAACTGGTAGCGTTTCCTCTGTTCTGTTCTATCACTCTTCTGCTGAGCAGTGGGAAGTCGACGACTACCGCCAATGCCTTTCTTCATTGTCATTCCGACCATAGGTAGTGGCTTTCCCCAAACGATTCTGCGTCTCTCTGATGTCCATCATCGCCTTCTCTCTTTCGTCTCTTTCCTCGTCGAAACGAGCCTGAATTTTGGCTTCCTGAGCTGCGCGCTTGCCATCTTTGTTCCATGTGATGACAGGCCTGAAGATGGAACGATTCAACTGCTTTAATTCGTCGGTCTTATCCTCTGCGCGAAGGGAGTGCCCTTTGGAGAGGTCCAGGTGACGCTCGGTATTGGCCAGTTTCTCTGCAAGCGATAGATAAGAAAACAGTACAAACATACAAGTATAAAAGCATACCTGATTGGTCTCCGAGCCTCGTCAATGTGTTCCTCGCCGTTTCTTCCGCCTCCTGTGCCATACGTAGAGCATTCCTTGTCGAGTTGACGCTCTCTTGCTTCATGAATCGAGTCTGCTGTTTAATGCCCTCAACGTCTTCTTCAGTTTCTTCTCCTGGGTTGGGAGGTGATCGGGTATTGGGCCCATCAAAGAACCTCCCAGACCCAGATTTCTGCGGGTTATAACCAGCAAAAAGCTCGCTACGGTCTTGCTGGAGATTGGCTCCTCCTCGGGCATAGATGTCGGTGGGTACTCTGTTTCGGTAACTATCCGTTGTGTCTGCTGGGCCCTGCTGCGCAGGATATGTAGTTTGAGAACTAGCCCTGCTTATTGGTGGTGTGTATGAGGTGCTGTAAGGGTCGCCATCCCGGCTGGCGACATAGGTAGCGGAGGAAGAACGGTACGAGCTGGGGTAGTTACTCCCAGGAGGCGGCGTCTGCTGTACAGGAGGGATCAGGTTCTCATCTTTGCGCTTGAAAAGAGGCATGGCAGGTGGGAAGAAGTGAAAGGGAGTGTTGACAACGAACGACGATCGGCTGCGCCTATATATCGGTCACACGTGACATGCACAGGTTATCATAACTAGGCCCTTTTCTGTCTTTTCGTCGATGCTACACCTCCCGGCTTGCCAACAACCGTCACTCCTTTCCCAACTTTGACAATACTTTGCAACGCCGCCTGTTTCTCCTTTTTGATGCTGCCCTTGCCTTTGAGCGCCTTCGCCTTGGACACCTTGCCTATTTTCTTCTCCAAAGTTTCGCGCTGTTTCCTTTTCGCCTTGCGTTCCTTCGCCCGCAACGTCCGTTTTTCCGCTGGTGTGAGCTCACTCCGAGAGCGTGTTTCAGATGACACTGGATTAAAGATCTCTTCTGGTGCAAGAACGGTCGAGGCTGCTCGTGTAACAGGTAGTGCCGACTCTACCAAAGTCGTAGCAACGTTCGATAGCGTGGATATCACCGTTTTCGGCTAGATATCCCTTTAGTCATATAACACGAGATAGTTCAAGAGCTGTACCTGTTTAGGTGTGAAATGGGCATTACATAAGGCATCGAGCTTGTTGCATATCTTTTCCCATTCCTGTTCAATCTCCTCATGCTCTTTTCGAACTTTTCCATCCCGATCATCTACCAGACCCCCTTGGCTGGCCACGTAGTCGTTCTCGTATACTTGTGCCAATGACAGTGTTGATTTCGTATCTTGCAACTCCAGTAGATGAGAGGGCAGAAAAGGTTTGTCTTCCAAGGGCCGAATGCGGACGACGTCGTCAAACCGGTTCTCGAGAATCCGCTCTCTAATCCTTTGTTCTAAACCTTGAACTACTTCTTCGGATATCACGGGCACGGGTTTCATAACGCGTTCAAATTCAAGGTCCTCCTCAAGCAACGAATTTTGGGGTCGCGATCGACTACCTGCCTCCCCGGAGAGAACCCAGTCCTTTGTTGCAACATTTTCTGCCTCCAACTGTGCTATCTGCTGTCGCAATGCTTTTTGTCGCTTTTCGTGAGATGTCACGCCTATTGTAGGAAATAGTGAGATTTGGAACGAGCACAAACGAGGACTTCATACCATCCTCTATAGCAGGCTCAACATCTTCAGCGAAAAGGTCATCCTTGAGTCTTTCGATAATATTCCTAGTATCTTCCGTTTCTGAGTCCTGATCCCCCAACGAAGATTCGACCGCCGACATCTCTACATCGCTTTCCGCCGCCAATTCATTATCCTCCAAACCCAGTTCGCTATCGCCATCCTCATTCTCTCCCAAGAAGTCGATCCCGCCATCAGGTTCGTCATCGCCCTCATCGTCTTCGTCAGAATCATCCATTTCGTACATAAGACGCAGCGGGAGGTTTTTCCCCTTAGCCTTGATTTTTTTGACCCTGACTTGATCGTGAAAGCGGACCCTTCCCCCGCCGACCGGTGTGCCCCTCACCTTAGAACGACGATGTTGTGCTGTAGAGACAGAGGTTCGCGGAGGTTCAAAATAATCTCGGTAGAACACCCCTGCGGCGATAGGTTAACGGAGAATAGAGCATAGTCTCTCCCAAGGGACGCACCTCCCGTGTCTCTGCCATCGTCTAATTGGTCCTCAACTGGAGCGAAAAGGTCCACCGACGAGGCCGAGTCGTCCGAGTCGTCTGAGCTATCTGCTAGATGACCACGAGATGAAGATCTAGCTTCTGCCCGTTCGGTTTCTGCGTTAAACGCATCCAGCTCAAAGAAGCCGTCGTCGAGACCACGGGATCCTTTATTTTTTGAGAGTTTGTTCGGTCGAATGAAGTCAAGCAAGGTGTTTCCGCTCTCCAAATCAGAATGCTCTTCGTCAGACGACCGAAGGTGGACAATGTCTTCTTCGTCCTCCTGTGTACTATCCCCCAGTTCCCCGCTTTCACCACTCTCGGAGGTTCCGCTATCGTCTTCCAGATCCATCTCCTCATTCAATTCCGCTCGGAGTGTGTCCACATCAATATCCAGGGTTTCAATCACCTCGGACAGATTACTTTCTTCCTCTTCATTCAAAGATTCGCCTTCCTCATCCTCCTTCCCAGGTCCTCCTTCTAGTGTATGATCCAGCAGGTTACAGACTGCATGAGCCCTGAGGTCGAGTTGCATCCAGATCTGCTCTGAGTCAATGCCTTCGATTAGCAAGGACGACAGAGGTGTAGGCTCAAACTCGTGCAAGACGGGGGAACGAAGTATCTGGCCACTTGATTTTGCTTGGGACCTGGTTTGCGGCGCTTGAAGTGGATTGAGAGACACCAACAGGTTGTCCACGGGCCCCTTGGATTCACTTTCTACTGCCAACGCTGTATATAATACTTAGTGGGGGACGAGTCCAAGGTGGTACTTGTACATACACAAATCGAAAATATATTTAGCCGCCTGGAGTGCTGCATCCTGGAGTTGTTCATTCCCGAGCGCAATCGATTCTATCTGTTCTTCAAGGCAACTTGTAACGGCTTGGAGTTGATGAGGAATAGTTAGCGGCTCGGGTGTAGACATGTCTCGTGATGGGCCAAGTATTTTGAAAAGCTGCCCTACGCTAATGATGATTGTTTGCACGTGCTTGGTATCGAGTCCCGAGAATGGTCCGCCCCAATCTGCTGTGGAATTTTCACCACTCGCTACGTAAATGCCAACACAAGGCAGCGAGCCGCGTGTGAAGGTTGGGAGTGCGGAATACTTGCCGCATCATTTTCACTTACTATAGGAACGGTTATTTTCATGCGGACCTGCTGACCCTGTACTCGACCCTTTCCATGAGCTGTTTGGACGGGCCTGAGAGTGTTCTACGTGAGGAAGTGCCTGAAAAAGGGTTACTCACCAAATTGGGCTCTGTTGCTCGCAGTGATGATGTGTGCTATCATCCGGCAGCGTCTGACTATCGGCTCAAGTTTGTGCTTCGTGATCCTGATTCATCAACGCGCTTGAAAGTCACTGTTGGACGGCTTTTGGGTTCTCGCGATGCAGATGTGGCCCAATAATACTTATGATTGATGGTGGGGCTGATGCGATTGCCATTTTGCTACCTCGTATCCTCGTGCCTCCATTTTTCGCCATGCGGGTCATTCCGTCTACTCCAGATTGCGGCTTTCACGCTGCTTAGCATACCTCCCTGCCGATCCACCCGACGGCCCAAAGTTGCTCGCCTCGGGGTTTCCTTTGTTCGGCATGCTAGAGGCATCTCCCTGGGCTTTCAGTTTGGGACCCTCGGCTCCAGATACCGACATCACACAGCGCAGACACGGAAGAACGCCGATACAGGCGTCTGGCGTGACTTCGATACCAGCCACCCTAATCCCTATATGGACTAGTATAAAGCGCTTACCTGTGCCACATCCAACATGCTGAAGGAGCCTCTCAAAATTTCTTCCTCAACACTTACTTATATGATCCTGCTGCAATGAGGTCTTTCTTGACACTCTCCTACGCTCTCTTCCTCCACGTTCCTTTGTTTAGCCACGCGCTCGTCCAACCAATCTCATCTGGAGTATCGACGCCAACCTCGACGCCTCTCTCGGTATCCTCCCATGCCGTCTCTTCCACCTCTCATACCACACAATCCCAAGTGTCCTCTTCTCTGTTACCGATCCCATCTACGTCCGCTTCGTCCGCCCTCAATTCGACTACAATCGCATCACCCACTTCAGCTGCAACTACAGCCAATGCCACAACGGCTTCGCCATCTCAACCAACGCAGACACTAGACCACGGAACCTTGGAAGAGCTACAGTTGGTGCAAAGCAGACGCCTCAGCAATATTGTGGGTCCGCTCACTGGCGCTGGCAATATCCCGGACTGGCAAGTACACCCGGTCCCAATCTTGAACGAAATACTTAATTCGCTTGGCTTAGGTTATCTTCTCTTGGGGCTGACGGAAAGTGGCCCGATAGTGAGGTCGACTATACCACAGGATGTCCCGCTCGCCGAGCCAACTGGCCAGCCCAAGAACATTGGCAGCGTATCCGTAAGTTGCCCTATTGAATCATGTTGGATAGAGGTCCTCACATAGTCTTAGTCGTTATGGCAGCTGCATGGCACGGCGGATTGAAGGGGGGTGATGATTTTGTCAAGGATGCCAACCTCCGTGCCAAGATCTCTCTAGCCATGGATTACTGGTTTGGGCGTGACATCACCAATCTTGAATGCATGATAAACGGTGGTACCGCAACCTGCCCCTGCTCCAACCTAGACAACACTCTTTGGTACGCAGTTTTCCGAACGACATGTATTGATGCAGCTGACAATGATTCTTGAAAGGAACACCAATTGGTTCTCTAATGTTTGTCCGCTCTTAGTCATCTACCCTATTATCGCTTATCCCGTTATCTCAGGTTATATTGATACCAGAACTTGTCGGACCAACATGCTTACTCCTCAATGGTACTCTCACTGCATCGCAGTTCGGCCATTGCTCCAATATGACAGGTCGATCCTACGCTTTATTCGGCCGTCCCTTCAATGAAGTCAGCTTTTTGACGGGAGCAAATACGCTTGATGTCGCTAAGATTGGCATCGACGATGCGTTGCTTACTTTGAACGTTACAATGATATCGGATGCGTTTCGAAGGATACACGATGAAGTTGTGATTCAGGATGCTATCAAGGCCGACGGTATCAGGCCTGATGGATCATTTGGTATGATGCACTCACAATCAAATGTTCTTACGTTTACATTATTACACGTATCTCAAGGGCAACATGGCGGTATTCTGTATAACGGAAATTATGGTAAGTCTACCGTCCGCTTAAATCATTCGCTGCTTCTGAACACCCCCCAGGCAAGGATTTGTAGGTTTTTTTTTTTAATGATCAACGAGGGCTTTGTGCTTAGGCTCATGTTAAAGTACTAATGATATCCTGGACCTGGAGATTGAGGCGGCCCAAACGGAGTTCGCTGCCAACGCAGAATCCCAGTCTGCCCTTGCCACTCTTTTCGACGGCGATCGTTGGATGATATATCGAAACACTCTCACCGGTGTATTACACTGGGACTTTGTGAGTCATGTGCTTCCTTATGCAACGCAGATTACTTATTGAATATTCAGTCTGTTCTCGGACGTTTCATAAGCTTCCCTGTCGTCGACGATCAGTACGAGTTTGTAAATTTTTTTTATCACTTATATGCTGATCCTCATATTCAGGGCTACTGGAAGCATTAAAATGAACCTCACAGAGATTGGAGAACTCGGACGGCTTTGGAACTCACCTGACCTCACTCAATTTGCCGATAGCCTCTCGGGGGAGGACAAGAATGCCAACGCCGGGAAGCTGAAAGGCAACCGCATGTTTTATACCAATGACTACATAGTTCGTCCACTTTTGAGTACATTTTTCCCGGTGCTCACGATATAATAAGGTCCACCGCGGTCGGAACTACGTCTCCACAGTCAAGATGTTCTCTACCAGAACCAAAAACACAGAATGTACCAACTTACAAAATGTATGTATCGTATTGTCAGCGTAGACTGTCAGTTCTGAAAGCCATCGTTTATTCAGCCTTTGGGTTTTCACCTTTCTGATGGTGTTCATTACACCTACCTCAAAGGGAATGAATATGAAGACATTTCGGCCGCCTGGGACTGGAACTTAATCCCCGGCATAACTACGGATTATGGTGCAACCCCGCTCTCCTGTGGTCAGACAGAATTTACTGGAGTAGAAAAGTTTGTTGGTGGTGTCTCTAACGGTGATGTTGGCATCGCTGCCATGCGTTACACCAATCCCTTAACCAAGGCCTTGAAATGGCAAAAGGTCTGGTTTTTCCTCGAAGACGATGTTCAACACACTATGATCTCAAACATTACATCTACATCCGGCAAACCCGTTTACTCCGTCCTTGACCAGCGTCGTCATAGCGGGACTATCTTCATCGATGATGGCGAGAAACTTCAAACCGCCTCTTCCCTTGTTAGCCCAACCACCCTTTGGCACGGTGACGTCGGATACACATTTTCCGGTCTGGGGGATAATGATACTCTTCACGTTGAGGCTGGAGAGAAGACCGGTCCATGGTCCGCGATTGGGACGTCTACTCAACCCCCCGCCACGGTGGATCTCTTCGCTGCCTGGATCGAGCACGGCGGCCCTTTAGGGTCACTTTCCTACACCATGTTCCCCGGAACCACCTTCGACAACTTCCTCCAGAAAAATATGCAGCTCCGTCTTCAGTCTGCCTCGAACGATGGAAGTGTAGCAGCAATCTTTGACGACGCTCATAAAACCGCCATGGTCGTATTCTGGGAGGCGAGTGGTGGCTCAGTTACACTCACTCCAGCAAAATTTGCCCCCATCACTATCACTTCTAATGGCAACATCGCACTCATTTATCGCTTTGGTGACAGTGCAATCTTCTTATCTGATCCTTCGCAGACCTTGGATGCGGTGGAGGTCAATTTGTCTCTCGACTCAGGGAGGAAGCCTCCTCAATGGGGCCCTCACCGGTCAAAGAAATTTGTTATAGCTCTTCCAACTGGCGCTTTAGCGGGCAGTAGCGTACGCCAGGACTTGTAAACTCAAATGTGGTTTTTGCTAGGATTGGATATGCTTCACATACTTACACCTTTTGTGTGAAATATACCTCAACTTTGAAGGACCAGTCGTAGCTTTATACAGAGTACACCGGAACAGCCATGTTGCAGGCAAATAAGGGCATGAAAAAGAATCAGAATACAGATTGCTCTGCGTACGTCTCTGGCTGCTGGTATGAGGTGTCCTGAGGTGCATATGGCTCCTCAGGTGCAGCAGCAACTGGCACAGCGATAGCCTCGCGTTGCTCAGAAGAGGGTTCAAGAACGACCTTATCAACGGGAGGCTCGAGGATTTGAACAGAGTCGGGTAGGGGCTTTCTGGGACCAAGTTGACCTTCAGGATCCATACCTTTCATGCTAATCGTTTGTCAGCAGCTGTCGAAAGTTCCGATGACAAAAAACCCACATTTTCACTTTGATACCAAGGACGCCCTGTCTTAGCAGGACATGACGGACGGCATAATCGACGAAGTCGCGGACGGGTTGGCCAGAATGAATCATGAAGCCATCAGTAAACTTCATGGATTTTGCGCGGGCAGCGCGGAGTTTTCCAGACACTACAACCTCACAACCCTTGGCGCCGGACTCCATAACAAATCGAAGGACACCATAGCAAGCACTAGAATAGATAATCAGGGGGAAGGGAAGGAAGTAGATCTCTGCTAACGAACCGGCGAACAGCAAGACCTCCAAGGAGTTTGTACCGCAAACTTTCGCATTGAGCGACGGCGGAGAGTCCGCGGTACTGGACTTTTTCAGCGTAAAGTTCGAGAGAATTTTCTGGGAATTTGAATCGTTTTTGAACGAGGGCGGTTAGTTCACGGATGCGACGACCTTTCTCGCCGAGGACTTCTTGTGTGTGAGTAGCACGAATGATAATCTGAGTGCCATCATCTCAGAAATGAGTCCCTCTTTAAAGGAAGTATGAAGGTGTGATACCTCTGTACGTGCGTGGGTGACGCGCACATCACAGCCAGAGTATCCCTCCTCTGCGAGTTCGCGGGTGAAGAATTCGTTCAATTCGGCGCGGAAAACACCATCGGCAACGAACTTGCGTTTCTTGCTGATCTGTGCGGCCATTTTGCGGGTCTGCCAGGGAATAGATTGCGAAGGGCGGCGATGAGTAATTGGAAGTGGGTGGCTGGTAAAGCTGCACAGTTATTTCGCTCTACGCCGAGCACGTGACTACAAAAACTACGTCGAATTCTCGTTTCTTTCTTTCGTTTGTTTCAACGTTACTTGCTGGTGAGTGTCGCTCTACATACTTTCTCTCCCTTTCCAACGATGAGTGTTGTGTTTCAACCATTTTGGCACCTCTTAGTCGACTTGGATTGCTCGGGCTTCGCCCTTGCGCTCCACTGACATGAATGACTGTCTGACCCCTTGCCGTCACACTCCGTATAAAACCATGGCTAACCTTGATGCCATTCACAGGTCTATACTCAAAGAGAAATGTATCCTTTGTTGAATATCATCAACCGTAGTTATTGCCTAATGGACGAGTTCATTCACGAATATGCCTGCTGCGCCCATCCCACTTCCAACACACATGCTCGTACACAATACCTTCTCGTTCCTTCTCTTGAGTTCAGCAAGACCGGTAATGATTTGGCGAATACCAGCTAAAGGGATTCAGCACAAACGGCTATACCACAAATCAAGAAAGACTGACTGAATCCAACAGGATGAGTGACTGCGATTGAGCCGCCGCTGCGTGAGTCTGTTAGTCTCTGGGTCTTCGCGGAAGGGAAATCGAAAAAAAAAATTTACTTGGGATTGATCTTCTCTACGGGGATATTTAGTTGTTCAACACAATAGGCAAACTGTGATGCAAAAGCCTCATTGATCTAGAGGCCAATGATTTAACGTTAGTAGTACTTGAAACACCTGGTCTAGATTCTTGCCTCGTAAATGTCCACTTCTTCCTTTCGCAAACCCACCGCCTCCAATACCTTAGGCACAGCATAAATCGGCGAGATACCCATATGCCGGGGCTCGACACCTAAAATCGATATGAGTGGGGACCTCGTACACTCACGGAATTTGATTCACCGGTGAGCGTACTGGCAACCCACTTGCCGATGATCTTCATGCCTTCTCTCTCAGCCCGGTCCCTGGTTGTCATCATAACCAGACCGGCACCGTCTCCTATACCACTCGCGTTTCCTGCGGTGGTAGTCTGAGGCTCCCATTGAGGAAACACCGGTTTGAGTCCTGCGAGACCCTGTTCTGTCACGCCAGCTCGGATGGTGTCATCAACGGAGATGACAGAATTCTGGATCTCGATTGGCAAAATCTCGTCAGTAAACGAGCCGCGTTTGGCAGCCTGGTATGTTTCAGTTGAACAGACAAAATTCTGTTACAAAGATACAGGACATACCTCATTCGCTCTGGTGTGTGAAAGAAGAGCGTAGTGATCTTGTTTTTCTCGTGAGATATTGAAGTCCCTGGCCACATTCTCTGATGTCCAGCCCATTGGCTAACTTGAAGCTTAGTAAGGGGCCTGTGACGAACACGACATGCTCACTTACCTGTATACAGTCGTTGGCGTGCTGGTCCTGATTGATGATACTCACGACTTCAGGTGTCGGACGAGGACTTGAAACTGTATTTTAGGGAACGTTCTGAATAAGGGTTTAGTTACTACCTACTTGAGGCTCATATTTTCCGCGGCAACAGCCCAGCCGAGCTCGATTTCTCCTGCTTGGATAGCATGGGCAATTGTTCGGACAGCCATCAAACCAGAAGAGCAAAGGCGATTAAGAGTGGAAATTGGCACGGTGTAAGGAATACCAGCTGCAAGTGCCGCCGCTCGAGAGATATGCAAGGGCGAAGGCGTATGGCACGTTGCTGACAGAGTTATTTAAAATCTCCCTTGCTGGTTTAAACAAGAAGTAAAAATACCCCTCACCAACACAGATATCATCGAGTTTGGCCGGGTCCAGCCGAGTCACCTCAAGAGTGGCCTGTTTGCGGAGTGGTAGTCAGAAAGTACCGGGGGAAGAGAACGTATATTCACACCTTGAAGAGAGCATAAAGCAACTCATCAACAGGTGTGTTTTTCCATTGGCCCTTGAATGCTCTCCCCAGAGCAGTTCGCCTGGCGAACGTTATAACAACATCTTCCGGATTCTTCTGAAGAATGCTGGACAAGCCTTGAGGACGAGCTCGAGTACTCGCAGCCCGGGACACACGGGGACCGATCGTTCGCAAGAATGACCTTGTTGGCAGCGACAACATGGTGGGTGGTGAAGTATCGTCGCAAAGACTCTGGTGTTATATATACAGTCCAGGGCGTCAATGATCTATTCACACAGGAAGGATCTAATGAGACGCGTAGTCGGAAGAATGATAATCCAAAGCGACGACTACAATTCCTCGCTCGGATGCTCACTACTCTAACCGGAAGTGAACTACTTATTGCAGTCCAGGGTATGGAAAGCCGTGATTGATAGTAGAGGTTGCTAATACTAAAGGCGCGACAAGTCAGGCCAGCCAAATGCACTACGGCTATGACAAGTCTGGAATGCTGGTCCTGTTCTTCGATTTCCACATCCGGTTCAAGTACGAGTAACAAGCGCTACACAGGTGGTGCGAGAGTTTTGGAGTACCGCAGCCAGGACAGTTGCTGATATCTGGCGCAAGAATTGAGTGGGGCGCCATGTCAAGGCTGGAAATATATACGCACTCCGCTTATCTTTCAGCCCTTTATTCGCAGACCGCATGGCTTTACGGGAGTGCGATGTCTTCTTTTTTGGAACAGCAAGTAGGAATGGTGGGAAGAGGTCGAGGAGCGACCGAAGGGAAGGCACTGTCCAGCCTAGCGCCGGTGTAGTCGCGGTGGAGGACGCAAGGACTATGCTGGTCGTGAAGAAAGGCCGTAGGACCGATGTCCTGACGATAGACGGTAGGAGAGCGCGTGCGTGATTGTAGAGAACAGCGGCCATGGAAGGGAAGAGGAGAGGCGGGTTGGGCCAAGGCTGGCAAAAGTTTGCACTCCGACGCGTGATCTGTGTAACTAACCACCACTTCTCGCAACGCCAACACCACCCGTCAATGTTCCGCCTCACCCGCCCTCTCTGCCAAGTCCTCAAAACCTCCACTGGCATCACCGGGCTCGCCGTCCACCCCAATCCCCTCCCCGAGCTCGTCAAGACCTACGAGTCCACTCTTTCTGCACTCTCCTCCATTCCGCAAACATCCGTCTACCGCCAGGGTACGGAGGCCCTCACGCGACATAAACTCAATATTGTGCAAGCCGCCGGTAGAGATGTTCTGGCTGCAGAGAAGCAGTTGAACGAGGGGCAGATAGAGGAGTCACTGGACATCGCCTCTAGCGAACTGCAACTTGCACATAAAATGGCCGAATGGAGAGCGTATGTGACAACCCAGATACCATTCATATGAAATCTGACAAAGCACTCGTGCTTCAGGTGGGAGGATCTCGAAGAAGCTCATGAGCCTGGTCAGTGGGAGTACTTTGGAAAGACTTCCTCATAGAGAGAGAGGAATGCGACGGATCGTAGGAATGAAATAGGTTAATTTACCAGCGAAATCATACAAAAAACTTTGTAAAATGTGTGATCTGTTGTGAGTGTCCGTACCCGCAAGGACGACTATTGAAAGACGTATTTTCGCTGTTTATAACCTACAAGAAGGCGACCGAATGAAATCCAACTCGTTCTCATACTTACCCTGCGCTAGGACCAAAAAAGATTCGCTGGAAGCAGGATTTGAACCTACGCGGTGAAACACCAAGTGATGAGTTTGAATATTCAAATCACTCGCCTTAACGACTCGGCCATTCCAGCTTGTACTTTCATGGATGGCTTATCATCAAGACCCCAAATACCTTCTCCCCTTCCCCCCATCAACTCAAACACCTTCCAAGTCTTGAGCATCATCCTGGACCTATTGTTTCAACACTATTTCGCAAAAAACACCTACCAGCACCACTGACAAATGGACTCCCTCATCCCTTTCACAACTTCAGGCTCCCTAATGGATTGCGTAGACAGTACGTCTACTACCTCAGTGACCAGCTTCCCGCCATATCCTGAGCCACTCGTCCCCCCTCCCGTATTCATCTCTCACCGTGCTCCGTGTCACTCGACTCTGCTCAGGAAAGATGCTTGTTGTTCTACGTGATGGTCGAAAACTTCATGGAGTGTTGCGATCCTATGATCAATTCGGTAGAAGCCCTCCCCCTTGCGAATGCATCTTTTGTCAAAAGGTTAATTACTTTCCTTCTAGCCAATCTCGTCCTTGAAGATACTGTCGAACGAATACACCACGGAGACGCTTTTGCCGAGAACTGGCACGGGCTATTCCTAATTCGAGGAGAGAACGTGGTACTCCTTGGCGAAATTGTGGGTTCGCCGTCCTTTTGCGTCTACTGGCATCATGATCTGAACTTGGGCAAGGATCTGGACAGGGAGGATGATGTGCCACTTCGACAGGTTGACTATCGTCTGTTGGAGCCATACGTTAAACAGGACACCGACCTAAAAAGGCAGCGAGATGAAGCGAAAGCCAAGATATTGTATGAGGAAAAGGGATTCTGCAAAGAAGGCGGTGAAGGAGATGGTTACTAGTCCAGGGGCTAATGATACTCATCCCTTTGTGAGGCAGTAAGAGATTAATATGGTATGCGTTTCTTATTAATGTAGCTACAAAACAAGCCATAAACGATACACATAGAAGTGCGAAAGCATCAAGATTGGGTCTTTATATGCGAAAACGAAGGAATAACATAAACATATAAAAAGTCGAATGGAGGAACCCTATAAAACCCAAGAGGAAATGTCAAGAGTCATAAAAATACATGGGGGCGTGATTTTACGATGCAGGGGCCTTGCGTTTTTTACCCTTCTTTAAAGTTTCAGTCGTGCCTTTTAATTTTGTGTGTCCGTTGGACAATTTCGTAATAGAGGATTTTAAGGGAACTTGTGAGATTGAGTCATTGGATTTTCGGCCACTGGGGTTGGTCAAGTCGTCCACGCGCTTGCGTAGTTGGCGCTCTCGAGCCGTCACCTTTGCTAACAGGTCTTCCTTCTTCTCCCTCTCTTTGCAGATATCCTTATACCGGAGAGTCTGCCAGCTGTGAAGCAGGTGATCAGTGTTGATATCACGATGAAAAAGGTAAGTAAACAATACCCAGTGTGACGCTTGCACGATTTGAGTCCAGGACACCACCATTCGCCCTCCTCTTCACTTTCATCGACCTGCATACCGCCACTCTCAGCCTTCATTGCCTTAATGTCGTCATAGCTTTCCAAAACTCCGGCACCAAAATCCTGCCACTCCTCATCTCCAAAACATAAACGCTGATCCCAACCACACTGGTCGATATGTTCCGCCCGTTCACTTGCAAGCTGGAGAAGGCGTTCGCGCCACACAAGGACTTGCATGCTACTCTTGATTTCTTCACGCATCTTGACAACTGGGTCCAAGAGTCCCCGGAGACGCTCAGTTTCACGATCCACCTTCCCCTGCTTCTTCTTCTCAAGCTCAGATTTAACCTTCTCGTCAACACAAACAGCGACACCCTCTCGTCGTTCAGCGTTCTTGACACTTTCCCAAAGCTCCTCTCTCTTTCCCCCCTTCTTTGCCCAGGCATCAATGCGGGACTGCATGTATTTGACACCACATTCGTCTGAGCAGTATTTGGAAAATGCACCGCGGGCGGGCTTGTGGCAAGCCTTGGGAGAATCGGGGTCCGGATGACGGAGGCCGTTAAGGCATCGTTGTTTGTAAGTTGTTTTCAAACGTAAGTGGCCGTTCTCTAATACCAAATCAGACATGGATATCGAAGCAAGGTGGGAGGAGAGGCTTACGCTCAATACACGGTGGGCAGAAAAACTGATCAACCAGGTCAACTTCGAGGTCTGGCATATTCACGCAGGTCGTGTGGTACCACTCGTCGCAACTGAGGTTATTTGTTAACCGCGAATTTTGACATGTACGCAAGTGGACATACCGATCGCAAGCAATCATAAAGCGATCCTCATCATACTTTGTCTTGCAAACACAGTAGAGTTTATCGTCTACAACCTCTGCACTATCTTCCTCCTCTTCATTTTTCTCTTCTGACTTCCGTTCCACTTCGGCATCAGCAGATCCAGCAGGTATGACAGAAGTGGAGCGAGAGCGAGACATGGTGGCATGGTTGATAGGTACGGATTTTTTGTTTGCCATGGCTGAGGATTTAGCAGTTTTCGCAGTGCCGGCATTGGAAGTGGTCGACGTAGGAGTAGTGCTGTTAGTGACAGCGTCACTAACTTTCGCGGCCGCCTTCTTTGTCGCCATAGCTTTAGCTTTCTGCTTGTTGCTTGCGGTAGCGGCCGGCGGGTTTGCCATATTCCCTGTCTTGCCTTTCGCCGAGGCCTGATGTGACCTCATTCAAAAACATGCCCGGGAACGTTTTGAAATCAAGCTTACCTTTCCTCCCGCATCTTTTTTCTTCTTGGTGGTAAGGGCTGATACCGTACTAGCGAGATCAGTTCTCTTTGCCGCTTCCTCCTTCTTTTTCTTTGGCAGTATGGGGGGTGGCAGAAACAAGCAACGTTGGCTCGCGATCTGATCCGGAGCGAGCTGAGGGTGGTTGAGCTGTGGGCGGAATAACAGATGGCGCAGAAACGGGTGGAGCAGGTATTGATGAATGACTAGAGTCGTCTATGTCCATCTTGAGCGTCGGTAGCTTGGACAGGGGTGGAGGTTGATGGGTCGGGATATTTGGGGTGGCAACTTTGCGACCGGTAGGTGGTGGTAGTGCTGGCCTTATCATCCACCAAGCTCAACAACTCATCCTCAACATCAACTGTCGCTTCGTCTACCTCCATCACGGCGACACTCAGGTCCTCGCTACCTTCATCCAGAGTCTGTGCAACAGCGAGATCAATATCCATGTCGTCAGGCTCGCGTTTGTGAACAAGAATCTCCTCTTCCTCCTCCTTTTCCTCCGCCATCAACTCCGCGAGTTCCCGTTCGAGTGCGGCGTCAGCGTCGGGTGAAACACTTCGAGGCCCTGTGACATCCGGTGGAGGGGTCTGTGCCTTGCGTTGTTCCACCTGTGGTTTGATGGGCAGTACAGGGCTTATAGAGGGTGAAAGGGAACGTGGAGGTTCAGGAGGTAATTGAGAGGTGGGAGATTGGGCATAGTGAACAAGTAGCCATTCGTGTGCATCTTCCTGTTGAGGTGGCTGTATGGCAGAAGCCATCTCCTTGCTGCCGACTTCGTGAGACTGCTGAGGCAAATTCTGGGCATCAGCAGCTATACGACCTGCGTCAGAGGACCGGGAACGGGCGGATTTTCCCCTATCGTCTCGAGGTAGCCTGGAATGCATGCATGAATAATATATCTATATTCAACATCCCATTCGCCAACGCACCTGGTGACAGTGTCCTTCCGGGAGTGCCCCTTTAGCCGCGGGGGCGACTCTAGGGAAGTAGCCTGGGGGGACTCCCTCTTAATCACTGTCGGCTCTCCTGCTTCGTCGCTCATCACTATATCAAGCGACATCTTGCGTAACCCGTCATCTGCTGATTTACGGGCCATAGATTCATCGAGCTTGGGGGGCAACGTGTCGCGGTTGCGAGATGTGGTCAAGATTCGCTCTTGGGAGAGCTTTCCCGCCTCTGCACGCACAGGGGATGTCATGGGCCGGAGGATCTCTTCTGTTGTCCCGGCCTGTGGTTGCTGTATATCCTCCACCTTTCGTAGGTCTGCAATAGCAGCTGCAGTGGCGGCTTCGTCAGCACGTCGAGCATCGTCAGATTTTTTTGCCGCCTTGGCTCGTCCAATTTGGCTCCCAGGCGGGGATCTCCTCCCCAAGGGGCTGATGATACGATGAATATCTGAGAGGTGCCTTTCCCTTTCCTTTTCTCTCTCGCGTTCAACGGCATCCCCCAGCCCGCCATGTAGCTGTTTCCTTCCCTGTCCTGACCCAGGTCGGCGGACAGTGGACGAGCCAGGACGGTGGGGAAGGTCAGTTGAAATGGGAGGTGGTAGGGCAACAATCCTGGGATAAATGGGCTCGGCAGACGATGGCGGCTAAACGAACGCAAACAATTTAGTTGAAATATATTCAAGCTTAAGTATTACGCACGGGAGACTCGGAGTATCTCTGCTTTTTAGTTGGTCGATTATCAGCAATGGGAGACAACGGCGGAGGGATGACTTGCAATGGCGAAGGAGGCTCGGGGTTGGCATGACGCTTTATCTGGACTGGGTCAGCTTTCCGGGGTAAAGGAAAGGGCCTCAAAGGCTGAGGAAGCTCGATTGCCGTAGGGGAAGTGACAGGGTAGTGGTGCTGGGTGGATGGAGCGTGCTGATGACTGCCTTCCGGTGGCGATCGACGCTGATCGGCTTGGTGAGATTCCGGACGGATTTCTTGCTGCTGCCTCTGGAGCTCTCGTTCGGCCTGCACCTGTCGCTCTTGGTCCTCTTGCTGACGGTGGACTTTGGACTGCTCTTCTACACGACGTTGTTCCTCCCGACGCCTCTGATCCTCTATCCAATGTTTTTCCTCACGCTGGCGCTGTTCTTCTGCTGCCCGAGAACGACGTTCATCCTCTGCCCGACGAAGCGCTTCTTGCTTTAGGCGAAGTTCTTCTTCCATGCGCTGCTTTTCTTCGAGATGTCGCTGCGCATCCTCTTGACGGCGGCGTTCGAGCTCTCGCAAGTGCTCTTCCTCCTCTAGACGCTGTTGCTGAAGGCGCCGCTCTTCTCGCTGGCGCTCTTGCTTGCGACGCTCGACCAAGAGCTGCTCCTCCTGCAATCGCTGTCTCTCCAACTTTTGCTGTTCAAGCAGCCTCTCACGCTCCAACTCTTCCTGCTGAAGCTGCTCTTGGAGACGCTTCTGGCGGTGGTTTTCTTCACGTTGGCGCAGTTCCCACTGCTCGAGCACTCGCTGACGCTCTATTCTCTGCTGCTCGAGGCGTTTATGGTCTATTTGCTCTTCCAGCCTGCGTTGCTCGATGAATTGCAGCTCACGCTCCCGCTCTTGGACGAGGAGCTGCTGCTGGCGGTGATCTTCGTCATACTTGTGGCGGGGTGGCCGAGGATAGGGAGAAGCAGGAGGATAGTCGTCGGATAAACGAGGGTCGTCGGTTGAGAGGGGACGGTGCCGGGACGCGTGAGAAGGAGGAAGAACTGCGGGATATTCACGTTGGTGGGCCAAGGAAGGACTTGTGATGGATTGGGTGGGGCGATAAGGATCATCGGGGGAGCGAGGCTGAAGGGGAGGTCTGGTGTGCGAATGATGGAGAAGAGGAGATGGGTGGTGGTCGGCGGGAGGAGGGTAGTCGGAGGTAGAGCCTCCGGCAGAGAGTCGCTTGCGTTCTTCAGTCGCGGCATGGACGAGGGCCTCGAGACCTGCAAAGGCCATTTTGTTGGGGATCTGAGGGCTGGCGAGCGGGTAGAGGCTGGTGGTGGGGCTGGCCGAGGAAGTGGTATTGGATCGAGACCGGTAAGTGTGGCGGGGCTGGGGTTGGGTCTGGGGCAGGACCTGGGAGTGCGAGGATGCGGGACGGTGAAGGAGCGGCGAGGTCTGGGTGGGCTGGTAAAAGGGCGATGCGGATGATCGGTGCTGGACGGGGGAGGCGTATCCCGGATGCAGCGGGAGAGGCGGTGGGGGCGGGGGCGGCAAGGGGGGCAGGCCCGCCAAGTGGGTGAGAGGGGAGTGGGATGGGGAGTGGGCGGGGGGGTATGCGTAGCCCCCAGCCGGGGAACGCGCAGAGAGAGAGGAGGAGGAGGAGGAGGAAGGGCGGGGAAGAGAGGAGGGGTGGGCTGGGTCTGGCTGCTGCCGGTGCGGGTGCTGGTGATGGATGAGGTTGTCTATGGAACGGGGCGGGGGGGGACGGTGGTGGGGTGGATCGGGATAGGGGCGGTGGTTGTCGGGGGGCAGGTCTGAGAGGGTGGGACGACGGGGGGCGGGGGGAGCGGGGACAGGGTCGGGGTTGGCGGAGGAGGAGGAGGGGGAGGGGGAGGAGACGTCGGGGTTGCGGAGATGGGGGGCGAGGACGATGGGGCGAGGGCCGTCGTCATCGGTGCAGAGGAGGGAGCCAATGTCGAGACGACGGGAGCCCATGGGTGGAGGACAAGGACAACAAGTTCTCGGCGTTGTTTGTGTGCCTTGATGTATTCTCACAGCTGTACTCTATAATTTTTTCTACACTTGTGCAACACGGACATTGCAGCATGGCCCACGCGGCAACCACAAACGATCATCCGACGAGCCACGCCGCACCCAAGTCCCATCGCTGCTCCCTCTCCAGCCACCGAGGACGGTCTCGAGGTCCTCGATCCACTCCTGTCCTGCATGCCAGGCGGGCGGATCCTCGTCGAGATGCTTTTTGCCTGGCTATATGCGCACTGCGTCACTGCTGCGGGCCACTTGTGCAAAAAGGACGACAACTCACCTGTGTGCGTGCCCAAGCTGGCACTCCCAGGCGCCCTTCTTAAAGCAGCCGAAGAACTGTACAGTTCCAGTCCCGTGGCTGACCGAGACCCCGCACACACCCCTCCCCGGGGGACCCACCCGATAGACACCATCTGAATCTCTGACCGTCCACAACACGGGCCATGTCGGTGGCCACAAAAAACCCCTTTGCCATCCTCGACGGTGAGTCTCTTCCGCCCCACAAACCCGCCCTGCCCCGCCCCCCTCATTCCCCCTCCAGCGGAGGACTCCTCCAGGCCTACCAGCCCCTCCCCTGCGACCGCCAAGGCCTCCTCCCAGCCCTCATCCGCCCCCGCACGAGCTGCAAAACCCAGAGGTGGCCCCGCCTCCCGTGGCGGCAAGTACTATGCTCGTGGCGGCGCCCCCAGAGACTCCAACCAACCCCCCGCAGAGGACCCAGACATCGACAACCAGAGAAAAAGCGAGTCGTCCACCCATCCTCCCCCCGCCCATCATCATACTCATCTCCCTCAGCTGATGCGCCCCGTGGTAGGGGCCGAGGTCGTGATCGCGGTGGCCCTGCGCGCGGCGGCCGTCGTACCTTCGATAGGCATAGCCAGACAGGCAAGACGTACGTCGATCCCTTCCAGATCATAACTCCCACTGACTTCCACATTCTCTCCTCAAGCGACTCCGACAAGAAGCTTCACCAGGGCTGGGGTGGTGATGATGGCAACTCCGAATTAAAGACAGAGGAGGCCGCTACCGTCGATGCTGCTGCAGAGGCTGCCCCCGAGGATGCCGCCGCGGGAGGCGCAGGGGAATCTGCTGAGGATAGGCCTGAGGGTGGTCGCCCGCGTAAGGAACGCGAGCCAGAGGAAGAGGATTCCACCCTTACCCTTGATCAATACCTGGCCCAGAAGAAGGACAAGGACGCCAACATCCCCAAGATCGAAGGCACTCGCCAGGCCAATGAGGGCGCCGATGGTGATCTCTGGAAAGGTACTACCCCCCTCAGCAAAAATGAGGAGGACGATGCATACTTTATTGGCAAGGTCCGTGTTTCGTGATCTTCTCTCTAATGTTTTTATTTTTGATCCTCTTCTTTTCAGTCCAAGTCTACCCCCAAGACCCGCGCGAAGAAGGAAGACAAGGTCTATCTCACGATTGATGCGCGCTTTGAACGTCCAGAGCGTAGTGGCCGTGGTCGTGGTCGTGGTGGAGAGAGAGGTCGTGGCCGTGGCCGTGATGGCGTCCGTGATACCCGCCAGAACGGCGGTGCCCCCAACGTCGACGACCAGACTGCATTCCCCTCTCTTTCCTAGTAGCGTCGCAAAAATGTTTGCTTGCTGGGTTTGGGGAGTAGCTATTCTTGTTCCCACTTACAACCTTGACCTGTTCGCTCCGATTCGCTTTTTCTGTCATTGTCATGATCTATCAACTATATCTATGACAAGCCCACATGAGCAACCGATCCCCATGATAACACCAATACATTAATGACAGATAGGCCATCGCCTATCACACGCATTTAGCCGAGGCGTATTTTATTCAGCCACTACCCCCTTCTCCGGACATGCCACTTGAGAAAATATATATTGCCCGCCATGGTATGATGCTCTTGTTGTTGACCCGACATTGACTCACCAGCAAATAGGCTTCAGACTAAACTGGGTCTCCACCAGCTGGCAAGTATACCGGCCATGTCCTTGGATATCGAGAGAATCTCATCAATGAGTAAGGCACAGTGCAACCGGCCTCGCTCGCGACCCCCCGCTTGCTGCTTATGGAGAAGTATGTTCAAAAAATGCGCGTACACAAACGTATTGTACATCTGACCATCCAACGTCCTAGACGCAGGCCCAAGAACTTGCAAATTATTTCCTGAACCTCCAAGAAAACGAGCGACCCACCGCCATCTTCTCATCTCCCTACTGTCCGAATCTTCACTCCTGACCCTTTTTTTCACCGATCTGAACCCTTACAAAACATACAGATCGATGCTTGCAAACTGCCCAACCAACGGCCCGCGCACTCGGCATTCCGATCTACGTCGAACACGGTTCGCCTGCTATGTATATCCATCAATCAACATCCCTTCTCAATACTTTTTTTTTTTTATAGGGATATCTGAATGGTACTCTCCCGTCGTCCCTGGATCAGGTCTCCACCCTCGCCCGGCCAACGCCCTCTCCCTGAAATCCTACTTTGCCGAAATAGACCCAAGCCTGGTCGCCCGTGTGGTATCCTTCCCAAAGGGGCGAAGATGTTGCAGAAGTGCATGACCGCTCCGACGGTTTTCTCTCTGTCTTTTTTCCAGAGATCGACCGTGTGTTCCCGGACGGCCAGCACACAAAGATACTAATGGTCAGCCACGCTGCTACCATTATTACCCTTGTGAGGTCCCTGGTCGGAGATAGAGAGCTGGATCTGAGAGTGGGCTGTTGTTCCCTATCGGAACTGGTTCCCAGGTTGGGAGAAGGCGGCAACGCGGGGAGCACTGGTTGGGAGGCACAGAAGCTCGCTGACGGGGACCATCTCAGCCAGGGCGCCGCGAGGGAGTGGGGGTTTGAGCATATTGAGATTGAAGCCGGAAAGGTTGGAATTCAATAGTCTCTGATAACCTATGCCTTTATGTTCTGACAGGCTCAATCCTCAGGTAGTTGAAGACCCGGGTGTCCCTGGTACGGAAGACCATCATGAAGGACCCACGGGTTGTCAGCTAACGTATACAAGCCTGTTGTAAGTAGTAATCAACGGAAGCTATGGACATTCTCAGGAGTGGTATATTTCTCGTTCTGTCGCTTGGTGGAGGAGCAGGATAATAAACGAAGACTAGAACTTGACCCACCCACTCGCATAACTTACACTTGACTCTCTGATGGATGTGCATTGGCTGCTCTGGTCATACCTGACCCATTTGGAGGTTGGCTTCTTCCCAGTTTCTTTCTCCACTCCAGCCAGTGTACCGAATAGCACCCCGATGGCGTGACGGCCGCAAATCGTGTTACCCGTGTCCTCCAGATATTGATGGAAAGAAGAAAGCGCAGCCCTTGGGTTCCCTGGTGGAAGAGACAAGATATTCATTGCCTGGTGATCCAAACGCGAAATGGAGTCGTAGATGGGAAAGTTGGGATCGGGAGGACTCGCTCGTGACAAATCGTAGCCTGGCACTCTGCTAGGATCCGCCTGGGGATAATAGAAGGTATATGAGAAGCGGGTACCCCTTGCATGGAGATGAGAATGTCAGTGGAGCGCGGCTGCATAAGAAGACTAACCAATGGCAGAAATCGCTAGAGGCAATGAAAAGTGTCCCTTCCTGGGCGAGGTAAGGGGCTAGGATGGCACCGTATTCCATTTCCCTTTCTTTCGTAAGACTGCCAACAACAATGGGCACCAGTTTAATGTCTTTGCTATGTAGTTGAGCCACTCAGTATCATGGAATTACGGACCCATCAGCCGCAGGACCTACCCCTCGCAGACTTTGCGTAGGATTGGCAATTGCATCTCAATGCTGTGTTCTGCTTCATCGGCATCGAGAGTCAGTGTGTCGAAGCGCCCCGTGGCCCTCAATTGCTCCACCACTAACCGCACGCTCGTATCCATCATCAGAAAGCTAAAACCAAGAATCACGAAACCCCTACCTTCTAGATCTACGGGTATACTGCCGAGTGGGGTCTCATAGGTGTCACATCCAGTGAGTGCGCAAGTTTCGAGATAGAAATGATGTGAAGGGCCAAGGACAAACACTCGCTTTCTGAAAAATGGGTGTTAGGAGAGGGCGCTTGCGCGTGCAGACAGGGAACTGACGTGATCGATGTATCGATGCACTTGTATGCCCAAGCAGCTGTTTCTCCGGAGAATGCATATCCAGCGTGACTAAACTCACGTTAGAAAACATCCAGATCTTTAATAAGTAAATGTGATCGTACGGGGCGATTATGGCCTTACATCCGGGAACTGGGAACTGGTCACCCTCTTTTCTGGCGCGAACCTGAGACAGCCAGCCGGTTAGATCCTCATTCAGCTGGGGTGCTAGAAGAAATTTAACAACGTTGATCTTGCCCCATGGTGGAGTAACCTCACCGTTGTTAGTATACCACTCTCCAGCGTGAGCGGCACCTCTAAACGTTTTTCGACTGTGAAGCAAGGTGGGTAGGGTAAGTAGGCATGACGAAAGCAAATAGCGCCTGGTACTTGCAATCCCAGTGCCGACATGGTAGCGGATGTGAAATGGTTGTGGGTGCGCTGGGAGATCGATAATGAGGAACCTACCAGTGCGCTAGTAAGGGCAGCTAAATGCGGATTGATCACGGCCGAAAATGGGTTTCTCAGCCGCACTACATATCAGCACCAACTCTGGGTCGATATCTCGTAAGGGGTAACCATCGCATGTGCATCATTGCATATTGGGAAAATACATGGGAATGAGTACGAGGGAAAGAGACACGCGATAGTTTATTCCTCCGACCGCAGACGGGCAGCAGGGTTTGTGACTTTGATACCAAGAACCTTGGCCCTGTCGCAAAACCAGTTGTGAGGACGGCGACCCGAAAATACCTCCGACACACAGACCTCTCGAGAATGGCAGTACGGTTGCGGCTGCTCACGTTGTGTGCAATCTCAGCCGCAAAGCTCTTGTTGTGCATAAGGAGAAGGTCGACCTCTTTGATGTTACAAACGAGGAACTTCTTGAGACCATTTGGAAGTAAGTGGCGTGTCTAGGGGTATTGTTCAGAGCAACAGCCTCCTAAAAGGTGACAAATCTCCTATACCTTCCTGTTGCTACCATAGCCGATCTGTTGTGGTAGTATTTTAACCAATAGTCAAGAAACCGTCGAAAAAATGTAACATACCTTGGGCATAGGTGTCTGGCCTTTGAAACGGCGCCTCACCCTGTTATCGATACCTTTTGGTTTCCGCCATGCCTCCTTAACACTGTGGTACCGGTCGGATTGATGGCGCCTGGAACACAGCGATTAAAATGAGCCTGGATTGGTCTTTCAGCACAGGTGTGTACGAACTTGAATTTATTGGTGCGCTTTTTGACGATGGGGATCTTGACGGCCATGGCGGTTGTCTATTAGAAGAAATAGATAAGTCACCGTGTGTGCGGGGCAGCGTCATCCGAGATTCAAAGGTCGCATCCAGCGTAGATTTTCGCCATGCGTCGCGGAGCTTGCGATGCAATGGATGTTACATGTCCCTTGGACATTCTTTTTGCGATCTGGCGGAGGAACAAGGACACTTACATGTCGTTTTTGAGCTTGGGGGAGACGGCGGCAACACAAGGACACAAGATGAAGAGAGGTGTTCTGGTGCTTAGGTAAGCCACCCGTACCCCGAACACCCTGGGTAACCAAGGATCATGATATCAAGCATATGGCAAGCATTGGGCAGTGCAGCGCTACGTACATTATTGCTATTTATGCGTTCATACTTGGAGCCACGCCTCGGGCAAGTTCCGGATCCCAAGCGGAGGGAGCTTGGCTGCGCGCGTGGGGAAATGAACCGGGGTCCTGAGTCAGAGTAATGCGATCATCATCAGCAAAGAGAGCGACTGAGGCCAGCGCCACCTTTGCTTGTCATCTCAGCTGGTCATTCCCTGAGCTTCCGCTAAGCCATAGACTTTTACTGCTCGTCCCCTTTCCCTAATTACCTCCGTTATTTGCCGCTTGATCTATGCTTTCCGTCCCTGCTGTCGACTTCAGCTATGACGACGATGATTGGTCACTTCCCCGTCCTCCGAAGCTGTATCGGGCTGCCAGTGTTGGCAGCTGGGGTGTAACGTCTATCGGTCGTGGCTTTGATTGGACCAAACATGATAGTAACTGCCAGGTAATCGGGTCAGGGGACACGCAGGAGAAGAAGCTAGAACCAGTACTCCAGAATTCCCCCTTGCCAGAGTCAGGTTCTGCGGCTAAAACAGAAACCATTCCACATGCACGCAAACACAACCAGAGTTCCCTTACCAGGTCCCCCGCCCTGGGCCTGCTCTCAAGCGTCTCCATGCCATCCCCTCCCCAGCTCACGTCCTCTCCCCTTATCACCCATGACTCCATTCTATCCCACTCACTCTCTCGCGCCTCTTCCCCTTCCGGCTCTGTCGGCTCTTTCCGCCCCCCTCCATCCCGATCCCCGTCCTCTCCCCGTCCCCGCCGCCGCTCATCACAACAACGCGTCTCCTTGATCGCTGGGCGGGTGTCGATCGCTCCCATAGAACCGCCATCACCGCCCCCGATGCTTCCCCAGAGCCTGAAGCGCGCAGGAAGCACAGGGAGCCTCCTCAGCGTATCAGCAAGTACTCGTGCACCGTCTCCTTCAGAAGATCATACATTCCTTGGTGGCAGGAGCATATCGGAATTCCTCATTGAGGGCGAAATCGGAAGGGGAGCATACGGACTCGTGAAGCGGGGAAGGGAGATTCGTGCAGATAGCTCGGTCGGAGTAAGCCTAATCGTTATCTACCGGACACAAACCCTCTGAATCTGCGGAACTGTAGCCGCCGTTGGTGATCAAACAGGTTATCAAATCCCGAATTCTGGCGGATTGCTGGAAGAAGCATCCTGTCCACGGAACGATACCCATTGAAATTTACGTCATGTCAGCTATCTCCAATACCACATACGTCCTTCCTTCTCGTCGACCATGGGATCCTCTAAGATTTGAAGCTCAGGGCACCGCAGAAAAACCACGGCAGGATGACGGTTGGTGTGAGGGGGAAATCGTCAAGGGCCATCCCAACATCTGTCCACTTCTCGACTTTTTCGAGGACAGCCATTATTATTATTTAATCCTGCCATCCACGACCCAAGAGCAGAGTCCGAAACGAGCCTCCTGTGCCTTCTGATCTCTTTGATCTGGTTGAGGCATTCCCCCACGGACTTTCCCCAAATTTGATACGGACATATCTTGGCCAGATTGCAGATGCACTAGCGTTTTTGCATTCCCAGGGCATTGGTGAGTCATTTACTCGGGAGGGACGACTCATTACTAATCTATCACCTATTCAGTACATCGAGATGTCAAGGACGAAAACGTCGTTCTCGGCCCAAAGGGCAAGTGCATATTAATTGACTTTGGAAGCTCGGGACTAGTGAAAAAAGGCGGATGGGACACATTCAGCGGAACGCAAGTTGATTTCCTCGCCCCTTCTTTGATAGGCTTCTCACGCAAACGTTTAGGCTCGACTACGCTGGCCCGGAGATCTTACGAGGTGAACGATATCATGGCAAAGAGCAGGACGTCTGGGCCTTTGGAGTTGTGGCATATGTTCTTCTTGTCGGCGAGTGCCCGTTCATGACCATGGCAGAGGCGCAGGATGGGCTGGGGTCTCCGTTCGCAAACGCATCCATTGCGCTGGACGAGCGATGCGCTGATGGGAAAGAGAAGGAGGGGGAGGAAGAAGACGGAGGCGGTGCACTAGGGGATGCAGCGGCACTGGTGCGGGCGTGTCTCGAGGTGGATGTTGCGGCGCGACCGACGTTTGAGAGGATCCTGCAGAGTCGGTTCTTGGCGGGCAGAGGCGGGTGGGGCATGGCCGATTGAGGGCCCAACTGAAAACCACACCATTTTCGTTATCTCTCCCATATGTTGTTGTATTTCTGTCACGCGATCACATTGTGTGTCGGCAGGACCCCCGCCGTGACTCGGTCAGGGCGGAGGGGAGTCATAATTAGGGTGATCACGCAGGTTTTTATCAGCCATCAAATCTATCTATCGATAAAAAAAATTTGCCCGCTGCAGTATAACTAGGACAAACACCAGCCAGATTTCTTCTTCACCCTCCCCTCCCCCAACCACCATCTTCCCCCCCTTCCTCTCTCTCCTCTTCACACATCTAAGTGAGTCTTAGCCCCCTTCTATACGCTCTGGACGTCCTCTGGCGCTCCCATAGCAGCGATGATCAGTGGATCTAATCGCAACAGCCCCGATGCACATCCTCCCATCTCCCCGTCCCCCCTTCTTCCCGTCCTACATGCTGACCCGCCTTGTGACAGGACTCTTCAAAAATGGGAAAGGAAAAGACCCACGTTAATGTCGTCGGTTGGTCACCACCCATTGACATGCATCGTCTGTCTCAGCGCCCTGACCTTGCCGTTTGCTAGTCATCGGTCACGTCGATTCTGGAAAATCTACTACAACTGGTCATTTGATCTACAAGTGCGGTGGTATTGACAAGCGTACCATTGAAAAGTTTGAAAAGGAAGCCGCTGAGCTTGGCAAGGGCTCCTTCAAATATGGTGCGCGCAACATCCTCTCCGGGTCTCCATCATATCGACCCTCCCTTCATAGCCTGGGTACTTGACAAGCTCAAGGCCGAGCGCGAGCGTGGTATCACCATTGATATCGCCCTCTGGAAGTTTGAAACCGCCAAATACATGGTTACCGTACGTCCTTTGTTTACTTCTTCACGACAACATCAATCCATCTAATCTATGCGCCCGTTTAGGTCATTGATGCCCCTGGACACCGTGACTTCATCAAGAACATGATTACCGGTACTTCCCAGGCTGATTGCGCTATCCTCATCATCGCCGCTGGTACTGGTGAATTTGAGGCTGGTATTTCCAAGGATGGCCAGACCCGCGAGCATGCCCTTTTGGCGTTCACTCTTGGCGTCCGTCAGCTCATCGTCGCTGTCAATAAGATGGACACTACCAAAGTTTGTCGTTCGCTTCTCTCCCCCCCCAGAAAAAAACCCATAGTGATAACAATAATTACAGTGGAGTGAGGACCGATTCAACGAAATCGTAAAGGAAGTCCAGGCCTTCATTAAGAAGGTCGGCTACAACCCCAAAGCAGTTGCCTTTGTCCCCATTTCCGGCTGGCACGGTGACAACATGCTGGAGGAGTCTGCCAAGTAAGTCTTCAGCCCCATAGAATCGTCCTGGTCCCTAACTAGATCCTCTTAGCATGTCGTGGTACAAAGGTTGGAGTAAGGAGAGCAAGGCAGGCGCCGTCAAGGGCAAGACTCTTCTTGATGCCATTGATGCCATCGAACCCCCTGTCCGCCCATCCGACAAGCCACTCCGTCTCCCTCTCCAGGATGTCTACAAGATTGGTGGTATCGGTACAGTGCCCGTCGGTCGTGTCGAAACCGGTATTATCAAAGCTGGCATGGTCGTCACTTTTGCTCCTACAAACGTGACCACTGAAGTCAAGTCCGTCGAAATGCACCACGAGCAACTTGAACAAGGCAACCCCGGTGACAATGTTGGTTTCAACATCAAGTATGTCACAATTAAATGCTCCTCTTCCCCTTCGAAGTTAAATCATGCATCACTTCCAGGAACGTCTCCGTCAAGGATATTCGTCGTGGCAATGTTGCCTCCGATTCTAAGAACGACCCGGCCAAGGAAGCCAGTTCATTCACCGCCCAGGTCATTGTCCTCAACCATCCCGGTCAGATCGGTGCAGGCTATGCGCCAGTCCTCGATTGCCACACCGCCCACATTGCCTGCAAGTTCGCTGAGCTCCAGGAGAAAATCGATCGTCGAACGGGCAAGTCTCTCGAAGACAACCCCAAGTTTGTCAAGTCTGGTGATGCTGCAATCGTCAAACTCATTCCTAGCAAGCCTATGTGCGTTGGTAAGTATCAAGAGCATTTGAAAAACCATGAGCGCGAGTAACTGGGATCACAGAGTCTTACAATGAATACCCTCCTCTCGGTCGTTTCGCTGTTCGTGACATGAGGCAGACTGTTGCCGTCGGTATCATCAAGTCTGTCGAGAAATCCGAAAAAGTCTCTGGCAAGGGTTAGTGTTCACGCCTCCGTGTTGATGGTATTGGTGCTCACTATGTCTCTTACAGTGACGAAGTCCGCTGAGAAAGCCGCCAAGAAGAAATAAACTAGAGTCGAACATTGCATATCCCTTTTATCCTTCACTCTTGTTTGTCTTTTCTTATTTTCATCGGTACTCACGTTGCTACGCTCTGCTTTCACGACATCATTTGTATTTTCATAACGAAGCTGGCGCGGGTTATCTCGTCGCATGATCATTGATGTACCAAAATGCAAAGAATCGCCGCCTTGCGACGTATAATACGCTCAGATGTCGTGATAGTGTTGTACATAGGTTAAGGCGCACTGCGAACAAAGAGTCCGCAACGAAGATACAACTGCGTATATATTCCTTTTTACCTCTGAACGCCTCAACAAACATGCTCTATAGGGTTGCTGTCGTCTATGCAGGGCCCTAGATCTCTTCCCACTGTTCTTTCGAACACTTCCATCATAAAGCTGAAGAGCGACCGAGTCAGTGCAGCGTCCCATCGACCTTTTGAGTGTTCGTCTCGAATGAATGCATGTTGGGCTTGGACTTCCAGGAACTGAGACACCATAAGAGGACGGCTCATAATATCACCACGAGTAGAAGAACACTTGCAGAGCTAATCACACCGGCATCTTCCAACGTCTTCCGTATCAAATCTCGTCCGGCGCGTGGGACGTGGGTGTCCTGTGGGTCGATAATGAGTCTGTGTAATTTCGAGGTGGAATCTAGGTTGCTTGACTTGTTTGCCGAATATCATCTAGGGTAGGCAGTTGTTGAAGATGAGACCGGGGGAAGAAAAAGAATATCGACGAACCACGACTTCCCCTTTCCCTGTTAACTCTCCATTGCGTACTTTGGCAAGGGAGTCATCATTTCCCCCTTTTCCGAGGGCTGCGTTGTGAATATCAGTAGCAAAGAAACACACGGACGCCAGGACTCTTGGATCAAATGCGGCCTAGATGCGTTTTGTTGTAAGAGCGACAGGACCCACTCAATGAGGGTATGAACACCCACTCGAAAGGCCTGCGATCAACCTAATTAAAAGACGCTAGCTTTAAGCAACGAGGAACGTACAAGGTGTCCGCCTAGGCACATTCCAGTTGCTGGAAGTCGGTCAGAGGGTGTCCGCTGTAGGAATACAAATTCAAACCAGCAATGCGGCCGTTGCAGTTTCCGAGTCGAACCAACAGGTCGATGGATAAGGTAGCATCCTTGAAGCACTATGAGCCGCCGTAGCTGAGCAGGAAGTACTCGTCCAAGACACCGACCTCGTCAAATGCAGCCAGCTGTTTCTCGATCTACGACCGATGTCAGGTCTATCTGGACAAGTGGGACAACTTTTGTACCTTGTATTTGTTTCCTCTGTCAGTACCTGCGATGGCACGGTTGATGAGACGATAGGTGTATTTTTTGCGGCTTTTTTTACTTGCCTTCCGTGTCGTACGGAATCGGCTCTGGCCCCTCGAATTCATGGTAAACGGAAGGGCAGGCTTATAAGGGGTTGAGATAGACGAAGCAATCCCTTGGGTGATTACAAACCCACCGACGACATATCCTTGACTTGCGATCTGCCCAGCGAATCTTTCGACAGGGCCAGTTACTTGGTATATTTCACTGTGCAAGGTAGGCCTCATGGATCCTGCCAACGACGACATGCAAGTCTCACCTGAATACAACAACGCCTGGACAAGCTAGAGTTACAGGGCGAGTATATTGAATAGGCGAAGGAACTTACCGGGGAACTTGGCCTGGGGGTAATTGGGTATGCTGGGTGAGATAACATAGATCCTGATCGGCCTGCTATTGTCCAACTTTGATGGAATATCGTAGTGCGTCTTTGTTATGAGCATGCTGCACAGGTGATGTGGGATTGATGAGGAAAGGAACGTCGGGTCAGACATATGACAGATGCATGATGGCTCGCTATAAACACTGCCAGCAGTAATGCCACACTTGGATCCTCCCCGCGAATATGAACGAGGGCAAAGAAGCGCGCATACGCCTACTCAACGCGTCCGACAAGAAACTTGCGCTGTTCGCGGTAGGAAAGGCCAACCTCGAAAGCCTGGCTATTGCAAATCGTCAAAGTGAGTTTAGACCCTTTTGCGCAGACTCAATCTGAGGTCCCATGTCCGCTACAGCCTATGCCCATCCTTTAACTGTCACTATATGGGCACTGTTCTCCCTGGCCTTTGTCCACTTGATGAATTGGTGGCCTTCCAGTCACCGGGGCCTTTTAGGTATCCTGGGGTATCTCAAGCCGCTACCAGCTTTTGCTTCAATGGCTGTTCCTATGATGTTTCTCATAGACTGGTAATTGTGATCGATTGCAGGGAAACGTTTAGTTCTAATAGCGTTTTTTCTTAGGATAAACCGCCCTCATTTTGAGGATCGCACACAGGAAGCGATTCGGAAAGAGGATATGCAGGACCCCGTGGGACATTATAGCCGCTCTCCGGGGTCGGGCTTTTGGGTCCTGGAGTTTGGCAATACGTTTGTAGGCATGATCGCTGTCGACACCCGTGATGCTAAGAAGACCAAAAAGGGGACCATAAGGCATTTTTACGTCGAGGAGGCGTACCGAGGCACTGGGATACAGCATGACCTTCTTCACCATGCAGTCCAAAATGCATTCGAAAAATGCGCCGCTTTAGACTCTATCCAGGGCGTGGACGCGCCTCTTCTAACTCCATACATTCACGAGGGCTATCGACAAGCAGGGTTTCAAATTTTACCCGAATACGTGTCCGCTGGCATGTTCGGGCGGTGGAAATACCATACCACAATCCTTGATAGGAAGGACAGACTGAAATCTAGTTAATTACATATCGATCTAATTTGCATCAGAAATCAGCTTGAACATTTACCATTTGATGTGGCTTCCGCTCCTGCTTGATTCATCTGGCGAGAACCACCCCTTCTTACTCTTTCAGTCAACTGCCGCGCAATCTATACTCCCCGTTCTTCGTAAATTAATCACGCGATCTTCTTCCCATACTCTCGTCTTTGCCCTTCTTTATGACCCACAGACCTTGGCGGGAGGGGGGCTCAGTAAGGTCTCGACAGTTCAGGTTTACGACTGGACCACGAAAGTCCCTGGCTATGCTCAACGACATAACATCAAGGCTGAGCTGCTGTCAGCCGTTGAAAGTGGTGCGCAGGTCCTTAGGGCTCGAGCTCATATTCCTTTTTGACATCCAGGACCTAGTCCCCAGTAACGAGCCTTTGAATATGATCATTGATTCTTTGGAAATACTCTCGGAAAATTTGTTGTCGACCATAGAGGCGTATGAGCTTCTTCAAGAGATGTTGCAACATATCAAAAAACATCCCCGTCTGTCTGTCTCAGTTCCCCTCCACCCCGTCGTGCTGATTTTCGCCTGTTAGAACCATCGCAGCTAATCGTGCACTCGGTCAAGCCAAGTGGTCAAGCCATCCTCCTGCTCCAGACGAATTTCTCGCCATCCCTCGTGCATTTAACCGCACACCCGACGTCTCTATTTCGTCACCTCTCAGAAGAATACATGCTGCCACCTCCACCGGCTGCACCTGATACCAAGTTTTGGGGTGTATTCATACCATTCAGTGAAAGGACTCATGAAGTAGAACGTTTGTCCTTTGGCCTCCGCGCAGAAGGTAGTGGAAGTGGTTCTGAGATGATTATCGAGATTCTCCTCCGAGGAACCAGCGGCCAGTCCAGAAAACGTGGTGTTGAAAGGGTGTTGGAGGGTTGGAGTACGCTCAGGGAGTCGCCCTGCCCGCTTTCAGAGCTGCAAGATATCAAGTCCTTGTTTATTCGCAGGCATACAGCTGAGGTTGTTACCACTTCACACCACAGCACCCCACTGATCTACTAACGTTGGTCTGTAGGCTACGCCAGACCCAACACAGGATCTATCGTTCGATTTGAATCTCAGTGCATCTCAGCAGCTGTCGCGAGCTCAAGTGCCGCTTCCGTACACCCATGAAGGTCAGCTCTATATCTATAGACTATCACTACATCTGGGCTAAGTGACGAAAACAGGCCGACAACTAGATAGCACAGGTCCCAGGTCTGGTACTATCTTCTATGAGCCCGACTCTGCGGATGATATCGATGCTGATGATCCTGACGACGATTTGGATATATGATGGATATTCAATGTTTTCGATCTGATTGAAAGCTAAGGCGGAAAAGGAGAGACCGGCGCTGCTTGTTATATGTTTTCTCCGGGTTCTTGTTAGCGTATTCAAGGCCTTCATGTTTACGCATCTGCTGGCTCGTACCGGTAGGCCCCTTGTGACATCCATTTGGCGTCTGAGCGATGCGGCTCCCATAAACGTTGGTCGAGAGTATGGGGGCGTTGTCGGTGTTCAGCCTGTGTGGATTAATGAATCCATGATGGGTGGGCAAGTCCACAGACTCTATAGGACCTGCTGAGTGCCATTGAGCCTTCTTGTCGTCATGGACATAGGACTGAGTTCCGGGGTGGAGTCTGTCTTGTTTGGCCACCGAGGGGTGCTGGGAAGAAACAATTAATCCATTCGCGTATCGGGTCGATCAATATGCGGCATACATTTAGACCCTGTGATTGGCGCCAAAGTACCGCTTGCTGAACATTCTTTGTAGCTAGAGTTTGACCTAAGTGTTGATAAGGGGACTGAGGCGTGGTGGGGTCATTCTGGCATTGAACTGATGTATTGTCTTTGGTTGCGAGTTTAATGAGCATCCTTCGTACCCTTTGCCTTAATCTTTCAACTGTACGTAGAAGCTTGATTTTGTGCGGTGAATAAGCACTGACAAAGTTATCGTGTGCAGGCTCGGGCCGTTTCGCAGTTCGTGGATAAGAGGGAGTAGGCAGGACTTCCAACTGCTCCTGGGGTGTTTAGCACTAAATTGGACTTGGCTCCATCAGCACCAAAGACACTGTCCAGTATGTCCCTGGCGTATCGAGTGGTGCTCGTCTCCTCCTGCTCAAGGCGCGGCATGCAAGGGAGGGTCACAGAGGTCCGCCAGCTCCTTCGGACGGCAGGAGACCCGGAATGTATAGCCTCCCTTTCTGACTTCGCTGGTAGTACGGAACTCAAGGACTTTGGTATAGCCTGTGATATCGGCGGACCTTCGGAAGATATGGATGTTGGGGGGAGGAAAAGAGTCCAAGAATCACAACCATCTGGTTGGGGGAGTCGCAATGACTTTGTATCAAAATCCGGCAAGTCTGTTGGCTTGGGATCGACCTGGCGAAACCGAATAGAAGAAGATAAAGTGTCGAAGCTATCCTGCGGGATAGAAATTGTATGTGTCTCGAAAAAGCTCTCATCGAGACATAGTTGGCGACTTGATCGGCTATCTGATGTACTGAGCTGTCCTCGGCTAATTCGAAATTCGTCTCTCAAAGAAGATAGCGAAGCGAGGTCTGGAATTTCGGGAAGCGAGAGAAAGGTTTGATCCGTGTTGGTCTCTATTCCATCTGGTGGGCCGAGGAGGAAAGGGCAGGGCGCTTTACCCCCTTTCTCAGCTGAATTGTTCCGAATGATTTTTTTCGCCAGGCATGTTTCGTCCTCACCTCTCTGCCTTGCTTCGTCAGGTCTTTCTTTTGGGAGGGTGGTATCCGGGGTTGCTGGGTCCGTATATGCGCTCGAGAAAGACGTGTTCTGGTGGAAAAAGTATGTAAGGTTAATTGCTCGACCATGTAGTCGATACACACCACCTGAGAGGGTTGGAGGCTGATATCACCAGACTAGAAAAGGTTAGAGTTGTATGTGTACATCATGGGTATCAATACGTACAGCGGTGCTTGTAAATGTGCTGTCGTGTATGGGGCCGATAGTCCTGGAATTTATGCAGGGCTGAGTGGTGCGATGAAGGGATGCCTTGCGATAATGTGAGACAGGGGTGCATTGGCTGGCGCGCATATAGTGCGGGTCGCCGACGCTGGCCTCTTGTTGTCGAACGCGGGCTTTGGGGCTTGGAGTTGTCGGCCATGCCCCTGGGATAGAAAATGACGGACACTTGGGGCCGGGAACCATGGCCGAAGGCAAGAGGCAAATGGCTTGAGGTAGAAGATAAAGAAGTATTTTTCAAGTGCGGGTCAAACTGTAGCTCAGGCTTATAAGTAGCAAGGCATATACCTCGTGACATTTGAATCCGTCCATCACGCTTGTTCAGAACCAGGAGTGATATTATGAGCTAGTATTCCACTTTTTGTCCAGGTCATTCTAAGAAGAGTAGTCCAACGTCTCAGGTCTGTTCAAAGGGTTCCCCTCACGGCAGCATCCACACTTTGCGCAAAGTAATCGATGTTGCTGCTGTTCAAGCCGGCCATGGAGATACGACCGTTGGAAGTCATATAGATATGAGCCTTTTCGGCAAGCGCCTTGGTTTGGGGCGCAGTCAAACCCGTAAAGCTAGAGTTACACCAGGGATTAGTGGGGATTGTGGCGGCGGTTTTGCGCAAATACTCTTACCTGAACATTCCGATTTGGCTCTTGATGTGACCCCACTCACCTGGAGTCTTCAGATCATGGGTGAGAAGGTCGTAAAGCTTCTCGCGCATACTGATAATCCTATCAGCCATACCCTTAACTTCACCAGTCCACTGGGTATAGAGGGCTTCGTTGCCAAGGATAGCATTGGCAATCCGAGCGCCATGGGATGGAGGATTAGAGTACATAGGGCGAATGATGATCTTGAGCTGACTGTCAACGCGAGCCTTCTCGTCAGGGTCGGCGGTTGTGAGTGAGAAGGCACCGACGCGCTCCCCGTAGAGCCCCATATTCTTAGCGAATGATTGTGCAATAGCAATTTGATGACCCTCCTGAACGAACAAGCGGACCGCATAGGCGTCGCGATCGGTTGAGCCAGAAGCAAAGCCCTGATAAGCCATGTCAAAGAAGGGAAAGAGTTTTCTCTCCCTGACGACGTTGGAAATGGCAACCCACTGTTCTTGCGTAGGATCAATGCCAGTGGGATTGTGCGCGCATGCATGCAAGAGAACTATCGAGCCTTCAGGGGCAGCCTTAAGATGACACGTCAATTGCCATATTCAGTCACCGAGGAAGTTACGCACCTGAAGGTCGGCCTTGAGACCCTCAAAATCGAGTCCGACAGTATTTTTGTCGAAATAACGGTAGCTGCGAACCTCGAGGCCGGAATCCTGGAACAAGGGAATGTGATTTCCCCAGGTGGGAGTCGGGACATAGATGGTTTTGGAGTGCGGATAGTGACGGGCGAAGAAGGCACCTCCAATACGGAGGGCACCAGTACCCGAGATGGATTGAGTAATGGATATCTAGGGAGCGCGTCTGGTCGTGGAAGGAGAACGAGGTCATCGTGTTGCTTACAGTATTCTGGTTAAGAGGGACGCTCTCAGCACCGTAGGCCAAACGGGCGGCACGCTGGGTGAACTCAGCAAGACCGGTGATAGGCAAGTATTCCTTGTCATGGCTTGGAAGCATTGATGACTTGCTCAGCCTGTAGTGCAGAGGTAAGCTCAGGCAGTGAAGAGATGGAAACCGAATGGACCTTTTTCACGGTTTCCAAGATGTAGGGTTTCCCTTGCTCATCCCTGTATGCCCCGACCCCGAGGTTAATTTTCCGGGGGTCTCTGTCGGCCTTGAAAGCCTCGGTTACGCCTTGTGAAGAAAGAAAGGGTTGAGACGAGCAGGCGGAAGAGCGAACAGAGGAAGGCGGAGGGGAAAGGACATACCGAGGATAGGGTCAGGGGGACCTGCAGGGACAGTAGACCAGACAGACAGCGAGCGAAGAGGGACATGGCCGAAGCCAGAGACAGCGCGACGGGCAAGCATTACTCGGAGAAGAAACACGGAAGTGACAACAAAATCCAAAATTTCTCGGGTTCCGGCGCTCCTAACGGCATCCAGTTCCGGCGGGTTGGCTCGATCCGGTTATCTAATCGAATCATATTGACCCTCGTCTACCACCCATGTCTGAACAGCAGCAGCCCGAGGCGCCTGCTGAGGGAAAAGGCCCGTCTAAGAACGAGCTCAAGAAGCAGGCCAAGGCCGCCGAGAAAATGAAGAAGAAAGCCGCTCAACAGGAGCAGCAAAAGGCCATCGTCGCAGAGCCCGTAAGCAACCCTCACCCTCGCTTCGTCTCGCCTCCTGCAACTCACCTCCCGATCCCCCAGGACTACGCTGCAGAACACTATGGCTCGTTGCCTCTCCACCAATCGCAAGTCTAGGCCCCGTCGCCAGAGGGTAGAGATAGCCTCCCTCTCTAACCGCGATGGGGAGACCGTCCTCTTCCGCGCTCGAGTCCAGACATCTCGCGCCCAAGGAAACAAAATGGTCTTTCTAAATCTCCGCCAGAAAACAGCCACCGTCCAAGCTCTAGCTACGGTCACACCGGAAAAGATCTCCAAGCAGATGGTCAAGTGGATCGCGAGTTTGGCGGACGAGAGTATCATCTTGGTCGAGGGTGTTGTGCATAAATCCCCAGAGCCGATCAAGAGTGCCAGTGTCAGCGATGTCGAGGTCCATATCGCCAAGGTAATACAGCCACTCTCTATTCTCCTTCGTCCCGCCTCACTCCACACTTCTAGGTTCACCTTATCTCGGCCGTTGATGGACGACTACCGTTCTCCCTGGAAGATGCTGCCCGCCCCGAAGTCGACGCACAAGAAGGCGAAGCACAATACAATCGAGTCCTTTTAGAAACCCGCCTGAACGGCCGTGTCGTCGACCTTCGTGTGGGTTCACAAGTTGCCAGATAACCCTTTTTACCCAGCTTAATCCATCCCTCAGACTGCGACCAGTCAGGCTGTCTTCAGTCTTCAGGCGGCTATCGGAGAATTCTTCCGCGGATTCCTCCACACCAATGGTTTCATTGAGATTCATAGTCCAAAACTGCAAGGTGCTGCTACGGAATCTGGCGCCTCCGTTTTTAGGGTCGACTACTTTAAAGGCAGGCTTCCAATTGCTTGTGCTACACCAGCAATCTAAGACGTTACCAGGAAACGCATACCTTGCACAGTCGCCTCAACTGCCAAAACAAATGGCAATTGCTGCCGACTTTGAACGAGTCTATGAGATTGGCCCGGTCTTTCGTGCCGAAGATTCCAATACCCATCGTCATATGACAGAGTTTGTCGGCCTCGATTTGGAGATGGCCATCGAAGAGCACTATCATGAAGTCATGGAACTGCTCGATGGTCTCTTTCTACACATTTTCCGAGGGCTGCGAGATAAGTACAAGAAAGAGATAGAGCTTGTCCGCCAGCAATTCCCCGCCGATGAGTTTAAATGGAGAGAAGGACCAGAAGGGACCCTCAAGCTCACTTTCAAGGAAGCGGTCAACTTATTGGTAGAGAGCGGTGAGCCAAGGGACCAGTTGGATGATATCGAGTAAGCGCTGTTTTTTCAGAACCTCAGCATGAGCTCAACATGGCCAAGCACACGAAGGGAAAAGCTTCTTGGCCGCATTGTCAAGGAAAAATACGACACAGATTATTTTATCATTGACAAGTTCCCAATGGCGCTTCGCCCATTTTATACTATGCCCGATCCAGAAGATCCTGTACGCCGCATTGTTTTTGTCCCTGTCATGTCGCGATTGATGAAAGCCCTAGACAATATCTAACTCGTATGATTTCTTCATGCGCGGGGAAGAGATTCTCTCTGGGGCACAACGTATCCATGATCCTCAGGTGCTGTGCGAGAAGATGCGCGGCAAGGGTGTCGATCCGGAGTCCATGAAAGATTACGTTAACGCATTTCGCATGGGCTGCCCGCCTCACGGTGGTGGTGGTATTGGGCTGGAACGTGTGCTGATGTTGTTCTTGAAGCTGGGCAATATCCGACGAGCCTCTTTGTTCCCAAGGGACCCCAAGCGCCTGGAGCCCTAATTCATATTTTTGTACGTACAATTGTTGTGGATACCCTACTCCGTAATACAGTTGTTTTGCGACACCCTATTTGTTATTTTATTTGCCTGACGTTATGGTGCAGAAGGTCTCCTACACGGTGGCCATCTGTGCCCTTCATCGCTCGAACAGCTTGTGAAGAATCGGATGGTGTTATGGGCGGTTAGTAGTGTCCGCCGGAATAAATTTAATTGTGGTGTATTAGTGATGGGGGGCAACGCGGACTACACTCCCTCGAGGCCGGCCGTTTTGCATAATTTTAGAGGTCGGAATGGACCGGATATAATGTTTCCTCGTGTTGTGCCGAGAAGCTTTTCTTGGCCACCCTGCAGTTCATTCCCTCTCTCGAGTTACCATGATTAAACCAATATCACATTCCCTCTGGGCCACATTTGTACTCTCACTCACACTAAGGGAAAGCCCTCGGTGGGCTCTTCAGGCCGGGTGGCCGGACGCACAGGCGTTTCTTCTCGGACCCAATTAGCTTACCCCTACAACCCAAAGGGGGTGGTGGCAACCCGAACAGCCAAATGGGATCACAAACTCCCGTCCACCTCACCTGCCAAGAAGCGGTCCAGAAGCACACTGGTGCATCAGCGCCATCCGAGAAGAAGAACGCTATTAAACATGGAATTTGATAACAATCACTCAGCCGTCATGGAATTACCACCAAATAGGCTAGTGTATAATACGATTATGCTACCAGTCACCCCTGCGTTCATAAGTTACAAAAGGGAGGAGTTCAGTTTCAGTTAAGTTAGACTCTCTTCTCCCCGCCCCCACCCCCTTCCAACACCCCTCCCCCCCCTCCTCCCCCCAACCGACCATGCACATCCCCTTCAGGCGGGACGATGGTGATGACAATTGCCCCGGAGAAACCAATTGCATGCCCACATATGCAATTATCGGCCAAGACCCGTCAGAAAAAGAAAACGACACAGCCTTTGGCCCATTGGATTATGGGAAACCAGGACCACATCGTTTCATAGGGATAGGGATGGTGGCTGGTATGATTTTCCTGGTGCTAGTTTTGTACATTAGTTTCGGCAAGCGGCCGAGGCGGGTACTCAAAGGGTGTTGTTACTGGAGGAGACGGAAAGACGAGGAAGTGATGGTAGAACATGTGGCTGTTGTGCTAGAACCCTCATCGTCGTCTTTGTCATCGGAGGAGAAGCCCCATCGGCCGGTGACGCAGTCCAAGCCATCCGGGAATGCGAACCACTCTCGAAAGAGCTCGAGCCGCAGTAAGAGCAGGAAGGGAAGCAGACACAGAACAGCTAGTGATGGGATGGTGCATGTTGCGAAGGACAATGAACGGGACGACGCGGAGCCTGAGGAGCTGACGAGATGGGAGGTAGAGCATGTTCGCGGCGTTCGTTACGAGGTGCGTTGTTCTCGACGAGGAGTTATTTTTAGAGTCCGTCTCAACCGGTCTATTGCACAGGTTCGAACGCCGAACGATGATCAGCCAAACCAGAGACTAGAAGTTCATATACAAAAGCCACGGCTGGCATATCAGCGGTGACAGATGGACAAGGAAAGAAGTGCTGTTAGATATTGTACATCTCACCCAACACCAGTTTCGTGTGTCTTCGGAATCCGGTGAAGGAGTCGGGCCCGAGCGGTCCCAAACTGGTTAGTATGGTTGGGGTGGATCCTTGGGGGCAGTGTTCATTGCAACGCCTAGTCGCGGCGTGCAAAATGCAGATTTTAGCATCCTTGTTCTCCACCTCCGTAGTGATGGAAGCTGTGAACAATTTGGTTGACATATGTTGTTGTACCACGGAGCTTTATGTATTAACATGCATGTTGAACTTTAATACAAACATATGAATATCTTGTGACAATGCTAAGTAACTACTGAGCAAGGATGTTTCTCCAGTGAGTCAGCTATGCTCACCAAATAAATCCTATGCATACAAGGACGTTATCTCCTGCGGGATCTCCTCCTATCGGAGGGACGTGACGAAGGGTTCTGCCTGACTGCGGTCGCTGGGAGGGTGCCACTCTCCAGCGCAGCAGTGATAACGTCGGCAGGTAAGTCCAGACGCACACCCTCGGCATATCGGAACGCGTCCAGAGGCGAGTAGGCTGGAGGTTCCCTTCTCATAAACGCACTGTTGTCATGCAGGACGCGCTGCTCGTCATCAGCACCCTGGGCACTGGCAGAGCTACCTGTTCGACGATGAGAGCTCATACTAGAGAGTGCACGGAGACGAATATCACGCTGATTGGGTGTCGGGGGATCGGGATTGGGGCTCATCGGCGAATCAGGAGGCGGGTGGATGGTAACCGCCATTTCCGACTCTGATTGAGACAACGAGGTTGCAGCATGAGTGAGGGAACGACGGTGAGGTCGAGGTGGGATGAAGGGGTTTCGCGCACCTGGGTTTGGTGAGAGGGAACGGGTAGACGTGCTGGGAGATGACGGCCTAGAAGTTATGTGCCGTTCGTCAGGTTGGCTTAAGAGGGAGATATCTGGGGAATCAGGGGGTGGGTGGTCAGCATAAGTGACAACACTGTATGACCGGGCTTGTCCTTCATCGGCTTCCTCATCAATGGGTGTGATGGGGGGAGGAGGGGTGAGAGGGGGTTCTATCAGCGAGGAAGCTCGCAGGGGAGATGAGCCAATGGTGGCGCCTGACGGGCGTGACCGACGCGAACGACGAGGTGGTGGCGTTGGTGAGGATGCACCTGGTGTGGAAGAGGGTGTGCTTTCGGCATTGGAACGAACGCGACCGCCCACGTCGAGGAGTATACTTCCTCGCTCGCTGCCGTAAGCAGGAGGAGGTGCGAGGGTGCCGACGCTCGGGGCCAAGCCCCACTTCTTGACATTAGCTTCAATGAAAACAAAACCAGCCTGTCCCAGGTTGACATGGACGCTGCAGGGTCCGTCCGCGCCGACTGTGGGAAAGAGATTCCACCTGCTGAGACCAATAAAAGCATCCTCCATCTTGCGGCCGTTGCGTGTGAAAAAGACGGTGCCAGTGCGAGGACGATAACCAACGCCGAGAACGTCTCCTTCCTTCAAACGGGGGCCAAAAGGGGTGCTCGTGAAGGGATAATTATGTGATTTGTCGCCATTAGAATGGTAGGCAACTGAATATCGGTTGTAACCTGGGAGACGGAATGGGGGATAAGGTTTGGTGGCCAGGCCGACTGATACTGTAGTTGTTTCGGGCAGATCAAACATTTTGACTTCCCAGTAGTAGACTTCATTAAGCTTCGGGAGGGGAAGATTGGACTGGACACAGGAGGATGAGGCGGGGTCTGGGAGAAAAGTGATTTCGGTGCGGGCATGGACGAGGAGAGAGTTGACCGTCTCGTAGTCTGGTTCGAAACACCAGGCAGAAACCCCCTTCTCCTGAATGGAGAGAAACTGAGAGAGTGTGATATCCGTGGGGAGTGAATTGGGAGGGTATTGGAACTGATAGTCTGCCGAGGGGAGGAGGGCGTGTGAGCAGCTTGGGGAATGGAGAGGGAGAGAGAGAGAGAGAGAGAGAGAGAGAGAGAGCGAACCTTTAGCATTATTATATGCTCGGCGAACATGATCGCCTACGCTTTCTAGCCACCGGGATTCGACGCCATCGAACCCACCCTCGCCCTCTATGAGCTCCTCGCGGCTCATGTCGATGGGACCATCGTGCTCACGGAGGACGATGCCCCTGCGTCTGCGGACGAGGAGGACACAGAGGAGGAAGACGAGGAGAAGAAAGAGAAAGGTGGAAAGGACGATGAGGAGGGGAAGAAGGACGAGGAGGGCATCTGGCTGCTGCGGGGGAGTTGGGTCTGGTGGTTCGTAGGAGGGGGGAGGAAGGACGTGTTGGGAGGCCATGGGGGGATGGATGAACAAGAACAAGCACACTTCAGCGCCAGCACCGCACCCACCCGAGCAGATGAGAGCAAGTTGCATCCCCACCCGGGCACACACCTGCCCCATTAGGAACCATCCCCGGCACATACCTTCCCCCTTTGGAAACTCTCCCCGGCAACCTCCTCTCCACCCCCTCCGGTCCCCCTCTCCTCCTCCTCCCCCTCCTCCTTCCTCCTCCTCCATGGCCACCCTCTCCCCCGCCGCCTCGCCCAGAAACATCAGACACAGACCATCCACCCGCCGTCGCGCAGGCTCCCAGGCACACAATCCCGCCCAGGAGCTCCATGATGCCGGGATCAACGCCATCCGATCCTTCCTCAGAGGTCACACCTGCTACGAAGCCTTCCCCGTCAGCTTCAGGCTCATCGTCCTCGACACGAAACTCAACGTCAAGAAGGCCCTTCAATGTCTCCTCCTCAACGGTATCACCATCACCATCCACCTCCTTCCCATCTTTGATCATCATCTCAGGCGTCGTCTCTGCGCCCCTGTGGAACAGTGACAAGTCCAAATTCGCTGGAATGTTGACAGTCCTCGATATCATCCATCTCATTCAGTACTACTACCGCACCGCAGACTTTGAACAGGCCACCATTGATGTCGAAACCTTCCGCCTCGAATCTCTCCGTGGTAAGCCAGCTTGCAAGCTCACCCCCTAACTACAACCCACACCCAGCGCTCCCGATTCAGAGATCGAAAAGGACCTAGGTGTAGCGCCGCCTCCACTCACACGAGAGCATCCTTCCAGCTCCCTCTTCGATGCCGCGAAGCTTATCATCCAAACCCATGCCCGCCGGCTGCCACTGCTAGATAACGACACCGAAACAGGACATGAAGTCATCATCTCCGTCCTCACTCAGTACCGTCTCCTCAAATTCATCTCCATCAATGTATGTTTAGTCTCCACACACACACACACACACACACACGCTCTCTCTCTCTCTTGCTCATTCTCATGGCCGCATTAGTGTCATAAAGAAATCCAGCAGCTACACTTGCCACTGAGAAGACTCAAAATCGGCAAATATGTTGCTTCACCATCCCCCGACCCAAACAATCCCTACTATCCCATCGCCACTGCCAGCATGGACACTTCTGTCTTCGATGTCGTCCACATGTTCTCAGAGCGCTCTATATCTGCTGTTCCCATCATCGACGAGGAGGGCGTCGTCGTCAACCTTTATGAAACCGTTGACGTTATTGTAAGCCGTGATCTGGCAACAGCCTCCCGTTACTTGACTCGATTTTCCTAGACACTCGTCCGCCTGGGAGCCTACCAATCGCTCGATCTCAAGATCAGAGAAGCCATCACACAACGTTCTCCAGACTTTCCAGGTGTAGTCATCTGTACTGCGTCAGATTCCCTCGGAACCCTCCTCCAGCTTATCAAGAAGCGTCGTGTTCATCGCCTTGTCGTCGTCGAAGGCGAGGTATTATGATTTTTCTAAAATATACTTGACGCATTACTTACTCTCGATGATTCCAGGAGGAAGAGAAGAGAGGAGGAAAGAAAGGCAGACTGTTAGGCATCATAACATTAAGCGACGTCCTCCGCTACATCGTTGGGCGTGTAGATGCCGTTGATGATGCCAAGGAGGAGCGAGCGAAACTTCCGACCGGTTTGGCAGATTCACCTGCTTCATGACCCATTTCCACTGGATACATTAGAGTCCAGTCTTACTCATGTCTTGTATACTGAGTCCACATGCTGTCCGCCCGGCCTCTTTGCAGCCTGTAAAACACGCAGTGCTCGGTCGCTCATGGTGCACGAGGCCTTGCAAACAGGATTCAGTGGCAAGTCAGTCCTCGTTCGGGGCCCTGGTCTTGATCACCCAGCTTCCCCAACTGTCGCTGACTCAGTACCATACACTTCTATATTGGCCAAAAAGATTGGTTTGAGGACCCCAGGTGAGGAAAACTCAACAATTGTGTGCGATCCTGAGTGGGTGCGAATGTCCAAGATGAAGTGGTAGTTGCTCATGGGCCCGAGAGGTTGGAATAAAATCCTAGGGTGGTGCTGGTGACGTTCATTCCCCATGGCTTGCTATACTTGACATAGTATAACTAAGGAAGTAGAGGGCCAACTTGCTACCTGAAAAAGTAGTTGTAGTCATCATTACGACATCATCACTTGGCGCTTCGTGGTGAGAACCATCTGACATGGGCGTCCGGGTGTAAATTGGACACAAACTAGCCTGTGCGAAACGGCCCCTTCTGTAGCCTCAGTCGCCACCCAGTATTCTAAAATATGTTGTGGCCGCTCTTTCTCTGCCGCGACGTTGTTGTTCGTCGGCGCATCCGTGCCTCAAAACTTCAAGTCTGCGAAATCGTCCAAAGTGGCGAGTCCTTCAGTAGGCTTCAGCCCTTGGTAACCAAAGTCCAGCAGGACCCGTCAAACCCCCGCCGCTACAAAATCACAGAACGGCTGAGCATGTTCTGGGGTCTCTGGTCGTATGACAACTCGTTCCATGCTGAATTCCGCCCTGCGGAAGATGAGCATGGCCAGGGGATGGATGTGTCTATCAAATTGAGCCAGAGCTTCGTGTTTCCGCGGTTCGAGACCCGGATTCGGGTGAAGGAAAGTGAAGAGGCTGGGGTGGTGGAGGTGGTGGAAACGCTGGAAGCAGAGGTTAGGATTTTAAACAAACAACTGAATATGTGATGACCTTTTTGTCTAGTTGTTGTGTTTGTTAGTTCCTTTTGTCATGAGGACTATGACTCGGGCACACGAGGGTCTCATGGCCCGGTTGGCAGAGAAGGTAGAAAGTGCCTAGTTGTTGGATTCTTTTATGAACTTGGTCTCTCAGAGTGTGGTCTCATATTCGGCCTCGGAAAGCAATACTGAACTCTTGACAAAGTTTTGGTGATGTGAGTGGGCCCATGTGGGCCCTAATTAAGTGGACTATAGCAATCATAACACAAGTAATGGAAGAGCGTGACCAAACATAGTTGGTCGTAAGGTCACACGGCGTGGTTGTGGTAGCCATGCTTAACACGGTAGCTCTGCTCGCTTTACTACTCCTTGGACTTTTGGCATTCGTGGCTGTCAAGGCAACTACAAAGGATCCCTATGGGCTCTTTCACCTCAAGTTCAACCGGTATCCGGGGGAGGACGCTAATTCGGTGCCCAAAACAGAATGGTTGAACCAGGGGTATTGGAAGGTTGGTCTCGAACGGTTAGTGAACAAAGCCCCACACTTTCCTGAAGTCAACCGCAGGATACAAAGCTGTTCCCACAGGCTTGTCGAGGTACTACTACCAAAATCTCATCGATACAACCTATAGCTGATCGGAGAGCCTGCCCCGTAGCCCTAGCACTCAAGCTCGTGGAAGCAGCAAAGCTGAAGGCGGGAGCCAGGATTTTGGGTGTGTGTTGAGCATCCTCTCTGTATCGGTGAATCCATCCTTACCTTGAATCGATGCGTAGATGTCGGTCATGGCACTGGGGAGTCTCTAATCATGTTTCTTTCCGATCCTGCTGTTCCCCGACCTTCAGATGTTGTCGGGATCACAAGCCTCGTTTCTCACTATGAACGATCGAAGGAAAGAGTTTCTAGGCTGCAGTCGTCTGATGAGGGGGCTGCAAAGGTCCAGACTTACCTGCACCATGGAGATGCAGTCTGTCGCCATGACTTCCTTGCACACCCCCTAGATCCTCGCAATGCATCCCAATTTGACGCCGTCTTTGCTCTGGATTGCGCGTACCACTTTGTCACTCGCAAGGAGTTCCTTGCTCAGACGTACCGGAAGCTTTCCTTCGGAGGACGGGTGGTGCTTGGGGACATGTGTTTTGCACCTTCTGCCTTGTGTAGCTGGAAGACGTCGTTCTTCACTTCCTGCATGGGGATTATGCCGAAAGAAAACATCATATCGCCGCAGGAATATGTCCAGAGCATGGAAGAGGTCGGATTCACTGATGTTATGCTTGAGGACGTCACACTTGATGTATTTCCAGGCATGATTCGGTTTTGTGGAACTCAGGGCTGGAGGTGGTGGTTGTACGCCAAGTTTCTGAGCTGGTATACCAATACTACTCAGACACGTTTTGTGATTGTCAGTGGCCGACGGCCACTCAATTAGCTCCAATTTGGTATGGCGGTAGCACCTTGGAATTGAGTTTGTAGCTAGTTCTTCCTTAGGTATTGCAGGGTCAAACATCGTGCGAGCCCTCACTTGTACCATGACTGCCATCCAAGCCATCTTCATTCGCGGCTATGAAGAACGTTCTTCCCCAAAACACCACATCGTATACCGCATCGAAATCCAGGCTCACGTCCGCTCATGGCAGATGTGGCGACGATACTCCGAATTCGATGATCTACATATCACACTCACAAAGTCGGTGGGTGCTCCACCCTCTTCCCTCCCACCCAAGCACAAGTTCTCCATCCTTCGTTCCCATAACGATACCAAGGTCCTTGAAGAACGCAAGGAAGGACTAGAGCGTTACCTTCGAGCTATAGTTAGCGCGAAAGACGAGAAATGGAGAGAACACTTTGCTTTCCGCGACTTCCTTGCTATTCCCGTCGGACGCCAGGGATCGACTGCGCAGGGCATCTCCCCTACCCAGTTCACCTCCGCATCTTGGCTAGACGAGCACTTGGATATCCAAGCCCGTCTACGAGATGTCTGGGCAGATATCAACAAGCGAGATGCACTCTCCGATCTCGGTGATGTCGCTGCTTCGCACAAGTCCAACGTGGGCGCGAAAACCAAGCTTGCCGGCTTGCTCTCGCGCATCGGAGTGCTGGGAAAGGGTTTAGAGGAGCTGGCATTGGCAGGGATGAGTGAAGGCGAGTTGCAGCGCAGGACGGATATGGTCGCGCGACTACAGGATGATTGCGAGAAACTCAACAGGGTCGTGACTGTTGCCCGCCAGAGCTCGCGGACGGTGACGGCGGGTGGTTCTGCTGCGCTGAACCCGGCGCCTGAGTCTGACAGGGAGGCCTTGCTTGGGGGCAAGGCTATCGGAAAACCTGCCAGGAGGATCTTTGGTGCATCCGAACCTCAAGAAACCGAGATTACAAGGCCCTTGGATAATGCCGGGTTGCTTACGCTCCAGCACACCCAGGTCCAGCGACAAGATCAGCAACTCTCAGCTCTTACGACCGTTCTTCAGCGACAACGGCAGCTAGGAGAGGCCATTAACAATGAGATAGCTGCACAGAACGAGTCGCTTGATGCTTTATCCCATGATGTTGATCAGGTTTCGAGTCATCTGCATCAAGCCAATCGGCAATTAAATAGACTGGGCTAGACGAGTATTTTTCTTTCTTTCTTTTACTATGCATGCATGTATCTTCCAAGTATTAAGTTGAACCTGGCTAAACATTATCCTCACTGCAAGGAATAGTATATATATATATATATATCATGGTCTAGATTATCTTAAAGGGATCTTTTTGACAAAAATGTGCCAATGCCCTGTGACGAGCAGTATTAGACAGGAATTACTGACGAGCACGCGAGGGGAACATACCTCAAAGCATGAAATCATGATGCCACAAGCAGGAGCAATTTTGGCAACCCGGGGCAGAATGCCGGTAAAAAGTGCGGAGGAACCCTCTGTCCGGATGATGCGTAGGAGCAACGGCAGGGTCTGAGTAAGCTGTGCGTTTGTTGCTGACATGACGAGCGCTTGGCGTCGGGTTTTGAGAACATCAAACGGGGATGTTACGAGAGCTGCGAGAATACCGCTCGCAGCGCCGCTTGTGAATGCCACGGATGCTCCCTCGCGGCCCCGGCTTGCGAAAAATCCCTTGCAAGCCTCGTAACTGGCCCAGTATATCCCGGAAAATGGCACGTCACGCCACAGGGTGGGGCCCAGTCCTCGCCACATGAAAAGGGGACCGTTTGTTCGAACAAGATTTTGTACCGATATAAGTACAGAACGGAGAGTGTGAGGGTTATTGGGGGAGGGAGGAGTGGATTGGAGGTTTGTGCGGATCAATTCCAGAGGCGATGCGAGAGAGGTAATGGCAGAACGTGCAATGATCCCGGCAGACAATGGGATGATAGGGCCGGCAGGTAGGATTGTCGGCAGGACGACGTTGAGCAAGTGGTCGTATGTTAGAATATACGCTGTCGATGAGGGCACACCAATTACTCTGAGAATGGCTGAGTCGGTTGGGTTGGATGAAAGAGATAGTTGCTCACAGAGAGGTACCGGCTCCCTTCCACAGCCCACGGATACCTTCCGCCCGCCATACGTGTCTGACTGCGTCATGAAAGCCGTTGACCTGTTCTGTCCTAAAGATGCCGTTGTGCCATACACAGACGACCTCGGAAAGAGGTCGTGCGAGCGACACACTCCTTGCCATTGACGACATATTTCGCACGCAGGGACCTGCCTTTGTGGGTTGGCAACAGGTGTTGGGTGGGGGCTGCGGGAAGAGGGGCCGAGGACGAACAGGCTGGGTCTGGAGGCGAGTCTTGACGACATCAAAAGGGGTCACTAGATAGATGTATGTGAGAGTCTGTACGCTTGCGGACCACCAGGAAGGAAGGGACATACTAGTGAGGGCGGTGAGGGTTGACCCCGTTGCGGCGGCGACGAGTTTTGCATGGAAGGAGTCCATGCAGTGGTGAGGAGGTGGTGGAGGGAGGAGGAGGAGCTGCGAGAGCAGAGGCGTGATTTTCGGCAGCCATCTTATCAGATAGCGCGGAGTTTGGCGGAGTTTGATTGTGCGGCCTGGCCCGGCCCAGTGTGATGGCGACGGGAACTTGAAAACGTTAACAACAATCTCATACGCCGAGCGTCCTTCTTATTTCTCCTCTACCTCCGCTTGCCACCGCACCATGGCTTCTACTCTTCCTTCCGCCGCCCTGCAAGCTTCCCGGGCGGCCCTCAATGCAGCCCTCGCTGATCAGCCGCAATCCACGAGTGAGGGCGACGATCTGGAGCCTGGGGAAATTCAGGAGATAGACATGGAGATGCAGGCTCAAGGAATCCGGACTGTGTTCAGCGATCCCAAAAATTTCAATGTCAAGGTGATTCCTGATTCTCTGTTTGTTCCTTTCAGAAACATTTTCAAACTGGCGTTACCAGCACCCTCTCTATTCGCCCTGGACCCTCTGGTTCGACTCTCCAGCGACAAAAGGTCGCAACTTACCCCAGACACCCATTTCTGCGTTCCCTCAGACCCCGGTTCCCCAGACACCCGGCGTTGCTGCCGCCCAAGGATGGATGGAAGATATCAAACGGGTCATCAGCTTTGATAGCGTGGAGGAGTTTTGGGGGTAAGCTTGCCTCGGGTCTGCGACAGCGAGAGCATGCAGTGTTAAGCACATATTGCAATCCCAGACTATACAACAACATTGTGCCACCTTCGCAGCTGCCGCAAAAAGCCAACTACTACCTCTTCAAGGTGAGTACACGCGCCAGAACTAGACAGAATGGGCCTCACACACCCTTCCCAATTCAGGAGGGAATCATCCCGGCATGGGAGGACGACGCAAATAAATATGGTGGCAAATGGAGCATACAGTTGCCAAGAGACAAAAACAGGAGCAACGTCGACAAAATGTGGCTATACACGGTGAGTGGATGGTGAGCACTGCCACTGCCATTGGGCATGTCGGCCTCATACGCAGTTCCAGATGCTCGCAGCAATCGGCGAAACCTTTGACCCGGCGCCACCTGAGGCGGACGGCTCAGCCTCGCAGTCATTGATCACAGGTGTCATTGTATCAATACGGCTGCAGTTCTACCGCATATCGATATGGACTCGACTTGCACCGACCGCGTCAGACGAGGACAGGCTGCGTGAGCGGATTGAGACGGTGGGCCGGCATTTCAAGATGAGCGTGCTCGGGTACGCGGAGAGTGCGCGGCTGGCAGGGCCACTTGCGACCGAGGTTGAGTTTCTGTCGCACAAGGACTCGGAGAAGAAGGGCAAGGCTGCGAAGAAAATCATAGTGTAGTGATTTGTAAGCTGTGTAATGACGACATATAAAAGACTCGGACTCTCCACCACCACCACCACCACCACAAATGCCTGTCCCAGGTTTCCTCGCCTCCTTTGCCGACAAGGCCCAGTCCGCCATCAGCGCCTCGCCCCTCGCCGCACATCTGCCCTCCCACGGCCGCCCCAGCAGCCCCGACAGCTCCTCCCAGCCCCCAGCTAACCAGGCAGCCACGCAGGGCGGCCACAGATCCCATGCCCTTGAGAGCATCTCCCACCAGATCCGCGCCTTTGGCCAGCAGTACTCGTATGCCACCTCCCATCTCCGTCGATGCCCCCCCCCTACTCACCGCGATCCCCGATATAGCTCTACTACCCCTGTCCAGAAGATAATCACTGCCGAGAAGGGCGTCGCAATCGACTTTGATGGCGTTGCCCGCGACTCCAAGCTGCAGAGCAAGGAACTCTACACGTGGGGCCAGACTGAAACGGAGGATCTCAAGGATGGTTGGTTACCACAGTGATCCCCTCCCCCACTCCTACTGCTCACTAACTCTCTCTCTCATCCAGTCACTGATCGCCTGGCGTACCTGAATTTTGTCCAAGGCTCTCTCGCCGGCTCTTTGGCAACAAAACTGGAGACAGCACGTGTACCATTCAAGGCCCTGCGAGACGCAGAGACCGCCATTACCCCCCGGCGTAACATCCGCACTGCTTTGCACAACCAGCTCAGCAGAATCGAGCACGACCAACAGAAGGGCCAGGAGAAGAAGATCGCCGAACTCAAGGATCAGATACGCAAAGCTGAGCTAGATGACGCTGGCCAGGAACGCGAGATTGAGATTTTGAAGCGCAAGGCCGTAAGGGAAAGCGAGCGGCTCAAATGGGAGGCGATACGGGAGGTTGGTTCGCCCCTCACTCTTCCTGAATACCACTTCTGATTTGATCCCCCACATAGTATGGAGAAAAGCTTGTCTTGCTGTCTCAAGCCGCCACTCCTATCATAGCTGTCCTCCCTTCTGTCCCTCCTACTCCGGAGCAGCCTTATACTGGCGCACAGGCCACTGGAGCTGCTAGGGCGTCCCTCCAACGGGCCTTGGACAATTACAAAACTGGCCACATCAACCTTCCACCCCAATTATCCGCCTCTGAACTCTCTAGGTCTGACACTCAAAGTTTTGGCGAGAGTCATGCTAGCGAACTATCAAGCCTCAATACCTCTCAGACCGCCCTTCAGTCCACGCCGCCGCTGTCACCCCCAGCAACCGTGCAGCAAGTCGTGCATCCCCAGAAGACCCAGTCTCCTCCGCTCGACCCTACTGCCCTCAATAATGCTCCCACGCCCATACCAGGTCCCGTGTCACCTCACGCCGCAGTTATTGACAACTCGAAGGCTTCTCCAACAGTTCCGACTATCACACCCACCATCGCCGAGACGGGTATTCCCGTCTTAGCTGGAGCTGAGGGTCCCGGTCCTGCAAGTGGCTCTCTACATGAGCTTCACCAATCACCCCTCTCCGGATCGGCAGGCATCAGTAATGTCCATACAGCCTCGAGTCCTCAGAAGTATGAAACAGCTGAAGAAGAGAAGCGGCGTTTGGCTGCTGCCTACTCTCAATCGGCGCCAGTTCCCCAGTCTCATCCTTCTCAAATGACCCCCGCCCCAAATCCGCCGTACGAGAGCGCTGAAGACGAGAAGAAGAGGCTCGAGAGGGAGGAGAGGGAGCGGCTCCTCGGTGTTGGGTCTCTGACTCAGCCTGCAAGGAGAGATGAAAAGGACGGAGACGATGAGTTGCCACCATATCGGGACGTTTAAATCCTTCCCCCCCCCCCCCGTCTGATTCATGTTGCTTCCATTTCCCCAATCTTTCTATGTGAAATACTGCCTCTGCTGCTTAGAACATGGACGGCATGGTACTGTCTCTCGAAGTATGTGGTATATATGTAGTATAAACAAATTAACTAACTAGCCGACCTTGGACATTAAACGACGGGTTTCTTGAGGTGTGAAGTGCAGGATAGTAGATAGCACTCGTATGAGATTAGGCTGGATGGCAGTCAGTCTCTGAGAAAACTATGTTCAATAAAGCTTACCCTCATCTCCTTATGTTCGAGGAATTGTAAGATCACGTTCCGTAAGTACTCAAGATTCACCTCCTCTTCATTCTTATCAGACGACTGGGGCGTTGGTGAGTTCACACGGGAGCTGGTCGCAGGCGTGGACGATCTTGTCTCAGCTAGATTGCTGCTGTCGTTTGCTCGGGTTGTCCAATAGCCCTACTCCTGGGTTGCGCTGCTTTTCAAGCAGTGCAGCAGATGACTGTACCTTTCGGAGTTCTTCTCGTAGTGCCTAACATATCTCTTTGAGAGCGTCATACGAGGAAACAAAGCTATGGTTTACCTTGTTAGTCTGTCGCACCTGTGTGTCTTTGGCTTTGGCCTCCTCTAGTTGTTTTTCGAGAGCGTCAATTCTGACATATAGCTCGCTATTCAGAGATTTAGCAGACGCCTTGGGGGGGGGGGGAAGGGAAACATGTCAAATCCACTCATGTGTCGGAATCTGATCGGGAACATACCTCGGCATTCTCAAATCGACTACAAGTTTTGGACAACTCAGCTATTTTATTCTCCAAGTCAGTGATCCTCTCGTTTTTACGCCCAAGCTCTTTCTTCAGTTTAGAAATAAACTCCTCTTCTTCCTCTCGACTCTTGGCAGAGTTTCCCAGCAAACGCTTGAGTTCCTCCGCCTCCGCACTCCTCTCCTTGAGCTTCCGGCTCCATTCAGCCTCACTGTCGTTCCTTTCCTTCTCCAAGGTTGCGTTGATTTTTTTCAGCTCTATGACCTTGGCTTGGTACTTTGACTCTGTGGCTGCGAGCAAATGGCCAACACCCTCAGCCGAGGTGGTCGATTCGCGGGTACGCAACTCTTGTTCGCGCTGTAGATCATTGAGATCTTCCTTCAATAGGGCAACACGGTCATTGGTTTCGCGGAGCTGATACTGGAGTTCAGTATTTTGATGCTGGATACTCTCGAGATGAGATTGTGCAGACTCCGTTTCAGCCTGTCGCAGCTGTAGCTGTTCGAAGAACGTATTCTTGTCCCTAGTCACATTGTTGAGAGATGTTTCTAGCGTGGTTATGTGAGAATTCTTTGCCGTTATCTCCTTATTATGTGCACTCTGAGAGACAGGTTAGGTATGATTCAAATTATGATCAGCTACTTGCCTTCGTTGTAATAGCATCCAGCTCAAATTGACCGCGCATAGCCGACATCTCTCTTTCGTGACGCTCCTTGAGCACAGTCATGTCCTTTTCGAACTGAGCTCGCAGATTGACAATGCTTGTCTCCTTCTCGGCATTAGCTGCCTCTACTTCACGTTCGAGCCTTCTTTTCTCCGCCTGTTCCCTGTCTGCCTCTGTCTTTTCCTTCTCTCGTGCAGCATTCAGCTCCTTCAGTGTATCTTCCTTTTCCTTTTCCGCCTTGACGAGTTTCTGTCTCACAGTTTTGAGAAGACTAATTGCCTTTGTGCGCTTTTCTTCTTCTTCTCTGATCAACGTATTGAGACGTTCAGCCTCTGACTTGAGGTCATCGATCTCTTTGCTGCGTTTGGATAGTGCTCCCTCGGATACTGTTACAGCTTTCTGGCTCTCTTTGAAAAGAGCTTCCGTTTCGCGCAGTTGATTCTGCAGCCTGTTGATCTGATCCAATTGCGAGGCGGAAGAAAGCTTGTGAGTTTCTCTCAGCTCCTCAACCCGATCCTCCTGAACTTTGAAACAGGGAGCTCGGTTAGAGCCTAAGAAGTGTAACTTGATGGCACACCTTCAAGCTTTGCGTTCAGGCGCTTAATCTCTTCCTGGAATACCTGAACACAATGGAAGGAGTGCTTGAGCCTGAGAGGGCCAGCCAGATAGAAGCGAACCTACATCAGCCTTTGAGTCCAAACTTTTGAGGTACTCCTTCAACGCCGTAGCATCTTGGATGCCTGTAAGGGGCGTTAGTTCATGGAGAACCGAGTCTGCGCCAAGTTTCTCTGCTTGGAGGTGTTCAAAGGAAGTTGACACGTCTTTACAAAGGTCTGGTCAGGCGATCATAAACAGAAGAACACAGAAAAAAGGAAGAGACCTGCAAATTGCTCCTCAATTTCCTTCAACCTCATTCGCAGTCCCTCCAAGTCAGCTTCTTGACTGACTTTTCCTTTATTTTCCGAATTTGACCCCACGGGCAGTTCTTTGAATGACTCATTTGAAGTAAACACTGAATCGCGCTTTGTCTCACTACTTGAGGCATTGTCTGTTGGACTAGCAACGAGAGATGATTCATTCCGATCGTCAAAGGGCGTAGCCTGTTCCTCATCACCAGGATGGTCGCTTTCTTTGCTCGCGCCGATGGCCAGACCAGCATCCTGCGTCCCCGTTATCCCTTGTGCATCTCTCGAATCGTCGGCTCCAGCCGCCCCGAACCCATCCCGCAGGCTCTGACCTGTCAATGACTCGGCGTCATCAGTTGCCTTGGTTAAACACTGGGGCAAGTCCTGCACGCTCGAGAGGGGAGATATGGGTGATCCAGGTAGCGGTATGGATGTGGGTGAAAGAGGATCCGGCTGCGGGGTGGTGATCACTGCCGGTAAAGACTTGGTTGGTGTTGAGACGACATCCGTTGTAGAGAGACTGGCACGTAAGCGTTCCTCCAAGTTCATCTTCAGCCGCGGTTTATCAGGCGGCACAGCGGGAGGCGCAGAGGCGCTCTTGTTCATGGCTACGCCCGCTCGTTGTGTCGCAAGGGACTTGCGGAGGTTTGAGAGGGCAGACTCTGCCAGCTGACCCGATGACAGGGGCAAGGAAGAGTCAGTAGACCGTGAGCGCAGGTGAGGAACGTCTCTTTGGTCATCGGCGGCAGCGTCTATTGAACGACGCGGTTGAGGAGCAAGACTCTCCACAGCTTGGCGAAACTGAGAAAACATGGTGCGTATATGCACTCATAATTCTGATCTTGCGGGGGACGCTCACGTGTTCAGCGGACATACTATCTAAGTAGCTATGCAGAGTCTGTTTCAACCTTGCCGTTGCTGACTGGTATCGTCATCCCACTGGTGGGGTACGAAGCCGGTACCGGGATGGGGGCAGTCAGCGACGGAGGTTCAGGAGCGACGTTGAGGGCACCGGGTGTGGTCGCTCCGGATCCTGCGAGTTGCCAGGCAGGTATTGATGGCCTGCCGATCATGGGTAAGGGGCTGGGTGTTGTGGGTACAGTTGTCGGACGGTTGAGCAGCAGGGCTTTCAGCGACTTCACTTCCTGTTGCAATTCGCTGAGAGACTGTGTGTGATGTTCTTTGTTCTTCTCAACTACCTGACGGCTCGATGAGAAGACGGCTGCAATAGCAACTAGGGCATGCTTACCTTTGGAAGCATCTCGCGAATATTGTTGACTTCCTCCCGAATTTCCCTCATCTCGTCCCGAGTCCGGATTTCGGCTTGACGCATATCACCGACGATGGCCTCAACCTCTCCTGTCGTCTTGTCGATTTTCGACTTCTGCTCTTCCACTGCTGCCCTGACGGCTACGGTTTCGTTCTGAATCTCTTTGAGGAGAGCCTCTGCAGCGTCAAATTGGGCGTTGAGGGCATCTCGGTCCTCCTCATAGGCAGAGGCGGTCGGGGGTTGCAAGTGAGGTAATAGATATTTCTGAAGAGGGCGTCAGCCAGCCTTTACAACCTCAAACTAGAGAGACGTGCCTTGAATAGAGCGATCGCTCCATAAGTGATGGCGCCAGAAATGACCGCGGTGACCTGGGAATGAAACTTGAGTACGTTCCGAAACTGATGAGGGAGGGCCGAACCTACAAAGTAATCCCGCCAGTCCCACCCAGGGTTGTGCCCATTGAATGTAGGATATCGTGTCGGACTATACACCGAAGAATAATTTTGCTGGTGACCAGGGGAAGCAGATGCTGCAGCGGCTTGTGTGATAGCTGCGTCAATTTCTGCTGGAATTAGCCCTTTGGCCTCAAGGAACTGGATACGCTGGGTCAGAGGCGAAGCTTGTGTCTGACCGAGAGGTTAGTTAGTTCGTTCAGTGCGCTGAGAGCTATACAGCACCTTGGGGTCTTGCAAAAAGAGGACGGCATTTCGAATGAGCTCCTGACGATCTGGAGAAGACATGGATGAGTCCGACAAGTGTACACGTCCATATCTGGAAGACCATCACGGCGTTAGCCGGCGGTGTGCCAAATACAAATTTTGAAAAGTTGACCCGGGTCGCTTCTTCCAAGTCAAACTTGCCACCATGCTACCACTAGCCACCTGCAAGACCGTCTCGAGGGCACTGGGACCATCTCGCAGTACGCTGTCCCTACTACCGTCCCTCTTGTGTGCCATACTCAAATCCATGCTCAGTCTCCCTTCTAGCTGCCTTCCAGCGCAGCTCCTCCAGGCCGACTTTGCCGCCTGTAGTCTCGGCAAACCTAAGTATGTGCGCGCTCTAACAATTCTTAGTGCACATTCTCACAAGTCATAGTCGGCCGCAGGGGCTACGCCGAACAATTCTCGCGCTCTAAACCCCACATGAACATTGGTACAATCGGTGCGCAGGCAAGCCGGGATCGCCCTACTTGTGATTGATCAGTTTCTAGGCCATGTTGACCACGGAAAAACTACACTAACGGCCGCTATTACCAAGGTTTTGTCAGAGCACGGTGGCGCAAAGTTTACCGACTACAACCAGATCGACAAGGCCCCAGAGGAGAAAGCCCGTGGCATTACTATCAACTCATCCCACGTCGAGTATGAGACCGAGGCCCGCCACTACGGACACATAGACTGTCCCGGTCACGCTGACTGTATGTTATTCATTTCATTGCAGTATTACTTGAATGACGCGTCGCAGACATCAAGAACATGATTACTGGTGCCGCACAGATGGACGGTGCCATTATTGTAGTCTCGGCCACAGACGGTCAGATGCCACAAACCAAAGAACATCTCCTGCTTGCCCGCCAAGTCGGTATCAAGCGACTGGTTGTCTTCATCAACAAGGTCGATCAAATTAACGACCCCGAAATCCTGGATCTTGTTGATATGGAAATGCGCGACCTCTTGTCGACGTACAAGTTCGAGGGTGAAACTACGCCTATCATTATGGGATCCGCCCTCGCTGCTCTTGAGGGACGCGATTACGACACTGGTGCGGGTAAGATCAAGGAACTGGTCAAGGCATGTGATGAATGGCTCGAACTCCCTACTCGTGGGTGCTATGTAATCCCTCCTAACCATGTGTTGTTACAACGTTCTTTAGGTAACTTCGATCAACCTTTCCTTATGGCTATCGAAGATGTCTTCTCCATTTCAGGTCGCGGCACTGTCGCGACTGGCCGTGTAAGTCTCTATTCCCCATTTCATGTGGGTTCCTGGCTAAGAATTCTCATAGGTTGAGCGTGGTATCGCCAACAAGGGCGCTGAAGTTGAGGTCGTTGGCATGGGCTCCAGAATGAAGACTACTCTCACTGGCATCGGTATGCAAGTGTTTATCTTGGCTATATTCTTAATTATGGGATTCACCTTGCCTTAGAAATGTTCCGCAAGGAATTAGATAGGGTTTGTGCACATTTTGGTCTAAGCAGAACCGTATTTCACGGAACGCAACATAGGCCCAAGCTGGCGATAACATGGGTGCTCTACTTCGTGGTATTAAGCGCGAACAAATCCGTCGCGGACAAGTTCTGGCCGCTCCAGGCTCTATCAAATCAGTCAAGAAGTTCCTTGCACAGATTTATGTTTTGACCAAAGATGAGGGTAAGCGTATTCAAATGTTCACTCGTTCGACCGGTAATTTCTCCCTATCCAAGGCGGCCGTTACACCCCCTTCATGGCTAATTACCGGCCCCAACTCTACCTCCGCACTGCCGATATCAACGTCTCCCTTTCATGGCCCGAGAGCACCCCTGACGCTAATGAGAAGATGGTAAGCACCGACACCGTTTTTAAATGGCGACCTACTGAGAATATCACCAAGGTTATGCCTGGAGATAACGTTGAGCTTATTTGCAGTCTTGTCCACGACGTTGCGGCTGATGTCGGAACCCGGTGGGTGTCTATCCATTGTGCATTGTGTCCCACTCATTTTACCATTTAACAGATTCACTCTTCGTGAGGGCAGCAAGACAGGTAAGTAAACCCACTTCTTCAACCATCTTGTACTTATCGTGCCTAGTCGGTACCGGCATCATTACCGAGATTATTGAGGAGGCGTAGGATGCTTTTGAATTTGGACGCGGTATAATCACACTAATAGGACTGCCATCCCAACTCCGCTCTTAAAAGTAGTTGGTCGTAGTCACCCATCAGGGCTTTAGACCTGCTGCAGATAGAGACCTTAGGTACTACATAATTTATTAGCTTAACGTAGGCCTCTCACTGAGAACAAAAATTCTTTGAATCTGCGGGGCTGCCAAAAAAGGATTAAACCACCCACCCTTCGACTTGGTCAAAACGGGAAGTAGTTGGACCCGGAACTTATACGGGAAAGAACTCTGAGCCCCTCCCGTCGCGGTCCCCTCACACCAACCATGCAATCCGTCCTTCGAGCCGCTGTCCGCCCAAGAACGACTCTTACTCTCCTCCGTGGGGGGCAAGTTGTTGCTCCTCGTACGACCTATCCTCGCTTTGGAGTTCGCACCGTGACCAGTTCGTACACCCTCCCTTCTACCCAGAAAATCCTCATTGCTGTTATTACTGTAGCCAAACGGTATACTAAGGACCATGAAACTGTCTCATATGATGACACCACCGGAATAGGCGTTGTTACCATTACGAATCATGCGCAGGCTGCCCTTGGAGACGTGGTTTACGTGGAGCTCCCAGCTGTTGGCCGCAAGGTGGAACAAGGAGGTTAGTTCCTACACCTTGTCGAAAACCGTAGTGTAACGGAAGAGAAATCTAGGGGAAATCGGTGTTGTGGAAAGCGTGAAGGCAGTTTCGGAAATCGTGAGTCGCCCATAATCTGGGCGATACAGACACCAACTAAATGGCTAATAGTATGCACCTGTTTCGGGCACCATTGAAGAAATTAACGAGGCTCTGACAGAAGAAGCTTCGCTCTTGAATAAGTCTCCAGAGGAGAAAGGTTTGAGTCCTTTGCATCTCAAAACGCACTCAGATACCAACAATACTATAGGATGGCTTTGCAAAATTAAGTTGTCGAACCCCTCCGAAATGGACGCACTCCTGACACAAGACAAATACCAAGAGTTTACTGAATCAACATAGCTAGTAACTCCCTAGTGGACTTGATAGAGGATAGTCTTAATCAGGTTTTTGAATTTCATAGAATAGCGTACCACCCCAATCCCTTTCAATCACAATTAGACATCCAGTGCTTTCTATTAGACGAGTGACCGAAACAACAATTACGATGAAGGCGACGACGATGGCTCGTATTTGTATTTCTCTCCGCGTGCCTCCATCCTACTTTTCGCCTCTTGGAGAGCCCAAGTTTGTATGCTTGATAAACCAATTAGATTTCGTTCGCAACTGGGTCAGCGTCTTGGCGCACCTGGTATCTGGCTTGTAATACAACATGACTGCCCCAAACGCCATTGAGCCAAACATTCCCCAATACCAAATGTTTTCCCAATCCTCTTTCACGCGCTTTTGACCTGGGGGCAGGGGCTAGATGCATAAGTCTTGTCAGAACTTAACCGGACACTTAGAAAACCACTGCCTACCTTTTCACCAAAGAGATAGCCAGAGGGTTCATTATATTGAGGTGCCTCGTGCGAAGCAAATCGGCGTCCTGAGATACGACATCCACAAGGGCGCACAGCACGCAGAGTTGTCGACAGCATGATTCAACGGGCGAAACGGACTTGAAGAGAGTAACTCGGAACAGGCCCCATGCGAGAAGCCCTTGTCAAACAACTCCAAATAAAATTCAAAAGTGAATGACATTGATGGCTTAGCCGCCTTAGCCAGGGCTGGCCTCGGTCAGTTTCTTTGACATGATTTCGTAGTCATAACCATCTCTGGCAGGATCATCTTCATCTAAATAGCGACTGGGTGAGGCAGGATCTACCTCAAAACTGCTCGCTACTTAGGGCAGCTTTGTCTTTACTGAGCGAAAACCTCACCTGCACGCCTTGTAGAATTTAATGGCACTCGCGTTAGCTGGTCAACCAACAGTCACTTTGAGAATAAGCCAAGGAATGAACTTGACGGACCTCGGAGTACAGTGAGAACGATTTTCTCCATTTTGAATGCCCTTCCAATAATGGACAAAGCGGATATCAACTTCTTTCCCATCCCAGTACGACGGTACTTCGGGGTAATTTGAATATCGTAGCTGCTCTCATAAGTTTTGTCGAGGCTGGCCTATAAGTTCAGTGTACCTACCAATAGACAGCACGTTCACCCTCTTCATCCTCAAATCTGAACATACAAAAGGCAAGCATTTCTCCCTCTTCCTCATTGTCGTAGACGAGGAGGAAACGAGATAGAACGTGGAACAACTCTTTCTTTCTCCTTACTGGATCCCACCCAAAAGATGAGCCGGAAAATCTTATTCACTTAATCAGCGCTATATCAGTACTGGGTCAGGATAGCTATACAGATCGAACATATTTTCCTCGAAGAGATTCCAGATAATGGTTTTTTCTCTCTCTTGAAGTTCCGAGCTATGAACGATCTTGAAGCAAGGCCTGACAAGCCCATCAATATGAACTCCGGGGAACTATACATGGCACGGACAGTTGAGGTTGTTCCGACAGACAAGCCAAAAGTACACTGGAGTTGGCCTGGGGACATATTGATCAGAAACGATAGCTAGCTTCTCGTGCCTACCTGCCTTGATAGCGCGGCGAACGTAAATACTCGTTCTGGTCATCTCAAAGAGATCGGAAGCTCCGCGAGGAACAAAGCACAGGGTTGGACTATGTATTTATTGAGAGTGAGAATGCGAGAGTACTCCTCCAGAGTTCTGGTTGTGACTTGGACGGGCAAGCGTGACACTATGTCACGGAGAGATGAGATGAGTACTCAAGTCACGTGCAACTGTTTTGAGATTCCTCAACTCGACCGTCCAAGACGTTCACCGCTGTGTCAACATGAGGCTAGATGCCACTGACCTCAGATATATATCGTCAGACGAATTCCGTGTCTTAACAGCTGTAAGTTTGGCTTACCGTAACTACGGACGATTAATGACCTCAATCAGGTCGAAATAGGATCGAAGAACCACGAAGTAGTCCCGACACCCCTCATTGCCCAAATCTCGAGTCTCAGAAATGGTGGGGTAAATAAATTAATTGGGAGCCTGGCCAAACGAAACCTTGTCTCCAAAGTACAAAACTCCAAATGTCAGCAGACGCTCACAACCTCGGGGATTCCCTACAGCCTGTTAACCTCGGTGGTAACCCCTAGATGATGGATACCGCTTAACATATGGCGGCTACGACTACCTCGCCATGCGAGCGCTCTCAAAGAGGGGCTCAATGCACTCAGTGGGGAATCAAATCGGGGTAGGCAAAGAATCTGGTAAATTTTTGGTCCCATATTCATGCACGGTTGACTGTATTCGCTCGAAGATATCTATGTCGTCGCGGACTCAGAAGGGAACGAGATGGTTCTCAAGCTTCATAGGTTGGTATCTTAATTTCTCACTCGGGAACGGGATTGAATCTGTTTTAGATTGGGGCGAATATCGTTTCGTGCAGTCAAAGAGAAGCGTGATTATCTCGGTAAACGGAAATCTGCCTCGTGGATGTACATGTCGCGACTTGCGGCGCAAAAAGAATGTGCTTTCATGAAAGTACGTCTAGTCCCAGCTGTTTGGATATTTCCCGACCTTTATCCAGGTGCTTCATGAACACGGCTTCCCTGTTCCGCGCCCCATCGATCAAGCAAGACATTGCATACTCATGGAATACATCGACGCTTATCCTTTGTGAGTATATTATAGCGGAAATTAAGTATTCGTTTAACTGAGTAACCCGAAGGCGTCAAATCTCTGAGTTGCCATCTCCGGGGAAGCTGTATTCCAAATTGATGGATGTTATCGTCCGCTTTGCTCATGCCGGTCTCATTCACGGTGACTTTAACGAATTCAATATATTGATACAACGAGAATCCGGTGAACCTATTGTCATCGATTTTCCCCAGATGGTTAGCACATCGCATGAAAACGCAGAATGGTGGGCAGAGTAATCAACCGCCTGGCGTACTCATCCATAACTTCTCATTAGGTATTTCAATCGCGACGTGGAATGTATCAGAACATTCTTCCGACGGCGATTTCAGTACGAAAGTGTGCTCTATCCGCGGCTTAGCAAAGTCCTCAAGGAAGACCTCCCTGAAAAAGAATGTCGACTCGATGTGATGGTGGCGGCTAGTGGCTTTGGAAACAAGGAAATGAAAGAACTAGAGCATGTGAGTCTGGTTCAACTCGGCTTGTCCTTGCTTCTTGATCAAATCGTTGATGATGGTATTCTTTAACAAGTATATGAATACTGGTCAAGGCGATGACTATCAGGATGACGGAGAGGACGAAGAGAGCTCCGAGAGCTCCGAGAGTGGAGTAGAAGAAAAGAAAGAGGAACAACTGGAAGAGATCGACAATGACAGGGAGAGCTCCGATGGAGCTATCTCCACGGATGCTCACCGAGGCACGAAGGAGCTGCACCAGAGTGGCGCTAATGCTGAAGACGGAGATGGTTTGGATAACGCCATTACATCCACTGATAGTGCCGGCCATCCGGATGCGTCGAACCCCACAGTGACAAGATGTCAAGCCCGTTCTCGTTCTCCTGACGTTTCTGAGAAAGTGGGGGCTCTGACCCTCTCAGACATCAGGAATAAGGTTACATCCGATTTATCAAAAGACCGCTCGCACCAACAGCGTAAGTACCATTCAAAACGGGGTGCACGGCAAATGGGAAGGCCCCAAGGCAGTAAGGCTAAGCAGGACCAAAAGATTAAGCTTGATGGCGGTGGGATGTGGGACTAAAATTCTCTAACTGAATGCTGGGTAGAATTAGCTGTGCAGACTTACAGTATCCTCGTTATTCCCACGCCCCGTCTCGCGACTGAACCACACTAAGCATCTCAGCATCTGCTCGACCCCTTACTCTTCCGATACGTTTGCTCCTTACCCACCTCCCAACTGCACCTTATGGATAAGGCCGACTTAGAAACCTACCAAGTCCAACTATCTCAAGTGGAATTGGCTCTGTCCGCTGACCCTGAAAACGCAGAACTTGCTTCTTTGCGTTCCGAACTAAAGGAGCTCATTCAGCTTGCTGAGGCTGCCATTGCCCAAGCAGAGGTTGCAACGTCATCCAAGGCTGAGAGCACTCGTAGATCAGCAACTTCTACTCCATCTCATACCTGGTCCGCTGGAGATGAGTGCCTGGCAAGGTACTCCAAGGACAACAACTGGTACCCTGCCCGGATCACGTCGTTGGGCGGTTCAATAGAAAATCGGGCATATAGCATCGTCTTCAAAGGATATAACACCACGGAATTGGTCAAGGCGGCTGACCTTAAGCCAGCTCCCTCCAACCACGCAACAACCGTCCAGTCGTCGAACAAACGCAAAGTTACGAAAGCGGAAGAAGAAGAGAGGGAGAGGAAGAAGAAGAAGAATGAAAAAAAGCTCGAGGTCAGAGCTGCCAAAGCGAAGGAACAGATGCAGAAGCAAGCGAGCTGGCAGAAGTTTGCTAAAAAATCAGAGAAGAAAGGCGTTCACATAGCCGGGATCAGCGGCACGAGCATTTTCAAAACCCCAGACAACCCATTAGGAAAAGGTGGGTTTTACCTTGAATTTTAGTAATGTTACTTACCTTTATTTCCCCAGTCGGTGTCACCGGGAGCGGTCGAGGGATGACAGAGGTAGCATCGAGGACGAAACACAAATTTGTAGCGCAGGATGATGAGCAATGAGACCTATAGTTTGAGGTGCGAGTCCGTTCTCTCCCGAGACCCGAAATTTAATGGCCCTGATAGTGTGAAAGAAGGTTTAATTGTTCATCTCTGTCTGTATCACTACGGGGCCGTGACAATCACGACTTTTTCCTTTCCACCGCCCACATCTATATGCTTGAACCCACGCCCGTTCAGAAAGGAGTTCACATAATACTCTAAGTGACGTTTCCCTTACTGTTATCAACACCCTACCTCATTTGTCTTCTGTCCCTCGATCTTTCCCCAGGTAGTCCTGATACGAGGGCACCACATAGCATCGGATCTACATCTTTCTTGTAAACGAGGATTGAGAGCGGATAAATATGGTTAAGTCTGGGCTCTTGATATCAATGTAGCTCGATGATAGTTAAGCGCAAGCAAGACTCCAACAGATCAAATCACTTGTCCGTTCAATGCCGTGAAGAGAAACGGCAGCAGATGGCAGCAGTATATCGATGTGAATATCCGTAAGTGAACGATCTACATGTACAGACCGAGTTACATGTACAATTACGAGACAATGCCGCAGAAGTTGTATCAAAATATAGGAGCCTTCCTACCCAAGCTGAAGTCGAATCATAATCGGTACGCATGTTCGATTTGTTCAACTCGATTCACAGGACTTGATGGGTGAGCTGTGGGTGCGAGCACGCAATAGGCACTCCAACTCTGCGTTCTGGGCAACTCTTCTTCAGACAACCATGATTATGATCCAATGATCAAATCGGCTCACCGCCCTTTCGAGCTCAAGCAACTTGAGTCTGGCCACCGAAACCTCGTGTTGGAGGCTTGATACCGTGCTCTATATCCCAATGGTCAGGCGAGATTGCGAGATCGTGCCTACTGGAAACACACCTTGGCTGTTTTTGAGTTGAGGCCTCTAAAAGGTTCCAGCTCGGCGGGATTGATGGGATCACAGTTCAGGCTGCAGTCATCTATCAGAGAAAAATATCCGGGCGCGTCCGGACACCACGTACTCTAGTAACCTCGCGTGTAACTCGTCGATGTGGGCCTCAAGGCTGGCTGTGTATATTTTCCGTCTCGGTTGTGCCCCGAGAGTGGACCTAAAAGAAATAGATGAATTGGTTCCTCCGGAAAGACTAACGGCTGGCGTACAACTCATAGGGACTGAAAATCGATTTCTCAAGTAGATGGTTCCAGATTCGGCGCCTTTTTGTGTCATTTTTCTTCTTGGCAAAAAGCCTGGCATACGGGTGCGCAATCCGTGGTTTAGCTGGCGAATTATGGGCACAATATTTGCGAGTGGGCTGAGGAGAGGGTGGCCCCACTGTGAATTGGACATGGAGCAGTTACAGGCCAATCACTACAGGACAGTGCCCAAACCTTCGCCCGAAGGGAGACGAGTATTGATCACGGAAACCATCCACCGAGGAAGAAAAACTAACTCGAGAGGGCGCAAGGATGGCATCCATTTCGTCGAGTTGGAATGGGAGGTAGTACGAAAGTCCGAATTCGCGGACATTGCTGGTTTATATATGCGAACGCTCTGATGTGCCAAGTTTCTAGCAGGATCTCAGATACTATAACACCAGTGGCCGTTTTGCGAGCAGCGTTCATCAAAGGACTATCGAGGCCAATGTCGATATCAATAGCGGGCAGCTGTCCCGCCCAATCTGCGTACTAGACACGAGATCCACTCTATATCTGGTGCAGATTTCAAGCTCTATCTGGGTTCTTGCAGACTGATCCGGTTATCTAAAGAGTCTCATAGTAAAACAGCCTTTCACCGCGACGTGGTTCCCAGTTCCCGTCTTCCCGACTTGGTCAGATAGGCCCCAATCTCAGGCGCGTGTCGACGGGCACTCGATTTAGCAATGACCCTGAAACCATATCGAGTTTGTGAACGCTGAGCTGGACCGCATGCTCTCGTAAATGTACCAATGCAGCCACCTTGGGCCACACAGGGCTTATGTCGTGTTCGAGTGGGTAGATCGCGCTCAGATCCTGAGACCGTTCATGTGGCGAGAACAAAATCCCAAGTGGGAAGTACAGACTGCGCTCGCTCATTCTCGAGATGGTCGCAGTAGTATATTTCCCGCTTTGAGGGAGAGAACACCAGGAGCTCCCCTCGCGACTTCCCTGCGCTGAAACCGTGGGATCCGTCACGTAGCTGACTGACAACGCCTGCGACCCGCTTCAAAAATTAATCGCGGCGGGCCCTTGCCCGGAAATGTTCACTCGAGACTAACTCGGCGATATTATCCTCCTCCTTTGTTTCTTTAGCACGCCTTGGCCCTCCCGAGGCGCGCTCTTAGTCTTGATGAATTCGCCTCTCCGGAGGGCCAGTGTCTAAACGTGTCCCTCCAGGTTACTGGCTCACTGAAGGAATCTAATTTCCTTGTTGACAGCCCGCAGCCAAACCCCTGAATTTACCTTTCAAGATCCCTGATGAATCTGGGCTTTTACATATATGACCTTGCTTCTCGACTTCGTCGCCTAGCAAGTGGGGGCATACGGTGTTCGTCTCGGTAACTCGAACCTGTACGAAGTGGCTTGCTCCCCGTTATTGGCCTAAATTACGTGTATAAACGGGGATGGTTGCTTGTGCTTCTGTTGTTGGGTTTAAGAGCATCGCTAGTAGACCTTTATGATCCCGCTTGTCTGCCTCTCACCTCTATGGAAAACACATTCTATGACGCTCACGGAGACTCTTTTCGAGGCCACCTCCAGAACGGTTACGCCACAGCCGGAGAGGTATGGTGCCCCGAAACTGGCTCCCGCCGGACAATCTCACAATTGGCTACTCTGTTCCGCAGAATTACACTGGGTACTATGACCACCAAGACGTGCCAGTTTCCCATGGAATACTTCACCCCCAGGACACTAATTGTGGTGACGGGGATACGTTGTATGCCTCTCACACCTTCGGATGTGAGGTGGGATTCAAAGAAGAATGCACGATCCAACCTCCCTGCTGGGCAGATCCGCAACCTGAACCTCCCATGCACCTTCACGCACCAATGCCTCGAGTCGGGAATGCCTCTGTGTTTCCAGACATTCCTTTATACCAATCCAATGGCTACATAAATCTTTATAGAGCACCGTTCGAGGAGAGATTTCCTCAACCACAGACCTATCTCGACTCTGAATCATACAATGCATCGAATAGAACACCAGACTACCTCCCGTCCCCTACGGTATCTGGATCCTCACAGTCAACATTTCCCACTCCCAGCGAGCTGTTGGTCGAATTATCCGTCCAGGAAAAGTACAACGCCCCCTACCTACCTCGCGGACAAGGACGAGCCAGGATTTGTCCCTACACCTTCGAGATCCGCGCCCGGGAACGACACCCCCCCCAACACTGCTAACGCCAGCTCTATCTTTTCATCACCACATACTGATTCGACAAGGGGGCACATAACTTCTCACGAAAAGAAGAGACAGTACCTGGAGTGCCTTGAAAATTATGTCGCGTTTCTTCATAACCACTTCCGCCGAGTTGGCCTTAAACCAACGCCTCTCGAATGCACACCACATTATCATGGTCTAGATAGTAGATCCATTCGGGTTAGTACGGCTTGGTGGCGCAACTGATCATACGTCATGGATCCTGACCTCTATTACCCAGTCCCTCCTCGTTCATATGGAGAAGGTGACGCAACAAATGAGAGAGGGTATTTTGAAGGAAGAACGGAGAGTATGTAATCTGTTTCTTGGATACGGATATTCACTGACCATAACTGTAACCCAATTAGTTCATCTATCTTTGCAATGCTCTTGAATGCCAGGCGGCAGGCATTCATGACATCCAAAATAAATACAATGCTTACTAGTATTCCCTGCGGGGATATCAAAATTAAAGATTCGCGGGAAGATGTGTTTACTTTGTGATGCCTGTCCTCGATGTGATGCGCTCCAGCAGTCGATGTTCAACGTCCATAGGCTATATAATGGTGGATAACAGTTCAATCACCATGTCCATCATGCATTCGGAATCTTCCATATGGCGCTTTCTGCCTCGCTTTCTGCCTCTATAGACCTGTGTTAACTCAGTAGCGCGTGTCTAATTCGATTCGCCGGGCCATAGAATCCCAGATAGCAATTGATGCTGAAATCTCTTGTAGCTACAAGCTATTTTCGGATTGCTGGATAAAAACCAGTGTCAGCATTGGATCCCTAATCAGAAAGCGGACTCGACAGGGCAGGCGCAAAGTAAACGTGCTTTTTCAGCAGTTAGAGTCGCACCCGAATATTTTTTAATCTTAAGTGCAATACTCCTGGGGGTAAAGACTTCCAGCCCCGGGTGCCAGCCGAGCCATGAAAACTTGAAACTCAGGGCTCGCCCACAAAAATGCGGAGGTTTCTTAAGGCATTTTTTGAAGTAATTAGCCACTTACCATAAAAATTTCCGGACACATTTTGACTAGCCATGCATGTTTGCCGCTTCAACAAGTTTTTGTGACCAATGAGTTCAATGCCCCATGCCGTCATGGCCCTATGCGCTATCACGTGATACATATTTCCATCATTTTCACGCGCTCAACCAGTATTTCTTTCAATAAGTAGCACCAGGATATCTCCTGCGATCACGAACCGGAATAGCAAAACGTGTCATGAGTTTACACGAACTTACAAGAAACTGTTTTCAGAGTGGACTCAGTGCTCCCAAAGTGGGTGGATTTACGTCGTCTATCCTCACCTGTCGTTGAATCATGAATGTTCTCAAGTGGCTGGCTCTATGTCGTAAATTCATAGAGAAAAGTCCCGCTCCTCACTCTCATGAGGTTACAGAAACTAGTTTAAGCAGTCAGTGTCTCCAGATCTACACCCAAAGATAAGAAGATGCTCAGTCCTTTTCCATGTTCCCCCTTGAGTCAGATTCGATTCTTGCCCTTTTTTCTTCATATCCGGGAGATATCGACTTACAAGGATACTTGAAATATGCCTTGCAAAGCGGAACGCTGTCTCTGGCGACGTATGTTGCTACGTTCTTACAAGCTGCTCGGTCGCCCGACCTGCATGCTGTTGCAACGTTAGACATTCCTTTGCCGTGTTGCTCTGGAGGCCCATTATGCGTCCGGAATGACCCCCGTTGGGTCGATTATCTCCTTCTCGGAAACGTCCGCGACGATTTTGAATAAGATCCAGGATGCATTGGCACTTCTCAGGACTACATACACACTACCTATCTCACATTTTCATCAAGTGACTGCTTCTACTTCGCGGCTTTTGGTTCTTCTTCTCTCCTGCGTCTCCGACCTGTCACAAATATCCAACACTCAAGCGGCTATGCACTATAACGACGCGAATGACTTACTTATGATGAACTATAACTTGGAGCCGGATGTTCGACAAATGTTAGAGAATTTTGTGATTGCATTGAGCATCTCTATGGGGGACGATGCCAAAGCTGCACGCGAAGCCCAAATGATACAGTCAATGCAACTGAGTATGAGAAAGACTGATGTGCAGGGTTCGGACGCGGATGTCATCACCTTCAGCCTCATTTTTCACCAGTGGGTGTGTATATCTCAAACACTCGGAGTGATATCAATGTCTAATATTCGTGTAGATAAACCAACGGGGACACGATTACGGCATGGGTAGCACTAACGATGCTGTGGTTGTCCTTATCGCTATCTTCAGATGGACGGCTTGGACACCGGCTGTCTTTTATATCCAGTTGCTCACAACAGCAGTCATGTGCTTGGCACAAAATAGGAATACAAGTACCTTTTGGAAGGCTTTTATCGTCGGTCGTGTAAGTATTCATATTCCCTCGGAATGTCTGGGAAAGCTTCACCAAGGATATAGCTTCCTCCTCTGTTAAATTCTTTTGAAATTGCAGTAAAGGGCGACAATGCGACACAAGGGGATTGGGTGAGCGATCCAGTATTTGGTCAGTTATGGATGATTACTGAGCTGAGGCAGAGGAGCGCCATGATGGCTGCCTTGGAATCTATATTCAGACGGCCAGATCTTGTCGTGGAATGTGATCATAATTTGTCTCAGGCAATGAGAAATTCCGGAGAGGATTTGTGAGCCACCATATAGCCAGCGGAATACTCATCCTCACGAGCACTGACAGGGTTTCCTCTTTCACTCGAGATCTTCTACAGGCCTTCATCCGGCATGAGTTAGTCGATCTAACATTCGCCCTTCAATTGGATCCAGCCGTAAGCGAGAGCGCATCTCGATTGTTCGCCGAAGCACAGGAGGCTGGTGCTGACGTTGGGGTATGTATCTGCTCCCCAGGGCTTACCGGACTCTAACGCGCTTTGGCCAGCTATATCTGGAGAGTAAGATAGCTTCGGACGTTGAAGTGACCGACGCTTGTAACTGGGTAGCTCGTGTTTGGCGTGATGGTGCAAGTCATCAAAGCTTCGCTCATGTCGTGTTAAAAGTAGCTTATTATTATCCCCGTGAATTGCGCTACTAACCGCCCCCGTAGCGATTCACCCACTTTGCAACATCTCTCAATGCCGATGAACTCAGTCACCTTTGCAAGGTTCTCTATACCAGCAACTATGCGCTAGATATCCTTTCGTTTCATGTCAAGCTCATCGAGATTGTTTTTCGAGCTTTACGATTCTTGGGGGAGTATGATTGCGAAACTGTTGGTAAGAGTATGTTTGGGTACAGGAGATGCTCATTAGTCATTTGTTCGAAGGGGACCCTCGAGCCGCGGTCAGCCACCTTGGGGATGTAGTGCTCCTAGTCCAATATGTTATCATACGATACCGGGTAAGGACACCAGCTGCTGTCTGGTTCTTCCTGCTAACGTAATGGAAGTTAAATCCCAGTAATATTGTCATGATGGACCAGACAGTATCTGCGAGCCATCTATTCTCTTATGCCCACGTGCAGGACCCTGGGACGCTAACTTTAGAAGAGACTACCTCTTTTAATGCTTGGTTCAAGGCTCTGTTTGACAGTAATAGTGAGGGTATAGAGGACACAATACTACGGTGAGTGGTTGAATCTACTATTTCTAACTTGAAGTAACTAAGCCTGGTGATTCCTTCCAATCGTTGAAGATCAACACCGCCCGTGATTTTGCTGCGGCTATCTGCGAGCTTGGTAGCTAAAGCTCTTAGGTCCAAACTTGAGAATGATGTTCTAAGCAACGGCCTGGCCTACTTTACCAGTCCTCTGCTCAATTGGACCTTGTTCAACGTTGTTAGAGGGGTACTCAGGGATTTTTTTGAATCCTTCAAGTGAGTTATCCACTGCGTTAGCCAGAGGAAATTCGTCTCATTTTTCTCCTTCAAGACCGCTCAACCAGGCATTTTTAGATGTCCTGCAAACATTTATTTTATCACCTTTATGCCCCCGTCCGGTCGTTTTACTGTGCAAAGATCAAATCTATGGGCTTTTAGGATCGAAGCGCGTCAAAAACATAATCGGCTTTGATGTCAACGCTGTGAGAAACAGATTGAATGAAATCACTGGGCAGAATAGATCTGGTACGTACCAAGACCCCTTTAGGTTGACATTTATGCTTTACGGCAACGCTCCTCAGACGCAACCAAAGTCGTCACAGTGGATCTACAAACATGGGAAGAACAGCCAAAGCAAGCTATCCACCAAGCTATCACCATCGCCTCGGCGCAAAAAGCTCCTAGTCTAAACGTGGAGAAGTGTCTGAGACTTACGTCTCCTACCAAATTCCTTAGGTATCTATGGTCGGAAATTCTTGTCTCTGGTAGCATGAGGGAGACCGAAACGTGCAAGCGCTTGGCCACCTTTGTCTTGGCCATGCCACGGTCTTCTGAAACACCACCTTTGTTGCCCATCTTTCTACACATCGTGCTGCCGTCGCTCATCGATGGTATAGACATGCAGCAGCCAGCGGAGCAGAATGTCAGCACTGACATTCTGGTCACCATCATATCCTCCGCGCTCACTGCAGCAGCGCATCTGGATTGGGCCGTCAGAACGATCGGAGGAGATCACAAACCAGTCTTGGGTCAACATAGTCCTGCAATGGTGAGACAGCTGGCGGCTGAGCTGCAGGCTCCAAAGCAAAGTCACGCTGGGAGCTTGTTCGCACAAAAGCTGGCGGCCTCACAAAATTTTGTGTCAAGCTTTCCGTTCTTTGTAACAGAATTAAATGCATGATGAGCAAAATAATATGATCTGTTCTACAGTGTGCTACATAGTCTGGGGTTACACGTCAGCTGGCGGTGGAGCTAGGTTCGGAGTGAGAATGAGTCCCTTCAGTAAAGCTAGGAACATACGACAACAGGCATTCTGTATGGGATCGCATGCTTGGTCTGGGGGGCATAGAACGAGACAAGATGTTTCACCGTAATTCTGGGTGCAAGAGTCCATTATTGAGCGTTCAGTGGATGGGGGAAAGCACACCTTCGGATCGGCGGGCTCACCCGGGTGCACATATTCAGGTTGAATTGTGCTCGAATGGATTCCGAGGTGGTGTAAAGCTTTGCGGATGTTGGCTGCGATGCGCATGAAGTCGTACCTTCTCTCAGCAAGAACGTGAACGGAAGCTACGATTTTGCTTTCTGATAGCTGCCAAACGTGAAGCTCGTGTAGCGAAATGACGCCTTGCACCTCCAAAATGGACTGCCTGACTTCATCTAATGAGATTGTGGATGGTACTCCTTGTAAGAGAATGAAAGATGCACTCCGCACTGTTCCTCTATAAGTGGTGTTCTAAGCTCGGCTAATCAAGTGCTTACCAAGGGGAAGTGCACTCGAAAAAATGATCATCGTGATAACCAGGCTGATCACCGGGTCGAAGTAGTATTTGAAGCTCCACGAGGTTTTCCATATAACAAGGCCAGTGGCAATCACACCAACGTTACCAAGTGCATCACCCAGCACATGAAGAAGAAGCGCGCGCATGTTCATAGAGCCGCCATGAGAATGCCCATGTGGGTAGGCACTCGTCGAGTTATCTTCTTCTTCTTCTTCTTGCAGAAGCGGTGTGCCCTTCAGTAGTAGGCGAAGACAGTACTTCATTACTAACGGGATCTGTTAGTGATATTGAGCGGGAGCGCCTTGCGTGCTTGGAATTATTCAAGTCAGAAGAGCGTCGACGGTGGGAGGTTTGGCGGTGGGTCGTTGGTGAGGGAGGGCGACCTTGGGCAATCTCTTGGGCTGTTAGAACGAGAGAGGCGCGCGTGGCAGCAGGATGGCCATAGAGGGAAGGGTAAGATTCGTCGATTGAGCGAGCAGGCGAATGTGAACGATCGTGAGGAACGGATCGTTTCGGCGTAGGTGTTATATCCCTGGAAATAGAATTAGCTCTTGAGGCGGTGAGGAGACTGGGGGCCTTGGACGGTGTCGGGGAGGAAGCGTGCGAATGGGCATGTTCTATTGTGCTCGAGTGGTTAAAAAGTTTCTGCGATGCGGAGACGGCGGTGGGGCGCACCATGGAACAAAAATAGTCCTACGATATTGGAGGCCAGGCCGAGTGATCCAACAATGACAACAAGGCGAGGGTTGAATATTTCTAGTGATGTTAATAATGAGAGTTTTAGACCAGAGGCGGAAAACGCCACCTGGAGTACCAAAGAACCGCTCCAAAGCTTCCAGGAAAATAGAGAAGCAGAGGGCCAGCAGAAAAACACCATTGATGAGAGCTGCAAGGATCTCAGCACGATGCCAGCCATATGAGTACCGGGAATCTGTTTCCGTCGAGGCGGCCAGCTAAAGCACGCAAATAAGTATGGAAGAGTGGCTGAAGGTTGTGGCAATGACCTTGATGGCATAGAGGGCGACTATGAGGCTCATGACATCGCTGTGTGGTTGTGTGTGTGTGTGTGTGGGGGGGGGGGGGGGTATACTTAATACAGCGTTTGAAGAAGGGGGAAGAATGACGGACTTGAGCATATGAAAGCTGTCCGCGATCAGGGCAAGGGACCCGACGGCATACCCTAAATGCGGGGCATAAGGAGACGTGGAATGTGCATCTGCAGACACACATACCAGCAATCAGTTCCACAAAGAAGAAGACAATGTCGATAACGAGAAGGAGGGTGATTCTGGCGGAACGGGACATGGCCATGGTATTTAAGCGAGTGAGTGCCAGGGCAGCGCTGGCTCCTTGGGTGGTGGATTTGTCAGCCAACCGCCAAAGTGACCTTGCACACAGGACACCTCGGGGGGCGTCTCCTCGGAGCGTCCCTTTGCACAATGGCGCAATGGTCAATAAAATAAGACAATACTGCGCTTGACATTCCGTCGTCGACTCGTCGTCGCTGCGAGTGTTCTGTTTAGCCACTGTGTTTGTCCCTGTTTTTCCATTCTTGTCTTTTCACTTCCTTCCGTGATTATCACTTCACCAAGTACAGAATGGCCGCACCCTCAATGGCGGCAGGCCCTCGCAGCATCCCTTCCAGCACCCTCCACCGCCGCCGCCCCCCCTCAGCCAAAATATGAAGCTATTCCGGCATCGATGGCCAAGGTGATTGACATCGAGGCTGAGATTCCACTGACCACCGTACAGCTGGACGGCATGGTAAGCTGCCTTTTGCGTTGTACTACATTTTTCATCATAGTCCTCAATGACATGCCTAGGTCGCCACCAAAATCATTAAACATGCACGCGAAGCATCCTCTTCGACGGCACATGGATTGCTACTGGGCCTCGACCTCAATGGGACTCTCGAAGTTTCCAACTCGTTCCCTTTGCCCCACCACACACACGACGATGACGAAAAATCGGCTAAAGCAGTTGGTATGAACTTGGATCGTATGAATCAAGGGGCGGCAGATTAACGAACCGATTGTTCCAAGCACGACACCAAGCGTCAATGCTACGGTCGCTAAAGGAAGTGCAAGCAGACGACAGCGTTGTTGGATTTTACCAAGCAACGACGCTAGGTGCCTTCTTCAATCAAAACTTGGTGGACACACAAGCTATTCATCAAGAAAAACTCCGACACGGAGGTGTTGTTATCGTACACGGTACGCCGAAATTGAGACTCGTGTTGTGCCCCTGGCGCGGGTGTTCATGTCCGCGCTCCTCCATGCTCTTTAGACCTATCGCAAACCGCACGAGGCAACGCCTCGTTCCGTGCATACCGGCTAACTGCAGCGTTTATGGATGCATACAAGAAATCTAATTTTAACACTGCAAGGTGCATCTGGCCATCCCGCAAGGGGCCTCTTCCATTTCCTGCCTTGAGCATCTGCTAATAGACTTGCTCTAGCCTGATCGACCGCCGGCTCACTTTTTCCTCGATCCTGGAGAGAGTGCCTCTCAAGATCCGCACAAATCCACTTCTCAGCTCATTCCTCGGAACACTGTCAAAGTCGACGCCATCACCGCTCCCTTATGCAAAGCCAGATGGGGCATACGGGACGGCAATTGGGCCTTCTTACGGCGCACTTGACCTGGGTACCGCCGGTGTGGCACGGAATCTAGAACAGATCGTGGAGGCGGTGGATGCGTACCGGACAGAGGAGGGTAACGTGTCGTACCTAATACGGCAGATTGCTCGGGAGCGGACCAAGGCGGACAACTACGTCACCAAGCGTAAGGAGGAGAACCAAGCTCGGATCGCACAAGGGTTGGTGCCCCTCCCGGAGGAGGATGTGTCACGGTTGTTCAAGATTCCAGCTGAGCCTAGCCGTCTCGATAGCCTGTTGCTACTCGGTCAGATTGACGCGTATGCAAAGAGTCTGGGGGACACGTCGAGTACGAGCCTGGTGCAGATGTATGCGGCCAAGGCGAGCAGCGGGATCTAAAGTGTATTGTGTGTGTCGAGTAACAATAAAATAAACGTTGCGATGACAAATAGACGTCAACAACAGCCTTTCTCTTGCCTTGTTGCCATCTGCAGGCCCCCCTTCCACTCCTTCCCTTAAGTACCCTCTTTTCTCTCTCAACCCCCTCCCATGGCCGCCCACAAACTCCTTATCCTCTTCCTCTCCCTCTTCGCCGCCACCGCTGTCCTTGCCTCCCCCCACATGGCCCGTAGTGCCCACCATCGTGCCCTCGCAGGCCGTGCCCCTGTCCCCGTCCCTATCGACTCACCTGCCCTCCCTATCCGCAGGCGTAAGCTCTCCAAGCGCTGCAAGCCTCGCTCCCCTCCAGCACTTGTGCAGTCTACCATCACGGCTACTCGTTCTGCCAAACCTACCGCACAACACAACCCACCAGTCACGACCAGTCACTATCAGGCTCCTCCTGCTCAACCAACTTCAGGTGATTCGGGCAGTAACTCGGACTCGACACTCAGCGGAGACGGCACTTTCTACGGCAGTATGCCAGCCCTTTTTTTTTTTTTTTTTTTTTACTTTCTACTCACTTTTTCCCATCAGCCGGCCTCGGCGCATGTGGGATCACTAACCAGGACTCTGACTTTATTGTTGCTGTTTCACATGATTTCTTTGATGACTTCCCGTCAGTATTTCCTCCTCAAGATCACCTATATCCTAAATAAATATCTCTTCCAGTGGTTACAATCGTGTCAACCCCAACACCAACCCCATCTGCGGAAAGAAAGTCAAGGCTACTTGTACGTTTCCCTTTGGCTCATCTATTACAGGCTTCTGATGATGTACTAGACCAAGGAAAAACTGTCACTGTTGAGGTCACTGATCGCTGCACCGGGTGCGCAAGAGAGGACCTCGATTTCTCACCCGCCGCCTTCAATAAGCTTGCCGACCCTGCAAAGGGTCGCATTTTTGGAGTGAAGTGGAGTGTTCAATGATTTAAATCCCCTCTGGCAACTCGCCACTCATTCTTTATTCCTAAACTTGCTACCAGCGCTTGATGCGCTCAACTCGGGCATGACTTCAAAGTCGCCATTCATTTTCCGAGGCAAGCCCCTCGTATGTTTACACTTTCGAGCGTGCTCGAAATATGGGAGGTCACCTACTTGCTTTAGTCATGTATGTGCTATCGTTGTAAATTTTTAAATTGTTTGGAAAGGCGCTAGAAGCCCATTCTCAGAATTAAATAAACTGATATATGCGGTGTATCATCCTGGTGCAGTGTCCTGATGATCAATGACTAAGAGAAACGTCTAATTAGACGGCCACTCGTGATACTAATTCGACAAGCTCTCTTCCATTTCTGCCCACACTGGGATCTAGCTAACAGGAAGATGTGCCTTGGTGCACATGAGCCCAGTATTCTGCCTCAATAGTACCAGCCACCGCTAAACCCACTGCCGTGGACAGTGCATCACAAGCTTCGGATGTAGTAGCCCCAAAATGGCCAGCACACGCCAAAATAGTGAATACAACATCCAAACACAGCCGTCGGAGATGTGATTGCCCTTGCGGAAGTTTGTTGTATGGCCCAGGAAGTTGCCCGCGGACTGGATGATTAATGATGAAGTAAGGGACTAGGCGTGATTGAACGGCCACGATTGTCTGATACGATGTGGGTAAATGATGGGAACGTGATACGAATGGAGCAAATCGTATGGAGTTCATACATACCTTTGATTGGACGAAGAGTGATCGACCATGCAATAAACGTAGCAGAAATCGTAGAATGACCTGGGGGCACGCGCTTGAGAATTTTCCCCAGACAAGGAACGATTGCTAACCATACCTCTGTGACTACCACGTCGCAGTCGCCAACCTCCCACAAGACCCGAGGCAGGTGAATCAACCAAGTTTCAAACTTCTCTGCCGCCTCTCCACCGCCCTCAGGCTGGAATACGCCTTGGTATTGGGGCTCCATTCCAAGCTAGAGACAACGTCAACTACGAGAGGGGTAGCGGGCAACAGGTAGCTTACCAACATCAACCGCGCCACAAATTCGATCGTGAGCCGCTTCGAGCTGGACTTCGAGGACGTTGTGACCGCATGGTCCAAAGTAGTGTGTAGGACGTCAGCCGCGTGCGGCGATAATTCAGGGCACGAGTTGTTGATGATTGCCCAGATGCTAGGCAGGAGCGCTAGATAGGATCCGGCGACTAGCGAATGATGTACTTGACCAGATGCTACACTTTGACCACGGAGGAGATTTGCAATGTATTGGCTGACGTTGGCTACCTGCATCATCAAGGCATCGTTGGATTTACGCAAGTTGATTCTGCTGTTGGTTGACTGTGTCTCCCGGAGCTAAAAGATACGGAACGCGAATGGAGAACGAGAAGAGAGGTTAATTGGCAGAATATGAGGTTCAAATCCTGAACACGCTGGGCGAACTGGGCTAAATATAAGTTTCAGCTAAGAATCAATATTAAATTTATTGACCTTGTTATCTCGCGAAGATCCGAATGGGAAATAAGGTGACAATGTAACTCAGGAACGCCTCTAATTCCGAGACGGATGATGCGAGGGGCTAAAAGAATCTTGATATGTAGACGACTGAATAGCAGGGGGGGCATATAATCTTACCATCGGAGATTCGCGGAGAATCACTCCGTAGAGAAGTGATGCAATCTGGTTGACTGTCACAATCATTGTCAGTTCCACTTCGCTAGTTTTGCCATCCGGAGAGAAAGCGGAGGACGCGTAGTCCAAGACCGTGGACACGAGGATTGGATGTAATGTTCTCGCCAAGTTCTGGGCGAGAATCAGCCTGCTGTGCGTGATCAGAGCGGATCTGACCTACCGGGACAAGTGTCGATGCTGAGCCCCCTCTACCAAAACCATCTTCTGGTCCTCCCGAAGAAGGTAGGGCCTCCGCTAATTCTTGCACTGTCCATGGGGCTTCTTGGCGAATAGCTGGATAGCATAAGCAAACGCTTAAATCATTTCCTGTGTACGCCCCTGCCGACCATGGCGGGTGATAACTTGCGCGTAGAGTTCGGGAAGCTAGGGTAGATTCGAACTGGTGGAAAGCATCTTGGGACTTGAAGGAACCAGACATGAACCATGCACGAAATGCACTTCGAGGATGCCCGTTATCTTCACTTCGACCACTCATAGCGAGTCCAGCTTGAAGTAGCGAAGAGAGCGATTGCAGTACGGCGAGTTTCGACTGGAGTGTGTTCAGATAGGAGAGACAGACAGACAGGGACACTCACTGCTGGAGAGAATACTACGCTGCTGGTTGACACTATTGTAGGAACGCTTGCGCCTGGAGCTAGATGAAGCAGCTAAAGGTAGTAACTGCGAGTGCTCACCTCCAACACCCTCGTATTTCGTGCCAGCACTAAGGTTCCCAATATAACCTTCTAATATACGCCTTCCACAGCTGGGGCCGGCGACATTCCAGCCTTCCACTACCAACTCAGGCATGTGTTCGAGGAAGAGGGATAAGAAACGCATGGCGTCTACTCTGATTTCGGGAAAGATATGTGTTTGCGCAGAAGTCGCGAAGAGCAGCAGGGTAGGTGCGTGCGGAATCAAATCTTCCTTCATTGCCAAGTGATTAGAAACAGTCGCGACGAGGGGGTAGACCATACCTTGGGCAGCCTTGATAGCAACCAACTGAGAAAAGCGAGAAGCTGTTTCCGAACGCCTTGCGTCCTAATGTTTTGTGAAGTTTCTTCAGAGCCATGGATAGTGGAAACAATATACCTCGTCGCCTATAACACGAGCAACTTGAATTCACTAGCTGGACCAGGTGCTGTTCAACAAGCGTCCAATGAGCCTCCAATAACTCCGTGAGACCAGTAATTGCATCTGGTGAAAGGGTCAATATGACGTTGACCCGAGAAATACAACGACGTTCCTTTCCTGATTGCAAGCGTTGTAATGTTTCAAGTGTGCGAGCAGCTCACTGAATGTAAGTTTCCGTTTTGTCGTAGGTGTGTTCTCGTCTTTGGTCGTAGTAATGGTCTGCGTTGGAAGTGCAATTGCTGGTGTGCTTCAGAAGATATCATTACTCCGAAGACGCATCGACTCTCACAGCGAGCCTTGAAGGAAGTATCTATGACATTGGAAGGCAGCCTCTTCTCTTTTCCGAGCTTCAACTTGGCTTTCTGCAACCTTGAGTCAGCGTTGGCGCGAACAATGAACCCGAGCAAACGTTTACTGTGAAGTCTGCAGCTTTGTCTTTGCGTTTCTTAGCACTTTTCGGCATTTCCTCGAGGTCGTGACCGACAAAAAGACCTACGAGGACTCCGCATCAATTTTGCTCATCACTTGTATCTCATACTGCTTATCAGCCTCGCTGCCCATCTGACTCCGCTACTATCTACAACGGGGAGCGGAACTCTCATCCAAGCCATCTCGAGAATCTGAGGCGCATTATTTCCGGTCTTCGTATCAGATGACTTCTTTATAGATACTTTGTTTCCCTCCGTCAGAAGTAATGCACTCGAAATAACAGCGAAGCACCGTGCCCGATAATTCACCGACATAACTTTCCGATACATAAGCTGGACCATCTGTAACAGAAAGCATCTAAATATGCGTCTCTTGCTTGTCTCTTTCTTGACGGCGCTTGCTGCCTTGACTGTTGCCGGACGATCAAGCACCTCCCGGCTCCCTCCAGGATTTGCAACGACGAATGGTCACAAGTTCGTAGTAGACGGGAAACCCTTTGTTCGCTTCATCCCTTTGAAACCCTGAGTGAGAATCACTAATAGAGCTACAGGCTTTTGTAGGAGCGAATTCATACGTGAGTGTATTGCATGTTCACAAGTCTCCTTAATCGTTGAGAGGCTCCCTACAGTGGCTTCCCCTCCTCACCACCAAGGAGGATGTTGAGACGACGTTCAAAGAAATGCAGGCCGGTGGTGTCAAAGTTCTCCGCACCTGGGGGTTTAATGCCATCAATGGCTCAGAGCTCGCAGGCGCCCTCCAGTCTGACCTGACTTACTATCAGGTAACTAAACTATCTTGTGGACCCTTCGGTACTTATCGGGCACCTCAGGTCTGGAACTCCAGTGACTGGGTTCTCAACGAGGGACCCCAAGGCCTTCAACGCTTCGATCATGTTGTCGAGACAGCTGGGAAATATGGGATCAAGCTCATTGTAGCGTTTACCAACAACTGGTGAGCAGCATACCTCCCGCTCCTCTCAACCCCCCTTGGTTTATCCATTCGATGATAGGGTTGGATATGGCGTGCGTTTATAAAATTTTGTCTATTCTGACAACAATAGCCTCAAAGTCCATGTAGGGAATGGAGTTATACATTAACTGGATAACTGGTGGAGGCCAGACCCACGATGTTTTCTACACTGACCGCCGCATCATTGCATCATACCGTATGTCCGTTACTTTTTCCCCTCCAGCTGAAGTTGAACCTCAGCTCCCAGAACGCTATGTCCGGACGATCGTCGCTAGGTACAAGGACTCGCCCAATATTTTTGCCTGGGAACTTATGAACGAGGCCCGGTGCCTGGGTGACCTCCCAAGCGGCCCGGGCTGTGTTCCTGGCTCAAACACACTTCACACATGGTACAAGGAACAAGCGGATTTTGTGAGGAGCCTGTGCGCAAGCCTTTCACGACCTTAGAATGATATCCAGGCAATATTAACGCCTTGGCTTAGTGACCCCCATCATTTGATCACTACTGGAGGAGAGGGGCATTTCTTCTGGAAGTGGCCCGTCGGGTATTGGTTTAACGGAACTTTTATCTCTGACTATAACTACAACGGGCAAGGTGCTTTCATTCTAATTGTTATTTTTACCGCCACTGATGTGTTTCCAGCCGGCGAAGATTTCGATCTGGATCTTCAACTGGAGAACATTGACTTCGGAACCTATGTCTGTCTAGCCTCCTCTTTATTCCACAGAAAATTTCTCATCAGAACCAACACCCCAGCATCTCTATCCTCAACTATGGTATGTATATTAAAATCATCCTTACCCGGCCGAATCTCGAGCCATCAAAAACTACCCGATTTAGGTACCCTCTATTGGTTGGTACCCAGAACTTACCACTATCCACAAGCTTGAGCAATTTGTTAGGACACTCCAGGATCCAACTTTACTATCAAGGCATGGGGTCTCGATTGGATTAGGCAGCACGCCCAAGGTGTGCTACTCCACCCTGACTGTCACTGAAAGGCACAGCGACATACTCGTTTCCGTAGCGGCAAGGAAGGCGAATAAACCCGTGATACTTGAAGAGTTTGGAGTTGGGGGAATTGGTGAGGCATGCTCAACTCCGTCTAAATTCTCAAAGTCTGAACCACTGCAGAGAATAAAACTGATATCTACCCCGCTTGGGTTCAACTTGCGCTTGACACTGAACATGGGTATATTCTTCAGAACCTCTGCTGCGAGCTTGACTAACATAGTCTACGTTACAGGGGGTAAGGATCACTCACCAACCTTGATTTCCTTGTTAACAACACAAGAAAGGGTTTTACCTTGGCAATTTGGAGTCAATGGCCTCACGGAGAGCGGCGGGAACCGTCTCATCAAATATGCAGATGCTATTATCAACGGGGTATGCATTATTATTGTCAAAACCACCAGCCACCGATATTGAAAGTTCTCCGTTAGGCTTCTCCTAATGATGGTTCGTGTCCGCGCCATGCTATTGGATTATGACGATGACGAGGACCTGAACAGGACTTGCAATTTATCGCAATCAAACATTCCTCTGGAATGTATTCGCGTAAGTCTAGTCGCCCCCTTACAAGGCAACGTTCATTAATTGTGGCCCGAAAGAAATGCTGCCAGAGTTCAAGGCTCGAAGTCCAAGTAAATGGTGTCAGTTTATGTACACAAAAATCAGATGCACATGCCCCGTGATAGTCTATTTACAACAAGTTTGAACGGCGTTGTGCTGATGCGATAGTAACTTCCAATCCACGATTTCTAGTGGGGCAAATGTCGAGACTCCCATGTCTGTCAATCTACGATTTCTGATGCCTTGTATAACGAATCTTGCCAAATCTTTGTCCTGGACCCTGCAGCTCGTACATGAAAACAACAACAGTGTAGGTACCCAGACTTACACCATAGGTGTTTGTTTTTTGCACTGCTCGCAAACGAAGCGGTAGGGGTGCCCTGTCCTCAGGACAAAAGAAATGCTGTCGCTGGGGCCAAGCCGAACGGCAGCCTCACTACCAGTGTTCCCATGATCGGCCTGGTCACGAACGAGCCGTAGGACGAGAGGCTCTGCGGAGTCGTTGACAAATTTGAACAGAACCTCAAGTGGTCCAGCAGCGATAGGAGTAGGCATCTTTGCAGTAGCTTAAGCCAAGAGCTGGTTGAGGGGGAAAGTGTCTGAGGGGTTTATTATCGACTATTGTCTTTCTGACCAGGCTCGAATGGGCTACAAAATGTAAATCGATTGTAGGGGTGGATGAGCGTCGTGAAACAATTAGACGAAAGAAGACATGATCGAGCCATGCTCAAACATATGCATTGATTACATATGGAAGCCCAGAAATATAAGGATAGCAAACTCAATGTCCCAAGAAATTATGTGTCAAGCTAGAGGAGCCAAAAGCTTGCCAACGAAATTGGGCGCGAAATCTGCTACGAGTCGCAAGCGCAACAAGTCCGACTCGTCAGAGTTGGTAAACGGTACACCTACATTAAAATTGGCTTTAGCATGCAATTAGAATGTGACCGTACTTATGTGATATCACGATGCCGGCTATGAGTTATTTCCTTGGGAAGAATAATAGGTGTGTTCAGCCTGGGCGTTGAGCGGACATGTTTCCATTCTGTCTGCCGCGATATTTTAGGGGTAAGGGATAGCGTAGAGGAAACTCAAGCACATACCCTTCCTTGTAAATGTCAGTCAAGATCTTGATAAGACCAAGTTTCCATGGATCTCCGACCTGCAGCTTTTGCGACCCTTGGGTAGGCCTAGGGTCACTTCACGGGCCGGAAATGTACTGGGGGATTACTCTAAAAGATCGGGTGCTGGTTATGGAGCATAATTACAATCAGTGCGCGTGCAAGAGTATGTATGTACAAGGGTGGAAGCTAGGCTTCAATTGAACTGCATCGCATTGACAATCAAACCATGTGATATGAGGTCGCCAGTGGCGGCGAAGCACAGCCTACTGTTTCCACTCTCCCTACCACCATGAAGCCTCGCGACTACTGCTGCTGCGCAATTCCTATGGTAAATGCAGGAATATATGCCACTCTTATCGAACAAGCAACAGCTGGTGTTCTGATTGGCGTCCTGTCTGTGGCTACACCCTCCAGTGCGTGCAGATCCTACCTAATTCTCTGATGATCCAGTCCTTGACAACCCATTCTCAAGTTGTTGGCGCCGCTACCCCCTCGTTTGCTGCTTGGCTACTCGGGGTTATCTGCTTCGTGGCCGCAGGCATCCAGGTACTGGGATTCATCGGAGTTGCTAAGGTGTGTCTACTAGTGCCCAGTTCAGCCTTCGAAATCGCTAACAGTTGAAAAGGAGAAATCCATCTTATACCGTCGCTATGTTACTTTGCACGGGGTCATTATGTGTGCTGCATTTGCGGTGGGAGCTGTATGGATCATCATCTCTGCTACACGTCACTCCTCGGCATCATCCAACTGTGTCAGGAGTTTCTTTTCGGACCCATCGCAACAAACCCAGGGAGAGATCATTTGCAATATTTTTGCATGGGCAGATGTAGGCATAATGAGCGGCCTTTGGGTTGCCCTTGCCATTCTCCACGTAGGTGATTCAGGTTATGAACCCTGTCGACCTGAACTCACCACACACCTCAAGGGCTATCTCTTTTTGGTCTTATCTTCCTATGGTAGCTCCCAACGCAGGGACCACCAGCAATATGATGCGTTGAATGACCCTACGCACCCTTTGACGAAGGACAGCATACCGATGGCTGACCGTGGGGACCCATGGGACTCTCGACCATCCGGCGACTCCCCTCGTTATCAGCATCTGCGACAGGCCAGCACGGCTAGTGCCTCGGATGTCCTCAGGACAACCCTATCAGCAGCCGGACGATGGATTTTCCAACGATTACGGTTACAAATCCTCATATTATACCACAGCCCCAGAGAAAGCAATAGAGGGAGGGTATGCAACAGCGCGTCCACCGGCATCTGATGGTTACCACAGCCATCAGGACCGCCCTGCGCACTCGGGCGAACTACTTTAAAGAGACTGCTAGACGGACTTAGATAGATGTACGAGTGTATGGTGTTAATTGATGCCTCATTGTTCATGCATGGCTTCGATTCCAAGTCACGCAAAGTCCACAGTTGCCTTTTCCGAACTTGTTTACGCCTATTCTCTCTCAGGTCAAGACAATAAACTAAACGTGGCAACAGACAGTTCTCGTCCCTAGCTTGTGCTCGCAGAATGGACTGCTTCCTGGACACTATTGTCACTCGTGTTTTCCGTGTCGTATATCTGCCTGGACATCATTGATCTACCTTCGTTCTTTGCTCACCACACAACCTTGGCGCGGACGATCCGCCGCCTGGTCCTAGTCTTACTCTTCTCACTTCTGCCACCGCCTCAATATTTTTTTCCTCCCTTGCGGGCCCAGGATGCCTTCGCTCTGCGACAACTATGATGTCCTGCTCGAGTTCGTTAACGATACGCGCGAACCCGTAACCATTCAACCTCTTCGTGACTTTGGTCGGAGCACCGGCGCTATTGTTCTGCTTAATGAGTCCGAGTCGGTTACCCTCGTCTTGGAGTCCGGCTCATCTTATCGGTACGCGGTTAAGATGCGTACGCGAATCGTCAGTATAACGTGAGGATCAGCTCACAACCCTAGTCCGCACTCCTCCCCCCACCCCACTCATATATTCTCAGCGCACGGTCAGTGGCGAAACATACAGTGCCAATTAACACAAGTATTTTCGGGCTCAACATCGACGCCCTCAGAGAGCCCGTCACCACATAACGGCGTGAGGGTGGATGGTCTCTTCAGAGATTTCCGGACGTCGGTTTGGAATGAATCATGAACGTTCACATGAGGTGACCCTACCGCTAGTACCTTCAGTATCCGCTTATCTATTTTTTTTTTTCATTTGCAGATTTTCGAGGTAGTATACATCCAACGAATAATCATTCCCGGCTCATATCTCTTATTGTAAATCATGATTACCGTCTCAACGGCGACTGGCATACACACTCGAGGACCTCAAGTTGTCTGCCCCCAACTGCCGCTCAAAAATAGAACAGTAGGAAATTTCTCCTTTAAGCGTCTTGTGCTGGATTCTGCAAGCTATTGTAGACCACTGTTACAATCAGGAACGTGGTGCTGCTTATTGTTCTTGGTGCTCGGAAGCTGATGGCCCACTTGAGCCCCATCTCGTCCCACGGCCGACGTTCTGATGTTTGGCCCCTTGTGCTCTGCTATGTATGCACGTGCACCCTTTCACTCATTTAGTGCTTGAGAGGCTTGTTTCCTTTCTGGTTGCTCCCTCTTCCCAAGGCTGGACTTCTCAACGTCGATGGCTTGATACATAAAGCGGAAAGGGTGCCAATTTCCTGAGCCACATTTCCTGAGCCACATTTTCATGCTTTTCGATACTATATGTCGACTACTTTTGGTGGGAGGACTAGGGTTCGTGTCTGCGCAGCCCAGCATCCTCGGGGATATTGCACACCTCAAATCAAGCCACTCCATATTACTTCAATATCCAACCCAGCTCACGCAGAATCTTGTCCCAAAAGCCATTCATTCCCACAATGACTGTATGAAGCTTTGCTAACGCGGAAGACCAAACTACATTACCTTTTTAAACTAGACTGGAGAGACGTACCACTTTTAACGGCCGTAAGCCTAGGCGTTACGAGCGTCGAAGCAGACGTCTGGTTGGTTGGTAACCAGCTTCTTGTCAGTTACGACTACTTGAGGGACTCCCTGGCTTCGGTGGCTGACGAAATGCCCAACAGGTTGGACACGAAACCGCGGCACTTACGAAACAGCGGACGTTGGATTCTTTATACATCCAACCCCTTTTGCACATGCTCGATCAGCAGAACCAGAAGAGTGCTTTCAACACAAATCAAACCATCCCTAAGTATACGATGCCCTTCCTCCGCTTCTTTTTTTTTTGACAGTATGTCGATAATATATAGCGGCCTGTTCGATACTTCTAGTGGCACGCCGCTGCAGCTTTTGGTCGACATTAAGACTGATGGCAAGGAGTAAGCCATTCTGTGAAAATCCATGAATTATGATTCATTCTCAAAATTATTATTAGGGCCATGCCATCCATCCTCCGGGCCTTCGAGCCACTTAGGTCGAAAGGTTACTTGACCACTTTCGAGAATGGCGTCCTTAGACATTCTGCCGTCACCGTAATCGGAACAGGGAACACACCCCTTGATGTTGTTCTAGCACTTGAGCCGAGAGATTACTTCTTCGATGCCCCTCTTACGGGGCTTACTTCAAACCCGTCAGCAAATACAACTTGGTCGCCCAACTTGGCGCCAATAGCAAGTACCGACTATGCGGTAGCGATAGGGTGGGATGGTATTAACAACATTACGGATGCACAATTGCAAAATCTAGAAAAGTTGATTGGTGATGCGCACAATGTTGGGACCAAAGCAAGGTTCTGGGACACCCCCGAATGGCCAATATTTGCAAGGAACAAGATTTGGCAACAGCTCCTGAGTAGCGGGGCAGATTGGTTGAATGCTGACGATCTCGAGGCTGCTAGCGAATTCTAAAGGGCGCATAGACCATTTCATACTGTTTTGTATTTCCGTCCGAACACACTCTTCATTGTAAGAAGAGGGCCTTTTGGTGGGATGATTTTTGGGCCAAGTTTTCCCTGGGCAAGCTGAAGGGCCGAACGCTTCTCTCCAGGTACCAATTGACCAGCATGTAGTCTCGGAGGGACTTTGTGGGGCACATCAGCCTTGGCTTCCTCGTAAAGTGCCTTGTAGGCCACAGGAGTTGCTAAAAGTTGATCCTGGCTGGGCCTTAGTAAAAGAGCATCAACTGCAAGGTGGAGGCTAGCACACCATATGATCAGCAGCTTTTCTAGCAATCTCTTCAACGGCATCTTCACGTCTAAACTTGAGGAGCTTCTGGAGATTCCAGCGCGTCTTTTCCCGCAAAAGACCGCGTCGCGACTTGGACGGTAGCCGACTCTCGTTCTTTACAATACCGCCAATGTCGGTGTGTGGGTCATTGACAAGGCTGGAAGCCTTTGTGCCGACGAGCTTCTGCCTCAGCACGTCCCACCCAACTGCTCGTGATGTCATTTCCCATCTGAGGTCTCGGGGGTTGTCAACCAGCTCGAGAACAGCTTCGGGTGCGTTATCTCCTTTCCGATTCCCAAACTTGTGAATACGGGTGTAGCCGCCAGGCCTATTAGCGTAGCGTTGTGCTAGGGTTTCGAAGACTTTGGGTAATAGGTCCTGCTTGAGCAGGAAGGCGGATGCCCGAGAGTAAGATGCGTTGGTATTTTTCTTGCCGAGGGATATAATCTAGTCGTGGGGTGTCAATTGGCAGGTGAAGGGACTTGCAGGTTCGAGGGTTACCTTTTCAGCTAATCTCGCAGTGTCCCGTGCTTTGGGCAGCGTCGTCCGGATCTGCTCGTGTTCGAAGAGTGAAGTGACCAAATTGCTGAGCAGGAATTCAAGCAAATGCTGCAAAGGGTTTGCAAAGCACGTACCGAAGCATTAGCATTCTGTGCGAGGATGTCCTCGAGAACTTGCGGAATGCCACTCCATGTTTCATGGTGTGTTGTTAGGAAGACGCGCCAGAACGGAATCCCCTCACAAACTTGAGCGTTACATAAGCATACACGCCAAAAATAACACCTAACACTAATATATTGTGCCCAAACACTCAGAATAACCAACGTGGTAGCTGTTTAGAAGATATCAACGCCAGATGCGTCACCCTGTAAACTTGTGCCTGGCTCCGCCTTTATACTTTCCACTGAGATCAACAAGAAAGACGTGACCCGAGTCTGGATACTTCTCCTGCAAGCGTGGGTCTCCTCCATTAGCGCTACAGTGTGCTGTCGTAACGAACAACTGGTCGTCGTTGGGCCCTGTTTAAAGTTCTTGCTATCCTAGGCTGATGTGACGCAGAAATAAGCTCTTACCACCAAAGCAGCATGCGGTAACGTTGAGGACAGTAGGAAACCTGACCACGAGGTCAATGGTCCCATCCTTGGCGAACCGGACTATCTGCGAACCACCCCATCTGAGATGAGGCCATGGTCGGGGGGAAGAGCCAGAAGAGTCAGAAGATAACAATATTCATCAGCGACGGGTAACATGATTTTACCGACAGCTCCAAATAAAACCTTCGCTATCAACGCAGAGGCCGTCACAGAATGAGTTTTCTGGTAGGCCAAGAGACAAAGCATCAACCAGGGTTCGGCGATTAGCGAGATTGCCATCATTGTAATCATATGCGTATATGATGTTTTTACACGAGTCTGTGAAGTAGCTGTTTATTTAGAAATATGAGCTCAGTCCTGGGGGGTTACAATGAAGTGGAAAGCTGACAAAGTCTTCTCATCTGGGCTCCAGCCAAGGCCATTGGAGTCCTAGGTCCGGGGTCATTCACCGCTGGGTAAAGCAGAAAGACGGAAGGGATTACAGTAAAAGGTCCGGGGTCGGCGATGACACAGCTTCCATCTGATGGATCGTACTTGTATAGACGGCCTGGTAAGTTGCGTTTCGGAGAATAGACTGTGCCTGCAAAAAAGCGGCCCTTGCTGTCGCAGGCGCCGTCATTAAATCGGACGTGAGGAGCTTCCTCCGGAGATAGGGGTTTGCTGATGTATTCAAGTGCAGAGTCCCCCCGCAGCAGGGCAAATCCTCGAGCGGCGACACAGGCCAACTCTCTGGCTGTCAGCTTGGTGATCATGAATGGATGACACGACTTACACGAGGGTTGTCTTGGCGCAGGGATAGACAGGTTATTGGTTCTTGGAACTGTTCGACTTGTACTCGGAGGCTCTTGGTATCCACATGGTATACCTATGGATTATGTGTTTGTCAGGCGTCAAAATGTGGGGACGATGTTGACCTTTTTCTCAGAGATGTCAACAAAGTGCAAGGTACAGGCTGCTGGGTCATATACGGGACCTGCAAAGATTTGTGCATGAGTGTTGAAAAGTCCTCGACTGGGTTGTATATACTGATGGACAACCTTCTCCCAGCACGCAGCCGACTTGGAGCCAGGGATGCTCTACAGTGATTTCTTTCTGACTAGTCATACGGTGGAGATGTTGGAATGGGATGACTGATGGTGGAGTATCAGACTAGTTGAGAGGAGTTTTGAAAGAGCTCGCTGTGTATTTATAGGTAGGTCGGTTGAAGCGAGGGTGCTGTGGAGGGCGTTTAGCGGAGAGGGAGGGGTGACGAGAGCTCAAGATAGGCAGCTGCCTGAACGATTTTGGACAGATGGAAAACTCGTGCACCTAAACCACGTAAGAAAGACAGTAGGACGAGGAATTGTTCTTCGATCTGAGATGGCAGTGTGATGTCAAGATATTGCCGAACAGGCCACGTGAGAGCGGGCAAGGTGGCTTCAGGTCGAGATAGATGGGTGAAGAAAAAGGCTAGAATTGGTGGAAGCAATCTAATACACGGCTTGTTCCGGGTGAGAAACTACGCCATAACTTTTCTCAATGGGCTGAGTTTTGGGAGAACACATGGTCAGCGAGATGAGGGACGTCAAAGGATAAACTGACCTTCCGGAGTCTTCGCGATATAGTCAATCGCTAGGGAGAATAGGTTCAATAAGAGGAGCTTGGAGCCAAGCTGGACATACTCACCCTGCTTCACTGTTCGGATTTCGTCAGCCTCCAAGTCTGGAATCTCGATTGAAAATTCCTGTGGGGGGCTCTGGTAAGCATCTGTCCAAGGAAGAGGGCAGTGTCGGCTATACCTCTTCGACTGCCATCACGACTTCGACCGCATCCAGACTGTCGAGACCGAGGTCGCCGGAGAAGGAGGCGGTGGTGGTGAGCTGCCGAGATAGAGAATAAACAAAGATTCTGGAGCAGAGGATGAAATGACGAGCCTTTGTGGGGTCGACCTTTTCAAAGCCCTTCAGCACCTCGAGGACACGCGACTGGATGGTGTCTCGCGAGAGGCCGGCGGTAGAGTAGCGTGCGCGCGGGGCAAAACGAGCGGAAGCAAGAGAAGGGCGAGAGAGCGCGCGTGTGCAGAGACGGACGAAAGACATTCCTTGAGACTTGCGGGCACAAGTGACGCGCTGTCTGGGGAGGGGATGTTCAGCCGGCAACACCCGGCCTCCTCGGAAAGGGCCGCATCCTGGAAAGGAAGCCCGGTGATGGCCTTGTCTGCTGTGCAGTTTCAAAGATAAGGTTTGCGGGACGTCGCAAGCCACTGGCCAGCCCAATCCGCGCAGAGTGCACAATAGTTCCGCTCACCCGTCGCTCAACCTCAAGGTAGGGTGCTGGCTGCTGTCCTTGCTGCATTTCTCTCAAGCTGACACGCTGTGATGCTAGACTACCCGCCATGGCCACTTTCTCGTCGATGCCCATCATCATCGATGGCAAGGGTCACCTCCTTGGTCGACTGGCGTCCATTATCTCGAAGCAGATCCTCTCTGGCCAGAAGATTGTGGTCGTCCGGTGCGAGGAAATCAACATTTCTGGCAGCTTTTTCCGCAATAAAGTGCGTGGTTATCGAGAGGGGGGGGGGGCGTGTGTGTGTGGAGGAGGGAGAAACACTTCGCGAGACTAACAAAGTCTTGTAGCTCCGGTATCACAACTTTCTGCACAAGCGGCACATCGTGAACCCCAAAAAATCTGGACCCTTCCACCACCGTGCTCCCTCCAAAATTCTCTACCGGGCAATCCGCGGCATGGTTCCTCACAAGACGGCGCGTGGTGCTGCCGCGCTTGAACGACTCAAGCTGTTTGAAGGTGTCCCACCCCCCTACGACAAGAAGAAACGGATGGTTGTTCCCGAAGCACTGAGGGTTCTGCGACTGAAGCCGGGACGCAAATACTGCACTGTCAAGGCAAGCCTGCGGGTCTTGTGTGTCAGACTGGCTTTTGTCTAACGAGATAATGCAGCGCCTGTCTCACGAAGTCGGCTGGGGCTACAAGGACGTTGTTGACCGGCTTGAGGACAAGAGGAAGCTCAAGGCACAGGCATTCCACGAGCGCAAGGTGAGTTGGACTCTGGAGAGGGAACGAATAGTGCATTGACCGGGATGGCGGGGGTGGGGGGGGGGTTCACACAACAGATTGCTGCTCTGAAGCTTCGTCAAAAGGCTACGTTGGCCTCGGCATCATCATTCGCACAACTGGCTCAGCTCGGATACTAAGATAGTTGTGTTTCGTCTACGATGAGAATACATGATAACATTCTGTGTGCGTGAGAACTCGGCCGGAAGAGCCGGCGGAGGGGATGGTCCAAAAAGGAAGCACAGCTGAGACTCGCCCGTCCCTTTTTGAACGTCAACTCCCATCCCTCAAGTTCATCCGACGCCTTCCCCCTTCGTCCGCCGCCGCCGCCTCTCCTCTTCCGAGCCCCCTCCCTCCCCTCCCTCCCTCCAATGCCCTCCGACACCTCCAACCCCCGCGACGAAGGTGCTTGCTTTTTTTTTTCCTTTTCCACCTCTTTACCCACCCTGACCCCTTCTTAGGCTCCCCCCCTCAGTCGCGCTCTCCCTCTCCCGCCTCCTCCCCCCAAGACACCCTCACCCTCCGCGCCCTCGTCAGTACCAAGGATGCTGGTGTCATCATTGGTAAGGCCGGCAAAAACGTCGCTGAGCTCCGAGAACAAACTGGCGTCAAGGCTGGTGTCAGCAAAGTCATTCCTGGTGTTCACGAGCGGGTGCTCACCATCTCTGGCTCAGTCGAGGCAGTTGCAAAAGTGCGCCCCACTCTTCCCTTTTCTTTTTCTCCATCTCCCTGGCTCACCCTGCTGCGCTTCCAGGCCTACACCTTGATCATCACCCAACTAGTCACCGCAAACCCCGCCTCGCCTGTCGTTTCTTCCGCCTCCACCGTCCACACCTCTATCCGCCTTCTCGTCTCCCACAACCTCATGGGGACCATCATCGGTCGCAACGGCCTCAAAATAAAGGCCATCCAGGACGGCTCTGGCGCACGCATGGTCGCCTCCAAGGAAATGCTGCCGCAGTCGACCGAGCGCATCGTCGAGGTTCAAGGAGCCCCCGAGGCCATCGGCCGTGCAGTGGAGGAAATCGGAAAATGCCTCCTAGAAGACTGGGAGCGGGGCCTGGGCACCGTCCTTTTCCATCCTGGCACCGTTGACGATCGTGCCGGCGGGAATCGGCGTTCAGGAGGTTATTCCGGGCCCGCTTACAATTCTTCCCGTCGCTCTAATGGCGACACTGGCAATCGTGGCAGCCGTGCTTCGCCCCCAGGTTCCCCAGCTCATTCCCCCATATCCAGCCAGCCCCCTGCCAACCTGCGCACGCAAAACATTTCCATTCCCTCAGACATGGTTGGGTGCATAATTGGCCGAAGTGGTACTAAAATTACCGAGATCAGGCGACTTTCGGGCTCCAAAATCTCCATCGCCAAAGCACCTCACGATGAGACTGGAGAGCGCATGTTCACAATTGTCGGTACTCCCGAGGCCAACGAGAAAGCCCTCTTTTTACTCTACAACCAACTCGAAAGCGAAAAGGAGAGGAGGGTTGGGAGGGAGGCTCAGCAGCAGCAGGAGTTGCAGCAGGAGTAAACAAACACATAATCGCGCATCGCTGCTTGAGCTTTTCACGAGGCCTGTCACCAAGAGTCGGCCCTTGCAACCAATCGGTCTTTCTTTTTTTTTTTTTCTTGCACGCTTTCCCCCCTTTTGCATGCTCGGTTATTGCTGTCGATCCCATCTAGCTCCGCCACCGCCACCGCTCTCTGACGACGCGATCATTCTTGCCGTTTGACCCACGAATAAAACAAATAAGAAAAAAGAAAAGAAAAAAGCGCCTTTCCCCTCCCTTCCAGATCTTGATCCTTTCTTCCCCCCCCCTCCCCTTTCTCCCACCATTTCCCCTCTCTCTCCGGGCCGGATTTTGCGTCCAACCCATCTGAAAATGGCCCTTCCCCAACATCACGCTACTCCCTGACGCCTCACCAAAAGTATCCCAATAGCTTAATTTACTCAGTCGTTGCGGTTCTGCTTTTTCGAGTTGGGGTAAAGTGCTTTTGCTGTTGTAGACAAAGTCGATATACAGTTGTGGACAATCAAACACGACAAATTTAATATCTCATGATTGAGAATTTTTGGGTCCAAAATAGTTCCAGAATTGGACTCAGCAGGCTAAAATACGTCGAAATACACTCTTTTTAGAAAATTCCCACGAGTTTTTGGGGTGGCCAAAATTTTTGCCCAAACTCCCGACATGTCTAGGGGTTCAAAACGGCATCAATTGACATCATTGCTTGGTTAGATACCTGGCGATGTTGCCGTTGCTTTCTGACAGCCCACGCTGCGGCAGCGCCAGTAAGTCCCTTGCGGTAGGCACTCATAAATCGCCAGGAGCGATTGATGAACCGCCGAATTACATCTGTTGGGCAAGCATTGAGGTACCGTAGGGCAGTTTTCTTTGCCTCCTGAAATCCTCGTTTTGGCACCTCGCGGTATCGGTACTTGACCCACCCCCAGTACTGTTAGTAATAGATAAGTGAGAGACAGTTGTCAGGCCTGAAGATCACATTACCATCTCGATTGGATTAAGTTCACAGTGGAACTTGGGTAGAAATAGACACTCATGTCCTGCCTTTCGTATAAGACTCTCAAGCATTGATTCCTGGTTGAGAAAATCATCTTGTTTGCTGAGGAGTCGCATCATGCAACAGTCAGTGTTCTCAAATGGGCAAGTTGGTACACACTTGGCCCGCATTCCCCTAACATCAAAACCCCGTTCAGTAAGAACCCGTGCCATTCCCTTTGGCGTTCCATCTGGGAGTGTCATCTTCTGCACGTTGCCCCGGTACTGGGGGAATGGATTGTTGTGAGGAATTACTGTGTCCCGTTGTTTTCGCTGTTTCCCACCATCGGACTTGTTCATTTCGGATGCCTTGAGTGCATCGGGTCCTAGAGAGGCATGTGCTGATGACTGATCAAATATAAAAAGTGCAGTGCATATTGGGTGGGCTTTTTCGAAGACTTGGATGGCATGTTTTACTTGAGCAAGTAACTGTTCGTTATCCCACCAAGCATCGCCGCCAGAGCCAGGATAGATAATTTTTCGAGCTTCATCAATTATCTTGCCGGTCTGATCGTGGAGTACGAGGCGGCCTGTGACTGGGTTTATAAATTCAGAGACATGAATAAGGCGGCCACGACCCTTCTTTTGTAAGATTGTCTGTCCGGATGCAAGCCAAGATCTTGTTTTGAAGTCGTTTACAGTGAGACAGCTCTCATCATGAAATTGGGGAATAATCTCTTTTTCTCCATCCTTCAGTACCGGTGGGACCAATGTCAGCTCTGGGCCCTCAAGCTTCCTCATCCGTTCTTCAAATCTTGCCATTTTAGGAAGGAATACCTCGTTGCGATATTTCACAACATCCTCTCTTTCATGCCCATCCATATAAACACCTTTCCTCAGTATTGTCAAGCGCCATCCCAGCTTGAGGAGCCATCTCCGTGCGGTCCGCTCACTGAGTGGTTGCTTCATCTGGATAGAGAAAGCAGGAAGGATTTCGGAATTAAGAGCATGCTGGAACTTGTGAGGGGTAACTTGTCCTGCTTCCTGCGCGATGAGCCACCCTTGAACTGCCGTTTTGACTTGCTCATCATATAGCAAACTGCGCCCCATTCGCTCTCCCCCACGCTTTTCTCTTGGTAGCTGCTCGAACGTTTGGTAGTGACGAGCGAGCGCTCGGATCTGTCGTGCATAATATGTCCCCCCACCCTCCGTCCATTGTTGAGCAATTGCATTGCTGGCTGAAATTCTTCCAAATCCTTTTAGTCGGAGTGTTGCAAAGTTTCGAATGACAAGAAGCTGTGTGATGCTGGACATAGGTAATGTTTTTTTGCCTTTCTTCAGATCCTGCTTGACCTGCTCTCGTAGCACCCTCCAGTCTCGAATCTCAGTACCTCCGCAGACACATTCATTGGTGTCATCCTCCCACCCATCCAGATCTTCATCGACCTCGACCTCTCCATCTACATTCAGATCCTCATCAACTTCAACTCCATTCACATCCATATCTGTGGTGATATCCGCTCCGGTATGCAGAATCTCTCCCTGGGTAATGGGTGAAATATCTGTTGTCATGTTGTTGGCTTCTTGATGTACTGATGACTGATCATATCTGTTCTCGACCTCGGGGTTGGGTTTGAGAGGCTTTGCCTTGGGGTGCACAGAAAATGCAAAGGCATCCAACGTGGTTTGACCACGGTTGGCCTGACGATAACGGCGTTGAGTCCGGGCAGATTTGCTCATGACATCCGGTCCTTTGAGATATGTTTTTGGTCTCCCTGCTCAAATTGTGAGTCTCAGTAGCTTTGAAGTTAGGTAGCTGAACTGACCAATTTTTACCCTCTTTATTCTCTGCAGGTTCGGAGGACACCAGTTTTCATCTGCCGAGTTGTCTCCTTCATCTATGGCCAACTGATACATGTTATTTTGCAAGTCTTCATCCTCCCATTCCTCAGATACCGGCCCCTCTGTGACCTCTAGGTCAGTTTCACACCCAGCATCATCATCATGAATTCTGGGTCTTGTACTGTCGAAATGTACCCCTATATCGGCTTCAAATTCATCATCAGGAGCATTGTCTGTGAGCTCTGGGTCAGGGGTAGGTATTCGATTGTATTTTGTTGATTGATTTCGAAGGCCAGATAGGTTTCGAGTGCGTTTGCGAGGACGTCCTCGTGCCATCAGAGGGTGGTTGGCTGGACCCTGTGCATTTTTCATTTTTATTTTGAGCCATTAATTTTAAATTTTTGCCATAAGTTTTAGCCGAATCATACTCGGCTTGACAAGATCTGTTGATTGCACATTTTTTTGTAAATTTCCGGGGTTATTTTGGGGGGCGGCCAAAATTTTGGGGGTTGAAACCCAAATTTTTTGAATGGAGGAAATCGGCTCGTAGAACTCTACTTATTACTGCCCTATCTACCGTTTCCAACAATTTTGAGCCTCCCGGAGTAAGTGTGGTGGGTGGGAAAAATCGGCTCGGAAATTTGCCGTGTTTGATTGTCCGCAACTGTACATTCATGGACCAGTGGTCACGTGCACCGTTTTAGCCTTGGAATTGTTTTCCAACTGATTTTTGCTAATATGCCGCCGCCTCAGCCCTTGCACAATGTTGCATACACTGTGGCAGAGGCTTTGTGCAACCCGTATGCTCACCCATCCTCTATGAGCCAGTTTCACAATCCGTACTCGATGCACTATGCAAACGCCTATCTGCAGTCCCAGTCGGCTCTCTGCACGACCCCAGAGGGGTACGCTCTGTCGTCAGCATACAGGCCCTATGCATCAATGTCTGTTTCTCGTCACAGTACGGCTCCTCAGCCAGCTCCATCCTGTCCGCCTCAACAGAATAGCTCGTGGTATCAACCAGGGAATATGCGATGTGCATACCCGCAATGCCGATTCACTGGTTCAACAAAGTCTGTAGAGATACACATGATGGATCGGCACTTGATATATCCTCCTGGTTGGAACAAGGAGAAAAAACGACCCGGATGGGATGCTGATCCGAGTTTGAAGGGGTATGTATGGTTTTTCACATTGTGTTTTCTAGTTCCTCGTAAAAAAAAAATAAAAATTCATCTACATGATGCAGGAAGACAATACCTATCCAAGGAACCTCTATCGTTCTGAACAGTCCAGAGGCGCTGAACGCATGGGTAGCTGAACGTAAAAAACGTTGGCCCACGGCTCAGCGGGTAGAAGAGAAGAAGGTCAATTTGGAAGAAGCTATCGCTCGCGGCCAGCTTCCTCTTGTGGGGAGTAATCCTCGAGGGACAAAGAGGCGACGAGAAGAAATGGACAAGTACCAGCATGGAAAGAAACGATGCCATCGAAGTAGTGTCCACCAGGTGAAAAATAGTACAGATAGGACGCTCGGCCACCAGGAGACCCACATAATCGGGGCCAAACTGGCGCCTGCGCCCTCCGAAGCAAAACCAGACGCTGTCGGAAGTCGGCCTGTACAATGTCTTGAAGAAGACAGCACAAGTGATAACGACGACGACGACAACGGGGCACCCGAAGTTGTATCCTCAAAATTACCACCAGTAATGGCTGGTCTCGGTGATACTTTTGGTGTGGATACAGAGGAGAGCCGACCTGCCTCAAATTCGTCTCAAACCCTCAATCAAGCCTCCTCTAAACCAAACCGGAAAGAGCCCAAACTTCCTCCTCGTAATCCTTTCGCGTCGCGGCCAACTCTCTTGCGAAATGTGCGTTCCCATCGTATTTCCCGTTTGTACAAGCCCCTAATGGGATTCAAAAAAGCTCATTCTACCCGAGGTCCGCATCACCGTCTCTAATTTATCTCAGGCGATTCGTTTCCTCGTTGACAACGACTTCTTCCGGGGTGTTGAGCTCAAACCCGGTCAAGCGGATCATAATATCATTGAGGTTGTAGGCTCATCCGACAAAAGCTAACCGAGTACTTTTCGGAACTGGAACAATCATTTTGAGAATCGGTCCAATTAAATAGACATCTATATTATCTTATGCAACGCTTATCTACTTGCCATCATGACTGACCACTCTCTCGTTCCGAAACGCTCTCCTCTTCGCTCTCCTCAGACCCTTCCTGCTCCTCTGGATCAACAGCCAGTTCTCGTTGGGTAACATCGAAGCCAAGCGACTGAAGCCCTGTTCCAATATCCTCGGCTTTAGAGGGTGCAGTTACGACAAAGGCCACTGAGGACGATGGCTCAAACAGTGGCAGGAAATACTTCTTCAATGCTGCTAAGATATCCTCTTTGGTGATATCCTGATATTTGCTCAAGAGTTCGACTCCGTGGTTTTGGGAGACGCCCTCCAAGGCTTGATTCACATATGAGTGTATTGCCTAGCTAAAGATGAGCCCCATATTAGGAACTTGCGAGCTGGTTCTGACTTACAGCGCGGACGGGAGTTGAGACTTCTTTGGCAGTTCCATACACAATAGTACTCCTGGCAGCGTCAATTGCGTTTTGATCGAGTTCAATCTTGAAGTAAGTTAGAATCTCCTACGTAGCCTTAGTTGACCGATAACATACTGTTCCATCCACTAGGCCTTTGACCACCTTCGCTGCTTCTGTAAATGCCGCCATGCTGTCGGAACTCTGGGAACGACGGGCAATCAGACGATTGCCCACTAGGTACGACAATGGAACATACCCGGTACAAAGAGAAGCTCAGTAGGCCAGCCTCCAAGTCTATCGAAACATAGGCCCCATACGCAAGTCCAGATCCTCGAATATAGCGCTATGGGTACGGGTGCGTCAGTTGCTGAATAGTTTTGGAAATATGTATCTCCTACCCAAAGATAGCTTTCCGTTGCGTTAAGTACCTCCATGGTCAACTTGATGACAGGGAACTCTGGGTGGTCGAATCCACTAATAGTTTTTGTTGTATGTGAAGCGTAGGAGCTTTCAATGGTAGGAAGCTTCATCACAATGGCCTGAAAGGAACCGAGATTTTAGGGACCATTGGGATGTGGCTAGACAACAGACATGCCTTTTTGACAGGGTTTTTACCAACTTGACTCAAGGTGTGACGAGTAAGGGTAACGGGGGCTAGAGGGGACACCTTTGTACGAGCCTCAGCACTCTGACTTTGCAGTCATTGGTTGGGAACGCACTGGTAAAGCATCATTGAAGTATTTGCCCCATGTGCTTCGGGGTTTCTGTAGCTGAAAGACATTCCCTGTCACTGCAAACCGAATTCCCGATGGCTCCGTTACTAGGGAGGATGAGAGAGTCTCCACAAAATAGATCCAAAGAAAAAAACATACTGCATTTTCTTAATTCATTGAAGTCAGCGATCACTTGGTCCGGGTTCTGTTGGATTTCTCGGGCGAGGGTGGGTAGAAAGTCAAGTTGGGTAAAAAGACTATTCGCGCGCGAAGTGGAGTTTGTTCCGTAGAGTGTATTCGAGACAAGAGAGTTAAGCACATTACTTCCGTCTCTCTTGAGCTCAGGGAGCGACTGCTGGAGCTTCGCGAGATTGATCTGCAACCTGAAATCATAGCGATCAGACGTGCAAATGAAGATTTGAGATGAGCGGTTCACCTTTCTTTATCGAATATTGCACCATAGACGAGATCTCTCAGCCATGCGACGGCCTTCTCATATGCCGAAGTTTCAACCCTGATGGTAATCCTGATATTTTCACTAAAACCACTCGGAACTCCCAATCCAACCTCATAGGCGACGGTCTCATCATCAAGTTTATTAATTACTTCTTCATGAGTTAGTCGTTCTCCGGTCTGACGAGTAACTGGGAGAGAGAAGAGGCTTGAAAGGTAGACCCAGATATAGCTGCGGATGATAAGAACAATACATGCAGCCCCATAAAACTTAACTTACGGTCTAAGTCGTTCCGGGACTCCCGCCAATGAGAAAAAGGCGTGAACTGAAACAAAATCAGACTAGGGTGAAGGTTAGAAAAAATTCTGCGGCTTAGAAGGCCCAAAACACTTGCATTGACACTATCGTATCCGACGAAAAAGGGAAGAGGGGATCCATCAGCCTTGACGAGTTTGGAGAGCTCAGGAGACTCAGTGACTATGCTTGACAGCTTTCTGCCCGTTCCAGGCTCCTGCATGCTCTGAACGGGAATCCAGGAAATAGTCTTGACATCGGGGACAGGGAACGATGCCAGAACGTCAGCGGGAATTGGTTTGTCCTGCTCAGCTTTGGCACTTTCCAAAAGGGTCGCGGCTTGTTTCAATCCCTCGGGGCCTAGTCTCTCGACTTGCTCAGATATCCTTTTCTTTTCCTCCTTTTCGAGTCGTTCGGCAAGGTTGGCAGAAGGCTTCCCGATAATGACAACAGGGGGGGGATCGGTGTAATACCTGAAGGACTATTTCAACAAAATTCAGGCGAGGAGAGAGTTGAGATACTTTTGCAATAAACCGGTCCAACGTTTGTTATCCCACGTCCGCAATTGGGCGTATTGATTGATGTCGTCCATGGCTCCTTTGAGGTCCGATCCATCTTCAGCGCCATATAGGACATCTGCAATCACGACTCCTGAGAATGTGTCTCCTTTCGCTGACTCTAGTTTGCTTCGCAACTAGAAAGCATTAAGTACAAACATAGGAGTTGATATGGTATATGCTTACTTGTCGTTCATCTCTATTAATAATCATTTGCATCCTGGACATGTCGATGCCATTCTCCGCAATTCGCTGTAGGCTCCTTTTGAGTTTTTCGTTGAAGCCGTCGAGGCTATCAGCTGGAACGGAGGCAACATATATAGGTAGTGTGACGCGCGTGGCGCGGACTTCCTCCTCAAAGTAAATATATGTGCTAATGGGGAGTCAATAGCAGTAGTAAAATTATTTAATATTGCTAACCAGAGTGGTGATTCTGTCTCGACGTATTCCTTGGTCAAGGGTGCAGTGGCAGAGGATGTGAGATAAGAGCCCAGAATGTCGAGAGCCTGGCTTGTCGGTTAGTCACTCCTTAAATGGCATCCGTATCCACCTACCTTGCGCTCGAGATATTGGTCGGGAGCTGGGCCGAGGAAGCTAATGACTATTTCACCAAGGCCTGGTAATAGTTGTTAGCGAGTATTCGAGTACATGAAAGGCAAACTCACTCTCATCTTTTTCTGGAAACTCAACCGTATCTTGGATTATTTTCGTGGCAGGAATCCTGTTAGCACTAGCGGTTTCTAGGAAAGGCCGTTTCCACCCGGGCGGCCGCGGGCCTTTATCTTGACCATGGGAGATGATGCTAGGTTCAATTTGTTCTTGTACCACATTCAGCAATGAAGCCGTTCCACCCAAAAGCTTTCCAGCAACGATCAGGGACATATTATGTGGTGTGTAGTATGTTGAATGATATTGACGGACTATCGCAAAAGTTTAGGATCCATTCTAGGGTAGATCGATTGGTAGAGGGATTACTTTGTTCAGGTGTCAAACGACGGAGAGATTCCATCAAACCACCGGTTTCACTACGGTATGCACTACCCGGCGGATCTAACCACTGCTGCGAACTTGTGTGTAAAGTAATGAGTTGGGTATAAGTGAAAGCTGAGGATGACTGACCGAAGAGCCATGAGATCAGCAGACGTATTTTCCCGTCCCTGCATCTCACTGTAGACGACACCAGAATCATGGCCTTGTCCATTTATGTGATGGACCTGGTAAATCGTCGGAAATATTCAGCCGCTGAAGAGAAAAAAAAATCCGCACCTCGGTAATGAAGCTGAGGCGGGTTCGAATATTAGCTTGATTGAGATGGTATTAGTCAACGCAAAGAAAAGGGACTTGCGCAGATTTAGTGATTGTAGGATAAAGAATATGATCAACAAAAATGGGAAGCAGTTGGAGAAAGCCCTGGCCGCCTGCCGTTGAGATCGTATATGCAGTGTGGTCAGTGGCAGTCCAAGCATTTGTTCCGTTTGAGAAACCTCGGTTCGCGAGGAGATCAAGGACGCCTTTATGTGGATACTTCTCAGACCCCATGAAGATGAGGCTAAGGATATTTTCTTGTAAATAGAGACGCTTTCTAGGGAGTAGGGTTCACGCACTGCTCCAAGGTGTGAGGACATCCTGAATCGTCGAAAACTTTTGATCCGACTCGTGGTGAGATCAAGTCCAAATCCCCGCTACATTTTACTCACTTTCCGTTGGAAGCACAAAATATCCTTCGACGATCGGGGCTGAGGAGAAAGTGAGGCAGTTGAGACGGTGGCTGATAGAATGGTCATACCTTCATAGTCTAGATGGACAACAGTGAGGCCGGTCGTTCGACTCCTCCACTTGGCGACAGTGACATCGGTGTAGTCAAGATTGACGCGTCTGAGCAGATCGAAATTTCCGTGGGACTGAGTAGGATCAGACATGCTGGTGAGCCTCTGAGCTTGTGCGTGTGCGCTCCGGATCAGGAACTCGTGACTTGGAACCCGGAATGGCAAGGGCCTGCATTTACCAGAAACCCCGACCGAGCGTCTGCAAAGTCCAAGGAGCCGTTGCATGCAGCAGAGGTCCAGGCTGTTGGCCGGGCAGCGGAATGTGTTCAAGCGCCCCCGCCTTTCCCGCGCGTCAGCAACTGCCGCCGAGTCACATGCACTCGGGCTTTGATGTCCTCGAGGCTCCTCCTCTCAAGAGCCTTGTCAACACACCCGATATCGATGACCTCCCACATACCATTCCACCCCGCAACACAGGAATTTGCACATGCCCTGGCTAAGAGGGAAGAGCGTGCAATCAGGTATCAGGAGAAGCGTAGTAAACGCTCCAGCGATCCCACTGCCATCCCACGGGCGATAATTCATAGGCCGTGGCTAACAATCCCAACCACGGAGGGCACCTGCAACGATCGGCGCATCAAGGTCTTCACGTGGAATGTTAGTACTTAGATATATCCCACCGCCTTTTGGACAATGTCTCCAACCCCCTTATAGCTTCTGGCACAATGTCTAGTTCGCAAGTTATATACCCCTCTCGCCCTATCTCCTCAAATCTGACGACGTAATAAAGGACGAGAGCTATTTCCCACAAGCGATTGCTTGAAAGCAAGTCAAAGAGGAAAAATGCTCCACGAGGAACTACTCTCCCAAGACGCCGACATACTATGCCTGCAGGTAAACAAGCCTTCTTATCGGTCGCCCGCTTGTGGTCTGAGATTGAGTGCTTAGGAAGTTGACCGCCTGGAGGAAATCCTCCCGCTACTAAACCGAGCTGGCTACTCGCACAGGTTTGCCGCCAGCCCAGGCAAAAAGCACGGATGTTTGATTGCCTTCAAGAGAAGCATTTTTCGAACAAACTCACGAAAGATTCATCTTCTACGACGAGCAGGCGGTCAGAGATGCAGGAAGCGAAAGGGCACGGTGCGGTCATAGTTTCAAGACGGGAAATCTGGGTTTGATATTACGATTGCGCTTTCGCGACGACACGAGCAACGGTGTGATCGTGGCCACAACCCATTTGTTTTGGCATCCAAAGTGGGTACTTTGGAATACCGGTTGTCTATTACCAGGCTCATTTGAAGATCATAAGATACACGTATGAACGTGCAAGGTAAATTCCCTCAGAGGTACTCAAGGGGACTTATGCTGATACCAGCGACACTTAGGCAGGCGGGAATTTTAATCAAAGAAATCATCGATTTTGGGAAGACCCAGGGCACGGAAAATTGGCCCTGCTTCGTTGCAGGAGGTACTGCATTGATTTCACCTGATCTTAATGGTCCCTCTAATCAAACAATCTCCTAGACTTTAACTGTCCGCCTAACGATGCAGTATATTACCTGCTTACTGGTCGGCCTTTGAGCGATGAACACAAAGACCATCTCTCGCACTCCCGAGTTACCCACATCTCTGTTGATCCCTCAGTACCTACTACCCATGGTACAGTCGCAAAGGGCAAAGATGAGGGGTGTGAACAAGAGGAAACCGATCCAGATAGAGTGATCACCAATGCACGTACTGCAACAGAAGAAGATGGACTTTTGAGTGACGATGAATTGGTTGCTTTGTTCGCTCAAGGGTGCCAGCTCCAAAGCGCATATAATGAAGGCTTATCAAAAATCAGGGATGGCAGTGTCACCACCTTTGGCGATCGAGCGTCATTACAACCCTTGCAACCAGGATACCACGAACCTGCTTACACAAGTTACACGCACTATTGGAAATCTGTGCTAGGTATCTGCTCAGTAATTCTCTCATACAGCACTCTCATCCGAACGCTCCAGATTACATATTTTTTGTTTCTCAAAGTAAACCCTGTATTGTCACGGGTCTTTTGGCTCCTCATCAAACCAAAGACTTTGGCTCGGGCTTGCCCAAGAAGGGCATCTGTGCCAGTGACCATGTTTCCTTGGCCGCCGAGTTCTCATGGGCAAGTTCTTAGAAGTATAGCGATAGTCTAGTGTGTTTCTGAAGAAGTTGATTAACTAGTGGGAGAGCAGCAAAACTGCCAAAAAGAATGCCAATAAACGAACTGGGAATGTATGGTAAATGGAAATGAGTATATGCTACGATGTAAAGAAGCGGGATATCAAAGTTCTCGGAATTCATCCCTGGTATCTGTGAATCAACGAGAGCGGTCAGAACCTGCTAAAAGACTCTCGAAAAGTCCGCCTGCCGAGGCTTCATTCCTCAGTTGGATCATGTATATGATACCTGTTCTGGCGCCTTTGTCACTAAGCTCAATCGCCACACCTGTTTTGCCAACACGTTCAACTCCATCAGTCAGCACAATGGTCGAAATCAGAACAGTTTTATTCTTATCGTCCGCTTCAACCACCAACTGCTTCACGTTGGTTGGATCCTGGCGGTATAGCTTTAGTTTGGCAGAGCCTAGCGCTTTCCATTGGGCATGCTGCTGTTGAAGGAACACCTTGCACTTCATCTGTGCGGATATCACCGACGTTACAGGACCAGTCATCTGGGGGGTCTCTGGACCAGGGGAACCCGGAGGACTCGGAGGATCAAACGAGGGATCCATCATAGATAGAGCTCTAGCATTCGCAGAAGGTAGCAATGGCCGTGGCTGAGGCGCGTGTAGAGCCGTAGATGAGTTGTTCCGGGACATGGCTGGACTAAATCCACCAGGCATCGAAGGCAGCGGAGGAGCAGGGAGTGGTTGATCATGTTGTGAGAACTGGGATGCAAGGGAACGAGTGGATGGAGTTTTTCTAACCCCTGGATAAGGGAGTGGTGGTTCGGAAGGTGGTCTTGGTGGTTGGGCGCCAGGAGGTAAGCCGAATGGACCTGGTCGAGGGGCATTGAAAGGTCCGCCTTGCATTGGTGATGGCCCAGAGTAACCAGGGGGTGGTAGCGCATACGGACCTGTTCCATTATGGTTATGGGGAAACGGACCAATATGCGATGGTAGACTCTGCGGGTGTGGAGGCCCGGTCATATGCGGAGGTCCAGACATATGTGGGGGCCCAGACATAGGTGGGGGTCCAGACATGTGCGTGAATCCAAGAGTATGGGGAGGACCAAGAGCAGGGCCCGCTGGAGGACCTGGATGAAAGCTTGTGCTCCGTGCCGGGGGCGGGACGTTGCCAGGTCCGAAGGGGGGAGCGTAGTCTGGGACAGATTGAGCAGATATCGACGAACGCAAATTGCCAGACCCCGGAAAACCTGGAACAGGTAAAGGCCGTGCACCAGGTGGGGGACCATCCATACGCATGCGACCCATGCCATCAAGTAAATTGCCTTCAAGATGAGGCGACCCGATCCTCGATATTGGTGGGCTCTGACTATTTGGGCCTGGTGATTCATCGCGACTGGCGAACATCGGATTGAGGGGAGGTACAGGAGGCGGTAGACCCTTTGCGGGTGGAGGAACTAGAAACACTAAGTGGAGACACGAACATGTAAAAGAATAAGCTTACGGGACCCTGAGAATTCTATACATTCCTTTAGATGTTTGGTCAGGGAGTTGCGGATTTCAACAGTGGGCGCCTCGAGCGTAAGAATTTCTTTGCGCACGACTGCGACCTGAACAGCAGTATCTGGGAGAGGATTAATAAGCTCAATAAACATATAAGCTATGACACTCACCTTGACCTTCAACGTCTACAACACGGAGAACTTTACCAGCCAGTGGTGGATAACATAGCCACATATCGGCACCCTGACTTGAATACTGTTCCTGATCTTCTGGCGACATTCTCTCGCAAACTAGAAAAAGGTCGGAAAGTAGAAATATATGTCCCCGACGGTGGATAACCTCTTGGTTAGATGTCCTTGGTGTAAAACGAATCACCACATCTGCTGTGAATCGTAATTCCCGGGTAAAAGTAAGTGTCGGAGGGTTCATATGCAGAGTCACGCTCTACAATAAGGTTAGCTTTTAAATATGTTTGTGAGGACAAAGTACCTTGGGTTTCATAGTGAAGATGTCCACAGTCCTGTCGGTAATAAGGCGTTTCTCTAGTTCAGATATGGGCATGGAGAGTGTTGAAGTAGAACTCCTGCTGATCGTAGTAAACGCAGTATCCCTCGAAGATCGCTCGCTACCCATACATAAGCCAACAGACCCGGAGCACTGCGGGAGAAAGGTCTTACCCGCCAGAAGTATCACCTCCTGGAGGAGAACTAACATCACTCTCCGATGCTGGTTGCGACTCGACCGGGAGGTTGATCGGAGGTAGAGTAGGCGGCAAATCTTTGAACCTCGTGTCAATGACCACCTCATCTTCAGCCTCAACCAAAGCAGTCTGAGGAACGGATGGCCCTCCAGCCATGATGGTGCCTCTTGATTCCACGGTACCTAGAAGAAACTCCAGCGTGTCCAAAGCACCGGCGAGCAAGCGATAATCACTTCGGCCTGGCTCGGTTGTCTTGAGTAGCCGCCCATAAAGCTTCTTGTAATATTTCAGCCTGGTCTTGGGTAGCAGAAAGAGGTTATCTAAAGTCCATATCGAAGATTCGGATGAGGCGGGTGGCGGTGAAGTAGCAGAGAGCGTTGCGAGTATGCCAGGGAGTTTAGGATTTGATTGGACAGGTTCCCAGGTATCAAATCCAGTGCAGTATTTTGTGCAATAAGTGGTGTAGGGGGCCTTGAGGTCATCGATCTGTTTCCACGGACTGTAAATCAGTCAATCAATACATCGGTTGCAAGAAGTACCCAGCGCATCAAAAGGTCTCCAAGTGCCTTGGGAGACGAAGGGTTGATGCCAATGTCCTTGAGTTTCTGCAATCATAAAAAGTCTAAGTTTGCAAGTGACGATTGTGGCACAACGGAGCCAGGTCCTCACTGAATAGAGAGCACGATTGGCCTTGTAAACACCTTCAATACTTCGAAACATCGTATCTAAATCTTGTGGAGGGAGATTTGTTCGGGACCATGCAGCAGCAACTTTCTAGTTCCTCCATGTGGATGACTGAGGATGGGTTCACAGAGCGAATCGCTTACCCGGATAACAGTAGTCAGCTGGTCCACATACTGCTTCTCCGTATCGATAAGATCGGTGAGGGGATTAGATTTCTTAGGCTTTGGCTCCATGCTTGAGGGACCATTAGGAAATATGGGTGTCGTAGGTGTCAAAGAAACGGTGAGGCCTGGAGGTAGGAAGGTCTGAATGGTGGTGAGTGACATGGTGTGGATTGCTACGCTGACCTGCATCCCAGGGGGCAGGGGAAATAGCGTCGAACTGGGACGAGCGTGAGTCGCGTGCATTGAGCATTTCAGATGGTAGCATCACCTTGGATGGGAGCAGAGGGGGAGGGCTGAGTGAATCCCGTGTTTCTGGGAGGACGGGAGGGAGTCTATTGTCCCTGGTTGCCAAGTATGCTTGGGGAGGTTGACCCAGAGGCAAACCGTTCATTCGGGGATCCAGGTTGGGTGTGTGGGCAGTGGATGATATCTGAAGCCAGCCACAGTCGCGACGGGGGTGAGGGAGTGAGAGCCCACAGCACAGATTTTGAGGTCCAGCGACTTTTCACAGCACGTGAACCACCCAACTGCACAGTCCAGGCTGGCTCTGTGTAGTCTGCTTGGCCCTCCCCATGTCCGACGCATATCTCAACTACAACGTCCGATGGATGACCAGAACCTTCAATTCCCGCACAAAGGTTGACGCTCTCCTCGGACCTGAGCTGGCTGCAGGAAATATAAGCACTCACGACTACGAGGCTGCCTCCAAGTTCCTGCCAGGCTACCACCGGTACTATGGTGTCCGTTCTCTCCCTCTTTCGGAGACACGCCACTCATGGCCATGACTCCATAGTTGCTTCTATCCATGGCCGCATTATCCGCAGTCTACCTTGGCCGGAGACCCTCATGGTCGCAAAGGCGCACCTTGATCACAGCCTCTGGAGCCGCCTTCGGATCACTCGGACTTGGCAACGTATTGGCTCTCAAGTCCCATTCCGACTTTGTACAGGCCCTTGACAACCCTGCTGGTTTCTCAAGAGCACTCCAACATATCCAGGACCAAAGTAGAGCTCCTCCTCCTCCCAGCCTGATCATTTCGCGTAGGCTCAACGTCGAGGACGACCTGCACGGGAACACCGGTGAACATCAATTCCATTGTACTATACACATCCAATTCTCACCGGAATCTCCGCAGGATTTGTGGATGACACAATACCTGAACCCACTCAGGAGCAACCAGGCGAATTACAGCCGCGTCAGCAGCTCCCAAGGGAACGACCCCTCAGTAAATGGGACCAAATCCGAGCTGCTAACACCGCAACATCCACCTCCTCATCCTGGGATGCACTGCGGCAGAAGCACGAGAAAACTCGGATTCAAAAACCCATCGAGAGCAGCAGCTCTTCGATAGACCAAAGGGCAAATGAAACATCAAACGACCGTGCCGCTGAACAGGCAGATTTTGACGCACTTCTGGAAAGGGAGCGGAGATTGGGCTCCGGAGAACTGCGTGAGTAAGATGACGGACCATACCAAATGTCTTCCGAGAGCCAGGTAGTTATAAAAACAAGCTACTACACACTTATACCCTAAACACGCAATTACATCTCGAATGTCCGAAATACCCAAGTACATATATCACGACAGCAATCAAAGCTCGGCTTGGATAAGGTATCAACAGGAGAACGGGTATTTATTGAGAATAACCAGACGTTGACCGCATGTCGGACTCGACCCCCAAGGTTGTTACACTGGGCGAAGGCGTTAGATCATGGACTGGCCAGGTGCTTGGCATGTGGTTGGCGTTGAGGAGTGTTGTATCACTACTAGATGATGGCTGCTTATCGTACGAAGGAGGGCTCACTGGTGGGGGAACTTGGATACCAGACACCTCGCTGGGAGATTCTTGGGAAACTTCACCTTTTTTGAACAAGCTCTGATGAGAAAAAGGATATAGTGGCACGCCAACTTGGAGAGGTTGCTTTTGTCCTGTCAAACGGACGATCTCCCTCATAAGTCCTTGGAGCAGTCGTTCTTGACGTGCTGTGACATCAATGAGTGTGAAAAGCTGGGAACAAAAGTGGCTAGGGCCTGTACGCACTCCCTATAGGGGACCGCTGGCCATACTCCATCATCGCGAACCTACAACACATGTCACTCGGGATCCCAATGAGATTATGAAACAAAATGGCATACCTTAACACGTTGATTTCACCCCAAACGGTTGATTCCCGTTCTGTATCATTAATTTCGATGAAATACTTGCACAATTGAACCTGCACAACTGCGGCGAGATACCAACAGATCTAGAGACCACATTTAACAAGGACCAGAACCCCATATTAGAAACAAGACCGGACACACCGTCACAAATGGATGCAGCCTGGTGATGTCAAGGGATGTCGCAGTCAGTGCATAGTATGCACTTAATATAGCTCTAGCAGCCATGATGCATCTCGAGGTAGACACATTGGCGGGATCCGTGAAGTTGATGTAGGGATTGTGAAGTGTGATTGCGGCGCTACCATCATCGTGCTCAATACATCACATGCCAATCAAAAAACAAAGAAACCCACGCGTATGGGATGATGTGGACCATATACAAATCAGTGTCAAGAGTGCTGCCTTCGGGTGCGTCGGTCACCCCCGTGTTGTTTTTATACATCTGGGGTAAATTGTCCAAAAATTGCTGGCAGACCAGTTTATCGAGTGTTTCGAACCCCTCCAGGAAGAATGGGTTCTGATTCTTGCTGGGCGCAGTGGGCGCCCGCAGGTTCCCTCGGACGTTATAATCTGTCACTCTCCCAAAGAGCATGACGGCCTTGATGAGCAAAAGAAACGAGTCTGTATACTGAGCCGAATGGCGAGTAAACACGTCTGGTGTTGCCAAATCCTGTGGATTGCTTGGCACTGCAATCTAATAGAAGCGGGGGCACACATCCGAGCGTCAGGGAGAACCACATGGGGCGGACAATGTAATGGCTTACTTCCGACTCAAAATCCACGGTCCTTAGAGGAAGCTCTGTCCCTAAATCGCGCTCATCAACGGCATGTATCCAGCCCCCCACGGAGGCGATGCGATCGAAGATTATGGTCATCCACCATGTACGCCGCCGCGATTCCAAATCACGAAGGTCCTTCGGTGGTGCCAAATAGGCACCAGGGGAGTTGTTTCCGTGTGTTGAAAATGTTCCAGGGTAGTTAAGGCGCAGGGGAATCGCCACACGAGTTTGGAAAGCCGCAAAAATCCAGACCTCTACCCATCGACCTTCCTGGTAAAAGTACCAGGATAGGAGAATACAGGCCTGCATGACGGAGAAAATATCTTCACCACTTGCCATCGTTTTATCGATGTACTGTCGGGTTTTGCTAGCATGAAATTCGGCGAACTGATCACGCCGTGTACCATCAGGCATGGTTACGACATTTTGGGGCGACCAGCGTGAAGCAGCCGCGCACTAAGCATATGTCAACATCAAGAGGACACAATCAACATCCGAGCCATTAGAAGGCCTTACAATTGCATGCAAAATGGCAGAATGAGGGAATCCCGGGTCTCTCGGTGACAAGCGCATCGAAGCCAGAAATGATGGCCGATGAAGCACTCTTGAACCACAGGGGTCACAACGGAAAAAAACATCTACACTAGAAAGTCATCAGTAGAACAGTTTCCATATAGCTAACGTGGGTCACGCACTAATGGTTCAGAGTAGTCGGATCTGGCAGATCCGGGTTCCATCCTGAGAACAACAAGTCCATGAACGGGTCTGAGCCAGTTTTCGGAGCGGCAGCAAGTTCAGGACTTTTACTATCGCCACGTACTTGCTGCTGCGGGCTGTCTGGCGTGATTAAATTCATCATGGTAATTGATGCTTGGGGAAGATTGATGCCACTGGCACTGGAAGTTGGACGAGTCAGGGAGCCTGGGACAGAGGCCTGGGATATTGGGGAAAAGGCGTTCAGACTGGAAGGTGGTTGGTTCGGCGATATGGACCGCGACAAAACCTGTTCCTTTTCAAATAGCTGAGTTTTGAGACGGGCTAGTAGGTATACTCAGCAAAATGCAAGAGAAACAACGTAGGCGCGTCGTTGGCTTACAAACTTCCTCCTCCAATTGACGGACCTTTTCCACTGGATCTGTATCTGGGGCGAGGGTAAGGCCTTCCACGGGATCATATGAGCACTGTGGTTCTGTTGGATGTCTGATACCGCAAATTGAAAAGGGGAAACCCTCAAAGATAAAAACGAGCCACATACGCATAGCCAATGGGTGCTGGCACGCTGACCAACGCCTGCCATTGTCTATAACCTCGAAATGAATCCTGGTCAACTTTGACCGAAACTCTGGGCTCACTTGACACAAGTCCCGCAATGAGGCCGTGCGGCATCGCATTTCTACCAACCCACTTCATCTCCTACAATTTCTGGAGTTCTATCGGAACGTACCAGTTTCCGCCTACGACATGACCGACAGGCCTGACAAGACACAAAGCCCGCCCCAAGTTCAGTACACTACGATCGCCAACACTAGCGGGAAACATACCTGATTGCGACGAAGTGCCGGCCGTGCGGAGGTCGTTGCAGCCTTGGGCATAACTGAAATCACCAGAGATTTCGGATATTGCTGTAAACAACCTGGCTGATGCGCTAACGGCTAATGTAGGCTGACAGGCGTAAAAATGCGGTAGGGAATGCCAGGTAGACCCAAAGGAATGTTGCGATAAAAGTGCTTATCAGGAATATATGGACTGATGGACGGAAGAGTCGTGAGTTAGAGAGTACAAACGTTGGACACGGGTATAATGAGCGCCCTTGATTGCTTACTCTATATAATGCATCAGGAAGGTGCCTGTCAAAAGGTCCTCAAATGGCCATTTGCCCAGCATCAGTCCACTGGCTGGCTATGCTATTCTCAGCGCGCCCTCTCCGCAACATGGACAGTGCCAGAACCATGCGAGGCTGATTCTAAAGGTCTTCCCGGGGAATCTACCTGAGCTGTGCCTCAAAGTACTTTCACATAGCAACAGCCACAGCTACGGGTGTCACCCCCGTGATAAACTTTTGCCCCACAATTGTAGCTGATCACACGCACGCACGACACCAGTGATCCATCATCCAGAGCGTCCAGGCAGCTCCTTGGAACCGTGATGTTGTCGCTGCAATGGCCTGTGTAGAGGTCAGTAAGTGATGGCGTGTGGCACCAAGCTGGAACGGGGGAGTGTCACGCTATATAGGGCTGCACCGAGAAACAAGATGAACTGGCGTGTGGTCGAGGTAGTCCGTCACACAGAGCATTATCTGCCCGAATCGGATCTTTCTCTCATGGCATTCTGATCAGGGGAAGTAAAGCGGAACACAGCTAGCATTTGGGTACTGAAGCTGGAAAGTCAGGGTGTGTGTGTGTTTTTTACGATCTGGTAAGGTCATTCATGAGGACGCCGGAAGGGTCGCGACTGAGTAGAATAGAGAATGTCTCACAGGATTGTTGCAACGACACGCCTCGAGTGCGGCATGTGCCTGAACTCTGTCAGGTAAATTCCTGTGCGTGAAGGGATGATAACATGGTCCGAAAGGGTCACCCAATAGGAAGATACCTTGCCATGTACCCAGGTTCATCCGACCATTGGTAATTGGGATTGACAAGGAGGTCCCAATAAGAGACGTTTTGGTATGGGAAACACTACAAAAATGGGAGAGTTTAGGGAATTGACTCTCACAGTATCAAGTGGACTTCTCACGAGTCACTCAAGGAGTCAAAAAGCATTAACCAACACACCCTCGAAGCGTGACTGTTCGGTTGACTTACTCGGGCCCTTCGTCAGTGTGGCGCCATTTGAGGTGTTCAGGCACTATGTTGTCAAGCGCCATGTCCATATCTGTGGTTACCGCTCTTGAGAGTGCCATAGACTCGCTTGAAATTCAAGCAGATGCATCAGTACCTTTCCTTACATCTAAATAAAGACCATGATACAGGGCACAAGGCTCAGTAGTACTCCAGAGTGACGAGTGTCTACTTACCGGGGTCATAGTTTTCATTGACAGTTAATGCAGCCGAAGTGTGCTGTCTTGTTTGATAACCTCAGGGTTGATCGTGTTCGGATGATGTGATATAACACCTACATAAACAGGAAAAGCATACCAACCTAACCGCGTTAAGTATTTTATGAGGCGTTCGAGAGCCGTGTGCCTCTCACCTGGACATTTTCCAAACCCTCCTGGATCTGAGAAGCGATCTCACGTGTGACGAGATGACAACCCTTGGATCTTTCGGGTAGAGAGAACGTTTTCTGCCAGCCCATGAAAGGAGTCGCCGTGTGTGTATGATTATGAAGTGAAGGACGCAATCAAGATGAAAGCAAACACAGAAAAACATAGCGAGAGGGGCAAACCAGATTAGGCTACAATACAAGCATACAATAATGTGACGAGTTAAGGGGGACATGCTAATGGCCCCGTACAATTATTCATCCCCTCCGTATCGACGGACTCTTTCATTGCCACCCCGATTGCCAGGAACGTTTCTGTTACGACAATGATTGGCATAGTGCCCTTTCTCGCCGCACTGGGGTGTGAAAGGGAACAGGTGAGAGAAAAATTTCCATATTGATCCCCAGAGAAACATATACCTTGAAGCACGTAACTTCGTTGGGATCCCTTCTTTGTGGCATCTGGGTATTGGAGTTGGGTGCTGTGGCCAGACTGCCCTGATTACGGTCCAGATCGGCATATCTGGCAAAACCTGGAGGAGGAGGGCCTAGTTCACGGGTAGAGGGCGGTGGGGGTGGCTCGTAGGCATTGGGTGATGGGAGATTGGGCTTGGGGCTAACGACCCTGTAATTCAGCCCGAGCAAAGACAGGAGAAGGGGAGTACGTACTGGCCTCGTGGGCATTCTGTGCCCATGGGACAGAATCCAGTAAGATAAAGTTGGCACGCTACCTTACGGACATGCTTTCGAGGGCAAGAGGGACCTTGGAAGAAGCCGAAATGAATATATATATATATAGAGGGAGAGCAAGAGCGAGCGTGACTGACCTAATTTGCAGAACCCGCGGTTGTAGTCAGGGCATTCAATTTTACGTTCTTTTGGGTGTGCATAGAGGCACTCGTCGCCAGCGGAGCAGTAGCCATACTTTGCAAACCAGTAGCATTCGGGCATGCGCCTGAGATTGTATTCGTGAAGGAATTCGCAGGCATCGCCCTTTTTGCAAAGACCGCGCAGCCAGTGCTTGCAGACGGTGGAGACACGCTCCCTGTCGCGTGGGTGGGTTGGGAGAGGTTTTGGGGCCTGGAAGTTGTGGGCAGAGGGTGTGGTGTGGCGCAGGGGACAATGGAGAGGTCCAAGGGGACAGCCTGCGGGGGTAAGAAAGAGCCTGCAGATCTGGTCATCTGAAAGGGAGGGAGGAATGGTGAGGAGCGGGGAGAGCAAGGGGTTGGAAGGGAAGGACCTTTGTCGAGTTTGATGCCGAGGTCCGACTTGATGTAGGACTCTGCGGGGAAGGAGATCTGGTGGAAGTTTGGATAGATGGTGTCTTTGAGGGCGGAAGGGCCGACGAGAGCGTTTGCAGCGGCCATTTGGAGGAAGGAAGAGAGGGAGAGAGAAAGAATAAGCGCGTGATGTGATCTCAGATCTGCTCAGCCAGATAAATATGCCTCCTGGTCCCCCCCCCCTTGTCCCCCTTGTCCCCCAGTTCAGCTTCCCTTCCCATGCACGACTCCCTTCTCTTCAACACCTTCCTCCCCCTCCTCCTTCTCGTCCTCGTCCTCGTCCTCCTCCCCCGCCTCCTCAAGCCCCACCAGTCCCTTCCCCTCCCTCCGGGCCCCCGCACAACCTGGCTTCAGCGCTCGGTCACCTCTCCCCTACATCCGTGGATCACCTACGCCAAATGGAAAGAGATATACGGTCCGTTGCTGTCCACCCATTCAGTCGTCTTAAAATGTATTCAGTCCCCCGAGCCAGGCGACTTGGTCTACATCCGTCTCTTGGGCAACCCCATGCTCGTCCTCAACTCCGCACAGTCGATCAATGACCTGCTCAACAAAAGGGGCAACATCTACTCTTCTCGGCCCGTCCGTACAATGGTCGTCGACCTGTCTGTCTCCCCTCCCTTCCTATTCCCTCGTCTATCCACCTCGTGTTACTCATTTCCCCTTCTAGCATCGGCTTTGGCTGGTCCTTCTCAACTATGGCTTATGGAGAACGTTGGAAGGTCCGCATCAAAATGACATCATCCCACACCATGCGTCCTCCAACACACTCACTTCCTCTCCCTTCTCTAGCGCCATCGCAATCTCTTTCATCGCCACTTCAGGCAGAGCGTACCAACCCACTATCAGAATCTACAATGCAAGGAGGCACATACCCTCCTGCGGATCCTCTTGGAAGATCCGGAGTCGTTCCGCTATTTGACACGAAGGTGTGTGTTCTTACTTATCTTTCTTGTCTATCATCCACCAAATAGCTCCTCAGGACCGCCGTTGCAGTCGTTCTCAATCTTATCTATGGCCAGCAGGTCGCAGAGCATGGTGACGAATACGTCGACGTCGCTGATGCGGCCCTCGCTGGTCTGACATCGGCAGGCATTTTCGGGACATATCTGGTCGTAAGCCTTTCTCAAGCACCCTGTAGCTCGCTTGCCAACCCTCTCACAGGATTATATACCGGCACTGCGCCATGTGCCAGCCTGGTTCCCATTCGCCACCTTCAAACGGAATGCTCTCAAGTGGCGTGAAATGAATCGACAAATGGTGGAGCGCCCGTATGAGGTTGCAAAGGAGATGCTTGTGTGTCACCTTATTCTCGTCCCTTCCCCGTCACATCAGCTAATAGGCATGAAAAGGAACAAGGTGTAGCGACTCCGTGCTTCGTCGCACAGGAGTTGGAAAACATCACCCTTGGGTTGGAAGCCGAGGAGGAAGAAGTCATTAAAAGTGTTGCAGCTACCGCATTTTCAGGTACAGTCGATTGAGTCATCCCATATTACTCACTCAAGTCTCATGGGATATGGGCATTAGGCGGTTCGGATACTGTCGTATCAGTCGTCCTTTCCTTTTTCCTGATCATGACGTGCTATCCTGAGGCCCAAAAATTGGCCCAGGAAGAAGTCGATCGCGTAATAGGCAACGACCGCCTACCGACCCTTGCGGATAGACCACATCTCCCGTTAGTTGTGAGTCGGTATCCCCTTTAGTCCTGGCCACCTTCTCATTCCCCATCCTGTAGCAAAGTCTGTGTTATGAAGTGCGTCCTATTTATTCGATTTGTGATGGCCCAAATTTTTGACGGCCTGCCCGATCCAGCTTCTGCGATGGAATCCAGTTACCCCTCTAGGAATTGCACATCTCCTGACAGAGGATGATGAGTATAATGGATATCAAATACCAAAAGGCACAACGGTGGTTCCGAATGTGTGGGCAGTCCTCCATGATCCTGAAGCATACCCCGACCCCATGACCTTCAAAGTCGACCGTTTCGTTGATGTTGAAAGTAATGAGCAAGCAGGCATAAATGAAATACCCGACGCAATATTTGGGTTTGGTCGAAGGTAGACCCTTATACCATCTGCATGCAAGTCATCTCTCAACTGGGGCTCTTTTTAACTGTAGAACATGCCCCGGCCGCTTCATTGCCCAAGATTTTATCTGGATCGTCGTAGCATCATTGCTTGCAACCTACAACATCAGCAAGGCAGTCGACGCCAAAGGCCAATTGATCGAACCTGATACTGAATATACCTCAATATTGATCAGGTTAGTAGATCCCCCACCTTAACTGTATGTTTTTCCGACAGGTGATTGATGGTCCTGGATTTCAGCCACCCTAAACCGTTTAAATGCCGCATCCTTCCCAGATCGGATAATGCCAGGTTACTAATTGAGCAAACAAAGGACGCTGTGCTCTAAGTTGTTTGCGGACCTGGCTTGTTGTAATGATTATGTACGAGACACGTGTTAGATCATCATGGTTCCAAGTAAATTAATGGAACAGCCTGCACCCCGTATACAAGGCTAAATGGTCACCACAAACCAATCAAATCCACTTCTACACCCATCTGTCGAACACGGTCTGCCGCATGTTCGACTGTCACGGGCCATGAGCGCTGGGAGGACACATCGATTGCCTCTATGAAGTAGGTGCTCCGGAACGGTCGGCCGTCATCCGAGGGTCTGCGGTCCATCCGGGCAACACACAAGCCCAAAGCAACCAGGTACCGCACGATATCTTCTGGAGATGACCCTGGCTCGGTGGGTGGCAGTGTCGTGAAGCGAAAGAGGGCTTTGCTCTTCGTTCTATGCGGAACTAATGGGAGCTGTACGGTCCGATCTCGGGCGATGATATAGAATCGCGTAAAATTCACTATCCATGGTAATCAATCCAAGGCGTAGGAGCAGGCCCAGTGAGGGATAATAAGGTACAGACCTGCCTCTTTCTGGATGCTCTCATGTAATACTTCAAGTCCATCGAATAGTGTAGCGCATATTTTAGAACAGATGGCTGCACAATTCCGAGGACTAGACTGCAATGTCCGCGCAGCCAGTGCCGTTGACGAGGTTTTGATGCGAGTGGCTTGGGGTAGATGCGTGTCAAGAAATTCCTGACACTGACCTAGCGCCTTTTTACAGTCGTGATTCAATTAACCGCTCGTCGAAAAGAAGAATGAAGTATGGAGGGAGGGAGAGAGGGCTTACTTGTTCGTGGCTTAGCACCTGTTCAATCTCGTGGAGCCCAACCCCTTTTTGCACCAGGAGACAATGCTGGACTTTCAAGGTAACCTCACCCTCGACAAACCCGCAGGTGGGCTGGCGGAGCACGTCGTATGTTTCAATGACATTACCACATATTGTGTTCTCCTGTGGCACCACTCCGATCTGTACGGTTTCCTGGACCGCCTGAAAGGTGTCTTGTGAGAGCAATCAAGGCGAGCGCGCTCGACAAAGCAGCTTGAGAGACAAGTCTTGAGAAGTCTCACCTAATATCGTTTTGCACTCGTCATAATCCACGCTGTCACCAAACACCTTATGGGCAGCCTACATCGCGTCGAGCAAATGTGCCACATCCCCACTATCAAACGACCCACCTCGTGTGTGTATGTCCCCAGCGGCCCTAGCACGGCGATTCGGGTCTTCAGGGTGTTCGCGCGAATAGTCATTGTGTCGTGGGAAGTGTTAGCTGGTTTCCGGGAAAACGAATTTGGGTATTATACGGGGTTACAAGTAAAGAAGGTACCAGGGAACTAGAGCAGACGTAGATAGCATCAACAGGCGCTAGAAATACAAACTCAGTGGCGATGAGAGGCGGACAGAAGGGCCGAAAGCTTCGGATCCAAAGTAAACCCGCATCATGCCAACGATAAGAAAGAGCCAGGTTCATGGAGTGTCTCATGAAGGCTTATTCGGCTGGCTGGGCTACTCTCCTGGAAGAGCGATTGAAGTGATTGAGATTCGATGGAACGGGGGAAGGAAATGCGCAACGTCGAACCGAAAGACTCTCCACATCGTTTGTTGACGAGATCTTCTAGCATTTTGGCGAAGCGATATGAAAGTGGTATCCGTTGGCCAACCTTGACGATAGCAGAACTGTAAATACAGGCGAAATTTTGTTGAAGAAGAAGGTTATCTAATAGTCGGGAGATTAGCTCACTGGACAAACTCAAGCTCAGCACGCAAGGTCGCAATTTGGTCTTGTCCGTTAGCGTCAATAGCAGCCTGAAGGAATCGCACCAACACCCGGCCCGCAACAAACCAGGAAAACTGACACAAACAAGAGAAGGTTTAGCAGCTAACTTCATATGACGTGTTTTACTCACTGAGCAGAAAGAGTCGAGTAAAGTGATGTCATAGCTAGTAGACCAGACGTTATAAATCATGTCCAGTATAGCTCTCGCCGCAGTTAATATCTTGAGCGCGGAAATACACCCAGATTGTACAACCTCGGCGTGAGGATCATGGAGGACTATTGTAGCACTTGGGTCAGAAGTTAGCAGGATTGGGTCATAGGCTGAAGGAGTTGCTTACACATATGGCATCAAACACGCTGTGAACAAATGATTATCTACCACGTTGTCAACAATAGGGTTTCGCAGGTGGCTTGGAAACGATGAACGGAATGAGGAGGCAATATGATCCAATTCAATGAAAGCAGGAGAGCCCCTGGGGTCGAAACGTTCTACGGGATTGTCGCTCTGCATATTGGTAACGGCCTGATCCCCAGCGAAGTGCCGGGCCCTGAACCGTGTGTTGAATACTTTCACACGAGCTACATTCCTTTCAGTAGCGAAAGCATTGAACATGAATCTCGAGCTCACAAATCAAAATAGTCCCCTTGATGTAGAGAATAAATGAATCAATTTGACTTTCAGGGTGCGTAAGCAATAGATTGCCAGTATGAGCCCATTGGCGTTCTAGAGGTGTTACTAAAACCTGGTAAGGATCCTGAACTGAGTGGAATATAATCAAGGGGATGTAATAAGAAAGAATTTACCCCTTGCTCAAACTGGTCGCCGCGCACAGGTAATAGCTGAGAGACGTCTTGATCATCGAGACAAAGTGCCCACCCATTTCCCATCCCATGCTGACGCTCCGTCGCATAAGCTAACCAGAAGGCATTCCGTCTTGTTTCATCCTCGACAACCGTTCGGGCTGGTGGTAAAATTGAAGCTGGTCTCTCAGATTTACTGATAGAGTGGAATGGCGGGCACATATTAAGCCCCAATGGTACAGATAAACGCATAGAGTGGGCGGAAGATAAAAACACCTGGTATTCGTCTTAGGTTGGACTTTTTAAAGCCGCAGCTTTTGCTTACGTCTACCCATCTGAGGATTTATGTGTGCAAGGTCAGTTTCAGACACAACGAGGGAGACGAAGGAGCTCACCTGGAATGGGACCAGTAGAACCAGGTGAGAATAATATTGGCTAAGAGGTAGGTGATTCAGTTATTTGCAAGACTTGCCAGCTGTGAAGGACATACCTTGAAGGACCTGGAATAGCTCTTCTCCCAGGGAATTGAGCGTATCGGCAGTCTCGTGTGCCAGTTTCGCTTGCTGTTCTGCGAAAGAGTCTGGCCGCTGTTCCTTGATTCGATGCCTCGCTAGGAAAATTTCGTCTGTTAAGGGGTGAGAACCGGCTGCCCTCAAACTTGTGATAATCTGACCTGGAGCAATTCTGTCAAAGTCTGGAAGGGGAGGCGAAGTTACTGCGGCGGTGTACAGACTTCCGATAGCGCTTATCGCGTGAAGAACTGGGGTGCAAGGGAATTTCGGATGGGTAGGCGGATAAGAGAGTGCATGCATGAAAGTAGCTACGTGGAATAAGCGATTCGCATGTGGGTGAAATGTAAAGAATACATCCACTCTTGACTTTGATTAAGCCCAACTTGTTCTAGGCAAACGATCCGCATAACTCACAGGTGACGGAGAAGTTCGGGTCCAGGTAGGTTCGGGGGCCAATTTGGCCACATAATATCCAAACCATAAGGTATCGGCGTTGTTTCAAGAATGTTCTCACCCAACTGAGCGGAGGCGAAAAGATCCTGCGAAGGTGAATGGGATAGATCACGCATGGTAGGCGACCCATCGGAGGAATAGACACTGAGTTGCTTCTGAGCCATACTGTTCGCTTGGATTACCGGGGAAGCAGTCTGTGCAGCCTGAATACCGGCCAAAGGTGAAGACCGAGGGGACGGAAACTCTTTGCTTTCTTTTTGACGGAGGAGTGCTTCAAGCTCATCTGATACAATTAGAACATAAGAGGCTTCTCGCGCAGAAAAGTAAATAAGAGTACGAACTAATACGATTCTCGAGCCTTTCATATTTGCTTTTGGGCCCCTCTGAAGGCACAGGGTTGGACTCAGCAGCAGCTACCGATCATTGTGAGGTCAAGTCAGCCATCCCGGGAAGCATCACGAACTTTCATCAAAAGTGCATTCCGGGTGAGGAGGTATGTTAGTTCCCGGGGAAGCATGGCTCAATTGATGTGCATGCGATCTTACACAGGTTGAGCAAGGTCTTTTGGCGTCACTGGGTCGTTGATTAGATTAAGCCATCAATACATACTTCAGTTTACCATTTCTAATGAGGAAAAGTTAGTCAAATTATGGTAATTTATTTCGCAATGCTTACTAGTTTCCTTCGGCGGCACTAGGAAGTTATATCTTGAGCTTGGAAAAGGAGCGCAGACCGGAGCCATTTTACACACCTGGTGGCAAGCCTTCGGTAGCTTAAGAATGAGCGGTGGTGGGGACTTCACGTGCGAAGACACACCTGGTTCCTTTTCAATACATTGGGATGGGTGGGTGAGGCAAGGGGATCTGATGAAGATGTCGAACGTTGGATTGGCCCCTGGGAAGCCTTAGGCATCCTTTCGGATGTGAGGGTGGAGCCGACAGGCGATACAGACTAACGACCTAGGTTGAAGGATGCTTAGATATGTAGAAACTGAATGGCAACGAGGAACAGTCCCACGTGGATAGGAGTCTCGGGATCCTTGTTTATGTAATGTATGTCCCAGTGATGGGCACATAATCCACAACAGTTAATATGAGCCATTACATACTTGATACATGATCCACTACTAGATGTTCTGGACTACATAAACGATGGAAAGCATGAGGGCCATGCCTCTAAAAAAACATGCGTATAAAATAAGCGAAAAACGGTCAGGGACTGAAGCTGTGGTTTCGTTCAAAGCTGTTAGTAATATTGATAAGACCTACGCCTGGTACGTCATTGGTAATTGCAGTGGAAGTAGCGATCCAGGTTAGATTAAAGAAATTGTCTGAAAAGGTGTTGTCATAAACAACTTCTGGGGAAGTCGCATTTTCCGTCCAAGCGATTTTGCCTCCCCTGCCGATAGCCCAAGTGCGAAACGCACTTCCGTCGTCCGAGCCAAAGAAGAGGGAACCAGAAGGTGTGGTGAATGCCGTGAGATAGGAACTTGCATCCGGAACCTCTATGCCGCCAAACACAGCAACTTCGAGGGCCGGAATAGATTCGAGGGGGAATAGTAATGGTTCTCCGACCGGATCCGTTGGGGGTGGTATAGGCGCAGAATGTGTCAGGACATGATTAATGATTGCATTGGCCGTATTGACGGTAACAGAAGAGAGGTACTGGAGAATGATATGGTTTGCAAAGGTAGTCGTACCATAGCTGCGAGGGTCGGCTAGCAGTCCAACATTTCGTGTGACGTTGGCGGACCCTGGAAGCGCACTCAAGGCCTCCCCGACTGCAAGAATTGCGCGAGGAGCAGCATCGAGATTTAATACAATGCCCTGCCTTGCAGCGTTCCGGGAATCGAGAAAAGGAAGTCGCATGTGTAGGGGGTCAAGAATGCCATAGGTTAGATGTTGGGAAAAGCAGGCTGAGTTGAGCTGAGGAACGTTGGTAACAGGGGAAAGATTAAAAGCTTCCTGCTCCACCGCTGTGATAAGCCCTTGCTGATCTGAGCTCAGTCCAGGATAGCATGCAATCGGAGGAGGAAAGGTGGCCGAATTGTTGTATAAGCTGCGCATAGATTGGGAGGTTCCGTTGAAAGGGAGGATGATGGGAGAAGAGCTGAAGGCGGCCTTGAACGTGTTCAACATGTCCTCACGCTGGTGCAGCACTGTTGTCCAATATTTAAGCAATGCTGTGTCCTGTTGTCTTGATGATGCTAGGACCAAAGTATTAGGTGCTGGGCTAGTTTTATGATAAGAAATTTACCCACCAACTGCGTAGCTATAGATGCGATCCAGAGAAGAGTGGAGAGTCGGGTCGACCCTGGAAATTTGCTCATTGGTAGGTTTCCCTTCAGTGATAAATGTCGAGGAATGAGGTATGATGGTTTGGGCAGCAAAGTCATAATTATACCCGGCCACCGATGTGGTAAAATCTGAGCCCCCGGAAGCCACAGGTCCATCGGAGTTGTCCAGATGCGTCCAAGGCGCCCTTTTAATAAAGTCGTGTAGCTGGTCTACAGATGAAGAATCTTGGGTCTGGGTTAGGGTCCATAGCAGAGCGATTTGGGCCCATTGTGTCCGGTTGGGATGATGTTGGGCGCTCAAGGCAAAACTAACATCGATCAGATTGACCTGCCCAACACAGCTAGAACCCTGGAAACTCCCTTGTATAGTCCAAAGGCTGCGATAAACAGTGGCCTTTGAAAGATTGGTAGAGAGATGGTCATTCATGACAGGGATCAAGTCCAAGACAGTTTGTGCTATCGGGCTCTCACATTGTTCTGACATTGTACTGGTTGTGCAAACACAGGTAGCGTCTAATCGAACTAATGATCAGAAGGCTGAAAGCTGCGGCAGAACTCAGGATTACGTACTGAGGCTGCAGGTCGCACCACCCGGATCTGCTGAACAGGACTTGTGAGCCTTGTTCCCCGCCGCTGTCACACCAACTGCAGTTCCTATCGCAACAACGGTGATGAACGCAAATATCCCGATCGTGACCCACATCTTCCTCTCTTTCACCCAAGTGGCGAGCAAAAGCAAAGGTGGAGGAGGGTAGCTTGCATTCCCATTGCGATAGCGAGCGACAGTCTCAGCATCGTCGAAGCTAGAGACAAATGGCTCATTTTTTGTGTGAAAGGAGCTGGTACTGTGGTGCGGATGGTACCCTTTTTCAAGCAAGCCATGCAAACGATCAGCACGGTTTACAAGAGCAGGCAGAGGGGTTTCCTCCTCTATTCTCCGATGCTCCCTTTCCGTTGCAATGGACATATGCGGTATGATTGGTACAGGCGGTAGAGGTTTTCGTCTCCACGTAAAAACCCGTCGAAGAGAGCGCAAGGACGAAATACGAGATTTGAAAGACGGTGCGCCACTTTTGCTGGAGTGTACGGATTCTCTGACGAAGGGGATGCCGGTATTACCCCGCACAGGTCGCTGCTGTGCGAAATTTATCTGATGTGTTGGAAGGTCTGAGGAGCTGGTCGTATCTACGTCTGCTGGGCACGTATTGTCATCGCTCTCGTCAACTTCATCATGGACTGCAAGTTTTCCCCCGTATTTGCCACCTCGTTCTGGTTCAGCAACAAGCGTGGATTGGCTGAGAACGGAAGCACTTCTCGCCATTAGTTGTGTGAGTTCTGGGCGAGGATCTACTTGTGCAATGGCGGTCCTGGCGGGGTCGTGGCTATCAGGTACAGTGCTATTGCGCCTTTGATCGTTTTGGCGGAAGACATATGAGCTAGGTGCCCGGCCTCCGACTGGACGCGGTAGAGGGCCTCTGTATGATTGTCTGTGAGAAGAGACTCGCGAAGGAAGTGTAGAATTTTCGCGCAGGGAGTTGGTATACGGTTGTTTGGGAGGGTATGTCATCTCGGAGATGCCACTAATAGCATCACTAGAGTAAGATGCGCGGTTTGCACCGCGTGGACCAGCATTCTCTTGCAGCAGAGTTGTGATAAAAGATGTTGGTAGAAGCCGGTCTTCGGCAGCATCAACGTCAATACTTGAGGCGCCTTCATGCCAATCATGGGGTGAGAGTGAACTGGGCGAAAGGGAGCTTGAGGTCATCCCGTTTGCCACGGTCCAAAGTAGGTCTGAGGGTCGACTCAAGCCCGCCAAAGGTAGAGCGGGAGAAGCGATTGGAAGGTGGTGCAGCATAAGGATGAACATATCGTGCGGGACCTGGGAAGAGGGGACTAGTGATACTGGGACTAGGAGACTCGCCAAAGACCGAGCGAATGGGAGTGGTTGGGATCGACGAGGGCGGTTCAGGGAAGGCAGAGTAGCTTATTGCGCTCTCGGCAAGCCCAGAGGCATTTGTATCGACAGATGGCTTACTGATGTGGGTCTTGGAGAGATCGGGTTTCTGTCTGCGATCCGCCATTTATGAGGTGACCAGAGGATCGATTGGACCTGTGACTCGCTTAGACCGGCCTTTGGCATACCCGCCCCAACTGGGAACGAAGGAGGGGACGAGGAAAACAGAAACGCAGGAGGAAATGAACGAAGGGTATAAAGCGAGTGGTGAGAAAACAAGGAGAGGCAGTGAAGCAGTTTGAGCTTGAGAGAACGAAGTAAGAATGGGACGACACGCCAGCAGGCTCAGCCCAGCAACATCCATCTCACCCCTGCATCATCCATCTGACATGGGTATGATGTCTCCACTTTTCACATCAGCTGCCACATGATCCCCATCAATTTATACATTGCTCTCCATCAGCTTCTTTGGGCGCTTATGACATGAATCCAGACGAATTTCTAAGGGAAAAAAAAAATATGGATGTACATGACACTGTGCTCCATAAAAGAAGAGACTGGGCACTTTAGCATACGTGCGATGTATGTACAACAGGAAGGGTTAGGTAAAAATCATTTCCATCGTAAGTCTCGAGCATAAGTGGGCGTGACATACCGGCGACAGGTGCTAAGGAAAACTAGTCGATTACACCTCCCGGACCTTAGGCGATAATACATGACCTGTTCTTCTTTCCTCTGTCCTTGTTGGGGGGAGGAGGATTCACTTGAGGGGGGGAGGAAGGTCGTCAGTAAGGGTCGTGGGACAGAATTCTAATCGTTCCTTACAGACAGCCCTAATCGCTTCATCAAAAACTGTCTTGAGTCCTTTCTGAGTTAGAGCAGAGCATTCCAAATACTTCACAGCCCCAATGTCTTTGCCCATAGCAACGCCCTGCGCGTACGAAATGGGAGCCATGCGACTTGTCAATGTGAGTAAGCCTTTGTAAGTATTGAGTAGAGTCCCTCCTACCGGTCTCGCAACTTCTCAATAGTATGCGGATCTTCACGCAAGTCCAGCTTTGTGCCAACTAACACAATCTGGGTGGAAGGTGCGTGATGGGAAATTTCAGGGTACCACTACAGTGATCACATTATCCGGCGGTTCATGGCTCAAGTTCCGGTTCAAGCTCACCTTTGTCCTCACATTCTCGTAACTTGGAGGGCTAACAAGCGAGAAGCAGATGAGGAAGACGTCTGTCTGAGGGTATGACAAGGGTCGGAGTCGGTCGTAATCTTCCTGGCCAGCAGTGTCCCACAAGCCAAGGGAGATAGTCTTGCCATCGACCATCACAGTGGCAGAATAGTTGTCAAAAACTGGTGTTGTTGATTCAGGACCAGTTTGAGTTCATTGTCAAATTCATCCTTGAGCAACATACCAGTTGGGATATACTCCCCCTAGTCCTAGCAGTTAGGCCTGAGGTAAGAACTCGGCCAGAATCACATACCGGGAAAGCATTCGTAGTATATGAGATCAAAAGGCACGTCTGATGATTCTGTGTGGGTGTCGTATAGTCACAGCTAGTCAAAGTTGCGAACCTTTCCTACAGCACCGTCCCCTACGACGACGCCTAAAGAGTGAAGCATATCAGAAGATATCGTCCCTATGCGGATGATGTGTACGGACATTTGATAGCTTGCATGAGGTTGAGAAGTTATACAATTAGGAGGTGGTCTTGTCGTTGAAAAATCAGAAGTCGAAGCTGTAACGCAATGAATAGTCCCTGGCGATGACGGGAGATGGTTACAACACGTCTGTCAGTTTTGAGGGGAACGGAGGGGGGTATGGTATACCAACCTTGGTGGTTATCAAAGTGGTTGAAGAGAAAGAGAGAGGATATAAGTACGTTGCGCCCTTGACTGGGATCAGGATGGAGCTGTGTCTGGCGATGTCGCTGGCAGGGAGACATTTTCCCACGCATGTGGTAGTGCGCTTCAACTTCCCACGGCGAGTCCAGAAGGCTACATACATACAATACAGATACAAGTACACAAAACATTTCGACATTGGACTAGGTCAAGTGATAATGTAGATAAAAAATGCCTTCGTATGAAGGTTGAAAATCAGAAGAGGAACAAACAGAGATCACTTGACAACAATCATCCGGGGCGAGAGCCCACAGGGTGTTCAAAAACAGGGGAACCACTCAATGTGGAAAAGAGCTGGATAGTCCAAAAATACGAGTGTCTAACTAATTAGCGAGAGTCTTCTTTTCTTTGCAGGCGGTGGAGAAGGACCTGAAGTCTTCTGTGATGTTTGTTCTGCGGTGAAGTCCCCAGATTCCTCGTGAAGTTCGTCCATCTCACCAGAATTCGAGGAAGAGTCAAGAGCATCATTAATGTCGCCCTCGTCATCCGAAGTGGTGCCTCGTGCAAGCTTGAAAGGCTCAAGTAGTCCAATGCCCAACCCCTTAGTATCCGTCGAATTACGACTGCGTAGTATAGGACTTTCAGCTTCAAGCACACGCTTCATGGGACTGTTGCGTCCAGCCCCGCCGGAAGAAAAGAGGGAGTTAAACGGATCACTCAAGGAGTTCGACAGCATGGAGGCTTCCGAGAACCAGTCGTCAGTCAGTTCAGAGAATGACCTTTTGTGCTGACGAGTCGGAGGACGGCCCAATGGGGACTCTTCAATGCGGGGTCGCGAGTGAGTGATGCCTGCTCTTGAAGCAAGGGGAGAACCGCCAATTCTGGCTTTGGTAAAACGGACGTGACTACTGGAGCTTAATGGTAGTTTAAAACCATTAAGAGGAGTTTCAGGCCGGGAAAATCGCGACGAAGATGAAGGTGAGGGGGCGTAGATGAGTGGACTTCCTCCAAGCATCGGTGAACCCTTGACCAATGGGCTTGTTGCATTGCGGACAAGCATACTCAAAGAGAGCTCTCGAGTTTGTGAGTGCAGGGGATGACTTGGGCTTGGGAATCGCCATGGTTGGTCGGAGGGTAATCGAGGCGGGGAATGCCGAAAAGAAGGGGTTAAGAGAGGATCGTAAGGAGATGGAGGTATAAGTGGCACATATGATGGGGGAGTCGGAGGGACTCCACCAGAGCTTTCCGTTGATGTATTCCCGATGTCGGAAGATGAGCGTGGGGTAAGGGGCGGGCTTGCTGAAGGACCACCACCAACAAGCGTTGATACGGTAGGCTCTGGAGGTAGTCCAATTAGGTTTGTATTCTTGTCTTCACCTTGCTGGTTTTCGTGTCGATCTGTCGAGAGCCCTGAGTTGATCGAGGAGCGGAACTTAGATTTACGAGAGTTATTTTGTGGCTCTGTCCCTGGAACGACCTCGAGCTTGAGGTTAACCAAGGTATCATGACCTTCTTCGCGGCTTCGGTTGGTGACCTGCTTGTTCTCCTCTGCTCAAAAAAGATCAGTAAATTAATATCAAAATCTACCTGTACGCGTACTGTTTGAGGACCGCCCCCGGGGTCGTTCTGCACCATCTCGACGGTTTGCCATCGCAATCTTGTGTTTTTCAAACACATGTCTCCTCCACATACTCTTTGCATTGACCCCGGCATAATTGCGTCTACAGAAGGTACAGCGTAGGCGGGGTTCTTCCCCTTCTGGCCAGCCCTCCGCTCCTCGTTCTTTTAGATCTTTCTTTTTTGCTGGGCACCAACCCCGTGGCGGCTCCAAGGGCCGGTGGATATGGGATCGCGAGCGAGTTCGAGTTATTCTCATGGATGAAGTCTTTGGGGTCAAGAAACCAGTCGGAATTTTCGGCCATTGTCTGATAGTTGAGACCCTCAGGATATTGGTCAGAGTTAGGGAAGGTGGTAAAAGGAGGATGGATGAAAATAACGTTGGGGTCTGAGGGGTGAGGATCCATTCCTGCGGGTATTGCAAGGGAGTCATGAGATCGTCCATGACTTCTGGTAAATTGGAAGGCCTTGTTCCGGTTATCAGATGCATGAGAGTTAGGAGTGTAGGGGCGCGGGTGGAAAGACGAAGCTGCGGGCGCGAAAAAATCATAATCAGGGATGGCGCTAACGCATCGTTTTTGGGATTTTTCCACAATATTTGAGGGAGAAGTTGGGGGTACGCTTCCAGGGGAGATAGAGGAAGACGCAGCCTCTGCCATGACAGGAAGACTACTAATGTGCCAAAGTGTCGCTGGGTGTGGCTAGAAAGGCGTTACTGGGAAGTGGGAGATCAATGGGAAGAAGGCGCGGGGACTGTCAGAGACAGACGGAGGAAGCAGAGGTGCCACGTCGGGGAGAGGTGATTAGAATGTGGTGCAAGGTCGCCCCAGGCCTATATTGTGTCTTGTTTATCGCCTCGAGGCGTCTGAGTTTCGGAGTTGACACGCTTGCGACGCGTCTGTCACGTGCATCGTCACGTGACAGCGCCCCTAGTCTCTCTCATGGCAGCGCGACAGGACCCAAGAGCCACTGAGGGCATTGGAAACGGAGACCCAAGTTTCAGGCTCAGGACCCGGGTGTCGTCTGAAGCGAGTGCAACGTCCAAACTTCATAAGTACTCACCTGGAGATTGCACATTCCCCTTCGAGCTGACGAATCGGGACATTAATTTCCCACACGGCAGGAAAAATGATCACATCTCACACATCCAGCTGCATCACTCCCGGCCAGACATGGGGAAAGCGCAAAAGAAAACAGGCAAGGGCCGCCTGGACAAATACTACAAGCTCGCAAAGTAATCTTGTGTCTCATTTGCCACATTCCAATACCAACTTGACTGGAATTCCAGGGAGCAAGGGTATCGAGCCCGTTCGGCATTCAAATTGATTCAACTCAATAAAAAATACAATTTTCTGGAATCCGCACGATGCTGCATTGATTTATGTGCTGCCCCCGGTGGCTGGCTGCAAGTAGCGAGCAAATATATGCCAGTGAACAGCGTCATAGTTGGTGAGCAAACCGGCTGTCTCGGTGGGCTTTCCTAACATTTCATAGGCGTCGATTTGGTACCAATCAAGCCAATTCCTCGAGTGGTCACATTTGCTGCTGATATAACAACTCCACATTGTCGCAATCTCATTCGAAATGAGCTAAAGGATTGGAAAGCAGATGTAGTACTTCATGACGGTGCACCGAACGTTGGCACTGCTTGGATTCAGGACGCCTATTCGCAGTCAGAGCTGGTGCTGATGAGCTTGAAACTTACCGTTGAGTTCCTGGTCAAGGGCGGAACCTTCGTGACTAAGGTGTTCCGCTCCGTGGACTACAACAACCTCATCTGGGTTTTCAGTCAGCTGTTCGGAAAAGTTGAGGCAACAAAACCACCGTCATCTAGGTAAACCCTCCCTTGAATAAAGCAGCTCAAAAATTCCTGACGTCACCCTAGAAATGTATCCGCCGAGATATTCGTTGTTTGCCGGGATTTCCTAGCTCCAAAGCACATCGACCCTAAGTTTCTGGATCCCAAACACGTATTCAAGGAACTAGCTTCGTCAGCCGGCAAACATATAACCGGGGACGACGTCCAAGCAAATGTTTTCCACCCCGAAAAAAAACGGAGGCAGAGGGACGGCTATGCTGATGGGGATTATACGCTCTATAAAACGACCTCCGCTGCAAATTTCATTCAAGGGGACGATCCAGTGGGAGTACTTGGAAGTTTCAACAAAATAATATTCACAACAGACGAAGAAAAGGGGTACGTCCTTACTCATAGCTCCGGTCTTTTTTTTTTCTGAGTCTGTGTAAGGTGGCAGTCCATGGACATCACAACCTTCGACGTGAGAGCAAACTGTGAAGATCTCAAAGTTCTCGGAAAGGGTGACTTTAAGGCATTACTCAAATGGCGCCTAAAACTCAGGGAAGAGGCAAGTCTTTTATTCATAGGATTTCGAGTCTCGCTCACGGATGTTGCAGTTGGGTTTGGATGTAAAAACAAAGGAAGCTGAAGAAATAACAGAAGCTGCGGAGGTCCAAGTAGAGTTAGATGAAGAACATCAAATATCAGAGGAGGTGAGCAACCAGTAGTCTCTGCTTAGGTGCCCCCGACATTAACGCCACGACCGACTAGTTGGAGCGTCTTAATGCTGAAGCTGCTGCTTATGCAAAGCGCGAACGCCGCCGAGCGAACGAGATCAGGACAAAGACGATACAACGCATGCAGCTTCAAATGACCGCACCCCTGGACATTGGTCTGGAGCAGCATGATGCCGCGCTTGGCGTCGGTCAGGACGACATGTTTGACCTCGCAGAAACAGAGAAGCGGATGTCACAGAATGCTCAGATACAGTGGCTAAACCCCGAAGATCTGGACATCATTGAGGACGAGGAAGGAGAGGACAGAAGTGGACGAAGTCTTTCACTAGACGAAAGACCGGAGGAGAGATTTGCTGAATTAGAGGCAGACCTTGACCACCTCTATGATGCTTACAAAGATCGCCTACGAGAAAGGGACACTAAATTTAGGGTAAAGGAGGGGCGGCGGAAGAATAAGGAACGCGAGGAGGAGTGGACCGGCATCTACTCAGAGCCTGAGGGCGACGGTGATAGCAGTGATTCGGAAGGGGGCTGGGACGTGGCCCAAAGAAACAAACTTGATGCTGAGGATTCCGATTATGAGGAATCATCCGACGATGACGACGATCCTCAGGTCAATAAAAAACGGGCGGGTTCTTTGCAGGATACGGACGGACCGGTAGGGAAAAAGCCGCGCTTGATTAATAATTTGGAAATTTCGTCAATCCGTCCATCAAGTACGGCTGCGCGACTTTGGTTTAGCCAGAAGGTCTTTTCTGGTGTTGACCCTTCTGACTACCTCCAAGATGAAGTCGAGACCGACGCGAGCACAGACGAGGGCACTCCCGCTGAAATACCGAGCAATGAAGCCGGGCAGGTCTGTACCACGCCGGTTTGTTCACTTGTTGCACTACTAATCAGGTTGACATCAATAGACTTCCTTTGAAGATGATGATTTCGAAGTTGTTCCTCTAGAAGACGACGATGACGTTGCCATGTGGGACGTCAACAACGAAAATGAAGACGTGGCCAGACAAGAAAAAATCTATAGTGGGTGCACTAGCCGACGTCCTCTGGTGTGATTGCTTTACAAGTATTCCTAGCACTCGGCTTGATTACTCCTGAAGCAGTGACTCTCGCGCAACGCCTGGCCAATCGCCAAACAACAAAGACACAACTTATCAATGAAGGTTTTAATCGTTACTCTCTAAACTCAAAGGAAGGGTTGCCATCCTGGTTCCTCGACGACGAGGCCAAATATTACAAGGCTAACATTCCCATTACTAAAGAGGCTGTTTCAGCCCTTCGCGCCAAACAGCGTGCGCTGGACGCACGACCTATAAAAAAGGTGGCAGAGGCCAAGGCACGCAAAAAACTAAGGGTGGCACAGCGACTAGAAAAGGCGATAAGGAAAGCGGATGGTGTGAACCAGACGAATGATATGACGGAGCGAGAAAAGGCTCAGCAGATTGAGAAACTGATGCAGAAAGGCTTGTCCTCTGGCAAAAAGTCGAAAAAGGAAATTAAACTAGTGGTTGCGAAAGGAGCACATAAAGGCATTAAAGGTCGACCCAAAGGCATCAAAGGTCGCTATACCATGGTTGACGCACGTATGAGAAAAGAGGTCAATCCAGGCTTTGATCATATGAATTCCCACAAGCTCATTTCCCGATAGGTTCGAGCGAAAAAACGCAAAGAAAAACAACAAAAGAAACGTAAACGTGCTTAATGAGGTATATTATGGTAACTACGTGACATATTATCCTAGATCCAAATTTATGTAATTGATTCAGGCCTCATGAAGATACCGGTTATGGGGCTGGACCATCTTGAACAACCCGCTCACAATGACTCCAAAACAGTTTCCAAGAGTCGTCAGAAGTTATATCGGAGCAGGTCACCTGGATCATTGTTAAGAGCACGAATAAGGTCATATATCCCAATACCTCGCTCACCTGATATGTCAAATAGGAGGCATCGCTATGCGGGTCTAAGCGACGTTCACTGATCGTTTGTACCGTGGGATATTCCCCTTGTACAGGGAGAGCACAGGACTGAAGGAAGAAATCATCTCTGAGAATGTATGATTTGTCTTTGTGGGTGATTGACAGGGGGACGTCTTCAGAGGTTGATGACCTAGACGTAATATTCAGAAATTGCCACATTCAGTTATTTCTACACTCACGAGGATTCATTCTCAAGCAGGTTGAGCAATTCGATGGGCCACTGGGTTGCTGCGATTGTGTAATTGTTGTTGAGCGTGAGGCGTATATCCCTTGAGCTAGGAAAGAAATGAATCACATGCAGGATGGCAAGATAAGGCAACTAACTTGTCTGGCATCAACAAATCGAGCCTAGTGACTGTACCAAAGCGTAACACCGGATCCTTTGGTGTACCCGACTCCACAGACTCCAAGAACAACTCAAATCCTTCCTTTACTGGTGCCGTAGAGCGATATTCAAAAATCATGGATTGGCCCGGTTCCGCGGAGGTAGGGATTGTTTCGTAAGTGAGGCGGCGCCTCCAGTGTTGATTTGGTTGAGGGGCTTGCCAAAGGCGTGTTGGGACACTAAAATATCAGAGGATATAGCTTAGTTCACTAGCTTAGGTACATACCTCCTGATGAAATCCGTGTGAGGATTCCCTTCCTTGACCCAGTCAATAACACCACCCAAGTTCCTCTGTCCCTCGAAGGGTGGGGACAGAGAACATGACTGGGGCACTACGGAGCAGAGAACAATATGGCCAGGCCTCAAAGAACATAGGGAATAAGGAGATGGTAAAATAATCTGGTTGAAAAACGACATACGTTGCAGTGACAGAAACTTCAGAAACACCATCTAAACCGGCGGTCTGCCCCTGAAGTTGTTCACGAGGGTCTCGACAGTCTCTGGATGAGGATAACTAGATTACCTCAATAACTCAACGTTGGCTAATACTACCCACTTACCCAACTATAGGGAGATACCCACGGTTGACATCACCGCTGATAGTCTCGAGAACCATCTGATCCTCGTCCGAAAACCACTTCCCGACCCGCCGCAGTCGAAAATACCCCTTGTTGTTCAACATTTGATTCGGTGGCTCGCAGAAAAATGGATAGAACGCGTAGGAAGGGGCATGTTCAAGCGGAAGAGGAAAATTGTCTTTAACTATGCTAGCCATCAAAGGGACTTGAAAGCTCTGTGGGAATATGAGAGGAGAGACATTGGTCAATGGATACAAATTCACCTCGATGGCAAACTGCATTATTAACCTTTTCGCCTTGGACAGGGTTTCGCTCGAACTTTTTAGATACCATATCCGGATCTGGATCGGCAGTGAGCAACACCAATTCCACAGGGTCGTGTACGTACTTTTCCATCTTGTAAGCTCTCCAAAAAACAACCAGAAACTCGAGATAATTTTTGTGACGATGTTGAGAGATCTAGGTTATATGGCGGAAGAAAGTCTTGCCAAGTGATATCCTGTAATTCATATCAGGAGCAAGCCTGGAACACCCATAAGAATATACCAGACCTCGGTTAACGTTGCGACATGCCGTTCCAACTGCTCGACGGAAGCTGTGGTGCCTGCGATTTTTAAGGATAGTGGTTGGTGCGAAAACTGGAGCCGAACGCTATATGTTCGAGACAATGACAGAATATCGGCGCCGTCTGTACAACAACGTCAGCCCCTCGCACAAAGAGACCTGCACACCCAAAAAACAGCAGAGGACGAACCGTTCCCAAGAAGTAGGAAGGCTTGCTGAGGACTTAGCGGGAAGACTAAAAATAAGTCAGCTGACGGCGAACAACTGAAATTGAACTCACCACGGGATGACGTCTCCTTCTGTGACCTCGCCAGCTTCTGGCTCTTGCTCAGCGATGGCCAACCCCACTGCTTTTCAATGATAGTTGTAGCCGCATTCAATTTCCTTATTCTGGACGAAACGCGTAGACCGTAGAGATTAAGAAATTGTCGTAGCTGGCTGACGGTGAAAGCCCGGTCCAGCTTCTGCATAACAGCCTCGTATTCGTCCTCATATTGCGCTGAACCGGGAGGGCTGTGAGATTCGGGCTTGAGTCTCTCCAAGTCCGAAAGAGTGAGTCTGGAGTTCTCAGCCACATAGTCAAGGTATTCTTGTACTTTAGGCCTTCGAGAGGGCTCTGCTGCAGTGTCCAGAAACGAAGATTGCACTGCTATTTGAGGTCCACTCTCATCCGCAATACTCTTGACCACAGCTGCGGATGATGATGACGCGCATCTCCTACACGAAAGACCGAGGGGAGAGGAGGGAGAAACGAGCAGCCGTTCGAGTCGAGCATAGCGAAGCATGACTTCCAGAAAAAGTGCTTTGTCGTTTTAGCAAGCTTTGGCAAATGAGTGGGAAACGCCTCCCATTACATAATCATCACCCATGCGACAAGCGATAGCGTGGTCAACTGGTAGATAGTAATGGGCCTCTTCCGACAGACTGTCGGGCAGCAAAAACCGGGGCCAGTCATAGACACTAGCAGCCCTCTTTTTAGTTAATTTACTACTTGGTAGTCCAGAGATAAGATTGCTCGCAGAGGGACCAGGACAACAAGTGCATACAGAAGTTGAGGCCAATCAGGATCATGCCTGGAAAAAAAAACCCTTGTCAGCGTCCACCATGCCTCCGGCCCTCCTCCAAGATCCAGATAGCATCGACTATTCTGACATTGAGAACAAGTAAGCCGTTACGGCCTCTGGTATTGTTCACTGTCGACTTTCTTTACTAGATACCATGTCAAATATGACGAAAGCTTTGATAATGTCCTCGTAGTTGATGGTGTACCTGTTATTGGCAAAGACAAACTTGAAAGGCTGCTAGCGAAAATCTGCAAGGAGTTTTCGAGAAAAGGTGTTACAATCAAGCTAGACGACATACACGTCCCATGGGATGATACATCTGGCAAGAGCAAAGGGTATGTCGCCTGAAGGACTTTCCTGGGTTTATCTTCTCATCTACCTCAATGATGCTAGCTTCCTCTTCATCGAATTTCGTAGCATTGATGAAGCTAACCTTGCTCTGACTGCACTACATAATCATCCGTTTGATGCAAAACATACCTTCAAGCTTAACAGGTTCACCGACATCGATAAATACGCCAACCTCGATGAGGTGTACGTGGAACCGGAGACTGAAGAGTTTACTCCCAAGGTGCGTCGGCGGTTCCTAAAATATGCCTCTGGTGAAATTTATGATTAGTATAGGAGCATCTACGAGCGTGGCTTGCAGATGCTCAAGGACGGGACCAATATGTGACATATCGTGGTGAAGAGGTCTTAATTCACTGGCATGGGAAATCGTCACAATATGAGATTGCGTATAAACCTGTCTGTTTCACCCTTTCTCCGCTCCACTTTTGACCCCGAAGTTCTAATTGCATTAGCAGGACTGGAAAGATTTCCTTTATGTGGCATGGTCACCGCTAGGAACATATATTGCAACCTTGCATCGACAAGGTGTTCGCCTCTGGGGTTGTCAGTCCTGGAAGCACCAGCAACGATTTGCGCATCCTTTTGTCAAACTCATCGATTTTTCCCCGTGCGAGAACTATCTTGTCACATGGTCCAATGAGCCTATCGTTGTCCCGGAAGGGGCCCTTCAAGGTCCTCAATATTTCTCACCAGACGATGAAGGCAACAACATCGCCATCTGGGATATCAAATCCGGACATCTCCTCCGCACATTCTCTACCTACAACGAGGGTGAGACACCTGGCCAGAAGAAACAGATGCAATGGCCAATCCTGAAATGGAGCCCTGACGATAAATTCATCGCACGTCTAACCCAAGGTCAGATGATAAGTATCTACGAGCTTCCCAGCATGCATTTGCACGGGAAAAAGAGTTTGAAGATAGAAGGGGTCATTGACTTTGAATGGTGTCCACTTGGAGAAAAGGACAGGGAGGTGACGGAAATGGACGCAAAAGGGGGAGTCAAGACAACGAAGAAGGCCCGGGAAAATATGCTTGTGTATTGGACCCCAGAAGTGGCGAATCAGCCGGCACGCGTCACTTTACTTGGCTTCCCAAGCCGGACCATCTTGCGACAAAAAAACCTGTTCAATGTCACTGAGGTAGAATATCATTTGAAAACATGGTATATTGTGACTTATTGAACATCCAGTGCAAACTATATTGGCAAAACCAAGGCGATTTCCTCTGTGTCAAGGTCGATCGCCACACGAAAACGAAGAAGTCCATTTTTTGCAACCTGGAAATTTTCAGGATGCGTGAAAAAGACTTCCCCGTTGAAGTTGTCGAACTAAAAGGTTTGTATCCGCTTTTGGCTTTCATCGTTTCACACTCATAACTTGTTCTCAGACACTGTTACTGATTTCTCATGGGAACCCAAGGGGGAACGGTTTGCAATTGTTTCTAGCAGCGATCCCAACCTGGGAAATCCTGGCCCTGGTATCACTATCAAAACGGACGTCAGTTTCTATCAACTTGATCACTCCAAGAACGATTTCAAGCTTCTTCGTATGTGCTTTTACTGCATCATCGTCACTTATAGCCTAATCCTCCTGATAGGCACCTTGTCTTCTCGCACGAGCAATGCTATCCGATGGTCCCCACGAGGGCGCCATGTGGTCTTGGCCACTGTCGGCTCTTCCACCAAATCCGAGCTGGAGTTCTGGGATCTGGATTTCAATTCCGACGATGCGAAGCGAAAGGAGGGCCAAACTTCCAAAGATGATTGGGGCAGCGGAATCCAGTTGCTTGGAACAGCAGATCATTATGGAGTCACAGATGTAGAGTGGGATCCAAGTGGCCGATATCTGGCTACTAGTGCGAGCGCTTGGACACATACGGTACGATAGATCGAGATCTCTATCTTCGTGTTACTACTGGCTCAATTTTTTTTTTTTCACAGCTGGAGAACGGATACGCAATCTGGGATTTCCGAGGACAAGAGCTGATGAAACAAATTCAGGATCGCTTTAAGCAGTTCATCTGGCGGCCCCGACCTCCAACACTGCTAACGAAAGACCAGCAAAAGCAGGTCCGGAGGAACCTTCGCGAATATAGTCGCACGTTTGATGAAGAGGACGCTGCAGAAGAGAGTAGTGTTAGTGCAGAGCTTATCGCCTTGCGGAAGCGACTCGTGGATGAGTGGAACGCATGGCGTGCGTTGCGCAAACGGGAACTGACGGATGAACGTGGGTACAAAAACGACAACAAACGCAGCTCGTCGAGCGAAGAGAAAGAGGAGATTGAAGTGTGGGTGGACGAAGTGATTGAACAGATTGAGGAGGTGGTGGAGTGATCGGCTGGTGACCGGTTCCGCTGCATGGCGCCAGTACCATGGTTCACGCCCTGATGGGAAAATAGGCGTTTCACGGACGTAGATAACCCCAATTAAGTGTTGGCCGTTTTCTCGGAACATGCAGATAATGGTACATGGCCCGGTAATCGTGGTGTTGCATGTGCAACCTCCCACCGCTGCCTGCGATGAGCTTCCACGAAGGGTGCTTCGCGGGGAAATTAGCCACGGTACCAAGAAGTAAAGGCAGAAATAACCGGAAGAAGAAACCGAGAGCAATGATGAGAATGTCGTTGTATGACGCTCAAAACTCTCAAGGATGTCTGTGCTGGGATCGGAATGCAAGCGTGGCAAAATGCCAAGTCGGGATCCGGAAACCACACGCCACGGTGTGAATGCGCTGGCAACGGGGCCGCTTGACCACCCTTGCATGCCTTGGGAGAGCATCCGAACATCGCTCAACCAAATTCATTCCCATTCTCAACAGGTTCACCACAGCTTTTGGACTGTTGAGATGCAAACGTGTGAGGCGGGGAGGAATGGGGTACTGCCGTTTATGGCAATCCAATCCACGGAGCCGAACGCAACCGAGTAATTCCGATATCTGATAAGACAAGTGACCAATAAAAAGACCCCGCCTCTCCCTCCTCCTCCGTTTGGCCCTCTCTCCCTACACATGTCCGCCGCTACTCCAGCCACCATCGCCTCCTCCGGCTCGACTCTTTGGGCCGCAGGCAAGTTGCTTCCTCCCTACCTCTTTCATGCCGTAATCTGACCCCGACGCAGCATCCAAGGAGTGGGTTATCCAGCCGAAACCAAAGCCAGGTCGCAAGCCGAAGAAGGACCCGGCTCCTGCTGCAAAGGAAGAAGATGAGGTAAGCCGTGGACGTTTGGAAGACCTTGCAGTCTCTGACTTGGGACTCAGATCGAAGCCAAGGGCAGGCGCGTCCAGAACAGGTGACCGCTTCTCGTCCAGAAAAGTTAAATACTACCTACTTATTATATCCCTTCTCAGAGCCGCTCAGCGTGCTTTCCGCGAGCGCAAACAATCGCAGCTGGCAGAGCTGCAGGCCCGAATACAGCAATATGAACAAGGGGAAATCGAACGTAATGTTGCTTTGCAAAGCATTGCCAAGCGCCTCAAGGAAGACAACGATAGCCTGCGACGGGAAAATGCCATTCTCAAAGAGAAGGTTTCAAAGATCGAAAAGGAACAGCAACTCGCGCTCGATAAAAAGCGTTGGAGGGACGGTTCCCCAAGCAGCGTCACCTCGGCCAAAGGCCCAGCGCGCAAGAAGTCTCGTCTCAGCCTTGACACCCAGTTCGACAAATCGCTCTCAGCTTCTTTTGTTCCTTCACCTCCTTCCATGGTTAATTCCCCCGGCTCGACAAGCACCTCTGACACTAGATTTTCTCCAGTTTATGAAATAAACCCATCTGATCAGACTCATGGTATCATGACTAACATGGATGACATCGACAATACTCCCAAATCCATTTCACTCGACCCGCATGGGTCCTTCCCTACCTTTGATTGTGGATTCTGTAGTGAGGACACCCCTTGTGTCTGCCGCGAGCTCGCTGCACAGCAAGCGGCTGATCGTACGGGTCTCGCTACTTTCAAGTCCGAGGATTACACCCCGCCTATCGTCATGACCAGTAACCGTGTTGTCCACCTTGAACCAGCCCCACAATCCCCACCCCCCTCCCGATCTTCCATTCTAGAAAACTCTCCTGCGTACCAGCCGCCCGTCCCCTTGCGTCGCCGTGCAACCTCTGGTATGGCAAACTCGATCTTCCCCGTCCGGGTTATGGAACCGGAAACCCAACCGATAACCGTATCACCTCTTCCAACCTGTTCCGGTGATCCCTCGAACTGTCTCGCTTGTGCGGATGATACCTTTGGGAAGGCGTTCTGCTCTGCTATTGAGAAGACGGTTGCAGCACGTCCTCCTTGTATCGACTGCCCTAGCAGAGACTCGTCTTCCTCTCGTGGTTGCTGTGAGAATCGAACGAATTGCGATCGCTGTTTCTCCACCGGGTCCGCCCCCTCTCAAACTTCCCATGACACCTCAGAAACCATGCCCACGAACGATGCATGGCGGCAGATTAAATCACACCCGAATGTATCATTTGCTGACCTTTCCTTGCTTGCCAATGTGGTCGCCAGCCGCTCCAAATGCACGGCACCCAGAATTATTCTGTCGCCTCATCCTGAACCTAAACCTACACCCCCACTTCCGCCTGCACCCCTTAGGGACAACGAAACGATCATACTGACGGACCCACACGCTCAATATCGGGAGAGGGAAAAGGCCCAGCTTCTAGGGGGCGCATCTCCCCCGTGCCTAGCTCCTCGAGATACAGCCCAATGCGAGCGGCATCGTATACGCGAAGTTCCTACCTCTGCGGTACAAGATGTGCTGCGACTATTGGACGGCGAGTTTTCATAAGTGGCACTTTATTATCTCTGCGTCTTGTATAATACATGCGAACAATCCCTCAATGTAGTATATATCCTAACTTCATTACATAAAATCTTGCTGAATTTTAACTCTAGTTCTATGTTGTCATCGCTTCCTATTAGGATGTAAACGCGCCTTGGCTGCCTTTTTGATCTTGCGCGAGTTAGAAAGAAGGGCCCGTCGCAAGCCCGAACATCGCTTATATTCAATAGCGATCTTGGTCAGTTCGTGGTGGAGACGGAGACGCTGCTTCAGAGTGGTTCCTCGCCTCGACAAGGAAGATGACGCATCGAGGTCACAGAACAATCGGAGAAGCTCCCTCAGGGGAAGGTCTGCATATTCCTGAGGGAAGGGTTGAATATAGGCCCACAAGGGAATAAGCAATTTCCTAGCGAGAGCCGGCTGCCGCGCATTGAACAACGACAGGCAAACGGCATGAATTGCCCGTACGTCAGGCTGAATCCCGCTTGCGACCATGGTCTGAAAAAGCTGTATGGCTGTCCGGGGCTGCCGTTGCCGCGCATACCCATACAAAAGAATGGTATACAGGATAACATTGGGCTGGATGTTATGCCGCTTTGACGACTCCATTATCTGCAATGCGGTATCCATTTCGCCCTGCTGCACGAATCCATCCATAAGAGCTGCAATGTGGTACTCTGATGGAGCAATCCCTCGAGAAAGCATGGTAGAATAGGTATTGATTGCGGCAGTCACATCGTGCTTGATAGCTGCATCGTGCCGAATTCGCATTTCCATCAAACAGGGATCACTCTGAAAATTGCGGGAAGCTAACGATCGAATCATTGAACGTGCCAGATTCGAACGCTTCAGGTATCGTTCCAGGTCGATCCCTCCCAATAGGCCACTGAAGGAAGAGGCACCATCATGGCCTCCCTGATGTCTGGAATGTCCGTTACTCTGATCGACCTTCCCTTCCAGATGACCCGGCGGAGTGTAAGCGACGTTTCTCGTCATGCAGAGCTTGGCTGATGAGGAGATGTATATGGCGTAGAGTGGGGCGAAAGGTAAGAGATATTTGACGTAGCATCCTTAGTACAACCGAGAGGGAGGCCCGTTCAACTCGAAGGAGATGAGAAAGTAGGATTTCCAGCGTGCGGGAGTCCGGTTCGATGCTGGTTCGCCTCATCAGCTGGAGAACAACATGTGCGGCCTCTAGCCCGCAGGAGCCCAAGACACCTCTCAGTAGAGCGTTAAAGATGCCAATGTGAGGGGTAGTGTGAAAGTCTGTGAACGGCCATTCTCCGTCAAATTGAGCCTGACCCTGGTGTACCAACCGATCAAAGAGATCTCCCAGCTTCTCTCTTGATAACATTTGAGCAGCCACAAATATAGCAAACTCTGCACGACCAGCAGAAAATTGCAAGTCTATGTAGGCCCCAAGTATGTTAGGTGTACAATCGACACCCTGCTGCTTCAACAAAAGAAAGACCTTTTCCGCAGAAGAGAAGCGCGAGCGGGTAACGCAGAAGCGTGCCGCAAGGAGGAAAGTAGTAGTAGTCGGGGAAAGGGGAAAAGGTGCACTCAGCACCGGCAATTCTTCGTCTCCAATATCACCTAAAGGGCCAAGAAGAGGCTGGATGGGTGCAATGGCATCCTTGTTGAATAGAGAAAATAATTGGTAGAACCCGAGTTCGTCGTTGGAGTCGATGTGTGACTTCAGTAATTGATTGATTACAGTAACACTGGTTGTGGGGGGTAGAGAGCCCAGAGCAGAGAGAGCGAGCTCCCTCACTCGAGAGTCGAGTCCAAAATACCGATAGTATGAAGCGATTGTCGCATGAGTACTCGGATCTAGCGCGAAGCCAGCTTCTTCCATTGACCGTAAGCATTTGCGCGCCGCAGTGATATTGCAATTGCGGAGGTGGCCTGCAAGAATGAGACGCCAAGTCAGTCTTGTCGGCGTCACGCCAGCGTTTTCGTAGTCCTGAAGGACGCCCTTGAGGGCGGCGAAATTCTCCAGTTCGCAAATTGCCCTTAGCCTCCAATTGAGTAGCCGAACGCCTGGGCTGTCGAGACCGCCTCTGGCAAGGCGATAGACCTCGAGTAAGATGGACCATTTCTTGGCCCTGGCCAGACTCCAACAAACACTCTCGTATGTCGGTGCACGCAGAGGAAGCCCGTAGGCAATCGCCAAGCTCAGCAAGCGGACACATTTGATAGGCTCTTTTGACCGCGCAAAGTAATTTGTGACATGACGAACATCCTTCTGTGTCTGAAGGACTCGATGAATGTGGGAGTAACATGATGGTCCAGATTGTAGGTAACGGAGGGCTGATTCGGTAGTTTGACCGTGACGCTCGAAAAAGTCCGAGATCATGGTGGCAAGTTGTTTGGGAGAAGGGTATTGGTGGACCTCTGATGGGGACAACGATTGAAAAGAGGGTTCTCCTTCTCCTTTTACGGACTTTGTCACGCGAACCTCTCGGTGGTGGCGCGTCCGACGACTGGTAGTGCTTTGAGGGTGCGTGGCCAAAACTGTGCTCCATCGCGAACGTGGGACAGAGGGAAAGTTCTGAATAGAGTTTTCGCATGCCAGAAGCGCAACAGGGTTTCTAAGGTAGTGCCTCGGTGCAATGACCACCCTCCTCAGCATGAACAGACTAGCTGGTGTCCAGGTTGTGAGAGAGAATCCTGTGGTCTTTCGGCCTGGTTTGAGCGTAATTGCGCAGTTAGAGCTAAAGGAAAGACATACACGTCCCACAGGTGCAATGCAGCTGGATTCACAGCAGAAAATGCTGCATAGGCGTCCTGTCGTGGCCTTGGGCTTGGTTGGAACTTGGGTCTTTCCATTTTTTCCCGCCCAAATTTTACCACGTGATGTCCGTGGGAAAGCAAGGATGTGCATTTCTTGCGCATTTGCGCACATCGCTGCAGTTCGCACTTACACTCGTTGTCCGTGAGCGACTGAATCAATCGGCCATCCATGTAAACCGATGCCACGCGATAATGTGAACTGACTAATTGCCTTTGTAGGCCTAAACTGAAAATACACCTCTCCCCGCTTGAGCTCCATGCAAACCGCAAGCGTCTAGCCAATCAAAGAAGAAAGCTCCGTTCAGCGTCGGTGTACGTTCGGTCTGCGCTTGATGAAACTGCAAAATGCATGATTGCTAACACGATATCGATGCTGAGAATGCCCCATTATATTTAGCACGTGGGCGCTCTGTCCGTCTCGAGCGGAACGGTGGGAATGCCCAATATAGTATGTCTTGCCATCACTTGTCCAGCGCCGCGTTCACCGCTTGAATCCTGAGCAGCAGTGCCACAAGTGCTTCGTCTAAGCTATTTCCCCAATAATATCGCTTTATGTTTTGTCATTCCGGCCCTTGTTCCTTCTTCCGTCATCTTTCTCGCTTATTTCCGTCCCTACCTACCCTATTCTGAGACGCGCATCGTGGCTTGGATCTGTAATCCTCAGCACCTGTTTCAACGCGGCAAGAGGCTGTCCGAAACGCGACCAAAAACCCATTGTGTGGCCGTCATCCGTTCCGTTAGAGGCTTCTCCGTTCGCCAGGTGGACCGGCTCATTGAAAGGTCCCGACGTGTTGGAGTACCCGGTATATAAGAACTCATAGGTGATGATCTAGAAGACTCACAACATAACCTTCAATCATTCATGGTTCTCTCTCATCTAGCAATCCTCGAAATCGGTTCTTCTAAATATTCCCAGCTCGCTGCCTTCCAGGTCCCCGTGGTGGACCAGGAAACTGGTAAAGTCGACTCATGGCGATCGATATCCTACCGTCGGTTCCAAAGAGACGTTGAAAGATTTGCATCCTTCTGGCGATCGAAACTTTTCAAAGACGGTGTGACACCACGATCGGTTGTGGGCGTCTGGTACGTCCCACTTCTCAGCGTTTCTCCACAAGTTCTAACGCTCACATCATTGAAAGGGTTGGAGGTTTCACATATACGGACGTCCTCCATATATATGGCCTTTCAAGAGCCGGATACATTCCCCAACTATTTAGTCTTCGCCTTCCCAACCCTGAGGTCATTTATGAGCTGCTCGGGAGAGCCAAGGCCAAGGCCCTCATCTACGAGTCGGCGTTCGAGTCGAGTCTAACGGAATGCCCCGTTCCTGCCCACCTGGCCGTCGGCTCCGATTCTATCCCAGACTCTCAATCACCCCTCCCACCCCCTCTACCCGTCACTGAGCAAGATGTGGCATTTATTTTCCACACAAGCGGCTCGACATCGGGGAGTCCCAAGCTCGTGTCTTGCACTTATCGCTGGGTGAATGCCGCCATGATAAAATCCAATCAGCTCAGCCAGCCCCAAAACGCGAATCGCCAGGATGTCACCGTCTGGATGGGCAGTATGTGCCATATCGGTCAAAGCTTCAGTATGTCAAACGCAAACACTCGTTTCTGTCAAAATCTAATGAATCGTCAGTGCTTTTGGGCAGCCTACAACATGGATCCTGTACAATTCAACCGACCGCTATCGCATTCTCATCAGAAGAGCTGCTGGATATGATCAACCGATGTGGTCTTAATCGCCTGAACCAGTTCGCAGCATTTTTGGCCAATCACCTCCGCAAGTCTCGGACAGACAAGAACCTGCTTTGTGAATTGATTGGACTGGACGAGGTCCTTTACAGTGGGCTTCCTTTACCTCGTGACGAGGAAGAGTGGGCTTATAAAAATGGTATCAAACTAAGGGTAGGTGTTTCGTCGGTTTAAGCGATGTGATGGCCGCTCAAAAAGCTCGACAACAGAACACCTTCGGCAGCACAGAGTGTGGTGCAATGCTTCTTTCTGTTGGAGGCGAAGGCCGGGATGCTCGCCTTCTCAGACCTCTAACTGGCATGCAGTATGAATTTCGACCCATTGCTGGATCATCAACCGACGCCAGTCACCAATCATCAACACGTCTCCTGGAACTCGTTATCCTCAGGACCTCAGGCGATTGTCCCGACTCTTCTCTAAGGCATGCAGACGGCGACTTTCACACCGGAGATTTATTCCAGGAGGTCGCCCCTGGTTCATATGTGTTCCGAGGTAGGGACGACGACTGGATCAAATCCGAGAACAGTCTTCGATGTGACACCAAGTAAGTTGATCTTCTACCATACGGAGATGGTTAGATGTTGATTAGTTGTGCAGAGCAATCGAAGACAATGCACGTGCAATGTGCGGCCCTCTCATCAGGGAGTGTATCGTCGTCGGTTCTGGACGGCCATCGCCTGTGATGTTCATTGAACCTGCGGTGGACATGGATCATGACAGGCTGAAAAAGGAAATTATTCGCAAGACTCGGCAATTCCACTCGCGACGATACCTTCACGAACAAATCACATCGCCCAACATGATTGTTGTTGTTCCTCCACAGACGCTACCGAGAACCGCTACAAAAGGCAATATCCGCAGGAAGGCGGTCGAAGATGCCTTCAAGACACAAATTGATAAAATTTTTGGCATTGTTGCCTGAATTATCTTTATCACCACTTAATTATACCTTAGATCTATCTTATCCCCCTTCTTTAATCTCTTTACTCTATTTGCCCTAATTTGTCTGTGACCACACTTGTAGCCCTAGTATTTATTTTTATACGCATAGATATCCTATATAGCAAGCACTACTGTAGACTATTTATTCCATTTTGGCCTTCTCATGCAATTGACGACTACCAATGTTTACTCTGTATCCATAAAGAATTTTATACTCAGTTCTGCATGCTTTTGTTTACCTGGAGAAAGTTTAATTTCGCATCTGTAGGCATAACACGGGGTAACCTGGGTAGCTCCCAAGAGTAACTGCTCAGAACTTCTGCGAAACGGAGCCATCGATGTATTCATCTGCACGATGCTGTTGGGGAGACTATACGAATAAACACTTGACAGCGCCCTTACCCTGGTGAGAGGCCACCCTTGACTGGCTTGACGTAGAATACGTAGATTAAAATGTGAGTATGTCATCTTGTGTTATGTGAAGGGTGAAGTTTGCGCTTTCAGAATTACCAGGGGTACGAACTGTCCCCAATATATAGCTAGAATTGCTCCCCAGCTGGGGATTACTAGGAAATGTGCTGGGAGCGAAGGAGACGTGATGCGTGATAGGTGGCAGTCCAGGTTTATATGTTTCCAAGCGCGGTGCAGGAGCTGGTGCGTTGGAACGTTGTCCATTGTCCAATGCCGGGTTCGAATTTAAATCCCAACTCGATAAGAGAATGAGTGGCCCATGGGATTGCCCGAATGATTGGATTGACGCAGATACGTGATAAAGGTGATTCTGAGACCGTGAAGGGCTACGACGGGAGGCACCAGAACGAAGCTGCTCGAGCGCGTACCGATCGGACCAATAGAAAGCGTCGATTGAGTCAATGGCGAGAACACCTAGATCCGCTTCCGGTAGATTGGTAGCAAGATATATCGGTAGGTGCTGAATAGTGGTAGCCAGCTGGTGCAAACTACTGGGTCGGAATATATGAAGAAGTTCCAGGCTGTTGGTCGTAATAGCCTCGACAGCGGGTGCGTCCTGGGGTAGAAGTCGATGAAGACGAGAAGATAGGAGCCGGCGGAATCTTTGCACATCAAACTTGTGATCAGCGTCGAGGCACACCGCGGCTTTGCCCCAGCCGTGTAGTCTGACAGACGAGTACGAGGAGGGGAGGATGCAGTTGATGAGCATGTAATACAAGAAGTGCGTTTTCCCAGAGGCGGCGGGCCCTTGCACTTGAATAACGTCACCGCGTTTGCAGGATGCCGCAGGGACCGAGTGGTCAGCTCCGGGGAGGAAATGCTCGTCCAATGCAGGCACCAGAGTGGACCCAAGCGGTGAGGCTGGGAGGGGTGAATGGATTGGCTCTTCTTTTTGGGGACGGAGTCGGTGCTTACTTTTATGCAAAACTGAAGTTAGGAGCTACCGGGGACTGCTGTTAACGGACAAGGAGTAGAAAGAAAGGGAGGCGCACGACACCTCGGAAAGGGAGTGTCCCTGGATTTTGCCTCGGAGGGTGGACATGGATGGATGGGAACGTGGTGGTGTGTCGATCAGGCGGGTGCATGGCAACCGGACAGAAATCATCATCATCGACTCGAATTTGCTGGCCACCCTTTCCAATCTCCAATGACCACCGTCTCGACAAAGGCTGCAACGCCCCGCAGGCCACCCTCCGCCTCGCCCACACCAACCTCCTCTATTGCCAGAGGCGCAACAGCACGCTCGGCTGTGTCACCTCGCGTCGCCTCTTCCCTCCACGCAGGCGTTACCCGACGACCCTCTACCAAGACCCCTCCACTCAATGATGACGCTCGTGAAGCTCTCCTCGCTTCCCTGAAGCAGGAGACAGATCAGAAAGAGCAGGTTAGCAGTCCCTTGATGCTTCAGCTCATGCTTACTCGACCTAACCGCCCCTTGCGCTAGCTTCTGGTCCAGCTACAGGACAAGGCCCAGGCCATTGGATCTCTGACAAGCGAAGTCGAGAGCCTGACTTCTGCTCTGCACACCACGGAGGCGCGACTGAACGACCTTTACACAGAACAGGCTAGGTCGGAGGCTGAGCTGGCACAGCGCATTGATATTGCGGAGAAGCTCAGGGCCCAGGTTCGCGAGTTAGAGAAAGAGAAGCGGGATGTACAGAGAAGATACAACGAACAGGTTGGTTGCCGCTTGGTATATAGCAGTTCACTTGGCCTCATGCCCTCCTGAACAGACCGCGACATTCGAGGCCGAACGGCAAGCCTTCTACGATAACGAACAGCACCTCAAATCACGAATACAATCTGTTAATGAGGCTCTTAAGCGGGCAGAAGAGGCGGCCAAAAAGCTACCTGAGCCGGAACACGAGGAGGTTGAAGCAATGGAGGTAGAGCCCAAACCAGCCCCAAAATCCCCAGTATTCAAACAGGATTTCGACGATCCCGAAAACGAGCCTGCTGAAATGACTGCACTCAAACTCGAGCTTTCCACATTGTCGACATCCTATTCATCCCTCCAAAGTACCCTGGTGCTCCTCCAGTCGCAACTCATGGACCTCAAGAGGGTCAATAATGAACTTCAGGAGGACAACGAAAGCTACATGATCCTACTACGCGAGAGGACACTTAATGGACAATTTGATCTGATGAGACAGGTCGGTGCCGGCAACGCGACCAGTGAAGACGAAGATGAAGAGACTGATGACAACGTTGAGCACACTGATGTCGGAAGCTTACGCAGCATCGGACGCAGCACTCTTAACAGAGTTGACGAAGAAGGCGAAGGCACCGAAACCCAAGTCGGAGATGGCACCAGCGTCGATGAAGAATTCGAGAAGCCCCGCTTCTCCCGGCAGCCCAGTCGACAAGGTCGCAAGCGTACTGACTCGATCCATGAAACGCGAGGCGAATCCCTTGCTGATCTCCCCATTACCGGCCCGGGCCTCGATCTCGCCGCAGAGCTGGGTCGGGCAGAAAACAAGGACATGCTCGAGGGCACTCCCATCGAAGATCAGGGCACATACAATAGCAAGGGGCGACGTAGCAAAAAATCCTCAGATAACCGCAAAGTCTCCGGTTCCGACAACGGCCACATGGACCCCACCATATCCGCGGAAATGGAGACCATGCGTTCCGAGATCAAGTCTCTCAAAGATGCGAACAAAGCGCTCTCCCTGTATGCCTCCAAAATCATTGATCGTATTATTGCTCAGGAGGGTTTCGAGCATGTCTTGGCTGCTGACTACGACAAGGCGCCTCAAACCCCGTCGGCATCGAGCTTCCAGGCCCCGGCTTCCAAACAATCTCCCGCTCCTCCACCTAAACCTCGACCTCAATCCCTTTTTACTGGTCGGGGATCATCCACAACCTCCACCCCCGCCACAGATTCTCATTTACCGCCACCTAGTCCTGTTGTTTCACCTCGATCAACTCAATCAACCGCACCCAACATGAAAGCAAATCGTCGATCTATGTCATTCGATTGGAGAGGCTTTTCGTTGTTTAACAATACATCAGAAAAGAAACCTGACTCGAACCTCCGGCCATTAACTTTGAAACCCGGCTCGACAACTCTAACGGGTGCCCGCAAACTGGATACTGAGGAAGACGAAGAGGATCGCAAAGAGCGCGAGCGTCTCAATGCGACAATGAAACTTATGGGAATCCAGCCCGCGCCTCCGTCGTCGGCTCTGGTTTCCACATCCACCCCTATGGAACGCTCTCACTCGATAGCCCGGCTACTGCGACCAGCAACCGACGATTTTCATTCTTCGGGTTACGGGGTAATACCGATGGTTCTGATAGTGCCTCGGTGCATTCTACCCCAGCCATAGGCCACGCTACGGACTCGGGGATTGGCCTCGGAATAACCCCACCAGCGAGTTTGACTCAGGAAGCTTTGGAGCACGCTGAAGCAGAAAATTCATTAGCGGCTTTGGACATTCACGAGCGAAATTTGAGTGCCGAATTGGCAAAGGGCGGAAACAGTGGTTTTACGGAAGCTGTGCCACGACAAGGGCGGAGGAGTAGGAAAAGTGCTGGGGGTAGTGGGAGCACCGTATGGAGTGCCGGGATGAGCGTCGGGGACGATTGAACTAGGGGGCATATCACATCATGATAACGGTTAGCCCTCCGGCACCATTGATTAGCTTTGTAGGCTGCTTCTAGAGACACAAGGCGGCCTTGATTGGGTAGACGATAATGCGTTTTTTACGGATGGATGGATCGCATTGTACCAACTTGTTTTAGGTTTCTTTGTATATCTTGTATCTGTACTACTTCATTAATGCACCTATTTTTGCCCGGATGGAGCTGTGCCCCACCGGCTTAAGGGCAAATGAACTGCGATGCCAATCATGCATAGGTTCTACTCCTAGCTAGGTGCCTGATGTTTTATCAAAGTATTTTGGGCGTGGGTGCGAATCGTCTCGAATGGGCTTTTCGCAAAATCTGGATTAGATCGTATGAGGGGTTGGCGGAACCGTTCCGTTGTTCTGAAAGGAAAATGATAGCAAAGCGTTTCAACTATTATAACAACGTGAGAAGTAAGAGAGGGGGAGAAGGAACTCACAGAGCTTGTTTCCGCTGGTTCCTGGACAATGGTACACTTTTCCCCTGACCAATTTTTCCTTGCTTCATGCGTGATTTCGACTTAGGCTGTTGACCACGATCCTCCATCGTGGACCTGGGATCCCTTCCTGGCTCTACCTTACCCTCCTCCTCGGTCTGGGCTTCGTCACCATCACCATCACCCCTCGGTGCATCATCAGCGATGGACGACAAAATGGCTTGGATATCAGCCAGCCCACCGCCCGCTAGCTGTTCCTTCGCTTTGCGTTTTATCCTTCGGACGTGGGATCTGGAATATGGTGTTTTGAAGGCGCCAAGCTCTGTGCCGGGTATCAGTAACTGTTATGATTGCATACACAGGAAATGAGTAAGAGGAGGCCATCACCGACTCTGTAGGAAAGCTTCTCGCTTCAATGCCTGTTTTTCTTTTTTGGTCAGAGTTTCCTGCGCTCCTTCAGGTGTTTCTAGAGATGCCAAGATATCATTCCCCTAGGCTTGATGAGCTTTCGTATCCATAGCTGGAGGTGTAGTTACATACATACAGATGTCTCCGCAGCAGTACCGATCTCTACACGTTCGACTGCGTTATCCTGGACAGCGAATGTCCGTTTGTGGAGTTTGACTGACGATTCATGGGTCAAGGATGATCGTGAACGACGTGCTTTTGGCTATTATCAGGCCAGAAGAGCACTGGTGAGAACTATGCTATGAGTGTAGACTGGAGCCACTTGCCATGGATGAGTGAGGAGGGACAAATTGAAAATAATGTGACTTGCAAAGGCGGCCGTGACAATCTATGACTATGTACTAAGTATGATATTATGATACCACAGGGCGCGAGGCAGGACAATCTATTACTCTACAGACCCCCTTGGGACAACTTCCGCTTGCTCAGTGTTAGAGCTGTCGGTGCCGATAGCAACAAAGCTGACCAGTACTAGCGCAGCCCCTATCATTACCTGGATGCGTACCGGCACATTCAATACAAAGTCGCCGAGCACGGCAACAGGTATCGTAAGACTAATTCCGACTGTGACGACCAGTGGGGTGGTTCTGAGCATGGCGAGGACGTAGAGGTAGTCACTTGATAGTGTGATTGCCATCTATCCATTCATTTTAGTATCGATTCCACGTTGACGCTCGAGGTCGCAAAGTATATATTGGGAACTCACATTCACGATAATGGCATACCACTCTGGTGAATTGCTCGGTAATTTGAATTTCTCCACGCCTGTCCAATGCAGAACGAAACCAAGGGGCCAGCACATAAGTATATTGAACAACCCCACGAAGCCGAAAAACAGCTGCACGTCCATACGTGACTCTTGCTTGACGCGGACTTTGAGCAGAATGACATAAAACGCATAAAATAGCGCAGAAAAGAGTGCGAGGGCGTCGCCGAGGAGGGGCCGTGGGGCACGCTCGAAGGTGACAAACGCACCCGAGGATAGGCGGACGGCCTGGTCCGCTGGGTTCTTGGACTGGGAGGAATCGGAAAGGGACACGAGGAGAACGCCTACGAAGCTGTGAATTGCGTTAAATTGGGGGTGTGGCTATGGACAAGGAGCACACCTAGTAAAGACAGCTCCAATCTTGAGCAACGTGAGTTTTTCGACTTTGAATATTCGGCCGATCCCAAGAGTGAAGAAGCCTAGAAATCGGGTTCAAACAGTTGTTCAAGGACGGATTGACGATCCTGACTCACCGCTTGTGCTAGCCAAGATAGTGGAGCTCGCAACGGTCGTATAATCCAACGAAGCATTCACTGCCCAGTTTGCGACGAACCATAGCAAGCAAAACGCAGATGCGAGCTCGGCGGTCTGTCGCACTGTCAAGGGCGGTAGTTCCTCTTCCTCTTTCCTGGACACAGGCGGGTACAGGTCCTCATTTTCTTCGTTTCCCAACTCCTCCACTGGCTCCGAAGTTGCAAGAGGCTGGTATTCCTCTGCTATCCTGTTGGGTTGTGCGTTCATTAATGTGGCTCCGGCGCCTGAGGCAAGGTATGCCTCACCCATCCACCCCTTTGCCCGCAGCAAGACCCCTGTTTTGTCCACTAGAGCCCTTGCGCCAGAATGTTCGGAAGCAAAAAGGTATTAGGTAGAATGCAAATGCGCTGGTATTGAGGTATGTGACTCTATCATCGTCAGTGAGGGATCAGTGAGGCTTTGTCCATGGACAAGAGCCATTGAGACATACAAAAAAGGTTTTTCATATCCATTGACAAACAAATTCTGCGATCCCAGCTATAGTACAGGTCCGTCGTATGCAATGGAATGAGCTCACTTGTGTGACAAAATTCGAGGCTGTCCAAAGCAAAACGACAATGAGGAGCAGGCCGATACCAACAGCATAATCCTTCCTGTTTAGCGGTCCTGGGTCTGGAACAGTCCGCGCAGGTGTGTTTGTCCGCAGACCTGAGGCAGGATGGGGAGTCCACTAAAGTCTCCATCTCGTACAAAGCAGAACCAGCGGTGGCATGCATTCTTGTGCACTAGCGTGCGAAAGGCAGAGGTGAATGACGTGCTGCTCAATAGGGGATGGCGTGTAAACTACGGGTAAATAAGAAAAAGAAACAAAAGTACAGTGTCTTCTACTGATACAGGAGAGTGTGTTGTAGGATAAATGAGCGTGGGATGGAATCGAGTGCGAACGAATAGGCAGACGCTAATGGCGTTGCTGCGGTGGTTGGTACTTTATTTTTTCAAAAATGCGAAAGAGACTGATGACCAGGTTGCTGCAGTAGGCGATAAGACCTATGCCAACCAAACATATGAGAATGAGTTGCTCGTCGCATATGCGATCACCGATGCTTCCCTCAAAATTGGGAAGGTTGCTGGGAGGCCGATCCATTTCGTTATACCAGGAGATGGTCGAGGAGGATGCGCAGGGAATGAGGGATGTAAAAAAGTTGTCAAAGGAAAGAGATAGTGCTGCCGACCAAGCACAGATGAAAAGGACTTCTGACAGTGTGTGGGCAAGCTTTCCCGATGTCCGCCAAAGGCCAACAGGGCGACCGAAATACTCGAGCTAGAGGGGGATCAGCAGAGAGGATCAGCTGGTAGCAGAGGAATAACACATACATAGATGGCAGCCATAACATGGAGGAGTGTAAGAGGGGCGAAAATAATGACCACGGTCCTGATGGGAATGGAATGAGAATGACGCTAGAAAAGTGGCAAGGCGGACGTACGGAGAGCTGCCGACAGCACCCATGGCATGATTAGCAGTCTCCATATTACGTATGCGAATGGCGATGCCGAGGGCAGCAGTTGTAAATGCAATATTTATGACACGGAAGAGCTAGAGAAAATGAAATAAGATCTGTGAGAGGGGGTTGAACTGTACATACGATAGGGACATAAGGATTGGTGAGGATGAACCTGCGGATCGTCTTTCTGCGAAGCTGCTGGTCGTCTGGAGTGTCATCCTGGGCAAAGTAGGAGCCTTCTGTGTCTCGTCTGCGGAGAGGACCCTGTGCGTTCTGGCGGGAGGTCCAGGGAGTGTCCCAGCCGGGGGAGTTTGTCTGGTACTTGGTGAAGGGGAGGGCGGGATTGGGGAGTGGGATGGAGAGGCGATCGACGCTGGGGCGGGGACGGGGAGCCTCTAGATCCTTCTCTCTTTCCTTTCCCTTGTCCTTGTCTGTGCGACGGTAGAAAACGGGGGTCTGGAGGCTGGCAGAGGTGGGGAGAAAGTCTCTAAGGGCACGACGATCGGAGAGGTAGCTCCGGGTAAAGGACCACCAACGAGAGTCGTGGTGGGAGGGGAGGGTGTGCGAGGACGAGGCATCGGAGGGGCGGGCTGCTGTTGTGGCGGCGGTAGGAGTGGTAGCGTGGGTAGGAGACGGAGGCTCATCGCGGGCCCAGGCTAGATTGTTGCGGGTGGCGGGGTGAACGGCTGGGGACGTGCTCGGAAAAGGGGGGGGGGGGGAAAGGGGACGTACGGGGCGAGGTCACGACGGGGATGTTGTGCGGGGGCGGACGCTTGAGGGTGCTCCTGGCGGAGGAGTGGGCATGGGACAGCAGCGACGAGTGGGACATGGGGGGGGGAACAAGCAAAGAAAAGGCGGATTGATTATTTCCCTCCCATCACCCCACCCAATGGACATCCCCTCCCTCTCAGACCGCCCAGTCGGCTCGCGTTTCGTCTCCCAGGACGAAATCGACCTCGCAAAGGCCCGCAAGGACGAGCAGTGGAAGGCTGCATACGCGCGTCTGGGCCAGGATCCTCCGCCCCAGCAGCAGGACGACGCCTACGACGGCCGCAGCCTCGCGGAAGTAGGTTCCTCTCCCTTGGCGCCCGTTCCACACATATTCACATCCCACCCTTGGTCTTCCACACCCCCAGAAACTCGCTGCCAATCGCGTGCGTGTCCTCTTCCGGTCCCACCCTTCCCTCGCTCCTCACAGTTTGCCCTACAGATAGCAAAGCAGGAGGAATGGGAGGAAAAGAACAAATTAGGTCTCCTCCCTGGTTCTCCCTCCCTGCGATAACCCTCCCCGTGCTGATCCCATCGCTTCCCAGCAAACCAGTTCCGCGCCCTTGAAGAGGACGAGATCCAGTTCCTGGACTCTATCCGGGAACGCCAGGAAACAGAAGAACGCCAGCGCAAGCAAGCGGATGGTGAAGAGCTTAAACAGTTCAAACAGTGCCGCTTCCTCTTCTCTGCCCCACTTGGCCCCCCTCTTATCGTATCCCTCCAGAGCCGTCGCCGCCCGCGCAAGCAGCCTCAACGGCCCTCCTCCCGTGCCTGGCTCAAGTCAGGCTACCGCAGCAAAGGCTGCTACAGCGCCACCGCCAAAAAAACTCACCAGAAAGCCTCTCAAAGGTATCGTCGTCGTCAAGAAAAAAACAAAGGACACTCCAGTGCTACCCCCGTCGAAACACTCACAATCTGATCCCGATTCCTCTGAAGATGCTGACCTCCAACCAGCGGTAAAGCGTCGCAAAGTACTCGATTCATGACACTGTACTTGATAGAATAACATATCTATGCCCGAAAAAGTCCCTCCCAGCCCCTATCTTGATGGCCTCGGCAGCCGGTGTTGGTGTCCATCGCACACGATTCAAATCCCTCTCTTGTGTCTTCCCCTCGCCCCTCTTCACAGCTGCGGCGCCAAGTGTACTCCGTTCGAGTAGCCTCCTTGCCGCAGGCGTCAGATTCCCTGCTGCTTCTGCACGTCTTGGTGTCCATGTTGGGGGTCCCATATTCCCCTTTCCTCTACCCCCCTGACTAATGGGTGTTCGCAAAGCGCCTGGTGTCCGTAGCCCCATGATTTCCGCTTTCGCTTTCAGACTCTTTGACGCAGAGTTGGCAAGTTTGTGCGATAGAGCCTCCCGTGAGGAGACCGCGCGTATGTGAAAGGGCGTGCTGGGTGGTATTGATGTTACATCTTTGTCTTCGGAGGGTCGCAATATCCGCGGTGTTGCATTCAATGTGCCCCATGTCATGAGTTGATTCACGGCTGCTGGGCCTAGCTGCTCAGGCGTGGGATTAGGGAGATTGGGTACCAATGAGTGAACATCACTCAGGCTCGGAGATTTGGGCCGGTCTGCGTGTATGTCGTGAACATGTGTAGTGAATAAGAAACAAAAGTGGCTACGTACACGGTGTGCCGTTGATGGCGGCCTCTATCCTGCTCCGCGTTGGACTAGGAGGTTCGGACAATCCCAATGGGTTTGCTGAGTGTTCCTGCTCGTGTAGTCGAGTACTCCCATATGAAATAACCTTTGGCTCCGTCTTCTTCTCCACGGAAGACTTGGAAGGTTGGTGGTAGGGCGAGGTGTCTGCATCTGGCGTAAACATTAATGAGTTTCGTGTCTGCGCAAGCTATCAGCCGACGCAAAAACCAACGAGTCATAACCAACGATCAAGTACCTTGAACTTCCAGCCGTCAACGCCAGCGGGTCGAGTGTCTTTCCTCGGAGCCATCACATCTTGCGTAGCTTCCTCCACACTCGTCGCCTTTAGTACAACCGCCTTCTCTTCCTGCAGATCCTGAGCACCACCATCCGTGATCAACCCCACCGGCGCCGGAGCCTCGATCCTGAATTTCTCCTTGACGCCAGGAGCTGGCGCAGGCTCAATCAACATCCGCTCCCTTGCCTCGAGCATCCTATCCCTCTGCTTCTCCACCCTCCTCTGTGCCTCCCATGCCCAAGCATACTTCTCCTTTCTGTTCTTATTCTCCTCGTCCATGATCTGCGTGAAACTCGAGTTGTCCTCCGAGGTGTACCGCGCCTGAAACTCATCCAGACTCATGCTGACATCGTATCGGGGTCGTTTATTACTCGAGCTCTCATCCCTGTCCTCGCCGGGATGACCTTTGTCGTATAGTCGGGGCGTATCAGTGGGGAAGGTAGCGTAGGGCGTTTGGGATGGAGTGAGACTCGGATGCACGCTCGCTCCTCGTCTACTAGAGCCAGGTAATGGTGTACTCCCGACTTGTTCCAGCCTCCGTACAGATGCAGCGATGAGATGCGGGTCTCGGGTCTGCACAGCGTCAAGATACCCATTGGTTGCGTCCAGATGCACGAGTGAAGGAAAAAAGTCTCGTGCAATTATGTGTGAGAGTGCTGCTGTGTATTCATCTTCGTCTAGGATGACCTGTTTATTGAGTGAGCGTTCTGGTTCGGTGGACATGGTCGTACAAAAGGTGAAAGGAGAGTCACATGCATCATAAATCATGCAAGTCCCACGCCCCCAGCATACACCACCCTCATTATTTGGTGACACCACTAAATTACAGGAAAGAAAGTAATAATAATTGCATATGCGTAAGCCTACATCCAGAAAGAAAAAAAGTGCGTGCACTGCATCAATAAGATACTGCTGGGTTCATCACAAAGTCATCACAAATAGAACGGGCAGTTAGGAAAGAACAAGATCTGCATCCAATGAATGTAATAGAGACGCAGCTCAATCAAAGGCGTCTCGGTCGATAAGTTTAAAGAAACTCCATGCAACCTCCACGTTCGACGCTCAACTCCTATACGTCGTCTTCAGGCGTAAATCTTTTATGTCCAGTATATCGCCAGACGACCCGTATCCTGATCCAGGCGATGCGTACCCAGACTCGCCTGCGCTCTTTCTCCCGCCACCCGGCTTCCCAATCCTACTTTTCGATAGCACAGAGCCACTGGAGGGTGCCTTGCCTTGCCGAATGGTCACATTCTGACTTATTTGGCTCGGCAGTTGCGGCAATGACTTCATTTCGTCATATTTAGAAGACGTAGTCGAGGACGGGGTGCTCGAACCAGGACGAGAGAGAGGGGACATTGCCCTCGAACGATCCTGGATTGATTCTGACACCGACGTAGTCGTGCTTGCTCCCAGTGACACTCGCTTAAGGCCCAAAAAAGGGTTGGCCCCTCCTGGACCCGTCGATCGCTTGAATCCAACTCCTGAGGGATTGGTGTATACGCTGGATTTTGGCAAAGGTAGGAAGGTAGGGGTAGTTGGGCGAGAGACAGGGGTGGGGATTGAACTTCCAGTGGTCGCAGTACTTAAGCTTGCCCCGGACAAGCGTGACTGTGGACGTCGATTCCCCATTTGCGCGAGAGCAGGAGGTTTTCCAAAAGTCGGTGAGGGGGCGGTGACGCCAGAACCGGTTGGCCCAGTAGAACGGTATGCACTTGGAGCAATAGGGCTTGAGAGTCGTCTCGTGTCCTTTTGACGGTCTTTGGGCTTAATTTTCTGGGGAGACGGCGAATCTTCCATGATTAGTACCCAGCCAGAAGAGTCACCACTGTCTTTCTTTGCATCACTGTCATTGCTGCGTCGCGAGTCTCCGCTGCGTCGGATGCCATCCAGGCTGGTTTTTGCCGTCGTCGCCGCCGAGCCAGACGATGAGGATGAGCTCCCGAGGGCACTGATGGGTGTGACCACTGTATTCGCTCGTCCCGTGATACTTGCCATTCTCAACCTTGGGACACGGGTATGGATCTTTTGCTCAAGAACACGAACTCTTGCGCGCATCTCGGAGACCATTTGCACTCCCTTATTCTTGGCGGATGTGGCAGAAGATGTTGAGGCTGTACTCGACAATGAGACATTGCGAGCTGCAGCGACTGGGGCGCGAGAGGTAGGGGTGCGAGGACTGTAGAGGCTCGGTAGCGTAGTCGACCGCACAATTCCAGAAGTAGGAGATGGTATGCTGGTGGACTTTCCGGGGTGGAAACCCGCTCGGGTGAGAAGCATAGACTGACCAAGAGTCTTGGAAGCCGGATTCGCCTTTGGTGTAGCATTGACAGACGGCGCAGATTCTGAGGTTGGCGAGAGATCGGACAACTGAAGGTCTCGCGGAAGGGGTGTGTGAAGGATATCATCTTCAGAGGGAATGGAGATATGCGGGAATTGCTGTGTTGAAGTTGTTGAGGTTCTAGTAGAGGAAGGCCTCTCTGCCGCTGCCGAGGCGGAAGCGATTGTAGCAGTCGCAGATGTCAGTTGCTCTTTCAGGATTGCCACTTCGTCCTGGGAATCTAAAACAAAATGTTGAAAAAAAAAAAAAAGAAAAAAGCGCGCCAAATCGAAGAGGTTCTGTTCTCACCTCTTAGATCATCTTTAATCCTTTGCATTTCCTCTTCTAGACTAGCCTTCTCCAGCAATTCGTGCTCTAATAAAATTTTCTCCTCCAGTGCCTTGGCGTATTTGGCCTCCATATCGGCCAGACTTGAAGAAACGGCACGCTCGTTGCGCTCCAAATCGTCATTGCCCATCTCCAGCTCTCGAAGCTGGATCTTGACTTCTTGGTGCGCCTGCCGTAGCTTATCTAGTTCGCGTTGAAGGGACGTTGTGGTAGTGTTATGGGTGGTCTGAAGCGTCATGTACTTGCTCTATCGTGGACGAGGGATTCATGTGGGAGAGGCGCGGCAGGGGACGGAAAGTGCAGCTTACCTTCCACTCGTCGCGTTCCTTGTCTGCCCTGGCAGCCTTACCTCTGAGTTCCTGCTCAAGCTTCTCCGAGCGTTGCAAATCCGCCTCCATCTCGGCCTCAAGCTCCTTGCTTGCGGTCTGGAATTCCTCCAGTTCGTTGCGGGTCTCGGCCAGCATGTCAAGGACCTTTGCAGCTGGTGAGCTGGCGCCTGAAACCGGGCGACTGTGGTCTTACTTCATGATATTTGGCCCGCCAATCTGTCTGTGCTGAAGCGTAGCTGCAAATGGTGGTGGTGAGTGTGGAAGGCGGATGGGGGGCGGGAGGATACGCGGCAGACATACTCGAACTGGCTGTCGTCGAGGGACAGATGCCTGTCCTTGCGGAGGGCATCTGTGGCAGCGAGTACAGCCGTCATGGAGGCGAGAGGAGGAGGGCAGTTCGTCTTTTCCTTATTTGGCTGTGTGCTGTCGCTAAGTAGTTATGGCTATTATTATCTCTACAGATCTGGCTTTGCGCACTTGCGTCTCTCAGCCCTCCCTGTTTGGGGACACCGCATCTCCTGCCACGACACCGGCTCAAGCGTAGCTCCTGTGCCCGCAAATCAGTATACACACACATCCTCGTCCAGCCCCACTTACCTGCCTCGCTCGTCGCAAAAATCACCCCCAGGTCGTTGCGTGCCGTCGTGATAAAGTAGCTCCGAGCGTCCCCCAGCGACATCTGCATACGCGGTCACGTTTGTGCCGCCAAACAAAAATGCAAACACGACTTGCCACAAGACCCCGGACAACATCGCCACCCCTGAAGCAGTCGCTAATCTTCACTCGGTCCTTTTCTGTCGCCCGCACATCTTGTGTACGTATCACACCCGTGAACTCCTCCCCAGCAGGGAGAGGAACCCCGTCTACCACGCTTATTGAGATCAACGCCTGAAGCGGTGACAGCCGCGTTACCGTTCCCAGCACCACCGAGTTTGCAGACGGCGGATGCGGGCGGGTGCGAGGCACAGAGAGTGTCTATTCCATCGTCATGTACATTTGGCTACTGAGCCAGTGCGGGAAAATACAAACTGAGCCTTCAAACTGCGGCGTTCCCAGGATGCTTGCGCGCACTTGGTTGGCCCTCTCGTATGTCCCAGGACCCAGCTTGGGTGCTGGGCCCTTGGGAATGGGGATGGGCTGACCAGGTAGAAGAAGCAGAGACATGAGTGTGTCCAAAGTTTGTCTTTGTTGTGTGCACTCGGACTCGCGTAAAGCCAACCCTTTTCCAACCTAAAAATCAAAGCTGAAGCCTGCTTTACGCGGTTCTCCTCCTCTCCGGCCCCTTCCTATCCTCTCTTTTGTTGGCAGGTCTCTAGTCATGGCTCTTCACCTTGCTCGCATCGCTGCTCGTCGCAAGTGTCCCTTCTCCTCTCCCTTCTCACCTCTTCCGTTTCTTACCGCGCTTTCCAGGCTTCCATGTTTCTGCGCGACGGAATGCTCTCTCTCACTTCAACATGCCAGCCATGAGCCCAACCATGACAGAGGGTGGCATTGCATCGTGGAAGAAAAAGGAGGGTGAAGCCTTTGCCACAGGAGACGTTCTGCTCGAAATTGTATGTCAACATTGTCACGTACACACACCCACACACACCCATTTGCTCACTTGACCTCTACATAGGAAACTGACAAGGCAACAATTGATGTCGAAGCCCAGGACGACGGTATCCTCGCCAAAATCATCGTCAGTCGTCACCAATTCCCTGTTGCGTGGCAATTCCCTGATCCCGTTTGCAGGCTCCCGACGGCTCCAAGAACGTCCAGGTCGGTTCCGCCATTGCCATTGTCGGCGAGGAAGGCGACGACATCTCTGGTGCTGCAGCCCTTGCTGAGCAGGCTTCAAAACAAACGGCTTCAAAACAGCAAAACGAGCCCGAGCCCGAGAAGCTGGAAGAACCAGCACCCACTCCTGCTCCAGAGTCGAAACCCACGTCGGGGACTAAAACAGAGCTCCCCACTGGCGACCGCATCTTTGCCAGCCCAATTGCAAAGAAAATTGCTCTGGAGCGCGGCATCCCCTTGGGACAAATCAAGGGTTCAGGGCCCGGTGGTCGCATCATACGTGAGGATGTCGAAAAATTCAAGCCCGCTGCTGCTGCTACGACAAGCACCTCGACTGCGGCTCAACCCTCTACTGGTGTCCTGCCCGCAGACTACACCGATATTCCAGTTTCGAATATGCGCCGCACAATTGGTGCTCGGCTGACACAGTCCAAGCAAGAGGTTCCTCACTACTACCTCACCGTTGATATCAACATGGACAAGGTTCTCAAGTTGAGGGAAGTCTTCAACAAGACTTTGACAGAAAAAGACAAAGCTGCCAAGCTTAGCGTCAATGACTTCATTGTCAAGGCTGTCTCCTGCGCTCTCTCAGATGTTCCAGAAGCTAACTCGGCATGGCTTGGCGAAGTTATCAGGCAGTAAGCCCAGCTTTTTCTCACTGTCATTGCACTCCACCCACACTCGAGTCAGGTACAAGAAAGCAGACGTCTGCGTTGCCGTCGCTACACCCACTGGCCTTATCACCCCCATTGTGAAGGACGTTGGCTCCAAGGGCCTTGCGACCATTTCGGCCGAAACAAAGGCTCTCGCCAAAAAAGCCCGCGACGGTAAACTGGCGCCTTCAGAGTACCAGGTAAGCGGGCCTCCGAAACCTAAGTTATGGTGTTAGCTAATTAATACCCTCCCCTCTAGGGCGGCACTTTCACCATCTCCAATCTTGGAATGTATGATGTCAGTCATTTTACTGCCATCATCAATCCACCTCAGTCATGTATCCTCGCGGTTGGTTCAACACAAGCCACTCTGGTTCCAGCGCCCGAAGAAGAGCGTGGATTCAAGACTGTACAGATCATGAAAGTTACCTTGAGCTCAGACCACCGAGTCGTCGACGGTGCTGTTGGTGCCAGATGGCTGGCAGCTTTCAAGGGCTACCTCGAAAATCCCCTGACTTTGATGCTCTAAGGAGTTTTGATCTAGAGGTTTATAACCAGTATGCTGGGACACCTTTCTTTGTTAGACTTTCAATGCATAATACAACACTTCATTTGCTTTCTTAGGGTTGAGAGTGGGAATTTCAGGGCCAGGAGAGCGCGGGACTGCAGTTGTGCCCTGGCTGAATATATCGCCATCATGTGACATAGGGATGCCCTCACCCTTGGGCGCGTATCTTCCAAGCCCCTTGTTGGTTGTTGTGCCTTTCCTACGCAACCCAACAACCTGTCCAGGCATGGACGACGAATTCTTCGCGTCCGTCCTCAAGAAATGGGCTGACGCGTCTCAGCAAGTCGTCGATCTCAAGAGACGCCTCGACGAGTTCGGGCGAGAGGTACGGCCTTGCTTATTCGGCAGCCTGTGTGTTGAACCTGATCGTGCACCCTCCGTTTGAAGCGAAGCGAAACTCAAGTTGAAATAACAAACGCGCAAGACAGGGATACCGAGAAGCTTATCACTCAAGAGCTATTGTCTCCAGTATCAAAGCACTTTCCTGAGAAAGTCCTCAGGCTTCAGGAAGCCGGGGACAGGCTGGAGAAAGCTCGGTCGGAATATCAGAAGCTTAAAGAGGAGGTGCGAATGTCGGAATCTATCCGTGTTCCCCAACTTAGTTTGCTAATATTTTTTATGAGCGTATAGCTGCATTCTGCGAATGCTCGCCAAGTGTCACTCGAACAGGAGGTCGAGAGCATCAAGCGGGAGCGAAATCAACTGCAATCCCAAATACAAACAAGCCACGCACAATACGCTGAATGTATCTCAGAACTTTCGCGATTGCGTTTTGAGAAGGAAACAATGACTAATAGAGTACGCTATCCACCCCGCGGACAAAACAACTATTCTGAGCATATGTAGGTCTTTGATCTCACTATAAGACTGCAACAATCCGAAAAGGCCAAAGCCGAAATGGAAAACCAAGATGTGAACTTTATATCCTCTCTTTATCTTCTACAAGATGTGACCGTATGATAGGTGGGAACGCACAACGAAGAACCCCAGCAAGTTGGAAGGCTTCATAAAAGGATGTCTTCCCTGGAGACACAGGTAAATTTCTTCATCTTTGGATGACCACATTACCTCATCAAATTAGATCCAAGAGCTCCAATCATTTGCTCGTAACCTTGAATCCAATAACACAAGTCTCCGCGACGAATTGACCGTTGCTCGCGACGCCCTCCAGCGGACCAAGGAGAGTAATAAGAACCTCCTGGCCACAATAGCCTCTCTGTCCCGAATTGTGAGTGGTCTCTCGGATAAACCTTGCTGTCCTTATCCCTAAGTCTCGGAAATCAGGCAGCGAAATGTCGTCGGAATTTCTGAAGCACCACAACAACACGAACCCTCCAGTCCACAAACAGCCAAGAATATTTTTAGAGAGTCCTTGTCTGAAGCCTCACGGATTACGGTCAAACCAACTACCAAAGAAGAGCAGAAGTGTGAAAATGAGTCTCTATTCAATGATGACACCATCGTCGCAGAGCTAAATAAACCACTAATCTCGGCTCCGCCCCGTCGCTTGGAAGCCCTGGCCCCGCTACCAAATATTGTTATTGATGACAAAATCAACGACGGAGAAAATAAGTTTACGCGCGGCCTCACGAGTGCTGCCATTGGGAACAGTATCCAATCGCTGATTGCACGGTACGCTAGATAGTGACCCCAGGCAATCCTACGCTGATAAATCATTAGGACACCGCATAACGGTGTCGAACCAGCTAAGGGACGAAACATTGAAGAATATCTATGCCCACGACTGGACCATAATCCCTGGTGCCCCTCAACTCCTGGGCAACACGGTTTTATGTTTGTAGGACTCGGCAGAGAAAGGCATACATATACATCACCCCAGCTCCGGCATCTGTTTGTTGGACTTGCTAAGCGCAAGCACGAGGAACCACGCTATTTTCGGTACCTCGGTGTCTACAAAGTTAGCAGGGCAGACCCCTTAAGTGCCGACGAATGGCAGGTTCTCCAGTGCATCCGTGAGTCTAATGATGCGTGCGTCCGACTTGACTAACCGGGCGCCTGCAGATCAAGGCCGGCTATGTTGATGCTACCAAGGACAAAAACAAGGACCCACGGACAAAAGAGGAAATTCTTGCAGCGTACAACTCTGGGGAACTATCGGTTTCCTTGCGTGCAGCTTCAGTGCGTGGATTTTGACAAGGAGCTGTACGCTGGGCTTCTCGCGTTTCGGGCCCAGTACACTGTTGGGCAAGACCGACTTTCCAAACGCAATCGTGACTGACGATCACGAAAGCAGCAGCGCCCCTCCGCAGAGAAGCAAACGATATTCTAAGCGACTGACACAATAAAATTTCCCCATCCACAAACTCACCATGCACTCTCTGCTTGTTATGATCCGTTTTTCGTTACGATCCTCCTGCTACACTTTACGAATCCCAATAACGACACTCCTTATTATACCTATTCATCGACCTTCTTTGATTCAAGTTAACTTACTTTGCTGTATTATGCATCTTTACATTCACTGTTCTCGCCCCACGAACTCTTGATACCTGCTGTATTTTATGATTTCAGTGTATCTTACAATTGGATTTTAATGCTCCATCAACTGTGGCGGTACACATGGGCGATCTCCCGGACAGTTATCCGTTTTGAGAAAGAGCCCCTCACACTCACCACATCCACTATGCCAGGAAGAGTGCGCAAGCAGACGCCACTGAAGAATCCAGGTTTGCACAAGTTTCATGTGGGGTTTCAGTAATTCATTCCCGTCTTAGAACGACCCTATCTCGCCCTCGGCCTGGAGGGATCTGCAAACAAGCTCGGAGCTGGAGTTATAAAGCACACGGAGGATGGTTCCGCGTCTGTGCTATCCAACGTTAGACACACATATATCACCCCGCCAGGGGAAGGCTTCCAGCCCCGCGATACGGCTCTCCACCATCGTGAATGGGTACTCAAAGTGATCCATGATTCTTTGGTAGAGGCCAAGGTATCTATCCACGATATTGATTGTGTCTGTTTCACCAAAGGTTGGTGCTCAACGGCGTTCACCAACACCGCCTGCCTCATTCATATGGTGAAACAGGCCCTGGGATGGGTGCACCACTCCAATCCGTTGCCCTGGTCGCCCGAACTCTGTCACTTCTCTATGAAAAACCATTGGTAGGTGTCAACCACTGTGTCGGACGTAAGCTTTTGGTTCCGTCTGCTTGCACTCTCAGACGATTGATACACCACCGCAGATATTGAAATGGGACGCGAGATCACTGGCGCGAGTAATCCTATCGTCTTATATGTGTCTGGTGGGAACACGCAAGTTATTGCATACTCTCGCCAGTGTTATCGTATCTTTGGCGAAACACTGGATATTGCGGTCGGAAACTGTCTGGATCGATTTGCACGGGTCATCAATCTCAGCAATGACCCAAGCCCTGGGTATAATATCGAACAAGAAGCAAAAAAGTGTGTGGTATTCTTGCTCTGGTAAATGTCGAGCAGCTGAGGCGAATGATCGCCAAAGGGGAGAGCGGTTGGTATCCTTACCCTATACTACGAAAGGCATGGACATCAGCCTTTCTGGGGTTTTGACATCGGCAGAGGCGTACGTTCTCGACAAAAGATACCGCCCGGACGGCCAGCAGCGGGTCTCGACTGACACGGATATTATCACACCTGCCGACTTGTGTTTCTCCCTACAAGAGACGGTGTTCGCCATGCTTGTCGAAATTACAGAACGAGCTATGGCTCATATTGGCAGCAAGGAAGTCCTGATCGTTGGTGGTGTTGGCTGTTAGTAAAATGTCACTGATGTCTTTCCTTTCCGTCCAGTAACATGTTGTACAGGCAACGAGAGGCTACAAGAGATGATGGGGATTATGGCAAAGGAAAGGGGCGGCCGAATTTTTGCGACGGATGAGAGGTATGTGTCTCCTGAAACCCATCGAAACTGATATTATACTTAAGTGGCGATCGCTAGGTTTTGTATTGATAATGGGATCATGATCGCACAAGCTGGTCTCCTGGCATACCGCATGGGGCAGACGACTCCATTGTCAAAAAGTTCTTGTACACAAAGGTACCCAAGTGTCTATACTCGGTTTATCATCTAACACGATCTTTAGGTTTAGGACAGACCAAGTGCATGTTGCATGGCGCGCATAATAGATAAACAAATTCAGAATGAAATTATACTCGCCGCTCAACACTCGCCCACCGTTAAGTTTGAACATGTCTCAACACTAACCTCCAACCTTGAGGGTCGTCCCTTTGCAACTCCTCTCCCAGCTTATCAAAATGAGCCCACCACCAACTATTCACGACGCCGTACTGCTGAGCTGTTTCCGGCGAGGACACCCTCGCCTTCCACGGTTTGTCAGCCAGGATATAGTGCAAGCACCTGACTTCGTTGTCGTCCCACAACTGCCGGTGAACGTTGCGCAGGGTCTTCAGCGCATTGTAGTACCATGGCAGGGGCTTCCAACGCCCGAAGAAAAAAGCGTTGAGCAGATCTTGATCGCAAAACGTGAATTCGGCTAACTTGTCTGTTGTGTAAAAGTAGTGCAAGATCTCTTCAGAGAGCCTCCTAGAAGGTCTTAGGACAACGGTCCCAGAGTTGAACTGATTATATGGACGGGGCGACTGGGAGGTGACTTGTGGCGGGGGGGCCCTTGGATGGGACACAAAGGTATGTGCACAATTTTCTGGAACCCTGCCAAAAAATCATAAGTTTTTGGCTCAATATTCTCTTCGTTGATAATTACCAATCTGCAGGATAGTGCTTGAGTTTGCGAGGATTACAAGCACAAACATGAGCTGCCGCTATCTGACCAGCAGGCAGGTCGATCTCGAATAAGTCGTCCATGTTTTTCTTGATAACCATGTCAGAATCCAGCAAAACCACGACCTGTCGACCTATCAATACTCATCTAGGAACGTAGATGACTGCCTCACATCAAATTCAACCAGCTCGAAGCATCTTTAGACCTGACATGAGGACAGATAGGCGGTCGTTGTCAAGCTTCTGCTTACCTTAATTTTGCCCAGATGTCGGCGAACCTTGCATCCTGCGGATTGAGAGTGTACCTGCTAGCCTCAGGATGCAGAGGCTGAACCTCCCTTGTCCTTATGCCTCGTTTGTGGAGGACATCTCTGCATTCTCTCGGCAGGTTAGGCGTGACCATTGCGACCAGCGGATACTTCGACTTCACGGCCCGGAGACCATAGTCCAACACCAACAATCCCGGAAGGTAGGTCGGCTGCGTGAGTAGGGTAGCATATGCACGTCGGGAGGACATCCTCTTGATGTTGGTGGATGTGCTGGTCCTGGAGTGGGTTGAAGGTGGACAGGATGGGACCGGATGCTGCTGGAGCGACCTGGGAAGAATAGAAGCGCTAATTATTGCTTCCGCTAAGTATGTAAACATTGTTGGAATATTATAAAGCTGCTTGGCATCGAATGGCTTCTACTTTGATACATCATGTATATGCCCGTGATGACTCATGAGTATAGGCTATCTTCCGATATCCTACTCCGAACACTACTAGAGCCCCGATATATGCTGGGAAAAGACTTTTGGGACTGGCGTGCTCGGGGCCTTTATCTCGCATCGATAAGAATCATAAGATACCCAGAGTGCAAGCAGACTAGTAGGTGTATTTGTGGCTGGAAGCCCTGCGCGAGAACCGCCCGGCCGATGGGACTTGAGTAGATCTGAACGCGCAAGAGGCGCAAGCAGGGATTGGCTACCCAAAATACACTAAAGATCGCAACAAAGTTCATCTTCGGCGATTCGGTAATTGGCGAACGGGGGTATTGAATAACCAAAAAAGCTATGCGGACAGAGCGGGGACGGGTGACATGATTTTCATGAAATTATAATGATCTGATTTCGATGCCTCTGCGGTAGTCTACAGTTTGGTTGCGATAAAAGTATCGGCCGAAGAAATGATTGCGCGGCACTAGCGCTTGCCCTGTGTGGCAGAACTCACTCGCGGGAACAAAAGGGATTCTACGGGCGTTGCGCAGCCCTAGGAGGCCATCGGGAAAACATACAAGGAGTAAGTATGTTTTCGATCACACGGAGTTAACCTGCTTCAATCTTCTCTCAAGCGTGTTCCCCGTATTCCTTTCCATTCTTTCCATGTTTCGAAAGGTGGCTTTGAGAATTAACGGGGATTGAGAATTCGGGGTACAAACTATCATACCCGACTGGGAAATCGGGGTTACAAAGTATTCACATCGAAACATCGACATATCTCAGGAGCAGTTTCCACCCTTCCGGGTCCATGGACTCCATGGTGCGAGCCATCTCGTCAAACTGTTGCCACCACCAATCGTTGAGCAGCCCAAAGTGCTCGACATATTCGTCTGGTGTCCGTCTGGACTGCCATGGTTTATCAGATAGGATATAATGCACACATCGCACTTTTTCATCATCCCATAGATCCGGGTGGACATAACGCAACGTACGCAGTGCATTATAGTACCACGGTATAAGTTTCCATCTCCGATCAAAATAGGCGGAGAGCAAGTCTTGGTCTGGGAACGAATATGTCAAGATCTTGTCATTCGTGGAGAAAAAGTCAAAGAGTGCATCGGATAGCTTCTTCGAAGGATTGAGAACGACCGTTCCTGAATTGAGCTGAGTGTGAGGGCGAGGCGCATCCTTTGTTCCATGAGGGGGTAGGGTGCTAATACTCTCGTATTCGGAATAAGCGCAATTCTCCGGTTTCCTGGAGGATTTAAGTCATCCTCAGTGCATCCCAAGCGGAGATCAAATTACCAGTCTGCAGGATAGTGCTTGAATTTTCGGGGATTACATGCACAAACGTAAGTGGCGGCAATCTGATCGTCTTCCAGGTCGCGCTGGAAAAGGTCGTCCATGTTCCGCTTGATGATCATGTCACAATCCAACAGCACGACCCGCTGGGGACGTCAGTAAATATACAAGTCTTGGAGCTGATCAGCAGACGGAATCTCACGCGAAATTCGAAGAGCTGGAAAACTCTGGGCAATTTACCAAGTTAGCACAAGTCTCCATACTCCGATGACAGAATGGAATCAATACCTGAGCTTCGTCCAGGTGTCTGCAAATCTTTCGTCATGGTTGTGCGGAGCCGAAGCGAGGTTGGCAGAAGCAGGTCGCAAGGGATCGACATCTCTCATGCGAATGTTCCGCTTTCGAAGCACATCTCTTACCTCTTTCGAGAGTCCAGGAGTCACCATCACAACAAGGGGATACCTGGAACCAGTTGAGCGCAGGCCGTGGTCCAGGACGAGAATTCCAGGTAAGTAGGCAGGTTTAGTGAGTAAAGTTACGTAGGCATAGGAGGAATCCCTGTTCATGGCGTGATGAACGATAACGATAAAACCATTTGACTGAGGGCATTTCACCGACTTAGTGCCCCACGTGATGCCAGGTCTGCATTTCTAACCTGGTCATACAGTGCACACTCGGCGTTTCGGACTCAGCATTGGGACTAGGACCTAAGGCCTAAGGGATTTAAGGCTGACCAACAATCCAAAAAAATGCCTTTCCTTTTGATCTAGGCGAGATGGGACAAAGGCATTGGACCAAGTACATTATAGAACAGAGCAAGGACAGAGAACGGATAGCTCAAACACTTCTGTGACCCGACTAGCGGAGGCGGCTATGGTAATGCAGATGAGTGTGACATTGCGCTACAAGCCTCAAATCGGGATCAACGCACCGAGCTTCACGTTCACTTTCGAGCAGTGCAAGTATATCCTCCTCCCGCACAGGCCCCTTCACGTTCCGAATAATCGTTCGGGTGGTATCATCCATGAATTCAACTCGAACTTGGGTGACACCACCACGGGAACCAGTTCGTCCTAAAACCTGTAGACCGCCAAAGTGAGGTGGTTGTGCCCTACCGTGGTAGATAGGACTCACCTTGATGACTTTGGCGAGTTTGACGGGTGCTTTAGCAGAGTCCTGCGATATCGTCAGTGAAGAGTTCAGCGATTCTGGGAGATTATGCTCTGCTCACCATTTTGTAAGGAGGTATGCGAGCGAACCGATAGTGTGTTGATCCAGGCGAATAGAGTTTTCGCCCATCCATTGTTGGGACTCCGACATAAAATATAAACATTGCCGAATAATAAGGTTCGGTGCCGGACTGCAATTTTAACCGTGCTAATCACGTGTGCTTGACGATGCCGAAGGTTTCACGCACCGATCAGATGATTGCATCGAGCTTTTGTTTTGTGTTTAATCCTCAGGCTCTCCCAGCTCACTATACTTGGACGTTTCTGAGGGAACAACACCATACGCGAATCCTAGTGGGGGCATCTCAGTAGTGAAGGGCTGGCATATTATCTTGTCAGCCATCACCTAAATGTTCAAAGTTTATGAACAAACTTTGTGCCAAATATGCCGGATATTGCTCTAATCAATTATGTTTGCCACACTACTGTTTTGAACCCTCCTATCATGTCAGAACCTCGTATCTGAAAAAAAATTACGAGGAAGGTGGGAAAGTCAATAAGAGGAGTATACTGTAAGGGATCCTCCCTTTGGTCCTACTTGTGGGATTCACTGAGTCTATCGACTTTCAGTTGTCGTCGGTTTTTGTAAAAACTTCGTGCATCTACTATACAGTGCCTTTTTACCTCCCAATAAGCCGTTGGTTGGATGCTGCTTAGTTCCTTGCAACATGATATAAGTAATCTATATTAATATGAAGCTGTACTAAACCTATATTCATGAAGCTTGTGCTGTGTTTGTTTTGGTGTGCTGTATGGCGACTAAGGGCTTTAGTTTGTCGTTCGCTCGCCTTTCCGCGAAGAACATTCTCAATGAAGTATTCACCAGCCTGATTTAGAAATGAAATGCTGTCCAACGGAGGAAACAATAATGACTTGCCTTGTAGCTACTCCTTACCAGGGGCCCACTCGCGACGTACAAGAAACCCAAACTGTCCGCTACCTCCTTCCATCTGTCAAACTCGGCTGGCTCCACATAACGATCGACTTTCATGTGCCGCTTCGTAGGGCGCATGTACTGCCCGAACGTCACAACATCGACGTTAACTTTGCGTAGTTCTAACCACAGAGGCTGTGAGATCCACCATTGAGAGCTCAAACTCGCATACCTTTCAAGGCGGCCAAAACTTGGTCCTCCGTTTCACCCACACCAAGCATGATGCTGGTTTTGGTTACACGAACACCTTCTCTTTTGGCGTGTTGAAGCACGCTGAGACTCTGGCGGAATGTGGCCCGGCGGTCGCGAACATACGGCGTGAGCTCTTCAACCGTTTCAACATTATGTGCGTATACATCGAGACCTGATTTGGCGACCAGCGACACATGTTCAAGATTACCCGCAAAGTCACCCGTCAAGGCTTCTACGAGGATGTGGGGAGCCCTATAAGAGTTGAGTATCTAGTTAAAAAGCATAGGAAGTGTATTTACTTCTGTTTGATTTTATGAATCGTTTCCGCAAAATGGTGTGCTCCACCATCAACAAGATCTGCCAGTACGGGTGAGTAAAACGGAATGAATCAGAACTGTTCCGCACCATCTCTATCCACACTTGTAAGAACAATATACCCTAAACCCCACCGACTGATTGCCTCAGCGGTATTCTCTGGCTCATGAGGGTCTAGGGGAGGGGGTGTCCGGGAGGTTTTAACAGAGCAGAAACGGCACCCCCGAGTGCAAGTATCACCCATCAGCTGGAGTAGACTTAGCACCGGAACTTGGCCACAAGTCAGAGGTCTTACCATGATAGTAGCCGTGGCTTTGCTGCGATTTTCTACTTCTGTTGCATTCGGACTACCACCCCAACAGTCACCAATGTTGGGACATCTAGCCTCTTCGCACACAGTATGCAATTTCAGCCCACGAAGGTCTTTCTTGATCTTTGCATAGGAGCCTCCCGATGGGATCGAGGTCTTTAGGTAGGATGGGAGCCTAGGTCTATAGAAAAAATATAAATATGTGCGTCATACGATTCCGCTGAACGTACCCTTTGGGATTCCCGAGCACTACACGTTCAGATGGCTCACCCGTAATAAAATCGGCCAAACTCGGTCCATTGGCAAGCTTCTGGCTGAGTTTAGACCGTTGGGTTAGTGCGGAAGATGAGGCTGCTGTTGCGAGCGAGCGGGAAACACGGTGAACGCTCTTTTGTAACACCCGCAGCGAAGCCGACATTCCCAGTGAAGCTTGAAGTGACCGAGGAGGAGTAAGTGTTGTAAATAATGACCCAACTGGGGTCAGGTAATAGTTAACTATTTGCAATTGGCCCGTACTATTTGGCGTCATCTCCGGGAACAAATACACTCTCTGCCATCCACTGTTCGATGAACGCGCTGTCCCGACGTGAAGAAGAAACCCTGCTGAAGACCACCAAGGCACGCGCCTTGAAGGAATGTGACTCATTCGTCAAAGGTACGGTTTTTCTAAATCTTTACCCCCCCGGTGCTCATTCAAGGCGAAGAATTTGCTCAATGTGCCTCGGGTCGCACCGTATCGGTGGCATGGGCATGTAAAGACAAGCTCAAGGTTGTTCAGGATTGTATGATCCAATTGTGAGTCAAGGCTTCAGCGTATCTTGAACTGTCGAGCTAAATCTTCCTAAAGCACTGGTCCAGAGCCCATGGAGAAAGTTCGCAAAGAATACATGCGCTTACGAAACCAACAGCGAGCTGAACAACAGAGCCAGCGAGAAGCGGGAGTGACCACCTTCTCATGATTTCTGACATTATAGTTGCCCCCTCCGCTCGTGCACCACGTACACTTAGTCTAACATGTTATTCGTACGTTTTCAAGCCTATGTATTTGCGACACAATATAATAAAATAATAGCACCAAGAATACTATCGAATGAGCTAGTTATTCTCTCAGTTGAAAAGTGGGCCCCAACATGTGTGATTACTCATTTCTTGCCATTTACATTAAGCCACTGTGTTCTGGCACCCAAGAAAGACGATACCAAGCTGTGGATAGGTCAACGATACTGCCTGGCGTAATTAAACAATTAGGGCATACCCTAGTATACCCAAGGCACCCTCGTTGATATTCAAAATACCAGCACCTGTGGCAGGTATCCAAACATCACACAGATCAATAATGAATTGCTGACGAGCAATGGCGCGGGCACTAAGTGAGGTTAAGCTTTGTATAACAGGGGTTGGTGCAGAACAACTTGCGTCGCCACTGCGCTCAGTCTGGTCTCACGAGCAGCTTCCTCGCCCAAGTCTTTCTCACCCCAGGGTGACAATCCTTGCAACCTTTGCGCTTCCTTGTTGAGCCTTGTTATCTGTTTATCGTCATAGCGAGTGTCTTGGATTTCACAACCAGAAAGACTTGCCTTAAGGACACCATTGATGATACTCAAGACGATGCCGGCAAACCAGAGCTGGAAAGACCTCTTAGCGGTTCTTTGTGCAGTCTCTGAATTCGGTCTAATGAGCTTGATAGTACTAGCCTAGTGGTTTATATGTATTTGTCAAGGATATGGTTATCTCGAAAATCGAGCAGTGACCTACCCAAACTAACATATCATAACTGAGGTATCCAAAGTAGCTAATTTGTCGTGCAATAGCTGTAATGTTTTCCGCCAACGGTTCAGAGATGGTGGCTGCCTTCAAAGCGGCCTGTAGATGGTCCATAGGCTTGCCGAGACGCATTACTAACGCCGATGTATGTTAATAATGAGATTCTCCTGTAATACGATCCACCCACATTTTCTAGCAGTACCGAGATGTGCTTTCAGACCAGCCCAGCGAGCAGCTTCATCTTTGTCGCCCTTTCTGAGGAGATACCATGCGTAGAACCTTGCAAAGTATTGAATGGCCCGGTAGGCCTATAGCATGTAAGAACGGGGTTGATGGAGCAATTTAGACCATTGTCACCTTATCCCGACCCAACGTAGTACTCCCATACTTCAGACTTTGGGAGACAGTAGGGTGGAAAATGACTTGAGAAGCAATACTGGCCATTGTACGCGTTGTGGTGGTGGGCGTCGGGCGTAAAGAAAGACTGCTTATCTCCACTAGTGACCACTGAACGGGTACCGGATACCCGGTTGCCACGTGATTTTGGACCTGGAGAAACAGGGAGAAACCTGCTGGGCGTCTCAGGTGCTTATTAGCAGACGAATGAGTATGGTAGTGCACAGGTATCATTGGTGTAGTCCATGATGATCCCTGGCGTGCGGCCTACAGGTCTAGAGTCAGGAGTACTCGCATTTATGTGAGGGATTTGAACCCTGTTTTTCGAGTAATTTTTTTGTGTGTGGCCACAGAACGAACACGCTAACCAGAAGTCCCCAGCGTTGGTTGAGGGTTTCTGGCCCCCTCTCTTGGTGTTATGTGATTCAACGGGAGAAATCGGACGGCAAATGCCGCTCGAGGGGCTGGCCCGATGGATACGCTTCCTAGTTGCAATTGAGTGCGTTGGTTGTGATTGACTCCTCGTTGCCAGACTGTCCCGGCTACTACTACCCTGACACACATCTTCTGATATTATCCATGTACACGACTGCCGCTCTCCGCTTTCCCTCCCAGGTGAGAATCACAATCCATCCTCACCCACGTGATATTGAATGAATTCAGCTGCTTCATCACGCTTCTAGACGTGGAGTACCAAGTCTAAGGCTGCTTTCGTCTTCTGCTGCTCTCATGGTCAGTGGTCATTTTTCGGAAACGTAGTATGTCGCTTAGTGGTGTTGGACAGTCCTCGCAAAAGTATCGTATAGAACGAGATACATTTGGAGATCTTCAAGTTCCAGCTGATCGTTATTGGGGTGCTCAGACCCAGAGGTAAGGGACCAAATGCATGTGCTGAATACATTGGTATCGTAATTGGACTTCAAATAGGTCCCTCCAGAATTTCGACATAGGTGGACCAACTGAGCGATTACCGCCCCCTCTCATTAAAGCCTTTGGTACCATCAAGAAAGCTGCTGCTATTGTGAACATAGAGTATGGAATGGACTCTACGGTTGGAGAAGCTATCCAGAAGGCTGCTGATGATGTGAGAGTATTCGTTGTGCCTGGGGAGGTCGTTTTTTCTGACCGTCTATCAATATAGGTCATCTCCGGGAAGCTGGTCGACCATTTCCCCCTGGTGGTTTTCCAAACCGGTAGCGGTACTCAGAGTAATATGAATGCTAACGAGGTAAATTTCTTCGCTTGGGTGGTCACTGGCGAGTGCGCTGACTACCATTGAAGGTTATCTCGAACCGCGCCATTGAAATCCTTGGCGGTGAGCTCGGTTCTAAGAAGCCGGTGCACCCCAACGACCATGTTAATAAGAGCCAGAGCAGCAACGATACGTGCGTTTAGCCCCACAAAAACATCTTACCGGCCTGTCCGTTCACTTGGATTCTTAGGTTCCCCACGGCAATGCACATTGCTGCAGTCACAGAGCTTCATTCCTCTCTGATACCTGCGCTTATAGAACTACGGGACGCTCTGGACGCGAAAGCTAAAATCTTTGACGGGATTATTAAAATTGGCCGTACTCACTTGCAGGTACGATATGATGGACGATGTCGATACTTTAGGGCATGACCTCATCCAATATTAGGATGCCACACCTTTAACTCTTGGGCAAGAATTCAGCGGATATGTTCAACAGATCTCGAACGGCATTGACCGAGTGAGAGATGTTCTACCCAGATTGAGCCTTTTGGCCCAAGGGGGAACTGCAGTCGGAACCGTTCGTCCAAGTTTTCATGGGAGCATGCATTTTATTTAATGGCTTGCGTCACAGGGTCTTAATACTAAAAAAGGGTTCGATGTCAAATTCGCTGCAGCGGTCACCAACCTTACTGGATTTGAATTCAAGACTGCTCCAAACAAGGTCAATTACTGTCGGAAGTGTTGAGCGACGACTTATTGAACTGTTTATTTTCTAGTTTGAGGCATTGGCTGCCCACGATGCTCTTGTAGAGGCACATGGAGCTTTGAATGTGATTGCATGCTCACTGATGAAGATTGCCAACGACATTCGATATCTAGCATCCGGACCGCGGTGTGGTCTGGGCGAGTTGAGCCTGCCTGAAAATGAACCCGGTAGTAGCATCATGCCTGGAAAGGTCAACCCTACGCAATGTGAAGCGTTGACAATGGTAGCTGCACAGGTGATGGGGAACCAGACGGTTGTCAGCGTTGCTGGCGCCAGTGGACAATTTGAGGTAAGTCTTCAACGGATGCTGTGTCAATGGTGGCCTGATGAGTTCTTTTTTTCCTTTTTTCTTTTTTAGCTCAATGTGTTCAAGCCTGTGATCATTAAAAATGTACTGCAGAGCATTCGTTTGATTAGTGATGGTGGGTGACAGCTGGCGTTTTATGTGAGAGATATCCTGATGGTCCGCGACTAGGCGCACGGTCGTTTACGAAGCACTGTGTCGTTGGTATTGAGGCGAATGAGAAGCGCATAAACTCATTGCTGAACGAGTCGCTGATGTTGGCGACGATTCTTAATAGTCACCTTGGATATGACAGTGAGTGGAACAAAGGAGCCCGGACCGGCGACGGTGACTGAAAGTGTTTGACCAGACGTTGCCAAGTGTGCGAAGAAGGCCCACAAGGAGGGCACGACGCTGAAAGAGGCGACCGTGGCGCTGGGATTCCTGACGCCGGAGGAGTTTGATGCCAAAGTGCGGCCAGAGTTGATGCTGTACCCTGACGAGGCGTAGATAGATATACACATGTACACTTGCCGAGATATTGAGTCCATATGAGCCCTGACCAGGAGTCACCCACATCACATTGCCTGGCCGAGTTTCTCCCCCGTTCTGCCCACGCTGCCTCCTTCCTGTCCACCCCTGTCCACATCCCAGACTCAACGCCAGCCCACCTTCCATTTTAGTCACTGTTCTCTTCTTGTCGAGGCGCCTGTCCCGCTGCTGTCGTGGCTCGCTCAGCATCCCACGAGGTTCCCCCCGCCGCTCTTTCCCTTCTAGCCCACACTCTCCTCCATGTCCCTCAGTCGCATCCTCAACGACGATCCCGTCCCCGTTCAGAACACCCGCATCCTCCACTCCGCTTTATCAGCCAGGTCTTCTGGTGAACGGACGTTCGACGACGATCACCCGCTCCCCGTCTCAGACCACGACCCGCCCCCCTCTTCGCGCCATCGCACCACCCCCCTCTACCACACAGACACCTCTCGCTCACCACGGAACCATCATCCCCAACCAGGGCCGTTCCAATCATCAACCCGTGATTGGGATTCGTACTCGGGTGAATGGCCCCGCGACCAAGTCCCTGCCAGTCACGGGAGCCCCCTCTATCACGACCGCCAAGGCTCCAGATACATGTCTCCAGATCCTCCCCGCCCACTAGCCCCCTTCCGTGAGCCAGAGCCGGAGACGCTCACCCGGAAGCGCAGGAAAAATGCCAACGACGATTCGTCCTACTCCTCTGTTGCCCCGCGACGCGTAAGTCATCCAATCGTCATTCTTACTTCTCTACCCACCGACCAATCTTAACATCCCAGGGTCCCCCGCGCAAAAGTTCCAAGCGTGCAAAACAGCTGCGTGGTGGTTCACCCACTACTGATCCCAACTCAAATCACTATGAGGAGGATCGTCATCTCGTCTCCTCCGACCTTGAGGAGTGTGAGGATATCTGGAAGCCCGAACTAGAAGAATATATGCTTCAAACTAAAATGCATCAGCAACAGTTCGGAGAATGGTTCGAAACGACTATTATTGTACGTTTGTGTATGCACTTTTCAAATCCCTCTTCCCATCTCACAATATATGTAGGAACGCAACAATATAGCTGCACAACGTTTGTCGCATCACTACGCCACCCGGGTTGCCACTATTCCTTTACCCCTACCTTCTCCGCCGCTTCCCCAAATCAACATCACACCTACTGGAGATGTGCATGGGGGTATGTCGCCTCGGGAGAACGGCCGTGACCATGACGAACAGGGCCGGCTCAGGGACGAGCGAAGACGACGCTTGGACGCTGAGGATGCTGCTCTTGAGCTTGAGCGGTCCATATTCGAGGATCCTGCCTACCCCTTCAATGAGTCGGCATCGACAGCATTCCCTAGGCGAAAGGGTAAGGCCAAGGCCAAGGACCCAGCAAAACGCTTAGGACCTGCCGCGGAATCAGACTCCGGGAGTGACTTGGAGATCCCGAGGAAGGGAGATTCTAGCGCACCTGCACACAAGAAGCGAAAGGTTGACAAAGATGCTGCAAGTATTGCTGATGACATCGAGAAGGCACTGGTAAACGACATACCCACGATAACTCTCAAAGTTGGGGGCTTCAAAGTCAAGAGCAAAGGGAAGCAAACTCGAGAACCTAGTCCGGACAGTCTGTCGGCTACACCCAAACCTGCACGCAAAAGGGCCGCCCCCAAGAAGAAACCCGGCTTAGTTTCTGAACTTGAAGCAGAGCTTGCTTCATACCCTCCTTCCGTTGCTGGAGATGCCACGCCTGCTATGTCTCGTCCCACATCACCTGCGCCCACCATTTCCTCAGTTGTATATGAACTAGACGAGCTAATTCCACCATTGAAAAAGGCCAAGAAAGTCGACGATGCTTCCATGATGAAGCGCGTAAAGTCACTGGAGGAAGCACAAAGGAAAGTCTGGACCAATATTGCTAAACGCGACGTCGCTAAAGTAAGTCAATGCTGCGGGTTGCACTGGTTGAGTATTTAATAGGTCTGCTCAGGTATACCGTTACATGACGCTGGGATACCAAGCTCGACAAGCACAGCTAGAGCGCACGGCTCGAACTGCCTCAATACAGGCTCGTAAGCCGTATATGAAGAACCCTAAGGCCCAGAAGGATATCCAGACGAAGGCCAAGCGCCTTATGCGTGAGATGCAGGTACTGTGGAAGAAGAATGAGAAAGAAGAGCGTGATGTACGAAAACGCGAACAAAAGGAGGCAATGGATCGTTTGAAGATCGAGGAAGAGAAACGCGAAGCTGCTAGACAAGCCCGCAAACTCGAGTTCTTGATCAGCCAGACGGAGTTGTATAGTCATTTCGTGGGCAGCAAGCTGAAGAGTAGGCGCATGCATGCTGGGACTCAACTAATTACTGACCTGCGTTGCAGCCATGGAAATCGAAGGGGATGGCGAACAACTGCCAATCCCTGCCGGAGCACAAGCCCTAGATGGTGATTTGGCCAGCCTCCCGGAAATCAATTTTGACGATGGTGTGCTCACTCGATAGACGAGCTTTCTTCCAACTGATAAACTTTTTAGAGGATCACACGAATCTCCACCGTCATGCCAGGGCCAATGCTCAAGAAGCAATAACTCTTGCCAAGGAACGAGCCCAGCAATTCGACACTCAAGCCGCCCTAGAAAGAAAAACGAATGAAGCTCTGAAACTTGCAAAGGGTCAGGCACATGTGCGAGATAGCGCAGAGGAGGATGCTGATGCATCCTCATCTGTCCCTTTGGATCGTGAGCCTCTTGCCTCGATACAGCATCTTACTGCCCTCTTACCTATTTGCGCAGTCGACTCTGACGAGCTTAACTTCCAAAACCCGACGTCTCTAAGCAATAACCTAACAATTGGCCAGCCCAAGATGCTGATGGCGCAATTAAAGGAATACCAGCTGAAAGGTTTAAATTGGTTGGCAACCTTATACGAACAGGGGATCAATGGTATCCTTGCGGATGAAATGGGTCTCGGGAAGGTACTTATCGCTTTTATACGCCATGCTCTGTATGGTACTAACCCCGTATAATAGACCGTGCAATCTATCTCACTACTCGCCTATCTAGCCGAAACTCATGACATCTGGGGGCCCTTCCTTGTCGTTGCCCCCGCTTCGACCTTGCATAATTGGCAACAGGAGATCACACGCTTTGTACCTAAATTAAAGGCTCTTCCATATTGGGGAAACGTAAAGGACCGCATGACATTACGCAAGTTCTGGAGCAAGAAAGAGATTAGCTATGACCAAGATGCTCCTTTCCATGTATTAATCACAAGCTACCAGCTGGTGCGTCCGGACCTCTTATTTTATTTCAGTCGCTGACTGCGTTACAATAGGTCACACAGGATCAACAATACTTTCAACGGGTCAAGTGGCAGTACATGATCCTTGACGAAGCCCAGAATATCAAGAACTCTTCTAGTGTGCGGTGGAAAACTCTACTTGGGTTTCATTGTAGGAATCGCCTGCTTTTGACCGGTACACCTATTCAGAACTCCATGCAAGGTCAGCCCGACTGCCTTTTTCACCACTGACGTTACTCATTTATTCCCAGAACTTTGGGCATTATTGCATTTTATTATGCCAAGCTTGTTCGACTCCCATGATGAATTTAATGAGTGGTTCTCCAAGGACATCGAGAACGCCGCAGAAAATAAGGGCAGCAAGCTTAATGAACATCAACTGCGAAGGCTCCACATGATCCTCAAACCTTTCATGCTAAGGCGCGTTAAACGCCATGTGCAGAATGAACTCAGCGAAAAGGTGAACGTGATGCTTCTCTCTGCCAGCTCCAACGCTTACACATATAGTAGATCGAGAAGGATATCTATGTTGATCTTAGTGCCCGACAACGTGCTTTGTATTCTGCGCTGCTTGCCAATGTTTCTATCACGGATCTCCTCGAAAAGGCAACCAACATTGGTGACGCTGATTCCGCCCGTTCACTCATGAATCTTGTCATGCAATTCCGCAAAGTTTGCAATCATCCCGAGCTATTTGAACGTGCGGACGTTGTGGCACCCCTGTCTTTTTCCTGTTTTGGTCAATCCGGTAACTTGGCAAGAGAGGGAGATTTTTTGGACCTTCCCTATTCCGTTCGAAACCCCATTGAAGTGTCCGTTCCGGACTTGTTCTATCGGGATGGCGGTTTTCTTGACGTTCCATGCGAAACATCAGTGTCAAAAACTCACACTGGCGTGACCACTAAACTTTGCAATATCTGGTCCGCAGATTGGATACACAGTGCAGTCTATGATCCAGGTCAGTCTACAAGAGCTAGCTAATAAGTGCATGCGCTGATACGTCTTCTTCGAATAGATGTCTCCTCATTTTCATTTTTGCGTTTTCTTGACTTGTCTGCAGGCGAAGCCCACTCCCTCCATACATCACCCCTTATGCAAAGAACCCTACGAGTCATGGAGGAACAAGCATACCTCAGCGAAATTGCTTCATATGCGCTAGATCCCGATTTTGCCGCCCATACTAGACGAAATCTTCGCGTGTTTGACAAACCATCCCTACTTTGTTTGGACAAGGCAGAGAACTTACCTCACCTGGACGAAATTGCACTTTCAAGTTGGAGTGATACATGTTTGTCTCGAGCAGCACTACAGTGGTTTATACCACCCGCAGTTGCGCCACCTGTCTCAATGTACTGCGCGGATCGCTCGTTCCTAGAGCAACAAGAACGCTTACTTGAAGGCCCGTTGGAGACATTTGCGTTTTACGGTCTACCATTGCGTTATCGCGATTCAGAAGAGGCTTGCAAGATTTACCACTATCTCGTTCCTGCTCTTCCTCCAATTGGACTAGTGGGCATGTCCCCGCGAAACCAAGTACCTGCACCCAAGATGCAAGTACCAGAAGCGAAACGCCTTATTTATGATTCCGCAAAACTGGCTCGTCTTGATTCTTTACTGCAAGAATTGAAAGAAGGAGGGCACCGCGTCTTAGTATATTTCCAGATGACGAGAATGATGGACCTGATGGAGGAGTATCTAATTTATCGCCAGTACAAATACTTGCGCTTGGACGGCTCATCCAAGCTTGAAGACCGTCGAGATATGGTCATCGATTGGCAGACAAGGTACGACCTACTCCGTCCATTCAATCAGATCCGCGCTGAGGTTTATTTTGCGCTACCGTAGATCGGATATATTCGTTTTCTTGCTAAGCACACGTGCAGGAGGCTTGGGTATCAACTTAACAGCCGCTGATACCGTTGTTTTCTATGACCATGACTGGAATCCTTCCAACGACGCCCAGGCTATGGATCGTGCTCACCGTCTCGGACAAACACGACAAGTCACGGTGTATCGCCTAATTACAAAGGGGACCATCGATGAGCGGATCGTCCAGCTTGCCCGAGTGAAAAAAGATGTGAGTACAGGGTGTACGACTGATGCCTTGCCTTTGTTCTTAAATTTTGGGGAATAGGTTCAAGATATTGTTGTTGGTAACAAGACCTTCCAAGATATGGCGAAACCAAGCGAAATTGTCCAACTTCTGTTGAACGACGAGCAACTCGCCAACCTTGACACCTCTACCACCCAGAATCTTTCATCCAGCCAGCTTAATGGAAAGGCCGTGGACGGCAATGTCCGCGATTTGTGGAATGAAGAGGGTGACGATTTCTTTGGGCATTCAGGCCCTATCACCACGAACGAACAAAACGATGACGATTCTGGTGCTATGGTGGTTCAGAGTATAAAGGGCAGAAAGCGGAAAACAGGTACCGGGAGTGGTCGTGGTCGTAAATCCGGGCATAAAAAGAAGGATGCAGCAGCAGCTGTAAGTGCGGCTGTTGACGAGGTGGCTTCCAATCCGTGAACATTTGACTGGCTCGGTGCAGTTGGGCGCTCTTGTAGATCTTCTCTCTATAGTAAATCTGTATAATAGGCCCTGTCTATGGATATCTATTGCGGATCGTTTTCTAGATACGGTATATCTCCAATTCCACTCATGCTTACTTGGGGCAATGTTTTGTGGTACAAAGGGGCTGCCTGTCAGGCATGTCAAGATTAATCACACACTTAACCCAAAAACTACTATGTCGTGCCAATACGTGTTTCATGCACCTAAACCAGCCCTCGTTGGCATCGAGACACCCGAGATTTGGCATTGAACCTTTGACCATTGCCCGGAGATCAAAGAAACCCCATCACCCTGATTACGTTTCGGGATCGGACGCACCGTTCGTCGGCACACTATCGAACTACTTCTACTTCTTTTCTACCACTGCTTGAAAAATGGCCAAAAAAAAAAAGACACAGATGAAGCCGGTGGCCCGCGGTTTCACTACCGTATCCGTTCCTAAGAAAGCTGCGCCAGCAGAGGAGGCTGAAGGAACGGAACATGCCCGACCGACGAATACGCCGCGGGCCAACGTTGCAAGCGGAGAAAGTGAAAAAGTTGAAAATACACATCTGGGCCAAAATCCTACCCAAGCCGACGGGTTCGATCTTGAAAAGGCTAGTGAGCAATCGCTGCAAGATCTAGTCGATCGCCTTCAGGAGAAAACAGAGAAAGAAATTGTGAGGTGTGTTCCCAACATTACTTTGTCAATACGCACCGGGCACCAAAACTAGACCGTAGAACAATCAAAGTATGCCTCAAGCTCCTGATTCGCATATTCACTGATTGTTGGTAAGGGCATAGAAACGGATCGGAGTTTCTCCAGGACCCTGCCTCGACTGGAATTAGACCCCCTACTCAGGGACCACATTCTGGCGTTAGCGGAGTCATCTTTCAATGAAGGTACGAGCTGAATTTAGTTATTGGTTCACTGGGGCCTCTATCTCCTCCATAGAGAAGAAGACACTAGAAGAAACGGAAGCCAAAGCTATCGCTCGTCTGGCAATCACTTACGGAGTACTCAGAAGGTTAGGATTTTCTGAGCAAAGAGTGGAAGATTGCCTGCGTTCTGTCAATGGTATCGATATAGAAGAGGCTTATGACTGGGTAAGTGACTCGGCTCTAGCCCGGTGCCCATGCTGATCTGTACCAACAGCTGTATACTTTTTGCCCCGAAAATGAGCTCTCTGTCAACGGTAAATGTGTATTTAGTGCTCTCTTGGAAGTACTGACATCGAGGGTTAGGCGACTCACAAACATCTGAAGCAAAAACTCCACAGACTCCGCTCAAGAAACCATCTCAGCTGCCAGAGACGCCCCGCACACCTGCCCAGTTTCTGGCCTCCAATAACCCAACTCAAAAGGTCAAGATGGACTCAACCTCCAAACTCGACGCCAACGCGCCTCTATTCTTTCCATCCAAAAATCACTTCCCGGCTGTGCACCCTGCGCAGCCAACTTCAGACTCAGACGCTCCCCCACACAACTCCAAAGACACCATCGACACTAGTGAAAGCCCTCGAGATGATGAGGACTCTGATTCCGACGACCCCACCGTTCAACACATTCGCCTTAAGCTTGAATACGAGCTCATGCTAGGAAGCAGGGCAAGATACACAAATAATCAAATCGAAGCAATCCGCTTCAAACTCGCGAGCCTTGAGAGAGACCCTCTTTTCGACGAGCAAACAGCTGTACAACTATATCAAAAAGAACGAAACAAAGTTCTTCTCGAGAGGCTACGAGGGCCCGTACTCTCACCCTCTCCGCCAGTGGACCTGACGCAATTGCAAACAAGAAAGAAGATACCTCCAGAAATACAGATCACTTCAATACCAGCCCCCGCCAGCTCTTCTAGCTCCGATATTTTTGACGATGTCGGTAGTGATGGGTCCGGAGGCCTCTTTGAGCTACTTGAAGAAGCACCCATGGAGACGACTTCAGATGGGGTGGTTGTCATGCTGAAGGATATGGCACTACCAAAACATTGGGCTGGACGCACACCAAAGGTTCTTCTGAAGGAGGCTGTCGCAAAAATGGATCGCTATGCAGTGATTACCTACAACCTAATATCAGGACATAGTCGCGCGAAGAGGGCATCCATCCAAATCCGATGGGAAGGGAAGAAGTTTGACGAGTGGTCGATGGTCGATGTGGCTTGCGTTGACCAATCCCAGGCTGAACACTACATCGCGTTAACTGCATTACATGCTCTGAGTTTCCCGCCAACAGAGGGGTTTGCAAGCAGTCCTGGTGGTGCAAGCAACCTTACATTCTTCAGACTTCTTCCGCCAAACTTCCGTGATTTATGGAGCGAACTGGAAGAAGTCAGGAAGCGTCGAGAAGACTCTATTAACCGTCAAGTGTGGGCTAAACTGTATTCGATCATTGAGTCAAAGAGTGACCCAAACAATAAGGTCCTCCGAACTCTTCGCCAATGTGGACGGGAAAAAGCTCAAATACTTTTTATAGGCTGCCGACAGGTATACTAAGGCAAGCGCAGATAAGAGGGATGCTGTCCCCGCCAATATGCTGCAGAGAAATGCAGATGTCACTCCTCAACAGCTTATTTCGACTTACCAAATGATGCAGGCAAATCCATGCTATCAGGAAATGCTTGTTTGTCTTTTCACTGTCTTTCCGTACCCAAGACTCATTTCCTACTAAATCCAGCCTCAGCGGCGAAACCTGCCTATTGCTCAGTACAGAGATTGCATAGTCGAGATGCTCGAGCATAATCAGATATTGGTGCTCAGCGGTGAAACCGGGTGGTAAGCAGTGGCATATGTCTTGCGAGTCGCCTTCTCACTTTTAACACTTAGCGGAAAATCGACACAGGTGCCGAGTTTTATTCTTGAGGATCAGCTGTCGAAGGGCAAGCCATGTCGGATTTACTGTACTGAGCCACGCCGAATATCCGCGATATCTCTTGCTCAACGTGAGTTCTGTAAAGATCACCCTCCAATCCTTTACCATGTACAATTAAGGTGTATCTCGCGAACTTGGAGAACCTCTAAATGCCGTTGGAACCCTCGGTTCTCTTGTTGGCTATGCCATTAGGCTAGAAAGTAACATCACTCGAAATACCAGGTTGGCGTACGTGACCAACGGTATAGCCCTTCGCATGTTGGAAGGTGGGACCGGTCAAAAAAAAGAAGGGACGGGATTTGATGAGCTCACTGTAAGCAGTTCTCTACCAACAACCTTACTCTCATGAACCAACAGGACCGCAGCATATTATCATCGATGAGGTACTTGGAAGTCATTCTATCACCCATCTTGAACTTACATTGTCCCTTCAAACTTCTAGGTCCACGAACGTACAATAGAGTCTGACTTTCTTCTTATTGTCCTGAAAACCCTACTCGAGCAACGCCCAGACCTCAAGTCAGTAATATAGCTTCACTTCTACTTGTCTTCTTATCCAGGAAAACCCCACTAGGGTCATTCTCATGTCTGCTACTATCGATGCAGACAAATTCTCACAGTACTTTGGTGGGTGTCCCACCTTACATGTACCTGGCCGCACCTTCCCGGTAGATATCCGTTACCTGGAGGACGCAGTGGAGTACACAAAGTGGACTATTGCAGAAGGATCCCCTTATGCCCGGCGCTGTAAGTCCAAGAAATTCAAACAGTATGGAACCTTCTGATCGGTCACCCAGTGCATGACAAATTCTATCGCGGAAAGCACCAAAATGACTGGTCCGAGGATATCCCAACGGTGGATGACGATGACGTTGAAGACAGTGCAAAGGATATCAAGCTAGAAAAAAAATTTTCCCCAGAAACAGTTGCGACACTCAATCTATTTGACGAGAGATTGATACCGCATGAGCTCATCCTCCGCCTTCTAGAGAAGCTATGTTTCGAAGATCAAAGTTACCAGTCATATTCAACCGCAATTCTTATTTTCGTACCTGGGCTTGGAGAGATTCGTCGGATCAACGATATGCTAAACGATCACCCACATTTCGGATCTGATGGTTTGTTCAGGATATATCCTTTGCATTCAACATTATCCAGCGAAAACCAGAGTGGAGTCTTTGAGATACCGCCCCTTGGAGTCAGAAAAATCGTGATAGGTTGGGTATTTCTATTGTAGCACGACTCTCGCGCTGATTTCTCCGTAGCAACAAATATTGCGGAAACTGGTATCACTATCCCAGATATCACATGCGTCATCGATACCGGGAAGCATCGGGAGATGAGGTCGGTGTGCTGCTTCTGAGATATTGATATCTAATCCTCACCTTACCATCCAGGTTTGACGAAAAAAGGCAGATAAGCCGCTTAGTCGAAACATTCATTGCTAAGAGCAACGCTGCCCAGCGTAGAGGTCGCGCTGGTCGCGTCCAGCAGGGATTGTGCTTTCATCTCTTCACCAAAGTCAGGCACGATAACCAGGTAAATGACTGTATCTGGCTAGCTCCGATGCAATGATTCCTGACTGAAGCTTAGATGGCCGATAATCCCCTCCCAGAGATGATGCGACTGAGTCTTTCGGACTTAGCTCTAAGAATCAAAATTATGGGTGTTAATTTGGGTTCCTCAATCGAGGATGTTTTGTCTCGAGCATTGGACCCACCAGTTGCGGTAAATGTGCAGCGGGCGATAGCAATGCTTGTTGAGGTCTGTGTCCATGAGGTTATTGAAGCTCACGTATTTGACGGTCGGTACAGGTTCGTGCCCTTACGCCCGCCGAAGAAATCACCCCAATGGGAAGGCTTTTGAGTAAACTACCGACTGACGTTCATATTGGGAAGTTCCTACTCATTGCAGTACTCTTTCGTTGCCTGGATCCTGCTTTAACAATTGCTGCCGCTCTCAACTCCAAGTCGCCGTTTGCAACTCCCTTTGGTTTGGAAGTAGAAGCCGAACGCGCAAAAGCATCATTCCGAACGGGTTCGGCCTCACTTGCAATCTTATTCCGAGCATCTATTTATTAACCCTCTAGAAAACTCTGACTTCCTGACGATCCACAGCGCATTTTCTAGCTGGCGCAAAGCGTCTGCGAATCACGGGTTTGTGCACAAATTCTGTCGCACAAATTATATCAGCCATCAGGTGAGGAGGGACAATTATGACCTGACCCAATTTAATAACGAATTGACCAGAATATGCAACAAATTGAAGAGCTTCGCCAACAATTCCTTGGGTAAGGCAGTGATAACCTTACCATCAACGATATTAACAGCCGACAGATACCTAGTTGATTCATCATTCGTCCGAGTAGAAAAATCAGTGGTACGAGAACTGAATAGGTGAGATGACCTCGCGCTGTACACTCTGTCAAGCTCATGCAAGAGATGCAAGGGCTCGGTGGAGCCGCGGAAGGGCCAAATTTGTTGCGGTCCCGGCAGAACTTGACGCTAATTCTCTGAGCCCACCAATCGTCAACGCTGCCCTGCTGGCAGGTCTGTACCCGAAGGTCCTTGCCTTTGACTCTACCCGACTAGAGCTGCGAACTATTACAAACAATCAGCCGGTCTGGTTACATCCATCGTCCATCAATTTCAGCAGGAGACTGTCGGATACTGGGCTACAACTATTTCACGTACTTCACGTTAATGTATGTTGCTTGGCCAGGCGGGTTCCTGTGTGCACTTCTCATCTTTTAACTAGGCACTCCAAAAAGCTCTATGCCTGGGAAACCGGTCCTGTTGATGATCTAGCATTATTGCTATTGTGTGGTGACACTGAATTCAAGGTGTGCTAATCAGGTTTCAACTTAGTAAAGGGGTTATTTAATCTTTTTTTTTTTTCAATAGCTGATTGCTGACACGGCCACTATCGACCGGAACAAGGTTAAATTCAACATTCAGCCCAAGTCCAATATTGCCCTCAAGTTCCTCCGCACACACATGGGTAACATATTAGCACAACAATTTAGGGGTCGGTCGCTCGACGAATCCCAGGTTCGGTGGAAAGACCTCGGAATATTGGCACTGGGGAGATCCAAGCCTAGGGAAGATGATACAACATCAATTAACTTGAGGGTACAATAAAAGATAGATGATATGATATAGAATGTAAATGTTTTTTTTTTGTTCACCGCTAGTTGCGCAAGGCAGCCATCACATTACTGTATCTACGAGTGAGCGGTACATGATCGCCGACGACTTGGGATGGGCTCCTACTCCTCCTCATCACCAGCACCACTACACATATTTCATTAGAGGGACTAGTATAGCTAATACATCTCACTCACGCAATGTTGTAGAAACGGAGCTGGTAGTTGTCCTTGGAAGATGCTACGACACTGCAAGAAGGAAAAGGTAACTAGAACGAATAGGGCATCAATAGATGAAGGGAAATTTACCGAATCCAGTCACGAAGACTGTTCTTCTTCAAGAACTTCTTGGTAAGGTACTTGAGGTAGCGTTTGGAGAAAGGAATATTGGACGAGACGGTGATTTTAGTGTTGCCTGGGACGGGGATGGGAAATACATCTAGACACCGCAGTGAGAAACCTACCATCGCGCACAATTTTAACGCTGTCCCCAAGTTGACCGGCTTTGCCCTCAACTTTTATGCGGTCGTGGAGAAATTTCTCAAAGTCGGCACCATCGAAGACGCCATCGGCGGCTGGTTTGGAATAGTCGATGACGAACTTGTGCTTGATGGCTGAGGCTTTTGCGGCGGGGGCCTTGGGCTGGAGAAAAAGAGGGGAAGCACCCAGCGTGAGCCTACTGAGAAGGGAACTCAGCAAAGCGACAGCGAGGGCGACTGACCATCGTGAAAGTCTTGAGGACGGGGTGCTTTGTGGAGGATGAGACCGCCAGGGGACTGTCGAGATTATTGACTGCACAGGTGGTGATGGAATAAGGTTCAATCACGGCGAGTGCCGAGAGAGCTGGCAGAATCGGGAATCAAAGAATTAAAAAAAAAAAAAAGGAGCAGAAAAGCCAAATAAAATCGGCCACCACCTGCAATGTCGCCGGCACTCTCTCGCGAGCAAGTAGCCTCTGCCCAGCTCAAGGGCGACTATGAGATCAAGTCTGAGGAGACAGCCCCCAAGCTCGACACCTCCCAGTGGCCCCTTCTCCTCAAAAACTACGATAAACTACTCGTCCGATCCAGCCATTTCACGCCCATTCCTTCTGGTTGCAGCCCCCTCAAACGTGACATTACGAGCTACATCAAGTCTGTCTTGTCCTGCTTTCTTTTTTGCGCATGCCCTGACCCTTCTTGTCCACTAGAGCGGGCGTCATCAACCTCGATAAGCCCTCCAATCCCTCTTCGCATGAAGTCGTCGCCTGGCTACGGCGGATTCTCCGGGTTGAAAAGACAGGCCACAGTGGAACCCTCGATCCCAAAGTCACCGGCTGTTTGATTGTCTGTATCGATCGTGCGACCCGGCTTGTCAAGTCGCAGCAAGGCGCAGGTTTGAATCCTGTCGTTGTGCCCTGGCTTTCCCGCTAAACCTATGTTTAGGAAAGGAGTATGTCTGCGTGCTGCGCCTCCACGCGCCGCTGCCCGATCCAACTGCGCTCCCCCGCGCCCTCCAAACCCTTACCGGTGCGCTCTTCCAACGTCCTCCCCTCATCTCTGCTGTCAAGCGTCAGCTCCGTATTCGGACTATCTATGAATCCAAGCTGTTTGAATACGATGAGAAGCGGAACTTGGGTGTTTTCTGGGTCTCATGTGAGGCCGGCACTTACATTCGAACAATGTGTGTACATCTGGGGCTTCTATTGGGTGTTGGGGGTCATATGCAGGAACTTCGGCGAGTGAGGAGTGGTGCCATGTCCGAAAACGACGACATAGTCACCATGCACGATGTCTTGGACGCGCAGTGGCTCTATGATAACACACGAGATGGTAAGTTGGCCAAAACACATTCTCTCCCTTACTTTGGTTTCACAGACCCTCCTCAGAATCCTACCTCCGCAGGGCCATCCGCCCTTTGGAATCTCTCCTTGTTGGTTACAAGCGCATTGTCGTCAAAGACAGTGCCGTGAACGCAGTGTGTTATGGCGCTAAGCTTATGATTCCTGGCCTGCTGCGTTACGAGGCAGACATCTCTCTCAATGAAGAAGTTGTTCTGATGACCACAAAAGGTGTGGAACTATTCGATCACGGATTCCGGAACACGCTAACGTTATCATCCTAGGCGAGGCTATCGCCCTCGCTGTTGCTCAAATGTCAACGGTAGAACTTGCCACATGCGATCACGGTGTTGTCGCAAAGGTCAAACGGTGTATCATGGAACGGGATACTTACCCCAGGCGTTGGGGTCTCGGTCCTGTGGCGTTACAGAAGAAGCGGTTGACAAAGGAAGGAAAACTTGGCAAGCATGGAGAGAAACTCGAGGGTGTAACGCCCACCGAATGGAGCCGGGACTATGTGGATTACACCCGCGAAGCGCGACCTCAGCCTCAGCTCTCGGTACCGATAGCACAAACAATGACATCCGGGGAAACCATTACAGAGACGCCCTCATCCTCTCCCAAACCGCGGGAGAAGGAAAAGAAGAGGAAGAGGAAGTCAGAGGCAGCTGATGCTGAACCACCGGAGGTAGCGGTCACTGAGAATACAGAAAAGAAGAAACACAAGAAAGAAAAAAAAGAAAAGAAGGTAGCAGAACCCGAAGATTCTGAAGACGCTCGTCGTGAGAAAAAGCGACTGAAGAAAGAAGCAAGGAAGTCCTTGAGTGGCGAGTAAGGTGATGCTGACCTTCAGGTTGTGTATATGTAATATAATTTTAATGTCTCATTGTCATTTGTAACGAGTGCGGAGGAACTGCCTTGACCTCCAGGTATATTTTGACTAGTATACCAGGTATAATCCGGCGAGTGTTAGATCGACATCGATCCTTGTTGAGAGAAAAAAACGAAATAATAACAGCGCTGATGTCATGATATCAAGTCATCTAGACCAGAAGTCCCAAGTATATCGTAAAGGGTATGTTAAGTGTCTCAGAGGAAGAAAGAAATGATTGTAGCAGCAGCAATGGTGACGGTCGCACCGCTGAGACGGATAGAGACAGCGCCGCTGCTCCCAGTAGAAGGGGGGGCTTCAGCAGCAGCAGCAGTACCATTAATGGCCTTGGCGACATTTTGGAACGCCGCAAAGTTCCTTGTGCTGCTCTCTACAGCGTTGATGGCGCTAGGAAGGACATTCTTAGCTACAAACCCGGCTCGAGTAAAGTATGCCAGCACTCACAAGACCATACCGGAACCGCAGTGGCTGACTGGAACGATCTGACGGCACTGTAATATAAATACGAATGAGGACTGGAACAAGGTCTGTCAGGTGGCAACCTACGTAGGCCCAGACAGGGGAGGTGTCTACAACAGTGAAGTTCCATGTGGGGAAAGAGGTGGCGTCAGCCGCCGCGGGCATGCTGTCCATAATTTGATCAACTGTCACTCGGGGGCTGTGGGATGAAATTCACTTACAAGCCAGAGTCGAATCCAGTCGCGCCGTTGACATTGAGGGGGCGGCAAGGATCGGCAAACGAGGACTGGGTGACGGAATGGTTCTTCTGGTGGCTGAAAGAGATGTTAGCATTGTGTACAACTGGTCTTAACAGGGCAAACTTACAACTCAAAGACAACGATATCACGGGGCTTGGCCTGAATGCTGGGAGGGTCAAAAACGGTCGTACTCCCACCAACAACGACCTTGATAACGTTGCCCGCAGCGGCAGCAGGGGTGGGGTCTGCGGAACCAGGATAGGAGTTGTACGTTGTCGTCCAAATTTGATCACCAAGGGTAACGGTCTGAGTGACGGGGGTCGCCTGAGGAGCTACAGGAACGCTGTAGCCGCCATAAGCAGCGGTAGTCCACTGGACAGCGTCAGCACCATTGGCGGGTGAGCTGTCCCCGCCGTATCCTCCACCATATCCACCCGCGGCTGCACTGGGGGCTGCACTGGGGGCTGCACTAGCTTCGGCAGCACCAATCGCCAACGCAGAGTTCTTGAAATTGGTGAAAGAATTGGGTGCACCGTCGAGACCACAGTTGACAGCGAAAACCATTCCCTTTCCGCAGTGGGAGACGGGGGTCTTCTGTCTGCAGTATACCCAGATTGGTTGTGTCTACACAGAGGGTCCGTAAGCCAAGCCATACATAGCCGGTACAAGGTAGTACATACGTCCTGGACGGTGATTGTGTGGGTGGGGAAACCGTCTGTCTGATTGGCTTGGACAGGGTTACTGTCCAGGGGGATCAGCAGTTAATAACGAGCGGCGAGTCTAAGCTTACAATCCAGAATCGAAACCACCATCCTTGGGACCACAAGGATCGGCGAAGGCCGACTGGGTCACAGTATGATTTTTAGACAGGAAATGGAACACGACTTGGTCACCGGGTTGCGCAGCCTACGCAAAAAACAATGAATGAGTAATGGATCGCAAGTACAATGGGCCAACGTACAATAGCCTCGGGGGAGAAAGCCAATGCTCCATTTTCACCGACTTTGATATCATGGACAACAGCAGAAACAAAGGGCAAAAGAGCCAGGCCCAAAGAGAGAGAGGCGTACATCGCTAGCGACGTTTGATGGATTAAAAGGACAGAAGGAATGGGATGAAAGCCGCGCTGAAGGCGAGCAGCAGAACAGAAGCAGGAAGAAGAGGGAGGCGGGAAAGGATGAAGGAGAGAGCCTGGGATAGCAAAGACGAGGGTATTTGTACTAGTGCATAGCAACGCCGGTTGCGGGGGCAGCAGATCTTCCATTGTTCTGGATATGTACAGCTGTCATCCATCCCATCGCCTCTCCTCCCACGTCCCGGCCACAGGCCCACACAGCAAAGGGAGGCCACCATTGTAACACGCCGGCTCAGCTTTGTTTAGGAACAGTTATGCCGACCGCGGCCTTGGTTATTGTTTGAACAACTGCAACTTTGCATTTCGTTTGCCCATTTATACTCTTTTGTTGCCTTCCAGGGCGGAATTGATGTCAGCCATCTATCAAATCTCTCTCATTGATTTGGAAAAAAAAATTGTTGATCATCGTGACAGGGAACGCCACTGCGGGCTCAATGCACCAGATGCTGTACACCAGCTAATGTGGAAACCAAGGACTGCCCAATACCAATATCCCGAGCCCCAGCGCCGTGGGATTATCGAACCAGTTTTGATCCCATTCACCGACCGTAAGCATCTTACGCCAATTGAAAGATAGCTACGAGCACTTCACGCAGATGAGCCTGACTGATGATGGAGGCAGCTGGGATCGGACCCCTCACAGTCACTCGTAGTACATACAAACTCTCATCAGCGGAGTCACCGCAGTATTCTCAAGTTTTGCAATATATAGAACTGGGTAGCCCGGATTGCGACCCTGTACTACATGAGACGGCCCTGGGCGGCGGGAGTGCAAACACGGCGACCGCTATTAACAAACCGGGCAGATACGCCTCAAACCGTTGCTGTTTGGGCGATTTTTACCATCAACCACCTTAGCGACTCGGATAATTCACTAGGAATCATCACCCAAACACTCCATCCCCACGAGCAAAGCTTACGCCTTGTGGGCGCAGCCCTTGTCTTAGCACTTAGAACCAGAGTATTCTACAATAGATGCTAACGTGCGATAACACCCATAAACTTGCCGCTCGTACTAGAACTTTGAGTAAATAAAAAAAGAAAACAACGAACAACATAATATTGGTACATGTGAGAGGGAATACTGCCAATAGTCGTTGGTCAGGTCCCCCAAGAAAGACTGCCGTGCCGGCTTTTTCGGCCACCTCCTTTGATTTGTGTATTGCTAGTATATTACACTCACGATCCTGACACCTTCACGCCATTGGTGAACACTCAAAGGCGCTAGGTTGTTGTTCTCCACAAGCTTATCGGCAAAATAAATAAATATAAACGAGTTCGCTTGTTCGATCGCGTACTTTTTGTGTTGCCAATTCTACGCATACTTACGAGCACTAAAATAGCTCGGGTCTTTGCGAACAACACGTACTATCCACTTTGTCCGAAGGCTGGCCCCCGCGAGCAGTGACCAACTCATCCGGAGAGTCGTTGGAGGTCGTTGGTGACGATGTCCCCAATTCTTTAAAGAAGTAATACAACTGGATTCACGCTCCGTTGTCAGGATGTAACATGCAAGGTCCTAAATGTCCATCAGTCTCTGTAACTATTTGCATCTCGGTTTCTTGCCTGTCTGTGGTTCAAAGTCAGCCAACCACCTCGATAAGGACTGTGACCTTTGAGCCGCGATTCTGGCCTAGCAAGAATGCCAAAGGCGTCCCCCGAGGGAGGGAGTCGGCACCATGACAGGATATGTTAGCACAGAGTAGCTTCAAACTGCGTTTTATTATAGCTTGGGTGCTGATGCTTTAACTATAAGATAGATTCCAGTGGAACTGCCGAGGGGGAAAGGCCATGTTCCCCTGCCGAGACTGTACTCACCAGGTGATTATTGGTGTCGCATTGAGGGGAACGCGGTAGATAAAAATAACCGCTTACGATTCGGTTATGTATAGACATCTCTACCATCATTTTATTTTCACTTATCCCATCTAGTAACCCTCCAGTGTCCCTGTTTCTCGGCATAAGTGTGTCCTAAAACGCTCCTGACAGCTCGTGTGAGTCACTGACACGTATATTTAGAACGCGATCTTCACAACGGCCAGCTTGCCATATTTCGAGTTTGATCATGCGTCCAACTTGGTCTCCTCAACGCGCCAGGTAGCTCACACAGACTCTTTATATACAGTCCACGAAAAGGATTTGAATAAAGGGTCAACTCAAGGGTGAGTCTACGGTTTACCCAGCAACTAATAGGTTTTTCGAATGCTCACTTGTTTCCTAGTACTCTTGATTCCTTTGTCTGTGCCTTCCATCGACAATTTGAGAAGCCTGTGCCATCGTCACCGCATGGACCGTATGATATTCCGTATTGCCGAGACGTATGCATTAACTTTGCCGTAAGACTTGAATACCTAAACGCATGGAAGTTGGTGTCTAGCTCATTCTTTGACGAAACGACAAATGCGGAATGACGATTAAATAATACCACAATACAACACTAAATACTTTATTGTCCGTGATGAAATTTCAAATTACAATGCGAGGGAAAAGTTAAACCCCAAGTGCGGAAATACATAACCAGTAGCGTGAGTTAGAAACGACCTCCTGCCCAGAACCCAGTAGCAACTCCCTCAACACCAAAATCCCCAAATCGTGTATCTCCTTCCAGCTCAGTTCCATACATAGTCCTTTTTACGACAGGAGTATCTCGTTCTGGATTAGAGCCCGGCTCCTCTGGAGATGGCCGAAGTAACCCCAAGCCAGCTCCAACTTCATTGCTAGAGGGGTCCCGCTGCTTTCCTGAAGGGTTCCGCTGAGAAAGAGCGGCAGGATCGATCGTATTATTCGACAGTGTACCTGATGTTGGTAAACGCCTCGCTCTGTCGGGAGGAGGAAGGCCAAAGGTTTTAAAAACATCGGTTCTTTCGCTGGTACTGATGCCGAGAGATCCCGCCAGACTTGTACCAGCGGGTGTTGGGGATTGTGGAGGTTCCGGATAAGGAAAGGTAGGCATAAACAGTGCCGGGCCAGGAGCAGGTAAGAATGAGAAATTAAACGGATTCTGATTCTCGGAGGCATTCGCGGAACTCGTTGATCGCGCGTGATTGGGTGAGTTTGTATCGGCACTCGGTCCGGCCGAGTGTGAGACAAAAAACTCGGGAAGCAGCGTCGTTGGCGGAGGGGAATCCAGAAGCTGCTCCTCCTCGTCCTCAGGGTCATTATAGACGATGAAGCTCGTAACGCGGGGCATTCCTGCAGAGGTAGCTCTGTCCCTACTTGCGACTGATTCTTCAGTATCGCTCGGTTCCTCTGGAATGGCTTCCTTTCCTTTGGCTTTGGGTGTTTCACTCGCTAACTTTAGGCGTTTCTTGGAAGGACTCGAAACGGCTCGGGGGGATTTCTGTTTTTCGACACCCTCTGTAACTGGTGTATCATCGGCAGATAACTCTCTTTGCCGTTTTCCGAGCAGGACAGGTGCAACCCCTGGGTGAGGTGTGCTATGTGGTGACTTTGTCGACGTCCAAACATCACGAGGGATTTGATGAGATCGCAGAGAGCTGGGGGGTGTGGAGGGATTGGATGGGAGATGTTGTAGGGTTTGACCCTGGATATCGAGCCTCGCTCGCACATTTTGTACCTCAGCAGTTAGATGCTTCACCTCTACGCTCAGAATATCCATCTGGCCAACTTGATGACGAAGTTCGTTCAGTTCAAATTGGAGGTTCTGCATCTGTCGGACTTCGGCCTTTAGCATCTCTATTTGTTCCTGAAGAGGTTTAATCTAACCACCGAATGAGCACCTTGATAGTAAGACACCTTTTTCAACGAACTTACTGCTTCAGAAATAAGTCTCGGGTAATCGGGAGCGTCAGGCTCCTTCCCTTGGTCTATTAACCGATCCCGTCGTGGTGCTGACGTTATTCGTTGAAGATCTGGTGAGGGGTCGGTTTGTCGACTCGGTGACTCGTCAATGGTTTCTGACTCTTTTCTCTTTTTTGAGTGATTTGGCGAGGATAAAAGAGGCCTTGCAGGAAATTTACCTTCATGAATAGTCGCTTCCGTCTGTTTTATACTCCGGCTGCTTCTGAGCCTTCTCTCGCGGGAAAGGGTCGATGATCGAGTGACTGCTCTCGGACCTGTGCCCCCCACTGCAACTGGTCGCCCTACACCCAGTTTCCTTTGTAGTTCTTTGGCTTTCCGTGTCCTGGGAAGGGGCGGGTTTGAGGGAGATGGTTTAGTACCGTTATTTGTATCGGATCCAACCTCTTTCCTCTCCGGCGGGAAAGATGGTTGTGATGTATCATGAACGATGACTGAAGTAACCCGACTAGGCCCAGTTCGACTCGAATATCTTGTGGAAACTGATCTTTGGCGCGTAGGTGGCGGTAGTGGTGGTGGAGATGGCGATGGCATATCTTCCGATCTAATGACACGTTCATGAATTAAATGTGTATTGACAAAAGGGCAAGCGTACTGTGCATTCAGCAGCAAATCAATCATTTCTCCGGACTTGAGGTTCGCTGGCACACCCCAATCCTTGAGGCCAACATGAGTTTTATTAAGTCAACAGGAGGGGCAGAAGAAGTACTATACCTTGCAGAGCTTTTGTAGATCCCTGTACATCATTTCCTGTAACTCCTCTCTGCTTGGGAGGGTAGTCATGGTGAGGATAGGACGATATCGAGGACAATGGAGAGGGCCAGTTGGAGAGCATTGGTGCGGTCCTGGCGCGGTTCACTTCTAACAGCGACAAACAACGCGGAATCACGTGATATAGTGACCCTGAGCGCTCAGCGCAGTAGTTGATAGGCGCTTGTTCCCGGCCAAAATATGGGGTCGACCGAAGGCGGCAGCCACTGACTGCGCTCCACAGCTATGGCAGGGTTATGGGCTGGATTAAAATTTTCTATTTCTTCGGTGTGAAAGGTGTGAGATTTTCCGAGAGTCCATGTAGCGAATTTTTCTGGACCAATCATCGGGATCAGCAGACTGAGTCCAACCACTCGCTGTGCCGGAGTGCCTTCTACGACAATACTCTTGTCACCTCCGAGATGTTAAATGAGGGAATTAAGAAGCTTAAATGGCAGTCAGGCCGGGTGGTCTTTAGCTACCAGCAACTGAGGTATGTGTCGAACGACAGTTGCGCTTGGGACTTGTGCTATTTGTGGTATTTTTCACAAACTTTACACACCCTATCTCGAATCCAGGTTGTGAAAAATATGGATGTTAAGGTAATCGAAATTTCTAACCCAGTCCTAGTTGTGGGTGCCAGAGGGCCGTCCTTCTCAGAGGCTCCTTCAGCGGATACTCTGACTCCCCGTACGCCTCCGCACAGGTATTGGGAGGAGTCAGCGCAGCCGGCCAAGGGCCGATTTGACTTCGGTCAAGAGGCCAGTCAAGAGTAGTCAAGACTTCCCAAAATCGAGCCGAGATCAAATTTTACCCCGACTAGCAAAATCTGGACTTCCTTTCGGTCTTTGCCTCACCTCCCCTCGCATGAAATTAGCGCAGATCAATCAAGCGAAATATACTTATATTTATCATAAATCTACGTATCTGTAGAAAAAATTGGCATTTTTACACCCACACACCATCTCTTCCACCTCCTCACACCAACCTATCGAAACCTCAAACTTGGCAAACACAATCGCAGGAAGTCGCGGCACCTCTCTCACCGCCAAGATATATTTTTACTACTGTCAATAAGCTATTTTCTAGTCTCATACTTCGCTATACCTAGTGTAGACAACTAACCGAGCGTATGGCATACATTTCTGCTGTTCTGTAAGACTCGCCCCGAACGGAAGGCAGTACGCAAGAGACAAGATATACGCTGTCATAATGCACATGATTGAACAAAGCGGTGCTCAGGAACAAGAGTGCATGCAAGAGAACTGCAGTACTATGCCCCCCCCCCCCCCCACCTCGGACACACCACCACCTCGGACAGTCACACCTTAGTCACACTGTGCCGACGCGAGCCGGTTGATGATTCAATTGGATGAGTGTGATGGCGCTGATGTGAGGCAATGGGGGACCGAAGTTGGTCGGGTTGCTGAAGTTCACGTATCCATGATGTAACTTGGACGGAAGCGGTCAAAGCCCCGATCTACTTTTCAACTCCGACACGGCACTCTTCCGGCGAGTGTGACCCTGCAGCTAACTGTCTCAAAATGCCACCAAATGGTACTTATATAGGGCAATAACAAGCCTACAAAAAATGAGAGCATGAGAGTGGATGGGAGTGGAGATATTTGCGATTGTCCGAGGTGGTGGTGTGTCCGAGGTGGGGGGGGGGGGGCATAGTAGTAACGAGAAGAAGTGCACAGGTGGCCACGTCGGGACACTACAATCGCTTACATATAAAAGCTGGGATCTCAGGGATAGTTTGACTGTAAGTAGGATAGATAGCTAGGGTGCACGTGGTATATGCCTATTAGTTTAACCCAACGAGACAAAAAGATACATTTAGGTACCCACAGCGGGTAGAAGGAATACGAAATGAGTGTGAAATACGTGCACAAAAAGAGAGAGGGCACAAGACCAGACATGAGCTGGACACTTATATTTTGACAAGTGGGATGACCGTAGATAATTGCTCGACGCGTTAAGTTGTTCTGAATTATAGTCACCGGTACGAGAGTCAATCTGCGGTCTTCCCACGGAGATGAACCCAAAACCGATCTCTCGGCCGATCAAAGTCAAAGCCGGCCCTTGACCAGCCCACTCTGACTCCCCCTAATTCATCAATATTTACTGATGGCTTAATTTACAACATTCTTACTTGGAAAAGTGTGGGTGTGGCGCCACATGCCCAGCTTCCACACCTGCGGGCCGGCGTTCAGAGGTCCACGCGAAGCACAATCGCTCAGGGTCTCTTCGCTTCGCCATCCATGTCTCCAGGCTGGACACTTGAACAAGTTGCTCAACACAACAGTCCTAGGTAGGTCTCTCAGGCCAGCGGCGCACTGACAAGGGTCATATTGACCTGTGGTGCTTGGCTAGTTCCTGCTGGGTCATTCTCCAAGACCACGTCTACGACGTGACAGAGTTTCTGTCCGTATGTACTTGATGTCTCGACCCCCTAATCCTCTTTGAGATATCGATAGGAACACCCGGGAGGCGCAAAAATCATCCTAAAATATGCAGGACAAGACGCTACTGCCGCATATGAACCCATTCACCCCCCTGATGCGTTGCAGAAACACCTCCCACCTCAGAAGCACTTGGGACCCCTCAGCGGTGATGCTGTTCGTTCTTTGACCCTGGAGCTGCAAAGCCGAAAGAAAACCAAAGACGAAGAACGCGTAGAGGAAGCACAGAAGAGACGACCTCCTCTACAAAGGATACTCAACCTCAGGGACATGGAGGTAAGATGCCCATGTGTCTGTCTAAACGGCCGTGTTAGTAAACACTTTCATCTCGTCCAGGTGGTCGCGCGACAGACGCTTTCCGGCAAAGCTAAAGCTTACTATACATCTGCTGCAGATGACGAGATAGGTAGGTAGCAGCGGTTAGGTTGAGTCCCGACAAATTAATCATTTTGAACAGCTAATGACGAAAACGCACGCGCATTCTCTCGCTTTTTCTTCAATGCCAGGGTAATGCGTCCGGTTGCAAAATGTGACCCATCCACACACATCCTTGGATTCAAATCTTCCATTCCTGTCTTCATTAGCGGTGCTGCACTTGCGAGGCTCGGTCATCCAGATGGTAGGCTTGCATCAACCCTTGTACCCTCTTGACTAATCACCAGACGAGGTGAGATCAATCTCACCAGAGGAGCAGCACAAACTGGGATAATCCAAATGGTTTCTTCAAATGCATCGTTATCCTACGGTGCCATCATGGAGGCCGCCAATCCGTCACAGACGATCTTCTTCCAACTGTACAAACACTCTAACGACAGTATTGCGGAGCAACGGGTGCGAGAAGTTGAAAGATTGGGGTACAAAGCCATCTTCTTGACCGTGGATGCTGTTGTTGCTAGTAATCGTGAGAGAGACATTCGTAGTCCATGGGAGCAAGAGGATGAAGAGAGAGGCACTCCGGCGTATTGGTCGGAAGTTAATGCCACCGGGGAACAGGCAGACAGCCTTGGTACTGCTGGTGCCCTTATAGCCAATGACGACCGGGACATGACCTGGGAGAAGGTTTGGAATCGCTTAAATATTTTATCGAGGCACGACTGACGTTCGGGATAGACAATCCCATGGCTAAGAAGCATCACGAAACTCCCGATAGTGATCAAGGGTAGGTGTGCTCCGTGCCTGTCTTGAATGAGTACTGAACATCCTAGGGATTCAATGTCTCGAGGTGTCTGTAAAATAAAGCTCTTGTAGACTGACCACTTAGTGTAACTTTGCAGGACGCTGTCCTCGCAACCGAGGCTGGGGTTGATGGGATTCTTCTCTCGAATCATGGCGGTGCGTCTTGGTTCTATTCTGTGCACAGATAGCTGAGGCCTGCTAGGCCGCCAATTGGAATAGTAAGTGATACAGACTGAAAAGATCTTCCGACCTGGTGACGGGTATTGTAGTTCGATGCCACCTATGGAGGTCCTATATAGGCTTCGGCAGCAGCGACCCGACATCTTTGGCAAAGTTGAAGGTATGTGGAGCCTCTTCAGGAGTGGATCTCGTACTCATCCTGGTTATGATTAGTGTATATCGACGGTGAGTAACTGACTCAAGAGTTGGACCTACTTAAGCTTCCCTGCAGGTGGCATTCAAAGAGGAACAGATGTTGTCAAAGCACTATGTTTGGGAGCTAGAGCAGTCGGGTTAGGCCGAGCATTTCTCTATGCTCAGAGTGTAAGTCGGATTGGTTCAGCGATTCGCAGAAATAGAAACATCTTTTCAGGCATATGGAGTGTTGGGCGTCACAAGAATCGTCCAGATTTTGCAGAGGGAGATTGTGATCGCTCTCAGGTTAATCGGTGCATCTTCGGTGGAAGAGTTGCACTCCGGCATGGTATTCGTCTCATCGTCTTGGTGCTAGCCTACGTTCATCATACTTCTCAGGTGGAACGTGTGGACTGGCAGCCTAGATTACCAGCACGGCTGTAGGTACCTTCATGGGACTGTAAACTCTGGGTCAATGTCGAAACATAACAACGCCCCACCTCAACTACTTCTTTGTGTATCGCATTTTCAGCGGCGTGATATTCAGTAAGCCCCGCGACAATATTCTCGAGATATCATATCAACAGGCACGACCCGGCCCGTGAGCGGTGATCATTCCTTTCATTCCACGTACGCTCATTTCTAGCGCTGGTGGATATTAGAGATACGGCTGTCACGAAAGGAGGTGTACACACCAAATAGAAAGCCAGCTCCTTATCTGTGGGTGAAACTGCCTTCCATTCCTCGCAGAAGAGATCGATGTGAGTCATGCACAAGATACAGTAAGAATTTAGGGCATAGAGTCTAGCTCCCGGGGGATAACTTATTGGCGCCGAAGGATATCTTTGCTTGTAGGCATACTAGTACCATGCTCGAATGGTGCGTTCGGCCTTGAAAGATGGGCATTATATCGACATGGGCGACCTCGACCGTATGCAAGCAAGATTTCGATTAATTGCTCTGCACGAATGTTTTGCGTCCCGAGACTACGCGTTTCATCTCTTAGCTCGTCTTTGTTGGCTCGAGATAGCAATCAATCTAGCAGAGATCTCCGTGCAGCCCATTGAACGAACCTTACGACATCCTGTGATCTAGTCGTCTCTCCACGAGTTTCCAGAAATAGGGATGGTCGCCTTGCCTTTGGGTATATATTGAGCAGTGCAACCGCGACAATTAATTCACGAGGGTTACCTGCAATATATTCTGCTTTCAACAAGAAGCTTTTGATTCCAGCCGTAGAATTCACCTTGAAAGAGCACAGTTTTCGGAAGGGAAAGTTGTTGATTTGAGTCGAGAAGTCGACCTGAGATGTAGAAGCGAAACAGCGAGTCGGTCAGCGTTCATCGGTCGTCGGTTTTCTCATGTATTTGGCAGGTCTTGAGCTCTTAGTCTGCATGTACGCTGGAGCTGGGATAATACGATTTACAATTCTTTGGCTTGAGGTTAGGAAAGAAATAAGGAGACAAACACGGTTGATCGCAGCCAAGCCCGGTGTTGCGGGCCGGTATAATTAAGAGTGTGCGGCCACGTGACTCGGGATGTTCAACTCGTTCAATGCGTCTTGTTCAGTCCTCCAAGTATAACCAACAGACCCCCCCACCAACAATCTACCAGGTATCTTACAAGCGATGGGATTTTGCCGCAGATGCGGTGATATTGTGACTAGCTTACGCTGTGACAAATGTGGTGGATTTTCTGTTGGTGAGTCTCAACTGGATAAATGCGTGAACACACATGGCTCACTCAATTAGCTCCTGCAATATCCTGGAATCAAATCGCCTCCAAAGACGACCAACAAGACAAATGGTCGAAGACTTATGTTTCTCGGGATAGATCAGCATCTCCTGTTCGCCCAAGGAGCGGTGACCCACCAGAGGGCACTTTCCCTTCTCCCATTAAGGCGGCCTCCTCTCCTATGAAACGCTTCCCCCGCCCCACAAGTGCCCAGCTTACTGGACCAACACCAATAGACACTCGCGTCTCCGATCATATTGCTTCTACTGCCTCCCAAGCCAGCCGCCCCGCTTCACCAGCCAGACCCACTGCGACGGGCCCCAAGCCTGAGGCTGGAATTTTGCCCTCTATAACTCCTAACGATACCACGCTATCCAAGGTCTATGGCTCTGTTCTACAGCCCAAGGAAATGCTCACCACCTATTGTTGCGCCACCTGTTCGACCCCCTTTCTCCCGGATGCCACTATTTACCCCGACCCTTCGATACCTGTACCAGACGAACCGCGTTTCCTATGTCGACAATGCTTCGTTATTAGTGGGGGCTCAAAAGGGCTTTGCCCCAGTTGTTCCAAACCCGTCACAATTCTCAAATCGGAAGGGGGCTTTGTGTATGCCGCAGACAAATATTGGCACAAGAGGTGTTTCAATTGTGAAGGGTGCTCTAAGAACATGGGTCACTCTCCTATGGTCGATTTACTTGGACGCCCGTCTTGTACCGACTGCTTCGAAACTTGTCTTTCACGCGAACCCCGGACGCCAAAAAAGTGGGATAATAAGCTCGATCCGTATGGAGAACGCCGTAATCCGGGAGGTTACGAACTTGCGGCGGCGAGTAGCACCAAGTTTCGGGAACCGAGATCAAGTCCAGCTATTGAAGAGCTGGAACAACGTTTGGGTATTGCGAAGAGCCGTGAGGGAAGCCCAGCCATTGAGGAACTTGGTCAGAGACTGAGCACCATTGGCAAGGATTATCAAAAACGGTACAGTAGTCCCTCATCAAGTCCCGCCCCGGATCGCTCTCTGTCGCGGTCCACTCGCTCGAATGGAAGTCCAAGCCCCACTCGGCGGTGGGAACGTTTCAAGAGTCCTGATCTCAACGAGCAGTTGAATACCGAGTCACCTTCGGTTTTTGGAAGCCCGCGCCGAGTACCAAGTAGCGCCTCTCCCACTGCGGAAGCTATTGAAGGGATGAAACGGAGGTTCTTGAAAAGTTTGAACACCTCGCCTGTTTCGTCGACGGTCACATTGCTGGAGTCTCCTACTCCCACCACACGCCCCCTCCGTACATCACAATCATCTGCATGCCTCAGAACTGGTTCGGGCTCTAGGATACCTGTTCCCATCTCACGTACTGAGCCGTGGTCCCTGTGTTCTTCGACACCTGATCTCATGTCCGATTTCTCTGACAGTCTCACCCAGTCCTCTTTTTCTGATGTCGACTCACCTCCCAGTATCACCGAATCGCTATTTAGCCAACAGGCCAGATACAATCGAACAGACCTTCTCTCTGATCCAAATGATACAATCATCGAAGAAACAAAAAGCCAATTGAATACCCCTAATCAGGACCCCTCAATCAACCATCAAAGTCAGAGCTGATACATTGGGCACTCCAACGAAATGTCCCCCATCGGCCAAACTTGTATCATCGACCTCAATCGAAGTTACTGTGACTGCAACATGTACCAAATGCAGAAAAGCACTCTTTTCACTTGGACAGGCAGGAAAATTCGTTACCATTCCTGGGGACAAAGCCGAAGATTCACCTCAAACATATCACAGAGATTGTTTCAGATGCTCCCTCTGTAGCGGCATTTTTAAAGAATCTGATAACGGTCAAGCCATTTTTGTTAGGTCGAGTACCGGGCCCGCCCATATTCGAGGTACGTACTGAGTACCTCTCTTTGTTGGAGATGTGTACTGATCAGATATCCAAAGTGTGCGCCTCTAGAAACGATGGTCATTCGAAAATCACCTAGCGCCAATTCATTGAGATTCACGCACGAGAAAGCTTCACTTCGGAGTGGCTACGGCCCTGAAAAGAATACCTCCCCCTCCCCCCACAGGATTAATGCTATCAACAGCTCTAGTCGTTTTGAACGTCCAATCTCCACAGCTCCCCCGACCACTACCTCATTTCCCCGCTTCGGTAGTAGGTCCACTTGCCCCGGCTGTCATAAATCCGTCTCGCCAATGGAGAGAGGAGTCGTTCCAGGTCCCCAAGGCTCAAGGTGGCATGCACCCTGTTTGGTGTGCGGTGGAAAGCAGCCGTCATTAAAGTCCAAATCTTGGATCCCAGGTAAAGATGAAGAGAAGAAGCAGCCTGGCTGTGGAAAAAAATTGGATAGCGCAGCGAAAACCGACGCAGACGGCCGAATCTGGTGCAGAGAATGCTTAGTGAGTTTCGTTGTATCTCGGGAGCTCGTCAAGTCTTACCTTTTTTGAGCTGATCCTTGGTATCGGTGGCTCACCACAAGCATCACCTACCCGGACACCTCTGATGCCGTTTCACACCAACAAGATTGCGCCACAATTGACCGGAACCACCACCATCGCCCGACAGTTCACAGGTTTAGGCACTGATGGCAGCTTGCTAAGACAACTGACGGGAGGCTCGACTAGCCCAACTAGAAGTCTTAGCCCAACGAAGCAACTAGGATCTTTTGGAGGCTTGCGACCGAGACCTAAAAGCGTCATTGGAACGCGGAGTTCCAAAAGTGTCGATGAAGGACGAGGAATGTTTTTAGTGAGGCAACTCACTGGAACCAGTTCTTCAAGCCACTGGGAAGAATCTTAATTACTTTTTGTTTGCCTGAAAACTGTGGACCTTCTGTGATCCTAGCCCTGTTGCTTTCCTTAATGCGTTGTATTTATACTGGGACTTGCTGAATTGCATAGCTTGCAATATGTTCATCAGAGATGGTTGTCTGCTATGGACTGAATTGACGCTCGGACTTCTCGGGCTATCCTATCAGTACATAACATACGAAGAGTTTTATTGATACTGAAAAGACCAATAGCTAAACCATTAGCCTACGTCTAAGAGCATCATGTATGTAGCACCAGGCCCATGATCAGGTGGCCGATCGGCGTGAGTATGTTTTCTCATGTTCATAGTGACTGTATCAATCAGTGATACCACCCCAACATAATCATGGTTGTCAAGGACCCTCTTCCCTTTTCTGCCAATAACCACCCTGTATGTGAATTTTGGCAATATGTAAGGCCCACCTTGGTCACCCCTTTTACCCTTTCGCCTTCTTTCTCGTGCTCGACCCACCGCTCGCTGGCATAGTTGCTGCGACGAAACGTCTCCCTTGGGAGGGTCGCGACTTGCCCTGAGCAACTGAAACTCGGATTGACTCCACTTCCTTTCCTTCTCAAATTGCGGGACGATTTCGAGTTGTTCTTTACTATCATTATTTTATTTATCATTTTGGGCTCTAAGGGAACGTTGGGAGGATCATGTCAAATGGTGTGCCCCCTCTACTCCTTGCTCTCGACGAGAACCAAGCAGTAAGCGACCACTCGCATCGAGGACCACTCATTGACATGTCTTCTGGCAGTTTGAAGCTGTCCTGACCGATATCCCCTTGTTCTGTGTTGGGCTGATGGCCATGGGCTTCATCACCTTCATTTTCGTCATGAAGCAAGTGAATCCGTGTGTAGACATCTTTGCAGCCATCATCGCACTCCAGCTAACGTCTGTTCCTAGTGTTGTATTATATCTGTGCATTTCGTCCCTTCTGCTCTTCATTGTTGCCATCCTCGATCTCGGTCAGCTCCTTATCCGGGGTCCAATGGAGGATCCCCAGAATATCAACATCAGTGCTGTGTCTGGATTTATTATCGGGAGAGAGGTTGGACTAGCCCTATCTGACGGTTTTCTGCTCTTGTTTCTATGGAAAGCTGTTGCGCAGTGCCCAGGGTCAGAACGGCCCAGATCGATTCGTCAATTGAACCGCACTTCCGGTTGCCTTGGGACTCACAGCGCTAGTTGGACACGATGGGGTCTTGTAGGAATGGTCCTTAGGTGGCTAACTTTGGTACTGGCCATTGTGATACCACTTCTGCAGATTATTTGGCGTATTATAGTCGCTCAACGACGTTACGGGAGTGTCTACATCGCGGAGTCTACCTTGGAGATCGTAGTATCGGCGATTTTCGTCCTCAAAGTTCTGCTTAACGTCCTTGTTTCTCCCTCTTCGACCTGGTGGATACCCTTCAAGTCGTATCTGGGGCTACTGCTTGCGCTTGCCATTACAATTGCTATTGGCGTCGGTAACCTCGTATCTTGTGCGTCCGTTTTCAATACGCCAGTTATCTGCTGAGTCTCACTCGCGAACTAGTTGCCTTTTCTGAGACAGTGCTCGGTCGCCTCCTCCGCGCTATCAGTCTTTATGTGCTGCTTCTATACAGCCTCATCAGCATCTTCTACAGAACAGGTACTACTCGGCCAACCATTGATGATCAGGAAGTAGCCCAGATGCCTGCGAACCAGAAAGAACCCAAGAGCCTCTTCATCAATACTGTAGATATCCAGCCACAGGTATCGCAAAGGAGCCCCTCGATTATGGTGGTCGACCGGACAATACCCACACCAGTAGAAAAGTTTAGACCCCCAGTCCGCGTATCCACTTCCTCTAGACTTTCCACGTGGGTCAACCGTACTATCTCGCCTGTATTGGAACAGAGCGAGGGGTCAACGGAGATCGTGCGATCCATTTCGTTAAGATCATCTCGAAAGCCTCCAATAACACCGGCGAAAAGACCAAAGAGACCGGAGCTCCATTTTGACATCATAACACCGACACCGCCATCTCGGGCTGAGCAGGTGGATTTGCCCGGAGACCCGCCGACGACTGGAATCTCGCTGAAATATTATACCATGGATCCTGATCCTGATCCTCGAAACTCTATCATCGATACGTACCCAACTACTAGCCGAACAGATCCCTCTGTCTACCGTCTAGATGTCCCAATCAACCCAGACTCGGTCAGCCAAGCGTCCCTTGTAGCCCAGCCACCCAGCCGGCCTACCAGCAGCCTCGCTTCCCTCGACGAGCTCATGAGGCAGCAAAGTGAACTTGACAAAAGTATCGCTAACTTGAAGCTGCTTTCGCTAGATGCCACAATTACCCAGCGGCCAATGACCGCCCCCGAACGCTCGTCGGTGGCTGGGGAGACTCCAGCAAGCACGAAAAGTAGACCACAGAGCACGCTCAATGATTCACAGTCTCCGCGAAGCGATTTCTCGCTGAGCGTTTTCCCAGAGCCACCCCAGCGACCCGAGAGCGCGGCGGAACCTCCCAATCGGTATGTCAGGCCGTTTGCCTTGCGACGTAAAGTTGCTCGGCGTTCCTTCAGTGGTTCAATCCAAACCCCCTTCACATCCTCTATACCGGGTTCCCCGTCACAGGGCGGTGTCGGCGCAAGGTTAGCTTCCGAGGGCACGCAATACGATGTAACATCTTTTATTGGTGGTGGGTATTCCTCAGCATGTTAGTGGGAACCGGCTGAAAACCAGAAGACCTGACAGAACCTGGTAATCAGAATGCGACGACAACGACACCAGTAACAGTTCCATCCAGTGAAGTGCAAACTGCATCGATCATTGATTCAGGTCTTGGCAATGTCTGTTCCGGTGACGAATCTGAACCACCCTCTTATACGGCGGCCAGCATATCGCCTGTGACCAACTTGAGGCCTATGCTCCTTCCGTTGGTTGCCAGTGAGCGGAGGGTCATCTCGCCCGTTACATTGCCGGTAATTTCCCGGAGTGAAGCCCAGCCTGCTCCCCTTGTCAGGCCCAGAGATTCGAGTGCAGCATTGAAGCCATTCTTGCTTGGGACAGCAGTTGGTTCTGTCCCAGTCTCTCTTCCAAGCAGCACCATGGTGCCACTGGGACCACGTAGGACCAGTCGCGCTGTACGTGCGGCAGCGTACAAAGCACAGATTAGTATACCCAGGGCATCGAATGTGTTGAATGAAGATGCCCCTGAAGCGTACGAGCGGCCACGGGCACCACCGTCGGTTTAGCCAGTCGTCGTAGGAATTGGTGTATTTATCGTTGCTACATACATAGTGCACAATGTGACGTCACACCCTGGTGCTGTTTACCAGCCATTTGTTGTTGGCCAGGGTCTCTTGAGTCTTGTCCATCATGTCCCAGTTTCCCGACTACTACAAGCTTCTCAATATCCCCAAGTCCGCCGCCCAAGATGAAGTGCGCCAGGCGTACAGGAAGGAGTCCCTAAGGTCGAGCGAGCCACCCAATGCATTCCCCACTTCAAGCATCTGACGGGCTTCAGTCAGGACCCACCCAGACAGACTAGCTAATGCCAGTCCCGCAGAGAAACAGGCCGCGACAGAAAGATTCCAGGTGCTCTCAGATTTCAGTGTCTGAAAAGATTTCCAGCGTGGTTGACGCACAAATAGGCTGTTGCAGACGCATACTACGTCCTGTCGGACCCGCAACGACGCAAAGAATACGATATCCTTTATAACGCCCGTCCAGATCGGACAGATAATCCCAACTCAACTTACAACTTCTTCTCCCAGTTTGCGAACATATTCAGTGGTGCCGCCCCAAACCAGGCCGGGCGGGAAACGCCTACCCAACCTGATCCAGAAGGCGTGTTTGCTGATGTTTTTGACGAGGTGCTCCCTGCTTTTGCCTATTTCTCTCCCATTTTTAACTGCATAGTTATCAGCTTCTGCGTCCAGAGGTCGAGAGACGAGTCCCGCTCTGGAGTTGGCTGGGGGCCGCATGCGGCGGTGGAATAGGGTTCATTGTTGCCAATGTGCCTGGGTTGATGCTCGGGGCATTTGCTGGTAATCGCTTAGGAGCCGTTCGGGACGCGAAGGGGAAGTCTGTGGCTGCAGTCTTCAATGAGCTGGGTGGAACCCAGAAAGCCGAGGTATGTTGACTCACTTGGAGTGGTATAATTATGGGTTGCTGAAGGTATCTCATAGATCCTTCGAGCTTTGGCCCTGAAGGTTCTCGGTTCAGCACTGTAGCGCTTTTGAGCCTTGTGTCCCCATTTCTTTATATCTTCTGGCGACTCCTGTATTTGTACATGGACTTTTTGTGCTACATACAATACTTACGTCTGTTAAATTTTTCGAGTACCGGGCGCGGCTTCCATTGCAGTCCGTCAAGACGCGGTGTTGGTTCCCGCTCTTCAGGGTCGCCTATATTTTCACCACACCATGCATTGAATTGTCATATATATATGAGCCGAGTCTATACCTTTGGCTACTACGTCTCCCCATTTTTGCCATGGATATCGATCATGGCCCTCTGGTCGATATTTGGCGGAATGCGCAACCTATGTCCCCAGCTCAATCGTTTTCTGTGCCAGTGATGAGATACCCTACCGTTCTGCCAAGCAGCCCTCCTATGACGGCTCGGGCAGAAATCCAGGAGCCACCACGTAAAACGCTTATGGGTGCGTGTTTATTGGCCAGAGTGACATGGAGTGAATATTCCAACAACGCGAATAGATCGTGTCCTAGTCACTCCTTTGAAAAAATCTGGTATGTGGTAATGTCATCGATGGTCGTCACAGGGAACTGAAGAGATAATTGCAGGCCATTCCTCTGCTCGAATTAACGTCAAACGTCCAAAGCATTCAGTGCTGTCGTTGCGCCATTGTCCGCAGCGTGTGTCTTCAGGTCATTCTTGTATGTGGGTCCCCAATGTCCAGCAAGCCACTTGCGGCCTCCTTCCTTTTGACATATCTGCGACTACTTCGAACAGTCGCACCCTACCCGAAGAGAAGTTCAATGCCGCGTGGTGCAGAGAACATTCCTACCCCCAAAACTTCGAATAAACTGAGACGAACACTGAGTGGTATGCCCCGGACCTTTTACTTCTTCTAGTCCCTACCCACGTGAAATGACAGATCGCAGCTATTTCAACATGGTGACAGAAGGCTCCTCGGCATCAAAGGCACTGCGGCTCCGAAGCGAGCTCTCTTCCCTGAAATATTCAGAACGTGCAGGAAGAGCCGGACCTCCTGCCAGGCAACACGTCGTTGATAACGGTTTGGAAGGAAAACAACCCACGCGAAATATGGAACTTGAACTCGAGTTTCAGAGTCTTTGCCTCCAGGATGCCGATAAGAATCGTTGGTCCAGGGTTAGCGAGCCGCTACACCCCCAAGATGATAGTGCTGTCCCGAACGGCAGTACTGCCCCCGTTTCTGTTCCAGAAGCGCAACAAGCCAACTTGGACCTTATCTTCCGTTAGTACCTTTCCCCAAATCAAGTGGCAATCACCGCACTAACATTCCTTATCCACAACGGCTTAATCACCACCGTATATCCCCGGACCTCGAACCTCTGTATAAATATGGGCACCCTGTACATGTGCCATTCTGGATCTTTGCTTACTAGAGCTACAGAATGCTCTGGCAGCAGAGGTACGAGCTCGAATACAAGCAGAGCAACGGCATTTACGGGAGATGAACCGCCGCATCGAGATGGAAGCACTGGTAGACCAGCTTCAGCATGAACGGGAGGAGAATCGCAGGGGGCAGTTAATCCCTCCGCCACCATCAAGTTCTCCATTGCTCCTATCCAGTAGCCCATGCGCCCCGTCCAAGGTGCTAGTTGTCTCCCCTCTTCCAGTACCACGATAAAGATTACGCAAGCCATTTATCAAGTTAGATGCCGAGCCGCCATCTTCGGACACTACACAGCTTAGCAGTAACCTAGATGCGCATTAATAACTGTTTTACACTGCAATGCTGGCATATGATAGCACTCGCAAGCTATTTTCCTAACCTTCGTATGACCGCACGAATTCGCAACGTATCCGTCTTGGAATACCCAGTATACATTCGTTTAGAGGATGAGGACGATTTAACAAAGAAATACATGACACGGGAAGCTACAAAACTTGATGATGTGATGAGTTAATGTATAAGTATACAAGGTGGTTGGTGCCGATATGCAAGGTAAATGTATGAGACGATCGAAACAAGGAGCAAGGAGATATAATGAAGAGCCAAAGACTCTATATATGAAGGATAAAGAAAAATAAGGACCCATTTGACCTGGAAAGAACACAGATATGCCTGCGCTAGACCCTACTTGGCGTTCTGGGTAACCAGGATTTTATGATTAAACAAGAGGATCAACTCCATAACTCTCCTGGTTCGCCCCCATCCTGTTGCAAACCGGTATTATTTTGAAGAAGACTATAGTCAGTGAGGCTCCCTGCACCATTAGCTAGAGCGAGAGTCAGCTCCGCCACGGCTTTTTCTGAGGATGAGGCGACCGGCGGTTCGTTATGGGAGGGGAAAGGTAAGAACGATGAAGGAAGAGTGAGGATTGAGCAAACATCTACATCGAGGAATTGGGGGTCAACGGGAGAGGAGGGGGATGATGGGATGGTGGAAGGGATGGAAACTGAGGACGAGCCGGGAGAGTCGGTATTAGTTGACATGGAAAAGCCTTCTCCGCCCGAGCAACATGTGGGCGTAAGCGACTGATGAGATGCAGAGGAGTGTGTGAATCTGATACCCTCAGCGTAGACGACTTCGGGAGGACGTCGACTATGAGTGGGTGCATCCAGCCTTTTGCTGTGATATGTAGAACGTGGAAAAAGATCGCCAGGAGACTCCCCAGCAAGAATCTGGACGTCGTCGTCATCGTCCGAGACATCTGAATCACGCATGCAAGAGAAAGTTCGGGTAGCTTGGAAGACGAATGAACGCTTGTGGGCACTGCGGGTAGGGTCGGATACTTGGCGGGAGCGAACACGCTCATAGTCGCGCATACGTTGGATAAATCCTTCGCCGCTTTCTGCAACGCTCCGGTGGAGCTCCCAAAATGCATTTGAACGAAGGCGAGTTAGCTCGATATGGCTGGGTGTGTTGAGATGACCATCCAAGCGCAAGGGGGATGAGTAGCTAGCGCAACGCCGTGAAGGGCGGTCAGACCTAGGGAAAATGTTGAAATCTGCAGACAGAGCGGGGAATGTAGATCCAGGGGGGATAACGGGGCAATGTATATCATGCCGTCCTTGATCCTGAGCGGAATCCATGGTGACATCTGCCGACTGAAACGCGGCGTCAGCATGAGCGGTCGGTGGCTCGGGGGGAGGGTAGACGTACTGAAGTGTCACGACGCCGTCTCTTTCCTCTTCTCCACGCATCAGTGTCCCAGCTCAGCGGCGTCGATCCTTGGCTCATGGGGCTGATGGTCTGTATGGGGTGAGTGCGCTTGGTAGCAATTCTGAGGGAATTATCGGGAGAGCGGCGGAGAATCGGGGAGGAGTAGGATGCTGAACGGGACCTGCGGCGTGGGTGGTGGGGGCGGACAGAGGCCATAGGGAAGGGGGAGGGGGGGCTGGAGACGGCGGTGGAGGGGTCAGGGACGAGATGGACGCCGCCTTTTACCTTATTATATGCAGTGACGCCAGCCCACGTGACTCGGAGCGCAATGAACGCTTCCATGCACCCTTCATTCTGCCTTCAATCACTGATCGAGTCTTGTAACATCGTTCGCGTTTTGAATTTTCCCAGAACCGGTCCATAATTGTTCCCGCTACCCCATCTATTGCTTCTATCTTAGTCTCATAGCCAGCTCCTTACCTGCCGGACGACTACCTCCTTCTATATTGGTCCTCTCGGATATTCGGCAGCAACATGGGCCCCAGGGACGGCGGGGTAAGCGAAAGCACGCTGTACATTGACGTGCAAAACAATAAAGCTATGGGGTTACCTCCACATTCATCACCTGCCTTCATAAAGACCCATCTACACCCTTAAGACCCATGGACCTGGTCGCAGATTAGACAACGTCCAACCCCCCATGACCTCACTGCCACTTCAAGACCCGCAAAATCAAAGTGAGGCTCATACAGACGAGTAGAAAATATATAGCGGATGAGCTACCGGTCGCATGCGGATCATACCAAGACCGGAGCTGGGGTCGATGGGGATTGTTTGAGAAATTACAGGCTTCCTAAAACAGACCCAGCTTCCTTCAGCCATTTACTGGCTCCCCCTTGATTTATCATCTGTCGTAAGCATCGCCCAAGCACAGTGACCTTTCCCTGGACCGGAGCCCTTATCGAGCTGAGGCTTCCTCAGCTGACCTCACGTAACGACCGCTGATGAAAATAAGATAAAATAAAATTCACACTACCCCAAGAACGCTGCTTGGAGCTTAGCGCCACTGTATCAGAGTGTCAAAGTCTCACTTATACCCCAACCAAAACGAAACGCAGTCAGGTTTTGATGGCCAAGTCCCTTGATTCTGTAAAGTATTTGGTTTGCCATCATCTGTGACGGCTGGGCTGCGGTGTCATTTCTATAGGTACGTCGACAGACAGAACCCCTCGTCCGTACTAATCATTACTACCTGCGATTGGTGGAAGAAAAGCTGTGTGTCAAAGTAAGGGACCTAACGTTAGAGAGGTTTAGCATCAGCTGTTCACGAAGACAGCCTTGCTCACCCTATCCGCCTCATTTCCTGAAGAACCGATGCTGGAGAGCTGCCAAAATGAGATGAGATTTACATACACCATATGAAAGATCACTTACTATGTCCAAAAGAATGCCTCCAACACTCAGCAATACCCGTCGCATACGTTCAAAGTAGGGATCTTGATTAATCTCCGAAGCAAGCAAATTCTCCAGTGCCGTGCAAAGCGTCACTGTCCATGGAGAATTCTTGAAGAAGCATCGCGCCACCCGACCTTCTACACTTAGGTTCTCTCTCAGGAGTCGGATCATAGCAACACAAAAGCTAGGGCAAGCCACTTGAGCTATTGTTTCCAGGTTGCATGGTATCCGTCGAGTTATAGTATTCAGAACTAAGTCGCGAAAATGACCCAGCATTTCGCACGAGATAAGCCATCCCCAGTCACATTTGCTGTGTAGCACATATTGGGCCTGCGCAACTGATGAATGGCTCGTGAGTCAGTTCGGGAGCATCAATTGAATCAACCTGACTCACGACTAGCATAAATTTCGTTTCGCCGATCTGTCAAACATAATCTCCAGAATAACTCATCCTGTGAGAAAGAGGAAGGGGGGAGGGGAAAGTATCTCTCGGTAGCAATTATGGCAATTATCGTTGGCCCGAGGAGTATCTGCTTGAGTTCCCCAGCGTATGCACCAACAGTCAGACGATCGTGTAGCCGCACGAGGAGGGGGGAGACCTTCTCCCGAAGGATAATACCCCGTACCCCAGCGTTGCAAAGAAGTGTAAGGAACCCGAGAGCGAAACGGATCTCCGATAGGTGTTTTGGAGATATCTCATCCTCGGTCAAAAGGCTAATAAACGGTGAGAAAGGATAGGAGAGCTAATATAACTGACCCAATACGCACTCTTTGGCTCTGGAAAAAACTGAAGTGAGTTTCAAGACCGGTACGTTATCTCAGAAAAATATCCTGACACACCATCGTCGACCTTTGCGGAAAAGAGAAGATGGTGGTTCACTTGTAGCTCGATCAGGCATTGTTTGACCATAGCTCTGCCTATCTCGAACAGCAACTCTAGTTGACAGTCCAGAGCTACACGAATGTTACTTCGAAAGTCAAGGTAATGGCTATGGTTGAGTCCTTTACCCGAAGCATTTTTCTCCACCTCTCGTAGCTTCGGACGGACAACGCTGAGCTGTAGAATGCTCTTGCACACCTTGGAGACGTGTGGTCTGAGCTGCTTGTCGGAGCTAAACTCTGTGGAAATAGCCACATGGAAGACCGATGACAAGAATGAACATGCTTTATCCAGCACCGGTAGGATTGAACGGTCGCAGGCGCTGTTCTCATAGAGCTGACTCACGCCGTAAGCGAGAGCGTCCTAGGGCAACTTGAGAAGCTCGGTTACAGCAATCTTAAAGCCCCTACTCACTGAAAGAGCGATAAACGCAGCGAAGACATTCTCAGACAGGATGGCCGTAGCAACCGCGCAATCATTGTGGGAGGGACAGATTTCGCTACACTCAATAGTTCCAAGCCACAGAATGGTCTATTGATAATGAGTGACTAGATTCCGCGCATTTCGGTCACACTCACCATTATCATGACAAGTTCGGCATCGGCAAGGCGATGATCGGTGTGGATCGCCCAACACCAAGGAACAAACTTTCCCCAGCGAAATAATATGGCCTGAGCAACGGAGTCCACGATGTTCATTTCAGATCCTGCGCCCAGGGGGCGGAGAATAAAATCGAGTAAAGCGAGCAAGTGCGACTCGAAGCGAGGTTTTATCAGTATGAAGTCGCTAGGAACCTCAGAGACCGTGCACCTCCTAACGTATATCGTCTGGGTTACCAAAATCAGCAGGTTAAAATCTTCAGAGGTAAAACCCTGACCGCATATAAGCTCAAGAAGAGGGCGGAGTCCACCCTGTCTCTGAATACGGGGGGAGAGAGAGCTGATGAATCGAGTTGGACGAACTTTCCAACGCTGGCTTCAAGCGAATTCAACATTCCCTGTAGTTCAGCTTTCCTAGAAGGAATTGGATACAGATGGATGATGAAGAACCGTTGAGGGCTCACATATCCATCTCATTGACTCCATTCAGCTCAGATTGCATCACAAAAACTCCAAATAAGAGGCGAAGGACCAGTCGTTTGGCCGCTGGCGAAAGGTACTGTAAATTTAGGGCAGAAGGAAATGCCTCCCATTGTTCTACAGCCAGACGTTACCAAGAAAAAGTGAAAAACAAGAATTCTGCAACACATGCCAGGTAATTGACTAGCTGCAAGAGCAGCATCTTGTTCTATATGCTTGTTTAGTGTTTCACTGTGAATCGCGTTGTGTTGTCGTTGGCTTGGTTCATCCACCAAGAGAAGCACCAAAGACCCAAGCTTGGCGAGGACGATGTCGACCCAGGTCACAAGGTGCTTGATCGCCACAGGTTGTTCTGCCCGTAGCTTGGAACGCACTTGAAGCAAATTGTTCAAGGCTCGCCTGGTGGCTAAAATGACCTATTGGTGTATTTTGAATTCGGACGGCAAGCGCGTAAAAATACCTATACGCTGGAATATGCGCGGGGCCCGTTGGTCGGACCTGGCGCCACTGCCACGTAAAGCTGAGTCCAGTTGACGCACGAGTACAAGAGGGACTACAACGTGGGTCAGAGGTAACAGAAAAGAGAGATGGCCTTACGCCCAGGAACATGGCTATATGCGTTCGGGTCGTCCAGAATCCGAAGAGCCTCATCAAGTGTTATTTGATAGTCATCGGAAAGGACAAGCTCATCGTCCTTTGAGTGATAAGAGTTTTCTGTTCTTTTGCACTCTTGTTCTGATTCTGATTCTGTGTCACTCAACATTATTGTGGAGACAGGAGAAGTTCTCGGCAGGTAGGATCGCCTTGTTTGTCACAGTTGACTCCAACCTTCTGGCAAAGTAAATGCTCTTTCGGGTGGGGACCCGCAGGCAGTAATCTATAGACCTTTAATATCCCTGAGAAACAACATGCTATCGTCCTGTGTGGTGAGTACGTGATTTTGCTGCGAGAATATCGTCTCAAATGTTTTCGCCGATTCATCTGTCTAGCTATTGTTCAAGAGTGGAATTTAGGTGACTGGGAATAGAGACGGACCATAACATCGCAAAACTGTAAATCATTCCATTCTTCATCTTCCTCCATCCTTATGGCGCGTAACATATCACGGCGGACAACAGAAAGACCGCCCAACGCAGAGAGCCCACTCTTGTCGTCGTTTTTTCTAGCAGAAACTTGAACTTCTCTTCCGACGCCTGTCGTCTTCTCATGACTCGATACTTCTGTAGGAGCAGGGTCATCTGGATCTGGTGGTGGTCCTTCGTCAGAGTCAGAGTCGGAACCGCCCAAACGGCTACGTCTGCTGCGGCGTGATAGAATGTCCAAGTAGGTAAGTGTCGGTCGGAATTGGTGAGATTCACTAATGGGGTGGAGATTGAGTTTCCCTGCAGACCCCTTATTTTTAGGTTCCAGAATGGCAGAGGGAATCGCAGGCATGCCATACCATTGCGCATAATCCCTAGCATCTGGGCACCTCTCTGAGGGATCCGTTCACTCTGGAGCCTAATTTCGTTTAGGTACGACTCTTCTCCTTCTCTCCTTTTCCTGTCTTGACTTTTTTCCGCATCATCCTCGGCTTGCGCAGCGCCTAAATCCCGGGCTTTATTGCTATTCCAAACTTCCGGTCTGGTATCCGCTGGGACATGGAGCTCGATCCGACGATACTCAGGTTTGATTCGAGCAGAGATACGTTTGCCGCTTAGCTGGGCGGAGGGAGGAACTTGTAGCGGGCGGCTGAGCAACGGGAATTGGTGTAGCTGGATATTGGGAACAAGTTTGTTGGTGAAGTGAATTGGTATGACGGCCACCAGCTCATCGGTCTCTGAGTCAAGTTCCATGCGTGTCTTGCGCGTGTTGGGACACAGGCCAAGATTGATTCAGGCGTGAGAATTGTATATGGGATAAGCTAGGAAGGAGTAACTACTTGGTCAAATATCCCTTTCGAGCTGCTATTTAACAAATGAACTGGCTTTTGCCGCTCTCATCCGCGCCATTCGTGGAATGATGGCATTCCATATTTTTTTCGAGAACCCATTCTTGCGAAAAATTCCCAAGAATGCTCTCCTGGACCACAATAGGAGTCACACGCCCGGAGTCTGTCGGAAAACTTGACTCGTGGGCCGATGGGGGCAATGCTGCTGGATCATGAAGATTCGTAATTTCCACAATTGGTGAGGAAGGATTTGACTCGGCAGAAGAGGTGATCCCTGATTGAGGAGACGACAATCGCTCCTGACGTAGTTGTCGTCTGTCCGAAAAAGGGTCGCTTTGCTCAGTGGCTTCGGAGGTTCGAGTGTCTCTTCGGTTCCGTGTTTGAGGCGAACTCGTTGAGAGCCAGCAGTCGTTGGGCCGACTGAACCTTGGCGTGGTCGGGGCAGCACGGGAGATAGTTCCCGGGCCTGCAGACCGCAGCGCTTCTCCCTCCTGCCGCCGAATGACACGGCTAGAGCTGTGGATTATAAGCACAGAAACAAGTCCCCCTGCGAAGTCTCAGTTTCTCGTCTATGAGGTGAAATGGGGAAAACAAACAAGTAAGGGCTGTCCAGCCCGTGACACCCAGCCCGTTGCTGATATTAACCCCGGTGAAGGAGAATACAAGGGCAAACGTGGTTACCACCGTAATGATACAGGTATACATCAACTGCCACCAGATTCGGTTCAAAATTCGCAGAGTATAAGAGACTGCCCACCTCGTCGCGCATCACCCTCCTGAGACTTGCCATATTAGATAACAACTTGCCCAACTGACTGAAGGACGATGAAGCCATTGATTTATGAGCGTGACTTCGAACACTACCAGGAGGGTTCATCGGCCGCTCTGGCGATATCAAGACAACGGAGGATCGTGGGTGAGCATGGATCGAGCTCCTAGCCGATGGGGTTATCTTCTCGTTTGGCATGTCACAATGGTGCAAATCCCAAAAACTTTCAGCTATATAACCCAGCGTTAGCTTAGGATCATAATCTTTGGGACCATGCCCACCTCCGATTCGAGCTGCTTCATGATTTTCGGCACCTCGAGCATCGAATGGAAGGTCTTCCATGGACATTCGGAGGGAAATCCTTCCCCGAGCGCCAGGGGTTTTCCGATACTTGATACACGTATATACAACTATGTTAACCCACTTAGCATCGTGGCCATGAAACTGCACAGGTTTAACGCACAGCAAAACACCATAAAGCAGCACTCTGCCATCTGAATGGCTGCTGATATTCGAGTATAACGCAAGTCGCTTGTGCGTAGACAACTCCCTAGTTCTACATAAGCAAAACCACCACTGGGATCACTAATAGAAATTTACCAGCAATCCGACGGGCCCCGCGGATTGCTACAGCATCAAGAACCACGAATGTTGCGTGACCTAGTTCGAGGATCGTAATAATCGCGGCAACCGTTTTAGAGTCGTTCATGCACTTATACGTCTTGATACCGAGAATTCCAGTGAGCTAAATTGCTGGTCCTTGAGTATGTCTCTCAGCGAGTTACAATCGCAAGCCCTACTAGTATCGTTAACGCCAATGATCCCGTGGTTGCAGACAGGACGATGACACTACCAAAGGAAATGTCAGTGCTATTGTCTCTAACAATAAGACAAAGACCTACACGGTGCAGCTTATGTATTGATTGAAAAAGGAAAGTAGTGAAGGAACAAAGCTGACTGGCGCAAGGGCCTGGCTGACGAGAAGAAGATAAAACAATGTTTTATTCTTCATTTTTCCTCTCCGCAGGTAATCTATAGCAACGGCAATGTTCCTGATAAATAACATTGCGAAGGCCGCAGTGAGCATAAGATTGAGGTTGGCATCCCAGAGATCGTCCGTCAATGCGGGCGTTATAAGCGAGCCATCGTCTGTTGGGAAGTAAGTTGGAATGAAGGAGTTGATGTCCGTTGAATAATAACGTTGGTAATCGTTGATAATGACGGTGGTGGAGAGCTCAATGATGACTTGGTTAGGCGGACAGCAAGTGGGGGTAGGCGTACTCCGGGGCTGAAACTTGTGTACAGGGGAAGCGAATACGAGGGTAGGCGTCGGGGCCACGATGTTAACGAGTGAAGGGCGGGTTGCAAACGCTGCTCCCCTATCTCCGTGAAGGTTGCTCTGCTGTTCCAATGCCAAATGCATTACAGAGAATGGTGAAAAGAGTGTGTTTTAAAGTTGAGTCTGGGCGAGAAATGAGCAAATCAAAGTCCTCTCCGGGAGGCGACCATCACTTCACGGCGGACGGAATGGTTCAGGTGGATGAGAAGGATATGCGGCCAATTACTGGAGGCAACTGATGGTCGATGGTGTTCTAATCACACGTCAACACTAGGGATGCAACTGACATATTATTGAGTATGGAAGGCGTGACCATACGAAACTCGACAAGACTACAAAAGCACACGGCCTGTCCCCACGGGTAGCGGCACCTGCCACTCGCTGTCACTAAAATGGTGTCTAGGTCACCAAGGTGTGCCTGCATGCCCATTGAGCGGGGTCAATTTGGGATACGGTGGCCCGGGTCGTTACCAGCGAGAGTCGGATCGCGCACACAGAGATTTTCCATAAATTGGAATTCCTTGCAGCTATATTCGCCTGTGACTTGTAGGAATGGCAAGGGCGGTACCTGCCCGCACGACCCTGATGCACTCCCTTTCCGACAGATGGCTGAGTCAATCTCAATCAGCACGTCGCGAAGACCGAGCATACCCCAGCTGGACCTGGGAACCTAGAGTCGGGAATCAAAGCAGCAAACAGTCAAACACGGTCCTCTACACAGACGACAGCTAGTTCCCCAGATCAATGAAGAAGTGTGAGCGATGGGAGGCTCGAGAGGGGCCGGAAGGTGAATTGGATTCTATTGGATTGGACGAAAGGTGGCGAGCCGCGACCAAACGGAGCATGCGAATTTGACACACACTGATCGACTCGATTGATCTGTGGATTTTTTGATATACGTTGTTTGCCGTTTGTCGGCACAAACGTACATACTCCCTCTCACCCTCAGGTAAGTTGGGGTTGAGGTGAACGGTTGCAACTAATCCGTATAATCGATGTTAGATGGATGCACAAAAAGGTCCTGTTATTGTTATCACAGGGACGCCAGGAACTGGGAAGTCAACTCATGCCCAGCTGTTAGCAAGCGAATCGTCCCTCCCTTTGAAACATATAAACATCGGGCAGTGGACGAAAGAAAAAGGGCTCTATCAAGAGTTCGATGAGGAGTGGCAGAGTTATACAGTCGATGAGGATAAGGTTTGTCTGGGAGTCTTCGTAGAGATCGACCACCTGACCGTCACGTAGTTGCTTGACGAGTTGGAGCCGATTGTTGCAGAGGGAGGTGTCATCCTCGACTGGCATACTTGTGACACCTTCCCCGAAAGGTGGCCCGATCTCGTGGTGGTGCTAAGATGTAATCACACAAAATTGTGGGAACGATTGGAGGCAAGGTGGGCAGTTGGATATTGTTTCACGGATGGATTCCCTCTGATGGTTCGTGTCGTCATAGGGGGTATAGTCTTAAAAAGATCCAAGAGAATAACGAGGCAGAAATAATGCAGGTCGTCCTAGAGGAGGCACGATCTTCTTATCCTGCTGAGATCGTCGTAGAGTTGCAGAGCGAGACGACAGAGGATCTTGAGTCCAATGTGTCTAGGATTGTGGAATGGATCAGCACATGGAAAAGAGATCATTCGGGTGGCGAGGAATAGGTCTGTCGTTCGCGGCGGTCTCCCTCCCTCGAAGGGTCTGGCATTTGTGGGTCCCACAGCCGTTCTCAAAAGCTCCCTAGCAGAAGATCTAACTGCTACACAGACCACCAAATGACGTTACTTCTTTCTGCCGCATCCCACGCCGGGCTGAGTCAGTTAAGGTATAGCATATAGTTCCCGAGCTCTGGGGCTTCCAGGGCTGCGTCTGAGCTTTGAGATTCAATTCAAAAGCCAGCCGCGAATGCAGACGCCGGAGTCGTTGTAGACACGTTTAGAGGCTGGTTTCTATGTTTTGGAGCCCCTATTATATTACGCCCGGAGTTCACTGGAAAGGAACATTCTTTTTTTTATTTATTTTACATATGTTGTCATCATACTTTTCGCCCCTCCTATTTCATTCCTTTTGAGTTCTCTTCCACATATCAACCATGGGTGGGGTTGGCCACTCCCGTTGTCATGGAAATTGCATGTTGCATGAAAGCAGTAAATTCAAAGAGTTCGAAGCCTTTGTTGTCAAGGACCATAAGGCAATTCACGCCTGTCAAAGGCGAGGAGGTAAAGCTACAGTATTTATTTCGAAACTTCTAATCAGCCCTCAAAGCGAAGGTGATTATCCGAGATGCAAGCAGGATAATGATGAGGGTATAAGTCAGTTGGTTGAGGGGTGCTGTGCCTGCATTAATGGGTATAAAGCCAGTGCTATCTTGTGTGTTCATTGGCGCCGTGGTCGTGCGAGTAGTCATATAGCTGGAGGGTAGTTTATAAGTAAGATATCAACCATATCAAGTGGAGGAGCGGCTGACCTTGTAGTTATGGGCTTGCCCTGAGCGTTGGTGCTGGTTGTTATAACTTGAGATACGATAACCAAGGTTACAGAACCCAAAGGCCTAGGTGATCCATCAGGCTGTGGGGTTGGGGAAGACGCGCCGTTCGGGGAGGTACTGGTTGCTATGGGCATATCAGCTGTGGGACTACCAGAGCTGCGTGTTTGCGTTGCAGGCACACCTCGCACGAGGGCACCTGTACTAATCACAATTTGTTGATTTGGATCAAAAGGCGGCCGGCCGTAGTCGGAGGAGGACTGAGGTTGCAGCTGGAGATAGTTGCTTCCATCGGTGCAACTTGTACCAGGTTCCGCACTGTTCAGTATGGAAATCGGGATTGGGGTGATGATGAAGCAGGGTACACTGTTGATGAAAGATGTCTCATAGAAAGTCAACTGAATGGGACGTCAGTGAATGATGAATACATGAGATGGAGAGACGCTCACGTTGTATTGGCCACTCGGAACACAGGACGGTACAGAGAAATCAAGGTGACGCACAGTGCCCTTTTCCTGGGCGAGTAAATCCGGCCCGGAGGAAACTGTGAGGTTCAGTTGTGTCTGGGATGACACAAGATATATTTCCAGAAGCTCATAACTCGATGCAAGCTCTGAGCCAGGGGTAAGCGCGGCAAATGGAAGTTTTCCATTGCCCGAGACCTAACGTAAAAAGTTGCCGGGTTATAGCAAAACAGCATGACTGGGGTAGGCACAAACTTCGATCGAGATGGGCAAGTTGCTTCCAGCATGATGTTCACTGCCGGCGCTGTGAGTGAAGAGGTGAAGCGGCAGCAGGACTGGGCTTACGATTTTTGAGCGGGAGCGTTAATGATTGACAGTCCGTTGGTATAAGTCTGGCCATTTATAGTTGTCTGGGCAGAGCAGGTGGAAAGAAAACAAAGATGTAGGAAGAGGTATCCAATACAGAACGATATGGGCCCAAGTGCAGGAAATGTTAGGGGCGGTTGATAGACTGGCTGGGGCATTGCCAGCGGGTGGACCAGCAGCACCTCGGGCAGAGGCTACCGAAGAAAAGGGTGAGGATGAGGGGATGACCGAACCCGTCAGTACAGATATGGAGTGAAAGCTGAGAGTGCTAGGGGGTACATAGCTCGCGATAACAAGAGAGTCTCAGCTCCTCCACAGAAAAACCATCCGTTGCCAACGCTGCCATCATCACGTGAGCACTCTATGCTCCGAGATTCATTTCTGCCCAAGATCGGCTCAAACGGTGAACAAACGCAAGACAGGCCGTTAACTGAAGCAAGACCTGAACGTTTCACTTTATGTTACTCAAGCCATCCGACTCTCCAGCAGACCTCAATCCAATAGATCAGCAACCGAGGCGATCGTTATACGAGGCTAGCACACAGTTCCGCAACTGGCGTTATTCACCCGAAGGCCTGGCACGGATACGTGCTACTCTCAGCGAGGATGCAATTGCTGCCATTCGCAGCACTTTTGAAGTCGACAAGGTGACATCGGTACCAATAGTCGACTTCCGCTACCCACATTCAGCTCTTAGCTCTAGCCAGGTTCTTCGGCAAATGTTGCTTTCTTGGATGCTAACGAAGAGGTCCTGCTTGTGAAGCTTTATATCACCAAAATTTCGCAGCTATGCGCAATGTTTAGATTCCCTGAAGAGGTTGAAGCCACCGCCATCTCCTATCTCAAACGTTTCTACCTCAAGAACACTGTGATGGATTGGCACCCAAAAAATGTGATGTACGGCACATCGATATGTTTTCACAGCCTGTATTCTCATCGTTCGATCTCCCAGGCTCACTGCGCTTTTCTTAGCCACTAAAACTACCAACAACCCCATTTCCTTGGAAACGTACACATCGCACATACCCAAAACTGCTCCTTCTGACGTGCTTGATCTCGAATTCCTTGTTGCACAGAGTCTCAACTTCGAATTTTCGATCTGGCATGCGCATCGTGCATTATGGGGCATCTGGTTGGACTTGCAGGTTAGTCAATTTGCCTTAAGTCGTGTTATTCTTTGGGGTTCACATCAGCACAGAATCTCCAAGATATCCCCGCAAATATCCCGGTGGGGATTTATGATACTGCCCTCAATCATACCCGTGCTTCGCGATTAACCGACGCAGAGCTCGTTTATACGCCTTCTCAAGTAGCGTTGGCAGCATTTTCGCTAGCATCTCCAGAGTTTGCTTTGAAATGGGCGCGATCAAAGTTATCGTCTAGTACAGCAGCACCACTTCAGCTATCTCTTGACACGCTACCTCCCGTCATAGAAACAATCAAGCTTCTGATTCTGAATGAGGGGCGGGCTCCGGATGTTGAGGCAGTACGCGAGGTTGACCGAAGGCTGAGGATATGCAAGAACCCAGAAAAGGTGATTGGGAGTAATGCTTACCTTGCGAAGCGAGCGGAGGAGGAGAGGAAGGCAGAAGAGAAGCGCAACAAAAAGGTGCTTGAGATGCAGAAAGGGCATGTTGATCCCTTTGGAGATGAAATACAGAATTCTGTTTCAGGCGGCGACGATTGAGCAATGGAGGTTGACGAATCCTGCAGCCGGTGTAATACATGCATGTCCCATTTATGTTTTAATATATTGGTTGGCCGGAAGAATGCAAGGAACACACCCCTCCGGCAGAAAATGGAATCTATCTGGGCTACTTATTGACCTCCCAGATGTAGAGAGAGCAATCTGGAAGGCTTCGAAAGCGCCGATAAGTACTGGCCAGTCGTGACAATTGCTTATTTTGTTGCGAGCCGTGAATTACGCTGGAGAAAGGGAGGGAAGGGAGAGGAGAAAAGAGTTCATACGCAACGTACTTATTTCTCATATCGTATCTAGCTTCCGTGCGGTGGGTCAACGCGTTGAACAATCCAGCTTGGAGAAACTGATGGCAACTCAACAGTCACTGTTACTGGTGTTACCTCTGGAACAGGTTAGTCATGGTGCGAAGTCAAAAGATCCACTTAGCATGATGAAGGATGCAATACCGATCGTTCAGGAATAAGTTGAGGTTTGGAAGGCTAGAAGGTTTGTGCATAACTAGGCGAGTTCTATGGATGGGGACTATTAAAAACCTGACTAGAGTCAGTAACGCTAGTCATGGTTCGAGTTGGGATATACTGACAACACTCGCAATCAAATGGACACAACGGCGTGTCTACGAAAATGATACGAGAACGGTGAAACTGGACGTGTTGACCGACTTACGTCCACTTTCTGAGCTGAGCCCGAGTTCGGCTTCTTTGTAGATATTCCAGCCCTCCTCTGTCTTTCTTCCTACATATCGTTGCGTAAGCGATATCTCTGGTCCGCAAGGTGCCAAAGGGACTTACGAGGTTCAAGTCCCCTCGAGTCTTTGAACTGTTTTTCTGTTCTTACACCTTCGGTGTCTCTGATTTTTTTCGGTCTCGAGGTAGTGGTAGGATCAGAGTCTGCTTTGCGTCGCTTTAGATCCTTCGACTGTCCCGAGGGATCTATGATTGTCTCTGGGATTGGACGCTTCTTGGCTGGGGTAGAAGGGTCTTTGTTGTTCTCCAGCTGATGATCTTTTCCTACGATATTCGGGCTGGGTACCTTCTTTCTTCTTTTCTTTTTTTTTAAAACGGTGACCGAGGGTCGGAGTGCCACCTGCGGGCCAGCTTTAAGGGCGAATATATCATCGATTTCTGACATGGCTTGGCGAAGGAAGAGGCTTTTGTGGATAACTGTCACACGTTACAGCAAGGTCACACTAGGACGGGCCCCTGGAAGACTGGACACGGAGCCAGCGGTGGGGCGAGACGCAAAAGTGGGTTCGGAACGAATAGGAACATAGGCACTGTGGAACACGTAGATAGACCTAGGCAGCGATTGTACGGTCTGTAGTCCCCAGCAAAACCATGTTGGGTGCGTGTGGAAGCGTCTGATTGGGCATGCCTGCACTGCCAGTGTTTTGCGCGTTGGACTTTCATTTCACCCAGGCTCAGTGCAGCCAATAAAAGATGCTGTAAGTCGCTGCTACTCCCCCCTTTCTGCATTCTGTCCCTCATCGTTGCTACTACAGCCCCCAGAATGCCCAGCAGCTCCGCACACAGATCCAGCAACAGTCACAGCAGCCCGGTGTCTCTTTCGTGCCAACCAACCCCGCCTTTGACCATCCACCATACTTCAACAATCTCGACCCCTCCCAGGCAGCGAAGCAAATGGCTGCTCTCAATGCAGCTAGCCACGCTCGGATAGCAGCAAACAGCCGTCCACCGCCTTCAATGCCTGTCGCTGGCGGAACAAGCTCGGAGCCATACCTCGGTGGAATTACGCCTGCAGGCTATTCAAGTTCGAAACACGATCTCCTGTCCGCTTCTGTCAATGGCCATGCGAATTTCCAATTACCGAATAATCATGGCGTCCCACCAAACCCAAACTCGGCTGTCAACACTTCTTTCCTCGACCCACCCATGTCACAGCCTTCTGCCCAGGCGGCCTCCCTCAAGCAACGCCAGCAGGGTTTCCTCGCCGGCCTTGCGAACGTGATGGCCAAGCGGAACACTCCGCTCCCACCGTCTCTCACCGGCGTCCCATCACCCGGCTACGACCCCAACACTTCGCCTTGGTCATATATTGAGATCTCAGAAATCGGCTCCTTCCGTCTCGCTGGTCAAGATGTCAATCTTTTCAGACTTTGGGGGCTTGCCATGCAGCACGGAGGGGCTCAGGCGGTGTGTGATATACCATTCGTACTGCATTCCCTAGACTGACCGACCGCCAGCTCAAGGCAAGTAATGGATGGCCTGCCATATGTGCCGAGTTTGGCCTTCCAGAAGAATTTCCCCAAGTGCAGGCCAATGGTTCTACATCAGTTGCTGTGATGCTGGAGCAAATATACGGTGCCATTCTCTACCCTTTTGAAGATCTCTATAAAAAAAATATCCAAGAACAACAACGCAAAGCACAATTAGCAAGGCAAATGCCGATGGGCCAACCTGGTCAACTTCGCGGAATGCCACCCAGCGGCGTACAAGCGGTTCCCAGTCAGATGCAGCGTGGTCCAATGCCCAATCTATTGGGCCAGCCCATGTCAGGACCCGTGGCAAATTCGAATGGTTCTCATTTCTCCAATCCGGCGGCCCACACGCCCCACACGCCCCAACAAAGGCCAGCTTCTTCTACCCTCAATCCTCAGCTACCATCGTCGCACAATATTTCCCTAGGATCCGTTGCGCAATCCACACAACCGTCAGGAATGAGTCATCCAGCGGAATCAAATCTTTTGGACAGTGACATCCAAGGCATCAAGCGAAAGTTGGACATTGAAGATGTGGATAATAAGCGAGCGAGACAGAAGACGGGTAAGTTGATAATGTCTCTGATTGTCCATGCATTTCGCTCATGTCGAGCACAGACCCTCTTGAGAATAATGCCGTAAGTTGTATCCTCAAACCTCCGCCATTCCCACTCACCTTTCGTTATTTAAAGTTGACCTCAACAAATAACGAAGCAGCCCAACTTCCCCAGAATTCCGTACCATCAAGAATGCGCCAGCCCCTTAGACGCAAGATCGAATATGTTCCTTGGGGGCGCGAGTTGGAGACTCACGGTGGCCGGGATCTTAGGCTCATCGATCACGAATGGAATGTGGTCCCCCAAAGAAGACCTATGCGTGATATCAATGATTGGGGCACCATTGACATCGAAGGACTTCGAATGTCCATTCGTTCTAAACTCCCGACAGAGTTATCCTACGCCCTTACTACCTTTACCATCCTTTCGACGATGCGTGGTCAGAATCCGGGATCCGGGTTCCCAATCTTCCAATGCCCTGATCTTTTTGACGACGTTCTTGACCTCCTGGAGGAAGAAGCGTTCGGCGAATCCCAAGATGGAATTTTGGATGCCATGACAGAGACAACCCCAATCATCACACACCGCGACCTCCTCAATACGATCTATGATCAAGAGCTCGAACCTTTCGCCGCGCTTGAAAGTTATCAAGGGAGTAAGAATTTTGCTTCCGGGCCTACACCCCGACCTGCGGATAACGTCCTCGCCATAGTCAATATCTTGCGGAACCTCTCTGTTGTTTCGGATAATTGGCAGTTCCTGTCTCGGCACGACAGGCTGATAGACATCATGCTGCGCTTATGTGCCATACATCAAGCCAACGGTTCACCAGCTCCAGCCTCACCGATACTCTCCCTTTCAGACTTGGTTTCAATACGCAAGGATACTCTTTACACTCTCGTTAACCTAGCAGGCTTCATCATTCTCACTCCTGTTTCTTCTCAATCCCCTTCAATAATCCAGATGTCGAGGCGTGCATTCGAACTGGTGGCGTCCTACCTTGTCGACCCTACCGAAGCCATCTCGCCGTTTGCATCGATTCAACTTACAGGACAGCCGCCAACCATGTCCTCAAAACCTCCAGCATTAGCTGATACAGCCTTAGAAGTATTCACCCGCTTCAGTCACTCCGATGCAAATCGGCAAACGTTAGCCCAAACAATACCCAAATCACACATTCGGCAACTCTTCGAAGCCCTGATCCATCGACTGCCTATGACCGACATGGACTTCCAAATACTGGGGCGCGAGGCATGGCTAAGCTATTTGGAAAAGATGATTATGTCCTTATACTCCTTATCTTTCCTGGCACCCCCCTCACTCAAGCAGCGGCTCAAGGTTGACCGCACGATTGGCTTTAAGAGTGTGATGTTCAGGCTCGTGCAGAAGTTCTTAATGAACCCCAACCCGGAATTACGAGGGTGGTTCTCCATCTGTTCTCGTCGAGCGATTGAAACAATGAAGGTTCTCGATGACGAGGGCGATTTGTTTGATACCACAGAGACGCCAACGACAACCCTAACCTTTGGAATGGGTTTTACGGACTCGAGCGATAGCGTCATGGAGAGCGGAACAGGCTTGCTCGGTGGCCATCGGGAGGTCGCTTGGGATATTTTAATGACGAGGGAAGTCGGTCAGGATGAGGTTATGTTCAAAGAGTTGGAGAGTCTCGCGCGAGTAGAGTGTCTATGAACGAGAGGTGTTGTTCTGTTCCCCGTATGTAGTCTTGTACTTTGTTAGGTTACTTGTGAATGGCAGTGTCTACTCCACGTGACGAGAGATTAGTTGTGGTCTTGGCCACCATGACTTGCGCTCTTGAACCACAAATTCCATCGTCTAGCGCCTCATGACAGATCCACATCCCCCTCCTACTTATTCTCAGGAAGATCCAACTGTGCTTGCTCCAGGAGCTCCTCAAATCCGCCCCAGTCCACCCCATGGTCCGCAGATCCTCATCCTCCCAACGGTGGACGCCATAAGCTTTCAGAGCGGCTACCTCGGTGCGGAAGAGGAACGGGCTGCTCTCGAGGGAGAAGTCCAGATAAAAGACATCGATCAGAATCAGTGGTCAAAGCTGTGGGTAGCTTAGTTTATGAGCTGTGTTGTTCATTACCCTGACATTGCCCTCAGCACTATATCATTACGGACGTACGAAGCTGCGTATCATCAGGAGATTGAATTGAACTTCAAGGAGATTATCTTACATACACAGGAGACAGGCGTGCCATTCCCATCCAGTCTCCCCTTTTCCATCCCCCTACCCTCGGACACACCGCAATCTCTACAGACCCCGCACTCTTCTTTGGCCCACACCTTGACCGCTTCTTTACATCCCATCGATGCCCAGTTTCCAGCATTATCGAGAAATGTCACTGCATACACGAGGCGCTACACTTCTCATACACATACACTCCCCATCTCTCCTGAGGCCCACATTCTGACCGAGCCTACGCGTGTAGAGATTCAAGTATCTCGAACATCCTTCAAAGTCGGAGAACCCATTCCAGTGTATATTACCGTCCCACCACCGCCCAAAGAGATAGTCGTGGATAGAGGCCTCAGGCTAAGAAATGCACGCGTCGAATTAGTCCGAGTCGTCAAGGTTAAACGCGAAGTTACAGACGACATGGGGTCTGATCCTGACTCGGACGTCCCTTCCCCGGTCACTGAGCCTCAAGCTGGGGCCTCGAATGACGCGGCAGGGGCAGATGATATGACTCTTACGGTCCAATCCTCGTCTACAAAAGCACCTTTATCTCCCCTTTTTCTTGGGTCATCTTACAAGACGGTCCTTGCACGTTCCGGTGCCTCCTGTCATTTTCATTTCTCCCGACCTATCCGCCTACGGTTCCTTCTCCACCCGTCTTCGGCATCGAGGTCGCCTTCAGCAACTCAGAACGCCCTGCCTGGTAGTGAATATTCAGAGGCTGGTTTTGACACAGATGCTGCATCGATCTCTCAGGTGACATTGCTTCACTCCATTACCTTTTATCTGCTTGTTCGAATAGCTTTTCTGGACACCAAGCAACAATCAGAACGCACGTCGACCGTGAAGATTCCGATCAGGATTCTCCCGCCCCCCGCTCGCCTACCGGAGATTTCGCAGACGTTTGATGAAGCCTACTCCAAAAAACACGATAGGCCGCCTGCGGAAACAAACCGATATGATGATAGTGACTGGGCTGTACCCCACTACTCTGAAGGTGAAGCAGGTCCGAGCATGCTCCATGGCGCTGCGCCACCACCATTCGAAGAGCGAGATGCGCCTCCTCCGCCGTTCTTTAGTTCTGCTGCAGAGGCGTCAACCTCTGCGAGATTACCAACATTTCTCGAGTCCGAGCGGGAGGTTTTAATGCCCGAATCGAGTTTCCCTTCACTCAATCCCCTTGCTCCTCTGTCTCCTATTATAGAAGGGGAAGGGAGTAGATTCGGTTTCCACGCTGCAGAACAATTCGATGGACACGTGGAGGAAATGCCAAGATCAATGACGCCGCCCCCGTCAATGGAAATGGCTGCAGGCGACACGAATTTAACCGCTCTGACCGAAATGCGAGAATCCTCAGAAGCAATTGAGGCGCTGGCTCATGTCCTGGACCAGCATGAGGACAGCATGATCCCAGAAGAGCAGCCACCTCCGCCGCCCCCGGCTATGGATGACCCATCTGATCCTCCGCCCTCCATAGACGACTCCGTGTTCAGAAGGCCAGAAGGCCTAGAGCGGACTTCCCACTCCCCTCCACCGATACCAGTATATCACCAGGATCCTCCTATTTTACCTCCACCAGGGAGAATCCCACCTACCGATATTCGGACGGCTGATAATCACGCACCACCTCCATACCCGGTTCCGGACGCGCACCACGACCAAGAGAATGCAAGTCGGCCGCCTCCGTACAGCATGGGCTAAGAGCCTGTTCAGTTGTTCCAAGGCATCCTTCTAAGAGACTATATTCGAAAGAATATTACATGGACCATTGTATAGGGAAGCAATAATGGGACGTCGGGGGGTCATCAACAAAAACGATAGATAGATATATAAAGGAGTGTCGAAATGAGGCTCAACAATTGCAGGCGTCTTTCGACCTCAATTGGTGGTCATCCTGAAGGTTGACGTTCTCCTCTCTTGTATTATTACCTCGACTTCCGCTAGCTCCCGGGCGACCAGAAATGTTGCGAGACGCAGCCAGAATGTGCTCAATGGGGATCTTCTTGGCTACGATAGTCAAAGGCGAAGATATCAATAACTAGTAGGATTTTATAATTGATAATTCACACCCACCAATTTCCGTGAATATTTCAACAACACCTTCACCGGTCTTTGCACTGGTTTCGAAGAACAACAGACCGGCTTCCTGGGCGTAAGCTTGAGCCTCCTCCCTTGGCACCTGGCGCAAGCTCTCGGGCTCGCCCGATGGAGTGCCAGGTGTTTCGCCTGGTGTGGCAGTGGCATCGTCGGCTTCATCCTCCGACTCGGGAGAGGAAGAGACACCAGAGGAGGAAGTAGAGGGTTGCACAAGGTCGACTTTATTTCCAGCAAGGGCAATAACGATATTCGGGTTCGCCTGTCGTTGCAATTCCTTTACCCAGGACTTGGCCTTTTCTAAACTGGTAGCTTTTGTGACATCATACACGACGACTGCGGCTTGAGCATTGCGATAGTACATGGGCTGTCGTAAGATGAGGGGACGATTAGGAGAGCATCCCACGCTGGGGAAAGATAGGGCAGTACATACTGCAAGTGAGTGGAAGCGTTCCTGACCTGCGGTGTCCCATATTTCATAGCGCAAGATGCGATCTTCTAGACGGCATTTCTGCGTTAGGAAAGCGGCACCGATAGTCGGTTCCTTGTTGGGTTGGAATTCGTTGGAGACCTGCAGGAGTTGTTAGGATCAAGGCTTCGCGCCATGAGGACTGCGGCTGCGGGGGTGTTTGACGTACAAAACGGAGGACGACTGAGGATTTTCCAACCGCCGCTTCACCTGTACAAGAGCAGTTAGAGTCAAGGCTGGGAGAGGGAGCATGAGATTAAGAATCGATGGGGTTGGGATTGTGTTAGGGGGTTGAGGGGAGGTGTTGGGGGATGGGGACATGGAATACGCTGCGCACCCAGAAGGACAAGCTTGACTTGGACGGACTTGTCTTGAGAGCTGGATGCTGCTGATTCGGCCATTTGTGGAGGTCGTGAATGTCGTTGTCAGAAAGGAGAGTAGAATGATGCAAAGAGAGGTTTTGCAGAGGCGGTGTTCCCTCAGTGCATTGTTTGTCTCGTGTTTGCTTCCGTGACAGGTTCTCACCCACCGATGGATGTATCCTCAAAATGGGCTTGTGTTCTGCCCTTCCCGTCTGCTTTTATTGTATGTAGCATATACCCCCTGGCGAAGCCCCGGGTTGCCCAGCTCGAAGGGAAGAGTCACTGTGGCCATGGATGACCACCTGTTATACAGGTCACAAGTCCCGTGATGATGTCATACCAATGGCCTGACGTGTCACGTGTACCTCATATATTCCTGCACTCGGTGTTCCTTTTCCCCACCGACCTCTCATGTCCTCTGCCTTCAACCCAACCCCTGCCAGTATCCCCCCGCATGGTGTTGTCTACCGACTCAATGAACATTTAACTGGCCGTGTCCATCACCACCCTTTGGTAGGGATTTGCTGCTGATCTGCTGAGCATAGCTGAACGTGGCTGGGCAGAACCCCCTCGACTTCGTCCTTCGCGCAGCACAAATATACCCAGATAAAGTTGCACTAGTCCATCCTGACGTCAAATATCCCGTGTACTACACATTTGCGATCTGGCAAGTTGCCCAATTAGCCGTATAACCCGTATTGCTCACATGGTACACAGGGCACAGCGCATCCAGAACCTTGCGTATGCACTGATTCAAGCTGGGATAAAGCCGGGCGACCGTATCGCAGTTATTGCACCCAACTCGTATGCCGTCATACCCCTCACTGCGGCCGCAACTTACCCTGTCCGAGACCGCTCATTGCAGGTAAACCAACTACCACCTTCACGGGCGGCTGTCGTTCAAAATATATGCAGATGCCCACCATGGAGTTATTGCTGCGCGGGGCATTCTCACCCCGATTAACACACGCCTGAAGCCGTCTGAAGTGGCGTATATCCTCGACCACAGTGGTGCCAGCCTTATACTCGTCGATCACGAGTACACTCACCTTGTTCCACGTGATTCGAGTGTACCAGTAATTGTGTCGCAAGATACTGGCCGAGATGGCGATCCTTATGAGGCTTTCCTTGTCCAAGGCCGGCAATTCAGCAAAGAGAAATCTTGGGGTGGCTTGGACGCTGAGCACGATGAGAATGCTAGCGCAGTCCTTTGCTACACGTGAGTAACAACAATCATCTTCTTGGCGAAATCTCACCATATTCTCTAGCTCTGGAACTACGGGGAGAGTAAGCCTTCTTACATAAACAAGCAATGAGTAGCAAGCTCAAGAGCTAGGTAGCCTAAAGGTGTAATCACTACTCTAAGAGGTATGTACAATTGTGCTCTGTGCAATCTACGATCTCACGGTCTGAACCAGGTTCTTATTTGGCCGCTATTGCGAATGCTTTTGAGGGACAGTAGGTTTCATGACTTTCACTTGCACGACCGTTGGCGCCATTCATTTTATACCCATCAGGATTAACCGTGACTCTACATACCTTTGGTGTGTTTGCTATTTCGGTAGCCGCAAGACTTTCTCACAGGTTGTTCATAGGATCCTTCCCATGTTTCATGCTGCTGGCTGGACATTTCCCTGGGCGAACGTTTTTGCTTTCGCCAAACAAGTGAGAGTTATCTTAGCAGATTCGGAATGTGTGATTGATATAACCTTGCCCTTCAAGATCACACTCAGAACAGTCGATTACCCACAAATCTGGCGACACTTTTTGAACTCTGGAGTTACACACTATTGCGGAGCACCGACCGTACAGGTGATGTCACTCCTCGCGTTTCGATTGAAGACTCACGCATAGTGGGTATAGATTGGTATTGTTAATGACCCCAAAGCACAGAAACCACCCCAGTCTGTGGCAGCTATTATCGGTAATTAAAAACACAGTTGATTTGGTCAATCTAACATCCGAAAAGCTGGGGCTGCCCCGACTGCCCACCTCATTTCTCAACTTGAGGCGTTGGGGTTCAAACCCGTCCACGTATATGGCTTAACGTACGTCCTCCTGTTCAATTCGGGATCTAGTGCTCAAGTTCGCATTGCAGAGAGGTAAACGATACATCACACGATACCTCGCACCTGGTGACCACATTTGTAGACTTATGGGCCGTTTACGAGGAGCTATGATCAGCTGAATTCGGAATCATTGCTTCCTGAAGACCGCTCTCGCTTAATGGCCCGTCAAGGACATGCATTTGCCACTGCTCAAGGAGTCCGTGTCGTGATCCCTCCGGCCGACGAGGAAGAGAACCCGGTTCTACATGACGTACCTCGAGATGGCAAGACCATTGGAGAAATTATCACCAAAGGTAATATTGTCATGAAGGAGGTGAGCAAATTTATCCTTACCCGGAAATGTTCCTGATCATTCTTTTTCAGTACTTCCGTGATTTAGAAGCAACTCGTAAGGCATTCTCTGGAGGTCATTTTAGAAGTGGCGACTTGGCGGTCATGCACCCTGATGGAACAATTGCTGTGATGGACAGGAGCAAAGACATTATAATTTCGGGTGGAGAGGTGTGATTCATTATCGGAAACACTCGTATACTCTTCTGACTATTCCATCCGGTTTTAGAACGCCTCTAGCCTTGCCATTGAACAGGGTATGCTGTGATAAACATTTTGAGTCTCAGCTACTTTGACCATCCTCTTGTTCTTTCAGAACTAGCAACTCATCCTCACATCTTGGAGGTTAGCGTCGTTGCACGCGGCCATTCTAAGTGGGGCGAGCGCCCAATGGCCTTTGTTGTCCTGCACCCACAACACGTACACAAGTGGGCAGGGCGTCACCAGGAATTCGGCGCAGAGCTCATAAAGCATGCTAAAGCACGCCTCCCAGGCTTTGCGTGCCCTGAGTGGGTGGAAGTGGTCCCAGAGTTGCCGGTAAGTTTAATTGACCCATATTGATATGGGTGCCCAAACATAAATCAGAAAACCTCAACTGGAAAGATTCTGAAGACTGAGCTCCGCAAGATTGTTGCAAAACTCTGATTGATGATTTTATTTATTAACAAATCTATTAGTTTGCCACTTTACCTGGGAGCGAAGATAAATGTTGGGCATTTTTGGAGAGAGCATGAGTGAGGGATCCAGATCCACTCCAATAAAGCTACACATAAGGCTACACATGTGGGTACAGTAGGGAATGGAGGGTTGAAAATATAGCGAATAACAATCGAGGACATACAGTTGATAAATAGCGAGAATGAAGGGCGCATATCATCCTGGAGGACCAATCGTTGGTCTATAGAGTCTGTTCCTCGTTCGTGTCGGGACAGAGCTTGAGAATACGGAAAGACCCTGCATTCCGTTCACAGAAATAGATTTCATCGTCTTTCCGGCCGAAAAACAGCACCTCTTCGGCCGGATCCCCTTCAAAATCAGTACCAATAGATCCCTGGGAACTAATTGTGGACTTGGTAATCCCTATTGCAGTTTTCTTGGGGAGGGATGCAAGGCTTGATTTCCCTTTCGACGAAAGGGCCACCAATGCAGGATTTGAAGAACTAACTGGTGTGCCAATCTTCCATACAAACGGAGGTCTACGGTTGACCGCGTTCGAGGGGGGGCTGAAGGAAGGCAGCGTAGTTCGTGATTGATCTGCAGGCCTCAATAAGGCGTCACCAAGGTCGACGGCCTCCAATCCGCCGTGGCGCATTGCTACTAGGACCGACCGATCCTTTACATCGAGGGCTTCCAGGCGTTTTATATCACCCATTCTACTGCATAGAGTTTTAGGATCGTCTTGGGAGTCATCATTACTCCAGACAAAGCGGCTTTTGAGCACTGATCTACCACGGGCATCGACAATAGCGGTGCTATGACCGCCGCGGGATGAAAAGAAAAGTGCGGGTGGCCCAAAATGTTTGGGCTGAGCAAGAAGAGAGATGGGAGGAAGGAGTTCCTGCTTCGCCAAAGGAGCGGGATCAGAAGAGGGGGCTACCGTGTCGGTGTTGGCCAGCAGAGGCGGGGAGCGGAATGGGTGGGCAGGGTCTACGCATTGCATTTTGAGATCTTTCAGTAAGATGTAGTCTGTCTCTCCTTCACGACGAACAGGAAGATCAGCTGGAAGTAATCCGTCTCTGTACCAGGCCTGCATAAGCGAAGAGTTCCAAGGCCCTGTTTGAGAAAAGTAAGCTATTTGGGTACTATGATACTAAAAACAAAAAAACATACCATGCATAACGCCCTTGGGATCCTTATAGTACCATTGAGTGGGCCCCAAAGGTGTAGGTATAGGTAATCCCGGTGGAGAGAACTGCGTTTGAGAAGGTGTCGTTTCACTGGATTCACCCTCTTGTACACAATCACGGCCATGACCTAGGAAATCAGGGTATGTAGGGGGTATAATATATTCATCTGCAATAGATGCCAATGGGAACTTGGGAGCAAAGCTTAGTTGCTGGAAGGTGGTATAAGAACCCATCTGAGTCGCCGCGACAGCTAGAAGCTCATCTGGTTGGCCTGTTGCATTCGTCGGTGATGATTCCTGGTTCGGGGTCCGCGGTTCTTCACCGGGCGCGTCGGGATGCTCATTAGCTACGAGAGGCGGTGTTGATGGCCGGTCTGGTCCACTTTCCGTTGTCACAGCTGTTGAACCAACAGCTACGGAAACCCCGATGGTAACATTGACATTTGCCTCGTCCTCGTCGGCCCCACTCCCGCTTGCAGCAGTCTCACCTACCCGATTTTCTCGAGCCCGTCGGCGAGCGGCTCTTCTTTCGGCCCTTCCTATGCGCACTTCGCGAACCCTCACCGTTGCTGGCTCGAGTCCAAACACATTTTGAGAAAAAACCAAGAAAACCTCGACAAGGTCATCGCCCTGCAATTGGAGTTCTAGGGAGCGGGGGGAATCGGGAAGAATGAACGTTCTGGACAAGCCAAGAGCCGTGCGATATGTTCCGGCGAATAGCTCGACCTTTTCACCATTCTCGCCGCAAAGAATAGCGAGGAAGCTGAAAGAACCATTCATCAACTATGGTCCGTCTTTTAATACTAGATTACAAACCTCTTTTTCTGCGTCTCGACAGCTTTGATCATCAGAGCTCCTTTAGTGCCAGGGAGCTTCACATACTCCAACTTTGGTGGTGGTGCTGGAGGAGCAAGCGGTGGTCCGTTAAGCCATTTGCCTGACTCTGCATCAATGGTCGATATGGGTGGGGGCAGTCGTTCATCTGGCCGTCGATTCAGCGCATTACTAATAATTTTTGGGATGAAACGAGACGACCGCGAAGCCACTGGATCGGTGGGGGTAAGCACAGACGTGGCGGAAGGTGTGTACGGTGATGGCATAGCTGTGAGCGAAGGACCGGCGGATAATATGGATTGAACATTGGGTGGTGGAAGGGTATTTGAACGTAAAGAGGGTGATCTCATAAAATGACCGTTAAATTGATTATCGGATGCAGATGAGGAAGGAGTGTTAGATTGGAGGAGATTGTGTAAGGAAGAAGATGCTTGATTCTGAGTCTGATTGCGATTAGATATTGATGAGCCCGTAAGCATTACGGACCAACGCCGACGTCGTGTCGGTTGACTAGCTGCGCTCTGTTTGCTAATCGTCCCAGCAGCCACTTCTACGGGCTGCGGACTACTCGACTCCTGGGACACTACATGTGTGGTTGAAAGTAGAATGGGTTCCTGAGGTTGCACAGAACCAGGAGGTGGTATATCTGGCAGGCGGCTTTCTAGTAGTGCTTGCGCCAGACTAATCCTTCCGTCTGCTTCATCATCATCGTCGTCTGCGTCATCAAAAGTATCAGGTGTATGAGCACTCGGGGGAAGCTGGTGCAGGGCTTGTCGTAATGTCAATAGCGTTGGAGCAGGAGAAGGTTCAGGAGCAGGAACTGCTGTATTGCGTATCGCGGAAAAATCCAAGTTGGATGGTCGTCGCCTTCTTGAGCTACTACTAGTTGAGGCACGAGGTCGAGTATTTCCTTGAGCGACGACTGGGGAGGGATTCCTGTTGTTGGCTGCGAGAGTTGCACTCGTTCGCTCGTCTAATGCTTGACTGCCACTGGCAGCGGCGCGTATGTCAATTGCTTCGTCGTCACTGGAGTCGTCCCAGCCATCGGATTTTGAGTTAGCCTCCCGGGGTCGAGAAGGCTCGCTATTGCGGGCCAAAACAGAAACGCCGGCAAGGACATTGCTGACTGAGTTGCTCCGTGCTCGTGCTCTCACAGATAGAGCTGAGGGCTGACTACGGAGTAATGGGGGCGGGTGGGGATCTGTGGGGCTTGGATAGGGAGGTGGTTGACCCAGAGGAGGATCTTGGGGGACTGGTGGAGGAATACGCAGTGAGGGCAACCGAGACTTTCGGGTTGGAGTCCGTGGAGCACGAGGTATGAGTGGGAGTGAGGGCGAGGGAATAGAAGATAGATTGCCATGCGAACTCTTGCGGAGAATATGGGAGTTTAAATTACCCATGGGTGGGGGCGTTGAAAGACTCGCCTTTCGCACTTTCTCGCTGCCGTCACGCACATCGCTTTCAGCCCGCAAAGTATTCCTTTTTGCGGCTTCCCTGCGGAGGCGTTCTCGCTCTCTGCGTATTTCAACGTCTATGCGCCACTCAATGGCCTTTTTGACTTCCTCTAGAGCGTACACACGGACACCGTCCCTTCTTCCAGCAATTGCAACCAAGACGCCGCGATGCTCCATTACGACGGCACTTTTGAAAGCTACCCGTCTAACAAGTGCATATGGTTGTGGTGCGGGAGGCGATGAAAGAGGAAGGACATCCAGGCCTTGAGCGTGGCATAATAGTAGATAGTGGGGAGCCAAGAATGTACCGCTTGTGGGAGGGGTGGTAAAATGGGTTGGAGTGAGATCAGATGTGAGGGCAGACAAAGATAGGCCGAGTTCCTGAAGGGTAGGAGGGGGAAGGGGCGGTGGCGGAGTGATTGTTGGAGCTGGGGAGGGGGAAGAAGAGCGGGAAGTTTTATCGGTGCTGGGCTTGGCCGCAGCCTGGTCCTCGGCTATGGCATCACGGGTGGATGGGTTTGGCGGGGCATCGCGACGGTGTATGAGATTGTTGAAGAAGCCGGAGAGCCTATTGGAAGACCGGACCTGTGAAAGGGTTAGAGAAGATGGGAATGGCTGGGCAGAGGAGGACAAACTTCGATTGCAGACCGGTGGCGAGCCCTGCGCTGCTGCTGAGAAAGAGTGGTATTTTCTTGCTGCTGCGGCATTGAACTGACTGGCGGGACGGCCGAGACGGGGCGGCTTGGCAACTGGGGCGTGGAGAGACCTGGGGAAGCGGTGGATGGGCGGAGTGTGTCTGGGGACGTGGGCTGGGATACGGGGACGGCAGGCATGCTGTGGATGCTGGCGGTGTCGGAGACCTGGTCAGGGCCAGTGGAGGGGGACGCGCCTCTGGCTGAGGAGAGGAGCGGAGTGGTAACCGGTCTGGCATGGTCTGCAGCCATTTTTACGCCGTCGACGAGGCCAGAGTCGAGGGCGGCACTGGGGAGCTGGAGCTGAGCGGCGTCGGGTGCGACTGCAAAGCGCGGGCCATGGAGGTCGGTAGGGCGGTCGTCGGGATCGTTAGTTGCGGGCATGGGAGGGGGGGGGGTAATGGTACGGGGAAGATGGCGGAGGGTCTTAAAGCAGGGCAGAGACTCCCACGGGTGCCGAAAAGGGGAAGACCGCTCAAACGACTCCGCTCTGCCCACAACACAACAACAACCACGGATGCTCTCGCTTGCCCGGTCCCTCTCCTCCTCCTCCCGAGCTCGCTTTGCTGCTGCTGCTGCTGCAACCCCGCCCCGCCTCGCCTCCCCCACACCCCACGATCTCGCCCACTTTGCCAAGTTTCTCCCCCCTGAGGCCATTCTCTCCACCCTCCCCCCCGCTTCCGCCCCTCCAGATGAGCTCGAGCAGCACAACGTGGACTGGATGGGCCGCTTCCGTGGCCACGCGACGACCGTCCTCAAACCAAAAACAACCCAGCAAGTCAGCGAAATCCTGCAGTGGTGCAACCAGCGCAGGATCGGCGTGGTCCCCCAGGGCGGCAACACAGGTCTCGTTGGCGGCAGCGTGCCAACCAACGACGAACTCATCCTCTCGCTGTCCAACATGAATAAAGTACGGACTTTCGACCCTGTCTCTGGTCAATATTTCCCCTTCACTGTCATTCCGCGCAAAGAATACATCATTTACATCTCTCTTTCTCTTTCTCAGGCATCCTGGTGGCAGATGCCGGTTGCATTCTCCAGTCCTTGACGGATTATGTCGCTCCCCACAATCATATCATGCCCATTGACCTCGGCGCAAAGGGAAGGTGCGCACTAGATCATCTATTCCCGCCCATCCACACGTCCCAACTCAGGCCTATAAAAAGCTGTCAAATAGGTGGCAACGTTTCTACCAACGCCGGCGGACTTCGACTCCTTCGCTACGGCTCGCTCCATGGCACAGTCCTCGGCCTTGAGGTCGTTCTTCCTGATGGCACTATTTTGGACCAGTTGACCACTCTGCGCAAGGACAACACGGGTCAGCGACTTGGGATCCCTCTATTCCCCATTTTGACATATTCAACATGTTGCCCCTTGCAGGTTATGACATCAAACAGCTCTTCATTGGCGCCGAGGGTACCCTGGGCATCGTCACGGGCGTTTCCATCCTCACTCCGCCAGCACCTCAGGCTTCTAATAACGTCATCCTCGCCCTTCCCTCATTCAAAAACGTTCTCCCCCTTTACCAAACCGTCAAGAGACAGCTCTCCGAGATTCTTTCCGCCTTTGAATTCATAGATCGCACTGCATACGACCTTGCCGTCAAGCATGGACAGGGTCGTGCCCTGAGCGACCAAGACATCGAGGGTGCAGAATGCTTTGTGCTTGTTGAAACAAGCGGTGGTAAACGCGAGCACGATGAAGAGGTCAGAGAAAAAAGCTTTCTCTCTCCATGTGACCACCCGTAACCATTCACCTGCATAGAAACTCGCAACTCTCCTGGAAGATCTCCTGGAAGCCAGAGAACCTTTAATCAACACTGGTGTGCTGTCACAGTCTCCTGCGCAGTTTTCCTCCTTATGGGCGCTTCGCGAGGGTGTGACTGAGGCTGTATCGAAGGAAGGCAAACCGTATAAATATGACATCTCGGTTCCTCTATCATCATTCAAAGATGTTGTCGATGGTACCCGGGAACACCTGAGGTCGAAAGGATTGCTCCATGATAAGGCCGTAAAGCATGTCTTGGGCTATGGCCATGTTGGGGATGGTATGCAACAATAACTCACTACTCACTACTCCACTCCGATTGCTATTAATATCGGGTTTCTAGGCAACCTTCATCTAAACATAGTGGCAGATGCTTACCTGCCCGAAATTCAAACCGCCCTCGAGCCATATATCTATCAAGTTGTTTGTGCGTAATCTCTTCATATCCGTTGCGACGATTAGTGTGCTCATCTGCGCCCAGCATCATACCGCGGTTCGGTGTCTGCCGAGCACGGCATCGGCTTCCAGAAGACCCATGCTCTCCACTACTCGAAAGATGATGTTAGTATCGCGCTGATGAAGAAGATCAAGCAGGTGTTTGATCCCAACGGCATCATGAACCCAGGAAAAGTTCTCCCGTAGCGTATGTAAGACAATGTAGTAGTCACGTGCTCTCGTTGATGTAAGCCCTAACCCCGTTGTCAACCCAACCCTAACGGACCTCTTAACCCTCAACCTTAAACTTGGGGCTCGAATATACAATACCAATGGTATCATTCCAATTCCATTCGCTACCGCACCTCGGAAATATCCCTCTCCTGATTCTCATCATTTGTCCAGCCCATCTTCCAAGATGCCAATGGCTTAGCAGTCAAGTTCTTCCTTCAGAAAGATATTCCGCAAGAAATCCAGGCTGACCTATGTGAAACCATTACAGTCAGTCCCTTGCACAGATGGGATACTACTCGAGCTTACCCCTTCTAGTCTCTTGGTGGTCGCGTCGAGGTTAAAGTGCCAAGACAGGGATTCATTCTTGTGCAACCTGGGACACCAGAAGGCAGAGCGACTCCGCCAATGTTGGATCATTCAGGACCGACCAGAAAGATATCTCGTTCCGTACACCTACATCGAGGCATGCAAAATCGCGGGCATACAGCTGAAGCAGATATTCATGGAAAACGGCCGTCCTACTTCAATGCACATACACCCAAGCATTGCTAATCTTAATGCCCGGAGTGCATTGGCTTCTCGGATCTTGGTGAGGAAACAAACAAACTCCACTACGCGCTGCTTCTGAAACTGGGCCAATTGCGGTGTTGACTGCATGCGTTTTTAGCATTCTGGTGGTGACCCAGACGCCTCCATCCAAGATGCGCATGTCATTCTTGCTGATCCCAATACAGAAGTCTTTCATCACCTCATCAAGACATACCAAAACACTCCAGGAAAACATATCGAATCGTATCTTTGGGTCAAGAAATGTATAGAAAGAGGCTCGTTGATATATACACCTGTGGTATTCAAGAATCCTGGTGGTCGCCGACCCGGGGAAGAGTGCGCTCCTCCGCCCCCTGATACGCACGTGACCCACTAATTAACATCAACGCGTAGGCGCACCCAGTTTACTGTGGAAGATGAGGAACATCTGTGCCAATGGATAGCGCAAAAGATTCCATACAAGGAGACTGGCGGTCGTACCGGTAATCGGCTATACCAGCAATTATGTGAACAGGTTAGTCGCCACTGCACTATCAGCACGTTAGGCTTGTTTCGACCCAACTTTTGCGCTAGTCTGATCCAGAGTATAACTGGGTCTCCCGGCATACATGGCAATCTTGGCGCGAGCGATACAAAAAGAATTCCGCTCGACTAGACGGTATGATTGCTCGAGTGGTTGAGGAAAAAAGACCGGCCCAAGGGCAACAGGGTCAGTATGGATATGTACGGCAACCCGAATCAAAGCCAAAACGTCCGCGCAAGAAACGTGGCGCAAAGGAGGATGGGAATGAAGAAGAAGCACCTCATAGCATAGACGAGCTCGCACAACTCCCAGCTATGCCTATGCCGACTATACATCCCGTACAGCCAATGATGGGTACTGCCCTCCCCCCGTCTACGCTTCCCGAGTTCCATGGTGTATCTGCTGCCACACAACGTCTGCCACAAACTTGCCCTACGATTCTTTCACCACACGCCTCGCTTCCGATGCCATCCGCAACGGCCCCGGCCAAGCAAAGCCCCGCAGAAGAAGAAATGGAAGATAATGAGGAAAGCGAGTGGGTTGTGCGAGTAGGGAATGCTCCTCTCCCTGCGTGGGCTAAGCGCAAGGTGGATAATGAAGCAGAGGACATAAAAACCAACAAGCGGCAAAAGTCTGGGTTAGTCTTCGATTTATATCCTCCCACCCGATAGTTCTCACCTCTCTGCAACATAACCAGCGAAGGGGCCGCGCCAGATGAGGCACCTTATGCCGCTACTCTTCAATCACCCCCACTACAACAATCCCAGACGCTCAGCACTTCGATGACGCTCGCTACAGAGGGAGGTGAGCATATCATCGATCAAAGTGTCCGAGCGATAGCCAAGGAATGCCGTTTCACACTGGAGGAAGTTCAAGAATATTATGACAAGTGTGGAGATATGGGTCACACAAGACGACGATTCCAGAAGATGCGTGAGCTTCTCACAGAAAATTTTGCCAACTATGACGATTGAAGCCAGTCTACTCGAGGCGGTAATAGAATCTTTCGACATATGCCGCGATATATATTATTTGTATATGGTATTGAGTCATAGATCGCCGGATATAGCATACGATGATTGTCCTGTAGTCAGATCAGTAAATTTAAGGGCTGTCTCCTCTATTGCACACGTACCTGCCAAAGAAGTCCGGCTGGTGGACATAGCCATGGGGATATCAAATATCGTACTCCGTCAACAACTTGTAGTCTGCTCCTCGACCGGGAGCCGATGGGCTATCAAAAGGCTTTCGCCTCCTAAAAAGGACAAATTATCAACATGTGTATGTGTTTCGTGATTAGTATCTGAGCATACTTTTCACCAGCCGCAGCTGAAGGGAAGGACCCGAAGAGATCGGGATGTTTCGGCAAGGGTGACTCTCTATCACCGATTGACACACGTAAGAGTAGGAACAGAACACATGGGGTTTGAGAAAAAAAAAATCGAACTGACGTGAAATAGGGATGCTGCAACGCTTCCTCTGCACTGATCCTTTGTTCTGGATCATATGTTAGTAAGGACATCATCAAGTCAATACCGGCAATCGTAAGATGAGGAAACTTGGATCGAAAAGCAGGTGGCTGAGGAGAAGGAAGAGATATAGTTTTGGCATTAGGCAGGCTGGCGTAGTCGGGCCATGAAATTGTTGGTTGGTGGGCCAAGGAGTTTGAAGATCATGGAAAGGAGCTCAAGCTCTCCTTTGGCTTGGAATAGGGGCTCCTTTAGGAGGAGCTCAGCAAAAATGCAGCCGACGGACCACATGTCGATCGCAGTCGAGTAGGTTTTTGCTCCTAGTAGGATTTCGGGAGCTCTGGAATATCAAAAGGGTAAGCAAGAGTAGAGGGCGAGAGAAATTTATAGTGCCGAGAGACCGACCGATACCACAGTGTTACCACAAGCTGGGTCATGCCCCCGACACCAACTGGATCACCATATCTCCGGGCCAAACCAAAGTCAGCGACCTTGATTGTCCCGCGGTTATTCATGAGTAAATTGCTGGTCTTGAGGTCCCGGTGAAGGATCCAGTTGGAATGACAGTGATGAACAGCCGATAAGAGCTGGAGCGTCAAGGTTTTGACCTCGGATTGCAAAAAAGGCGATGGCATGTTCGTGAGCAACGTCTTGAGGTCGTGTTCAATGAAATCCATCACCACGAACACCCTTGGTAGCAGGCAGAGTTCCATTCCAAGTCGTAGAAAACAGAATATATTTGAAGCAAACGATGGTGATTTATACAACTGAGACTAAGGAGTGAAAAGTTCGACACGCACTGTGTCAAAGTGTCACCAACGACAACTTCCCGGATGGCTACGACGTTCTCGTGACGGCAGGACATTAGAGCATATACCTCGCGGAGTGCAGTTATCGGAAATCCATTCTTCTCTTCGTCGAGTTTGAGTTTTTTCAGCGCAACAATATCGCCTGTCTGCTTGTCTCTAGCACGGAAAACCACACCATAGGAACCCTCTTCAATTTGGTTCAGTCTCTCATAGCAGTAGACAGAACGAGAAGGTGTGATCGGAGGATGTCGTGTGCGCGGTGGTACATGAACACTGTGGGCATAGCGCGGGATTGGTTGGGATTGTACTGGAGACGGAGCTGAAGAGATTGGTCCAGGTAACGTAGACCTGTGGGTAGACTTGGTTTTGACCCGTTTTTTTAAAAGAGAGGGTTGCCCTGGTGCGCCCATATCTGCATCGTCGCTCTGGTCCCATTTGGAACGTTTCCGAGAGGGAGGGGAAGAGCCTCGACTATCGGGGCCAGCAGACATGGAGGATTGCAGGACGAGAGCTGTCACGTGGGTGTACGTACATAAAAACAGAGAAATCAGGGTCGAGTTAGGGGCCTCCGAACCTCCTCCTCAAGACACTTAATTAGGTGTTCCTTGACCTGGCCAATCTCCCATTCCCCATACACTTCCCACACACTCCTTCCTTTGAGGAAAGGATCTACGCAAACTCTAGCAATAGAAAGAAACAAGTCTTCGAGAACCCATGTTAATCGTGGTCCAGTGAGTTCGATCGCAGGTTCCGCATTGATCTCGAGTATTTTAACCTGGAAGGGCGACTCCTCCAAAGGTAGGTATTCAACGAGGAAATCAATGCCATACAACTCAAAGGCATTCTCTAGCGGCTGGGAACAAAAAAGTACATCAATAAAGTTCAGCCTGTAACCAAATTCTCACTACCTGGAAGTGCACGGGCATCTGCAGAGCAGCCTTGTAAGTCTCGGCCAGGACACGAATTATTTGCTGCACAATGATCTGTTTGTCACGTTCCGAAAATATTCTTGTAGTGGCATCACTTCCTTCCAGAATACGACCGCCCACGAGTTCATCAAATAATCTGACACCCTGCTCACCTCGGGCTGTCTGTAGTGAAGTGTTAGTGAGGTGCGCTTTCAGATCCGATGGGTACAGCTCCTCTTCTCCCTCGGGCACATTTTCCCCTGGTATTGAGTATGGGACAGGGGAGAAAAGTGCCAAAATACGGTCATAAAGGTAGAGTTGCAAGGCACCAGATGCGACACAATAAGCCCTGAGGTGGAACTAGGATTTTCAACTTAGAATAGGGGTCATGCATCTAGAAAGCTGGTCATGGCTGACTTTGTGTCCTTTAAGGTGATCAGGAAGGGGATGGGATTCACCATCCAGAGGCATTTCACGCGGATCAAGAAGCAGAGGCGACAAAATATATTCCTAGAATTAAAACAAACAATCGAAATGAGGACCCGGCTTTGAGCCAAGATGACCTGGAGACCACCTGAATGACGAAATGACGAAGCTGTGAAGTAACAATGGCGGTCCTGGGCTCCCTACTGTTGTCATCAGAATGGGTCCCGTCTTCGCTCTCCGAGTCTGATAACTCAAAGTCTTCAAAAATTCGCTGAAGTGCCTCTTTGGTATTGAAAAGCCGGATTCCCATCCCGCGATCAGCCATACCACTGCGACGACGATCAGCCCGGGTGGTAGACTGAATTGAGTCTACTAACGGTTTCAAGATCCACCATTTTTGCGGCTTATTATCCAAAGCATTGCTAAGTTCATATAGGTCGTCCGCCCACTTTTCGTCGAGCTCATCGGCAAATGCAAGGTCAAGGTCATATGTTTGCGGAGCAGCGGTTTTGAGTATGGATGACGGGTTCTTTGCGAGGTACGAACGGATGGAATACGCAAGATAGTGCTTCCTGATGAGCGCCTTTCGGAAGGTATAACTGGAGGCCAGCACGGACGCATCTCGATGGAGATTCGTAAGTTCGTGATCGATATCGTCATAGGTCGACCATTGAATCAGGCGGCCATACTGCTTTTCACCGAGAGCTTCGACTACCTCTAGCCCCTGTTGAAGCTGGTGCAGACCATTAAGAACAAGACGACGGGTGAGGGGCGCAGAGGGCCATGAGACGAGCGCGGTACAGTCCATCATCAGAAGAGAAATCTGGTGTCTGTGACAGGAAGTGTGTGTGTGGCGTGCACGTGATGACGTGACTGTAGCGCATTTGTCGTGAGTAGTCGTCCAGGCGCATTTCCCTCGACGATGGCTCACAATTACCTGTTCACTCTCCAGCCCACGTTCACCCAGGGCCTCGTTCTCGGCCAGCTTTTCGTTCTCGTCCTCATCGGCCTCGTCCTTCATTATTTATTCCTCGACTCTGCACAACATCCGTTCGAGACATCATCATATCATCCCAGAGTCGACAACGACCTCCTCGTCCGAAAACGTAAACTCGATGCTGCCCGTGAGGAGGAAAAGATGCCAGTGGATCAGGATGCCGAGTCCGCAGAGTGGTTTAACGGGCTCCTCAAACAGGTAAGGAATCCGCTACCCCCATAATAAATGCATGTTGTCAAGATTGCTTGCTTGAAAGGTAGTGGGCATATACCGGCTGAAGCTTCGAGATAATCTGCCAGGAATAGAGGGAGATGAGATTGCTCGGAAAAGGATAGAAGAGTTTGCAAACAGAATTCGCCCGCCCGGATTCCTGGTTGGTCCCGTGCCCCACTCGTTGTCTGCAAGCCCTGCCTCATCAATTCTCAGGATGATATCAAGATACACTCTGTAGACCTGGGTGTCTCGGCACCGCGCTTGCACAATGCGCGCGTTAAACATCACGGAAAAGACACCCCCCCAGTGCGTGCACTCCGTCATATGTGCGGTCGACAGCTCTCATGATTCCGGCGTTTCTCAGGAAACCGAGTTTGATGCGACGTACACTGACACCATCTCACTATCCCTTTCCACTTCTTATCTATTCAATTACCCCATGGCCTCCTTTGCACGACTACCCATATCCCTCACCATCTCTCTGTCTCAATTCAAGTCTTCTGTAAGCCACTTTATCCTCACAGGATCAGACTAATCCGATCGTATTTCCTAGATATCAATTACGCCTCCCTCCCCTGCATCGCAACTCCCTGTCCTCACGCTCAGTATTTCCCCTAATTTTGTCCTTGACCTAACAACAACTTCACTCATGGGAAGTCGTGCTAAATTGGCCAATGTCCCAAAACTCCACGAACTCATCCAACACCAAGTTCGCCGTGTACTTGCCGCTCGAGCTACATGGAAAATTGTACTCCCTGGATTGGCGGACGCCACAGAGATACGAGATCAAGCCAAAAAGGTATACAAGGAAGAAAGTCAATTATCATGACGCCAGTGATTGATCAGTTGGGTCTTCTTCCCTCATTTTATCGTCAAGTCTCCCCTCCTAACTTCGGTAGATACTTATTCACTTCGTCTTCGCTTATTCATATAGGAATCAGTGGACCTTGGTGTCCCTTGTAATGCTCACATAATCGCGCGGTAGTATCAGACGATGTATTATACAAGGTCGACTATTTATGAATTCTGTCTGTTAGTGACGCAGGCTATAGAAAAAGAAAAAAGAAAAAAAGGGAAGCTAAATGCCTAGTTTATCAAGCCAATCCTGTATGCCATCAAAGGCCCGCTGGCCTCCAAGATCGTCGACAACGAGCTTATCGACCTCGGGTTCCCGAACGAGCCTATTGAACTTGTTGAGTATCTCGAAGCGCTCCGGAGTAGCCATAACAGCAATAGGGAAGTAGGGCTCGAAACTAAACTCGGTGAGTTTGTTTTGGAGAAGAGGAATACCATCTTGGGCTTGGATACTCTCCAACTCCTCATTGTTTGCGGGAGGTGAGATGAGGGTAAGTCCTGAGGCAGGATTTGATGAAACATAAGCTTGGGCGATGAGACATCCTGCGGACCGGGCGAAAATGACGGGTGGGAAGGGGATCATGGAGAGACGGACGGCGGAGCGTAGTTCTAGAGGGAGAGAGGAGGGAGTCGAGCTTGCCAGGGCCAAGTGGTACTAGAGCGCCGCACCGTCTTCAAACCACTTCATCATGGAATGGGAATTGTTCCGCGCCCGAGGGTCCGGATGCGCCAGGTCGGTCTGCACGCAAGTAAACCCTTGCTCAGCGAGCATGGACGAGAGCCATGTCATCCTAGGGTATACATGAGTCGTTATCGTGCCAGGATGGGGTGGAAGTTGTCACCCTCTGCCAGAATCAGCGTCCCAGGACCGTGCAGAGACAAATACAAGAGGCGTTGGACATTCACGGGGGGCATTCGGGGGAGGAGAGCGGACGATGGACGAGGATAGACAACGGACAAGGGGAAGATGGGAGGAGGCACGCGTGCTCCTGGCAAAGAGGAACATGCGTGACCAGCCAAACAGGCTTTGATTTCATCCACCACAGCAGCTTACCAATGGCAAACGCCTCGTCTAATATCGTTTTCGACGACATCTTCACTATTAGCGCAATCGACCGAGAGGGTAAAAAGTTCGACAGAGGTGCATCTGACCCCCTCTCTCAACACACTACCTGTCTTGTCCCTGACGTGGCCCCTGGACAACCACAGTCTCTCGTCTCTATGCCCACTCAAAAAATTACGATATGGACCTCACCCTCGACTACAACGTCGAGCTCTTCCCACTCCAGGTAGATCAGAGCTTTGCACTGGCTCTTGCTTCTTCCCTTGTCCGTGGTGGGGCTCCACCCAACACTGCTGATGGTGATGAAGACGACAAGGACCGTGAAGTGTGGAGACCGGATGGGAAAGGGAGACGCGGTCTAGAAGATGATTATGACTATGTCATGTACGGCAAGGTGGGTTTCTACATCTTTGATTTTGATCGAGAACAGTTGCTATACTCTCCTGTAGGTTTACAAGTTCGACAGTGGAACAGCAGAAGTGGTGTGAGTACCAGTGTCTGTTTCCCAGTCAGCGATATCTTAGCTCTCTTAGCACCGCCTACGCTTCCTTTGGAGGACTTCTTATGTCACTGACGGGGTCATTCCGCCACATGACTAGCATAGTACTAGGTGACCCCATCTACTTACTGATACGAAAATAGATGCCCGTATCACTGTTTCACTTATCTCCCCTATTCTCATCACTCAATGATTCGGGCAACGGGTATGCATTCGCTGGGTGTTGTCGCCATTAGACTAGATCTATCATATGTCACTATTTGTACAACCCGGACTAGCCGAGCATCCATGATGGTAGTTGGTGTTGGCGAAAAAAAAAAAAAAGTGTGTACTAGTTCGCTTTTAGACAGCGTAGTTTGGTGATGGCGTCGCTCATCTCAACGTCCTTCATGTTCTCCCCCAAACCCCATCGCCGCCCACTAACTACCTTCACACCAACCTGTCCCGGCTCTGCAAGCGATGTCGGAATCGATGCCTGATCATCTAACGAAGTGGAGCCTTGATCGTCGGATTTTGCATACATAATAGACGAAGCTATCTCCGCATGATTCACGCCAAAGAACTGCGTCAACTTTGCGACCCGTTTTCGCCGTTCCTGAAAATCGGTGCATTGTGCCTTCGGCGGTGATGGCGGCGCAACGTTTTCTTCGTCCGTAATACCAGAAGACTCCTCCTCAACTGTCGGTGTCGCTGGTATTGGATCGAGGATCAAGGATACACTCGAGTCAGCTCGATGACGGGTGGTGTCAACGTTTCGTCGATCACCAAGTATCCGAATTAGCTCTGGCGGCAACTCCTGTCCGAATAGCTATACCAGTTATGGGTTAGCAAGGGCGAGCCATTTATATATACTTTCGCAACCCTTACTTGTGTCATCTTCCTTGCCCGTTTGACTTCAATGTAGTGTTGGTGTACAGTTTCAGGGGGTGCCGGGGGGTCCCTGATGTCAACAGATGGCGTTGTTGAAGATTTGGGAGAAGTAGGGCGCGACAGGTCCGAGAAAGAGGGCATGCGCAGCGACTGCGAGCGCGATAACCGAGCCGTCTTGACTCCAAACTCATCCAACTGCATCAGATCCAGGCTTTTTCTGCGTTTTTTCGAAAGTAGATTGCTATAGGAGCCATGGGCGGATCCCGGGCGGCTGAGAGGAAGGGGAATTTGTTCCGGCAGCAAATGGGGTCGGATTTGTGGCGTAGATGGCATGCTAGGCTGTGTTAGAGATTGAAGGTCGACCTGAGTGGATAGCTTGGCATCTGGGATAGCGATAGAGGGTAAAGTGGTAGTAGTCGTAGCGCTGGATGAGGCGCGAATTGGGGTTGTCGGCCGCGATAATCTTCCGGCGAGGGAAAACTTGAGGTTCTGGATGCTCGATCTTCTTTGGGGCAGTGACCCGAGAGACATTTTGTGCGTGTGGGCGGATGGGGGAGGCTTCCTCGGGGAGGCTTGTCCCGCCCCGAGACCATCAACACTCTTGCGCCCGACGAGAGCATCCAGGAGGGAGATCTCCGTAAAAACTCTGCTTAATTTCCGCGCCTTCTTGAAGCCCAATTGTCGGGGCCTGTCGGGGGGATGGGATGCGGGGCTATGGAGAGAGGTGGCCCGGAGGACGGAGCGAGGGCGAGAGCGGGGCTGGTCGGGGGAGGCTGGGCTGGCCATGGCAGAGAGACGAAAAGAAGAAAAAGGGATGTTCTGGCCCGCAGGACAACGGTAAATGGAAGTGCGTGGGGACATGGGACGGATATGTAAAGCTTGAGAATAAACCGAGCCTGGGTTTAATGCATCCGGCACGGCAGATGGGTATACACGAGGTGATGATACATATGCGTAACCATGGACTACATATCCATGTCATCCATCCATCACAACTACACGCACACAGCCGCCCGCTGCAGACGGCGGGCAGCACGCACACAATCCCTGCTGAAACCCCGACCCGCTCTTGCAGCGGAGAAGGCTGTGGGGCCGTTTCACGAGCCACTCCTCTCCTCAGGTCCCGGAAGATGTTAGCTGTTACAATTTCCCACACATCCCAATACAATAACTCAGAATACATGCACTAGCCCAGTATTAACCTGACTTTAGCTTACGAGATCCTTGGCAACATTTGAATAGATACAAGGTCCATAGTCCGCCGTGTGAATAGAAAAGCCAGATTACGGCCCAGCATTAGGAGCAGCCTGACCGGCTGTGAGCCGTCTGCCAAACTGCGACAGCTCGATATTCGAGGGCACCCTGACCAGCGAAACTCGCTGTGCACAGCGGGTCTTGTGCCATGCTTCCGCTTCTTCGGACAGGTTTTCCTGAGCGGTGTAGAATCGCTCGTGTTGTGGGCCAGCCGCTTCTTCCTCACCCTTGAGTGTAGAATCACTAGTGGTTTGTGATACTGCGGATAGGCCAGGTCCAGTCTTCCAGATCCTGGAGGAGTCCCCATCAACCTCGAGGACTAGATATGATGAGAGGGATCCTGATGTGCTAGGCCGCGGTGAATCAAGGAGCCATGATGTTCCAAAAAATGTAGATCCCAGGTCGTCCGAAGAAGGCCAATCCGGTCCGAAATCAATCGCGGTATGGAATGATTCGCAGATTGATGATTCCGGTCTCTGGTGCTGTGTTTCTAACTCTCGTGAATCCAACTCGTGCGCAACGTCGAAGGATGACAAGGTCATCCGAGGTGCTTCTAATGTGCGACGATTCTGCAGGGTCTCCTTGGCCGTCTGCAGAGCGATATGCTTCACCTCCTCCCAGATACGGTTCTCAGCGACCATATCGTCGTGAAGAATGTTTCGATGACACTGTAGTCGTGCAATTTCCAGCCGCAGCTGCATCACCTGTTGGGTCGTGGCCCGAACCGCAACTACAAGACGATCCCGAGTAGCTTTTTGAAATGGTGTCAAGGTTGCAATGTTACGGACAAGTCGCGTATGAGTGTCCAGATGGTTCTCGATCGTGCTCAGCCGAACCTCTATCTCTGTAATTTTCGCTTGGATAATTTGTGATCGCGAAGGAAGCCGCGAGCGTTCACTATGTGAGGACATCGGCGATAGCAATTCCAAAGAGGAACTGCCACCTGGATTTGCGTCCGCCTCGGAGGTCACAGTGCCGTCGCCCAAGTCCTTCCAGGTTTCAGCTGCGAGATCAGCCTTGACTCGATCAAATGTGTCTTTAAACTCGGTTGTCTCCTCCGCACCCAGTGGAGTTGGCAGCTCCAGCTCTACCTCCTCTCTGCCCTTGAGTGTCACCTTGCGCTGAATGGTTGGTCGCCTGTTTGCAGGCTCATCACCGGAAAGCATCTCCAACAGCTCCCGAGGAGCATCGTCGTTCCATTTGGCCACTTCATTTAGAGGTGAATGTATCTGGCTCTGGATGTCATGCAAGTGGGAAGTTGCGGCAGCCACACCAGTAAGCTGCATGCTCTTGCCAGACATTCCCAGGAGGCGCATGCGAACTCCCGCTGATTTGAATGCGCTTGCATAATTAATTCTTAGAATCCACTGATTCATGTCGTCTTCCGTGGCAACCTTGAGGAGAAGATGCCGGCTGTCTGATAGTGCTAACCGGAACATGTGCCGATGCTTAGTGTGCAAAGGTCAGTCTCTGATGACATTAAGTGCAGAGGAACATACTTTGGTGTGAGACCTGTCGTAAACAGCAACCGCGTTCTTTACGGAAAGAGCCTCATCCACTTTAAATATGGCAGATTGTGGTATCGACACCTCCTGGGTGCCAGAGCTAGTTTGGCTGAGGAGCGCGTTAATCCATGTCGGATCACGAGAAAATAACAACTGGGATCCCGTAAGAGCCACACCCCAAGATCTCCATTTACGATTCCCTGCTTTTTTGCCGCCCTCCACAAGGTCGTCTTTGCGATGCACAACTCCAAACTTCGCCACTCTCAGTGCTGACATCTCTTGGTGGTTAGTGTCTCCACCTCCTGTACTAGTTGAAATAAGATGACTCGAAGATCCGCCGGCGGTGAGACCAAAGAAGGGAGTAGAGCGACCTGCATCGGAGCCAACTTCTACTACGTGGGCGTTGGCAAAAGCGAGAAGAAGTTCCTCTTCATCCCATTGCCCCGCTGTCCCTTGGCAACTGAATGGGTCAGTTACAGGTATATATTTTTCGACGTCAATCCTCAAGGGGGCGAGGAGGTCCTGGTACAATGTTTAGTTCAAGTCGAACATGGAAACGTAAGGTATAGTTACGTTGGTAATCATATAATATGGGTCTATTTTGTTAGACTTGATGGCAAGGGTTGGTCCAGCCGATGAATTATTTGTGCTCATTGCAATGACCTCTCGAAGCGTTGTCGAGCGACGATTTGACTCTGTCGTAAGACCGTGCTGACCACTAGCGTCTAGGGGATCCTCGATAAAGATGAATGGTGCAAAGATGATATTATCATAAAAATACTAGAGATTCCCATGAGTTGCGTCATCTGGTGAGGGAGTTGGATATAACATACGTCCAAAATCTCGGGAGGAACCCCGGGGAGTTTTGTGTTTTTAATGTAATCTTGTTTAGACATTTTGTGTTTATTGGACTTATTGAAGGCGTCCGTATGAAGCATGATTAAGCTGAAAGCCAGTATATAGGGATGGTCTGAACAGACAACGTCAATTATAGCATTTTTTTGTCGACAACAGCCATACCCATACCTTCCGAGGCGTAGAGGCCTGGGTTGCACTGCATATATCGGTTGGCGAACGCTTCCATGACACGGTCAATCTGCTGGGTTTCCTTGGGCAATCCTATCTCCATGAGAAGCTTGCGCAACGCAATGTCAAGCGAATTGCCATTAAAATCGAATCGTCCAATGAGCGCTTTGAGGGCAGCCGCATAAAACGGTTCAGGGCTACGGGCATAGTTCAGGAAACGTAATATAATGGACGTGGAATGCAATTACCTGGATGCTAGAGTGCTAGTAACTTCAACTCTGTTGATGATCTCCTCAAGTCGACATAGATATGCTTCGGGAGATTCTTCGTTTTCCATTGGCCGCGGTATGATAACTGGGCTACGGGCGGTATCCACGCCGGGACTTTGTAGAGGTGAACTTGGAGAAGATATAGGGGAGGGAAGAAAAGAAAGATGAAGATGAAAACACATTCAACGACAGGCGATGCAGTAAGGGCGGGTTTGTCTGCGAACGAAGCCGCAGATTGGGTGACTTCTCATTCGTCTTGTGTTCAGAAAAGCTAATAGCTGCCACCCGGGCTGGACCTGTAGCTGGATCATCTATCCATAAGCTGCTGCTCCCTGTCGTAGAAGGACTTTCCGCTGTCATAGGGCGAGGGACCAGCAGGTTGTGATCCGTGGTAGAACGCGGTATATCGTGGCTTCTAGGGGGGCGATATGATTGTGGTCGCTGAGATGCCGAGTGCAAAAGAGGGTCGCAAGCACGAAGCTCTCGACCTTGGGTTCGAAGGGGCGCGGAATAAGATAGGTCCACTTCTGCGGAATAACGATTTCGAGAAAAATCACCGTGTGCAGTGGAAGGGCGATGTTGTACTGCACCATCCGGAACAGACTTTTTTCGCATCCAGAAGGAAGCTCTCCTGGACACGGACTTCGTTGTTGGATGCGATTCTGTCACCTTTTCCTTTTCCTTCCCCTTTGGATCGCCAGTACCCAAGCTGAGAAAAGACGTTGGCCCAAGGGATACTCCCCGAGTCCTTTCGCGCGTATTGACATCCAATTGCGTTCCCAATGGAGGTCTACTAACCTTCTGGGAGCTCTTGGACCGCCTAAGAGTTGGAATGGATTGATTGTTGGATTGATGAGGGGTGGAAGTGACAAAAGCAACTGTATTGACTTCGTTCGCAGGGAAAGCTGTCGGAGGGGATGCATGAGGCATAACATGTGGGAGTCCCAGTCCTAGTGCAGCCTGTGCAAGAATCGAAGTTGAAGTTGAACGAGGTAGCCACCCATGGGTAGCGGTTGATGCGCACTGGGCAGTGCTAGTTGATCCCTCCAGGAGTAGAGGTTCCCGTGTAGGAGATTCCGCGGGAGTGGGAGGAAGAGCTTTCTCCCGCGAATACGACAATGGAGTTGAGCTCGTCGCGAGAATTCTGGAGCCTTCAGAAGTGCGGGAGTGTATGGGGTTCTGGGGTTCAGGATGAACAAGGTGAGTGCGCTTCCTCCATCCTGGAAATGATAGAAAATGTGTCGTTTCACTCGTCGCCACTACCTCGGTACGGGTTGTGGTCGTTTCCGCGACGATTATGGGAGACTGCCTGGTCTCGTAGCAATGTGGTGGGAGTTGAAGGGCCGAAGATTGTGTGTCAACAGTCGACGAGTTCTTTCTGCCCAGGGAGAGTCGGCCCATGAAAGGAGGAAATATGGAGACTGGGGACGGGTGGAACGGTATATGATGAAGGTGTATGAGGGGAATGTCTTCCGGATGGTACTGTGGACGGTCGGTAGCTATATCATCACTTTGTCGTGAGCGTTGCCGATATTCTTGCTGTGCCGTGTGCTCGAGGAAGAGGAAGTGTTATTGGAATATTCGGTGGTCAGGGACACCGTGACAACAATGTGACAAAGTGAGTAACAAACAACTGCTCCTAGTATACAGTACTTTGTTACTGGTGAGATCTACCTTACGTCGAAAATTTCCCTTCTCTCTTCTTTTGTTTTAGAATTGTCTTCCTCTTTGCTTCCAATGCAGCTCGCTATGAAACGCAGGTCAGACACAACACATATTGTAACATTGCCCACTAACCTCTGACGCTCTCTTATCTTGAGAATACTTCATCTTCTCGTATAGCTTCCGTCGCTTATTGCTCATCATCATTTTATTCATGTCCTCTTCAGCTATGTCCGCCACCCCTTTCACTTTCATCTTCATTCCAAGTTTGGCGACTTCCTTCTCAAAAGCATCATAATCCATCCCTGCTGCTTCAGCTACTAGTTCGGCAGAATGGAGCGAGGAAGGATCCCCTGCCGCATTCTCCAGCACCATCTGAAGGTTACCGGTATTATTGCTGACTGTATCCGCAACCTCCTCGCTGCTGCCTTCAGCCTCTGACTCCGATTCTCCAAGGCCCTCCTCGGATTCGATAGGTTTAATGGTAGGGTCATAAGCACCCTCAGGTTCACCAAAGGGACTGAGATGAGGCGGCAGGGTTTGACCCTGTGCGTAAGGTCCCTCCAAGAGGATTTTCCCAGCATTGACGCAATCAACAATCCACTGTGGTTGGACGTATTTCCTCCTCAGTCGCCGTTCCCTCTCCTCTGCAGTCTCAGTTTTAGCCGGAACTAGAGGACGATCAATGACAATATGAGTGATCGACGGGTCGCTCTCGTCGACGGGGCTGCCATCGCCTGAAGAAGGGGGCCAACCAACTTTGCCCCCAAAGCTGCGGACGATAAACTCGAATATCGACCGCGAAGTTTCTCGAGACAAAAAGAACGTGTATGAAGCGAAAAGGTTGGTCGAAATCGGTCGTGGTAAAGACTCCAAAGATTTCAAAGTAGGGAGCGACGTGTCGAGCTCGGCAGATTTTGTTGATGGATGTGGGATGAAGTCCTCATCCTGATTCTCTTCTGAAGTAGATTGTGGAATACTTGACTGAGCATCTACATCGGGATGTTCCATGGATGCTGTGATAGACTTGATGGTTTGTCGAACCTCTTTTCCTGAGATCTTGCGTCCATCAATTTCGACAGTTTTTTGTTTAGGCACAGAAGAGGTAGGTTGGCGGCCGACCTCCTGTAGACTGAAAGCACCAACCCCAGCAGCAGCTTCATATTTTTTCGCGTCTAGCGGTGGAGGATAGACCAAGCCTATGTCCGTATAAAGCTTGAAAAAAACAAAGCCAAGAAGCGTTTGATAAAGCTCGAGGAAGGTCAACATTACGCGAACGTCAACGTCATTTGGAATCTGTGTCAGACCTGTAAGTGAACTATTCGAATGTAGACTGAACATACTCACGTTCTGGGTAAATTGGTACGGCACAAGCCAAGTTACAGTCTCGTCCATGACTTCCGCCTGATAGTAAACTCCTTTAATCGAAAGGAATGCTTTTCTAAGGGAATGAGAATGCATGATATAGAGCTGCCATTCGGCCGACAATCTTGCACAGTTTTCGACGAGCTCGGGCGGGAGACGTTGGCAGGAGGGTACGGAAGCAAATAGAAAAACCATACACAAAGCATCGTCGATGTCCCGAAGCGCATCAAGGAATGTCGGGTATCTATCACAAAAATCGGTCAAGTCGGGCCAGCCTTGAGGGCGCCCAGAACTCACCTCTCCTTAATGATATGGTCTAGCCGGTAAACTGGCTTATTTTCCTCTAGGCTCTTTGCACTACTCCACTCTCCGCGACCCAATGCCCTTGAGAGCTTCTTGGCAAAAGCTTTGTGCTCTCGCAGCTTTTTGAGGATAGGTTCGTGGGCAAGGTAGGCAATATCTTTGGCGTAGTAGAAAGATGTTGGTGCTGAAGAGCCCTTATTGGCCCTCTTCCTGCTCTTTGGTTCCCTCGGGAATATACCTTGTGTGTGGCCGATAATGAATAAAACCCAACTGCTTAGTATGAGGGGCTACCTACCTTTCAGGATACATAAGCGGCGAAAATCCGCTAAAGAACACTGGAGTTTCTTGACAGCTGCTGTACGGGTAACATATGCTTTCGCTGCTCCTGCCTTTCCTTTCTGTTTTAGTCGCCCCATTGCAGAGCAAAGAAGTGTAGAGGAGCAGTCGAGCGCTAAATGAGAGTGATAAAAGTTTCAGCAACACCAAAATCTTTGTTGCTCATGTCCGTTTGACCCAAACAAAAGTACAGGCAGAGAGCTTCCAAGCCTGAACGCCGAACACTCCCCGTCGGTAACACCATGAGGTATTTTATCTCAATAAGTCCTCCCATACGGTTACTCTCGCTGACACGACATGGATCGGTAGTCAGTACGTTCACGTTCCCAAGTCAGAGCTCGATGAAGCCCAGTTGCGCCAACTGGAAGAACACGAAATCTCACAAGGACCCCTGTCAGTACTTCAGCAAGCCGTCCGCAATCACACACAGGTCCTCATCTCCTTGCGAAACAACAAAAAGCTATTGGCGCGTGTGAAGGCCTTTGACCGTCACAGCAATATGGTACTTGATTTCACCTCTCTTGCGCGCGAAGATTCCCTGACATCTTCAACAGGTTCTCGAGAACGTGAAAGAGGTATTTCTAAAGGCTTCTGTGTGAACCATGAATATTAACGCCAATGTCAACTAGATGTGGACTGAAGTGCCCAAAGGAAAAAACAAGAAACCGGTCAATAAAGATCGATTCATCAGTAAAATGTTCCTGCGGTAGGCAAATAATTCCTCCATGTTTAGGCACCACTCAGATCGACCAATTTATATCAGTGGCGACTCTGTCATCCTCGGTTCGTAGTCTGTGATTTCATCAGCTCTATTTACTGACTTAAATACAGTTCTTCGGAATCAAGCATAGACCCCGCCAGGTGTGGGCATCCTTCAGCTCCTTCGTCGGTCGCACCTCAAACGCTGCGTTTCTGCTACTGTATAATTTTGTATTCACATGTCGTATAAAAATTGACATTAGCCCCTCCGACTTCTCACACTTCTCAACTCTGCTGCGTCGTGTTCCTCAATTTGCTTCATTGCATCGAAAATTGCGCCAAGCGCTAACCAGCCAAAACTTTTCGCTCCAAACTTGTCCTTCTTTGCCTCGTAGAAAGACCTCATCCATGCCAGCCACGCATGCTTGAGGTAGTCCTCCAGCGTCTTAGTGCTATCACCCTCAAGCTCTCTCTTCACTCCACGCACGATTGTATCCGTTTGTTCCCGCACCTTCGCCATAGCTTCTTTGCGCATGCGCGGCTGGGAAGTCTTTTGCGTGATAGTTCCTACGACGACTTCCTCCTCCGAAAGCATGACATTTTTATGCGAAAGGCTTAAGTTGGTTGCGATGCCTGTGAGCTCTGTGGAGAAACGCCTGAACAACCTTTCAACGTGTTCGACAGAAAGTCGGTCCCAGGGGCCATCGGTATCCAAGAACCTCCTGACTTGTTCTTCAACTATGTCTACCGTATCGCTGAGCGTAAGCCCAGCGAGATCATCAGCCAGCTCTCGGGCTCGTCTCGGTTCCTTCCTTTTTCCTCGTCTACGAAGTTTGCTGTTCGCTGGCGGTTCCCCCAGATCGATCGCTCGGAAAAGCTTTCCAATCGCACTCTGACTCTGGTAATAATCATTAGAAGCGGCCTTTGCCGTTTCAGGAGCATTCCAGTCTGGCTTTGCCTTGAATTTAAGCTTAGGTATCGTCGCTGGGTCCACAGCACGACCAGACTTAGGGTAGTCCACAGCATCACTGTGCAACTGTGCGAGCGTGAGGCAGTCTGGGTCCTTTATTCCATCTGGGCTCTGGTCCGCGATTATCAGCCAATTGATGGCAATGATACCAACAACCTTCACAGCACATGAAGAGGATCACATTCACCGAGTATGATGCGCACTCACGTCGGAGATGATATACTCCATCACAAAATCTGCTACATCGTTCATCGTACTGGGCCTATCCAATAACTTTCTCTGAGTTGGTGGGTATTCTGCGGGTTGATACGTCCCTGATGGTGTGAACCAGGGATGGACTTTCAATGGTATGATGTTGTATATGTCGCCATCGAGATCTCCACCGCCTAGGCATGAGGGGAGGGGCCGTTCACCTTGGGAAAGTTCAGTTACGGCAGTAAAAAGAAGCGAAAATAGTGCACCTTTGACACTAAACACGATAGTATTTGGTAAGGGTTCACTTGCAAAACACGAACCCCCTGGAGGAGCACCAATTGCGTGAACAAGCTGAACATCGCCAGGATGAATAGTAGGTGAACGCGAAACGAGTACTGGTCCCTCGAGGAAAAATATCTGTTCATTTTGACGCTTGACACAAGCAAAGACTTCCCCTTCTTCCAGAAAGCTGTGGACATCCGCGATACCAACAAGAGTCCATGCATCTGGGATCGGTATACGCGCGTGATGTTTGAGATCTCGCAATACATGATAAACGGCAGCTTTGAGTAGCCCCGCATAAAACGGATCGTCATGTAAAGAGCCGAGTCCGAGCTTCGCCAGACTAAGCATAACCGATGGAAGTCGGAACGAAGTACCCAGGCCATGAGTTTCAAATAGACGAGCCGCTTTACTCAGGGTTTCGGTGGCATCGTTTGTTTCCTGAACCGCCTTATTCTGAAAGTCCAGGAACACTTCATATTTGACACCTAAGCCTTCGAGCAACGTGATGAGAGGTCGATTTAGGTAGTAGGTTGTCGGTCTGTTGAATGCCCTAGCGATTTCAACTTGATGAGTACCGGAAGTTCCACCATCAAATTTGATCATGGAGGGACGGAGCCCTATTGTGTGGGACCCATTCAGGGTATAGTCGATGGAGAGCATGCCTTTGGACCCTCTATATCTGATCTGGTATGCGTGAGGGAAATCGGCTGATTTCGCTCTTTGTTTATCGGCCCTAAGCTTGTTCCATATGGCACGAGCCAGGTCCCTGGACATCACCCCCACCCCATCCGTAAATACATATTTGCCATCGCTGGTTTTTATATCTGAAATCATAAGAATTTCTTCGACTTCGACGACGGCAGCATCTGTTGCTGTAAACGCCTGTGAGATTCGTGCTGCGTATCTAGCGGGGCAACGCATAAGAGTGGGATCATATGGCAGGTTATCGAAGGATCCTATGCCTCGAATGATTGTCTTAGCATCAACGTTATCATGGTTAGAGTCGCAGAAGGGCTTCACAAACCTAGAAGATTCAGTGAGATAAGAATAAGACTCAGGACGTCTCAGTTGAGAGGTACGGCTTACCAGACTGAATGGTCCTTGAGCGCAGATTGTGAGTAGGCTAGAAATTCAAAGTTGTATCCGGCAATAGTGAGTCCATACTTGAGAAACTGTCCAATTCGTTTCTTGATAAAATCTGGCCCCTTAATATCTCGATCAAAACGGTACTGGAGGTCATTCTCATCACGAAATGATACCCGAAGGAAATTTTCCTGGTGCTCAGTACCGTACTGCCGGATGATTCGATTCGACTGTTCTGGGTGTGGTCCGTTGAGAAGTACTGAGGTCGGAGTGATGGTAACATGGAGTGACTGGTAATAGCTGCCGTCCTCGGGAACCAACGGGGCCATATCGCACTGCTTTGCAAACTCTTGCTTGGTGGACTCAAAGCAGGCCTTTATAGTCTCGTTGCTCTCTTCGTTATACAAAAGTGCATGTGCGCGACTGCGAAACATCGTCAAGAGTTTAGCTGCGTAGACGTCCCCTTCATCAGAGATGATCCTTCTGACCCTGGGCATTACGAGGTCAAGAAGCTCAGCCACATCGAGGATAGTGTTGTAAACCAATGCTGCCAGCTGAAATGCAACACACCAGCTGAACCCTCGAAGGCTCCTATTCAGCAAGTCTAGCCTGCTTTCGGAAAATAACCCCCTGCGTTCGATTAAGACATCGTAAGTTTGGATGTATCGCATATCGGCTGTCTCAGCAAGGTAAGAAAACCTTTCTGACTCTTGTTGCGAAGCGAAAACAAGGCGAAGGGCCAGAGATGTAAAAGGAAGTGCTTCAGGGTTATCGAAGAGGGGACACGACGACGAGCGGTAGTAAGAGGACTCTTCGGCCTTTGACACGACTTGATATAGGAAAGTTGGAGGCACCCGGAGGTCAAGATAAAGGACTGCCTGACCATCGCGAGTGGAGTGATGCTGAGATATCGACGATATGAATGCCTGTCGAATAGCAATGGTGTAGAGGTAAGGACCATCTGGAATAGTAACATGCATTTCTCGGCGTTCGGAAGAGAAGATAAGGCTAGCGGGCTGCCGGACTTCGGTTTCGATGGAGAACACATCATCCCTACACAACCAACCAAATTGGATAGAGGAGATGGACACTTTAGATGCGGTGAGTATGTCGGTTTTTCTCTTTTGTTCCCGTGCCTCTGCTGGATTGATCCATGGCATGTGGGAGATGAGCGCTACAATTTCTGGACGAGGGAGTTTATTGCTAGCTTTGAAGGAGATACGATTATGGCCAATGGTGATGATCTGAGGGGAGAAATTTGAACCGTATATTTGTAGAAATTTCTGGGCAATAGATGGATCAGCGACCGTGAATGTTCCAGTTCGAGCTCGCCCAGGTTTGGGCCGATGTAGATGGACGGCGAAATTGATTTGGACACGGCCAAAACTAGCGCCATGAAGATGGTGTGCGAGGGCAAGCTTGACATCATCCTCATCAAATGACGGGGGTATGTTATGCATAAAAACCTCCATGACAGGTGACGTTGGACGGTACAGAGATTGGGAGAGAGGAGAGGATTGGTAGGAGTAAAGATAAGCTCTCTCTGGGTCACGTTGGGATAGAAGAATGTATTGGCATAGCCACTTCACTCAGAGGTGGTTTCTGTTGTCAGCAGTTTCAGTGGATCGAGTGATATGGACAAGGGGACTCGGAAGACGGACGAGAAGAGATTACGAAGTTCTCGTCTCCCGACGCGGAGTTTGTGCTCGATGGCAGTCTAAAGGAAGAGGAAAGACTCTGGAAAGCTGGGGGGGGGTTGGCATCTTACGGTGTCTGTGATATGCTTGTTTCGCTCGAATTCACCCCGAATCCAAACGAGGGTCTCTTGTCTTGTCACGGGATCTTGGATCACTGCTGGCAGTTCAGCACGCAGCGAGAGGCAGAAAAACCGCGGGGACTGCTACCTCTGGAGGCACGTACTGCACACCTGTAGAGACTGATAGCTTGCTGTCTGAGAACAAAATGCTTGAGCGTGGGTCGGAAAGAGGCCATGGGAAGAGTAGGAGGGGCTCGGGCCAGCAGAGGGGCGTGTTGCCATACTGGGACTCGGCAGTGGTGATCGTTTCAAGGCCCGCGCAGGCATTGCAGGCTACTTTCACCAACCCCAGCAGAGCACTGTCTACCCATAACCACCATGTCCCTTCCACCCTCAAAATCACCCACTCCCGACAAACAGACAGAGGAAGAGGCTGCCGCCATCAGGGCCCTCGTTGACTCATTTGCAAAATCTAACGTCGACAGTGCGGGCAAGGACAGCGAAAAAGCTAGTTCTGCTCACCGTCCTATGCGGACCTACACCCGCGAACAGCTACTCTACCTCTCTGCTTCCCCTCTCGTTCAACTCCCTCCCAATATGCCTGAGCTCAAGCAGTGGTTTGGGTCTGTGCTCACCTCCCGCAAATATTACTTCATCCACCTCATGCATTTACACAGCGACAACGAAATACTCCTAACTAAGAAGGACAGCGAACTAACAACACCGAACAATGGTCGAGACAGAAGGTGGGTGCTACTCCTTGTGACCTGCCATGCTACCTTGAATTGCCATCATTCAATTTTACCTCCGTTCTCTTTTTAGGTTCAGGCGGGAGCCCGAAGATGGAGGTCGGTTTTCATTCACCTAAATATCCTGCTGCCTCTTCCTTCCTCACCTCATGTTCAGAAATTTCTTCCCGTCCCTCGTTCCGCTCGACCTTGTCCCAACCATCCCAGATGGGAAATTTCAAACACCAATCCTTACGCTCCGGAGACCGCGACAAGGATCGTGAGCGCGATGGAGACAGGGACAAAGATAATCGGGACAAAGAAGGACTTCGCCATGTATGCACTTATGGTTCCGGACCCGAACCCAACTTGCCTAACCCTAGATATCAGCTCTCTGATAAATACGACCGTGATCGTCTTGTGTTGCTGCCAGCCGGCGCGCGAGGAAAGGAACGTGAATCAGCACCACATCTCAATGCAAACTCGTCGAGCAGAACTACGGCCCAAAACCAGTCCAGCCTTAGCGGCAGACGAGGGGATGCACGGGATGCCCAGAAAAAACGGGCTGGAGAGTCGGGTGATGATTGGAGAAGGAGTAAGCTAATATTATTTTCTTTCTCTCGTCCATATCCTGAAATACCTCTAGATGATGCATCGCGGTCTGCTCGAGATGGTAAGTTTGCTACCCGTACTGAACCCCTCTCATTCATGGCTCAAGCGTGGTTAGACCGTGACGATCGTGAGCGAGCTAGGTCAAGGGCTCGAGAGTCTTCGAGGTCGAAGCGTTCACCTTCAAGGCCTAGACGTGAGAAGGACGATGGCAAGGACCGGTCTTTGAGAAACGACCGTGATCGCGGCGACTATGGAAGAGAGGATTATAGACGTGAGCGAGAGAATGACCGTGATCAAGAGGACGATCCACGTCGTTGGCGCGATGATGGGAAACGCGATGAGCGGGTGGCCGCTCGCCGAGCTGAACGCGATCGAGATTTACGTGCCACTCGAGAAAGGGAGCGCGGGGATCATTGGGAACCTTCAAGTGACCGCCGCTGGACCGGTAACGACGACAGGGATGGTCGTTACAAGCGTACTTCTACCCGAGATCGGAAGTCTGGAGGCGTCGACGAACTCAAGGACCGCGACGAGCGGCGCGAACGGGAGAAGGAGCAGGAGCCGGCATGGATGGAAACATATGTGCCCAGTAGTTCCTCTGGGATCTTGGGTGGCAAGAGCACTACGGGGGAATTGGATGGTATCCAGGCATGGAAGAAGGGTCTTAAGGAAAAGGAACTGGCACTTGAGGAAAGGAACGCCGAACTTTGTGAACCTGACCTGTCAGCTACCCAAGATCTGGGGGAAAGGGGCCTCGATGAGATCCAGCTCTTCAAAATGCTGATGAGACGGGAAGAAGAGAAGAAGAAAACTGGGGGCACCCCGTCTTCCCCATCTATATCTGGTTCAGTTGATACAGAACCGAAGCTCGTCGCTACGAACGGTATAAACTACTTTCGTTTTTATTATGAAAGGCTGACAATATTATTCTTCCTCATGCTCACTAGAACCTGTATCTGCACCTTCACAACCAGGTCTCAATGTCCACCCGTTACCCTTCCCAAATTCAGAGTCGTCCACGTCCACAAGTCCTCCGTTTACTCAAGAAACATATCCCAACACCCAATCCTCGTCCGGAATATCGCCCGATGTCCCACCCACTGAGAGCTCTATCCAATTCCCAGAGAGACCCATCATAGATTCGCATGTATACAATCCCCCTACAGGCTCGCGACTACTTGCTCTTGGCCGAACATCGGCAAAATCTCCAGTAAACCCACTGTCGGGTTCTTCAACAACATCCAATGGTATTTCCCCCTCCTCCCTTTCCGCACAAAAACTCAATTTTCTTTAGGCATCCCTATCGAAGCTTCTGTAAAACCCGGAACGCCACGAGCCCCAGCAAACTTCTCACCCTTTGAGGAGCAGTTGCGCCTCGAGGAAGAACATAACCGACTTTCACTCTCTGGGCAACTTGAGCTAAACCAGCAACCCATTTCAGACAAACACTTTGGCTCCCTGGCCCCTACCAACTCCCTCGATGCCGTCGTTGATGGCACCAACTCAGCCTATGCCGCCAACAAAGGCAGTCGCTTCGCTAAGTTCTTCGACAACAAGCCCAAGGAGACTCCGGGTGCAATCAAATCGCAGACTCCGACCGGTTATTTATCATCCTCTCCCAACCCACCGCAGAGGCAAGAGCATATTATGCTTGCCTGGTGCTGTGGGCGCAGCAACTGGACCAACAGAGAGAACCATGGATGACATATTTGCGATGCTCAACAACTCATCACAAGTTTGTTGAACTATTGTTTGCTCTACCGCAGGTAGCTGACCATTCTATCATAACAGGCTCAGCGTGCCAACATGTTGAACCACCCAACACCCCATCACCCTCTCAACGACAATATCCTTAATTACCAGGCTAACGCGCTAAACAACCTACCACCTCAGCCTCAGTCCCAACACCCTCATTCGAATAGCCGGTTGGACGCACTCTATGACAGTCACTTGGATGACCGAAACTTTGTGCCGGATGGGATGGTGCCAGGGCTTAGACCAGCTCCTCCACCTCGCAGCCGCGACAATGTTGGCCTATATCCGGATTCTCCTGACGAAGCGCTACAGTTCCATTTGCAACGACTCCAGCAGCAGCAACATCATAGAGGACACGATACATTTGTAGGACCTAGTCAATCGATGTACGGGCCACAAAATGGACGCTCTATCCATCAGGCACAATTCCGTGGTGGTCCCTCGCCAGGTGTCGGTTTGCACAGCTCATTACCGAACCTCCAACCCCAACGCTTGCCCCCCGGCCTTGCCAACCTTGGCGGTCGCCCACCCCATGACCCCGTGCAGCTGCTCGGCCTTCCAGGGCATCCCAACGCCCTCCACGCCAACCTCCATCCTAACGCTTCCCTAGCTCAACAGCAAACACTCAATAATTTCGCTGTGGCCAACAACCTGAATTACAACAATCTACAGTTGCGAGGGCCTATTCCTAACATTCCTCCACTACAAAATGCGATCCCACATTCTGGCCTAGGCGCAATGGGACTGACAAACAACATTGACCTGCGGTCACAGAATCCTACTCAACTCCTTGGTATTGGAGGGCCTAACATGTCTGGTCCACGGGGGACGAACATGTTATTCAACCCCCCACACTCGATTCACCACTTGCAAGGACCTCATCCTGGAGTGCGCCAGCAACAGGCTCACCTTCCTCCCCCTCCCCATGCACCACTCAATATCATGCCCCCTCATCTCCAGCAACAGCCAGTAAATGGTTCAAACAACGGACATGCGAACGAGTTAATTGCACTCTTGATGGGTGGGCCCGGACTCCCACGAGAGTGAGCTTCAATGTCCATTCTCGTACCTCTTTCCTATAAGCCGCGTCTCGCCTCCCGTCTCGCTGCGTATATTCTTACCGCGTGTCCCGATCATATTACGTTTTTCTTTTTACCCTCTCGACTCTGTGCATCCTCAATTTCTCGCCTTTCTCTCACTTCTTACGCGGTATTCCTGGATTCGCTAGTATTGAACCAATATTACCCATGAGGTTTATGGCATGCAAGCGTCATCATACGCTGACTGCTGGAGCTAGTCTCCTGAAATATATGGTGTGAAAATCACGAACGAAACTGCAACATAGGCCAAAATAAGGATACCTTGCTTCGTGACATCTTTAAGGCATACATCGGCGGCAATATCATATACCCGTGCCAACACAGGAGTAAATGAAACAAGGTCGTGGTGAGTATAAAGCGATCCATTGAGGGTAGACAGTAGGTAGACAAACCGGAACGTCCGGCGACTCGCCTTGTGCACACCTTTTATTTCTTCTGTAGATGAAGAAGTTGTCCCGATCTTTTTGAAGAGCAGGTCGGAAGCCGGGGACCTGTTTGCTCTTCTTAGTTGACAAATACGCACCGGCATCTATCTAAGATTGGCCTCCACGAAAAGAATGACAAAGGGTCTTGTCTCAATGTGTCAGTTTCCTCCCTTATTCACAGCCCACTTCGCTACTTGATGTGAATGGAAGCTTGGCTGGCTTGACCTATGAGAACGCGACATGGGCAGAGACGTGCATGTGTGCTAGGAAATGTGGTGGGACCGATGTCGAACACTATCATTACTCTTATGCTTCCGACTCGCATATCGCGTTGGATCTGATCAAGTTGAATTGCCAACCGATCTCATGGACTGTGCAGCTGGACTGAAACCATCGTAGAGGGCTAGGAATGTAATTTCATTATAACGTGGAAACCCACGGGCTGTGCCATAACCCTGTCTATCGTATCTTTTGTATTATAAAAGGCTTCAGGGGGTGACGCCTGGTGAAGCCCGCAAAGCCCCGCATGCACAAGACAAGGGTTCTCATGGATACTCCCTCTGCGTCTATCAGCCCCAATCAAATACCCATGTCAGAAGGAGTGGGGTTCTAGTTGAGCTGCGTGGGCCCTTTTGAGGCTCTGCGAAGCCCTAGGCGGATAGTATCCGATGCGGGTTCTTGGGCTAGTTTGATCAAATAAGCAACGTAAGGTGAGAGGGGATTAAGGATGTGGAATCGGATGGAAGCCAGCTGGCTGAGCGGCGCTAATCCCAAGTCAAATTTTGAAATTTGATTTAGGGTGGTAGCTTTTGTCTTAGGAATGAGTAGCCTCATGGGGACCACAGAAATAATGTTTTGAAATGGATGGAAGCCAGGAGTGGGCAATATCCCGCGCCCGAGGAACAACAGGCTGTATGTACCTGGTTACAGAGTGCAAGACAGGATAATTCGCACTTCCGAGATCGATACGCATGCAGGCTCAGCGGCCGGATGGCGGTGGCAAGAACGGGGTGGATCATCAAAATCTGGCCGTGATCTAATAGCCATTTGTGTCAATGTTATCACCGGTGAAGGGCGCTCATGGGATTTTCACGAGAAAACATAGAGTGACATGATGCTTCGGATTCGCTTACAAGTGGTAGATGCCCTGTTTTGACTGACAACTTGGCTAAACATGAATGTAGTATGTATCGGAAAATAAAGGAATAGAACTTTGTCAAGTGGGCTGGCGGGCCCCGCGAAGGTAGGGAAGAATACGTACAACTCCACTGTCAGCGAGTGCGAATATAATTGAGTGAGCGGCGGAATGATGGCAGGAAATGACTGATGGAAGGCTGGTAAAGAGGATATTGGATTAGCGTGCGCGATCATACAGACGGGAAGAAACTCCCACCGACTCGGCAACCCCTCACAGGGTAAAGCAAGATGAGTGGTGGGGCGGAAGGGCCACGAATGGACCAGAAAAAAAACAAAAGGCCCGGCGGGCTCGAGAGCTGAGCTGGCAGGTCAAATGGACATTTGACGTAGTGAGTAGTGAAGTTCTTATACTTAGCGGGATAGCTAGGACAGCAAAGGAAAGACGGTAGGCCCATTTGAGAGGAAGATTCCCAAAGTGACGGGAGGGCGGCTTACATCATCCAGGGCATAGACGCCTGCTGCCTGCAGGCAGGGAACGTGGAATCAAAACAGGGATCTATTAGGATCGAATTACGAAGTGAGCCTGGACGTTGGGTAAGTCCACGCTGCATAGTGTGCCATCTTTTGTCTTTGTCCTTGAAAAGTTACCTCTTGTCCGCTCGACGCAACTTTTCCCCTTATCCCTCTCCGGTCGCCTTTGTGCCTCTCTGTTGTCGAGCAAGGGTTTATTCCTGTCCTCGGTGACTGTAAGCCTCTCTGGACCCGCTCAATTCATTTCGAGCGTGTGCACGGCCTGTCGAATCGCCTTGTTCTGGTCTCCCCCAGTGGCGACACTCTTAGATTCGTCCTTCCCCCTCGCAACTCACCTCCAGTCACTCTTTTATATCCCTTATCCCGGTCGTAATCCACTACAACATTACAAAGTAATCCCGGCTACTTTAATACTCCTCGCCAGCCAAGCTCTAACAATCGTTTTTTGGTTTTTTTCTTTTTGCAATGTGCGTGTCAATTCTGCTTTACTCCTTGGTGACTGACTGACGATGGGTAATGGTGGTGTTCAGTTCCCCGACTCTCCTGATACAACCTCAACCTGACCTCTGACTGGTGAGTGATCCCGACTGCCTGCAGAGTCAAGGGGTGATAGGGCTGACTATGGTATGCAGAAAATTTTCGAGGTGAGCATTGGTGTTTTGTGCATGAGGGAGGAGAGCGATACGAGCATAGCGCCTGTGTTGGATCTACGTCATGAATCGAGCTCGTCGAGAAACGTGGGGTCGTGGGAATATCAAGCCCGATGGTCCGGCTAGGGCCAGGGCAGATCCTCCCCGATTTGGACCCGCGCAAACCGTGCGGCAGCTTTCTTTTGCCCCCTCACTATTTTTCTTTGTTGCTGCGATAGTCCCCCCAAGGTGGATCTACCAGTATGTATAGGGGAATGTGTTTTTTTGGTGTATTCTTGATGGTGTCTTGGAGGCCACCATTGTTTGTGTTCGGCTGGGCGTAGATAAGGTGCCAGCTGGTCTCATCTGTGACAGAGGGTTACGTGTGACTGGCTGGACGCCTTCCTGATTGGGACTTGATAACTACAGCTTGGACCCGGCGCCATCACGTTTGGCTCTCTGGCCTTTCGCTCTCTTTCTCTTCATTCTCCCCTCTCTCTCTTCTCCGTCGTCGTGCTCGGTCATCCTGACGGACACGACGAGGGTGTCCCTCGTCACGACCCGCACTCACGACCTCTTCCTAGACAAGTAGTCTGCCTTCCTGGAAGCCTGACTACACTCCCTCTCAACACGCATTCCCTCGTCGTCCCCTGCTTGCCCCGTGCATGCCGCGTAGTTTGCTGTCCCTTGAAGCCTCATTTCGTGAGTTTTCTCTGCTGCATGCGTTATTTTTGGAGCAGCCCTCGACTCTCTGTCGATCGCCCATCCTTGTTTGTCTCTCCGTCTTGTCTGCCGTCCTTTGGACCTTTGTTTGGCGACGAGTATCCGGCGTGCATTTGCTCTCCATCCTCCGTGGTCTCCCGCGCACCGCTGTGCAGCCATCATCAGGGCGTCCCTCACCCCCCCCCCCCCCCTTTCTCCGCACAATAGACGCCCCTCATGTCGTCTACCACGCTGGCTGATTCCCTCGATGCTAATCCCACCTCCCCCAACAGGTTTTCCCCAACCGCCCGCATACTCGATTCAACCAGTCTCGACATGAAGGACATTTCTACCAGTACTACTCGACAATCCCGCAACTCCCTCATCTACCCTAAGAAGCGTCCCTCGCCCCATGGCATCCACAAAGCACAAAAGTCCCCTTTGCTCCTTGCCCCTTATGCCCGCCGTTCACCACGCTCAGCAAAACTCGCTTTCCTCCAGCAGCAGCAACGCCTTCGGGAGGCTCATCACTACTGTAGAAAAGAGAATGTGCTGCTTGAAGAAGAGTACCGCGATGAAATCCGCTATTATATGCACGACATGGAGGTCAGTACGCTTTGCGGGATCTGTATTTCTCACGAACTCGCAGTATGCTAAACGCCATTCGTCGCAACGTTCAGCGCTATACTATGTCTTCGACTCAGTCCATGGACCAGCAGCCTGAAATTCGATGGCATATGCGCCCATGCTTAGTTGACTTTCTCGTGGAAATTCACTTCACTTTTCGTTTGCGGCCAGAAACTCTCTATCTCACTCTCAACATTGTGGATCGATACGTTTCTCGCCGCATCGTTTATATCAAGCACTACCAGCTCGTTGGCTGTGCTGCACTGTGGATTGCTGCAAAATTCGAGGACGCCAAGGAACGAGTACCAACAGTTCAGGACCTTGCCCAAATATGCCGCGAGACGTACGAGGAATCTGCATTCATTCAAATGGAAGGCCATGTTCTCTCGACGATCCAGTGGACCCTGGGCCACCCTACAGCTGAAGCTTGGCTTCGACTCATGTGCTGTGGTCCCTATATGGAAGAGGCTAGGGTTCAACATGTCGCGCGCTTCTTGATGGAAATCACCCTTTTCTATCGAGAGTTCGTCAAGTACCCTCCCTCAACAATTGCTTTGGCTGCCTTGACTCTCGCTCGCTATCTGTGTGGCAAGTCCCGCCGATTTTGGGAGGAAACAGATGAGTGCCTCGAAGTCGTCGACCACCTCGACACCCGGCTGTCCAAACACGTCAACGACTTGTCAGAGACACTCGTCAAAAAGTACTCTTACGCCTTTTACTCCAAAGCAGCCACCTTTGTAGTTCAATACTATCTACGGGGCGGCCGGTTTGTTCGGCACACCATACCTTCATTACCTGTCACACCCAAGCGTACATCTATATCCACTGCCACAACCCCAATGAGCTCGACAACATCGGTGTCAGACACGTCGGATGATATGCCACTCACCCCAACGACACCGATATTCCCTAGTGACCTACTCTCAGGTTCCCACCCGTCGCATGACAAGGAAAACCAGCCCTCGCATTTTGAGCCTGTGGTGAACAAACATCGCATTGAGACTGTTCCAGAACAATTTCTTCCTCATGACTTTGTCACCTTTGGCAGATCTGCTCTCCATAACCTGAACATTTCCTCGCCTCGAACAACACTGGTCTCGTAGCGGGTCTGGCTCTTGTATTTCCTGTCGCTTTTTGTTTCTTTTTGTCGTGTCCAAAATGCAACACTCCGCAAAAATGTACCACCATTACATGTCGCATCGACAAATCCCCCGCAACACATTTCCTTCCTGCAATTCAACCCCACCCATCCATCATCCATCCATCACTTTCCCTAGCAGTTGTCTCGGTATCATCATCCGCACCCACTATTCTATCCTGGCAAGGCGTACAACCTAACCGAGGGTACAAGATGGATATCGGGCGGTGGGACAGGACACCATCACCTCGTCGTAATTGGCACTTGCCGAAGATTGAGGTCGTCATCAAACAGTTCTAGTCTGTCTGCTTGTCGCCTGGACTCTCCGCTCCCTTTTCCGTTCTTTGACCTGGCTCTTTCTTTCCCGAGAAATGGTCTAGTATACGCGGTCTCCCTTTGCATCTCCTGGTCGTTACCACACCCACCCGACTACTACACTCATTGTCACCCCGCCACTATGCATTCCCTCTCCTTCCATTCAACCCACTCAACAAACCATCCATTGTCCACCCCATATACAAGCTCCCCTTTACAAGACGGCAGTCCTTTTCTCTTACCCTTTCTAGTACCGTCGCGTTCGTTATAAAGAGTATTTTATTCCTCACTTTATATATAGTTGTTTCTTTCCCCGACCTGCTGCCGCCGTGTCGAACGAGTGGATACTCTGGTTCGCTTTTTTGGTCTTATCACCTTGCACCGTGCCATCCACCTCTCTAGTTCTCGCGCTCTCACCGACACTACCTGTTCTCGCCGAACTCGTTATTGCATTCCAATTGATCTGTATCTACATTTCCCATCAATCAATACCTGGCTTGCAGGCCACAAAGGACTTTTTTTTCCATAGTTTGCCTTGCGCGTACGCCAAACTAATAATACATGTGGCTCATTGTTTTGTTGGTATATCACACCTTGGCCGGGGCAAGAATGTCTCTTATTGTTCAAGCTAAATCTTAGTTATGTATCAGGTTCTTAGTTACCAGTCTTAACCCCGGACCGATCAAGGAACAAGGTGCACTGATGTTCGACCGACGTGAGAGAGGGGATGTGGAGCACATTGGTTTCAGACACAAGCAGGGACACTCTTGATTTCGACAGACTTCCATTAAGTATCACCGCATCAAGGCCTTGCGCTAAAATTAAATTAAATACAACTTACCCCGCTGATGCATCATCCTTATAAAAGATGGAGGATCTCGGTTCAAAGGCGTTTGATGGACGTGACAAGATGTTCGCACAAAGGGATAGAATTACAACATGTACCGAGCGAGAACACAAGCTTTAAAGTTCACTGCCATATGGCCATAAGACCAATTTATTCCAAGATCCACTGCTCCCCGCGCTTCTTGATGCCGACTGGCCTTTTTTCGTCCAAGCTGATGCGGCCAGCGTTGAGGATGGCCGTCGTCAAGACTGTGTTACGAATGGTAGGTAGACCGTGGTTATCAAACTCAGACGCCTGAATTTGGCCTGCATTCACACTGCGCGCAGCATCGATGAACTTCTCAATTGAAATGTAACCATATCCACGCTGGCCATCGAAATGTCCGGTTTCTGATGGGGAATACTTCATGCTGTGCAGCGCGGATGCGCGCGGGCGTCGGCAAGTGAGCTGGACAAATACAACTGATAAACGCACTAGAATGGATTGTACCACATCTTTCCGCTTTCATCGATCGTGACGTCGTACCCTCTGTGCGCTTGATCAACGGTGATATCCCCCTGTGATGGAGAGGTGTCGGTGATGCAGTCAGCGGTGAAACAATTGGGCCTGGACTAGAGCGCCAAGACAATTGACCTTTTCTGCCATATAATACCAATGCTGCCCTGTATGGATGCCGGCTTTAAGTGGGGCTGTCCAACTAGCGGTGTACACCGCTGTCCCTCGATGCGTAGGGCTCTTAATCGACTCCCAATCCACAAGGAGGGTGATGGTGTCCTCGGTCCCAGGCACACAATTGTAAGGTTCGTCTGTTGCGATACCTGTGGCGGCGCTAGCGACTACGCGAGTAGGGACGGCGATGTCCTGAAGGATCCAGCAGCATATGTCGATATGATGGGAAGAAAGGTAATAGCTTTGTGTGCAATGGATAACCTCAGCGTCTTATCCACAGCACAGCGGGGACGACCAGGAATTTGCGATGGCAGCACCCACCTTATGTCTGAATCTTTGCCTGCCCATGCGCGGAATGTTTCAAGCTGACTTTTGGGCTGGCTCATCCAAGCGCTGAAGAAATTAAATTCTCCTAAGGTCTGGGCTCGGGCCTTGGCATCGCTGTACACAGGATCGAAGCTAGGGCAAGGGGCGTTAATAACCGTATTCGGTTGGGTGTGAAGGCATTTCACCGTTTATGATGCTCAACGAAACATACGACTTTGTGCTTTTCCGCCGCGGTGATGAGCTCGTTGTGGTGAGAGAGCAGCTGTGTCGCAGGTTTGGTGACGAGTACATGAATTCCCTTCTCAATAGCGTAAATTGCAATCCTAAAGTGAGTACCTTTATGTGTGTCTGAGCCAGAATCGCAATTTATGAGTTAGTGACTTGGATGAACATACTATCAGGGGTAAAGATAATGACAGCGTCTCCAGGCTTGAGCTTGTCGATGGCTTCCTTGTCTACGGGAATCAATTCTCGCCATAGTAGAAGAAGTGTACCACAAGGAGCTCACAGGCCTCAGGGTCGACTTTGCTGTTCTTCGGAAATTCTTCGAATCTGGTCATAATTTTGAGTGCTCATCCTCAATCGTAACAAACATTAAGCGCACGTCAGGTCCATGCCCTTGTAAACCTCGCCTATCTTTTGTGCAAGATGTTGGCGAATTTCAGGGAATTTTTTGCCATTTACTCCAACCATTCCAAGTTGATCGACCTGCAGGGAAGGCAACATGATTTGGGTGGAGATACGAGTTATCGCATATCTACAACATTACCTTGCCCCTCCGTCGAAGATCAAAGAGCGTTAGACCAACCACCTAGCGCCAGTTCAGCGCACAAATATTCGCGACAACCTCTCTAAAAACATACACCGATCTGTCGGCAGGCGTAAGCGTTTTATCATATGTTTCTCAATGGGGATGACCTTTTTATCCGACTGAGAGGCACCAGATGCGGTCCACCCTGTAGTGTACTCCCCCTTGAGGATATTTTAATCACTAGATGTAACATAGTTTTCATCGACGGTCAACTTACGGTACCACCTGGTTAATTGGCTTAGATAACACTTATGATGAATTCAGGACTGGCGCCTACACATGAGAACATTTAACTTGGGAAGCTCCGACGACATTTTTTTGGGGGAGAAATGAAGAAGGGGGGGGAGTATGCACAGGGTCGGGGGAAGTTTAAGACCTGGACATATGGGTACAGCTTCTCTTTTATGACTGGGGAGAGGATAACTCAGGACAGGAACGGGCCGTATGTGGAGGCGGGCCGCACCTCCTTTGGTGGGAAGAGATGCGTATCTATCTCGCTTGATGATGATTCCACCGATTCAGGGGGGCTTTTCGAAAGGACAAATTCTTTCCGATTCCCCATGTAAAAATTATGGTAAGACAAGGGTCAAACGCATTTTTATCTCGCCGGCGAAAGAATAAGGATGGGCCACCTACACGATTGAATATGCCTGAAGTAGTCAATGTATAGTTCGATCAGATAAACATGGGGAGATGCATCCATCCCTTGAATATTCCAACGTGCCTAGGAGGGCGCAAAGAATTTGAAGGTGATCAAGCGAGCTGATAGTATAGCCTATCCGAAATTGACTGGCCCTAATCCTACCGCTGAGAACTGGTTGAGCGGGGGAGGTTGCGGTAGAGTGTGAATCGGGAGCGTAAATCGCGGTGATCAAGTCGGAACAGCCAAAGAACGGTTTCGAGGACGCGCCATCCTGTTCCGAGAAGACAAGATTAGAGGACAGCGACCAGCACGACGGCGAGTGGGACGAGATCAAAGGAATATCGTGGTCGAGCAACGGGTCAGTAATTGCGTAATGGTCACGTGCAACATCACGTGTGGAAGGTAAATATTGGTGGAGGTTGAAGCGGGACGAGGAGTAGGTCCGAACGCCCGACTGGCTTGTCGGGAATTTTTTTTTTGGGAGAGTGAGTGGCCAAGCTAGCAATAGAACGATAGGCTAGAGCTGGTGAAAAAAAAAAAAAAGGAAAGAGCGGGAAATGGCAGCAGCAGCGGAATATATAAGGAAGACGGACCAGGCTGGGGTTGCAACGGATATGCCGGTGCCCAGACCGACGTGGGGTGGTGCGGGGAAGATGGGGTGCGATGGGCGGGGGGGTGGGGAACAGCGCAGACGGATGGGGGGCCGCGTGGGTGGACGGGGACGGGCGCTGGGAGAGGGTGTTGGGGAGGGCAGGGAGTGTGGCAGCAAGTGGTGGGCAGACAGACAGACTGGGTCCCCTCCGACCGAGCCACCTGGCCCTTTCTTTCCCGCTCCCCATCACTCCTTCCTCCCACATCCCCCCCCGCTTTTCCTTCCCTCTACATACCCCCGCCCCCCCTTCCTCCCCTCCCCCTGCTCCCCCACCCATGCCTACCTGCCGTCGCAAGCGCGTAGTCCTCACGGAGCCCCCGGCGGACCTCATTCGCGCAGTCCAGGCGGATCCCAACCGGGAGGTCTTCTACCTCGAGGAAACTGGCGAGATCTTCGAGACCTTCGAGTACGCCTCTTCCATGCACGTCCCACCCGCTCGCACTTATCCACTCGTGTTCTAGAGCATATGCTGCCCGCATGTCATTCTACCGTCTCAAACAGTTTCAATGCGAGGTCACCGGCAAAAGCGGCTTGGATTACTTCCAGGCTGTCGAGAGTGAACGTCAAGAAGCTCGCACCATGCACGCCCGCTTCTCAGAACCTCTCAAATATCCCGTTCTCCGAGCGGTGCAGTGGCGTATGTACTACATACCAGTTTTACAACTTTCTAGCTGACAATCATGTTCAGAGGTTATGGGCCGTCTTGATCACCTTGTCGAAGCTGTATATGAACGCTTCAAGGACCGCTATTTTAGAAATGAAAGTATGTCCCGCCCTGTTTGCTTCAGCTTTATTTCAAACTCACATTTACTTCTAGAGGTGTTGGTCGATCTTGACGGGATCAAGTAAGTCACTCATCATCTGTCCTCGAACTCGTCCTTATTCTCATATCATCCAGGTACTACGCCCGCATCGAGAAGGTCTACCCTCCCCGTTTTAGTTCCGACGAAAAAGCTCGAGACGCCTACAAAGACTCAAATTCCTCCGACCGAGCGCTTGACGAGGAGCAACCCCATATCATTGGTGGTGACCTCCACATTCCCCTTCAAGACGCTAATACTCAGGATAATCCCGATCTGTACTACTATTGGGTCAACATTCTTGAGCTTGAAAAGGACAAGGGCGAAAAAGCCAAAGCATCGAAAGCAGCGGAGAAGGATGGCAAGATGATTGGAAGTGTTATGGAAGTTCAATGTAATATGATGAGGTGCAAACTAGTGAAGAGCTTAATGGCTCTCCTCTTTCGCTAACCTGTTCCCTATCAGCCGAGACCGTCTGTCCTTCTCAAAATCTATCCTTCGTCGCTTCATCCGTGACTGTGTGGACCGTGATGCCGCGGTTGCATCTCCTTGGACCGTCAAGCCATTAATCGCCGAGCATTATGGTGTTAGCTCTATCATGCCTGAGGAAACCCGGAAGGGAGTGGAGGACATCAAGAAGGGTGAGACTGATAAACGCAAAAAGGTTTGGGAAGACAGAGAAGGACCGCCAACCAAAAAGCAGAAGAAAATGGCTGCCAGTCAAGAGGAAAAGGGTGTGTATCTCTTTCCAGCCCTTACCTCGCTTCTCCGTATGTCTCCTATTAATGTAGCAACCTTAGCGGTTGGAAAGAAGGAACGTGAAGCCCAAGAGAAAGCGCAGCAGGAGCGACTCGCAAAGGAGGAAGCTGAGCGCATTGCAGCAGAAAAGAAAAAGAAAAAGCCAATTCGTTATCCTACGGAGGATCTTGACATTCGGATATCCGAAAAAGACAAAAAAGCAGGAGTCACTCTGCGACGCCCGGTTGCTCAGCGTTCGACTCTACCTCTCAATGACACACCTGGTATTTTTGAATCACTACTCTTGAGCTGGAACTTTCTGAACGCGTTTGGGTGAGTGTTGCTGACTCCTTTACTGCGAAGAAGCTAAGACAGGTCACCAGTGAACCACTCCATATCTGGCTTTTTTCTCTTGATGACCTGGCATGCGCATTGCAGCATTCAATTCCTGACCTACCTTGCCCGCTGCTAGCCGAAATACACTCAAACCTAATATACAACCTTCGTACTGTTTCTTTTACCCGACACAGCGCCACCCTCAGCCTCTTGCAGCTCAAAGAGAATCTTGGTGCCGAACACAGTGTGTTTGGCGTCACTGTCGATGAATTGATGAATGCCATGGTTGATGTGGGTAATAATTGGGAGCGAGTTCCTTTGCGTCATTCGGAGGGTCGCGAGGGCTGGGAAGAAGCTTTAGTCGGTTGCATTAAAGATGTCAGTTTTTCGTAATCTAGCATCTTCCTCTGTTGCTTACAATTTGTTCGCCAGCATGCCAACCTTGAAAACCTCCCCCGTCTCAGGGAAATCCTGACACAGTTATTCTTTGCCCCCGAATCCGGAGAATCAGAATCCTCATCTCCCGCACTGCATCTCACGACTCCTTCAACTCCGGCGGAGAGATATTATTCACTACTGCCCGAGGATCGGATAACATTACTTTCGTTCTTCTGTAATTTAGCTGTTTCCAGCAAGACCGTCCGCACTCACATGGAGGCTTGTGAGGAGGCCTTGACCGAATATCGGAAATCAAAAATTGACATTAACAGACTGAGGAAGCAACAGTAAGCCTAGACATTCCAATTACATGGATCAAACTCACTTTTGACATTCAGCTTACAAGAAATGAACGCCCTCGCTGCCGAGGCGGATCTGGCGCAAAATGGCACGAATGGCGGAGACGAAGATTCTCAGATGAACGATGCTAGTGATATGTCCGATGCTTCAGGGACCGACAATGCATCGACGGGAAAGAAGAGAGCGAAGAAACAGGAAGCACGGATCGCAAATGCAAAGGCGAGGGGAGCGGCCCGTGCAAAACAGGCGCTACAGAAACAAGCCCTAGCTGAGCACAGGAGATTGGACGAAGAGGTGAACAAGTTAGAACGACGGCTGGAAGGGATCGAGCGCGAGTTTCGACAACACGTGGGTGGCGTACGTGCAAAGCCTTTAGGCAAAGATCGCTTCTATAACAGAATTTGGTGGTTCGATGGGCTTGGATGTACTTCGATGATTAATCCTGTTCTTGGGCAATACGGCACGGGAAGGGTGTTTATGCAGGGTCCCAGCGAGTTTGACATGGATATTTTGAAGAGACGAGAAGAGGACGTTGGCTCGAGGCGGTTAGAAGAAGAGGGTGAAGATGGCACGCTAGGTCCTGGAGACTGGGCAGCCTATTCTACCGTTGAGGAGGTGAGCTTGCCGGAATTTACTTCAACCTCGATGCCGCCGATCACTCATATTTGAACAGCTCGAAGAGTATATGGCGTGGCTGAATACGAAGGGACACCGTGAATTGGCGCTGAAGGCGGCTTTGACGAAGTGGTGGGTCCCCATCACTGCAGGAATGAAAAGACGAATTTCGGTTAGTAATAGCGACGTTGGACCTATGTATTTAGTGGGCTAACATTTCCAACTCTAGGATCTCAACGCTAACTTGAAGCCCCCAGATGCCCGGCGCAGCTCCCGTAATAAGACAGGTTCTGGTCATGACGTTTCTCAGCAGCCGTATATGCTTTGGAAAAATCGTAGAGCTCTTACGCATAATCAATAATGCATACTGTGGTGTTTTGGTGAGGACTATCAGGGATCATCGTAATTCCGACCACATGTTGCATAGCTCTGAGTTATGCGTTGATTTAGTGGTGGTAGGGGCTACTTTGTTGTAGTTGATTTAGATTTCTAGCGTACATATTTTCTACCTTAGACCACTGATATAGGCATGGTACGTACCTTGTGTTGATGTGCAGATACTTGTAGTGCAATAATTACTAGACAATCGCATGTTGAACTAGGGATGGTCGATTGCATGGTTCGTCGGCCAAATAAAGGTCTGGAATGATGTTGTACACATCGCCAACTTATCTTTTCCCGTGTACTGTCTGTGCTCTCTGTCGAGAACATTCCGGGGACCAGACACCCCAGTAAGTACGGCTCTCAAAGTCTGATAGCCCGATCGATCCAACACCTAGTGAAACCGTTTTCGAAACTATTTTTGCTATCGTTCCAGCGGCACGATTGGTGTGTGAGGGTATGTAGCTGCTTTGATCTCCATGACGATCCGTAGGGCCACTGTTGTAATGTCTAGAGCCATTTTCGAACACCCTTGTGTTTCGCCCCAATGTTCATTCAAAAAAAAAAGGTCTGATTTGTGGAAAGAGCAAACAATGTATATGACAATCCATTGCATTGGTTTTAGAACGCAGCCGGGGTCTCTGGCAGCCTTGGCCTAGGCTTTCACTGCAGAATGCGAGATGAGCTTGGTAAGTTCTGTACCTCTTTCAGCAAATAAATGTCTGTAGTAAGAGGAGACGTGCGTACGCGGTAATTTGATATTTTCCTGTACAATGATGGCTTCAATCTGGTTGTCTGGATTCGGTGGGATGTCGACGACGGAGGTAGCGGGATCGATGGTCCACCCAAGTTTTGCCACATACTGGGTGAGGTCATCACCTGAGGGGGCTCGTTGGCGAACAACAATATGGCTGACATATCCATAACGCACCGGATAGATCTAGGTAAGAGGCCAACCGAGAGGTATTTATCCGCGTAAAAGCAGCCTTTACTGCTCGGACAACGACCTCCCGTACTGCGTTATCAAATCCCACAACTTCCACAGTATAATTGTCACGGAGATGTTCGAGATCGTTCGAATGGTAGGCGGCCCAGAAAGCAGGGAAGCGGCATCGGAAGAGTAAATCATGGAGCCCACGCAGGACAGGGAGGATGGTAGGCAGGGGGTCAGGTTCATCGGTTGGGACACTGACGGGACGTTCATCAAGGAGGGAGACACAGAGGTTAAAATCGGGTAGGGGAGACGCGGCGAGGGCTTTGATGAGAATGTTTATGACGACATCGGGGTTGTACAGCTCTGGATTGAACTGGTACCTAAGTAAAGTGTGAAGTGTATTTGACGATATTCTTTGCAATGATCTTACAGCTTGAGCACTGCGAGATTTGCGAGGCAGTCGTACTCCTCATTTCTGATCTGGTAATAGAGGTAGTCTTCGAGGATGTTGACGTTATTGGGGTTGTAGCGGTCTGTGGGAAGGGTGAGAGACAAGTCGATTGAGAACGTGGATAGACACTGACCGACGCCAGAGACGAGGTTTTCAATGGACTCTGGCCGTGTGGCAGGGGTGATCCAGGACGCTGCGGTAGAGTCCATCTGGATGGTGATTTGTGCGGGACAGAGTGCTCGCCCTTTTTTTTGCGGGCACGTGCCTTTCTTATTTTTACTCCGAGATGAGCTCCTCTGAGGATGTCGTGATGCAAAATGTCCTCGAGCGCTCGCACAGTCCCCTAGCACCCCCCGCGAGCACCTTCGGGGGGCCCGAGGTGAAGGCCGAGCCCGATGACCCGAAACCAGATCTCGTAGATCCAGTCGATCCTACTTGTCCTCAGTTCAAGCTGCACTTCATCCTCAGCGGTCATAAAAGAGCCGTTTCATCTCTCAAGTTCAGCCCCGACGGCGTGTATCTCGCTTCATCCTGTATGTTTACGGGTTTATCAAGTCTTCTGCAGTCTTACCGAACTGACTGATTGTGGAGGAAAGCCTCAGACAAGACTATCAAGGTCTGGGAGACCGAGACCGGTCAAGTGGTCCACACCTTCGAAGGTCACACAGAAGGTATCTCGGATATCGCTTGGTCCAGTGACGGAGACTATCTGGCGTCAGCTTCGGACGATAAGACGATCATAATCTGGAGCACAGTAGATGTACGTTTGCTAGGGGCTGGGGGCTAATATCCAGTTGCTGACGTCCCATCTTAGCGTGAACTATTCAAGATCCTCCGTGGTCACACTAATTTTGTCTTTTGCGTGAATTTTAACCCTGGTACCAATTTGCTCGTTTCCGGGGGTTATGACGAAACCATTCGCGTTTGGGATGTAGCTAGAGGTATGCGCTTGGAGCCTAGTCGAGTCCTTCCTTACTATTCAGCCATGGCAGGTCGACAGCTCAAGGTACTTCCCGCGCATTCCGACCCGGTCACTGCGGTCAGCTTCAACCACGATGGATCTCTCATCGTTTCTTGCGCGATGGACGGACTCATGTTCGGTGGTCCACTCACCCACAGGTACTTCTGCTTCTGACGATTCTGTAGACGGATTTGGGACGCAGATTCGGGCCAATGCTTGAAAACACTGGTCGACGATGATAATCCAATTTGGTTTGTTTCCCATTATCATTCTTTGTGCATGCGCTCATTCGCGGTTGGCCAGTTCACACGCCCGATTTTCACCAAACTCCAAGTTCGTCTTGGTCTCCACACAGGATTCCACCGTTCGACTATGGAATTATCCTTCCTCACACTGCACTAAAACTTACGTCGGCCATGTCAATCGAACCTATTGCATACCTTCATGTTTCCTGAGTTATGGACGAGGTAAATTCGTCGTGAGCGGAAGTGAAGATAACAAGGCGTATATTTGGAACTTGCAAACGAGGCAGGTCGTCCAGCGCCTAGAAGGACACCGAGGTGCGTACGTTGTCATGCGTCTTCTTCCACAGCATGTGCGCTGATCGGTCATGTCAGACACTGTACTGTCCGTGGCAGTAAGTCGACATTGACACAGCTTGTGGGCGACGGCTAACAAACAACAGACCCACCCTTCCCGCGGTATTATAGCTTCGGCAGGGATGGAGAAGGATAAGTCTATCCGGCTGTGGTTTGATGAGTAAGTTTGTGTACATTATATAGATAAGGACTGTATTATCTCTACGATCTGCTCGGAGAACAGAACCACCGGGATTTGTTATTCTGGCACATTCATCAGATGACTCATTTGGCGCGGGCTATGTCCTTTTCAAACTCCGCCCCACCCCATATAAACGGGGTCCTCTCCGCCACTCCTCCTTTCTTCACTCATCCCACCATCATCATCACCCACCACACGCTATGCAGATCTTTGTAAAGACTTTGACCGGCAAGACCATCACCCTCGAGGTCGAGTCTTCCGACACCATTGACAACGTCAAGGCCAAGATCCAGGACAAGGAAGGGTGAGTGCCATAGATGAGTCATCTTGGCTTTTGGCTTACCATCAGCAACAGCATCCCCCCTGACCAGCAGCGCCTGATCTTTGCTGGAAAGCAGCTCGAAGATGGCCGCACCCTCTCCGACTACAACATTCAGAAGGAGTCTACCCTCCACCTTGTTCTCCGTCTCCGTGGCGGTATGCAGATTTTTGTCAAGACTCTTACAGGCAAGACGATCACCCTGGAAGTGGAATCTTCGGACACCATCGATAATGTCAAGGCCAAGATCCAAGATAAGGAAGGGTAAGTGCCATATCGCTGGCCTTCGTATCCAACTCTCCGCTCATCCTCTCCGTCCCACAGCATCCCCCCTGACCAGCAGCGTTTGATCTTTGCTGGCAAGCAACTCGAAGATGGTCGCACACTCTCCGACTATAATATTCAGAAGGAGTCTACCCTTCACCTCGTCCTCCGTCTCCGTGGCGGTATGCAAATTTTCGTCAAGACACTTACCGGCAAAACCATCACTCTCGAGGTTGAATCATCTGATACCATTGATAACGTCAAGGCGAAGATTCAAGACAAGGAGGGTATCCCTCCTGACCAACAACGTCTCATCTTTGCCGGCAAACAGTTGGAAGATGGTCGCACACTCTCCGATTACAACATCCAGAAGGAGTCCACGCTCCACCTGGTGCTCCGTCTACGTGGTGGTATGCAGATTTTTGTCAAGACGTTGACGGGAAAGACGATTACTCTGGAGGTGGAATCATCGGACACTATCGACAATGTTAAGGCGAAGATTCAAGACAAGGAGGGTATCCCTCCCGACCAACAACGTCTCATTTTCGCCGGCAAGCAGTTGGAGGATGGCCGAACCCTTTCTGATTACAATATTCAGAAAGAGTCCACACTTCACCTGGTCCTTCGTCTGCGTGGTGGTATGCAGATTTTCGTCAAGACGCTCACTGGCAAGACTATTACCTTGGAGGTGGAGTCCTCTGACACCATCGACAACGTGAAGGCGAAGATCCAGGATAAGGAAGGCATCCCGCCCGACCAACAGCGTCTCATTTTCGCTGGCAAGCAGCTTGAGGATGGTCGTACTCTCTCGGATTACAACATCCAGAAGGAGAGTACTCTGCACCTTGGTAAGTCTGGAAGTGATCTTTCTCCTACGAAGCCGGTCTAACGTGTATGTCAGTTCTTCGTCTCCGTGGCGGCAACTAGGCGCACACGTCCTGGGTTAAGCGGGATGTTGATATGTGTACCCCTATAGCGTTCCCTTGACTCTTTTGCCCATACACACTACACGCCCTCCTTTACATTACATATATTGCAATTGTGATCTTTTGAAGACAAATGTCATGAGTTTTGTGGATTACATGCAAAGACAATAAGTTTCATTATGTGATTATAAGGTGTCATTTGACTGCTGAGGAAGCGACTTGTGTTTTCGCTTCCGCTTTCGCTTTTTGTGTGGTGGATCAGTTCCACCAGTATTATCCAAACTGTCCGCCAGCTGGTCCCGTTTTCGTTTTGTGTGGGTTGTCACGGTTTCGCTTGTTCCCTCAGACGGGGTGGCCTTCTTTTTGACACTGAGAGGATTCGGGCCTTTGGGTCCCTTGGGCTTTTTACGTGGAGGGGGCTCGGCAGTGGAGGTCAGTATGAGATTCTTATCCAAGGTTGTAGGGGCGTAGTAGCTGGTCTTCGGCCTGCGAAACAGACCATGAGAATAACGTTTTTTTTTTTTTTTCCTTGAGCTTGTTGAAAGCACTCACTGCTGCTTTAGTTTGTAGAGTGATATCACTTGGAGGCTCGAGGACCACAACTGAGCGATTAATGTGAACCAATGGAGTTGCTGGTACTGTCCGGAGATGGACACGGAGTGGACGAGACTGGGACACAATTACATATCGGTGCTTGTTCTTGTCGCCTGAACGAAGAGATGAGGATGAGCCTGAGATTGGAGGGGACTACGCACGCACCAACAACGTCGATTAGACAGTCGTCTCCAAGGATAGCTTCCTTGTGATTACATTTACGCCGTTCAAACGTTTTTGCAAGGTCCGTCGCAGGTTGTTTGGATTTTCCTTGAAGGTAGAGCTCGTGGATGGAGCACTGGGTGATCACTGAGGAAGGGCTTTGTGGAATGCTAAGTTTCATTCTTTTTGAGACAACTACACACTGGGCTTGATTTCGCCTTGGAGGACATTGCCTAGTTGTTCGACGAGGTTGATCTTGAGGTCAATGGCAGCTTCGCATGTTTTGGAATCGACTGTGGTCGGTCGGTGAGGGAGGGGCCAGGAACTGTGAGGTGGGGAGAGAAGGCTCACTGAGGACTTGGTACGGCTGGCGGAAGCCAAAGGATTGCGAGTATAGGTGCATTAGCTTGCGATACGCCTTTGCCCGTTTTTGACGCATGGTGGGTCAGAGGAGCACGCTCTTGTGACGTTTCTGTGTGATCCTTCATACACACACTCAACCATGATCACCAGCCTAGCTCTCGCTCTTCTCTCGTGGCAAGTCGTCGTCGTCTCCGGGTCCCAGATGTTGATTTATCGTTTGTTCAACCACACACAGGTCCTTGGCTACTGTTTCTGCATTCCACATCTCTGGCAAGGTCGCATGGAATGACGTGTGTCCCAGTGCGTCCGCTCCGCTCTCCTGACCTCGCCTTTGGTTCGCTGACTCTCTCGGAATGCCACTCAGACGCCGTTGCTCTGGGACAGGCACGGGTCGCGCTCGACAGCGGGCGACTAGCGGGTGGGATCACTGCAGACGGAAGTTTCACTATGTGAGCACTTTGGGCGAGTCGCCATGCAACAAATTGTTGTGTTGACTTGTCCCCCCGCCCGCTCCAAGCCCCGATGTACCACTGGGTTCATATCTCTTGTCTGTTATATCTCATGACTTTGTATTCGACCATGTACGATTTCCTTTGCATCTCATTGGTGCAGAATGTTGCTGATCATCAAGTGCGCCAACTTAGCTACGGGTAGACGTCACAAACGAAACTACCCTCGTTCGTCCCTATTCTCTCGGAACACCTTTCAATCCACCCTCCACCGTCTCGTTGCCGTATCCTCTCAAGTTGATTCCAAAAGAGAGGCTCGACTACTATGTGCCCCCGAGCTCCTTTGACTTGTACAGCCTGCTGACCAACCCAATGGTTCTCTTTGCCCTGGGTGGTCTTGCCCTCTTTGCATTCAACTCGCTTGTTGACGTGCAGGCGTTGCAGGAGGCCGCGAAGAGTACGGAGGGGAGGTGAGCTGGCTGCTAACTCGAGGACATTCTCGCACACTGTTTTTTAATCTGATGTTGTTTTCTTTTCTAGTTCGGCTCCACCACCCAGGATCTCAGATGGGCACGACCAAGCGCGAGGGGTGGCGGCGAAGCGCGGAGGGAGGAAAGTTCGGCGGTAGTCACTGGATGTGTGTGTGTGTACGTATGGTTGGTTGAATCTATACACTTTGTGGGGGTGGTGAGGCCTGGTTGTCGTTGGCCTTCTCGGTTGCTTCCATGACTTGTTCACTTGATGGATATACCAAGGCACGACGTAGAACCGTATTCCTTGGAATAAATTTAACACACACAAGATAAAGGAAACTGTGTGCTGGACTAGGCACCTGTGTTTAAACTGGGCCAGGATGGAGTGCGGTGACTTGCGTTCTGATAGAGACGAGTTTTGAAGGCTAGAAGGGTGGTGGGAAGTTTGAGAGGGGGGTCAACAATGGCATGGGTGACGGCTGGCAACGTACTGATGATCGTCGCTTGTGGTTTCAATCACATACATATGGATGTTTTTGCCGTCCGCGGCAGATGCGCCAGGAGCCTCGTCCACTTTCACTCCAGAAACGACCAGACTGTGAGAGATGCTCCTAATCGCAAGGGCTTCCTGGGCGGAAGGGTCGTAGTCCATGACTAGGACATGCTCGTCCGGGTGCTGGGGCAGGAGAGGGAGGGCGGAGTCGTCCTGGTAGTGGTAGTGGATGGCAGGGTGGCTGAATGTGCTGGACGGTGCGCCTGGGGCAGCGTTGGAGACGGAGGAGTGGGAGACGAGCACATAGTAAGGCGGGAGGGCCTGATTGTTGTTGTTGTCCATGACAGAACTTGGCTGGGCGCCCCCTGGCAACGGCGCCTGACGACCTTTTGTATATATAATCCAACTCGCATACCCACCCCATCTCTTCACCACCCACTCCACTTTCTTTTCAACACACACTCTCTTTTATTCGCCATGTTCCCTCTCCTCCTCGCCGCCTCCCTCCTCCTCGCCGCCCTCTCCGCCGCCCCAACAGTCTTGGCCGGTCCTGCCTGCGCCCGAAAACACTTCCAATCCAAAGATTGTGTACAGCTATGTAAATCAAGATGGGGCTGGTCCGGCTCTATGATGGGCTTGGATCCTTGGGGTTCTGTCATGAACAAAGCCAAGGTCAGTGCCGACACCTGGAACGACATCATTGTCGAGGCCTGTGGTCTGGCGTGAGTCCCCACTCCCCTATTATTTTCTCAACCGTCTGCTGATCCTGCTTTATCATCCCAGTGCGATACCTGCCCCAACCCCCACTGCCTCTGGCGCTGCAGGTAGTCCCACACTCGTTACCCAGCCTGGCCCTGCGATTGGCGCCTGCCTCTGATCCCGCCGAGATTCCGCCATATTTACCTACTGCTCTTCTTCCATCCGTCGTCATTTCTATTCTGATTCCTTCCGTGTCAATCCCCCCACCCGTTCGCACTACGTCCTATGTAATGACAACGAGTATCACCTCTCCAGTTGTCTTACCAACGGCTACCCACTATGCTCCTCCTCCTCCTCCTCCTCCTCCTCCCAAACCCGCCCCCACGACTACAAGGGCTCAGACAATACAGGCACCGCCAGCTGCTACCCCCAAGACCAACCCTGGCCCTGGCACTGGTTCTAGTGGCAGCTCTTCCAGCGACATTAATACTTACCTGAGCGCTCACAACAGCGTCCGTGCCCAGCACGGCGCCAGTGCCTTGACGTGGAGCGATAACCTTGCTCAAAAGGCACAACAATGGGCCAACGGCTGTGACTTCAACCACTCTGGAGGTTCTCTTGGTCCCTTTGGAGGTCTGTTTCGAGTTCGTTATGTACAACCAAGGGCGCGGTATTGATCACCTCCAAACAGAAAACTTGGCCGCTGGGACTGGTGACTCTTATGACATCGATGAGGCAGTCAAGTCGTGGACAGACGAAGTTGGTGAGAACAATGCAAACGCCCCTGGTTGGAACCAGTGCCATTAATCCATTTGAAACAGACGAATACAATCAATACAACCCTCAACCCTCTCATTTTACCCAAGTGGTTTGGAAGGGCAGTCAACAAGTCGGTTGTGCTGTCCAGGAGTGTGATGGCATCTTCCCGAATCAACGTGGGGTACGTCCTTTCAGTCCCTGTTCTGGACAAAATTGCCCCATGCTGATGCCTTTTTGATTCACAGAAAGCAAAGTATTACGTTTGTGAGTATTCCCCAGCCGGCAATGTCATCGGCCATTTTGCGTAAGTTCTCTATCTTCCCTGATGGCTATTGCAGTTGTTTCATGACGCCCTCCTCCTGCAGCCAAAACGTTCAGGCCTGAGGGAATATGAATACGTTTCATCCACCTCGAAGCCCTGTCTAACCCATTGATTTTTTTTTTTTTTACTTATTCCCGTTATGAAGATACCCTTTCTTGCTTATGATCTGTATTTCTACAACTTTCTTGTTCCCTAGGTTTGATCTTTCCTGTTTTGCTGTCGTTTGACACGGCGATCTTCAGTTTTATTCAAATGCGATGTTCAAGCAGTGCTTGTGCAGGAGCATTTAAATTTTCAAATTTTTGTTGTATAGTAGAGTAGTGTAGTCCGTGCGCTTGATTCACAATACATCTGGAATGAAACTCGTTATTATGCATAGCTATGAACAAAAAAAATGCGCGTTCCGAGAGTGGACATCAAACAGTGATAAATAGCTCCGAACAAATCACAAAGTACTATTTGTCATTATCATCATCCGTCCCCCATGCTCTCTCAAAAACTACTGAGAACCGCTTCTGAAACAACCTATGCTTTTCTTGTTCTCCTCACTGCCGTGGCGACTGGCTTATCTTGCGCAGCACTCCTTTCGCAGGCTGTCAGAACTGCTCCAGGCAGGGACTGGATCAAGAACTTTAACGCGCTCGTGATAGGTGCTTCTTACATAGTGGTGGTCAGTTTATGGCTCCTCCATCATAGGGGGGAAACGTAGGGCGTAACTGACTACGAGTGGTATCATACAGCTTGCGGTATCGTTGCTAATATGTGTAAAAAGGCGTGTCGCCGTACGTCTCAGGCTACAACGAATATCGAAAACGCCCAAGACACTTGGCCAGGCTGACCTCCCCAAGGTTGGTATTCATCGCCCAGGCGTCTCATAGCGGGCGCGATATGCGCAGTTTGAGATGCGGAGGGGGGCCATCATCCCTTTTTATTCTGACCAACTTGTTGGCTCACACAACACGCGGATCCTTGTACCAGTCTGTGCATCGGTACATCACACAGGAATACTACCGCGCATGTCTGGTCTCATACGAATTGTTGCCAAGGGGTATCACCCATGAGGGATGGGGTCGTCCAGGTGAGCGTTCTTCAGGGTTTCAAGGGTTCGAAATCCTGTGTTATCATCCGTGCTGCTTCTCTTCAGCAATCCCTTTTCTTCTTCGCTTCGCATTATCACTTCTATCTCGCTTTTGAGCACAGTCCTGACCCTGACGCGTTCGGGAGCAGGTTCGTGGTCTTTGCCTAACCTATTATGTCAACTTGGCGAATAGCCTTTGTGCTGTTCATCGTATCTAGTCAAGTAGGGATGAACAGGTGCTCATATTAAATCTTCATTGCAGGGACACCATTTGCGGGACAACGTTTCCGTCGCGTTCTCCTAGATACAATACCTCGAATCGGTTCGTACATCTCATTCCTGAGGGATTGTGCATGTTTGCTGATTTTAATTCACTGCCCCCATCCGATCACTGTTGTTTCTGTTAAATGCTCATGCGGCTTGCAATTGTATATCCGCGAACTGGAATTCAGATGCTCTTGCACGTATCGTGATACCCCTTCAGCCGCAAATGAAGCCACATGCAAGAATGCTCCATCACTTTCGATTCATTGTTCCGCTTCTTCCAGCAGACGAGGACAAAATTTCATCCTTGCACTTTTACGATGCTGCAATACAGATCGCACGCGTCTCGGAGAGGGAACTCACCGAAGAGGAATTCTCAAGGGGGATGCAGGCCGCGGAGGAGATTATGGGGTGGTAAGTGGGTTCTTTATTCATTTGTAATCATTGCTAAACCATCCGAATCCAACTCTCTTCTGACCGCTCGGAATACGGTATTATGCGGAAATATCAGCCTTGAAATGTGTCGACCGGATAGATCGGATACTTCATCCACACAACTGAATGAGTTATCTCAAGAGTCTTGATATGGGGACTCATCAAACCCAAGTGCGATGATATCGGGGAGCTTTCATGACCCGTATCCTTTCCATTTTTGTAATGCTCTGAGATGAATTGCGCCCGTGTTAACACCTTGGACATGAAGCCCGCCATATTATATATTGGGCTCATACGAAAAAAAAAAAAAAAAAAGCTATTTCTAAGTGGGCGAATGAGGGGTCTTCAACCTATCACAGGAATCTAATCTTGTCATGCCAAGTAAAAAGGCAACAATGTATAGACGGATGATGCCTGATTTAAAACACAAAGACCTGTAAAAAGTTGGGGAGTATTAATAAGTTGATAGATGGGTCACAAGAATTGTGAAAATTGTTTACCTTGTCGTGAAGTTTGCTGATGGTGTTGGGAGCAGGGAATTTGAGTTCCTCGAGGTTCTTCTTCATAGCACCGACCATGGGAGGGGGACCACAAATGAGCAGTTTGCTGTTTGTCTCATTAGGATTCTGGAGATGTTCTTTGATATGTTCCTTGGTGACGAAGCCAACACCGCCCTTCCAGCCAGGAGGAGGGTTGTTAAGAACAAAGTAGATCTTGAAGCGGTGAGGACCGTAGAGGTTCAGTAACTCCTCGAGGTCGTCCCGTAGAAGAATGTCTTCCTGGTTGACGTTGGCGTAGATGAGGGAAATAGTGGTCTTGTCCAGGGTGTTACGAAGAACAGCACGGATTACTTGGATCATGGGCGTAATGCCGGTGCCTCCAGCGATCATACTGAAATGGTCGCACATGCCGGGGGTATAAACGAAGTTGCCCTTGGGACCTTTGAAACGGACGGTGTCCCCAAGCTTGAGGTTGGCGAAGACGCGAGAGATGTTGCCTTTTTCATAAGTCTAGTGGGCATGAGAGACGCGCTGGGGGTCTTGTAAATAGCATCACATACCTTGATAAGGAGATCAAAATGACCATGGTCGTTGTCGTTGCTAACGGGGGTATAGCTGCGAGCCACAAGCTTGCCGTTGATCTGTGCCGAAACAGAGACGTGTTGGCCGGTGGGCAGGCCAAGAACGTCGGATGCTCTTGGGAGTTTGAAGCGGTAGCTGGAGCAGAGACGCGTACAAGCGTTGAGCAAAGGGGGGGGGTAAGCGAACGGCTAGGGCAGCTCACATGGCAGTGTTGGGAGAGACTTTGATCTTTTCCTGGAGGGGATATTCCAGCCATTCGTTGGGATTCAACGGCTTTGACTTTCCTAAAGGAAGGTGCAAAAAATGAGCCAGCCCGATAGGACAACAAAGAGACACGTCACGTCACGTACCGTTTTGCAGCACGGTGGCATAAACAGTGGCACCAGCAATAACAGCGAGAGAGGCGAGGAAGGCAGGGGAGGTGGCGACTTGAATAAGGTCTGTCTCGCCGACGAAAGGAAGGGGGACGGCGCGAAGGCCAAGGAGGAGGGCGTCCATGTCCGACGGGGAGTTTTTGGGATTAGTATGGGGTGGGTCGGTGGGGAGGCCGAGGAGGATGAGGTTGGCAGGGTTGTAGCCAGCGTCTAGGAGGAGACGGTGGATGTAGCGGGAGAGGAAGAAGAGGGCGAAAAAGGAGGTCAAGGTAGAGGCAAGAAAGGCCAACTGGTAGCGGTTGGGCATCAAATAACAAAAAGCAAGGCGCAGGGTAATTCAAAGTTGCATGATCGCCAATGTCCAAATAGAGCCGGTCCCCCGACCCGGAGTACATCGACGACGACGACGACGATGACGACCGCGCAGACCAGACACGGCTCGCCGGTGCTCAATACTACATAACGGCCTTCACATGCACACACACACCCGCGCGTGGGTTCTCATGTGCTGGGCATGGTTCTGTGAAACCGATGGGGAGCACACCATGTGGACACAACACAGCCAAACAGCAGCAAACAGTTGGGTTCTCCTGTCTCTGGGCTGGCTTGTCAGTTCTGTCCCGGCTCTCTCGCTCTCTCTTCTCTCTTCTCTCCCTCTGTGCACGCTGGCCGTGTTCTGCCCCAGCTCATGGTCTCTGTTTTCTTTTATTTCCCTTCCCCCTTGCTTTCTCTGGGCCCTTGCACAACATTCTCGTGCACCCGCAGCACACCCTGGCTGCACAAAATGGCTCCCATGAACCGCAGGAAGACCCTGCCTGCACCCCTTCATATTGACCCCCCATCCGCCAACCTTCATATAGCCCTCACCCACCCCGATAGCTCTGCCTCCACCCTCTCCTCTGCTGCAGAAGACTCCGACTACTCCCCTTTCAACCCCCCCTTGTCTATGAGCCGCCGCAAAAACATGAAAAAGCTCTCGCTCACCCTCCCCTCCGCAACCTCCTCCTCCTTTTCCATTAACAACACCTCAGAGCCACAAAGTGCTGTCGACGGTGCACAGCCCGACTTCCCAAAGCTCGGCAACCCCAGGCGCCGCCCCTCCGTCATCTCACTCCCCACTACAACCGGTCCCACGAGCTCCCTCCTCCATCGCAAGGAGGAAGAAGGCGGCTCCCCAACTATCCCATACACCGATGGCCCCATACAAATCATCCCTGGCATTTGGCTCGGCGCCGAGGACAATGCCCGGGACTGGAAGGGCCTTGTCGAACGGGGCATCAGATCCATACTCAACGTAGCCAAGGAGGTCACCTCCCCTTTCGACTCACCGTCCGCACAACCCCTTCGGTCAACTGTCTCCTTCCCCAATCTCAAGTCCACCAAACCCGAATCCGAATCAACCTACTATCCACCCCATGTTCCAAGCGGTCGGCCCGGCATGCATTATCTCAAGCTCCAGTGGTCTCATGGTCAGAAGGACCTTGTCAAGGATGGCTTCCAAGCCGCTATGGTCTTTACTGACGCTGCATTGGCCCGTGGCGATGGTGTCCTCATCCAGTATGTCCATGTCCTCTAGCTTTGCACTTCCACGCCCTTACCCCGGAACACCCCCCTCACAGCTGTCAGTGCGGCATTTCCCGATCCGCCACCATGGTCATCGCCCTCGTTATGCGCGCAGCTGCCGAGCGCTCTCCTTCGGTCCCCCCAGAGGTGTGGGACCTGAAGGGTATGCAGGGAGCATACACCTTTGTCAAGGAGAAAAGCAAATGGGTTGGCCCCAACATGTCGTATGTCTTCCTACCACACGCTGTTATCTATGCCCGACTTGACCCAATTCTAGACTTATTTATGAACTGCTTGATTACGAAAAAAAGCTCAGAACCGATTCTGGTTCGCCCGGCTTGTCAGATAGGGAGTCGGGCGCAACAAGCGAAGAGGAGGAATGGACGAGACAGCGGCAACTGCTCGATGCAGCGCCATCGGACAACGACAACGCCGACCGGGAAAGCCTGTTAGTAGTACAAGAGGCTCGAGCCTTGGACAAAGCTATGGAGGATCGCATTGTGGCTCGCAAATCATCTGCCTCCTCTCTTACATCAACAGGTTCTGGCCGTGGTATGGGCCTCGCTTGGCGCAGCCGATACAACTCCCGTAAGCGAACCGGCTCGATTGCGAGCAATATGACAAGCAACAGTATCATTAGCGAAAACCTTGTTGAGGAAGAGGAAGAATCTGAACTGTTGGGCGTTGGTGGCGGATTTGACGATGACTACGAACGGCGACACAGTGCCGACACTCTGGAATCTTCCGTGACCAATTCGCCCGATGATGAGGTTGAAGCAACGCCTCGGAATGTGGCGTACATCTCCACTCCGTTGACAGCTCGACCCATACTTCGTACCCGTGCGCCACCTTCAGCCCCATCATGGAAAAAGACATTTGATATTCCACCGCCTCCTCTGACTGCTGTCCGACCAACATTCAATATTCCCACGAAGCCGAAACGTCGTCCGCCTCCAATTGGACTTCCCCCAGTGCCTTCTTCACCTATTGTCGTTGCGGAGCAAGACGCCTTCCCACCTTCTGTAAGGTTTCCACTATCGGGAGCCATCCCCGTTGCTACACCCTCGGCGGAACCACACACCCCGTCTCAGTCGCTACCCAACAATACAGATGTACCCCAGCCACCGCCCCCTTTGCCTCATCGCCCCGCATCGCTCCCAAGGCCAAGTCTACGGCAGCGTACGGAATCGCGAAAACTTATGCCTCCTCCATTGCATTTGCTGCGTAAATCAAGTGCACCAGAACCTTCCATGCTCCTGCCCTCTGCAACGCCTCACCAGACCCTCTTCGTTTTCCCACCTTCTCCGACCCTCACCACAAGGACGCCTTCAGCCGTCATGCTCACAACTACGCCTGCCGCTCCAGGTGCAAGCGCAAGAAACGGAATGATTCCATTCCCGACGATCTCAACTCCTAGGATTTCAACGTTTAGGCAGCATGGTCGGACCAGGTCGTTCATTGGGATCAGTACGCCGATGACCCCGACCACGGCGTTTACAAAGGTTGAAGCTCGAGGCTATGTTGGACTTGAATGAACGTGGGCAGGGTGTTGCATTTTTTTTTATCCGTGCTCATATGCACTCACCTGGTATGTCGGTTGAAACTGTTTTTATGGATCTATGTCTACCGACCTTGATCGCATGAGAGACCACGCTCAAGCTACCGCACATGCCCCCCTTTGCTGTGTATAACGCTACCTCTCAGCGATCAAAACCAGGTTCAATACCTATTTATCCCTATTTTCGACGGGTTCAGCTTTTCTCCACGGACTTGTTGCATGTTTGTTTACCTTTTGTTCACCCTTGCATGACCAAGTCTTCGTTTTCGTTTTCTTTTGTTTTGCATCTTCATTATTCAGCTCATGTTCATGAAGCATTTTCCATGATTGAACTTTGGCTGCGGACTGAAATTTACGTCTGGCTTTTGTATATCATAGTTTTCGTTCCGTTTCCTGTTTTCATAGCCGCCGATATATTTTTTTTTTACTGTGCTACACCATTTCGATTTCAATGTATATAGCTACCCTACTCTTTCCTCCGTTCCGTTGTGTGATCGCTGCTACTCATCTCTCATCGATTTGCTATGTTTCTTCCACTGACTTGTTTTATCTCATCATGACATGACAAAAAGAAAGACCGAGCAAGGGTAATTAAATGAGTACTGTACATGAACAGGATGAAATGGTCTACTATCCGAACACCCTTCCAACACCCTTCTTGACTGCACTTGTGAGGATCTGGCCGCCAATACCACCAAATCCAACACCCCAGCTGCCTCCCACAACACTGTTGGCCCAACGTTGTTTCGCGTCCCTGTCGCTGTGGCGGCAAGGTTCATATGACCATGGATGATGCTAGGAAAGGCACCCAACTCACGCGTAGGTGAAGCCAACGGCGTTTGTGATATTGAATACAAGGGCAAGAAGGACGATGGGAATGAAGCTATATAATACGGTCTAGTCCCCCCGGGGTAAAGAAGCAGCACTAAATCAACACTCACAAGACTCCGAATTTGAGGATGGAAACGATGAGAAGGAAGGCCCAGATGACAGGGAAGGTATAAATCGCGATCTGGAGGTGTCAAGCCCAGATACAACCTTTGCAGCTCAGAAAAGCATACCCAAAACATTCTAGAGGATAGATTAGCGTCAGCTGAAGATGTCGTGTCGTATAAAGCCAGACATACTTGGAATCAACAGGGTTCGCTGGTCTGGAAGGCTAAAGATACAGGAGCATGGTATGAGGAAAGAGACGGCTCCACGCGCACAGCGACGTACATCTCGACTTTCGAACACCCAGTAGCTCTCCCCATCTTCGTCCACCTGTGGCGGGCTGTCTTCAATATTTAAGTTCAAGAATACAGAGAAATGACGTACTTGGTTCCAAAATCGCAGTCCAACAAGGGTCCTCCCGGCAACGTTCTTTGAGAGATCAAGACCAAACTTGCATGAAACGGATTGTTAGGACGTACTCGACAATTCCAGAAATCCATGGACAGTAGTACGACGACGAAAACGGTCTGGCAGGTGGGGGGGAGAGTAACGTCAGGAGGGGGGGGGGGGGGGGGGGAATATAAATCACACAAGACTATTCGCACATACAGAAAGGACATAATTATTTGTGAACCAGCCAGAGAGGATGTATACCGCAACCGCGGCTATGCGGAAGAAATAGAGGACGAAGAGGATAACTAGGGTGCGCAGACTACGTTGCAACGTGTTCAGCGAGATCACCAACATATGTATTAGTTGGCATACCTGACGAAAGATGCCAGCGATGCCTGTATTTCATGAGATAGCAACCAGAAGGCGACGCCGAAAGCAACGGACCTGACTCTGCATCTCCCTCTGTGGTGGCAGTCACTGCCTGCACGTTTGGGCCTGAACTACGCGTGGTCGGGGTCAATACCACCTGTGGACGCGCATTCTGGTTCCTTGCAGATTTGTTGATGTTGCCAGAGACGGACTCTGAGGGGTCGTCTGGTTCTATGGTATTGTCGAGCAGCGGTGTTGCGACACTCATCGTGGAAGAGGAGATGTATGTAATGCTACTTATTTGTTACCCCCATCACTACACATGAACGACCAGGCTGCGTCAGAAATAACCCCTCTCCTTCCCGTCCAGCGCCAGTCTGGCGACGGGGTAGACTCGGTTCCCATCCTCCCAACGGTTCACAGTCTCGAGAATACTGACCTGACCCGCCTCCACTGGGAGGACCTCATTCCACACCCGATCCCCGCCGCATTCGAGGCCGACGAATCCAAGCGACTCACCTTTGCCCTTGTCGTCTTGCTTCAGCTTCGCAGACAGAAGATTCTTCGAGCGGACAAATCCACGGATCTATATGAGCATTGGATGGAGGAAAAAATGCGTACAAAGGACGTGGAAGTTCTCGAGATGAAACTGAGCGAAATCTGGGACAGTTTCTTGACTCAGTACCATGGATCTCGCGAACTCTACAACGTCCTTTGGTCTCAGCACCCCCTTGCACATGATAAACCAACGCTCGTACGAGGCATGTTACATCTTCACAGCTGCCTAGTCCTCCCTGACGCCGGGTCTGCCCCCAGTGGTCGACTTTCTCTCAGCCCGAGACGCTCCAAAAGAATTTATCGCCCATCCTGTGATATCCATGATAATGGATAGCACATGGAGGTTTGGTCAATCTCAAGGCAATCCAACGGAAAGCTGGATTCTGAGGTGCTTCAACGCGGACGCCGCACCATTGTGAGCCTTCGGTCCCTCGTTCAATACTTATGACGCTCACGATGACGCACACAGCAAAGCACACCTTCTAGGAACTACTCTTTGATCTTACTTTTTTGTTCCTCCTTCTGAGCTACACCATACGCCCCCCCGGCTGGCCAGACTCCGACTTCGAGAGCCAACCCCATTCTACAGAACTCTCATACAGCATCCGAGAAGTGACCATCCTTGTATACGCATTCTCAGCACTGGCTTCCGGCCAAGGAGCCATCCTCGTTACCTCCACCCTGACTATTCTCGCCTTTTTTCTCAGTCTCCCACTCCTCCCATTGCCAGGCAGTTACTCCTTTTCTATTCTCCTTTGGGTCGTCTGCATCCGGCTACTCATGTATCATGTCCCCACCATCCACCCTGGGCCCTTGCTCCTCTTTGAACACAAACGCTCGTTTCCACTGGCTACGTTTCTCTGCAAAGGGTTGGCTTGCATCATCCGGCCTCTATTTGTATTTTATCTTCCGGTAACCCTCGTCGCCTGCTTCGCTTTATCGATATCCCTTTCTGGTCCTCTAACAGGTCCTCTAATGCAAATCCTGTCTCCCCAGACATTTACAGTCATAACCAGGCCAGACCCACCTATTGTTGGTGCTGCACCCATGGACACCCGCGTCGTCTTTCTACTTCTTTCTGCCGCGGTTCTACTCATCATACTGTCATCGGCATACATACTTGGGTCCTCGACACCCATCTTACATGACCAGCCTCAAAATACTCAACTCTTATCATGGGGCTCCTATCCCGCCCAAGTAGTCCATGAAGCACGCATCGCATCTAATCGTGCTACCTTGGTTTATAATACAGAATACCCCTTCCCGCTTCCTTTTAGCTTAATCGAATTGTTCTTCGTGGTCATACCAGTCTGGATCGCACGGCTTCTTGGGTTTCACCAAGTCAAACGGGCGACTGTGGCCAAATTTACATGGAACATCACAGTTAGACCTTTCATTGCTATTATCACGCTTCTTTGCTGGGCTATTGTCTAGCGTTCTGCAACACCTTGCCTGAAACTTGATTGCAACACCCAATCTCATTATTCATACACGAATATCTATGTCTTGGAAACTGTATTTTATTCAAAAACCTCTGAAAATTCACGATCTGAGTGATATCTGGCAACTTGCACAGACGAACGTTGCTCCCTACTTGATTTAGCTTGGAACGCATTGAGAATAAACTGAAAGAACATCAGAACCGACCTCGAGCTGAAAACAGACAAGACTCACATGGATTCTGGGATACGCAGGCGAAACCTGCAATACAGGAAGTGGGTCCCTGTCCAACCTTGACCTCCACATTGTCCAAAGGCCCCGGCTTGTCCCTGGCTAACCGTAGACGTAGCGGACGTAGTGGTCGAAGGACGTGTGGAGGTGGTTGAAGGTCGCGTAGAAGTGGTTGTTGGGGAAGGTACTGAAGTCGTCGTTGGAGGACGCGTGGAGGAATTTGAGGTCGTGGTGGTACGGGTGATTGTGGTAGTCGGAGGAGGGGCAGGCACCAGCAACGTCACCATAGAAGATGCCACGGCCGTTGGTACCGATATAGACACTAAAGTCCATTAGCGCAGATTCCTGACGACAAGAAGAAAACACACCGTCCGTAGATACGGGGGTCTGCAGTCAGACAATTAGCACTAGCAGAACCGAATCCATGCGTAGCATCGTTGATCTTGACCCAATTGACACCTGTATCGTCCGATCTGAAGTACCCAACGCCGCCGATGTTGGCCGCAACGAAGACAGCAGGATAGCCACCCGTACTCTTGGGAGCGCCAAGAGCAATACCCCATGCCTGGCTGATGCCGGGAATCGCAGTAAAGGAAGTGCCATTGTTGGTCGAGTGGAAGAGACCTTTGTCTGTCGAGACCCAAACATCACCCGTCACACCAAGATTGACAGCAATATCAAACACAGAAGTTGAAGATCCCAGAGATCCCTTGGCGCTGAAGGTCTTGCCATTGTCCACTGAGAGGTAGAAAGTCGAGCCGGATGCACCATAAAAGACGGCATTGGCTTTTTTATCCGAGGCAATAGCGGCGCCAGAGGGAAGACTGGCGACAGTGGCGAATTGGGATTGGAATTGAGAAACCATAACACCATTGGAACTGGTACGCCAGAGAATGGTATCGGCATTCGCAGAAATGGCAACCTTACCACCATTAACATTGTCTGGTGCTCCGAAGTGCTGGTTCCAAGTTACACCGGAGTCGAATGAAATTGCAACTTGCTTCCCAGTGGTGCTATCGCCGGTTCCAATGCGGACCAAGTTGGTGGGGAGGTTCCCAGCGAAATCAATATCTGCAGAGGTTGGCCAGTTCGGATTCGTGAAACGGGCGGTAGGTGCAACGGTTAACGATTGATGAACGAAACCTGGCACAGAGGCGTAAAAAACCAGCCCTCAAACGAAAACATTTATGTCTTTCATACCTCCATTGTCGCCCACCGCCGAGATCAAGGAAGGACCGGAGGGGGGTGAAATCAAGCCTAGGACTGCCATTTCCTCAATCCCATCAGCCAGAGACTTGATGGTAACGTTATGGCTCGTGTCCCACTGTCGAAGTCCATGTTAGAAGTCACATAAAATACAAAATATATACGAATAAGCGGCATGTACCTTGAGAAGATCACGCCCTCCTAAAATAGTAGCCCCAGTGCCATAGAGCCAGTGGTTAGAATCGAAGGGATCGATACTAAGAGCTGCAAAATCATAGTCAACATTTTAGCCGATTTGATATCGCCTACTGACGTACATTCCATCATCCACCCAACTTGTAGATCTCCCAGGGTGGTGTCAACGAAGTTAGGGCCAAGCCATGGAGCAAGAGCGTCGTTGTAAGAGTAGAATTTGTTCAGAGTCGGATAGCTGACCCAGCTCCAGATGGGTGACCATGTTGAACCACCGTTGGTAGAGCGGAAAATTTGGCCATCAGGCCACCATGAGTTGAGAGCGGCAACCATGACGGTACCATTTTTTTGTAGGTCAACAGCCACACCACCAAATCCGAAATAGAGATCACTGCCACTGACAGGTGTAATGTTGGTCCCTATAACATAGGTTAGGTATTGACACAAGGGATAGTAGTATAAAGTACTAACAGACACCAGTATCGATGTTATACTTGTAGATGGCGCCAGAAGTTCCATCGTACTATGTAGTATATTTGGATGATATTGCCTCAAGGAAGGAAAGAAGAACGCACAGGACCGCCACCATCAGAGTACGAGATGTATAGGGATCTCTCAGCAGGAGACAGAACCCCTTTGTGGGGCAGGAATGTAGTTGGCTGTCCAGCCACAGCCGTCCCTGAAAATAGCGTTACTATATTTATCCGTGCTCCCAGATCCAAGAAAGCTTACAAGATGAACCACCGTTGCTGGATACATAAACACTGGTCGAGCCCTTGTTCGCGACTCCGACGAAGATACGGGGGGTGGCTGTCCCCGATGTACCGGATGCCTTGTCGAATGTGACCCAAGCGATACCAAGTTTGTCGGAATTATACCCAGTCGAGTCCGAAGGGTCGGGGACAAAAGAACCTGGAGGACGAACGAACAGAGGACAGTTATATTGTGTCGTCGTCGGACTTCTCGGGGGCATTACGCACCTGTGTCAGTGAAACTCGTCACTTTTGTCCAGGTCGACCCAAAGTTAGTGGACTTCCATAGACCGTTACCGCTCCGAGCCCCAAAAAACAAGATGCTGTTTAAATTAGGGTCGACAGCAAGACGCTATTGACCGTGAGCGGAAACTCTTCCGCCGTAAAAAAAAAAAAAAGATAGTACCTCTCCCCTGAATAACCCAAGGTTAATCGGGTGAACCGATAACTCATATCAACACTTACATTCCAGCGGCCGGGCATGTTGCCACCGACTTTGAACGGTAAAATTGATGTGGTCCACGTCTGGCCATGATCAGTTGAGATCATGATTTGACCATTATTAGGATCGAATGAGTTGGTGTACATTCCGGTTGCCTGTCAATGAAATAAGCCAGAGTCAGGACTGCAAAGGCAGCCTTTCCCACTAACCAGATAGAGGCGGTTGGTTTGCACCGGGTCTGTCGCTAATGCATCGACACCCCAATAGTTCCACCGTGCGTCGTCCGCGAAATCAAGGAGTGGCGTCCACGTATCATCAGTGTTTAGCTTGTAGGCTCCACCGATGTCGGTTCTTGCATAGGCTAAACCCTAGGAACCGTGGTCATCCGGAGTAGTACTACATGAAATGTGTGAAGTTTACATACCTTTTCTGTGGGGTTAAAAACAATGCCAGGGACAAAGCCTCCCCCTCCTCCAACTTTCACATTCTTCCAAGTATAAGCCTGTGATGAAGTTTGGCCACTGGCAAGAATACTCAGCAGCCCCAGTGTCAGGGCTGTGAGGAGTTTGATTCGGTTCATCGTTGACCGCTAGGATAGGCTACTGCAAGTGTAAACTTCCAAATGATGATTTTATACCACATAGCTATAACCTAGACGTACTGTAAGTTGTTCTTGGTGGTGAATTTGAGCTCGCGGAAAAACGGCGGTGGGACAGGTTCAAATAGTACCGAGGTATACGCGATCATGGAAGAGTGCCCTGACCAGTCATCCGATGGGATTAATAACTTATAACGATGCCTGTCCAAACGCGAGTTGTAAAATCGGTTAGGGCCTCCTGGACTGCGAAGCACCGAAGTTTTGCAGAGCACGTAGCCGCGAAAGAAAAAAAATCCAAAGGCAGGGTAGGATTTGCTTCTCATGGAAAACCTGGATAGTGGTGCTCATCATGTGCGTCTTCAATCAGTATCTTCCGAGATCTAGCTCCGACGCCATTCTGTGAAAAAGAGCAAGGACAGGGCGTTTTCCTTCCCACCATCCGGAAACAGACTCCTGAGTCGTAACGAGAGAGCAGTGCTCCGCGTGTAGGGATAGGGCTGAGTGTGATGTGGCAAGTTTAGTTGCGGGCCATCTGACGGAAGAAAGAAGCTATACGGTCCCGGACGACGAATTGTCGGAGAAAGACAATTTGATTCACCTCCACTCTTGGGAATTCTATGGCTGTTTCGGGATTCAATGACTTCATCCCGCGTGTATCTATGTTTGAAATACCTTCACCTCCCCATTTCGTTTACTCCCCTTTTCACGCTTTTCACTCACACCCCTGCGCACACTCCGCCACCGACAGGTCTTCGTCATACCTGGGTTAATATTCCCCGTCCTCCCAAATATCTGACCAGCTGTCCACAAATCATACAGACTCAAGAATACTCCCAAACAACGCCAGCCTATGTATAAGAGCCAGATCCAACATCGTTTCTTACTGATCAGACTTCGTCCTGCTTGGGTGAGTCAGAGTTAATGTGCGTACGGCTAAGAATCAGGATTCAAGAAAGACGATTGCTGCCGCAGTTGACAACAAACGGCTAGCCAAAGAGCATCCTTCTCCCTCTTCCTCACCACTTACGACCACGTGCCCATTCTGGATAGTCCATTATTCCTGCCGGAAATTGAGCATTATCCGAGTCTGCGTGATGCACGTAAATTCTTATGTGTTTTATCGTCTCTGTTCAAGGTAGTATACACAGATGTATATACGTAGTCATCCGTTGGCCTCACGGGCTCACTGAGGCCAAAGGGTCGCCGTTCCTTTTCAACAGTTCCGGGTTCGGGGGGTTGTGGCCAAGTCCTACTTTGCTCAAGGCAGACGCTCAGGGTAGCTGGATATATCTAGTGGTATCACCCACAATCCTCCTTCCCCTCGACTCGTCGTCTCCGAATGTCACCGCGTGTTTTCCCTATACTATTTTCTAGATCACGGGCCTTGCTAAATGTGTATTTCTCGCTGCTCTATTTGCCGTTGGTATCGCTATTCCTTGCCGGCGGTGTCACTGTGTGCCTTGACCACCAAAAACGCAAAACCCACGTGACAACAAAGGGGCGTGGCCCTTTGTTGTGGTTTGGGTACAAGGACCTTGCTGTTGCCGTCCACTATGCACGACTTATATACAAGCACCTCCATTCCTCCATTCTTTTTCTCAATATCCTCACCTCTCCCCACTTGATTGATGGACTTTCGATATCGCCCAGTTTTACCTCCAACCCAGCTCTGTCAATGCGACTGGCCATCAAGCACATCATCAATCGATTCCTCACATTCTAAAAGAACTTCGCCCTTCTTCCGCGCCCTTCTTGCACCCTACACCCCTTTATGGGTTGATCAAGAGCCAGAGGTGGCACCGGATAATGCAGATGAAGATTTGCTGAAACAACCAAGCATCAACTTTCGTGTTGCCTTTGAAAGGCGCAAGAAGGCGGCTTCTAGACTAGCCGACACTACAATTCTAATGTCATCATTGTACGAGCCGAAGGGTAAATGGGCCTGGATGCATCAAACGCCAATACATGACCGCCCCGAAGAGATTGTCATTGACAACTGTACGCCTGCTATGCCATAGATCTCGAGGGACAATTCATAATTGGTTTTCTTTAAAGCCAAATCCCAATATTCATTATGCATTAAGGCCGCCCGGGTTTATGAAGAACGAATCACTTATATCCGCAAACTGTAAGGGATACTCGATTACTGTGGGTTTGAGCTGAATCTGATCCTTCCGTCAGATGGTTCCGCCATGTCCGATGGAGGGGATTTTTCAGCGAGGTATGCCATGATTTTGTTTTTATTCTTCACAGCTCTGAAGTCAGCATATCATCAGGCTGCCTTGTTCAAAGTTCCGCTTCGGCCTCTGCAGGGTGTCGTCGTCCCAGCACTCATCGGCATCCACTCCAACATCAATGGAACCCAACTCACTTTCGATGTTCCCCATCATTCTTTCTGGATACAAGCATCCCCTGATATGCCCGATGTTTTGAAGCGTCGATGCTTAGAGGCGTATGAGCAGTTGCATGGCCAGGGTATCCTCCATGGAAGTGTAGATCGCACTAATATTTTGATTGGAGGCGATGGTCAAATCAAAATCATCAACTTTGACAGGAGTCGGTCGATCAGGGGTTATCCCGAGCTTCACCTTGGTGTTGCTACGCCAGAGGATCTAAAGCTGGAGATGCGTGAAGTCCATTATAAACTCGATTATCGGGGTGCAAGGCAGAAGGAGCATTTGAATTACTCGAATAGAGTTACCAGGCCTTGCACTCAGCTGGCATTCTCGAGTCGTCGCGAGAAGATAGTCCCCGAGAAGCCACCATTCAGCATTCTCCTGGATCCTCCCATAGATCCTGGACCATCCGGTCTCAATTGGTCGACGCCAGAGGACGGGTACCCCAAACGTTTCATCGTGCCCGGACAATCAGTCCAGCAATACGAGCGTCACCTCCGACGATTCCTATTCGAGCTTGACGAATCAGGATCTGACGACTACGAAGAACCCAAGACACCGCAACCTCGACTACCCTCGCCTACCGTGCCGTTGGCTGCTATAAGCAAACGGGCTGCTAGCGACCAAGAGAATAAACTTCACGCAGGGAGGAATATCCAAAGATACAACCTCAGAAAACGTAAAATGACCGAAGTAGCTGATCCGGATCCAGATGCTCCAACTAACAAACGAGTACGTTTCTTGGCTACGACTCGACGCAGCGATGGTACCAAGTCTCTCGTAAGGTCACCACCACCTGTGGGAGTCAAGCGTCATGTTCCAAGAGTATCACGCGAGCATCCACTAACACGTGAGCTGTCCCCTAGTTATCACATCCCCGTTCTTTACATGCTGAAACAAATGCAATATAGTTGATACTCCCGGAGATGCAGCCCTTATTCTTGAAGGGAGCAGTAATTTTACCCCCCCGGCAGCAGCAAGAATAATCCCGCAGAGTTTTTCATATTCTCGAGATCATCACACGGCTGCCAGCCCATCAGCATCCAGCCCCTTTCTGGAGTACTCGTCTGACCTTGACTACCAAAAGATATTTTCTGTGTGGAGGTCTACCAACGCAAATTATCTCGATGATAACGACAGGCACGAGCGAGTGCTGGGGAAGAGGAGACGAGTCGATGATGTTGCTACGTTTCCCATCAATAGTGAAGACTCCCCACCTTCACGAGTGCTAAAACGACTCCGTCGGACAGAAACGCTCTTCTTCGAACCGAGTGGCTCGAGTAGCAGCGGCCCGCTGTCGCGTAAACAACCGCTGGCTATTTCTCACGCGAGCGGGACGTCAGGACAGACCCTGTCACCCTCCCCTCACCTGGAAACCCGAGGGCTGGATCCGAACACTGAGGGAAGCGAATTTGGGAATGGGACAGGTGGCACGCATTCTGTGTTTCGTTTATCCGCCAAAGTATCTGCCCCCGTGCAGACAACATTAGCGGGCCGAAATAGGCCAGCGGAGACCGCTGGTCCATCAAACGGGTTCACGCTCTCGTTGGAGAAAGCTCGCTTAGTTGCTGGACAACTACCATCTTCCGTTCGCACAGCTGCCAACCTGATAGGTGGCGTTTTAGGGCTCTGGTGATCATACGACATACCTTCTTTGTGGATGCGACGCTCGCCGTCGGGTAAAGATACAATATTCAGGTACATTAGCTTCTGATTAATCGACGCTTGGCAAGTCTGATTGTAATGTATACTTATCTGTAGCGGTATTTACGTTATTCAATGCGTGTATTGATGGCTCAATGCAATGATTGTCGCAAGGGGCGTGATGGGCTTGAGACCAACAGAACTGTTGTGATTTTTGGTTTGGACAGGATTAAGGCTCGTTATTAAGTTGTGGCCATTTCGTGGTTCCACATCGCCTGTTTTGTTTAGTCTATGCATATGCTATCTCAGATTTGACCGGACCAAATCAGAAGAAACACGAGCCTGCCCAGGTCTGCCCACAAGGACCCTCATTGACTAATGTGAATAAGTGGGGCTGTAGCGTATGGGTAACAGCAAATAACAGCCATCGTGAACGTGATTTTTTCCGATCCCCATGGGTCGGCATCGCCTGTGTTTATGCCTAGTTCCGTGAAAATCTGTAATCCGGGCTCGACCTCCAAGAGGAATGAGGTGAAGCTCCTCCATGACTTGGTGCAGCTCAGTTCAGCTCGATCTAGCGTTCGGAACCCATTTCACCCCGGTCCCCTTGTCGAGCGGGAAGCCCGTAGTGGCTCGCCTGGATTCCCGGGCCCAACTCGCAGGAGTGAGAGCGAGCTGAAGAATGACCCCCTCCACGGATGTCTTCAGTGAGTCCTTGCGCAACATCCAAGAAGCTGGTTTGCCTGTACGAAGTTGGCCCTGCATTCTAGGTATGTGTTATTTTTAGGTGTACCCGTGTGTAATGACCAGATTCTACGGAATGGTAAGTAGGCGGACGCCTTTAGAGTCATGAGCGGGAGAGACGGCTGTGCCAATTTTACAGCACTCGAGGTCTTCGAGGGGCTAGCTACATCGGAAGGGGCGATGTCATGACAATGGCCAACAGCTATAGCGATTTTTTGTACTCATACTTCTGGGATCAAGTGATTTGCATCCCAAGCCCAACGCACCAGCTTGGTTCGTGATTTTAGGCGGATCTGCTGTTCCTCGAACTTGGCTGTCACGACGTGATCCTTGGTGGTGGGTAGGGGGGGGTTGTGCGATGGCTCGAGTTTCCCTTGTAGAATAACTGTGGGTTGCGGTTAGCCGGGATCCGCGGTGGAGGCCTCAAATAAGCGATTCGGTCCATCGTTGTTGCGTTCCCGGTCTCTCTCGTTCGGTGAACGTCTCCTGCGGTATGTGCAGCAAGCAGTGGTCGGGATGTCTACGGGCCAGCGGTGTGTCCCCGTACACTGCGGAGACAACCCCGCATTGGTAGGTGACAGAAGCCATGTGGGTGCTGTTCTAAATATGGAGAACGACCCCATCAGGGTGAAATACCACGTTGAACTGAGGGTTTTGGTGGAGAAAAACACTCGGTAAGGATGTTCCACCATGTCGGCACTTTGACAATGCTGGCCCATTCTATTACCCGACCTTCTGGCTACCGTCACAACACAGGCACTCGCCTATCTATCTTTGTGCCATACCCTTCTCAAGGTTTTAGCTCATCGAGCCCGCCTCCCGGCTGTTCCTGCCTGCATTCAAATTGGATCGGCTCCGTTCATGAACCGAACTGGAGCGCACTCCATACCAGGGGGCGTTTAATCTGTCACCAACTTCTGTTCCCCTTTATAAACTCCTGACCGCTTTTCGTGTGCCCTTTCTGTCCCGTTTCTCACCATGAACGAGAAGAAAGACCCTCCTGTATCTACGTTCAACCACAATGGCTCTGATGTCGAGTCGTTCAAGGGTGACGTCAACGGAAAGCTTGTGCGTCAACTGAAGAATCGCCATATTGCGATGATCAGGTATGTTACTAACGGCTCAACTATTGGGTGCGGTCCCACTGACAGCTCCTTCAGTATTGGCGGTGTAATTGGAACTGGTTGGTTCTTTTCCGGGCTCTTAGAAATGTCCGACGGCTCTGACGTTCTTTTCAGGTTTGTTTTTGGGAACGGCAAACGCTTTGCGTCATGGAGGACCCATTGGTATGAGCCAAATTGGATTTACTGTGTCCATCCACTGTTCAACTTGTGTTCAGGTCTACTACTTGGATATATTATCATGGGTTCCATATGTTACTCTGTTATGGTTGGTTCTCTTTGAGCTCCAGGCCCACGATGGCGCTGAGTTATATGTTGTTTTCAGATATCCCTCGGCGAGATGATTGCATATTTGCCAATTCCGGGCGGTCATATTAGGCTGGCAGAACGTTTTGTTGATCCAGCTTTCTCATTTACGATGGGTTGGAATTATTGGTGAGTGCTTAACCTTGGCTCATGCCGAAAGTATAACTGATCTTCTTTTTTTTTTTTTTTTGCACGCAGGTATAACTGGACAATCATCCTTCCAGGCAGAGTTGTCTGCAGCAGCAGTGTTAATCGGGTTCTGGAATCGAACTATCAATCCAGCCGTCTGGATCACAATCACTTCGTTGGTCACCATCGTGATCAACTTCCTCGGAGCAGGTTAGCATCCCGCCCAAAATGAAAAGTCCTGGTCTCATGTGTCATCCTAACAGGCGCATATGGCGAGGCAGAATTTATTTTTGCGTAAGCCGAATTACAGGGACTGTCTCATCAGTGGCTCAAAATCAAACAGATCCATCAAGGTTATTACCATTGTTGGTCTCATAATACTTGGAATTGTGCTTGACCTTGGAGGTTGGTGGGGTTGATTTTGACATGTTTTTGCAAATTAATTACTGCAAACAGGTGGCCCCAATCATGACCGCATTGGCTTTAGATACTGGAAACACCCAGGACCCTTTGTCCAATTTAATGGAATTGGTGGGAGCAAGGGTCAATTCCTCGGTTGGTGGGCCGTTATGACCCAGGCGGCTTTCTCGTTTATCGGCACAGAAATCGTCGCAGTATGTGGCCAGCTGGGAAGTCGCCTAAACATTAGATATTGACTGTCTCCGCCCTCAGATCGCTGCTGGCGAGGCCAAAAATCCCAGGAGGAATCTTCCCCGCGCCATAAAGCGTGTTTATATCCGTCAGTTGCAGCCATCTATCAGATTCCCCCGCTCTGTCTGATTTCTGGCAAAAAGGAATCCTATTGTTCTATGTCGGCGGTACTATTATTATTGGCTTATTGGTTCCCTCAAACGCCCCGGGTTTGAACTTGACTGATGGAACGGCTGCTTCTTCTCCATTTGTCATTGCCATTCAGAATGCCGGTATCAAGGTTCTGCCACACGTGAGTAGTTCTACACTTCTCGACATGCTTCTTATTTTGTCCCCGCACAATAGATTATCAATGCCTGTCTTCTGACTTCTGCGTGGTCTGCTGCCTCGAGTGACCTTTACACGAGTTCTCGTGCTATTTGTGCGTCTTTCACCCCCGTTCTTTTGTATAATAAAAATGAATCCATAATGAAATTAGATGGCCTCGCAGTCGCTGGAAATGCACCCAAGATCTTCCTCAAGACAACAAGGGCAGGCTTACCATATATCGCCTGTCACTTTCTGTGCCCTCTTTGCTCTACTAGGATTCATGAGTGTCTCGGGAGGTGCAGGACGGGTTTTTGGCTGGTTCGCCAATATGACTGCCGTTGCCGGTCTCATGACATGGTTTGGTATCTGTGTCACCTACGTGCGGTTCTACAGCGGCTTAAAGGCCCAGAACTTCGATCGTACGAAGCTACCGTTCGCATCCAAGTTCCAACCGTTCGCTGCCTGGTATGCGCTGGTGGCGACCCTTGTGATCTGTATCGTAAGTTGCCTCTGTTTTCTGCCTAACCTCCGATAGTCGGGCTGACTCGGAAGGTAGACGAGCGGTTGGGAAGTGTTCTTACGGGACAGCTGGGCCACTGATACATTCGTCACCAACTACCTTCCTCTTATTCTCTTCCCTATCATGTACGTTGGAGCCAGGTTTTATTACAGACAAGGACCCGTCAAGGCCAAGGACATGGACTTCGTTTCGAATATAGCTGAAATTGAGGCTGATACGTAAGTCTCGTCACCAACTGAAGTCTTGAACCCTGTTTTCACACAAAATGTAGTTATGACGATCCTCCGCCAAGAAACAGATTCGAAGCTTTCTGGCAATGGCTGGTATGTTCTTTGTGTTAGATCCGCTCCGTTATCCAGTTCTGAGTGTGTTGGTGCAGATGTAACCACCCCCCTAAACAATGATAACTTTAGCCTAATGACGTAATGCGGCATGGTATTATCTAGTGCAGCCTTTGAAAATGCGCGGTTCTCCAATAACGTTGCAAGAATCCTCATAAGACTGTTATTCAACTTCTGCTCATTAAACTGTTGCAATAATGTTAACGAGTGTGTGTACAAATAGGGTAAGCCAGGAAGGAGTTTGAGAAGCGAATGAATGAAATGCAAATGAATGGACACCAAGTACAATGTCAGCAGCTTCTCACAGATGGATTAAAGATGGTGATCTATGGAGGTTCTGACCCTATGGAAGAGGTTATGTGCGAAATATAAGTGTCACAGGAGGACATGGCACGGGGCCAAACATAAATCTAAGTTTTCGAAGCTGGGATGTGGAGATTAATAGCTACGTTATATACCTCGTAAGCTTGAGTCTGAATAGGCTGAGCTGAACCGACTCACCTCTATACCAATTTAATGCATCTGAAGGAGAAGGAGCGTCAAAGTATAAGATAGCCTTGTTATCAACAAGACGTAATGCTGGAAGATGAGATTTAGTTAGAGGGGATTGCCCTACTTTGTCCTTGTCAAAGTTTTGTATCTCACCATTCCCATGAACAATACTTGCGGGTTGAGGCAAGGTCTGCATCCGCAGCACCGCCCAAAGATCAACTTGCGAATTAGGGTCTTGGCCATCAGATTGATCACGACATAGGACCAGTAAATCATTGCAGAGGATGCCAACCAATGGTCGCGGCGTCAGCTCCGGGGCTAAGCAGTCGACCTGGACGGTCGCTGCGTCCCCTTGTGAAGTGATAGTATCAAAAGAGACCACCGCCTTCCGAACGACTCGAGTAAGTAAGAGGGGACCATCCATGATCAGCCGACTGAGGAACGCCACGTTAAGGTACATCATACAAGCGATCAACTCAAATACTCACCGATGAGGCTGGACCAGTGGACTAGGGAATTTCCCTCTGATCCTGGACTGCCACTGAACCAACTTCCGCCGTGATTCGGACTCTCGTTTACCCTCATTCATGCTGCTGGCAAGAGAAGAGATCTCTGCAAGGGCCCTATCGAGAGGGTCTTCCATATACTCGGGCACAGGAGGGGTATGTCGCGATAGCTCTTCTAGCTAGGGGATGGTCAGCAAAGCTTGAAACAGAACTACGCCTCAAAGCATACCAATAATCGGTACCGGGGTATACGCTGAACGGGAAGTAAGAGATAGCCTTCGAGGTTTAGCTGTGTGTGCCTGGGGTTTATCCTGCATCGCTTCAGATACGATTTGAGCCTCTTCCGTTGACTTGTTGAGAGAGGCGGTAGACCCGTTGATGCTGAGCTGTCTGGGATAATCCCGGAAACGGCGGACATACTCAGTCCCAGCGTGACAAGCTGAGCGGTACTTGAGGCTGGTGAGGTAAGGGAGGAAGGTGTCACCGCCCCCGTCGAGGGTCTATCAGATGTCCAGTACTTTACTCGTTGGACAGAATTATCGAAGTTACTGTGCAATAATCAGCAATTGTTTGCAGCGATGCTGAAGTAAGGACGCACTTGATGTAGCTCGAGTACATTTTCATAAATGCGGCATGCTTTAAGAACATGTCTCCAACGGCCTTGGCTACGTTTAGTGATAGCTGGCCATTTGCATCAGCCGCTTGAAGAGGTTCGGTGTCTCGCATCACGGGGGCCGCAGCTTTCTCCAGAGCGGGTAAGAAACTCTCACTATGAAATGAGAACAACGCCTCGATTCCACCGAAGACAACTTTGCGTTCATTCATAGGCACAACCGTCTCCTTGCTCGAGCTGACGCCGCTGAGGATATTGAGATGCATGGATCCCGGCTTGATATAAATATCTACAAGTTCTCGAAGACCCTTCACATATGTACGTTCCGTTCTGTTGAAAAAGTCTGTTAGTGATATTCGCTGTTTGAAGGGTGCAAGCGTACAGGACGATCTCCTTGATGATCATAGCCCGTTTCCCCTTGTCGTCTTTGAACTTGCGTTCTTCAGATGAGCCGTTGCTATCGTTGGTGGCAATGCTCATAGTCTGCGACGAGTTGCCACTTCGCAGCCCTGAAATTGTCTCGACAGGCCTCAGCTGGCTAGTGCCGTCGAACCCAGGCGCAATAGTGGCACCACTAAGGGCCATTGAAACTTCCCGAGGGCCATCCGAAACAGTGGTGGTCGGCCTTCTTGCTCGTCCTGTCGGCTCTTCTGAAGTCTGTCCGTACATGCTTAGAGGGTTTGACTGTTGAGATAGACTCAGGTCGTTCATGTCCTTGAGATAAGCCATCACGGAACGCAAAGCCCTCATATAGGCTTCCCTTGCACGCTCTTCTTCTCGACGCTGATACTGCTCTGCGTCGATAGTAGGGCTCGGCGTGGGCACGCGCGCCTCGGCATCTTCAGAATCACCTGTCGCCGTGACGCCGGGCATAAATTTCGAGTTGTCAGGAATAGGGATATTAAGTGCGCCAGAATTAGGCGCGTCGATCGGCAAGAAGCTTCGGCGCTTGCCGGATCGACTGGTGTGGGCAGGTGGAGCAAGAAGGGAGTTGGAAACCGTGCTGGAAGAAGCTACAGTGTTCGTCGACACCAATGTCGTGGTCGAGGCGATAGATGGCGAGCTTCTCAGTAGATCAATTGAGGGCTGTTGATGTAGCTGAGGAGGCGTCTTGTGAATATGGGGCGGAGTGAGTGGTGGCAGAATGGCTTCAAAGGATCCAGAGTTCGAGAAGCGCAGGTCAAGTTGAGGAGTCTTACTGAAACGTTGGGGCATAGGACTACTGCTGGATGAAGTATTGGATCGAATACCAGAACGAGGAACAGGTGGGAGGGGTGGTGAGTCCGTTTTCATTTTCCCCATCGACATCTTCTTTAAGAACCCCCAGCGGCTGCCCTTCTCTTTCCCATCTCTTGAAGGTCTTGATCGATGTAAGCTCTTTCCATCTGTGCTTTCGCGAGTTAGCATTTTGGGCATCTGAGGGAGCATTGTGGGAGGTGACAACACAGACGCTCGAGAAGGGGCATTGGAAACGCTGGGAGCTGGCTCGGAAGGGTTTTCCCACAAGGATTTACTGAGTTGCGGTCTCATCGCATTAAGATTAGGTCGCGGGCTGCCCATGGAATATGCGGGGCCAAGACTACCATAGCGCTTGGCAGAGGAGGGGATGGAAGGGGTGGGCGGAGTGTTTAGAAGGTTGGTGCTCGTCTGAGAAGCGGAAAGCAAGGGTCGTGGTGATGGCAGTGGTACGAGGCTTTCTTCGCTCATGGCTGTCACCGACTTGCCTCTTCGCAAATCCCCAGCACTCTTCATTTTACGTACTTCGTGATCACCGCGAATAGCGGTTTCACTCTGCTGCTGAGTGATAGGACTTGTGTTTTGTGGCCGACCTTGTCCAGATGGTGCGCCGGATTTAGCTCGGGTTTGCTCAAAGTAAGCGCGGTTAGGGGTGGTTCTTGTACGTGACAAACCTCGCGGGGGTTGCGGTGCGAAATCAGGTGAACTTATTGGAAGCGGAGAGGTAACTGCCCTTGCGAGATGTGGGGCGCGGTCTGGTGTGATGGTCTGATCTTCATCCTCAGGGGATTGTGTGAAGAGCCCCTGTCCACTAGAGTTGGGTTCAACGTCGGAAAAGTCGTCCGTGTCAGTAACATCAGTTTCAGTGTCGCAATTCGAGCTTAGACCGCCTGCTGAGGGGGGGGGGAAAACTGGGGTCGACGGAGGATATATGGGAGTCATAGGGGTTTTAGCCAGAAGGGGTTCAACCAGAGCCTTCCATGGTCCCTGGAATGGATTGTTGTCCACACAAAGGGTTTGCAAAGCTGGGAGTCTGCAGAGCCAACTGGGTAGAGCATGAAGCTTGTTGCGGCGGACACCGATTGTGTGGAGTTTATCCAGCTCGACCATTGTGTCTGGAAGTGTTGAAATGCCAGTAGAGTCCGCAATGAGAACCCGGAGGTTTGTCAAATCGGCTAGAAATACCGGAAGAACACGGAGAGGGTTAGAAGCAACGTTGAGCTCCTCCAGATTCGTGCAAATGGCCAGTACGGGAGGGAGGGCACCCAAAAAGTTTGCCGAGATATCCAGTGCGAGTAAGCTATGACAAATTTGGGGTAGTGTGTTGGTGAGGAATGGGGGTACAGGCGTTCGGAGTAGTCGAAGAGCCAATGAGGAGATGAGTAGTTCCTGGAAATGGCTATGTTGGTTCTGGAAAAGATAAAATGAAGAGGAAGATTTGATTACGTACCGGGTAGGACTTGTAGCTGGGCAATGGGGATACTATCCGCCTGAACTATGCGTCCACGACCCTCGTCAGCAATCACGGCTGCAGATGTACGTTCCTCCTCCGCTTCATCAAGGCTAAGATCATGATCATCCGCCAAGGCTTGATCATCATCGGTTTCATCCCCGCTGAGGCCCACCTCATCCTTTTCATCCACGGCCCAACCCATGTCATAGCTGGGTTTTTCCTTGAGATTAGGGGAGCTGGCATCATGTCCGTTGCTTGAGCTGTTGTTACCGAGAGACGAAGAACGTGAGCGATTACTTGAAGAGTAAGACTCGGACCATCTGCCTTGATCAAGCTGCTGTTGTTTGTGCTGTGAAACCCGGGTGGCTGGGGAGAGCAGGTCGTCCTTGGTCAGGATCTGGACTAGGGACTCCGAGGTGAAGCCAACGGCAGGCAGGGATCCGTCGTCGTCTCCCGAGGCCACATGGATGTGACCGTAATCGCCCGAAGCAAGGGCACTACCTGAGCTGGTGTAAGCGGAGGAGCGGGTGGAAGAAGAGCCGGCAGAGGAGAGGGCGGGCGGGGACGCGAGGTGGTGGAGGGGCGGGCGGAAAGGGTGAGGGTCTGGGAAGTGGGCGGGGTCTGGGAAGGGGCATGTGGAAGTTCCGGGGAGGGGTGGATGTGGGGGTGGGGAGGGGTTATGCAGTCGTGTGCGTCGGGAGGGGAGGGGGTGTGTGCACGTGGGCTGGACAGAGAGTTTGGCTCTGGGGAGGAACGCAAACAGCGGGCGTCAGGACCTGGAGTAACGAGGGTCAGCACGGGCAGCAGACGAGGGCATCGAAAAAGCGCAGGCCGAGAGAGTCTTTTGGCGACTGCTTGCTTCAAACACGTCCAAGCAAACGGCCTCCCCCCCCCCCCAAGGGGCTTCAGCACAACATCATATCATCGTACTCACCCGCACCGCTCCCGTCCTCAGACTCGCTCGACCACTCAATGTACGAACTTCGCACGCCATTTTCTTCGTCCCGCCGGCTAGGCACCATCCCTTCTATAACAAGCGGAGGCAGGGGAAGGGGCTTTTCCAGCAGCACTGTGTATCTGCCCGGCGACGCGTCGGTGCGCTCCTCTGGGGGTGTGGTAGGAGGAGTAGAGATGGAGATTTGAGGAGCCCTGTGAGTTCGCAACAGGCTTGAATTTTGTTCCCATCAAATCCCCACCATGTCACGCATCCACTCACATATACGTCGACCGTCTCCCAGACGAGAATATGCGTTCCAACATCCTCCCTCGCCTGCCAGTAATATTCTTGATCTGTTGCCACTGCTGCCGTGTGTCTGGGCTTCGTTCTGCCCCTCGGTCCCTCGTCCGACCGTTCCTTCTGGGTATCTCAAACGAATGTGGGTAGTAAAGGATGGAAAGGTCCGCCGCCCACCAACTGTCCCCCCCAGTCCGCCTTTTCTATCTCGTGCCACGGCGCCTCTGCACATCAGATCCCCCCTACACCGAGTCTCTGTCACGAGCGTCCAAACGTTAATTTTAGTGTCGACTGTCAAGTGCATCATCAGCTCCAGCGCGCTGACATGATACCCTCCACTATGGCCTATGACCGCCCATCCTCTTTCAGAGTCCATCCAGGCCCTTTCTACCCGCCAAAACAAGTCTCCGAGGCCTCGCGCCGCTTGGATCACAAACCTACTACGATCTGTCCTTTCCGGCGACTGCCGTACCCATCCTAAGTGATGGAACCCACTTGCCACCACGAAGCTTGGACAGACCTTGGGAAAAGAACTACGCCAGCACTCTCAGTCACCCATACCACATTATACTGCCACACAATCATCACCTCTGACGAGAACGCGAGATTTACGGGGAGGGTCTGGACGCCTTTGTCGTGGCCCTATCGCTGACAAACGGCAATTCTTTACGTCCGGTAAACCCCACAGCTTCCTGATGGTTGCCACTAAACTCCGGAAAGGAAAAAATAACTCAGTGTAGTGGTATTTGCTACGATTCGGAACATTCTATCTGATGACGTCTGGGGATGTCTATCAGAGCATTTGACGAAACATCCAACAAACCACAGGGACTGATCTAGGAATCCAGCTTATAAACACTCACGGCGCAATGGACGGCTTTATGATCAAGTCTCGTACTACGGAGTAACGACGTTCGCCGATACGCCCTCACCAACTATAATACTAAACTATTTAAAAATCATACAGATCAGGTCGATCCGGCTGAAATGCGACAGATTTCTTCTTCTTCGTCGGCTTCACATCCGCGCTGGTTTCTGTCACTGTAGATGGAGGCGTTGTGGCGCCCTCGTGTTCCAGGCACACATCGACCTGAGCAAGAGTCCTACAACCAACTGTGGTGGCTTCGCTTAGACGCCCTCCTTTGACTCCGCTTCCACTTCCAGTAGCCGTGGGCTGAATAATATTACTTGCCACTGCCGGCGTTGTTCGTCTTTCCGAAATACCTCCTTCGAGATCCAGATGCAGTGTTTCAAATATCAACCGCTTCCTCGTACATTTAAACGCAAGGTTGTTTTCACCGCCACCCCCCGACGCAAAAGAGGACGCTGAAAGTCCACGGAGCGTCGAAAATCGATCGCTTGGTGGCGCAAGCGTCTGTGGAGCAGGAAGTTTTTCAACGTGGACAAATCCGTGATGAGATGTAAATGTCGCGGAAAGTGAGGGATCAGCTGTCGGAACGCACTACGAGTCAATATTTGTGACGGCAGCAGCGGAAGTTGAGAATCAGCAGCTGACCTGAAAAAGCATTCAGCGAGACAGCTGCATCGGCGAGCCACCCTAACCTCTGTCGCCAGCCCGCGCCACCCCACGTCTCTCTGGAGATATGCGGCGCCAGGCCTACGGATGCACAGGATAATGGATGCTTCCGCAAAGCTGACCGGAGAGAATGTAAGAAGTACGAAAGCTCCTATACAACATGAATCATTGCAAACAAGCATGAGTCTAGCTTCTTGTCACCTGGGGTGTGAGGCCGCCCCAGAACGGGGAGCCAAGAGACGGTATACAGATTCTGATAGGGGTACTTGCGGCTCCCTGGGTTTTCAGGAAGCCGGAAAGTTGCTGTAGAACCTCGGTCGTAGAGTGTGTTTCGGCCTTGCGGGCTACCTCCAGATAGTTTAAACTACCAGCTCGCAGTGCGGCTTGTATGACAGATTCTGGAACACGGACAGACAGGTCGAAGGTGTGGCAGTAGTCATCAGAAGACCTGCAGAAAGTTAATCCGCATGCGATGCCGCTCAGAATCGACGAATAAGACGCACGTACGACGACGGACTTGATACTGATGTCTGAAACTGTTTCATTTGCTCATATCGCCAGGCAATTTTGATTTTCTGGTCTCGCCCCCTGATTTGTTCTTCGCCACCACTATCAGCGCTACCATTATCATTGTCACTGGCCTTGGAAATCATTGTTGCCGAAGCCTTGGGGTGCCACATGATATCACTGACGAAGCGAATAGGATCACTATCAACAACGATCACGCGATGCCCAGAGGCCAGTCCCTCAGCAACGAAGTACTTGTGAACGAGCGACCCATGCGAAGAATGTAAATCCGGAGCTAGGATCAACATGCTACATGATAGGGGTAGTCCACCTCCCAGGATATCATCAAGTGAAGGTATTCCTGTCGAAGTGATAATTGTTGACGAAGAAGCCGGTGATGGTCGAACGCCTGGGTATGATGAAAATGTAGCCGCCTTCGCTGCGCCATTTCTTTTGAACGAAGACATGGTCGAGAGATCAAATAACTGGATAGAAATATTACTTGATAGATGGCAAGAAGATGAGTGGGTGGCGGTGACTTCCTAATACGGGGGGGGGGGACTTGTCAACCCCAAATTTGGCCTTTCACTCTTACTACTACACCCATGCTCGCCTTGGCACGACAATGATTAGAACCACTGCTACTGCTGCCCTTCATCGTTCCAGAAATAGGGTACAGGCTCTAAATTGGACACCATGGCGTCGCGTGGGGGCGCAGTTTGGTATGTTTTGTCTCCATGTGGGCACAGTCTTTTTCTCTTCAATATAGACCAGCTCTTGACCTTCTATGTCTAGATTGTCAATCTCGGATGTGCTATACACCTATGCGCAGACTACATAGGAAAGGTTTCGTTTGTAGGTCTTGTACACCGTCGTTTGCGGACCAGCTTAATCTGTGGTTCACTAGATGGAAGGACCCTCGATGCTTCCAACTCTGGCTACCCACGGGGAAATTGTATTTGAAGATCGTCTCACACCTAGGCTCTACCCAGGGTGCTTCACCCGAGGGGAGCTTGTCGTATTGACGAGTCCCATCATGCCAGAACGTGTCATATGCAAGCGAGTGCTAGGGCTACCTGGTGATATCGTTTGTGTTGACCCGACAGGGGACAAGGCACCATCCACAGAACACCTAGTAGTACCTAAGGGTCATCTCTGGATAATCGGTGACAATGCACCATACTCGCGAGATTCTCGTGACTATGGCCCTGTCTCTATGTCATTAGTTCTGTCAAAGTTACGCATGAGAGTAAGTGCCAACTTGATTGGTATCAACCCTTTGAGCCTCACCTGTGGCCTAGCTCTACCCCAAACCCACCTTTTTCCGCAATCCTACAACTTACATAGATTGATTTGTGAAGCAGTTTATTTCACCCTGCTAAATATCCAGCTACTTATCTGACGAAAGCAGTAATTAATGGGATAGCTCGCCGACTAGGTTCTATCGAGCGAAATTTAGAGAATAACCCCCCTGACCGTTGGGCTCGAATTTGAAATTGTCTGTCGAAAGGCCGAACCTCCCTTTACTTCCCTATCAATTTATGGGTTTTACAATATTCTCTTCAGGTTGAACGTACCAAGAACATTGTTACCCAAACCCTTAAGTTTGTCCAACATCTCCTGCAGTTTCTCGGCTCTGAGCCGCCTCTACACGAGGTTTCAGGCTTCGTAACTTGCCCTCGATTTGCCGTGTTTCGGCGCCGGGCGGCAGTAACTTGAGCAATGCGTTATAATCTGCTTATGGTTGTCAACTGTAGTTCTAACATCTATGGCAAAATCGTGAAACAACCTTCCTGCGCTGAAGACAGCGACGACCAAGTGTTGATAATCTCATTAGAGGCTGCCCTTCTTTGTAAGACTTTTACATAGTTCGGGTCATCAACCTAATGCTACAACGGTGTATCAGCGTGGTGTCATCAATGCATCCGTATAAATAAAAGGACTAACCTCGAGTGCATGCTTCGACGGCTTGCTTGTGCTCTCCCTCATGGCAATGAGATCAGCATGACTTTATCAGAGTAGAAAAATCTCACTAGTTTCACATAACATGCCCCGATGTTAGCGTTAAGAGCCGATCTGAGGGCTGCGCAGGCTTTCTCCGTCTCTGGACTGAAGTGTTCCGGAGCAGATTCCGGGGTCGTGGCCTGGGTATTCTGTGACGGCGCTATTTCTTCCTCCCGGGTCTCGTTGGAAGGCGAATCAGAGGGTTTATCAATGAGTTCTGCATGACTTTTGGGTAAAAACGCCACGGCAGATTGGTAGATTGCCAGTGCTTCTTCCCAATCGCTCTTGCGGAAGTAGTCATTGCCTTGTGTCTTCCTTGCGTTCGCCTCGCGCAGTCTCTCCTGTAGTGAATCAGTGGGACGTCGAGGAACAAGAATTTCTGAACCAACATCTGTTGATAGTGATTCTGCGACTAGAGAGACGCGAACTGTGTCCGTGTTGGTCATTATGGTCATGAAAGCAAGTACACACGATTCATTGCTCTGAATTGACTAAAGTCCCTACGGATCCCGGGCCGGTCCACAGATGAAGCCGCCCATGGTGGTACTGTAATCTCTCTCGTGCCTCTAAAGTGCTTACTCCTCCGCGCTCGGACATGTCTAGTATCGAAACAAGCAAATCCATACTCGTTACTGGTGCCACCTCTGGTATCGGTCGTGCTCTGGCACTCAGTCTTGCCAAATTACCCACCAAGCCCCAGGTTATCGCCGCTGGACGGCGGCAAGATAGGCTCGAAGAATTGAAAAATGCGGGTCTTGAGACTATTCAACTTGACGTCAACACAAATGCGGACTTGCTCAGAAAGTCCGTGGATCTCATTCTCGAAAAGTATCCCGATGTACGCAGCGTTCCGGCCCCCACTTCCCACCATAAACCGCCACTTGACAGAAGGTCCGAGCTGACTCTCATTTCGCGCTGTAGCTTGATACTGTGATCCTCAATGCTGGCGTGCAATACGAATTTGACTTCAAGAAGGAAGTCGACGTCCTCAGTGAGTAACATTCTCAAACTTAAAGGTGCGCCGTCGAGCTGAGCAAACCATCAAGAGCTGCAAACCGAAATCAACGTTAACTATACCTCCGTTATCACCACCATCGCGTATCTTATGCCGCACTTCTTGAAGCTCTCGGTACGCAATTGAAGGGAATAATTCACAATTTCTTATTCAGGACCGCCTTCAAGGCTGCGGGTCGATCATCCCGTATAATTCCCGTCACAGCAGGTTTGGGTATTGTCCCAGCCACATGGGTACCCAACTACTCCGCTTCCAAGGCCGCCCTTCACGCGTTCGTAACGACCCTGCGTGCTCAACTCAAGGACACAAACATCCACGTTTTAGAGGTGATTCCACCGTAAGCAAGCCTCTCGCGCTCTCGTTATGATCTATGTCCCCGATACGTGACATTAAGGTTGGTTGAATCAGAGCTTCACGATGGTAAGTACTTGGTAAAGCGCATCCAGGTACCCTTTGTGTGACATATGCCTGGGTCAGCCGAGGGAACTACGGAGAAGCTCACTCAGCTATGGATGCCACTAGATGAATACGCGAGGCTCACGATGCAAGGCCTCAGCAATGGCGATCCAATTATTTCTACGGGAGGGTCCCTCACCTGGTATGAGAAGTACGATAAGGACAAAGAAGGACTAGTAGCCCAGATGCAAGCTGCAAGGGAAAAGTGGTGAACTCGAATTTTGGAACCAATCTAGTATCTTGCTTTTCCTTTGTTTCCACTTGTCCGAGGATGCTTTAACTGTGGCAAACGGCTAACTACGTCACAAACCTAACAGTACTACCCCTCTGTCTGAGTTATTACTCTTGCTACGAGGAACCATCTGACCTGACCCGGTGAGCAAGGCAATAACTTGGGTTACCCAAAATATGTACATAAATGTTAGCCGACTTCCCATGGTTCGTCATTGTCTCACTACCCTTCTCCCCTGTGGCGATCCTAGCGAATGTTCCAACCTAGCTGAGGCTTGGGAATTGATATGTGTCTAAGACCATCCAGGGGCAGCTCTTCACACGAAAATCCACCTGGGGATTACTAAACATTGCTGCCCCATCTGTCTTGATAGATGGCGAGCAATGCTCATATTAAGGCCCACTCGGTGTTTTGTCTGTCATTGCTCTCCACCTCTGCTAAAATACGCCTCAAATAGCCCGCTTGCCCCGCTGCTTCTGCCCATTTCCACCTGCATCCTCTTGAGATCCTCTCATCATCAACATGCCTGGAATAGGACTTAGCAAAAGTGTCTTGATAACAGGGGCGACTTCTGGCATTGGGCGAGCCCTAGCCTATAAAATCAAACAACTTCCTAATGAACCCCAAGTCATTGCAGCAGGCAGGCGCCAGGATCGCTTAGATGAACTCGCCCATGATGGGCTTGAAACGTCTAAGCTGGATGTGGGAGCTGATAGGGCCACATTAAAAAAAGCTGTTGATGACCTTTTGGTCAAGTACCCGGACGTACGTCTTTCGCCCTTGCTGCCTGTCCAGACTCTTAGTTTCGTTGCGTAGTTGGACACCGTTATTCTTAATGCGGGTATTCAACGAGAGTTTGACTTTAAGAAGGAGATTGACCTCGACAGTGCGTGCATACAGGTGGCCAATCTGTCATTTACTGATCCGCACCAGAGATCGATTATGAGATGAATGTGAACTACAACTCTGTAGTCGCCCTGATTACTTACTTGCTTCCTCATTTTCTCAAACTTGGGGTACGTTGAACGCTATGTTGTTTTTGCGTTTTCGATCGAGATCACTTATCCACCTAAGTCCCAAGGCCGTCAGACCTTTATTATAACAGTTACTTCCGGGCTCTCTATTGTTCCCGGTCCCCAAGTACCGAATTACTGTGCTTCAAAGGCGGCCGTTCATTCCTTGACGCTTTCCTTGCAAGCTCAACTGGCTGGAACGGGTGTGAATGTGCTCGAGGTTATTCCGCCGTAAGTCCCTCCTTGTGGCAACAATACAGTATACCAGTCAGGCATACTGAGGTGTGTGTAACTAGCCTAGTCGAATCCGAATTGCACGACAGTGAGTTTCAAACATCGTCCTCTCCCTGGAGACAATGTTCAGGAGTAATCATGAATTCCTGTAGCTGAGGGAACGACAGAAGCGTTGTCCAAGTTCTGGATGCCACTTGAGGAATTTGTCACCATCGTTACGAATGGTCTCGTTGCTGGTACGCCCCATATTGGAGCTGGAAGGAGTCAGGAGGCATGGGGCCGGTTTGAGAAGGGAAAGGATGAAATTGTGGCGCGATTGTATAATATGTAGAGGGATACGGGAGACCCTAGGGAAGGGATGAGAGGTGAGCATGTGATGAGGACTGAAACTATGGCCAAGAGTTAGTTGCAAAGACCACGTCGGGCTATAGATACTTGGTTGTGAGGGTTGTATGAGAAATGTGGGGAAATATTGAAAATCTTTGTTGAATGATGGTGGGCGCTCTACCGGCTCCGATCGGCTACCAGAGTTGGATCGATAGATCATCGGATACGATAAGATAGAAATTTACCCGGAATCTAACGCTGCATTTGTTTGACACCGCTAGTAGCTTATCCTCCACCCAGCTTTGTTGCACGGTTTTGTTCAAGAGATGTCCAACGAACCTAAACTTTGGCTGCGTTGCGAAAAGAAGGAGTTCGAGCGACGGGCTGCGCTCACTCCGACCACTGCAAGGAAGCTGATCGACAACGGCTTCGAGATTTTCGTCGAACGTGACCACCAGAGAATCTTTGAAGACTCTGATTATGAAGTGTACGTGATTTTCTTTCCAGTGTCACTTTTTTTTTTTTAGCTTAATGCGTATATCAAAGTATCGGATGCAAGCTCGTAGAAAATAACTCCTGGTCATCAGCACCGGCGGATGTTCTCATCATCGGACTCAAGGAACTCCCTGAATCCGACGAGCCTCTGCCGCATACGCATATCCAGTTTGCGCATTGCTACAAAGGCCAAGGAGGGTGGTCCAAAGTACTTGCCCGCTTCCACAAGGGTGGCGGCATGTTATATGACTTGGAATTCCTCACTGATATGACCGGTCGTCGTGTTGCCGCCTTTGGATTCCATGCCGGGTTTGCTGGTGCTGCTGCGGGTGCACTGGCGCTAGCTGCGCAACGGAAGGGCGAGGCGCTGGGTTTATTGCGACCGTATGAAAATGAAGAGGCTATGGTGAATGCCGTCAAAGATGCGTTGGGAGGCAATGGTCGGGGTGTCAAGGCACTCGTGATCGGCGCTTTGGGACGTTGTGGTCGGGGTGCGGTTGACTTGTTCCGAAAGATTGGCTTGAACGAGTAAGCCTTCCTTCTCTTTTGTTTTTCTGCGCGACTGCTAATTCAGTTGATCAGTGAGGATATTGTTAAGTGGGACTTGGAGGAGACAGCCAAGGGTGGACCGTTCTCTGAGATTTTGGATGTAGACATTTTTGTCAACTGCATCTATCTCTCCTCGGAAATCCCTCCGTTTGTTACACGCGAGACGATCAAGGCTGCAGGCAAGACGAGGCGCTTGTCAGTCGTGGTAGACGTGAGCTGTGACACAACAAATCCATTCAACCCCATTCCGATTTACAACATCAATACAACATTTTCGAAGCCTACTGTGGCTGTTGATGGGCTTGGGTAAGTGTGATGGTTGTGTAGTCTTCCTTGTGCTAAATTCGGTGTCTGTATCAGAGCTGAGGTTCCGTCCTTGGACATGATCTCGATTGACCACTTGCCGACGCTGTTGCCACGGGAGGCGTCCGAGCAGTTCAGTAGCGATCTGTTGCCATCACTGCTGGAGCTCCGGGAGCGCAGGACGGCGCGGGTGTGGGTGGAGGCTGAGAAGCTGTTTAGAACCAAGTTGGGTGAGGCCGTGAAGGCGGAAGGACTGTGAAACTAGAATGGATATGTGGGAATGTGATGCCAAGGATGTGTTGTGGTTGCCATGTGTTGTGTGATTGTAGTAGCCCTGCTCTCCCAAGTCCACGTCGTTGTCGTCGCTCTGCTGATCGATCTGAGCGTTCGTATACTAATACACAACAAAAACAATAAGCCTCCCACCCTTTGTTGTTCTTTATTCTCCCCGCTGTGCGCTTCTTCGGTTTCCCGTGGCTGGCCACTTCCTCTCTCTCCATCTCTCCTTCCATGGCCTTCGCCCTCGTCCCCACCATCCAGATATCCCCCCCACCCCCCCAGGAGCCCTTTCCAGAGCCTTATTCGCCCTTTAACAGTCTTTCGTTCCCGGAACCAGACGTAGACTCCTTCAGGCCCACTCTCCTTACCCCACCTCCAACCCACACTACTTTCACCAAACATCTCTCCCCCCTCTGCCCATCCGATGCTCCTGTGAATGGTAGGGGTCTCGAGCGCGAACGGTTTGAGGCCCTCCTCAGGGCCTCCGAAGGAAAGAAACGCCCTTGTTGGTGCGAAGAGGGCCGTTGACCTCCGTAAAGAGATTGCCCTCAAAGCGCACAGGAATAAGCAGGGTATGTTCTCTTATCAGTTGCTGAGCACCTCTTAATATGTCTCGATAGTTGAACGCCGCGCGCTCTTCCTATCCAAGGTCCTAGCACCCCCTTCTCCGACGGCCACAAGCACCCCCAAGACGCCTCCCGACTCTCCCGCCATCTTCCACTACTCTCTCCCCTCCCCGGGTCTCGTCTCCCCCCTCGCACTGTTTGATTCACTCCATGATAATAATGAACATGCCCCATATACATGCCATCCATGGGTCGAGCAAGTCGACTTCCGTCTTAATGCGAAGAAGCAGACTACCCGCAGTGCCAATCTTCCTCAGACAACCAAGGCAGCTCAAATACTGCCATCGCTGGACCAGATTTCCGCTCGTCTGAAGACATTGGCCTCGGCACGTTCCACTACGATCGTTGACGGCCTGCGCCCACCCGCAGTTGTACCGCCTCCCTCAGCCAAGCCTGCCACAATAGAGATTGGCCGACTGAAGATGCCGCTACGTGCGCCCAAGTTGGCTCCTACCTCACTTTCCGTGCCAGAACCACCACGTGTCCAACATCAGCCTCGCGTTGTTGCGCCTCCGCCTAAGTCACCGGACGCTCCATTCCCCTCAGACTTACAAGTCACCATCACGCTCGTCCCCAGGACAGCCGCTGCTTCTTCGGCACAACTCACCGAGAACAATTTGAAAATTTTAAATGCAAGGGAACATAGGGCGCATAATATGCTTTCGACACTCCGCAGGCGGACCGTATCAGCTCCTCAACAGACCCAGATTCACTCACAAACTGCCTCGACCACTGATATCGCAGTGCCCAAATCATTGACAAAGAACGCAGCGAGGAGGACAATGCCTTTGCCTTTGCCAGAGGAAATCATGGGTTTGGGCCTGGACGACCGAAAGTGCAAGTGGAAACGCCATAGTGCGCCAGCTGATCTCATGCCGAGAGAACGCACTGGGTTCAGCCACCCTATCCTCTCGCTCCCTGGAGCTTTCTAATGATGAAGAACTCTCTACTGTGGTCTCATCTCATTTCTACCCACACAGAATTCAGCAGCCTTTCTTTCGACCTTCATGTTCTATTGTTGCTGAACTTTTCTGTCCTCGCTTGGCCTGACATATCCGCTTGTAGGACAATGGAGCTTGCATTTTCTTCTCCCTTCGCTCATTGTAAATGTTATTTGTTCCTCCCTTCCAACCGTCAACTTCCCTTTTTTCATGCCCTTCAACCCGACATTGTATTTTTGGCTTCCATCTTTGTTTCCTCGTTTTATCTTGGCGTCTTGGTTTGTTTCTCCGACTGGTGCCGTTTCCTCCTATCCGGGACGGAGGGAAACACGGTCAAAGTCATTCCGCTCCTTCTCACATCCTTTTCTGCATCAACTATGCGACTTCACAAGAGGGCTGCGCCTTATGTGTACTACTTTATTACTTCATAAATTTCCCTTGCGACACCTTACCCCCCAAGAATTTTGTTTTGCGAATAAATCAATATACAGAGAGTAGGTCCTTCATATAGTTTAACCTGAGGACGATAGCTCGGCAACATCACGGTACGAATAATAACAGTTTTATGACCGAGAACGCCTGGTAAATTTCTGCTACTATGTTCTAACTTCCCCCCTCCCCCCAAGAAAATGAGAAAAAAAAACAACACACGGGACAGGAATACACACGGACCGGCCATACGAAGCTACTAAAAAAGCCAAAACGGCAAGCGGAACAGCATAACATCGGGAGCAGATAAAAAAAAAGATGCTAAAGATTAGATTCCTAAGACAGGTGAACCCAGGGGGCACTGACGAATGCTCAGCTCCGGGTAGGTATGGTTTATTTAATATCGTGTCATTCATTTCCGACTTGCCGAGCTTCGTGGTAAACGTATGATGTTCCGAACCGAGGACGCTGAGGACGTAGAAGATGCCGGGGCGGGTCCAGAACTGTTGTTGGAACTGTTGCTGCTTCGTACCATCAATGAAGGTGCACTTAATTCATCGCCACGCTGACCCCGATGCTCTTGCTGTTGCTGCTCATGTCGGGTAACATAGTTGTGGGGGTAACGAGGATTTGAGGTGTGATGTGGGTGAGAGTGGGAGCGATGAAGCAAAGGATGATGAGCCTGAGTCCGCTGTTGCTGTTGATAGGTCTGGGGTTGTTGATAGGTTGGAGTGGTCGGATTGTTGAGCAGTCGTGTGATAACATTCAGGCGGCGGGCTGGGAAGAAATGTTGTGATCAGTCACCAGCCGCTAATATATCAGATTCTAAAAAGACTTACAATAATCTTGCCGAGCGTTGTCATCCACGACTTCCTCATCCGAGTCAAGGAGGGGGTCAACCGAGTTCACGACATGCCAAGCCTCTGTCAACGTAAGATACATGTTGTACACGAGCCTCTGAAACCAGCTCACGCTGTAGCATTGATCGTTCTTCACCATGTTGACGAGGTCCAGAGTGCCGACGGTGGTCTGAGGGCACTAAAATTGGAACCAGGTCAACGGATATTTTGCTTTCCTTCCGAAGTGTAGTTAAAAGGTTGCGGCTATCTTCCTTACCTGGACTCTGGTGGCGCGTGGAGGAGGGTGGAAGCTCGCGGTCGCGGTTAGGCCCTGGGACGTAATACATGAATCCCAAATCGTCTTTGGGCACCTCATGGCCTGGGCGATTCGACCGAGATCGTGATGCATTGGTCTCTGGAGCCGCTGAAAAAGAAAGGGGGAAAAACATACATCAAAGTTACCGAAAGCACAAAGAGAGAAGTACCTGGCACGAAGTGTGGCAAGGCAGGGTTCCTGGACTTCTTTTCGTGATCCATAGAAGAAACAAGCCGTTGCAAGAACAAGTTGCGCTGTGCAGACATCTTTCGCCCCCATTCAATTTCGTCTGGTGTGTCCACATTCTCTAGGTCCTGCTCCACATCACTCATGACCCGCATCTTGGGGGCCTTGGGCCGCTTGGCCGTTGAATAATCATCATCCCAAGGATTAGGGCCTTCCGAGTCTTCCAGGTAGTGGTAAATCAGCCACAGGAACACTCTCGCGCGGTCAGCAGAAATCAGGCCCTTCTTGGGAAGAAAGAGGTCCAGAAAATTGAGTGTGCCATCGAAATGTACGCCGGCCAATGGCTGGTCGATGCCTTAGCCTACAGAAGTATAATCAGGGAATATGTGATAGCTTACTGCCGCATGGTTTGCAAGCACGAAAATCAAATTGACAACACTGGTGGGAGGTTTCTGGCCCGCTTGCTTCGAAAAAATGAACGTGAGCCACAAGGGAAGCTTTACGGCATTGTGATGCTTACACTCTTCGACAGAATTTCTTCAGGTGTTGACGGTGGGATGGTTTTTAACTCGGAAGGGAGTAAAGCAGCCTTGAGACAGTTCTTAATGCGAGGGGCGTCTTGAGCGTTCCCATCGGTTTTTTGGAGTGACGGGACGGGGTGGTAGGTCCGTAAAGCCGTTTTCATTTCCGGAAAAACTGGGAGTTATCTTGAATGATCAGCGCTGTGTCGGCGAAAGAGATTAAAGGACCGCCTCACAAGCCATGGTCGTGTTTATTCGACCAACGTTTGTCAGTAGGGAGATTTTGGCCAACTCGAGCGCAAAAGCTGGCGTATCAATCATCTTGTCTTTCAAAACCTTTGAACACTTGCTGGAGCTATACAGGGCATTGATATAGAGCTCTCGAAACGGGATCTTAGCCGTCTTTCCTGGTGTTGTACTTGCAAAGGAAGCATGGGTGTCCGAGAAAATATAGTTGAGGAGGTCAAACTGGACGTCCTCGCGGGTGAGTGGTTCAGCGTCATTACGCTTAATTGGAAGAGCCTTCCGACTCAAGTAGCCAACGCTAAAGATGCAAGGAAAGGGTCAGAGAGCGTACGGGCGGTGTGGGGTGGGGGACCAACGGCGGAATAGGTTCTGGTGGCCAGGCAGGTAGATGCGACTGGGATGGGCCGCTCGCGGACGTGGAAGCCATGAAGCAAGGATAGTGCAAACACGAGGCAAGGAAGCTAAACAAGGCCAGACGCCCTGCATTTCCCTAAATCGCGAACGATCTATGGCAAAGGGTGAGACCGTCGGGGAATCCCACGTGTACCTAGGAAAGATGTGATCCTTCGTGGCAGCGCAAGATGTGTCGTAAATCAAGTGAATGCTGCAATTTCTAGGGTGGTTCTTTGAGGTGAGAAGATGGGTCGACTGGATGGCACAGGACCGGGGTTACCGAGTGTTCGGTCAAAGGGGCATGAGGCACCCTTGGGATTCTCGAGTATATTTGATTGCAGAAATGGATAGCAGTCGCCTATGTTGGCATGTCAGGATTATCAGTTCCAGCCACCCGTTCCAACTCCGTGCAGCTACGCATTGTTGCCCTCCTGTGCAATTACGTCAGCACTCAACCAACTTGTATTTCCAATTCCCGTTCTGACCGCGTTCTTTCTCCATGGCCGAAGCAAACCTTGACCCCGCCACCCAGGTAAATGCGCGCCCTTCCGTCAGACGACGCCCAGCTGACCGCTGCTCTAGAGAGAGCTCACCCAGTTCATTGAGCAGGAGCAGAGCCAGGTTGGTCCGCCAGCCGTCCGACTTGCCTCACTTTCACGCTCTCCATTGGCAGGCCAGAATACAATCGACAATACACCAGCTAACTTCCACTTGCTGGGACAAGTTACCCCGTTTTCTTCCAGACAAACATCCCTCCAATACTGACTACGCCATTCGTCAGATGCATCACGGGTGCCCCAGGTAATTCATTCTCGCGGAGCGAGGAAGGCTGCTTGGCGAACTGCGTCGAACGCTTCCTGGACACCAGCTTATACCTGGTCAACCAGATTCAAAACAAAAGAGCATCGCAGTCGTAAAGCCCAAGGCTACCCCCGTGGCCGTATATCATGACACGTTATTATACAAGCAGATGGGAATAGTCGTACACCAAACATTTACTGCGGAGCGCATATGCATCTAATGCCTGCCTCTACCCCATAGATACGCGATGCCAGCTGGGAAGAAGAAACAAAATGCGTCTAGGATTTCGCGCTTGCGTCGTAATCTGAGCGGAATATCCACAACGGTCGAGCCACTACGGCTTGAATCCAACGTGCCAGTCTCGTAACATTTGGAGATAGCATCATCCTTCTCTCTCCACAATTCCCGAAGCCATAGATCAAACCTGTCCTTTTCCTCGACAGGGATGTCAACTTCCACTGCACTTTTGGCGGCATCAGGAATATCGCCTGACACACTTGCTGATAAGTCGCCTATCGGCACGTCATCTCGAACAGCTGAACAGCCGCAAATGCATGTGGATAGCTGGTGGTGGGACGCCATCGAGGAATATTGATCGCAGGGTATAATAGCTTTGGCCATACCCCATCGGAGGAATGCCTAACAATGCTTGTGAGACTAAGGCGCGGTTTGAAAAAAAAAAAAATCTTACCAGGATACACGACAGTCAAGTCAAGCAACTTTAAGTCGGGGATGCGAGGGGCTAGAGACCGTAGGCTGTAGTGCAAGCCAGTGGATCTGGGAAGAAGACTATTCTTCATATCGGGCTAGTCGAGGAGATGAAGCCGTCGTGAAGCGTTAAGACCTTAGACGAACACATACAATACCCATCTTCTCCGCAAATTTCCTGCTAATAGGTCTGGTATCTTTACTGACCAAGGTACCTTCAGGGTATAATAAAAAGCAGAATGGTCTGTCCTCTTTCTTTGCTTCCTTCCCTAGAGAGGCTAGTTGTGATGTAAGTTGCACTCGATCCGACGCCCATGACCTTGCCAGGAATATAAAATTGAAGAGTTGCATGCCCTATTGCTATGTAAGCGGACCCATGATGGAGGGTGGACCTAATACACACCCATCCAACAATAGGAACCCACTGAAGGCTCTTCTTGAGCGTGATAAACACGTGTCGATGTACTCCTGTGGGACCAATAAAGTACAGGAGGCACCAAGCATACCACCAGTCTGCGTAAATCTTGAGGGGCAAGGTATGTTAGCAAAGACACGACAAGAGATGGGCTGAGCACACTTGGTGGTTGCCTATGAGCACGAATTTAGTAGGCAAATTCAAGCTAACCACCTCGCCCTGAGCATTTCTTTCCGCCATGTGGTCGATGTCCTCCTTGGTGAATCGACCCGGCCCCTGGGTCTCAAAGGTAATCCGTAACCTGGTCGGCGCAAACCATTGGCACATCAAAACTAGGTCCTGGATAAGCACAAGTCATCTATGACTCGGAAGCACGCACTCAAGAGACACCCAAAGCAACCCTTTGTCCAGCGTATTCCCTTCATAGTACAGACTTCTAGCCCGACGGAATGGTAAAAGTCTGATAGGAAGTAGAAATACGAGTTGCGAGCCATTTATCATGAGGCATGCAAAGTCAAATAGAATGACGAAGAGTATCGCCTTGAGCGTTCGTATCCATGACGTTGGCGGACGTGCTGAGATGGGTAGAGTGTGTGAGTCTGGCCGACTCGACATCCAGTGTCTTGTATGTGCAGAAAGCCGACTATAGGGTGAGGGGACGAGGTGATGATGAGCGAGCACAGCAGGCAAGGCCGTTCGTCACCAGAAGCGTCAGTAGCGCCTAATTTAGCCGGCCAGCCCGTCACTTGCTCCCCACCAATCACCCCTTTAGATACACTTATTGTTGTCGGCATCGGCTACATACACAGCCTTTAAGTATACTAATAGCCCCAAATCAACAGCTGAAAGGCCTTCCAACGACATGATTCGCATATGCGTCGATAATCAACTGAGTGGGCGGACGTTAGTTGATAAATGTAGTACCAAAGGCAAAATACCTTGACAGAGACATAGGTTCCTGCAACACAGATGAAGGCACCCGAAATAATAGTGAGCATTGAGAGTATTAGCATGACGGGCCGCTTGCGCAGTCCGGCTCTCCCTTCGAAGTGAACCGTGTCATATAACCAAAAGAAACCTGCGAGACCATACGTGTACCATGACGCGAAAAGCGCCGCCGCAATGCCGATGAGATAAGAGAATATCGGCACAGCTATCGCTAAAATGAAAGCCAGGCAGACCGCAATGAAACACAGGGAGATCCATATACTCCACCCAAGGATTGTATGTGTGTAGATGTGTCGGGAATGGCGAAAGAAGCGGACAAAAACCAGTTTAGCAGCGGTGTGAGAATATAGCGCTCCTGCTCTGCTGCATGTCAGCAGACGCAGAAGCTCCATAAAAGCAAGACGAACATTAGGAAGTTTGGTAATGCAACCGCCCATGCCGCTTTCGCCCACTTGGTGGGTAACGATAGCAAAGCAGGAGATGCGACTGTATTTCCAATGTATATATACCTGCAAGAACCACCCGTCAATGGGAGCTCCTGACGGCAGGAGGGGAGGCGCTTACATGATCACAGCAAATAGGGCGTAGAATATCGTAGCGAAAACCTGAAGACACCATGCCGCCTAAAATCCATGAGACTGCAAGTCAGATGGAAATAGTCTAGTCGCAAGTACCTTCATAGCATCCTGGGGTCTTCGCATCTCTGATATTAAGATAAAAAACCTGCCACGCGCCGTCAGTCTGTTTCAAGCCATCCATTGGTCAAGAACTATTACATGAAGTGCCCTGATAGTGACACGAATAAAAAAAGGAATCTCCAGATAATGACGGTGACATTGTGTCCTCACCAGCGTAGGAGAAGACCTTGTGACAAAAAAAAAATTCTTGAAACAGGCAGCAGCAACAGAGTTTATCCGACGTACAGGGTTGGTAATCGCTAAGAAACCTTCATAAAAGTTGGTCGGGATAGTCGCGGAAACTGTACGGCCAGGCGTGGGGTCAACGCCGGCAGCGATCATAGCAAGCATGCCCGCTACTAGAATGAGGAAAACACTCAAGAGCCCGAGCCAACTCAGGCGGTTCAAGGTTCGAGGGAGAGCCAGGACAAAAGTTGCCGCCGCAAAAATGAGAAGGAGGTACATAGCACACAGACCATTGTTTGAGAGGGCAGAGAGTGCGAGCTGTCCAGTCTGTAGCTCGGAGCCCTGTCTCTCGACGTTGATGATTGAAAGAAAAGGGATAGGGCGCTAGCTCACAGTTCCACAGATAGCGAATATGATCGTCCCCGCTGCAAGGATTTCTCTGATGATAGGACCTCCCATAATGAAGCCAGCATCCCCCCTGCCAATCCATGAAAGGGGAAGGGTATAGGGAAGGATATTTACTCACATATTATGTACGTTGGGATGATTAAGTTTGAAGTCAACGAGGAGCTTTGCAGTAAACAACCCGAATATACCGAGGAAAATGATCTATAACGAGTCCGTCAGCCTCGCATACCCTTGAGACAGCTTGAAACATACCAAGATTACCGCAGGAACAATACCTTGATAAACTGAGTTGGTACACGCCGGAGGATATCACGGTGGGTCATACCGACAACTGCCAGTGCGGAGGGAAGCGATAACATTCCATTGCTCACGATCTCCGCAATCATCAACAATGAGACGAACTAGTCTGGTAAGTTGGTGGCCCGACGGTGATAAGATAAAGAACACAAACCTGCCAGCTGAGCGTCTTGTAATGGATATCGTGGTCTGGTTTTTCGATGAAGACATCTGTCACATCTTTATCAACATGGACCTGAGGGCCATGAAGGTCGGACGGCTCCGCTGTTTCGAGGACTTGAGGTCGCTTCCTGTCCATGGACATAAGTAGGTCGAGGGATTCCCAAGGAGAACGATGGGTTTTCCCTGTCTTGTTTAACGCTTATAAATAACCCTGTCCCGCATGGGAGCCTCCTGTGTGGTTCATGTGGATAAGATCCTTCGCATTATGTAGCCTCTCGAAAGGAAAAAAAAAAAAGGGGGGGGGGGGGGGGGTCTCCTCAGACTACTTGCGGGCTGGACAGGTCACAGGTGTCGGGAGATGCGCTTTTTGTGTGGGCAGGACTAATAAGTAGCGGGGGTACAGTGTAAGCGAGGAAGCTGTATTGAGTGTTGTCCGCACGACTCGGGTCGTCTCGCTTAGATGATTGCGGTGGGAATGATATCGAAAGGAGCTGAGTGATTGACTATGCTAGCTAGGGTTCACATAGGCTCAGCAGCCAGCAAGACAGGGTCCTGCTACCGACATCACATGTTCGAATTGGGTAATGAATAACACTGCTTGGATTTGATGGCCACCATTCAACGGGCAGGGTTGGCGCCGAATATTTGACTTTGACTAGTGCAGTCCAACGGTCACCTACCCCCAGTCCGTCGTTCACGTTGCTTATCGCTTGTTCGCAAGGTGGGCTCTTGACCTCTTTTGTTCGGGGTATCTATCTCTGACGGTAATTCTAGTTTGTAGCGGTACGATTATGAACTACCGCCATTTCGCTGAAGACCTTATCCCCCTCATCCTCGATAGTAACGACTGTTGGTGGGATAGGGATCTCGTGCAGCTTGCCTTGATCTCGCCTGCATGGTTACACTATGTCCGAAAAAGGCTTTATGCCTTTCCATCACTGCACTCGTTTGCTGCATGCTCCTCTCTGGCGAGGACGCTGGAAGTCAATCCTTACCTTGCTTCCTTGATCCACCGGTTGGCTCTTCGGCCAACCTTTGATACGGCCTTGCGTAACTCTTCCAGCAGAGACCGCATGGCCGTAAGAAGCCTTCTAGGCTTAAGGGGTCTGTGGAGTCTTGTCATCGGTGGGGATTTAGCCGTCCAATCGGAGCGTTTCCTGGGATTCGTCTCGGCATCGGAGACTATTACGGAATTGCGTGTTGACGGTGCGCTGCTTCGGGGATCGTTGGCGGTGCGTGCATCGCTCGAATGGACAGAGGACCTCGTCTTCAAATTCCCGAATCTCCAGCGACTCGAATTAACTGACCTGGAGTTGGATATCAACCCCGCATGTCCTTGCCCTCCTCTCAAAATTAACGAGGTGGTTCTCGAGGGCGTCACCATCATTAGTGGCTTCCTCTCGCAGCTCATACCTGAAGGTTCAGTTGTTGAGAGACTACGTGTCAGGACGCCCAGCAGCAGCGAATACGACGAGCATATTCGGTCGGTTCTTTTCTCTTCGGATGTTCGTAGCCTAGAGTATGAAGTGGCGGAAGCGGCGGCGCCATCTGATGGTTCTTTCTTGGAACCGGAGGGAATCCCAAGCCCTGCCAGTGCTTTGCGCCTCCGGCATCTCGAGTTGCATGGTTTGCATGTCGACGGGGGGACACTGGCTTCCATAGGGCAGCGGTGCCCTGAGATCGGGGAGCTCGTTATATCCGGCCGAGGGATTCGCGTTAGTTCGGAGGGCTGGAGAGCCTATATTGCATCGGGTGCCCTGCCTTTGTTGCGGCGGCTCGTTCTGACCTGGGGGACGAATGAGCCTCCGTACACGGCATGGGGCGCTGCGAACATTGCAGGGGTGTCGCGGGCAGCGTCGGATCGCCACGTCTCGCTGCAACGGTATCACGGTAGATAGCCATACGCAATGTAGATGACCTAATTGGAAAAAGGGCGACATTAGTGTGCCCGGTTGCCTGTTCGGGTAAATAAATGAACGACACGCCATTGGCAAATTTTGCCCTGAGATGTTCCTGCCCTCGACGACGCCTTGAGTGCGCCTCCTTTCACTCTCGCCGCCGCCGCATACATCCCCACACCACCACCCTGACTCCCTAATGCAGTCCGTCTTATCGAGGGACACAGCAACCAGCTGCCACCACCGCAGCCCCAACTCGCACCCCGAGAAAGAGCGCCTCATTTTTGTCCCTGCGCCGCGAAAAAGACAGATCTACCTCGGAAACTCATCCCAACTCAACACCGCCAGCCCCAGCATCCTCCCCCCCTCAGTATATGCGCTCCACGCCCTATTTTGAGCAATACCCGCGACCAAGATCCAGCCCAGTAAACCGCCGTTCCAAAGATAGATTGAAATATCCCAGAGCAACGCCCTCGCCAGTTCACCAGCCATTTCCGCACGATACTCATGAGCAGCCCGGCAACGGTGTGAAGGCTGGAATTGACTTTGTGTATGCCTTCCCGACGTTCGATTCGACAGAAGACATGACGACTCCAACCGTTGCATCCCATAGCTATGTACGTACGCGCTCGAGGACCGGACCTTCAGGAAAATCCAGTTGGGAAGACACTCCCAGCGCTCCCCATCTTCGGGTCTCCGGATCATCTTCGACTCAGCTCACTGAGACGCCACCTCGTACCCCCGTTGATTATGCTCCATCCAAGGAATCGCTAGAGCAGTTCCCTGTTGTCGTGGCTGCACCAGTCGCAGGGGTAGAGACGATGGATGCGCTGGTGGACGGCATGAACGGAGGTGATGTCCTCGGGGGTCCTAGTATTTCGGGTCGCGCACGCTTTGGCATTCCAAATCATCACCCCCTCTATCAACCCCCTCTACCTACCCCTCCCCCTGGGATTGTCTTGGGTGGTGGGAAGACCAGGCGTCCGAAATCAAAACAAGCGGGGCCGCACTCAAGCGACTCCAGTGAGGAGAATGACCACCTGCGCAATATGTCTGGCATAGCACGCAAAGGACGGAGAAGGACACGACCAAGCTCATCTCGCACAGTCTCATCATCCCATTCTACCGCTCCCGCTCCTGCGTCCACCCATTTCCCGGTTGCTGTTGATGGGAAGGCTCCCCCTGTCCTTCATCCTCTGCGCATCAGGAACGAAATTCCCCGTGTTCCTAGTGCTTCATCTTTGCCAGAAAAGCCTGCTAAAACCGTCGTACCTTCGATATCAGATATCATACGAACTTACGCCCCAAAGGAAGTTCAAGTTCGGACAAGGACAAGGCCCTCTACGGCTCGTTCAGCTTCACTATTTACCCCGACTCCGAGTCGTGGATCGCCTCGTGAGGAGCAAGTAGACAGTTCGTCACCCGTGGAGGATGAGGGCGAAGCTGTGTCCCGTTCGTCCTTGGATAGCATAGCAGATGAAGTGCAACAAACTTTCAAAAAGCAAGCGATGATGAAGCCCATATCCTCCGTACCGCCCTCTTCATACCCCAAACGCCATTCTATTGTTTCCGACAACGGTAGCGTCTACTCACCCAAGTCTGATCCTGGAGGCCCTGCCCCATCCATCCACTCCTCATCTGCCGCCTCTTACTACCAGCCTGCGTCGTCCCACGAAGGCAATTTTTTGAACACAGCATCATCTTCCCAGGCTGTGGCCCAATATTTGCGGTCTGCAAGATTAACAACGCTTCTCAAGCTCACCCGATCTCCACACGCCTCCGCAGACAATCCTTTGACTGTCAGTCTCTCAGACTTAGGCAGTCGCACTGGTTATCCCGTAGTCGTATTTCTGGGCTTGGGTTGTGTAAGACACATCATGGGGCTGTATGATGAAATGGCAGAGTGCATGGGTTTGAGACTTATTACCATCGATCGGTGAGTATCAAGTTGCCGCACGAAGGGTCGATGTTTGACAACGAACTAGATGGGGGCTCGGCCGAACGGAACCCCGGCACAAATCTGCCAAAGGCATCGTGCAATGGGCCAGCGTGGTGGAGGAAGTACTGGATTTAATGAACATCGACAAGTGTAGCGTCATGGCACACTCTGCTGGAGCGCCTTATGCTCTTTCATTCGCCAATAATCTTTCCCACCGGATACGTGGGGACATATGTCTGCTTGCACCTTGGGTAGGAGGGGGTGAAGGCAGTGAGTTAAAGAATATTTTATGTCATCGTTTTCAGCTCATGATTACCCAGGTGGATATAAATGGCTGAAATATGTTCCAAATGGTATCCTTAAGACAGCTCAGGCTGCCGAGTGGAAGATTCAAGCTTGGATGATTGGAAAACCTCCCACTATCGCCTACCAGGGTATCGGCTACACACCCCCAAAAGATGTGAAACAAGCCATTAACCTGAATGTGGCGCACCCTCCAAATTCCGAAGGGAGACCGAGGACCAAGCTTTGGGTCAAGTGTCTTTAGCGAGTATGATGATCTCGGCGACTTTGATGGTCGATTCGAAAGTCACAGTACCTTGGGCGCAGATTCTAACGACGGAAAGCCCAGCATCGGGAAACGTAAGGCTTCCCGGGGATTCATTGATCGTCTCAAGGGTCCACCGTCTCAAGACTTTAAGCAACCTAATGTAGGCACCGGGAAGAAGCTAAAGGGCCTTCGTTCTCTAGGTTCTTTAAAAGGCAAGGGTCGATCAGGGAAATCAGAGCCTCCAAGCCCAGTTCCGCCCTCCCTTCATCTCGATGTAGAACTGAGCTTGGATGGAGATCATGGTTGGGCTAGAAGCGTTGAAATTGCCAGCCAACGCGAGGACGTGCCGCCCCGTCACTCAACTACAAGCCAGTATACCCGTTCCAACGGACATCGGTCCATTTCATTTACGTCTCCGAAAGTTTCGATGTCGATGCCATCTTCCCCTGTTCCAAGCTCAGCCAACTCCACGTTCACTGCAAGTGTTGGACCGAGTAGTTCATACCAGGCTGCTTTGGGAAATGCCTTGATCGCAGCCTCGCATGCGGAATCTGCAAAGGGTACCCATAATGACCTTCTTCAAATCCTTAACCATGATAATCATCCCTGGGGTTTTTCTTATGTCAGTTATCCGCATGCTGTGAGGATTTGGTACGGAGATAAAGATGAGAAGATAGCAGAGCATGCGGTCAGATGGATGGAACGAACTATGGGATTCGAAAAATGTTTTGTCAAGGTTGTCAAGGGTGCCGATCACGGCTTAATGTACAGAAGCAGTGTGGTTATAGAGGTTTTTGAGCGGATCCTCTCGACTTGGCGGTAGGGTGAGATACCTGGTTCTTACTTGTGATAATGTTGGCTAAATATTTGGCTTAGAGATCGCTAGATCTACTTAATGAACGCAATGGCTGATTCTTTCCTTTGGACTATTTACATGGGGGTATATCCTTTTGGTCGTAATTCCCCCGTCCCCCTTTTTTTTTTTCTTTTCTTTTGGATACCAGGTTATAATTTCACGGAGTTACATCTCTTTGGTTTCTCTCTTAAGATATCCCCTTTCTTTTGCACATTTCTGGAACTTTTTGGCGGTGTCAACCCCGCTCTTGTTCGTTGTATCGGTGAATCACACCAGTTTCAGTTGGCTCTTCATCCCTTGGTCCTATTTACGATAAATACAGTGTGTAATCCACACGTCGAATTTCCTCTGATTCGATGTTGTACTTTAGCAGACAAATACTTCGTCAATCTTTGATTAAGAGCACAACGAACCAGAGGTGATAGAACGAATGAGTGACTATATGAAGGAGTGAGTGTCCGGCCATCTATCTAATGAACAAAAGTGTAGTAAATAATGCAATAGTCCAATGACACAGCTATGATTGCGCCGGCGGTGTTGGTAATGCCCGTTTACGAGGTGAGAGGGGTGCTATCGTAGGTTTTTCAATAGTCAAACTTTGCGTTGAAGGAACGGCTCGTTTGTAGCTGGGTGGTTGTGGCAGGGGTGGTCGAGCTGTATTACCCCTAAGAACTGGTTCGGGTGGTTGAGGCATCCGCCTTGGGACAGAGATGGCAGTAACAGCAGGTTTCGCCACGGCCAACGGTTCAGTTTCTTTTTGACTGTACACTGTTCTCACTAGTGATGTTGGCAGAACGGCCGGGAGGCGTTGCGCCTCGACGTCCCTGTCTTGGTATAAAGAGACGATATGTGGAATTGGGGATAGCCAACCGGGAGGGTCCTCAGGAAGCTTAATTGTGAGTCGCCGGTTCGAAAAGGGACTCGGCGGTGGCTGTATGCTTTCTCGGACTCGGGCTCGAGGCTCGCGGCGTAAGCTCGCGGCGAGCCCATCTTGTTTTTGCGGGGTCGAAACCTGTAATCGTGGCACCCCCAGCTTTACTTCGGGAGTTTCTAACTCAGGGCTTGATTTCGACTCTCGGAGAGTCCGAGCTTGTATGTCGACATGGGTTTCGATCCTTTGGCGGATGTCGTCCGAGGATCTAGCTCGCTCGAGGGGGCCTGGCGCTCGTAGTGAAGCGATGCTATTGAGCTGAGGCTTCATCGATGACTCTCGAATAAGTCGCATGTGGGCTTCCATTTCGGCCAGTTGGTCATCTAATTGCCTACGAAGATGGGAGGTACCCGTGCGCTGTGAGCGCCTCTCATCAACTGTGCTTTCCTGGCCTCTGGGAGAGGGGGGACGCGGGTTTGAGCAACACAGAAGGCTCGGGCAATTGTTCCGTAGGACGGAAGTGAGACGGTCCCTGGCTTCGACTTCGAATGGCTTTCACTCGAGGAGTCCGAACCATCTGAGCCTTGGTTGCGCATACGGAATGGTATGGCACTTTCTAATGTGTTATCATTTTTTCGTCCCCTGCCCTCCCCAGTCCGAGGGTCCCTTGATTGCGTTCTGGCAGGCTGGGGTCGCTGTACTTTACTCTCTATCTGCGACCGGCCAGAGAGAGGGGATAAGGCGGTAGCTTCAGCTCTGCTACTCCCGCCTTGTGCGTCTTGCGGCGAGCCGCACGGGCTTGAGAGCCCAAGATACCTCTGGTAAGGGTAGTGGGCTGCTTGGCGGAGCGGTGGCAGGAGGTACAGGTCTCGACTTGGGTCGGGACGCTGAAGAAACGATGGTGGTTGTGTCCGCTTGCGGAGATCGGAGCTGGGTGAAGCCTGGGTCTCGTATATACTTGGTTTCAAATGCGCCGGTCGAAAAAGAGGAGCTCGGGTTTGATATTACGGAGACCTTCTGCTCTGACGTGAGATATCTATCTTTATACCGCAAGGACTCTGGGTCTTTAGGCGGAGGGTCGGGGGCTATGGTTTCCGAAACCGAGAATAATGTCGCGGATTTATTCGCAGGAGCTTGTGCGTCGTTCTGGCCTAGCTTGTTGCCGGGATTCAGCTGTTCCAGCACAATCCGTTTCCTACGCCGCAGGTATAGCATGTAGAGAATGCCGATGATAAATATAACGACGACGATTGTGATCAGGGCGGCGATAAGGCCAATTAAGAGATCCATTTTCCCGGACAGGTCATTGGACGATGGCTTGGCTGAGGTTGAGGCCGGGGGTGGGGCTGGGGCTGAAGCTGGGGCTGGGGCTGGGGCTTGGGGGGCTCGTGGTAGGAGAGCTTGATCTGGGTGAGGTCTCGTCCAGTCAAAGTGGGACAGACAGGGATGTAGGGGATCATTTGATGCTGAGGTATCGGCTGGTTAAATATGATGAGTGGGCTGTTGCAGTTACGGGCAAGGGTTGTTTAGCGTGCCTTGGTCCTCAATACCATATTCAACATGAGAGAATGATATTTCTCCAAACATATCGAACCGGGGATCAAAGAGGTTGTGAAGTTCCAATGGAGGGACATCTGGCCCGCTGATAGAGAGCGAAAACAGGCAGCTCTGGAGGACATTGAGAAAATCGGAGGGAGGCATATAGGGGATGTCTCACCGGAGCTAACTCATGACCAGTGGTTAGTGAGGGATCGTGCCCATCAATAGGCTTGGGGACCCCATTGCAGCCCAAACAGAGGCCATAGAGAGAGGCACCTGCTCGCTTATGACCGTAGAATTTGAGAAATGGCGTGCCTCCTAGGTGTGACTTTAGAACACAACTTTTGGACGGGGAGATGGAATGAAGAGGAGGGGGGGGGGGCATACGAGGTATGTCGAGGACGAGGAAGATTCCGGGAGAGGTAGTATACATAAAGTTGCCGGTCGAGTCCCATGAGGGTGGTTCTGAGGCCGGAAAGTAAGTGGTTCGCAGAGAGCCAGCAACGCGAGGAAGAAAGAAGAGAGAGGAGAGGAAAAAGGAGCCAAGCGAAGACAGCGAGAAGGCCGCAGCACCAGTGCAGGCAGAGACCTTCATTGCGTTGCAGCGATTGGGAAGCACCCGCGAAGGAAGAAGGAAAAGGGTGGATGAGATGGCATCAGGGAGGCCCGGACGACGAGGGAAGGAGGCTGCGATGGTGGGCACATCATTGGGGGGGAGGGGGGCACTGCTCTGATCATGATGAACACACACATCCACTACTCCAGTCACATGATCCCCCCCCCCCCATCCCTCTCCCATCCGCCCCATGTCGCGCCGTCCCAGTCCCTCGTCCCGCAGGCTCATCCCCATCAAACGCGCAGACGGCGAGCCCCTCTCCCGCAACGACCTACAATACGACTTTCTCTATAATGTCTTTACAGACCCCACTCCCGTCTTTACAGACCCATGGCCCGGGCCAGAAGACCCCCCCAAACTGACCTTTTGCAGCCTCTACATTAAATCCCTCCTTAATTCAGCAAAGGCGACCAAGGCCTTCCGAGACAAACTCTCCGAGTCCAATATGTTCGCCCAGGACTTTTCCATGATCGCTCTGCTTGTAAATGTGGGACGGATCAACACCACAATGAGCTGTAAGTTGGGGCATCATCATCCCATCTCTGGGGGCCACCAGCGCACTCAAACTTACAACCATGTCCCAGTCTTCCCAGAGATGAAGACCACCATCAGGTCTTACCATCCCGTACCAGCCTTGCAGAGGACCTCTGGAAATCTCCAAGATGCCCCTCGCATCAAGCACATGCTCAAGGCCGTTGCGCTTGAGGACGAGCTCAAAGGCCCTCCGACCGTCCCCGCCAACATCCTCTCACGTCTCGTGAGTCGCCCCCCTCTCTCATAATCACCTTGGTTCTCACATTCTCTCTCTAGAGCTCTGGCCACCTGCCACCAACAACCGTCACCAATCTCATTTTTGTTCTCGCCAATCACTCCGGTGTGCGTATTACTCACCCCCTTTCTGCCTGTTGAGCCCATGATTCACTTCGGGCCCCATCAAGCCTGTCGGCCGTGCACACCTTCCCGACAATATTAGCTTCTTGGATCTTTTCTTGCGGACGGACATATCCTCTGCAAGCCGTGCAAAGGCATTTTTATGGATCTGTTTCAATTATTTGGAGTGTGCTACATCTACCCGCGAAGATGATTATGATGACGACAGTCACCATCAATCCCTTTGGTGATCCAGGAAGAAAGGGGGGGCCTTCTTTAGTTCACCTCACCGCAGATGAAATGGCTTCCGAGAATGTAGATCCCGACCACGAACAGAAACTCGCCGAAAAGCTTATTGAACACCGTGGAAACCTGTTGCATGGTAAAGACAAGGTGACTTTGGCCGCAAGTGGCAGTGCCGTGGGTGATGGTGATGACCAACCGGCCTTGGGTGGGGAAGACGTCAGCGTGGTATCCAAAGGCAAACGGAAACGTGAGAATGCTCCCAGCGCAGCAAAGAACGCTCGCTCTGTCGCTGCAAAGGACAAGACCTCTGCCACAGACGATATGCCCAAGGCACGCAAACACAAAGTCAAAGCGGGCGATAGCCCTGCCACAGTACCCAGGCCTTTGGAAGGTGGCAGCCAATCACCTAGCCAGACTTCCTCTACTCGTATGTCACATCTAGTAAAAACAAACAGCATAGCACTCAGCTCTTATGTCTAGGCGGCCACCCGTCACCGAATAGTCAGCATGCAGAATCAGTATCCGCCGCCGCAGTCTCAAGCCTCATCGGCCAACCATCAGGCTGCGATCAACTTAGACATGGGCTCGGGCCGTCGTTACGCGCCCTTATCAGAAGGAATACGCAACATTGAAGCAGTCATCAGACATCTACCATGCTGCACGTTCTAGGCGACCGGTCCCCCCAAGAACTTTTTTGCAACGTAAGGCTTCGACATGTTCGTAGTCATGATCGAGCCTCAATTCTTCTATCTGTTCTATCAGATGCGTGGCTCAAGGTGACAACCGTCGACCCATTGGTTGATTCTGATGACGAACTCGGCGACGAACACGCCCGACATGAATATAGTAAGCCGGTGCCGCATCGCCATATTTGCTGCCATCGCTGATGGTGTTCCCCCCGCCTAGTGGAGCGCCTCCGTGTTGTCGCTGGGATCCTCGGTCCACCATTCTTGGACTCCATCCAGCCAGTTCCTTCAGAGGTAGATCCACATTACTTATCGTAAATTATCATCGTTATGTAAGCGACACATCCCCCTCTCTTCAAACACTCCTTCGTATTTATCCGTATATATTCAAATATGATGTTCGATCCCAGTTCTGTATAATTGACGTCCCATAGTAACTGTCGTAATCATCCTCATCAATGTTAATATACCCACCCCCCCAGCCCTCTTTCATACTTGAGAAAGCAATCCTCAATTATCCTACAGCCAACACATTCAAAAAGTGACCCTACAAGTAGAAAGAAGCCGAAAGGATCAAAACCAACAAGATTTGAGGGTAGGAGTAATATAATAAATGAAACAATAAGAGGAGAGAGGAAGGAACCTGGGGGCGGCAGATGATCACAAATGACGAAATAAAGATGGCGAAGTAGATGGAAGATAAACCTGAGGATGATCTAAGGATAAAGTATATAAATGCACATATAAAATACAATTGAAAACCCGTATTCCAATGACCCTTCGCCTGCACTTGTAGAATAAAGCACACAAAACGGCTGGGCCGGTTCAATGGGGCCGGCGGAATGAATCATGACCCAATGTTTCCCCACAGATGGACTAGCGAATTAATCCTCAAGGACCCTTTCACATTTCTTGACGTATTTGTCGAGTAGTAGTGCGAGGTCCCGTATCACAAACGTCAGCACCACGCTCGCAAAAAACTCCGAGGCCCGTTTGAGTTTTTGCTCTGCCGAGACTCGTATTTCGATAGGGAATGCGGCATAAGCTGGCGCGATAGGCTGGGACAGAACGGCCTTGGTGTGTTCATCAAGCAGTTGGACGTGCAGAAAGAGTTTTCTCAAGTTGGACATATATGCCATAGGAGAGTCAAGGCTATCGATAAAATGATGTGTCAGTTCAACCGCCTTTTAGTATGTGAAACGTCTGAAAACTTACTTCTTTCCGTTGGTAAACTTGTCAAAACGTCGACTTAATTTATCTCCCCAAGTTGTTTTTTTCAGGACAAATCCTTCGCCAACGCCGAGCTTCTTCCCAAAATTGGCGACAACACCATCACAAATACTCGAGAACTCATCAAGCTTTGCAAGCCATGCATTGGCTTCTTTCCCCCCAATGCTTCCAATCCCCATAGCCATCCCACTGCTGACATTACCTGCACCAAAGTACTCCGAGCTTGTCAGCTGTACATCTTCCAGAGCACCGGACAGGATCTCGAGCACTCGGATCTTCTCGACAATGTTCGAGAGTTTGACACCAGGTATGCACCAGACATCGTTGGGAACATGCAGCCGGCGCGTTATGTAACCACCCGACGACGATGTCATTGAAGTAGCCAACAAGTTCATCATATGATACGGTTGTCGTAATGGATCACTTGGGGGTGCGGGTGGTAGTGGCGAAGCTGGAGTGAACGGCACCACGCCTAGAGGACATGGAAGGAAGCGTAAAAAATGGTGGGGCAGGTGTCCCGACCTGGGGAGATGATATCAACTCCCCTGGTTGTGGGAGGGTCAGTATTGAATGGTTGGGTAGTAGCTTAGTAGGAAAAGAAGGCTTTCGGTTGGGCAGGGGGTTTGAACCAACTGGAGGTGGTAAAGGAGGTCTAGGTTCCATGATGATTGAAGGTCGATGGCCAGGTTGAGAGGATGAACGATTGCGGGTAGGCTTGTACATTGGAAGTAGAAGTAGCGGACTGTGGTTGTGACTGTTTCTGAGTCGGTCTGGTCAGCGGGGCGGCTTCTGTTGGTGAAGCGGAACGAGAGGTTGCTGAGGTCAAGGAGCTTTTCGTCCTTCGTTGGTGAATAGTACCTTGTGCTATCGTTGAGCTTATGATGGGCGCTGGCTGAGGAGGAGTAGCCGGAGGTTCTGAACGTGGTGGGGCTTGTGAGGAAGCAGTACCCCGCGGCCTAGAAGGAACTGCTGTTGCAAGTCTGGGTGATGATGGTGGCTTCGTTACGTGAAGGCTGGTACGAGGTGTGCCAGACGAACCAGAGGAATCGGTAGGAGACGGAGTTGGTGGTAATGGGTGCTCTTCACGCTTTGACAAGTTCCTGGGGGTATCTAAAGCTATGCCATGCGTACCGTCGCCGTCTCGGTAAGGTTGAGCATCCATCTTGCCATCATCTCCTTCCTCCTCTAATGTGGTCAGACCTGTGCCTAATAAGCTGTGTGTCCCATGTTCAGGCTGGGCTCTTGTGTTTAGCTCTGCACGTGGCGGGGTCAGTGAATGAGCGACGTCCAGTGAGGGCTCAGCAGAGGCAGTGTTTGGTATTTGAGGCAGGGAATTTGATGGTGGTGGA